>OU426960.1:21409419-22801339 GCA_911387765.1 Pyrgus malvae
AGAAGAATCAAGCATTACCCAAGGTTCCAGACCAGTCTGCTTATTACAGCCGTCAATTTAGTTTTTACCATTTCGCAATAGTTGAAGGAAGTTCGAAGGCCAAGCTTGATAAAAAAAATGTTCATTCATATTACTGGAATGAAACGGTTCACAATAAAGGTGGAAATGAAATAATAAGTGCTGTGTATTATTTCTTACAGAACACCACATTTGATGAGGAAATTAAAATACTGCGTGTGGTTTGTGACGGATGTTCAGGCCAGAACAAAAATACCGGGATGGTAGCCATGTTAGGGAAGTGGTTGTATTCTGAAGCTCCGAGACATGTAAAAAAAGTTGAACTGATTTTTCCTGTAGTTGGACACTCATTTATCCCGCCAGATCGTGTATTTGCGAAAATAGAGAAGGCCTTAAAGAAAAAAGAGGTCGTCACGTGTCCTTCAGAGTACGTGAATGTGCTGAAAGAACATGGAACAGTCATTGACCTTTCATGCATACCCGTATTAGACTGGAAAAAGAGTTACGAAACTATCATTAAACCAACAACTGCCTGGCATTTTCAATTCATGAAGACGAAACGTTTTTTTTTAACTCGTACTAAAACTGATAATATTTTAGTACAAGGAGAAGTAGCATACAAATCTGAAATTAACCTCAAGAAAGTAGTTACAAAAAAGAACAAAAAAATTACGATGATTTCCCCTGAAGTTATTGAGCCTAATACTATAACACCGAGGAAAGCTAAAGTCGACGACGTCACCAAACTTCTTCAAAAACACTTTGGCACTGATTGGAGAATTTTACCTAATTTCAAATTCCATTAAAACGAAATGTTCGTAACAAAGTACGCCAAAATGAAAATACTTTCCGTTATAATTCAAATTATCTTTTATTTAAAGATGTAACGAAAACACTCTTAATATTGCCAGATGACAATAATAATTCGTATCAACTTTTTTATTGTCTAAGGCAAACGTTACACTGATGAGCGGTTTTTTTCAAATTCTTGAAGTTTTATGAAAAACGTTTAAGCGGGTTTTGAAACTAGACGCCTCACATGCTTGGCGCTCACTCGTTTGCGAAAATGTAAAAAGCCTAACAAAAGCCGGACAAGCCGGACACCGTTTATTTTGGCCGGACACGCAATCAAAAAACATAGGTAGGTCCGGCTTTATCCGGACGCCTGGCAACGCTAACTGTAGCTAGTAATCAGTACTTCATGAAAAAAAGTGTTAAAACAAATTAACGTAAACTTCAAAGGAACTTAACGAAATTAAGTTAAAAAACTGTTGCATCCCGGCTTCACATGGCGGTGCTTCTAGATTTTACTGATTTTCGACCAGTTTGTCATCCATCACTCACAATAATAGAAAAGTACACGGACGACCGAGCGTTGCTCGGATAAAAAAAAAATATTTTCTTGGTTTAATTTCAAACGAAACACTAATTTGCTTAGTGTTACTTAATAACGCCATCTGAAATAGCTCCCAATAAAAAAAATTTTGGTTTTGATTGAGTTCGAGCCTCTAGTTCCGCAGTCAACCCACGTAACCATTCGGCCAAGGAAGCTTTAATTCAAGGAAAGAAATTTTTATAGAGCTCTTTCTTATCAACATTGTCATCTCTTTGAACGTCGGATTGACGGATGACGTTTGATGGCGTTTTTCGCCACAATATTATTAATACTCGCCAATAGATGTCAGGAAGAGTCGTATTTTTCAGTATATATAAGTTGATTTTCGCTGAAAAAATATTTGTTATATTTTAAAATTCCTAAAAATAAAACTTAGCTGGATCGATTTATCACCCCCGAAACCAGGGTACTAAATTCCATCAAAATATTTGGAGCCGTTTCCGAGATTCAAAAAATATATTTAGGTATACAAGAATTGCTCGTTTAAAGGTATTAGATAGTGGAATAGCTTACTACTAACTGAAGTACTTACGTCAAATGCCTTTATAGAAACGTTATGTTCGGTGGTAGCAATTTTATTAACATCTTTTATATAAGTACTTAGGTTTCTAAAGTAAGTTTTCAAGAATAGAGTGACTTGGGTCACTTACAAAATTAACAAGAATTCTTGCAAATTTTCTTGCTATTCATTTCTGAGAACAGATCATGCCCACCATTTGGACAATAAAATATTAAATGATAAAGCCCATCCCATAAAAATTAAACCGTAAAGTCGCATAGCAACACAATAAGATTTAAGTTCATCAACTTTAGTCTGCAAAGTAAAAAAAGAAAGGTTACTGCCCTCTGCCCTTTAAAAAACCAGTAAAAATGCAGATCATATCTATCTTAAGAAAACATTTGCTCCTGCGCAGGTTGTTTTACTAGAGGGTGATACGAGCGCCATAGTAGAGTAAGGTGACTTTTTTCTTTGTCCATCCACCGTGGATAATAACTCCGTATAAATCAATACATAATCATAAAGAAAATCATCTATAGTTTTACGCAGCCTCGGCGTGGACCACGGTCGCGAGCCCTTCAAAATTAACCGGTTCCATTCTTGCATCTCTTTCCAGCCTACAAAATTATAGGTACAGGTGTCCCTGTCCGCCCTTCGGACATTTTTTCATCTCACTCTCACCAGTGGTCGATCAACCACTTTCCCTTTTCAAAGGACGAAGACACTACATCGTGTGTCCTTTTCTCGCGTATGCAGATGGTGTTAGTCCGTCTCTATTTCCAGGACTTAGGATTTGGCCTTGAGACTGTGATGCAGAGTCTGGTCAGAGCTATTTTTACTTTTTACTCGGAACGATGACTAAATGCGTTAAGAAGCCAGTGGCGAGTATTCAGCTCGTTTTTGTGGTGTCTACATTGAGTTATGTTGGCCGGTGTTCTTGGCTCTAATCATCTTGCCATGGTGGTCTAACATGAACTGCACTTTGCCAATTTATTCGCGTGGGCTTTGTTCTTTAACGATTTGTATTAGGTGTTTGGTTGCTCGATGGATTAGCTTGTATTGCTACTTAATGTTTAGAGTAGGAATGGACAAACAAAAGCTGAAACGAACAGATAAAGAAAATTCAGCCAAAATTATTAATAACCTGGTCAATTTAGAATACATACATATACTTTTTGTAGGTGGTAGAACTATCCTCCACCCGGGGAAGTACTACCGCTGCACCCACTTCTGCCGTGAACCAATTCTATTGTGTTTCAGTGGAAAGGTGTAGTTGCCGGCCACACTTACATGAGGCGACCATCAGCCCCGGAGTAGCAGCGCAACTGCATACGACCTCAGACAAGTCTTACCTATGCTTACTTGAGGTTATATGTATATGTCCACGGGCTGCAGCGACCACTTAACACCACGTGGCCTGCATGCTCGTCTGCTACTCCATTCAAATAAAAAAACTTAGTTTGTTGCATTACAAACTAGAGTAGAGTTGTAGACCATCGTAGTCTACAACAGAGCACAAACAGAACTATTTATGTGTAATGTTTCTGATGAACGTTAATAGATTAGATAGAATTTTAATTGCAATTTTGGTGCTGAATTACCTAACTGGAAAAAAAGAGCCGTCAGTCTTAGAGACTCTAACAATAAAGACTAATCTGCTCTTTGTCAAAAAACAAAGGAGAAATAAGCTATCTAAAGCATTTCTTTTTAAATCTATTGGCAGGGACTGTAGCCAGTCAATCATAGAGACCATAGAGTTAGGTGGTTGCTGCAGCCCAGGGATATCTATATAAAACCTCATGAAAATTAGAGTCTTGCTTGAGGTTGTAGGCACCTATCAATTATATAGATAATCTATTTAAAAAAACGTGAGCCTTCATGGGACGCCTGGTAAATCTGATATATCGTGATCGTACAAGTAATATGCATAAATAAAAGAGAAGATTACGACAGGAACTAAACACAGCATAATGAAAAGGATGGGTGTCAATTAAACTAAGCTATGTCGAGTGCGGTCAAAAGTAGGATGGTGGTCATTCAACCACATCTGGTGCGGATGATGACTATTTATTTAATAAACATTTATTTCCATTTAATACAAAAACTCAATATTTATTTCAATTTTCTTCAGCTGAGTGTGGCGACCCGTCGCCACGGTAAGCGTCACCACACTAACAATCCGCTTTACTCGAGTCTGATCGGCTCTGGTTGAAGTAGGCAGTGAGTACTGAGAAGTTGCACCGACAGCACTGACCCGACACACTAGTTGTATAACTAGAAGGCACATTGTGCATGGCCGTTGGGACGAGGGGCTCGCTCAACAACAACAGGGACTTGCTACGCGAGACATTGAGCACTCAAACGTAAGGGACTACGGGAGCTAGGAACAACCTCTTTACCCGGGCAGACTCATGAGGATCACTGCCTCATGGTGATTTCACTCCGCGGTTAGGCGGCAGGCATTTTTGCCAAGGTTTGGTAATTTGGGGTTCGCTCGTAAAGGCCACTCCTCTGACAGGTGTATTACCTGTCAATACCTTGATGCTCTAAGTGCTGACGTTACGCAACACTAAGCTCTCTCGAGGTTACGCATACTAAAACAATGAGTGTTGAATTAATGTTGTGAATTCATAGCCGATCGGACTTCGTGACATAGAACAACAAATATGTAGAGATAAAGTTTATTGGTCGATTAAGAACTACTTAGTAGCTAACCGTTTTATGTTTTTTTATAATAATAATAACGCTTCACACACTCATAGGCCTATAGTAGGGTAGATACCCTGTGTCGTGGCCCCGTGGGTGCCATGGACACATATAAAGACAGAAACACAAACACCCAGACCGATAACAGATAAACTCATCAATCTTTCTGATTCGGTAATCGTTTCATAACTGCAAACAAAATATACGGTTGAAGCAATTGGTAAGAGCTAGTAGTAGGGGAGCCCACGAGGCTACTTGTGGATTTACTCGAGCGTCATCAGGACCTTGTGCATTTTATAGGTTGGGTGGTAAGATTAAAAGATTATATAACGTTTTCCGTTTAACCGGTGGGGAGAGCGCTAAAAATTTAAAACGATAACGGGATTCTAATTTGACCATTTTGACATCCGGAAGTAAGATAAAAAAAATACTGTACCTATATAGAAGGTATTTTTAATTGTGGCAGTACTCAATAGGAAGCAAGGTGAAGCCCATGTCATAATCTGATGCGCTCGAGTAAATCCTAAAATCCCCTCTTGGGCTCCTCTACTATAGTTACAGAGAAGTGTTTATGAATCCTATAGTCGTAAAGTTATTAATAAACTGTAACCCTTGATTGGCCAGTCAGATCCAATTAATATTTGCTTTGTCAATTAAAACATTTTTCAGACCATTTTTTGCTTAAGTAAAACTTGTAGTCTCGCTACAAGATCGTAAATCAATACTTGATATTTTAATTCATTCCATGTTATAAAGAAACAATGTTTAACAGTACTTCAAATTAGTTTGCATTAGAGAAGTTACAGGTAGGAACTAACTATACCTAACCTATCAAATATCCTACTTCCTATCCTACTAATATCTAATACCTTTAAACGAGCAATTCTTGTATATATCTAAATATATTTTTTGAATCTCGGAAACGGCTCCAAATATTTTGATGAAATTTAGTACCCTGGTTTCGGGGGTGATAAATCGATCCACAAAATTTTTATTATATTATAAACGCGAAAGTTTGTAAGTATGGATGTTTAACTTTGTTACTCTTTCACGTAAAAACTACTGAATGGATTTGAATGAAACTTTACAATAACATATACATCAGAATAACACATAGGCTACAATGTGTTTCACTTCATGCTAAAAATCTTATCTAACGCGGCTGAAACCGCGGAGCACAGCTAGTATAATGAGTAATATCTCACACCTCTAGTTTGCACATCCATCAATCATTAAGTCCACTGCTTGTAGCTGGCCTTTACTTTTTTGGGCTTTTAAAATATAAATTTATATCTTTGATTTTAAAGTTGCCAGTATTAAGTATCGGCAATTTCATATGTAAGGATCTAATAAGTACCTAACGACCAACTATTCTTGTAGACTGGGTATGCTAAAGACAGTCCGTCCATCTAAAACAGTCTTGTAATAATAATTACGCCACACACTCATCGCCCCACAATTTTCAATAAGTTTTCTTAGGTATCGCTTCCGAGGTGGCGGTGGCGGTGGCGGTGAGAGTGGGAGCTCGGTCCGACTAGCCAGCAGCCCCGGGAAAGACGTTGGTGTGTGCGTGGCCGCATACCGCCGTAAGTATCGAAAGGTGCAGAAGAGCACATCTGCTCTCCTGAGGATGGGCCCGTTCGAGGGCGCCGCGCGTGGAGGAAGCCGGTGCGTTCCACTGGAAACCCCGGAGTCCTCCCCAAGCGCAAAAGACAGGCCACGGCGCTACAAATACCACATAACCCGGTATCCTCTCCCAAGAGTTCCAAGGTGCCGGGTACCTTATGAATGTTTCCCCCAGCTTGTTAGAAAAGTAGAGTCGTAGCCTTAGTGGTAAAGAGCCTGAAGAAACAAAAGCTTGAACAGTCGAGCAGTAAAGATATCGGTCTCTGACGCAAAGGTAAGATTGACCCTGGGATGTGTCTTTGACTAAGAAATTTATGGTTACTCCAAGGTGAACTCATTGTAATTACTCACAAAAAAATATGCAATAATCTTCGAAGGCCTGATGTCCACCAACTCAGCCTCGGCCAGCGAGATAGACTATGTCCTGCATTCCTTTAAATTCTAAGAAGAGACCTGCACCTAGCAATGGCACATTTAAAAAATGTTGAAAGAACAAATAACAAAATATGGAAAACGTCAGCCACCGCTTCCAAATCTGTACCTATTTATCAGAAATCAGTTGGATATGCATCATAAGAACTAATTATGAAGATTTTCTTTTACCTCTTCGTACGCACTAAGTTAGACCCAAAAAAGTTAGTCAAAAAAACGAATTAAAATCAGTTCAGTGGCTCGAAACACGTTACTGCTCTACACCGTTCAACAAAAGATACAACGTAATAGGTCTTTAATTGCCATCACATTATTTAGGGTTTCGTGGTTGAAGGTTCACGTTCACGTAACACATTACTTAAACTACAATGTTTAAGCTCACGAGTACAATTGCTATCACATTAGCTAGAGTTAAAAAAAACATCAATTCAAAACTACCTGTTGATCTAATAGGTAAATTAAGTGGAAATATTTTTCGACAATCTGATTCAGCTTTTGACAAAGACGGTTTTTTTTCTCGGATTTTCTTTCTAAAAAAATAAAAAGAAATCAAAATATTTATTTCATACTAGCTGTGCCTCGCGGTTTCTCCCGCGTTAGAGACGATCATTAGCATAAAGTGAAGTCCCTTCTGAAGTGCCGTGGACCGGCTTTTTTGTAGGACTATTAATTAAGATATACATTTCCATCATACATTACGAATGTGTAACTCTAGCGGTTTTGGCAGCGCACGCCAGAATAGCTCGCAAATGGTAAATTTTTTCTTACTTACTTGACACTTATCGTCATATTTTGGACAATTCCCACAATATCTTTATAAATTGTAGCCTATGTGTTATTCTGATGTATAAGGTAGAGAATTTTTTACGTTAATTTTGTACGGTAGAAAAGTTTAAATAAATAAATAACTTATATTATTGTAAAGTTTCATTTATATCCATTTAGTGGTTTTTATGTGAAAGAGTAACAAACATCCATACTTACAAACTTTTGCGTTTATAATACATATTAGTAGGATTTTCCAGATCATTTGAGAAATTTCTGGAACTTTCTCGAACATTCTCAATTAATAATAATAATAATAAATATCATTTATTGCCTTAGACAAACAATATAAACAACATAAACAATGAATAAAATGAGTGGTAAGGCAAAAGGATGTGACTCAGCCTTTGCTGACACAGGACCGAGATCCCGCTCAGCGCTGTTTTTCAGTCACACCCTTGTCCCTTAGATGATAAGCGGGAGTAAACAAGTATTCGCCGCCGATTTACAATTGAGAAATTCCATTCACATAGTTCTAAAGAAAAAAAATAGATTTTAGAATTACAATTAAGAATTTAGAATTAGAAATACAATTGGCATTCAATATTATATTATCAAATTAAATTATTACATAAACATAGAATATCATATAGAAGAGTATAAAATCAAATTACATTAATTTATTACATAAACAGAGATTAGGATTAAAATAACGGTTGTGACATAAATTGCAAATTAATTAAATATTAAAGTTTACACCAATTAACAGACAGACTTGTTCGCGTGTGTGTGTGTGTGTGTGTGTGTGTGTGTGTGTGTGTGTGAGTGAGTGAGTGTGTGTTTCAAAAAAACTGTTTTAGATTCAGAAGAAGAGCTGCTTTGTATTTTGATTTAAAGCAATGTGTGGTCATTTGTTTCCTTAAGGGTGGAGGTAAGTCATTCCAGATTCTCGCTGCAGCAAACTTAAACGAGCCCCTGAATCTAACTGTTTTATGAGCTGGTGTATGTAAAAGTGTTTGTGTGTTAGAACGATAGCTTCTGTCCGAGAGATCTTTTACCCAATGAAGTTTTTCATATAGGTATTCAGGTTTTTTACTCCAAATCACTCGATGGGTAGTTGAAGCAAAATAAAGATCCCTTCTTGCCTTCATATTTAGTATGCCTTTTTTGTTAAAATAGGGTGTAATGTGCTCCCTTTTAGGGACATTGTAACAGAAACGGATACAAGCATTTTGAACTCGCTGTATTGCCGTTTCCATTTTAACGCTTATTTTTGGACCAAAGACATTACTACAGTAATTAAACTGAGACAGCACCAAAGACTCGCATAAAAGAAGACGTAGCTCCTCTTTAATATAAGGTCTTATTTTATACAGTGTTTTCAGTTTGAAAAATGCAGTTTTTATTTTACTATTTATATGGTCTACGAATTTTTGTTCGCCGTCTAATATAAGGCCTAGGTTACGCGCAGAACTCACCTGCTTCAAAGCTACACCATTGATTTCGACTTTATCGTAACAGTCCAAGACATTTTTTATTTGACTTTTCGTGCCCAAAACTAACATTTTCGATTTAATTGGATTCAGAAATAGGGAATTATTGCAAGACCAGACATAAATTGTATTAAGGTCGTCATTGATCTTTTTAATAGCCTCTTGCGTATTTTTGCTATTAAATGAGTGATATAATTGTGTATCGTCTGCATAAAGGTGATATTTGCAGTGTTGAATTTGTGTCGGAAGATCTGCTGTAAATATGGAAAAAAGAATGGGGCTGAGAAGTGATCCCTGTGGGACACCTTGATGGACAGGTTTAAAGGCAGAGAATTTCTTTTGACCCATTGCATCTTCAGTTGCCACCATCTGCTCTCTGTTGGTTAGAAATGACTGGAACCAGCGACAAGTACTCTCTGAGAATCCATAGTACTGTAACTTGCTTAACAGAAGTTCCGGACGGAGACAGTCAAAAGCGCGGGAGTAGTCTAGGAGCACCATAATGCTGCTCAAGCCCAAGTCTGAAGCCTCGGTTAGGTCGTCTGTCACGTGGAGTAGAGCTGTTTCGGTACCATGCCCTTTTTTAAAGCCCGATTGAAATTTTGGAATTATATTATTTTTCTCTATATAATCTGTGACTTGTTCCAATACTACCTTTTCTAGTACCTTCGATAGTACTGGTAGAATTGAAATAGGCCGCAGATCTTTCAATTCGTTCACTGTGTTACTCTTTGGGATAGGCCTGACAATCGCTTTCTTCCAGCAAGATGGAACTGTACCGGTTGCAAGACACTTATTTACTATCCAGGTAATAATAGGCGCAGTTTCATCCAATGTTAGTCTAATCATATCAATGTTCATATTATCGTATCCTGCAGCTTTCGTTTTAATATTGCCTATTATTTTCCTGATGTCATTTTCGGTTGCCGGCTTTAACTCTAAGGAGATACCCTGCGAAAACTTCCTACCATCATAGGGATTGTTTTGTATTTGCATGTTGCCGCCCGATGGTAAGTCCAGAAAATGGTTATTAATTTTATCAGGATCGTTAAGATTTTCTGGTATCAAATCCGAAAGATTGTTTTTGAGCTGAATTGTGTTTTTTAAATTATGCCACAGAACCGCAGGCCTTTCCAGGTTTTTATTTATAAAATAATTAAAATAGGATTTTCGCTCTCTATACGTGGTTGCAGTCACAAGATTTTTTAGGCTTCGATAATAATCTTTTGACGTGTCTTTTTTGTCTTTTTGTGCTTTTAAAAGAGCATCGTCACGTAGCGCCATCATGAATTTAATCATTTCCGTTATCCATGGTTTTGGCTTATCCCTTAAAATGAGTTTTCGTATTGGAGCATGAATGTCAAATAGTTTTGTAATATATAGGTTGAATGTTTCAATAATTGTTTCTAAATTGTCTAAAGTATAAATATCATTCCAGGGGATCGTCATCAAGTCTTGTCTAAATAGCTCCATGTCGATGTTTTGTAGAAATCTTTGTTCCTTGATTTTTTTTTTCAATTTTGGTTTTTTACTATCGAAATCTAACAGCACTAATGCATGGTCGCTAAGGCAACGGTTATGTATTATCTCAATTTTTTTACATTTTGAAGCACTGTCTGTCATAATTAAATCTAAAATAGTTTCAGAGTGATCAGTGACTCTTGTTGGTTCATTAACTAACTGAACGAGATTGTGTTGAAGGCAAAATTGGCTTACATCTCTTACTCTTGGGGAGTTCGCCTGAGCCATGTCAATATTTAAGTCACCGAGGAGACAAGTGTGATCGCATCGAGCCATAGAATTTATTGAACTGCTTAGCGAGTCCAGAGTTTCTGAAATACTAACACTTTCTGGTCTATAGGCAGTCCCAAGAGCCATAGAGGCCCCCGGCAGTTTGACTTCCAACCACATCTGTTCCAGGGATGATGCTGGGTGGCGTCGTGTCTTAGTAACAATTCCTCGCTTAATGTAAAATCCAACACCTATTAAAACAATTAATTAAAACAGTGCAATTATTTTAAAAATCTTCAGATCATTCGAGAAGTTATTGGAGCTTTCTCTAATAAAATTGCAATTATTTTAAAAATCTGCAGATCATTCGAAAAAAGATTACAATTATTTTAAAAAATCCACATCATTTGAGAAGCTTTCTCGAATATTCTCAATTAAATAAAATTATTTAAAAAAATCCAAATGATTCGAGAATATTCTGGACCTTTCTCAAACATTCTCAATAAAATTAAAATTAAAATAGTTTGCTAGATCATCCCAAAAATTTTGAGATACTCCCAGAAGTCCCTATAGGTATATTTTTTTTCAGATTTTTTCCACCCACTTCCACCCACCGCGATCAAACTCCCTTACTATCATCTACGTACTAAGGGGTATTTACCACCCCAACGGGAAGTTGATTGGAGTTAATGATAATAGAGAAAACCGTGTCTTTACGTACAAAGAAAACCCTTTATTTTTATATATATATTAAGATTAGGAATACAAAATATTCGCTTAATGAATGTCATTTTTTCCCGGTCACGGCCTTTAGGTGCCCATTTGGGTTAGAAGTTGAGCTGAGCGAAAAAAGGCGGCGGAAAAAATCTCCCAGCAGCACTCTTTTAAAAAAAAAGTACATATTAAATTCAGATACCAGTATGGCTGTGGTTTCATAATGGGCACACGTGACAGCTGATCGTATGAGTCACTATCTTAACACTATCTAAACTAGTAAAGCGTGTAGTATAAGCGTGGAGTACATGGTGTCAATAGTATCTCAAAAGCAACCCAAACTTTTTTTACAGTAAAATACATTTTACTTTTTAGTTCGTATTTTCACAAAAGCGTTTTTTTAGTTTTTTAAAGTTCATTATTTATTTTTAATTTTTTAGTTGGTTTTTTTTCATATTATTTCATTATCATCGGCCCTTGACCCCTGTGCAAATTTTCAAGTTAATCAGATGCTTAGAAGTAGGTGAAAAAGAAGTTAAAAGATTCCGTTACATACATACATACATACACGACATACATACAGGTCAAGCAAATATAAGCGTATTAAAAAGGCTGCTCTAAACCAGGCTTAGAAAGCAGGATAATTGTAATTTTATTTTTAGAGAAGATTTTTATTACCTTTTAAATCAATAAAAAATTAGTGAATTGACTATGAACGATATGTGACGTCACAACTCATTTTCTCATACTAAATGTAATGTGTGTACTAATGTAACGTCACGTTTTGACAACTCATTAAAAGTATCTCAATTGATTTGTAGTCCAAGACCAAGATAAGGATTGCTTCATGGCACAAATGAGTGCCATGCTGAGAGAGAGAGAGCTATGGTACCTCCCCATTCATACCATGCTTCCTCTACACGCAAAAACATTTTCATCTAGGTATATTTCAATACATTGTTAGCAACATTTTCAAAAATAAATCTACAGAACCCACACCAACACCTCCGGCGTGCATTCATCTCAATGTAATACAGAGTTTGGGGTCAATAGCACGAAGGAACCACACGATAATTATATTCGCATTATATTTACTGAAAGGCTGTAGAGTATAGACTAAGCTAGATATAGGCATCAATTTTAGAAATAAAAATAAATAATAGTTTAAAAAAACTAAAAAACACGCTTTTTATAGAAAACCGAACTAAAAAATAGAAAATAAATTTTAATGAATTTAAATTAAGAAAATAGTGTTAAAAATTTCAATGAATATAAGTTAATAATAGTGTGAATAAAAAAAAATATTTTATTTTTAAAAAAGCGTGGGGTGCATGGTGTCAATAGTTATAAATATTTTATTGACAGATATGAGTAGAGTGATTATCATTTCGATAATATTTTAAAAAGCACCCCACGCTTTTTTTTAAATAAAATATTTTTTTATTCACACTATTATTAACTTATATTCATTGAAATTTTTAACACTATTTTCTTAATTTAAATTCATTAAAATTTATTTTCTATTTTTTAGTTCGGTTTTCTATAAAAAGCGTGTTTTTTAGTTTTTTTAAACTATTATTTATTTTCTACTTTTTAGTTTGGATTATTTATTCTTTCCATGATGTTTCCACGAGCAATGGACTGGTTACTGAGAACCTTCTTCTTTCTTTCAAAAATATCTTTATCTATCATTAGGCTTGTTACATAACAAGGTTACATATTTTTTTTATTTTTACGTTTTCATAAAATTTCACCTGTCTTACGACTTAACAAATTATTTATATTCTTTATATATCTCATACACGTTTTCGGTTACTGAGCACCAATAGTCTACTCCCCTACATAAATATGAGCAACCCAAGCAGCAAAATAGTCGAATAGTAATTAGATTACTCAGCCTTTAATCGTATAAGAGCCGAGTAACCGTTCTTAAAACACCCATTTATCGTGTAATAGCGGTTATCTCGACTATTTGGCAATATTTGCTAATGTGTGCTTTAAGGACGTCGAATAAACGTTTACAGCACTATGTTTTAGCACTTTTACTCCACCTTTTAGCAGATGCTGAATTAAAGTGGCTAAAATACTCGTTATTAGATCGTTTGATCTATAACAGTCGTATAATAGCTGTAGCTCTATAAACGCAATCGAACAAAAATCATATTTTGCAAATTGAAAAATGGAATAATTTTATCAAATTAGTGTATTGTCATCGGTCCTCAATAAATCTACAAAGTTTGAACGAAATCTGGCCGTTTAAAGTGGGTCAAAATCGCGCCCAAAGAAGTCGGTTACAAACATACAAACATACAAACATACAAACATACAGGTGGAGCTAATAAAAAGCGTGTAAAAACAGTCAAGCGTGAGTCTCCGCACTGATGGTTCTGTACAAATCTGTATAGAAACCTATTCGTTCATATCGAGAATCGAATATAGTTATTTTTTTTTATTAAAAATTAATAACTAGTTTTTGGATTTTAGGCACAGATTTTTAGGAGCTTGAAACTTTTTACCAAAGGAGATGTTTCAAAATGTACGGACATTTGGCCAGGTATTTGTACACCGTATAAAGAAATTGCAAATATAGTATAGAGCTGTTTCTTACTAACCATTTTGTTATAATGGATTCGGGTTATTGGTACAAAACAAGAATTTTAAGTTAGAATTGCAGCACAATATACTATAAACCCATAATGGCGGTAATATGTAATTTTGATAATTGAAATTAACAATCTGTGACAATCAGTTGACAGTGAAACCAGTTGTTCCGCCATATTGAAAAATGTAGAAAATAGTTAATTTAAAAATAGTTGATTTAAATTGGTCTTGTACCGAAAAAGTACACGTTTTAACTATTTTTAAGTATTTTTTCGGATTCATGAGTTTTTTCTCGAATTTTTGAGATGGTGTACAATTATTGTAGGTATTATACCTAGCCAAGATTGAAACATCTCCTTTCATGATCAAATTAAATAAGAAATACCCACTTAGTCAATCAATGTCTGTTCTGTATTTGCAAGAATAAGGTTATATGTATACAAGGTCTTATATTGATTACATAATTTTACATACATCCTAATAATTCTATCTATAAGGCAAGTAATTTTTTTGTGTCTATGTGTCTATGTGTGTGAATCATGTGTGGTCATGATTCCTTTGATAAATTTGTAAAATTCCTAGCTCAGATTTAGTTTATAATTTTTCATACACTAAGTTATTGCACACTGGTTTGGTTGCAACCATTTTTGTTTCCCACTACTGGGCACGGAGCTTACTCCACCGCGCTGCTCCAATGCAAGTTTGAATTTTTAATATTAATTTCAACTGTAATTTTTTTTCGTCTACTCTTTTATTCCGCTCAACATTGCTAAGCGCACCCAGCGAGGACGGAACTCTAAAATAGCTAACTAAAAGTTAATAAAAAAACCGCACAAGGAATAAAATATTTTCATTTCATTTCATTTTACTGTGTAGGTACTTACGTATACTTAGGATACGTATTCCTAGGATGAATGGTCTTGACACTCAGACAGAGAGACGGATGGACAATGTAGTTATTCTAAGAGCTTTTTTTTCTTGTGCAGAGCCTCATCAAGAAGAAAAAAAAAATCAATTCATTTTCTTATTCTGTTAGAGTTTGAAAAAATTACCATGATCCTTACGAGACTTACATTAAATAAATAAATAACGATTCACACTCATAGCCTCACAGTAGGGTACATATACCATGTGTCGTGAGTACCATGGACACACACAAACATAGAAACACAAACAACCAGACCGAGAATAGAAATTGAAACTCATCATTCAAATTTCGAGTACTCTTACGTGGAGATGTGGGTTGGCGGCAAACCCGCCATTTTCCGAAGCACGGAAACGTAACCACATGATAAATTATTGTATTATTATAACTAATGATTATACAGTTTGAATTATATTATCCTTATCATATCAGCTAACTGAAATCAAAAATCTTCGAGGGCCAGATAAAACTATACGACTCATATCCACCATAGCTCTTAAACTCGCTTCAGAAAAGAAAATAAGGGTACACAGAAGAAAGTTCAATAACGTGCCGTAATTACGTACTCGGCTACAAACTCATCCACAAAACGAGCAACCACGCGACCTTGCCGTGAAAAATCAAAAAAACCAGCTCCTGACCTACATACGACGACTCACACTAAAAACGAATAAAATAACTAAAATAATAAGACTAAATAATAATAAAAAAGCGAACGCGAGTCGAAAATAAAAATAATAATCACAAGATTACGGTTACTGCGTCGTAGCGGACGCGTTTTTCATTCACGCTTCGGTACGATAGTTCTCTTTTTAAACGGCGGTACGTGCCGCGAACCCGTCTTGTTCCTTTTCTTTCATTCTTTTATTTCCATCTTTCTTTTTTAATCATTTCTCGAATATGGAGCGTCGTTTTTATCGTTTTCCCGGTGGTTTGGGCCCCCATTCATGCGGACGGGTTCGTTCGCAAGTTTTTGTTCTTTTGAAACAATTACGATGTCTCGTACGCCTTGCGGTATGCTGTTTATGTTTTTTGCTGTTACGTAAGCGAAGTTATGAGGAGAATGATGCGATGAGATTACTTTATCAACTGTCTGATTCGTTTTTGGATGCGCGACATTCTGAACTTGAGTGAGAAGAAATGGTCAAACGAGTTTGAGATTAAATTGTGATATGGAGGTGTTAAACGTTAAGATATCCGTATTTCTTAATGGATGTTAAAGATTCATAAGGAATTTAAAATAAACACTTAAGCAGTTTTAATAACCAGCTACACACTTGATAAAGAATCAATCTCGTAATCACCCTCAAATCTAATACCTTTAAACGAGCAATTTTTGTGTATACTTACTTGTAAATAAAATAATATACAACCTGAATCTCTGAAACAGCTCCGGTTTTCATGAAATTTAGTTTGCAGGAGCTTTCGAGGGGGTAAGAAATCAATCTCGCTAGGTTTCATTTTAAGAAAATATTACTTTATCCGTGTTTTCAGCGACAATTATAATCAACTTAAACATAAACTGAAAAAATATGAGTCTTCCTGACATCTATCGGTGAATATATGTAATTCTATTATTTATTTTATTTAGGAGCTGAAGTAGATGGCGTTGTTAAGGAACACCAAGGAAGAAAATCAATTGTTTTTATCCGAGCAACGCTCTGTTTACTGACACTTTAGTAAAGGCGACTCTATTAACTAGCCTTCTCAGCGGCTTCGCCCGCGTAGACCCGTTTAATGGGACCCCGTAGGATAAAAAATAGCCTATGTGCTATTCCAGGGTTCATTGCTATATTAAAATCATAGGCGTTTAGCCAGTTGCTTCAACGACGTTGACCCAATTACCCATTCTCACGTAGGAATAAAGCATTTTTCCGCGGTAAAAAGTAACCTATGTTACTCAGGGTGAATGTAGCTTTCACTATCACACACTATCGGAACAGTAGTTTTTTGAGTTTATTCATTACAAACATGGCTGCAACCCTTTTTGCGTCCCACTGCTGGGCTCGGGTCTCTCCCCATTCTTGGAGAGGCCTAGAGCTTACTCCATCACGCTGCTCCAATGCGGGTTGGTGGAGAATTACAAACATACAAAAATACAAATCTTTCCTCCTTATAATATTAGTATAGATATCGTAGAGTTATGCTGATACTCATGAAGACAGATTGCTGCATCAGATTTAAATGATGATGTTTCTGTTCATCCCTTTTAGAGCGATCTGTATTACGCATGTACGTACGTATTAACGTACCTACCTATTTATTCACTAGAAAAACATACGGCAGCCACGTAAATAAATAAAATATATAACGTTTCACACTCATAGTCCCACAATAAGATTGGTATACCCTGTGTCGTTAGTACCATGGACACACACAAAGACAAAAACACAAACACCCAGAGCAAGAACAGAAATTTAAACTCATCATTCAAATTTCTACCTACTCAACTTAGGGGGCAACCCCAGGGGAGCCGCCTGAGCATTGCCGGCTTTGGAGGAGAGCTTTTTTTACAGCTTTCTTGAAGAACCCCATGTTATAGTCCACAGGGAATGCCTCCGCTGGAAGGTTGTCCCATAACCTACACGTCCGTAGTAAGAAAGAGCGTGCAAAGCGGACTGTGGAGGACAGCCACGAGTCCAGATGGTGCCGGTGGAACTTTAACCTTCGTCTGGTGGTATAATCATGGAATGGTGATGTAGGCATCAATTTGAAGAGTTCCTCGGAGCACTCACCGTAGTATAGTCTTAGATCGTTAACAGTTGTTACAGCAATCAAAATAAAAAAAGTCAAAATATTTATTTCATATTAGGAATAAAAAATATTCGCTTAATGAATGTATTTTTTCTCGATCATCGCCTTTAGGTACCCGTTAGGCTTAAAATCCACCCGTATGGCGAAGTTGTCATCACACCAGAGTGCCGTGGAAAATGTTCTGGGTTAGATTTCCAGCTTTACTTGAATATCTGAATAACTAGACTGGCTGATTACTGACGACTTACTGGTTTTTTCTATGACTACTAAGTGATGCAAAAATTGTACTTGACGCTGGCAATATGCACAGACTTTGCGATGCCATTATTGAAAAAAAAAAGTTTATGAAGCAATTTGCCGGATTGTCAGATTCTAGGGGCCTTTTTTTAATATTTTTGAGTGTGAATCGTAATTTATTTATTTTATCCCTTAATCGGTCCTTCGGTTCTTTCCCGCTCCGGCGACCGCAGAGTTAGAAAGTGTTAGACTCGCAGCACTTTTTGCTCTATTTCTATCGCTCGTCGTTTTGTAGCTTCTCGGCTCCAGTGTACACTTGTCGCTCGCGTGGCGCCTTCGCGTAGTGCTGCTGCCTTGTATTGCCTGTTTGGTTTTTTTTTAATTTGCTTAAGTACTTGGGGTCGCAGTAATAGCCTTTCCAAGATGAACTAGAAGGCAGTGGTGTTTGTTGTGGTTTGATAGTTAAAGAGTTTGTTTTATTTTTATTTCGTATCCAATAACTGGGGCCATGATACCGACTCTACCAAGATAAGCTACTAGGCAGCGCCCACAAATGTGGTTGTATGAGGGGCTACAGCGACTACATAACACCCACAGGTAGTTTGTATATTTCTCTGCTACTTTATACAAAAAAGAAAAAAAGGTGAAACAGATATTTATACAACAACCTTGGTATACGACCAACGACCGATCCACCTCCTCCCTACTACGGCCGGTCGAAGCTAAACTTTTTGCGCTCAGGTATGCCCGCAACAAAACCGCCGTGTAATGACAATCTGATTCGTACCGACCGTTAGCGATCACTATTGTCCGGGTTCGAGTCCCGGACGCGGCAAAAAGATCGAGATACGTGAGCAATTAAATCGTCAATCGCGAAACGTTGAAAGTTGCGAGATTGAATTCTTTTTAATTGAACTTGCAGTGTAAACAGTTCGGGGATGCTTCTAGCTTCTAAGTTTTGGGGTTCTGTATCCAATACATTGAGGCTATGTAGAGCCCGTTTGTCCTGTATGTTTATCACTGGACACTATATTTCTCAGCGTTATATGCAGGTCAGTTTACGTCGTCATATTATTAGGAGAAGAACTGAAAAGTTTGTAAGATTATATTAAATGAAATGTTCAGAAGATGGGAATTATTCTTCATTCCACCAACCCGCATTGGAGCACTCCACCAACCCGCATTGGAGCAGCGTGAGTAAGCTCCAGGCCTGCCCAATAATATGGAGAGACCCGTTCCCAGCAGTGGGATGCAAAAAGGGTTGCCGCCAATGAAAATTAGATCAAAAACTGTGGTAGAAGTTTCGTTCTATTTCTTCTACGCCAACCACCAGCCAAATCTTCCATAGCTGATATGTTTACTTAAGGAAAGGTGCTGTTACCGCCCAATTTACGCTTTCGGAATTACTGCGCAACTGCATACAATCCGCATTGGAACGGTGTAGCACAATAATTCTTCGTTAAACAGGGAAGGCCTGAAGCTTATTCTTTGTACGTAGATATCAATGAGCTAGTCCCTGTAGCTTCGGCATTAAGAATAGAGCTACGGCATCCCCTGACTGATCGTAAAAGGCGACTAAAAGGGGGCTTCCGGGTTTGCTCGACCCATCCAGCCAGCAGCCTCGGGAAAGACAGCGGTGTATGCGTGGCCGCATGGCCGCTGTGAACACCTGAATCTCTCCTGAAGATGGGCCCGTTCCGCCACGCTTGGAGAACACCGATGCGTTCCACTGGAGATCCCGGAGTCGTCCCCAAGCGCAGAGGCAGGCCAACGAGGGGGTTTTAGTTTGGTACCCACATATCCTGGTATACCTATCTCCCAAGGTGCCGGGTTTAATGACCTTTTGAAGGTTTCTCCCCGGATACCAAAAAAGATGTGCATGGACTGCAATGATTTATTTAACACCACGTGCACGGCACTTCCATCTGTATCACTTGAATGAGGAGCCCGTGCTCATCTGCTACTGCATTCGAATTTCAAAAACCCGGTAAAGTGCGAGTCGGACTCACGCACGAAGGGTTCCGTAATTCCGTACCATCTATACAACTGAATAAAATTGGAGTTTCTGTTTGTAATTTTTACTACATGCATATGAATGTGTGGACGGTATGGTAATACCAAAATATGTTTTTTGACATGATAACGTCTTTAAAATCGTTTTAGTCGGGTGACATGTTCAGAAACTTGTGTCACACCAAAACCTCACGAGCGCGATCGCAGGTATAACGAGAGAGAGACGGACCGATCTCCCGTCTCATCTCGAGCGCTGCCAGTCATTCCGTGAAACTTGTCACGCGGAATCCTCACGAGCGGAGGCTGGCATAGCGTTCGAGTGAGTGGACCGATCTTCCGTCTCTCTCACTCTAGCGGCATACAAACGAATGGAGATTTTCTCGTGCGGACGTTATCACGTAAACATCTCGATCGTAAACCTACTTTACAAACAATTTGCCGTTTTTTTTTACAATTTTTGTCTGTCTATCTGTTTGTTCCGGTTCTCTGAAACGCTGGCAGGTAGCTGATGTAAAAAGGAGTAAGTTAGGCTACTTTTATCTTAGAAAAATGCTAAAATTGAAGTCCACGCGGATGAAGTCGCGGGCGGCGGCTAGTTATCAATAAAAACAACAAAAAAACATTTGTTATATGTCATCCCGCATTCAATAATCTATTTATTTTAATTTAATTTAATATATTTATTTCTAAAGTGCAAAATATAATTAAAAAATCAGTGAATATCTCAAGTGTCTACCAGTTGTCCTATTTAGATCGAGAAAAAAATACAAAAAAAGGTCGTTTTTGTATGGGAGATGTTTATTTTATTCTATGTCTAGCGTTATAGCTTTCACGGTTTGTAAGGTACAGCCCGGTGACAGACAGGCCGATGGATGGACAGAGGACCCTTAGTAACAAGGTCCCAATTTATCCTTTGGGCACGGAACCCAAAAACACTTTAATTTACCCAATATTACGACCGCCGACTTCTACCCAACATTTCTACCACTTAACAAGACGGCCAGTAATCAATTGCTTCGGTAGCCAGTAATTTGAGACTACTTACATGTAACAATTTGTCCGTCCATCTGTCCAAATGCGTTTATCGCGTGTGAACCGGCCAGTATGTGATTTTCGATAGAAACTCGTGCTAGATGTACGGAGGCTGGCTCAACTTATTTTAGAGTGCAATGAACTGTAAAACTAAATTTTCTTAGGCTGCTTACACGTAACTAGTTGCATTAGCCTTAGCATCTTCGATTTTTTTTAATCCGTTTCAAAACTGCAATGTGGTTCCCTTTCCTCCCTAGAATATGCGAGTATACAAATTTCGCCCATTTTTTTCATTCTATGTTTTTGTTTACTATATCTAGACTGACTTACACTACACAAGAATTACAATTACTAATAGATTTGTATGTATAAAGTCGTTAATGTCGGTGCCAATAAAATAAATAAAACAATCATTACGAGTAACACTGGCTATATCCAGCCAGTTATCAAACTTAAAAGTTTTTCGAATATAAAAGTTCAGTATGATAATGGTACGGTCTTTATTGGTACACTTCATTCTTTACAGAATCAGCACTTGTTATGAATTGTTATAATAGTAAAATCGGTTTACATTATTGTTATTAAAAACGGCATTTTTAGCGATCTCGTTAAGATATACAGTTCCGCAGCCCGCTTTGCATACTCCTTTTTTCCAAACGGTTACCTACCCAAATATTGTGGGACAACCTTAGAGCATCAAAGGTACTAATTCACCCTTCAGTAGAGACGGCATAGCGGCTCGCTTCGATACACAATTTTTGTGCCAAATCTGGTGCGGGGGGAAGAACGCACACATTTTAATTTTGTCACACATTCAGAAATATTCTTTCATCGCTCCAGACGCATACATTTCTAAATATATCAATTTCAATTAACAACGTCATTTTCTATGCACCGACAACACTGACACCGACACACACAGACACACTAGAAGGCACATTGTGCATGGACGTTGGGACGAGGGGCTCGCCTGTAAAGGCCACTCCTCTGACGGGTGTCATACCTGTCAATATCTTGATGCTCTAAGGGGACAACCTTCCAGGTTTCAGCTGTGGCATTTCCAGTGGATTTTGAAATGAAGCTTTCAAGAAATCTGTAAAAAATATCTGCTTCAAAGCTAGCAACGCAACACTGGGGTTGTCCATGTCAATAGGCGACGGGGATCACTTCCCATCATGCTGACCGTCTAAGAAAACTAGGCAGTTACTAGGTGTAATGTATAAACAATAAAATCTTTGAGTCCATCCATCCATCCATCCATCAGCCTTTTACTGTCCACTGCTGGACATAGGCCTCCCCCCCTAACGTTCGCCACTCCCCCCGGTCCTGGGCCTTCTGAATCCAGCGACTACCCGCTGTCTTCTTCAGGTCGTCAGTCCACCTGGTTGGAGGGCGGCCTGTACTCCTTTTGCCGAGACGTGGTCTCCATTCAAGGACCTTTCTTCCCCATCGGTTGTCGGTCCTCCTAACTATATGGCCTGCCCATTGCCACTTCAGCTTGCAGATTTTGAGAGCTATATCGGTAACCTTAGTTCTTCTACGGATTTCATCATTACGAATTCTGTCGCGTAGAGAAATACCAAGCATAGCCCTCTCCATCGCTCGCTGGGCGACCCTGAGCTTATGGAAAAGGCTAACTGTAAAAGACCACGTCTCAGTGCCGTAGGTCATCACTGGCAACACACACTGCTCGAAAACTTTCGACTTCAGGCACTGAGGTATTCTGGACGAGAAGACACTTTGTAATTTCCCGAACGCTGCCCAACCGAGTTGGTCGAATCTTTGAGTATAAGATTGATATTATAAGTTTTATAGGTAGGTACAATATTTATTTACATCAATAAAAACTAGCTAAGCAAAGAGAAAGTGACAAAACAGTAGACCATAATAAAGCATCAGGTAAAAGCGTTGTATTAAAGTTGTAAGCAGCTTTAAACCAGAATTGGAGTCATCAAATGAAATCGTTGTGTTCATTAGTAACCGGTAACCTAATTATCCATATTAAATCTATTTTTTTCTTAGTGCGGTGGGTGAGGCAATTGTACAGGTATTTAGTAAACTTTTTGCCTTGTTAAGCGTGTAAAAATAATATAACTTTGCCTGATTGTAACCGTCAACATGTTTTTTTTTCTGTCAATTATACGCTTCACAAACTCTTTGCATGGAGTTTTGGCGGGAAGTCGAAAAAGACATAATGTGCTCTTATCTTGTTTTCATTTTCTTGGTGTATTTTTGTGTTATATCGAATAAAGCTGATGGCATTTTGTTTGATATACGTTAATTACATTACAAGAGTGTTGTGAAATGGAATAACAGTGCTGATATATGTTTTTTTTTCTGCTTGCCTCCAATATTCCATCGGACAAGTTCTGGTAATGCAGCCATCGCTTTTCTTGAATGTCTGACTGACTTGACTGACTGGTTACTGACGACTTACTGACTTTACCTATTATTACTCGTCCAGTTTCAATGAAACTGGCAAAAATGTGATGCATAAATTATACTTGACGCTGGCAATATGCACAGAGTTTGCGATGCCATAATTGAAAAAAAAACTCTTTGTATAATATTGCTAGCGTTAAGTTCATTTTTGCTTCAATATTTTGCCAGTTTAAGTGAAACTGGACGAAGTAGTATTTGTCGGTACTTAGTCAGTCTATTCAGTCTGATGTCCAAGTAAAGCGATGGTAACTTTACTAGACCGGGTCTATTGAAGTTTAGGAAGCACATTAGTTTCACTGAAACTGGTCGAAGTATTACTTATTAGATAAAATCTGGAAGTCGTCAGTACCTACTCAGACAGTCTATTCCGTCAGATGTCCAAGTAACGCGATGGCTACTTTGCTAGAACGACTAACATTCGACATAGTTTCAGTGAATTTTAATACTTCAATTAGGATTGTGTAAGCGTAATTCGTGTGATACCAATATGATGAAAAAAGGCGTTTGAAGTAGCTAAAATACAGTTCAATACCATACTTCACACCATTTTTATCTTAATATTTATGTAGTAAAGGTATTTCTGTTTCTCCGCTTTAACTTTTTACGCTTCACTCTCAGAAAAAGTTAGGCCAAATAAGTTCTTCAAAAACTTTGCTTTCTACACCCTTTTAATGTGCATCAATTAAATCTACTTAATTACTTTACTTTGAAGCGCGCATGGTTCGGCGGCTAGCGTAGAACGCAAGCGGTCTATGCAGCTAAGCCAAACGGGCGCGATCGGATGTGAGATGGGTGACCGCTAGTGGCAAAAATTTCATGCGCGTTTCCGTGCTTCGGAGGGAACGTTAAACCGTCGGTCCCGGTTGTTGTCGATAGATAACAGTCGTTAAACCTTGTCGGAGGCCTTATGGATGGTTTAAAAATGTCCGACAGCGGGTTGGCCACTAACCCGCATCTCCACCAACCCGCATTGGAGCAGTGTGGTGGAGTAAGCTCCAGGCCTCCAGAGTAAGGAGGAGAGACCCGTGCCCAGTAGTGGGACGCAAAAAAAGGGTTGC
This sequence comes from Pyrgus malvae, assembly GCA_911387765.1. Lineage (NCBI taxonomy): Eukaryota > Metazoa > Arthropoda > Insecta > Lepidoptera > Hesperiidae > Pyrgus > Pyrgus malvae. The sequence continues at coordinate 21,433,862 of OU426960.1, forward strand.
AGCCAATTACTTTACACACGTTTAGTAGGCGGTATAATTTGCATGGCTCCACCGGGGCCAACAACCGCTGCACTCATTACGTGTTTCGGTGGAAAGGTTACTGGCCACACTTCCTGAAGGCGACCATCAATCTCCGGATAAGAATCGAAAATGCGTATGATCTTAGGCCAGCCAGACTAGAGCTTTCTGCTCACGGGAGGCGACCTTACCTTAAATCTACCTTCAGCTAGAAAAATTTAAAGCTTGTTAATGTAAATCAATTGGCTTGTTTGCACTGCTTTGCATTTAACAAAAAAACAGACACTCGTATGTTATACTTCTTCTTATATAATCGACCTTGTGATCAACATGAAAAATAATTAAAGGCATTTTTGATAACCATCGAGATTAATGCAAACAGAAATGCATTTTGAAAGTGTCACTTTAAAATGTAAGCGATGTAATAATCTCTGCTTACATTCAGCTTGCTTCCAGTAATCTTTGATCGAAAAATCTTAAACATGCTAAGCTTATAATATTCCGAGAGACTTAATTTTATTGCAGCGTAAAATGCGAATATCTCGTTCTTGGAACGTCTGTAGGTCAAATGGTTAGCATAATTCTAAAGCTCGTAAAAAGCTAAAGGTCGTGGTGACCCTATGGGATTGCGTCAACTTGCGAGATGCCATAGATAGCCGCTTGGCAAAAAATGTTAGGTTTACAAAGGCTCACTGCCTTTTTACCTGCGAAAATTATGACTTGGACCAAATGTATTTAAATATTATTTACTTAACTGTGGTTAATAGCTGTTGTCTTATTTGTGGTCTTCTGCTGGCCACGAGTCTCTCCCTATTGCTTTATTTATAACTCTAAGCATAGGCTCCAAAGCACAGAAAGGCGAATGAAGTTTGCCACAAGCCGTCACGCAACTTACACACAATTCTCTTAGCTGGTGTAGATCGCCTGATATCGCCTACGTGTAGGTATATCAGGCGTTGGGAGTGTGATCAGTGAGGATCCTAGCCCTATTTGTATGTTATATTATATTTAAATCAAACAAATAAATATCATAATGTTCTCTTTTATTTTTATTATATATTTTTTCGACTTAGTATGCGCCTACCACAAGCTCTACTCGTCACCCAGGGTTGGATGGTAGAGAATGCCATTTAGGCATTAAGCACGCCCTTGTGTTCCTTATTTTTAAGCTAATACTGTAAGTTAAATAAATAAATAAAAATAAAATGTCAAAAATAAATATCATAATATCATAATGTAAAAAAATATTTCACAAAGTTCAAGTAAATGCAAAGCGGGATTTTTTTATATTTAAGTATAAAGAAGGACTTTGTCGCTGGGCGACCATAAGTCCCGTTAGGCTACCTAACCTAATCACATATAAATATGATTTATTAAGTATTTAACTTGTCTGCCAATGAATATAGCATTTTGGCTTAACCCGACATGGGTTCTGCCAAAATGCTACTCGGGAGACCGACTTGGGAATTTCTATTATTTAAAAAGCATGTCTCTCGTAAGGCAGCATTCCGAGCACATTCCATCAATACATGTTCAACATCTTCAACTTTACCGCAAGTGTTGCAATTTGGGGATTGAACTTTTTTCATTAAAAGTGCAAACTTGATCGATGGAATACGATCGCTGCCCCGAGCGCAGCCTCAGAGCTGTCCGAGTGGAGTTACGTATAAGGTTGGTATTGTCCACCCATGAAATCTGTGGGATCTGTGGCTGGATGTTTCTGTACCAAATATCTTTCTCTTGCGACCTCTCGTCGAAGTATTCCTGCCACAACTGTCTGCAATACAGTCACTTTTGTCCTGTGGCAGATTAAGCAGAAAATCGGACAGCTTATGCAGGAAAATTGTGTAAGCCCGGCGTTTTATAAGACAGGAATATGAAGTTCATTCCTGATTCAAAAACACCGTAGATCCGAGGCTGCTAACCGACGCCTATGTTGCATCTTTGCCCGAAATCTTCCCAAGATTCACGTTCTGAAAAACATCAAAGCACCAAATCCAGCGATTCGTCGCGGTGTCCGGCAAATGGCCGACTCTATTCGTTTAGAAATAAGATAACGGAACGTTCGGTGGCACCATTGATAAGGAATTAGTTTCTGAACGAAGTAGGCGCCACATCGTACACAATGAACCAGAAATTGGGTTTTTAGAAAGCCTTCGCGCCGATGGCTGACTGATAACAGATTGTTTGGAAATTAAATTGAAGTTTATTTGGTCCAAGCAATATGCAAGTAGTGCAGTGCTGTGTAGAAATTGTCAATTAAAAGAACTCTTTGATGGCCCGCTTCGAAACAAAAAAAATATTTTCACGATGTTTTACGTACCTACCTTCTGTTTGATGTACCTCCATGCAGAAGAAAAAAATTACACGTTCTTGCACCGTTCGTGTCCATCTTATAATACAAAATTTCAATCTATAGTATAGATGTATTTAATTGTCCTATTGGTAAATATTGTCCTATTGGAATTATAAGGGAGATTATTGCAAATATTTAATTCTAATTGCTACGGGCTACCACTGTTGCACTGTTTTTATATTTTACTTCATAGAAAGCTCTGTTACTTCTGTTATTATTTTTTTCTCTTCATGTCTGTTACCAATCATTGTTATGCATTAGGTATAATAAGTGGAATTACTGATATATGAGTTATTTTTCTGTATCTTTATATTTTTGTCCGATATTGTATCGTTTGCTTCCCAAATAATCTTCATTAAAAAAAATAAAAAAAATGTATTCTTCAAAAAGTGCGTGTTATTGTGTTGCAGTGTCTATTACATCTATACATATAATAAAACTGTAAGCAGGGTCAATTCTGTACATTGCATATAAATTAAAAAAAATACTTCTAGGGGTCTTTTTATAAGTAACAGAAACTAAAAATATAAGTTTTGAAATTATTGTCTGTCTGTCTGTCTGTCTGTCTGTCTGTCTGTCTGTCTGTCTGTCTGTCTGTTGTTAGCTTTTCACGCAAAAACTACTGAACGGATTTTGATGAAACTTTTTTTTTTATATTTTAAAAATCACCCTTTAAGGGTGTGAAATGAGCGATGAAAATTTCTATGGAAAACTTGGATTTTTTCAATAGATTTTCTTGAAATTTAGTATAAATATTTTCTAACCAAAATAAAAGAATACGTGTTTCAGCATTTCCCGAAATTCACCCTTTATATGTCAATTTTCTTTGAAACTCTTTGAAAATTGAGTGTCGAAACTTGATGTACAGAATATTTTTGTGCAGAGTAATATACCTACTTATAAATTTGTATTTGTAATCTTTACTAACATAGTAAGAATTCTATTTAAGCTTTTTTCAAAACTACCCCTCAATAGCAAATAAAATGGATTCGAAAGTTGGTATCTCAAACGTACAATAATTAACCTTTACTTAATATTTCATTCTCAAATTCTTTTCCCTTCTTTGAATGATGTGTTTACTGATATATTGTTGAATGAATTTACGTAACATTAGTGTGTATTTCATATCAATCGGGTGATAAACAAAAAAGTTATGTTCATTTACACAATATGCGACATAAACTTAAAAGGCACTTTGGGGAATTTGTATGAAAGTTTCGGTAACAGCCCATTCAAAACCATAAATAAAAGTTTAAATTTAAGTAAAATTATTTTGAACTCTCACTAATATTGTCGACTATATTAAATATACTTAGATCCGCTTACTGTATTTTCTTTCGTTGGCCGAGAATGGCTAGACTATAGGTACCTAATAAGTGCATCGCGAGCCTTACCGCCGCCGAACCTTACATCACAGGCTCCATTGAGTTAGTTGCTCAGCTTATTAGTCTTCTTTTGGGGTGGAAGATTATGAACAGGCTGCAGCTGAAACGATTATTATCGCTACATTATATAAAGCTGCAACCTTTTTAGCATTCCACTGCTGAGCATGGAGCTCTCCCAATATTGAGGAGGCCTCTAGCTCCGATGAACCGAAATCCAAATCTTACAATCTCAATGCATCCAGCATTAAGGTTGTAAGATACGGAATAACCTTCATACAGAATGTACAAAGCCTTAACAAAACGAGACTACTGCAGACATCTAGGTGACGAATAGTTAAACTTTTAGTGAACCAACTGTTAATCTCAATATCTACCTATTTGGTAATTTGACATTCGATTTATCAACCACAAAGTTTACATGTCATACGGTAGATGGCGTATTGAGCAATATTCATTTCTTCTCCAAAGTGATTCGATGGAGATTATTTCAAATAAAAGCCTTAAGTCTAATAAAAGTAAGTACATAGTGTAAAAAAAATAAAAAATAACATTTCACACGTATAGCCTCACATTAGGGTAGATATACCCTGTGTCGTGGGTGCCATGAACACACATAGAGACAGAAACACAACCACCCAGACCGAGAACAGTTTAAACTCATCATTGAAATTTCTGCTTCGCCCGGATTCTAACCCGGGACAGTTCGATTAGCAGTCCGGCATGGTAACCATTGCGCCACGCGGGTTGTCCCATCGTTGGGTAGGTATACGTATGATGCTGAACATTTTTAATTAGACCAATGATAACTTAACTCATTTTTTGCGTCTCTTTATTGCGTACGGGCTGAGGGCTCATCCACACACGTTGATTGATGGAGATATTAAGGATTCTTTAAAGATTCTTTATAATAATATTCTTTATTTCCAAATACAGATAGCACACTGTGTAGAGACCCTGCCTTCTGCTTTAGTTTTCACAATGTTATATGAGTTATGACTTATGACCAAACTGCTGTCCGCAAGTTTTAAACCTATAGTTTATTAATTGACCTTACAATTATTTTTCCGATTGTTTAATCCTAAGCACGTGTATGTTTAGAAATTTGATCTCCCAACTACAAGTAGTTGTATAGTGCACCTCTTTTCTGCAGTAGGTTAAAGCTATGTATATAGAATGAGTCTATACATTCTTTGCAGTATAAATTCACCCAATTTACTAAAGATACTATTTTTAACATAGATGAAGCCACGGGCACAGCAGTATCTCTTAACTTTAATAAACGAGGTACATATTTGTAAAGAGAATCTGATTGCGCGAGAAAAACGAAACGTGAGAAAAGTGGATAGTAAGATCAGTACAGTAAGCATTCCTTACTGTTTTAGGTTTGAAGGATTTAGAAAAAATACATTAGGTTTCTTCTGAACATATTGTATTATAAGTGATTTCACTATATGTAAGAATAATCTACCTACTACTTATTCAATGCAAATAAATAATCTTTAATTTTTAATCAATCCATTTTATAAAAGTCTTTATACACGCGGACGACGTCGCGGGTACAGCTAGTCTCCAATAAATTAATAATTCGAAAAGATATCAATAAATATAGTCAATAATATGCATAACTAAAAAGGGAATCGATGGAAGTATTAGACTGAATTATTTAAAACAATTTTTAATAATTTCGATTTTTTAATCAACCTTTACTCGGAAATTACTCGAGCGCGTTTTTTGGTTGCGCGTAAATGCGTGATTTTGATCAATTTAAACATAGGCTTTTTATCAATTTTGATCAATTTAAGCATAGCTTTTTGCCACTAGCGGTGACCCACCTCACACCCGACCGCGCCCGTTTGGCTAAGTCGCATAGATCGCTTGCGTTCTACGCTAACCGCCGGGCTATACGCGCTTCAAGATAATACCTTATTAGAACTAAGAACAACCTTAAAAAGAATCTTTAACGTTACCTGCAATGCTAAGATTGTTAAGAATAGAAAGATGTCCTCATAATTTAATTGGAGTGGCTATCACGCCCTCATGGAGAGCAGCGCCTCAAACAATGCACTTTCACGCCTTGCAGTGAAACTTCATGAAAAGAAAAATATTTTACAAGAATGACTACAAAAGCTGGTGTAGAAGTTGGTATTTTTAAAAACACCTTTCTTAAGCTTTAATTTCCTAAGTACTATGTATTACAAGGGTTCCGTATAACTAAATGGTAGGAGGAACCCTTATAAGGGTTTATCTGTCCTTCGGTTCGTACGTACAAAACAGTTGAGAGTTTCAAGTTGAAATACATAATATATACTTTTAGGCCAACGTCTGCACCGTTTTTCCGTTGCCGCTATAACAAATACTAAAAATAAAATAAAATAAATATTTAAGGGAGCTCCCATTCAATAAACGTTATTTTAAGTAGATAACGGTACGGAACCTTTCGTGCATAAATGCGACTCGCATTTGGCCCGTTTTATTAACTTACTTCTCATTTTGATACTATGGCTTAACCCTCAAGGTTGATTATATGCCGTGGGCAGACTAAGTGGAAACTTGCTAATCTTTAAAACCATTTTTATTATTATTTTAACGGAGTAACAGACGAGCATGCAGGCCACGTGGTGCTCAGTGGTCGCTGCAGCCCATGGGCATCTACACACAACCTCAAGCAAGCCAGCCTGAGTCTTGCTTTTTTTTGTATCGGGGGAAACCTTCAAAAGGTACCCGGCGCCTTGGGAGAGGATACCGGGTTATGTTGGATTTGACCGCACTAAAAAACCCTCGGTGGCCTGCCTCTGCGCTTGGTGAGGACTCTGGGATCTCCAATGGAACGCACCGGTGTCCTCTACGCGCGACGGCCCAGAACGGGACCATCTTCGGGAGAGCAAATGTGCTCTCCTGCACCTTCCGATGCTTACGGCGGCATGCGGTTACGCCCAAACCGCGCCACCCTTCCCGGAGCTGTTGGATAGACGGATCGAGCTCCCACACTCACCGCCCACAACCCCAGAAGCCCCCTTTTAGTCGCCTCTTACGATCAGGCAGGGGATACCATAGCTATATTCTTAATCCTGAAGCTACAGGGACTAAGCCTGAGTCTTGTCTGTGGTCGTATGTAGTTGCGCTGCTATTCTTAATGCTGATGGTAGCCTCGTGTATGTCTTGCCGAACTGAACACCGAGATACAGAAGTAGATGTAGCGGTGGCGTAATTATAAAGTTAGGTAAAAACTACTTTGCAGCAATCCGCAATCAGAACGTATGATGGTGGATACTTTTTACATGCAATAGCACCTCCCTCCCTCCCACATAGGACAGCATGATGTGCACACAAGTGCATGTGCATGTCATGCAACAATAAAAAATATACACCAACATACGTACCACCACCAACACGTGTTTCGCCCCAAAACAGTGCATAATCAGGGTTATTGACTCTTATGCGCGGTCCCAGGGAAGGGGGGTCACAGGGGATATGACCCCCCCCCCCCCCCCCAAAATCCATCAATCATGTGTAGACGGAAGGTGAAGCAAGCCAATTTGGGACACCTCTTCCCCAAATTTCTTAGTGACCCCCCCCAAATTGAAGGCTGCGACCGCGCTAAAGCAAGTGTATACTTGACTCACAAATTGACAAAAAAAACGGGTTGCACTCCGGGAGTCCGGCAGAAGTGAAAACATTAACGTTGTGCATTTTTGATGTCTTGGAATCGTTAGGGAATAATTCCGCACGAATTGCTTGAATTATCAGTACCTATTAATTTCTATCTAGTATTTTTACAAAAGTACTCTCTCATTTTCTTTCACTATTTCTTCGTCACTTTTTTCATTAATAGATGCACTTTGTTCAATGTCCATATTTTAAATACTTGATATAAACGAATTTTAAGATAAAATTATACTTGACGCTGGCAATATGCAGAGTTTGCGATGCCATAATTGAAGAAAAAAAGTATAGACAGCCGTCAGATGAGCCGTCATCAGCTGTCACCCCTCCGTCTTGGTCTAAGAGCCGGTGAAGATATTCACTCGTTCGGTTGTTACAAGAGTGAAGGTGATATGAAAGAAAATTGATTAAAATTAATTAAATTAAAAATAGCTATGAACACTTTTCGATAGTCAAGTTATCATAGGCATATATGTTTATAAATTATATTTGGTAAACAATATGTGTCATCGAATTATCAGATCGGTGAAGGTCGATCTTCCTCGTCTCCTCTACTATCTTACGAAATTTTGCGATCAGCACACGTGACCTCGCGCGAGTTTCATAGTTTTTACCCATCCCACACAAAGTGCTCAACGCCGCTAAAGAAGTTTTCACTTCAAAAATCTGAATCAGCCTTGACAAAAGCCGTCTAATCATTTAATTTACATATGGACCAGCGTCTCGTGTAAAACGCAAGCGATCTAGGTGGCTAAATAAATCGGACGGGGTCAAGAGTGAGATGGGTGACCGGTAGTGTCAAATTTGATACACATTTTCGTGCAACGGAGAGCACGATAAGCCATGGATCTCGGTTGGTATCTATGAAGGTAGCAGTCGTTAATCCTTATCGGAAGCAGTTCCAAAAGATGCGACAGCTAGTTAGCCCCTAACTCAAATCTTTATCCGCAGGAACAGTGTAGTGCAGTAAGCACCATTAAAAATTTAGAACAAGGGCGGATCCAGCTTCGAGTCAGGGTGGGGTCACGGTTCGAGAGGAGGGGGTCAAATATTGGCATTTTCGTGGAGAGAATTTAAATTCAAATTCAAAATATGTTATTCATTTCTGGAATACCAATATTCTCTTAATTAAGATCTATCTTTAGCGTTCATCGGAGAGGGGTCATGCACAGGCATTTTAGCTGGAAAGCTTATACGTGACCCCCTTCATGGATAAGCTTTCTAACTTCAATCCCAATTTTTTCGCGAATTTGGTTAAAAAAATTACTAATATTATAATGTTCTTTTAATGAGCACTATATCATGATGAAATGGGGAGAGACCCGTGCCCAGCAGTGCAAAAGGGTTGCAGCCATATCACGAATTACTGTTTTTGCAGACCAACAAAACCTTCATTTTGCCAAATTAATGATCTTATATAAAAGAACTGGACTTGCCGAGAGAGTGAGGATCGTGACACCCCTGGATTCACCACTGTATTGAAAAGAGACCCGTGCCCAGCAGTGGGGCGCAAAAAGATTTGCAGACAGCCATTATCCTACACACATATCCTCCGAAAATATACAGCGTATATCTAAGTTAGGGCCTAAATACGACGCCTAGTAAAGTTTTACCGAGTGCGGCGGTCTCCATAACAACGCCGGTTGTTTTGCCGATCGCGCTGTCTATCCGTTTTGCTCCTGTTATACTTTTTCTGTGCCAAACCATAGGCACAGGGGTGACCAGGGGTGCGACACTTTTGGCTTGACTTTTTAACTTCGAAATATATTTGCTTTGTATGGGTAAGTCCAGCTTCGAGAGAGAGGTAACTCGTAGAATCCAACTCGGTTGGGCAGCGTTCGGGAAATTACAAAGTGTCTTCTCGTCCAGAATACCTCAGTGCCTGAAGTCGAAAGTTTTCCAGCAGTGTGTGTTGCCAGTGATGACCTACGGCGCTGAGACGTGGTCTTTTACAGTTAGCCTTTTCCACAAGCTCAAGGTGCTTGGTATTTCTCTACGCGACAGAATTCGTAATGATGAAATCCTTAGAAGAACTAAGGTTACCAACATAGCTCTCAAAATCTGCAAGCTGTAGTGGCAATGGGCAGGCCATATAGTTAGGAGGACCGACAACCGATGGGGAAGAAAGGTCCTTGAATCGAGACGACGTCTCGGCAAAAGGAGTACAGGCCGCCCTCCAACCAGGTGGACTGACGACCTGAAGAAGACAGCGGGTAGTCGCTGGATTCAGAAGGCCCAGGACCGGGAGGAGTGGCGAACGGTAGGGGAGGCCTATGTCCAGCAGTGGACAGTAAAAGGCTGATGGAGGGAATATATTTGCAGTCTACGCGGCAAAAAGGGCACAAGGGAGTTGGGAGCACTGCATAATATTATTTGAATTATTTCTGCTATCCATACCGACTCAAAATTTATGGACTCTTTATGTAGAAGTATATTTATGGAAGTTACAGAAAATGCTGTAGTAACTAGCTAAATAACTAGGTTCGTTCTCATTTCGAACACACTCTAAGTAATGCACTTTCTTTTTCAAGTTTAATAATTTTATCTGTATGAAAAATATTTTAAGTATCACAGCAATATCTACTTTTGAAAAATGTTTCCAGCCCCTGGTACAGGCGTTTGGCGCAAGCAAAAATACCTTTTATGGGCTCTAAGTTACTGTCTCGTAACAAACGATGGCGCTTTATTAAGATGGCTGTGTTATGGCCGTTGGTAAAGTACAGTTACAGTTTACATAATATCAAAGGCGGCTACCATAAAAAAAAGCAAATTAGAGGTGCATACTCCGAAACTTTAACGACCCGTAGGAAATTAACTTCGGCATTTCGGCCGGCCTTCGTGATAACCATTGCATGGTTACCAGGCGCGGTCCTAGGGGGGTCACAGGGGACATGACCCCCCCCCCCCCCCCAATGCGTAGATGGAAAGCGAAACAAGCAAATTTGGGACACCTCTTAACCCCAAATTTTTTAGTGAGCCCCCCCCCCCCCCCCAGCCAATTTCTTGACGTCCTTGGAAATTGACGGCTGCGACCACGCCTGACGGTTACTCGAAGTTAATCGTAGGTCCCGGATTCGATTCCCGCGAAGCGAAAATAATATGATACTCGTACTTAACCAACATTCGCACCATACTTACTCTACTCAGTACTCACTTCAGTGAGTAGGTACTTAGTACAAAATACTTAGTAGAATAGAAAGAATTCCATATACTTTAAGAGTCAAAAAATTCATCGATTTCCTAGTTAGGTAATTAATTAATAATGTAATTTGTAATAATAATAATGAAAAAATTTTGTGATTGTATATAAGTGTATGAGCCAACGTTGCTTGAAATAAGTAAATAAATAACAGTTCGGATGATCGGACGCTTTCTCTTGAAAATGTTATTACCTTAAACTAAGAATAATGTATTATACTTACGTGTTATTACAATAATAATAATAATAATAATAGGTTTATTGCTTCAAAACATAAGGTACAAAGAATTTCAGAATGAATATTTAAACATTTACAATTACAATATACTGTTATGTTAAAAGCAAAAGGAAACGGCTCAGCTACAGCAGACCCAAGAAAAACCTGGGCTGCGCTGATTTTCAGCCGCTCCGAGTTCCCTGAGATCTTGGGTGGGAATTAAATGTCATATAGGTATCATTAATTACATTCTACCTGTAAGTTCCTTGACAATAACTTAACGGTGGCGCCATCTAGTAATACTTCTTGAGAAACATTACAAAATGCAAAATACACGCGCATCGCGGCGACCTGGACGAAACTGAAGAACAGTATTTATCAACATAAAATAGATTGTGGTTGATCAAAACAAGACTGAAATGTTTCATATACTAAGAGTACTTGTGTACCTAGTAGTGGTACCTTAACAAACGAAATGTATCACTAGCATAGAATGAATGATTATACGTATTAACGTGTGATATCGTTAATTAGGAATGGCTTGTAACAAACCACGTTTTTAGCTGAATAGTTGACCAAACCACGAGATAATGACTGGATGTTATTTGATAATGTTGTAATAAAAGAGTGAAGGCGCCTGCTTTTTGCGCGCAGCAATTTTGCTCTAAGTATCCTTGTAGTGCAGATATTGTGGGGAAGAGAGCGAGACACCACGCCGCCTCCTTTTAAATTGTGGTACACTAGCACTAAAGAGCTGATTACATTGACCAACTTGCAGGGTCTGATTTGGCATACATTGCTGGTTATCTTGAGTATTTTATTACAATGTACTCAGATAACCAGCAATGTATGCCGGGTCGGCCCCTGCAGGTTGGCCAATATAATCAGCCCATAAGCTTATAAGCTACAAAGGTAGCATGCATCTAGGGAGGCACGTACCGCTCTGCCAGGTGAAGCCAAATTGGACGGCGATCTGTAACCTGGCTATGGGTACAAACCTTGTTTTTTATATCATTGGTACAAACAATCTACATAGGTTAAAGTATCCTGGGCTGATACAGCCCGAGTCTCTCAACTCAAAAAAATCCTTGTAGTCTGTGCCGTACCAATTTGTTGCTGTGCACCTGATTCTCCAGACCAGTAGTTTCTCATTCAGATTTTGTATTAAAACAAAGAACTTCAGGTCAAAACCGCACAACGGACGCTTCGCTCCGCAAGGACGCTTTCCAGCTTTAGCAATAATCTCCAGATCGGCATTTTGGTTTTTGAATACTTTTTTTTTTAATTTGAATGGAATAGCAGACGAGGCCACGTGTTGTTAAGTGACTACTGCAGCCCATGGACATCTACACACAACCTCAAGCAAGCATAGGTAAGTCTTGTCTGAGGTCGTATGCAGTTGCGCTGCTACTCCGGAGGCTGGTGGTCGCCTCATGTAAGTGTGGCTGGCAACTGCACCTTTCCACCGAAACAATAGAATTGGTTCACGGCAGAAGTGAGTGCAGCGGTGGTACTTCCCCTGGCGAACGATAATAGTTCTACCACCTTCAAATTGATAGTCTTCGATAATCTTCCGCGCCGCTCGTATGCAAGTTAACCTTGCAAACTAATATATCGTAATAAGGGTGTAGTGTCATCAAAATATAGTGCTGAAAGTGCAGGAACGGGAACAGTGATCCCTGGACAAGTGTGGTTGTATGTGTGCCTGGAGAAAACTGTTGGATTATACTGAATTTGCCCCGCGGCCGCCCGACCTGCCGCCTTCACGTGTTACGAAGGTAAGCTTGCGTGGTTTTCCATCCTTCAGATTTCTTGACACCACTAGCCTACAGCAACCCAAACACCTAAATACAGTCCACTAAACTGCAAGGCCAAAATTAGGTTTATTCCGCCACTTCCGAGTATCCATGGACAAGCTCGTTTAAATCTCGATTTTTTCGGAGTATATTAGCACATTTTATTTTTCCTTGATTAAAGAGTACTGATGTTGTATAACGTTCGCACGTTCCACTACAAGATAGCGATGAGGAGGAAAAAACAGTCTATGCTCGAGCAAACGTATGACAAAATCTAGGAATAAGAGGGCTACAACGAAGCTGATGATTCCATTGCGGATGACGTAGAAGAAATTTATATTTGTGACATTTCGCTCAGTAGCGCAGACGATGAACTTTCAGAACCTGCTAAGCGAAGGAGAATGCGCTAATTTTGTAATAGTGCATTACAAGTGGATTAGGCCTACTGGGGATACCACAAAAAAAACACGCCACTTACTCTACCTCATGATGTGGAAATTAATTATTTGGCCAAAACGCGTGTTGGAGTGGACTTTGAGGCTCTCATACGCTGAAACTATTGATTTTCATTTTACAAAAAAATGTTACTACATAAATTGTAGGAAATTTTCTCTAGTTTAATTTAATACTTAACTATTTTTATCGTAAAATGATTTGGAACGGAGTTATTCTCAAAAAAACTATTTGTGCGTTATTTTTCCAATATGGCGGCGCGAGCTACTAAGATACGAGGTGGGAAAGTGAATATTCGAAAAGAGCACGTCGAAATCTATGAAATCACCAATTTTCAAAACTCCCGGAAAACTTTCCAGGTAAAACTACCAAATGACTGGACTATATCTCCTATACTCTACTTCCTTCTTTGCAAAATTCTTCACTAGGTCTGCTATCCGTCTTTGGAACTCTCTTCCTTCTTCTATCAGACTGTCCGATTCCCTTGCTTCCTTCAAGACTCGTCTTTACAGTCACTATCAAGAAGCAAAATGAGGAACACAAAAAATAACATCTTGAAATCCTAAATACCTATTGGAATCATAGGATACTTGCAACAATTATGTATTTATATATGTATATAATATGTACAATTATGTATGTAAGTATAAGTATGTTTTTATCAATATAAATATTTATGTATATTTAAATTTTTATCTATGTGCACCTCACCCACACGCTACCTTACCAGCTTTTCCTCTACCCTAAGGTAGTCTGGAAGAGATCACTAGAAGCGATAAGACCGCCTTTTGTCCACTACAACTAAAATGTATTAATTTGTATGTGTTGATTTTACTGTTATGTATGGTGTACAATAAAGTCAATAAAGCATATTTGTATTTTTTTTGTATATCTGAATCAAAAAATAAATTACTCTTGCTTGATAGGGAAGTTCAACAAGAAACAACATTTAGGTGTCTTAGTCAATTATATTAAACTCCTTAGTACAATCTCTGGGGCGGGCCCATGGTGGACTTCATATGGAGGGACCGGACGTTCTGCCAGTGTTTCTTCAGCAGCGACACCAGGAAATTGATTGAGAGGTGCACGTTCTGCGCAAGCTCGTCAGGAGTCATGTCCACATGGCCCACAGCCACAGAGAGGCAAAGTACCTAGAAATGACAAAATTCATGAAGATTTGCTGATGTATAATTTGACTAATGTTGTAATGAATAATGTATTTATTTAACTAAACCCTTCTTTGACTGCTGAGGGTCTGTCTCCATAATGGGAGGCCTATGCTGGTCTAATTCAACAGGGTTGTAAAGATGAATGTAGATGCGAACCTACTGTCAGGTCTCTTTGACATAATTATGTACATAATATTACATACATAATAACAACATATGTATAAGGCCTCTGACATTATTTAACAGCTGTTATCTTACTGTTGTATAGGCGAATTTTGTGTGAACAAGTGACTTAAGCTATCAATTCTGGTTTTTATAGATAGAAGATAGGGAGTAGTTCAGTGGCAGATCTAGCAAATACAAAGAGAATCTTAAAATAGGTTTGTTAAGAGTAATGCTTACCTTCTTCATCTGGAACTTGATGGTGGCCTTTACTTCATCAATCTTCTGGGTCATGGACTCCTGGTGGGAGAGGAGACCAGGGAACTTGCCAGCCTTGTTGAGACCGGGACCCAGCAGACGGGGGATCTGTTTGATGAGGGACTCTGATGCCAGGAAAGCATCAAATCTGAAAAAATGGATGACATTTATGTTAAGTAAGACTAAGCTGTCAGATTCTTAAATTGATATTATTTTCTTTGCCCTAAAAATAATTCCTGATTTATCTTCATTTTTATAATACAGTACATGCAGGCCACATGGTGTTAAAGGCTTGCTGCAGCTAGAGAATGCAAATCTTTCGAGAATACAATTCATTAACTCGCGCGCGAGATCTAGCCCCAATCTCGCGATATTTATTTTCAGGAATTTTTTCAATAGACTTTTATGCATCAAACATTGTTTGCCATATATATCTATAACTTTTTAATAAACTTCTAAGCAGTAAACTTTGATGTAAGTACATATTATTATATATCAAATAAGAAATGTAAGAAACAACCACTCTTTTCTTTTAATACCAAACAAAAATCTTAAGTTATATAGAAGAACTGTTCTTTTATAGAACAAACAAAACGAGAAGTCAAAAAATGAAACTTATTGAGTTGACTATTAAACTGAGATATTATTAGGTACCAAATTAATAAAAAACTATACTCAGTAGATCCATTAGATATTACAGGTTACTAATTAGTCAGAAATTAGAAATTATAGTTTTCCATGTCAGTCCACGCTTGGAATAAGAAGATTTATGCTCTAGCGCAATCTCATTAAAATCACAGGATCTCACACTATTTTCGTCCAAGATCAATCTCGCTAAAAAAGGCCAAGATCTCACGAGAACGAGATTGCATTCCCCTGCAGCCCATGGACATCTAATTGAAGAGCAAGCCTAAGTCTTGCCTGTAATCAAATGCAGTTATGCTGCTACTCCGAAAGCTGATGGGCGCTGCATGGCAAGCATCTGAACCTTTCCATCAAAACACAATAGAATTGCTTTAAAACAGAAGTGCAGCAGAACTTCCCTGGTTAAACCATTATGGTTCTACCTCCTACAAAAGGTATTAAGAAATTGAAGGGTATCTATTACTTCTATGATCTCACTGCAACTGGTATAACATAAACTAAGTTTCATCACAGAAGAGATCGGAGAAGTTCTCATAATTCTATAACTTGTCAGGCTGACCCAATAAACTTGAAAAAGGCTTACAATGTTAGTTTATACTCATTTCATATATACTTACTTCTTAGCCAGTTTCTTGACAAGCTTCTTGTTCTTGTTGAGCTTCTTCAGCGCCTCAGCGTCCATGCAAGGCACACTCAAGCTCTTGGCCTCGTCGCAGTGCTGCTGGTCTCCCAGGACACACACCTGCATCTTTGGCCTCGGGATGTACTTGAGCCTGAAAACATCTAGACAATTATGTACATGGACTTGTAAAGCAAACTGAGTTTGATATACATAGAGTTGTCAGTAAAAGTTGATCATCAATGTCAGATAATACATGCAATTTTATAAATCATCATGTTAACATTTCTTTTTTTTAACTTGGAATTGTAAGACAAACAAATACTACCAGATAGGTGTCGCCTCCAATAACTAATGTCAAAAGACAGTGTTGATGGCAGCCATATAACATAGCCAACAACCATTTTCTTTACATACATCACAAGATACATAATTTTTTAAAAATTAAGCATATTAATTTAAACTGTTGAATTACTTGGGTTTCTTCCTGCCAGCTTTTTTCTCTATTGATCTAGCAGAAAGTGACCAACATGAGCAAAAGAAAAAGTAAAAAAAGTTAATAGAATGTATTGTAAACAGTCAATTTTCATAACTGCTGATAAAAATATCATACACAGGAGATTTCTTTAGAAAATTCTAAAATGCTTCCAATGGTACAAAAACATCTACAAAGACTGGTCCTTACACAAGACACTAAGCTTACCACATATCCATCATGATAGCTATATTAAGTCAGTGAGCAAGCCCACCTACCCGGTATTTTAAGACCCTGGGTAGAGTCCCGTCAGCTTTCGCCAACTCCCTGTCCAGATTCATTTTAGTGGACAATTAATATCTGAGTAAGCAGTGCTTCAATGCCCATGTGACAAATATGTGTATTTTTCTAACATAGAGCACATGTTTAACAATTCATTTAGACAATACGTTGTTAAGTCCACGAAAATGCTCTTTCCAGGTAAACATACTTGACGGTGCCCGAGAAACGCTTGTCCTTCTGGGGGTCATAGTTCTTCAGACCGATTTGTAGTTCCACCGTCTCCAAGAAGTTGCGCTTCTTGTCTTTTGAGGCCTGGAGTACGGCATTTACGCACTCGTAGAGCGTATCACGCGATACTTTCGACCTGGAATGGGAAAAACATCACCATTAGCACTTTTAAGGTTAGTTTATAATAATTTTCGAGTTTAAGACAAGAGATTTAAAATACACGACACAATGACTACACTTTGCTTCAAAGAGCTTTTAGTTCACAACCAAATTACTTAATTTTCAAGGATTTTTAAGATATTTAGAATTAATTTTAGTTAACTTACATTTTGCCTACACCAGCCCTGCTGCCTGTTCAACGTCAAGAACACAAAAAGAACAAACAAATCCAAATGACAGTGACAACAGAATGACATGACAATCATCCATTTTTTTTTTCTTCAATTATGGCATCGCAAACACTATGCATATTGCCAGCGTCAGGTATAAGTTTTGCAACATTTTTTGCCACTTATAGTGAAACTGGACAAAGTAACAAAGTCAGTAAGTCATCAGTCTAGTCACTCCAACATTTAAGTAAAGCGATGGCTTTACTCTACTAGAACGTGTCCGATGGAATTTTGGAAGCAAGCAGAAAAAACATATTTTAGTATTGTAGGTACTGTTAGGCCTAAAACGCACTTACGGCTGGTCGCACATCGATTTTTATATAAAACCGCATGATAGCGACGCACTGAATTGCGGCCAGCCGTCAACCGCTCCGGTTGTTCTGGGGCTGTGCGCCCTGCGGCGAGCCGCACCGGTTGAATGATGCGGAGCGCCGCATCCCCTCCACGCACTCGGCGCGGTTACGGGTTAAGGTCTGATTACGTTGACCAACCTGCAGGGGCCGACCTGGCATACATTGCTGGCATTTATTACAATGTACTCAGATAACCAGCAATGTATGCCAGCAATATATGTAATGTATGCCGGTCGGCCCCTGCAGGTTGGTTAATGTAATCAGCCCATTAGCCGCAAACGCCGCGTCCCGCCTCAGTCACAATATAGGTATAAGTATACAGTAGAGTAACTTCATACTATCGGCTGAATTGACACACGCACAAAGACAAGTGTCATTTACACGGCCGCTAAGTAATCGTAATGCAATAGTACGCAGTGCCACATTGCGCTATGGACTGAAAATCGAGTTTCATAAATTCTTCTTTTGGAACATTATTAAGCGCAGAAATTAAAAAAGCAAGAAAGTAAAAAAATACAACTTCGTTCCATACGGGTGTCCCTTGACACCTCAGTTTTTTCTTAAATTTTCAAGTGCCGTTTTTTTTTACAATACATAGTCTTTTTTCACCATAGGCCAGTCATTATCGACATCAAACATCGCAAACGCGCATGTATCTATGCGCGTTTTCTATATTCTTTTATATGTTGTTAGGTCCCCTTAGAGTAGTCTATACCAAAAATTGCAACCCTGAAAACCTTGTGCTGCCACCATGATGCTCGAAAAACTTCGAATTTCTGGTTCTTGTTTCAGTTTTTTTGAAAAAGTACCTTAAGGAAGCGTTTTTCAGATGTACTTGTTTTATATTTTATCAAGCTAACTAAATTTACTACAATTTAAGCCCAACATTAGTTCTTTAGGTCTATTAGTTGCGGAGGTAGAGCTATTTTTTTATAAATTCTTCTCTCATGGCATGATTGGCAATACAAAAGAGAAAGACTCTTTTGTATTGCCAATCTATCTTGACGAAGTAAAAAATATAAAATATTTATGGTCTCTTCGGACTTTCCGCAAAAACTCAACTCTGAACAAGTCGGATTGTACTTATATTTCGCCGTATTACATTATGGCTAAATATTTCCTAAAGCAGGGCTGTTTTGTAATGCGGAGCACTCTCGTTCTGCCGGATTGCAATTCAGCTAAATTAGCGTACACAGTTATAAGCACTTCGCGTTCTTTAAAGCCTACATCCTATGCTGTAAATGCTGCAATTACTGCTTGCATCTTATGTCCTGTTCTAAGTCCTTTTTTTAATAAAAAATCTATGAGTGGACTTTCTATATAAACTACTTACGTAAGTCAAAATTATAATAAATCTATGCTTAATACATATTAAAAGACGAAAAGAAATAGAGCATATTAAATTTTAACACTTTTATTATTGTTAGATAAATAATTTTCATTTTTATAATAGAATAGATTGAGACATACTTTAGAAGAGAGTAGCGTACTTGTTATTTTTTCGAACTTTATCCAGTATTAAGGTATTTGGTGAGGAAGGTTGAGGGCAGCGTGGCTGGGTCTTGTACCAATCTACATCATATAAAACTGGATCATAATGCCACCAGCCATACTGAAATGAAGAAAGAAATGTTTCAATGATGCTTTAAAAAAATATCCAAATTCAGTAGTTCAATCATGGGAACCTTTTTTCTGATACTCATTTGATGTACAGGCTATATATACTACTCTGAAATGCCCTGTACAATGCATAATGTATACAGCATGCATTATGTATGTGTGTGCCTATGTACTTATTATGTATGTAAGTATGTTAAATTAATTCTTAAATAAATACCAACATCCACAGACGTAGTAGGCGGCAATCTATAAATATCAGCTGGCCCCACAGGTTTTACAACGCCTTTGCGTTTCATTTTTGTAAACCTCTGCATTGAGCCATAAGCAAATCCATTAACCCTGCCGATGTAACAGTCTATCAAGCGAATGACTTCCATACTGGGTCTTTGAAACTGTAATAGGAACTCAAATTATAGTTAGGATTTAATGGGTTCAAATTAGCTGCTTGCTTCAATTTTATTAACACCACGGATAATACTGCCGCGTACTGTGTTTCCACCAAAGATGTGCGAGGAAGCGTAGCAAGGAAAAGAACCAATTCTTAATTCTATTGGTTCTTAACAAACACATTCCTCGCTACGCATCCGCGCACATCTCTGGTAGAAACGCAGCGTAAAGGTAGCAATGCAAAACACTCGCATATATATTATCCAAGTTTAAGCGTAATGTGAGGCGCGCATGGTTCGGCGGCTTGCGTAGAATGTATGCGGTTTATGCAGCTAAGTCAAACGGGCGCGGTCGGGTGTGAGATGGGTGACCGCTAGTGGCAAGAATATTCATGCACGTTTCGGTGCTTCGGAGGGCACGTTAAGCCGTCGGTCCCGGTCGTTGTCGATAGATAACAGTCGTTAAATCTTGTCGGAGGCTTATGGGCGGTTTGAAAACATCAGACAGCTAACCCACATCTCCGCCAACCCGCGTGGTTAAGCTCCAGGCTTCCTCAATAAGGGGGAGAGACCCGTACCCAGCAGTTGGACGCAAAAATTGTTGAAGCCAAGCGTAATGATTAAGACATACATAAACCACGAAGTTAATAACCTGTTTGGGGCTAGATGAATATTTGCACACAGATTGCATTAGAGGTTCCACATCCTCTTTTTTTAATGGCTCCACATATTCCTTTTTCATTATATCCCTTATATAGTTTTGTGGTCCAAACAATGTTAAACCAAAAAATTCCATGCTGTTTTGACAAATCTCTTTAGCTTTCTATCGGTTACTAAGCTCAATATTATTATTTCCTTCATTGTTTGTCATTTTTTCCTTTTTTTTCAATAAATATGTAATACCTACAGCTACACTTTGCCTAAAGAGGTATAATATTAATATTTTTTAAAGACGTCCTTTTATATTATAATACATCGAACAGTGCTTAGTTATAAAAATATTTAGAGACCATAATAACTTGTAATTTATGTTTATTCTATATTTTTTTATTTAAAACGTGACGATTGGAATAATACGGCTTCCTAGCGTTCCTAGCCTAGGTGACTCGATGCCTTTGAGCATCAAAGTTACTGATCGCCCTTCAGGAGAGGCGGCATAGCGCCTCGCTTCGATACATAATTTTTGTGCCAAATCTGTGCGCTCAAAGAACGCACACATTTTAATTTTGTCACACATTCACAAATATTAAGCTATTGCATAGCTTCTATCGCCGGCCTTGAGCGCGGGGACCGAATCCAGAAATTCCGTAACGAAAAAAAAACCTCACGCTCCCCACTCCGACGGGCACGGAGGTGTGGCTTGAAGCCCGTGCATTGTCTAACGTCGTTTCTTTTCGGCAGTCTTCGACACGGTGTTTGAGTGCGTGCAACTAGACGTATTGTACGACTCTACGAAGCTCGCACGAATCGAGACGAGCTGCTCTGCTGAAATCGGACGAATACATAAGCAGCTGTTTATGAGAAAGTATATAGGTGTATACGTATTTATGTACAACAGTGAATAGCTGTACTTGTAAAATTTGTGTATAAAGTGTTTTGAATATGAATGAACAAAGTGCATTTTTACTTTTATTCTATTTTTGTTAGTAATAATATAGTTTGTATTTACCTAATTCTGTGTTTGTTAGTGTAATTGGTTATGTACCGTTCTAATAAACAGTAAATAAATAAATAAATAAGAAGGATGGGAGTCAACAAAGTTAAGCAATGTCGAGTCCGGTCAAAAGTAGAATGTGAGGCCAATAGTGGCCATTCAGCAACATCTAGTGCGGTTATAAGGATGGGTGTCAACAAAGCTCAGCAAAGTCCAGTGCGTTCAAAAGTAGGATGGGTGGCCATTCAGCAACATGTAGTACGATCATAAGCAGGATGGGTGTCAATAAAGCTCAGCAATGTCGATTGCGGTCATAAATACCACCCACCCACCCTGGTGACGAAGTTTGATGACAATGCAACAAGACTACTTCGACCAGATAAAGTTTCAAATAAGCACCAAAAAAAAATTATAATTGCATAGGTTGATAAAAAATGCTATGCAATAGCTTTACCGTGGCAGTCCCCGAGGGCCACTTATATTTTTTTTATTTCATCGCTACAGACGCATACATTTCTAAATATGTCAATTTAAATTAACAACGTCATTTTCTATGCACCGTCAACACTGACACAATAGTTGTATAACTAGAAGGCACATTGTGCATGGATGTTGGGACGAGGGGTTCGCCCGTAAAGGCCACTCCTCTGACGGGTGTCATACCTATCATACCTTGATGCTTTAAGCTCGATGCAAAATTGCAAACGCGATCGCAAAGCGACGCGGTGCGACTCGATTACTCGACAGCGTTGTTCTGTTGGTTTTATGTTTTTCCGTGAACGCAACGAGGTGAGATTTTGTTCTAGAAGAATTAAAAATGCATTATGTACATGTACGAATGAATAATGGCGTCGCTGGGTTGCGCACTTAGAGCATTAAACCAAGCCAAGGTCTATCTAAGGTGGCGAAGGACATGACAATGCTGGCGCTGAACAAATGTGAGTTAAGTAAATATTTAATTACGCGTTCTACCAGTTAAGTTATCTACACAGGACTTCGCATCTTTCGCTTTAAGTCCTACTTAAGGCTATATAATATCGCACCTACGGTGCAAAAACGTCACTTCTGCAATTTTTGTCAAAATTGATCTGAGTATGCGAAAAAATAGCTATTATGCCTCTTTATTGGGTGCGTAAATGTCGCATGTGTAGTGTATCATACTTTCCGAGAGAGGGCAGTTGTGTCGTTAGGTTTTGGCGCGAATCTAGCCGTCACTGGGAGAATCAACGTTTTATTGGTCAGTTGCGCGCGGCCCCCTGCAAAACTAACAGTCTTCTGGAGCTATAACGTCAAAAATGTAATTGTGACAATTTATTTTTATGTTTTTGGAGCAATAACGACACTTAAGTTAGTTGTGACATTTGTTTCTTGAAATAACTCAGTCACTTGTGTAAGTAATGAGTTACATACACAAGTGATGGAGTGAGAGTAAGAGTAAATTCTGTGTAGAAATATAAAATATTGATACACTTATTTGCTACTTTAATTAATAAAAGTCATAAAAAGTATAATTGCGGGTGGTTTTTTTTTTCATATGACACAATTGCCCAGTTAATTGTTTTTTAGTGCCATAACGTCACTTCTGGGAGGGTTGTAAATTTTAAACGTTCATAATTATTTATTACAAAATTATAAGATGTTTGTTTTTACTTTGGCATGAAGTTTAATATTATAGTTTAAATATAACCAGTCTATTTCTTTAATCAATATTACCTATACATTATAATAAGATGTCGAATTTTCAAACGTTTCTCCTGAAAAATTACATCATTTGCATAAGTGACGGTGTTGCACCGTAGGTGCGATATATATAAGGCAAAGACCAATAATCTAAAGACAGCGGGTCGGTGTAACCACTTTGTTGGCATCTCTTTTTCGCAGCCAGTGTTACCCACTTATCATATTTTCCCCCAAATTTGGTAATCTACAATATCAAGCAAGTAAACTATAAACATTGGCAGACCAAACTGTGAAAGGATTTATATGCTTGTGCATTATGGTTGGTTGTTTGTGAGTTTAGATTGGTTGACTGGCATAAAGTTAATTGGGTCAGCAAATTACAGGACATACATATAGGAGAAAATAAAAGACAAATACAAAGATTTTTAATGGCACCAATATGGGTGTTTACAAAAGCTGTTAATACATATTTAGTACGTCATATTTACCTTAATGAGGTATGCAAATATTACAAAGATAAAAGTAAACACTTAGTTATAACGCAATATATAAAAATGTACATTTGTATCAATTTCATTATTATTTTTCTTCTCTTTATCCTTTTGG
This sequence comes from Pyrgus malvae, assembly GCA_911387765.1. Classification (NCBI taxonomy): domain Eukaryota; kingdom Metazoa; phylum Arthropoda; class Insecta; order Lepidoptera; family Hesperiidae; genus Pyrgus; species Pyrgus malvae. The sequence continues at coordinate 21,457,475 of OU426960.1, forward strand.
TCAATAAATGGCTTTCAAAATAGACCGAACAATTTCGGAATTAAATTGATGGTTGCCAGTCAATACGTCCAGTGGCCTGAATCCATTTATTTTCGGCAAGAGCGTCAGTTGGAAAACTGAAAAAAATATGACAGCAACATGAGATGAAATTCGTCTGGTAAACTTCTCATAATGTCTAATACAAAATGTATGGAGTATCTTTTTATAGTCTGTGTGAGTGAAATTTAATATGTCGGGAAAATGCTCATAACGTGCACCCCAGGCGCGGTCCCAGGTGGTGGGGTCACAGGACATGACCCCCCCCCCCCCAATCCATCAGTCATGCGTACATGGAAGGTAAAACAAGCGAATTTGAGACACTTCTTCCCTCAAATTTCTTGGTGACCCTCCCCCAAAATTGAAGGCTGCGACCGCGCCTGGTGCACCCAGCCTATAACATTTTACTGGTCTCCACTTAAATAGTTATATATTATATTAACAGGGGGTATTTGAGCCTCCCGCTTGAAATGTAACTAACTACTAATGAGGTAACACATAATCTTTGATATTATTATTGTCACTGTTTTTGTTAAAAATAATTATATTTAAATAAGATGGGTAATTTTTTATTAATACGGGGAGGATATTTTGATTCGAGATCTGACAACACAATTTCGAATTTGACAATGTTTGAAATAAACAAATATAAGTTTATTTTCACGAATTTCACTATATTTACGTTGAATGACTAGTTATAAGACAAAAGTAATTAAATATCTATATATAAACAATACATATTTAGTACATTTTAAAGAGAAGTATTTAACTTACGCGTAAAATGTAATACCTTCCGGCAGCCTTCCTGTTTACGCTCACTGCGGCTCTTACAACCTAAAATACTGCAGCTCACCATATTATGGAACTAGAAAAATGTTATTTGCTTTTAATACAACACAATTTACAGCTGTGAGAATCGATTTTAACACATAAATATTATAAAACAACAATGTCACCCCGACTTCCACAGTTTGCCTGCCACATAATTAAAGGGCACTGTCAAAATATGTGGTTACACCGAAAAGGACAGAAAATCTCGCTCCCATCTCTTTTTAACAAGTTCTTTAAGTATATTTCGATCTCGCTTTAGCGTGTCGTAATGAAAATATGCCTCTGTCTATAGTACGTAAGTACATTATTCTTAGTCTAAGATATAAATCATATTAAAAGGTATCCACATTTTAATCTGTTCTGCATACGTGATTTTTTTTAAACTTAGTGTGACCATTTGTGGCAGATTTCTGCCATTTTGGCAGATTTCACTCCTAAATTTGTCTCTGGCAGATTATGGTGACGGATTATAAAAATGGCAGATTTTGAAGATTTTAGGAATCACAATATTTTGAGACATAAAATTTCATAATGTAAATGTTTAATGAGTATTTTTTTTATAAATGTAACATTTGGTATAATTTAACGTAGATCTAAAATGATTTCTCCGAACTGGCAACGCGTAATATTTAAAACGCAAAAGATTGGATGTTTGTTGCTCAATCGTGCAAAAACAGAAGGGTTGTGGTCTTGAGGAGCATGTCATGGATGAAGGCAATATAAATTGTGCAAAATTCATTTTATGACGACCCGCTTGGTGCAATGGTTACCATGCCGGACTGCCAATCGAAGGCTCCCGGGTCCGATTCCCGGAGGAACAGAAATTTGAATGATGAGTTTAAATTTCTGTTCTCGGTCTTTGTGTGTGTCAATGGTACCCACGACACAGGGTATTAATTACCTTACTATGGGGCTATGAGTGTGTAAGAGTGTGTAACGTTTATTTTAATCATATTATAATCACTGACTTTCATTGTATGCTATACACATATCTAATTGACATTTCACTGTTATACATATAATATTATTGATCATAAATATTTATTGTTTTTTTTACTGAAGAAAATTTGTAACAAATTAGTATTGTATATTGTTAACACCCCCTACCCCCCTCCCAACCCTCCAATAGCCAGAAAAACTCAAGTGGCAGTGGATTTGGCATAATTTGGCCCAGCCTGTGGCAGATTTGGCAGAATTTAGGCCCAGCCTGTGGCAGATTCGCCAATTTTGAGATGGTCAGTATGGTCACACAGTGAGTGGGCTACTAGGTAGGGCAACACTGACTAAAGTGCATAAAAAAAAACTCAAAAGAGTTTCTTCGCGAACAGGGATTCGCAAAAACTGTTTATATCTAAATAAAAAGCATGCTGTCCAGCCTTAGGTCTGGGGTCCAGGGCCTGGTACGTTTAAAGACTAAGTTGAAGCTTCAATTCAGTGCACTACTAATCAAATAAACGCATTACATAATGTCGATTTGACAGTTTTTAATATAGTATTATTTATGTGAAGTGATAATTTTTTAGTGGCGAGCATCGTCTCGGGCTTTGCAAACCTCAACTGCTCTTCAGCATGACAGTCTATTCGTACACCGAGACACCCCAGAAGACAACCCTAGCATTCCTTTCGAGTTCACGCCGGAAAATAAAAAGGTGTTTGACATTCAGCTGTTTTGATAGAACACATTTGAATATTCTTAGACTGTAGAATTATTTATATTTAGAACAATACTTAAATTTTCTGTGCTTCTAATATTGGTAATAACAATCTTTTAGAAAAAACAGAGGAGAATATTAATTATTAAAACTTGATGAGTTGTCAACAATGTTGATCATGTGAAAAGAAATAAAATTGACTATGTGAGATGTTTTGGGTAACTATTCTTGACTGCGATAAATACTATCTAGTTTTTGGATGGTTTATTTTAGTTTCTCAGACACAGCCTTTATTAAGACTTATAGCTCGATAATAATAATATGCTCACGGTGAAGCTCCAGTTTTACTGTGGGAGTACTATTTCTCAACTTACTTATAAATTCTGTTGTTGTTAATGCACTAAAGGTGCTGTTGTTGACCAGATTTACATGAGGCGATCATCAGCCTACAACCTTACTTGTCGGTGGTAGAACTATTATGGTTTGCCCAGGGAAGTACCACCGCTGCACCCACTACTGCGGTGAGCAATTCTATTGTTTCGGTGGAAAGGTGCAGTAACCGGCCACACTTACATGAGGCGACCGGAGTAGCAGCACAACTGCATATGACCTTTTTTTTTTTTGGTATCGGGGGGGAAACCTTCAAAAGGTACCCGACACCTTGGGAGAGGATACCGGGTTATGTGGGATTTGACCGCACTAAAACCCCTTCGGTGGCCTGCCTCTGCGTTTGTGAGGACTCCGGGATCTCCATACTCTCCATAGGAACGCACCGGTGTCCTCCACGCGCGGCGCCCCATAACGGGCCCATCTTCGGGAGAGCAGATGTGCTCTCCTGCACCTTCAGGTGTTCACGGCGGCATGCGGCCACGCATACACCGCCGTCCCTCCCGGGGCTGCTGGCTGGACGGGTCAAGCTCCCACTCTCACCGTCCGCATCCCCGGAAACCCCCTTTTAGTCGCCTCTTACGACCAGGCAGGGGATACCGTAGCTCTATTCTTAATCCCGAAGCTACAGGGACTAACTGCATATGACCTCAGACAAGACTTATCTATGCTTGCTTGAGGTTGTATGTAGATGTCCATGAGCTGCAGCGACCACTTAACACCAAGTGGTCTGCATGCTTGTCTGCTACTCCATTCTAATAAATAAAAAACCTAGCTACTACGCGCTACAAACATAAATGCTTACAACCTCAGGCTGGAATTAGGCTTACTTGGGGTTCTGTGTACAGTAAATATGCCCATAAAAAAAACAATATATTTATATTTTTCAGCGAGCTGAAGCCTTGTTAGCAATTTATCCAGAAGGCCACAAAAGAGGTGCAATGATTCCTCTACTAGACTTGGCTCAGCGCCAGAATGGAGGATGGTTACCAATATCTGCCATGCATAAAGTTGCTGAGTTACTAAACCTTCCAAGGATGAGAGTTTATGAGGTTGCCACTTTTTACACAATGTTCATTAGGTATGTATTTCTATAACATTTTTGAAATCCTAATATAAAAATCCTTTTACTATGGTCTGTGGCAGCCAGAGTTTGGCTAATAACTACCTACATTATGTTAATAAGCCTTTCAATGTTAAGGAATCACTGTGTGGCAAAGTTTGGCATAGAGAGATCTCTCACAGGGCGAGGTAGTCATGCTCAGGGAGCAGCTGCTCTCCAACTGACACAATTTGAAGCTTATATATATGGTTGGATATTCAGAAAACTTCAAAAGCGTGATTCAGAATACCTGTGGCACCATCTCTTGATAGGTTGAGTAAGGTCTCCACAACATAGACTGTTTACCTATCTACAAAGCCATACAAGCCCCTATTAGAAATCAATGAAAGTATTGCTTCTCCTAAGAACTTTAAACAAGTTGCTAGAACTAGATTTCTGTGCCGTGTTCTGGGATCATCAATCTTGGTTATTTACTTAAAGAAGTCAGATGAGCAAAACGGATATGTGGTGTTAACTGGTTGCTGTAGTGCATGAACATTTACACAGGCTTGAGTTTTGCCTAAGGACGCATACAGTTGTGCTGCTACTTGTTGACAATGGTTCAATCAGCAGAAAACAATAGTTCTCTGCTGATTAAACCTTTTTTACCACCTGCAGAGGGAAGAGAGCAGATGATGACTTTCAATTTTTCGCTGAAAACAGTGCGGGAAACTGTATGCTGCTCTACTCACTGTTGTGACACTCCTAATAATAAGTGAGGTACTGAACTTGTTAGAGGCTGTCATATTATAAGAAATGCTTCAAACTATTACAGTTCAAAAGTCTTGAAATAAAATAAAATGATCATTTATTTTCCATTTCAGGCGTCCAATTGGCAAATATCACTTGCAAGTTTGTACCACCACACCTTGTTGGCTTCGAGGGTCTGATGCCATCTTGAATGCTATCAAAGAAGCTACTAACTGTGAAGTTGGTGGTAACAGCCCCTGTGGAAAGTTCTCCATTTCCGAAGTAAGTGGAGTCTATATGGACACTAGTTATTTTGGTTTAGTTTCACACAGTTTCTTTAGTTACGTTGTTAAAAAATGACAGCAAATTTAATAAGCAATTTATAGTATGGTATAGTTAGATTTAAATGACTGTGTGTGATTTTGACTCATATTTGCCTTATTTCTTCTTTCAGGTTGAATGCCTTGGTGCTTGTGTCAACGCTCCAATGGTACAAGTGAATGATGATTATTATGTAAGTACATAATTATTAATCTCACATTCCTCACGGGTTATTTGTTGATAATATTTTATTTTTCTACCAGATATGGACAGTTGCAACGTAGGACTGCCAATAGAGTCCTGGATCTGTATCCTAGCAAGGCAGATTAACAATTTTAGGTTTTTGTTCTCGGTTGGGGATGTTTGTGGTTCTGTCTTAACATGTATCATGTATCTATTTTACCAATTAAACAAGAAATCCTATTCTAGCTAGTGTAGTGGAGCAGATTTTTTTCTTTTTTTGATAAGGGATTTACATAGTTACTAATTTATATTCATTCAGAAAAGTTATGCAATTTTAGTTCAAAATTATTGACATGTGGTGCAGTGTTTTAAATTTGTTTGCTAGAACAGACAGATAAAAGACCAATCTTTAAACAACGTAAATGTTAAAGTACATTTTTCTGTAATTTGTAGGAGGATCTTACAGTAGAGGACACAAAGGAGATCATTGAAAAACTGAAGCGAGATGAGAAGCCTAAACCAGGTCCCAGGTATGTAGAAAAGTTGATTAAATGTTGAAATAAACTCAAATAGTATATTTTTATACCCAGTACAAGTTGCATAAAAAATCAAGTGGGTACATTGTGGCCAAACTTCCATGGATGTTATAAATTCCTACGTGCTCCTCTTGTAAAGAAATTTATTATGTATGTATAATGCTGGTTTACAATGAGGGAAATTACTATGTTTTCGTAGGCTATCCAATTTCAAAGATCAGATATGTAGGATTCTTACCTGCTGTAACCAGCAGTGCCCACCTACTGCTACATACAGAGACCGTTAACAAATAGTAAATTAAATTTTTTAAAAAGGCCAAATAAAAATCCACCAACCCGCATTGGAGCAGCGTGGTGGAGTAAGCTCCAGGCCCCCCCAATAATGGGGTCTCTCCCCAGTCCGTGCCCAGCAGTGGGTTGCAAAAAGGGTTGCAGCCAAACAAAAATATATTTTTGATGTAATATACAAACGGGAACTATATGGCTGCACCCCTTTTTGCATCCCACTGCTGGGCACAGGTCTCTCCCCAATATTGGGGAGGGCTGGAGCCTTCTCCACCACGCTGCTCCAATGTAGGTTGGTGGAGTAAGAAAGTATTATATAGTGTCATCAAATCTCGCAACTAAATACAAAAAGTCAGATATCACAAAAATAAGATAATGTTATCAAATCTCATTGTGTTAAATTATATCTTCCACCCAAGAGCTCCTTAAGGAATTTTATATTAAATGGAGTAGTACCAAAGCGCGCGTATGGCCCGGCGGTTAGCGTAGAATGCATGCGATCTATGCAACTAAGCCAAACAGGCGCGGTCTTGTGTGAGATGGGTGACCGCTAGTTGCAAAAAATTTCATGCGCGTTTCCTTGCTTCGGAGGGCACGTTAAGGCGTCGGTTCCGGTTGTTGTCGATAGATAACAGTCGTTAAACATTGTCGGAGGCCATTTTAGCGGTTTGAAAACATCCCACAGCGGGTTGGCCACTAACCCGCATGCATCTCCACCAACCCGCATTGGAGCAGTGTGGTGGAGTAACCTCCAGGCCTATCCAATAATGGGGAGAGACCCGTGCGTGCCCAACAATGGGACGTAAAAAGGGTTGTAGCCAGTACCTACCTCCTACGTAAAGAACATCTGTCCAAAGTTTATATTTCTATCTTCTGTAGCAATGACATGTTCTTTTTAGGTATAGATTGATAGACTGTAATAAAATATTTCCAGGAGTGGAAGATTTGCAGCAGAACCTCTTGGCGGATTAACCTCCCTAACAGAAGAGCCAACCGGCCCCGGCTTTGGCCTACAAGACGCCCTCAAGTAATAGAATGTACATGTGTAAATTGAATGCATAGGAATTATTTAAATAAAGAAATCATGTTAGTTGTTTGTTGATTTTTTTTATTTTCTCTTTAATTTTTCAAGTAGGACTTGTAGGAAATTAAAGAGGCCTGTTATCTATACTATTATTAATATTATAAAGAGGAAAGATTAGTATTCTTTTATGTTTGTAATGAATAAACTCAAAACCTACTGTTCCGATTTCAAAAATTCTTTCACCATTAGAAAGCTACATTCAGCCTGAGTAAAATAGGCTACTTTTTACCGCGGAAAATGCTTCATTCCTACGTGAAAACGGGTAATAGGGTCAACGCAAGATGTATTCTGTGAACCACATTAAGATTTTCACACAAAAATAGAAAAAAAAACAATAAATTTTGAGGGTTCCCCATACTTAGAACTGAAACTCAATTTTTTTTTCATTTAACCCATACGGGTGGGGTATCTATGGATAGGTCTTCGAAAATGATATTGAGGTTTCTAATATCATTTTTTTTCTAAACTGAATAGTTTGCGCGAGAGACACTTCCAAAGTGGTAAAATGTTTGTCCCCCTGTAACTTCTAAAATAAGAGAATGATAAAACTAAAAAAAATATATGATGTACATTACGATGCAAACTTCCACCGAAAATTGGTTTGAACGAGATCTAGTTAGTAGTTTTTTTAATACGTAATAAATCGTAAACCACAATTTACCTTTCATTCAATCTTAATGCAATGATTTCTATGGATAATCAAAGGCAATGATGTATTTCTGTTGCCGCTATTGTTGTACAAATACTAAAAATAGAATAAACAAATATATAAGGGGGCTCCCATACAATAAACCTGATTTTTTATAGATAATAGTACGGAACCCTTCGTGTGTGAATCCGACTCGCACTTGGCCGGTGTTTTTGTACAATGGATAGGTAGGAGTTTTATTATAAAATTCATACTGTTAACTGATTAGGGATTAGAATCTGATTATGCATTTTTTAGTAAATTTTTTTCTTGCATCCTCGTCGCCGTGTCGCGCACTTGTTAAATAAAATAAACATGCTAGCAATATTACACAGGAAATTTTGTATTCTATGGTACAAGGAAAACAATGCTAGGCATTGCTTGATATAGATAATGAATTATGACGCCGTTCCTTAGTTTTGTTATAGTCATATTATTGAACATTCGTATACAAATATATTACGAAGAAAAATAAAAACCATGTGAAGTGAAGGAGTAAATAATGTCTTTATTTACTCCTTAGTAATAGTAAAAAAGATTAGATGTGCGTCAGTTTTATACGCATGAAAAATAATAGTTTTCATTAGTTATGTGAGATTCCACGCCTATTTTTAACAATTAAGGAACCTTACTTCACTACCTAATGTATTTTGATCGTCAAATCGACGTAGCTTAGTTTGATATTATTCGAACCAAATTAGCAGATTTTTTGCTATTAAAATATGTGCCTCGTAAATTATTTCTTTTGCAAAAAATAACTGCAATGTTTTTTGTACAGATCGTTAAACAGACAAGTTCCTTAATGACCAAACGCTATGTTAACTGGTTTGGTCATCTCTTATCACTTAAATTAAACCAGAAAAGATGATAAACGCACGGAAACAAGAATTCAATTAAATATACTGTTAGTGCTCAATCGTATGTTGCTGATTTTGCTGATAACGCAAGTATGTCTCAATAACTGACGACGTTTCAAGATAACGCATAGGATATCAAATACGTTAGCAGTCAGTGTTTCCGTACGTAGTATAGTGAGAGTGACATAATGCTTGTAATGTGTGTTACTTTTATTTATTTAAATTTGAACACGTAGTATTAATGAATGTAGGTATTGTGTATTTAGGTTTTTGGTGTTAAGTTAAACTCAGGACGGTTCTGTCTGTGACGTGGTAACAGGAAATAGCTTACTTTTTAAATTTATGATCTTTATACGATTACTTGTATGTTTTTGTCATGTTGAAATAATTGACATTTTTACAAATTAATTATTATCAATTTTATTATTAGTAAAAAAATAGGGCTTGACTGTTAAACATTTTTTGAAAAGAAAGTACTTAGGTACCTAGTTTATTATTTTAAACAGTAAAATCAAAACAGTGTTAATTGTGAAGTGTTGGTTATGAAAACAAATGTTTCGCCGAAGAGATGGAACTAGGGAATACACTAAAATTCAACTATGGGATCCAGAGCCGAAGACAACGAAAATCCTTGTAAGTGCATAAGTGCATCCTAATAACAATAAGGTTGAAACAAAATAAAAGGCTTTGAGATATTGATTTCTGTTTACTAAGTAGAAATGTATTATTTGCAAAAAAAAAAAACTTGTGGCAAAATCGTTTTCACAATTATGTTAAAACGAGTACCTTAATAAAGCGGAGTACAAACATACCTACTTATAATAACATATCGATTTCAACCTTGTAAACTGTTATGCTTAGCTGTTAAGTTTAGCTCTTGAACATAGCGAAATACCCATGCTAGATAATTTAGAACCACAGCGTTTTCTGCTAACAGGGAGATGCCAGGATTATTACACGATCTTAAACCATAAGTATTTGAAAAGGTGTAGCTGCTATGATTTATCCAAAGACTTGGATTTTTATCAGTTCCAGTCATCGATATACTTAGTAATAGTAGTGGTTCCAGAGTTGGATTTACGATACTGAACTATGGTGTTCCCAGAGGTTACGTTAAGCCATCGGTTCCAGTAGCAATCAATAAGTCACGTGAAAGGCAAATCTTCACCAATTGCCGTTGGAGCAGCGTGGAATAGTTCCAGCTTAAAATGGCTGTTTGTAAACTTGTAAATACCCTTTGTCCTTTAAAACAATTTTCTCGATATGTCACAACGACGTAAGCATGATTCTGAGAGTTTTGGCGGGAAGTCGAAAAAGGCATATTGTGCTCTTGTTTTATTTTCATTTTCTTGGTGTATTTTTGAGTTATATCGGATAAAGTTGATGGCATTTTGTTTGATATAGGTTAATTACAGTGCACGAGTGTTTGTGAAATAGAATAACAGTGATAAAATATGTTTTTTTCTGCTTGCCTCCAAAATTCCATCTTACACATTATAGTAAAGTAGCCATCGCTTTACTTGAATGTTGGACTGACTAGACTGACTGATTACTGACGACTTACTTACTGACTTTGTTATTATTTCGTCCATGAAAAAATTATACTTGACGCTGGCAGTATGCACAGAGTTTGCGATGCCATAATTGAAAAAAAAAACATGATTCATGATTGTTGTCAGTTGTCATACTTATGTCATTCAATCGTTCGTGCGTGTCTGTCTTTCCTTCCTGTCATTCATTCAGCAAAGAGTATGTAAAATGTCATTCAGTATAATTTCGTACGCGATAGCGGGTGTTTGTATTGTGTCGTCTCTGAGTAAAAATGTCTCTCTAGAGGCTTCGGCTCTGGGACATTTTTGTGAAAGATGAAAAGCAGCCCCACACGCAAATATGAACAATTCTCCGACCATCACGGGAAGGACACTGACAAGTATTCCCTAGACAGCCAAGACACCGCCAGTGTGGTTAGTTGAGCGATCTTTGTTAGAATTATTGATTTTGTTTGTGTACAGTTGGGATGATATTGATTCGGTCTATTATTGCCTAGTTCATTGCAGCTGCTTTACCCGGTGGTGGTTGTTAGTGAAATGAGTCATGAAGAGTGTGTTAAAGCCGGTGACGCTAAGTTTTTTGAGGAATCGTCTTGTCGGCGACGTCAATGCTTGCGCTGGGTAGTCTAGATTTTTCTTATAAACTATTCCCTTTTAATGCAAATCTGTCACAATTTGTTAGTAATGTGAACTCAACTCCATGTTTAACTTGCATTTTACACACTTTTAGCAATAACCTGATTAACGTATCGTTTGTAATTCCGCACACTTACACTTTCTCCTCACTTGACTGCACGTGATTCACTTTTACCGCAAAAATGTTCGAAACAGGAATGGATGGATACTATCGCTTTTTTTTATCATTTCAGAATCACTGTAGCATATGAAATTATTGAATTTTGAAACATGATCAAAGTATGGAAGAAGTGACTTCTTAGGTAGTAGCTATTAAGATACCACCTCTATTGTATCAAGTGTAGGGCTGCCATTACCTAAATTGCCGATGCTGGATAAACACGGCAAAAATCCCGGACATTTGGGCAAAGTATGGTTTTTTCCCTGGACATCAGGAAAATTATTTTTTGCAATAAAAATAAAAACATCATTGTAATTTTTTAATTCCATTCGATCGTTCACTATTTTGCCAAGCCTTCTTGAATGCGGGTTATTGTGGATGAATTTTTAATTAAGATTTATTTCAATTTATCGCTTATCTATTAAAAAAAATGGATTTACCCTGACAACAAAAGTGTCACAATTTTCAAAAACCCTGCTGGACAGCCCCCGGACGCCCTTCAAACTAGGACAAATCCGGGGAAATCCGGACGGATGGCAGCCCTTATCAAGTGCAAAGTTACAATATTTCCATCTCTATGATTTTTTTAAGAAACTTTTATATTCAAATATTTATAAGATAGCATGTGACAAGCAATCAGCTGTAATGGATGTAGGATCTATCTATCTAGTAAGTCTATTTAAAACACCAATACTTTATTTTGTACAGAAACAAATGCTAAAAAATAGTGAAATTACAATAATCTATTTTCTCCAATATCTATACTAATGTATAAAGCTGAAGAGTTTGTTTGTTTGAACTTGCTCTTTTCAGCTACTGGTTCGATTTGAAAAAAAAAAATTGTGCTCAATAGTCCATTTATTGTGGATATGTTTTTTATGTATCCCTTTAATATTCAGGGAATAATTATTGGGGAAAGATTTATTAAATCCAGGGAATAATCCATTTATATAACATCATGTTATGACTAATACCAAAGTCCATGTAGATGAAGTTGCGGGTGGCCTCTAGTTTGTCTTATAAACATGTTTAACCATAATGATTATTGAAATAAAATGAAATGAAATAGTTTATTAACCTCCTGGGTAATAATATACACTTGATGTTTGTCATTGTTGTACGGCCATCAGCTGACCGTCATCTGCTTTGGGTGCGCTAAGGCATATATGGGCTAGGAAAAAAAAGCGGGCGGAAAAAAACTCCAGCCCTTGATTATTAAAATAATTAGTCTATGCCAAAGTGTTAAAAGCTTCTCAAGACAATCTTGTTTTACTATGATAATCAATATTGACTAAAACTAACAGCAATGGACACTCTTTTTGTGTCCATAATAAAGGCCTATGCATAAATTATGTCACATGAACATCATGACTATGACCCCTCCCTCATCCTTGTCACAGTTATAAAGTTAGGTAAAAACTACTTTCCAGCAATCCACTATCAGAGTGTATGATGGTACTCGCTCGCAAGTTGGTGGAAACACGGAGTTGTTAATTGAAATCAACCTGTACCAATGATTTGACATGCTCTCTGAAGCACAGAGATATAAAATGTTATAAAACATTACACACTCATAGCCCCACAGTAAGGTAATTAATACCCTGTGTTGTGGGTACCATGGACACATACAAAGACAGGAACACAAACACCCAGACTAAAAATTTACTTCATATGGAAGAAGTTTGTCACTAGCCAGCTGGTTGCAACCCTATTTTGTGTCCCACTGCTAGACTCGGGACTCTCCCCAACATTGGGGGCCCCCCAAGCTTATTCCACCACACTGTTCCAATGTAACATCTATCTTACAAAAATTTATTATAAACATTCTGTTTGTCCTAACAAAATCCAGCATGTATTAAATAAAAGCAGTATCTAGTAATAAATTATATAGTACTGTTATCTGTCATTAGCAGTATTATCAATATGATTTTTTTTAGTAAATTGCAGGTATGTTATTATCAACTGAATCACTGATCAATTAAACAAAGCCATTTATTGTTCAAATTGTTTTTAAGAAAAACAATTAAGTATATCTTTAATTTTTTTGTCTAAACATTTTTGACAAGAGATAAATAGATTTCTCTTAGGATCTCTTAGGAAAAGGGTGTTTTAATTAAATATGTAAACTTGTAACCTTGCAATAGGTATAGCATTGACTAATAGAAAATATGGGTGCCGGCTGCCTGTTTTTGTTTTTTCTTTGCTTTATAAACACTCTTATCCCTTTTCTCCTCGGTCTATGAGCGTACATTATTATGTATCTGTTTAAAAGAATAATTGCTCTCTAGCAATATAGCAGAGAAACAGAAGAAATCTCACTGAAAGATATACATATGATAGGGCACCATACTTTCAGAATCTGTAGTTTTCTAAATTTTTTTTGCCATAGAATGTGGTGCCCTGATTTCATGTTTATTGGCTACCAGTAATCTTACCCGTAGAGCGGCGATGGCCGAGTGGTAAGGACCGCGATCTTCGACGCGGGAGATGCCAGGTTCAAATCCTCGCGCACCTCTGGCAAAAAAATTGTAATGTGAACATTTTATCGCTGCTCCACGGTGCTGCAAAACATTGCAATATTTAATTGATTACGATGTTTTCTATCCCCGTTCACGACTGAGAGTAACTCATAATTTCTCGAAGGTATGATGTTCACCGATCCGCACTAAGCTAGCGCGGTGAAATATGGCCTAAATCTAGTGTTCTGTGCCTAAATCCCTCTTACTTGTTAGAGGAGATCTGTGCCCAGATGTGGGAAAGGGTTGCAAAAACACGACCCAGCTTCACTTGGGTAATTTGGTATTTGGTAATTTAAGTGAGTTTATAATTATAATAATACCAATTTAGCCCAACAGAAATTTCCCACATAAAATTAGCCTATGTGCTATTCCAGACTAAATATTATATAATTTCCGTGCCCAAAATCATCCCGATCTATTAAGCCGGTTTAGCGTGATTGAACAACAAATATTCATCCAAACAAATATTCTTAAAGTACTTTCGAATTTATAATATTGGTAGATTGCGCACATTTAAAATCCTCCACTCATTTGTATGAGGAATAAAGCTATTAAGTTTCTGAGAAATAAATAAATTACGTATCTCAGAACAAAGCTAGCATCTTCTGAAACGAATTGTGGTACGAACACTACGAACCAAATTTGCTCAACGTTAGTACGAATAAGTACTCTTATTTACCGTTAACGAGTTAACTTAATTATTTTATGAAGTTAAATAAAGGACGATATCCGTCGGTACCGGTTTCGTTTGCTGACCGTACAAAATAAGGAGCTATTTGAGTAACAGACCTTGATATTGACTTGCGGTTTTGCTCTTCGTTTGAGCTGCATTCTGCGAAATTATTTTTCAAAATTCAAATACGATAGTGAGACATTCATTAGTTACCTATACGTGATTTTAGAGATTTTCTGCCCTTTTATGAGATTCGTCTTCATTTCTGCTCCATGAGACTTATTTATAAAGATGTGTGTGTCGGATTTCTTCTAAAAAGAATTTACTATCTTACTAAATTTAACTCTTGTTTCTTGTGGGGGGAAAATACGTGGTATTTACAAAGACCGAAGTAAGATTAGAATAAGATGATGTTCAACTTGACTCTACTATGCGGATCGGCTTTCCTTGTGGTACCAATATCAATGTTTTACAATAGTTACCTAATTTTTTAAAGGCATGTAAAGTCTACCAAACCGCTCTTGGTAAGCGTGGAGGCTATGACATAAATTCTTCTCACATTTTTTCGAGTAGATCTCTGCTCAGCAGTGGTAGCTTAAAAGGGTTCATAAATGTGATTTTATTGAAGGTGAACTTCAAAGCCATTGACAAGGGTCGTACTCAGAGAAACATGTAGTTACTCGTATTTATCAAATAATTCGGTAACAAAATTTGCACTAACTTAACATTACATACAGAAAATTGAAGATAAACTATTAATTGCTACAGAACACCAAAAGAGATACACACTCGGCTTTACTGAGGCAAACCTCAGCCACTGATTTTCTGTGTCCCTGGTGCTTTTCGTGAAAATACATATCAAAGGACTCTGACATGACTAAATAGGCAAATGTAATAATACCACGGTAATACTCAGTCAATATAACAGATAACAGGTTCGATATCATCTTTTTCGGGCAATGAAGGATATATTACAATTTTGCAATACTTCTTTAGTATAGTATCCCTACACTAAAGAAATAAAAAATAAGATAATTTAAAAATCAGACTTCTTTGTTTCTTTGTTTGTTACTCATTAGTCTCATCTCAATACTGATGTCTCCCATTTGACCTACGACAAATGTAATTACCACAAATAAAGTACGATGTCGTCTCACTCGTCTCTCAATCAGTTCAATGGTATCTTTCTAGACGTCTTACTCAGGGTAGATTCTGTATTCAAAGACGTTGATTAGCAATTTTTTTTTCTTTGCAATAATATTCTTAGATTCGCAACACTTTATTAGCTCTTTTGACCTACGACAAATGTAATTACCACAAATAAAGTACGATGTCGTCTTACTCGTCTCTCAGTCAATTCAATGGTATCTTTCTAGGTTCTAGACGTCTTATTCAGGGTAGGTTATGTTTTCAAAGACATTGATTAGCAACATTTTTCTCTTTGTTGTAATAGCATTACATTCGCAACACTTTATTAGCTCTTTTGACCTACGACAAATGTAATTACCACAAATAAAGTACAATGTCGTCTTACTCGTCTCTCAGTCAATTCAATGGTATCTTTTTAGGTTCTAGACGTCTTAATCAGAGTAGGTTATGTTTTCAAAGACATTGATTAGCAACATTTTTCTCTTTGTAATAAGAGTATTACATTCGCAACACTTTATTAGCTCTTTTGACCTACGACAAATGTAATTACCACAGATAAAGTACGATGTCGTCTCACTCGTCTCTCAATCAATTCAAACTGAGGGTGGATTTTGTTTTCAAAAACGTTGATTAGCAACAATTTTTCTCTTTGTAATAATAGATAATACCTAGTATTAGATTCGCATCGCTTTATTGGTCTTTTGTTGATTTCATTCCCTATCATTCAAAAATTCATTTAATAAAAGACTGTTGAATTTCGTACTGTTGGAGATCTGTTTCCTTTATTAAAAGTTTTATTATCCAAATATCTTAAAAGCAGTCGAGGAAAACTACCGCGGTTGGCAAAAAAGGGTCTTTTTTGTCCAGTTTTTTATATTTATTCATAAAATTGCAAGCGGTATTGTACCATTAAACGGGCTTGTCGCTTGTGAAGACGCTAAAATTTTATAATATAAAACTGTTTATTAAGCAAAGTGCGCGGTTATTGTTATTAGTTGTTTGTTGTGAAGATTAGTGTTTCAAAATTGATCATTAAATTTTAACATCAAATCAATTTGTAATTGGCTTTCTCTTATATGTTAAGAGAGCGGGTCTAATTTTATTACCGGGAGGAGTTTATCTTTATAACTCAGTATTTATTACATCTGGGCATCAGTCTTCGTTACGTAGCATAAGGGCATGGGCATGTACAAACGTTTAAAGGTAGATTTTATGGCTCGTGTGAGGGCTTGCATTGCATAGCTTACAACATCTGAATATAGTATTGATGGGAGTTTTTGCCGCCGGCTTTTTTCTCTTCCTAATAGGAAAGTAACTTTTTCTCTGTTTCATTTTCTTCTTTCTTTACTGTTGGTGAAAATCGCACGTAGCTCTGTGGCTGGTTTAGAGCGCAAGTGATCTAAGTGATCACAGGCAAAACGAGATAGAGACCGCTAGTGACAAATCTTTTAAGTTTCATAGGAAGTATATTTTGATTCTTACAGATTAAACTTTGAATGCACCTTCACCGGTGCTTAACTTAAGCTCAAAGACAATATAAATAGTAATAATCAAATGAGAATATTTACTCAATTCCTTACCTTTTCAAGTTCCAATTTTCAGTCGTCAGGTTTTCAGTTTTTATAAATATTATTAATTTTACGACCATGGCTGGCATGCCTGGCTGCCATTCAAGGGTACTTGGTTCGATTCCCGGCTTCCCGGTTGATTTCAGTGTTTGAGCGGCAGATCGGTTGATGGATTTGTAAGAAAATCATCTCCCTAGATGATTTTCTTTCTTTTTCTTTTTTGGGGCTATGAGTGCGTAGCGTTATTTATTAATATTTTCTTTTCTTTCCAGCATTCGAGCGCGGAGGAGGGTGGAGGGGGGAGGCGAGGTGTGGGCGACGTGAGCGCAGGCGCCGGCGACATGTGGATCAGCGCCGTCGAGAGTTCCCTACTCAGTTGGGAGGAGGTAAGAAAGATACATACTTGTTTGTGGTCTAGTGGTTAAGATAGCGTTTTGTGGTGTTAACTGGTGGTGCCGAAGGTTAAAGTTCCACCGACACCATCTGGACTTGTGGCGGTCATTCACAGTCCGTTTTGCACGGTCCTTTTTACCACGGACGTGTAAGTTATGGGACAACCTTCCAGCTAAGGCATTTCCAGTGAGTGGACTATGATATTCAAGAAAGCTGTAAAAAAGCTGTCCTTAGGAGACTAAACCTTAGGGCACCCAAAGCGGATGACGATGGCCGTACAACAAGGACAAACATCAGGTGTATACTCGTATTATTAAGAAGAATGTTAATAAACTATTTCATTTCATTTCATAAGTGTCTGCTGAATGACTAAGTTATAGAAGTGTAAAACAGGAATGAGATGGTTAAGTAGATATTTTTATCGATTTTCACCGCTTTGTTATACCCTCTCCATCACACGTAACACACACGTCACGAGACTGATGTATGGCGGTGGTGTGAATGAATAACTCATTTATTTTCGTATGAATATAGTTCACATGAAAGGCATTTGCAAATGGAACACCTGAGTACATAAACTTTTGTTTTACATGAAGATAATGATGACCATTCATTTACCCGACTGCGCCAGAAGGAGGGTTATGTTTTTCGAGAGTATATATGTATATACGCTCTGCAGTCTGAACGGCTTGATCAGCTTGATGGATTTTAGCTTGAGAGGTGTCGTTAGATTTGTATTTACTGTGAGAGCGACATTGGGTATATCAAAATAAACAAATGGCGGATTTTTGGCGCCAAATTCAATTGTTTGGCACGCTCTGAGGTTTCGTTAGATTCAGTGTGTAATGTCCCGACTACTACAATTTTTCTTGTACATATATAAAAATATTGTTAAATATACAATGAGCTCCTGTTCTTTAATTTCCCTTTTTTGGTATCGGGGGGAAACCTTCAAAAGGTACCCGACACCTTGGGAGAGGATACCGGGTTATGTGGGATTTGACCGCACTAAAACCCCCTCGGTGGTCTGCCTCTGCGTTTGTGAGGACTCCGGGATCTCCATAGGAATGCACCGGTGTCCTCCACGCGCGGCGCCCCAGAACGGGCCCATCTTCAGGAGAGCAGATGTGCTCTCCTGCACCTTCAGGTGTTCACGGCGGCATGCGGCCACGCATACACTGCCGTCCCTCCCGGGACTGCTGGCTGGACGGGTCAAGCTCCCACTCTCACCGTCCGCATCCCCGGAAGCCCCCTTTTAGTCGCCTCTTACGATCAGGCAGGGGATACCGTAGCTCTATTCTTAATCCCGAAGCTACAGGGACTTGTCATATATTAGTATTGTATATGAGGGTATTTTAAAAATAAATCAGTGTCAAACCAACTTGTGTGCGTTTCACTACATGGTGACAGCGGTGTCGTATTATTGCTAATTTTACCGGTGAATCTTCGTAAAAAGTAGTTTATTAGCAATAATAATTCCATATTCGAGTCGGGCTAATAGTTAGTTACGAGCCACAATGGAACACGCACGTCCTCCGGCGGAATTAACACTCGAGGGTGGTCCGGCCGCGCGGTCGGAATCATGGCGGCAATGGCGTAAGCTGTTCGAGGTGTTTCTGAAAGCGTCCGGAGTGAGCAAGGAGCCTAAGGAAGTGCAGGCTAGCTTGTTGGTGAACCTCATTGGACCGGCTGGATACGATGTCTATTCCACTTTCACGTTCGGGGAGGGCGAAAGCGAGGATGACATCAAGTGCATACTACAAAAGTTTGATAAACATTTTGGCGCTAAATCGAACATCACAGTGAGGCGGTACAAATTCTTTACGCGCAATCAGGATGATCAAGAAAATATCGATCAATATGTGACCGCCCTGCGACTGTTAAGTCAACAGTGCGAGTTCGGTGATTTGCACGAGAGCCTCCTACGAGATAAAATCGTGTGTGGGATCGTCAACAATTCAGTCAGGGACCGCTTACTTCGCACGGATGAATTGACCTTGTCGAAGGCGATTCAAATATGTCAGGCGGCAGAGATAACTAAGGAAGAAAGTGTATGCATCGACGGTGCGTCGGAAGATGTGCAGGTAAATGCGGTGTCGAGGCTGGCCGGCGGCAGCGAGCGGCGAGCGGGCCGGCCAGCGCGCCGGTGGCGGGGCAGCTCGGCGCGTGCGGGCACCGCGGGCACAGCGCGCGACCGCTCGGGGCGAGGCGGCCCGGCGCGGGTCAGCGCGAGCGGTGCGGGCGGCCCCAGCGCCTGTGCTCGCTGCGGGGAGCACGCGATGCTACTCCGGAAACCGATGTCCAGCTCGTGATGCTGTTTGTTTTGTGTGTGACGAGACAGGCCATTTTTCGCGAGTGTGTAAGCGAAAGGAATCGTTGCGTAAAGTGCTAAATCTTACTGTAGATTCGGAATGTGATAGTGATGGAGTGTTTTATGTTAACAGTGTTAACACCATAGCCGAGGACGACGGACCGGGTGAGTCGTTAAAAGAATGGATTGAATATGTTACGTGTAATGGTAGTCGATTAATGCTTAAAATAGATACAGGTTCAAAATGTAAGTTTTTGGATCTAGGGTTATCTGTTCGACAGCTTAAACCATTTAAAAAACGAGTTCAATCTTTTACGGGAAATCTTTTACCTGTAATGGGGTCGTGTGATTTGACAGTTGCTTATAATGATAAAACTTACATTTTGCCTTTTGTTGTTGTGAACCTTAATTGTCAAAACGTATTGGGCTTAGCAGGGTGTATAAAGATGGGTTTAATAGGTCGCATAGATGGAATAAATATTAACAATTATTCGAATTTGTTTGAAGGGTTAGGAAAGCTACCGGGTAAATATAAAATTGTTATAGATAATAACGTACAACCGGTTATGTCTCCCACTAGAAAGATACCGTTAGGACTTAAAGATAAATTGTTAACGGAGTTAAACAGAATGGAAGGCCTTGGTGTAGTGAGAAAGGTCACGCATCCTACCGACTGGGTAAATGCAATCGTGCTAGTGGCTAAAAAAGACGGCAGCATTCGCGTATGTTTGGACCCTAGACCTTTGAACAAGGCGGTGCGGCGCGCGCAGTTCACGCTGCCCACGGTGAGCGAACTGGCGGCGCGGCTGCAAGGTGCGCGCTTCTTCAGTGTGCTGGACGCTCGCTGCGGCTTCTGGATGGTGCAGCTGGACGACGCCAGCGCCGACCTCTGCACCTTCGGTACACCCTTTGGTCGATATCAATTTTTGCGCTTACCGTACGGCATAAGTTGCGCACCCGAAATCTTTCATGCTAAATTACGACAGCACTTGGAAGGGTTAGAAGGCGTAGAATCGTTTATCGATGATGTCGTAGTTTGGGGGAGTTCCAAGGAGGAACACGATAGTCGGCTGGAATCGTTGTTACAACGTGCGCAACGAGTAGGTATAAAATTTAATCGTGACAAGTGCAGGTTCGGAGTTAGAGAAATAGTTTATCTAGGGCATAAATTTGACGCAAACGGAATGAAAGCAGACGATTCTAAGGTTAGGGCTATACTGGATATGCCGCATCCAACAGATAGGAAATCGTTAGAACGGTTCTTAGGCATGATCAACTATTTATCTAAATTTATACAAAATTGTTCGGAGTGTGTTAATGTACTTAGGTGTTTACTTAAGAAAGATGTAGAATGGTCGTGGGACGTCCATCATTCCGAGGCGGTTGAAATGCTTAAGCGTAAAGTGGCAAGTGCCCCTGTACTAGCGCTGTACTCGTTGGATGCGCCCGTAGTGCTGTCTGTGGACGCCAGCAGCGTCGCGCTTGGTGCTGTGCTGCTGCAAAATGACCGTCCGGTGGAGTTTGCCTCGCTGACGCTCACAGACACGCAAAGAAGGTACGCTCAGATTGAGAAGGAAATGCTGGCGATAGTTTTTGCCGTGGAGCGATTTAGGCAATACATTTATGGGAGATCTGACGTCACCATTCACACTGATCATAAGCCCCTGGAGTGTCTATTCGACAAACCATTAGTCGCGGTGCCGGCTCGACTACAGCGCATGATGATGCGAGTACAAGGTTTCGACGTCAAGGTGAAGTATGTGCCCGGCAAGTATATGTATATCGCGGACACGTTATCACGAGCTCCACTAAATGAACTGATGCCCGATCGGATATCCAAAGGTGTCAATTTGCAAGCATGTTTCGTGATAGAGAATGTACCATTTAGTGATGCGAAACTTCAATTAATTAAAAAGGAGACAGAGGACGATTTCGACTGCAAGCAATTAATTAGATATATAAGAAACGGTTGGCCGAAGAATAGACGTGATGTAAGCGACAGAGTCTCTGTTTTTTGGCCCTACCGCGAACAACTTCATTACATCGAAGGGATTATTTTAAAGGGAGATGCCGTGTTTATTCCCCGCGTACTGCGCGACGAGATGATAAAGCGGGTTCACGAAGGCCATCTGGGCATCGAACGCTGCAAGAGGCGCGCACGGGAGGTGATGTTCTGGCCCGGCCTCGGAGACGATATCGAGAAAGCGACACGACGCTGCGCGGCTTGCGCGCTGCACGCGCCGCGACCGCGCCGGCAGCCGCTGCTGCAGCACGCCGTGCCCGACTTGCCGTGGCACAAGCTGGGGTCGGACATTTTTGAATATCGAAGAAAAAAATATATTATTCTTGTTGATTATTTCTCAAATTATGTTGAGGTAGAAGAATTGACCGGCATAAGTAGTAATAAGGTTATTAATTTTATGAAAGCTCAGTTTGCACGACACGGGATACCGGCCGAGTTAGTGACGGATAACGGACCTGCTTACAGTTCGGTGGAATTTAAAAAGTTTATGCGGGACTGGGAAGTTCGTCATGTGACTTCGTCGCCACACTATCCCCAATCGAACGGAAAAAGTGAAAGGACGGTTCAAACCATTAAAAACTTATTAAAAAAATGTATAGATTCGGGTGAAGATTTTAATATGAGTCTGTTAAACTTCAGATCTGCGCCACGAAACGGTTTGGATTCTCCGGCGCAAATGCTTATGGGTAGGAGGTTGAAAACGAAATTACCGATTACCGAAAATTTACTCCGGGATACGGTAGATAATATGAAGAATTATCGCAACCTGATAGCACAAAGAATTAAAGATAAGCAACAGTACGATAAGTCCGCGAAAGCCTTAGAGCCCATCTCGGTAGGTGATAAGGCGACGCTAGTACAGAATGGTTATAGGAAACCGGTTTCGATCGTAGCACGCGCATCGGAACCACGGTCATTTATTGTGGAAGACCACGATGGTCATCGCTTGCGGCGTACACGCGCACACCTCGTGACGCGCTCAGGCTCAGCTAGTAATGGAATGGGTGCACAGATGCCAGTATCGCCACAAACGCCACCGATAAGTTTTAGTAATACTGCGAGTAAAATTATTTCTTCTAGACGTAAAAGGAGGTTAAAAAATAATTGCCAAAATATTGAAGTGACAACGAAATTAGGCTCTGAGAGTTGTAGTTTAGATAATTCTTCTAACAGTAATAGTAGTGATACTAGATCTCCTTCACCGCCTTTTGTAACAGAGAGGTCTGGGGAAAGAACTGCACGAATGCTAAAAAATTTACTTTTTGGAACACCTAAAGAATTGTAAATGATACCTAAATAATTAAAATGTTTATATAATATTTCTTTATACTGGTATATTCATTGTAGTAGGTATATTACATTGTATATTATAAAACAAAACCTATTAATTTAAATATTTACTTTATATTGTGATTTAGGTGGTAGTTTTATGGTTACCTGTTAAGGCTCTTTTTTTTTTTTAAGAAATAGTGTGTTAATTTTTTTTTCCTTTTTTTTTTGAAAAGGGAAGGATGTCATATATTAGTATTGTATATGAGGGTATTTTAAAAATAAATCAGTGTCAAACCAACTTGTGTGCGTTTCACTACAGGACTATTAGTCGATTTTTAAGTTAAGTGCAATCGGGTATGACGACTTTCTTGTTTTAGGGTTCTTAGGGTTTGGAAACGTCCAAATTACACATAAACGCAGTAGTTTTTTTTAAGTTTTTTAATTTATTATCCGACTTCCCGACGCAAAGAAGAGTATTGTCTGTGGTATAGTGGTTTATGGCACCTATAGTGTTGTATGTTTGTATAGTTCAATTTTAGATCTATATCCATACATCTATACAAATAAATATAATTGGAGTGTATGGGACGTCCCTTGATATAAGAGGAGGTCCCCGAGTGTGATGAGTGGACTGTATAAAAGAAAGGCCGGTTCTCTCGTCGACAGCTTTATTGGAGCAACGGTATAAAAAAAAATTAAAGGATGCGCGCGTCGCCGGTGGCCCACAGATCGCGAGTGTGTCGCCCCGCTACGCCGGTGTCCTCGCCGAATGGGACGACTCGCCCCCCTCGTCGCGCGCCCCGCAGCTCCGTAGTCCGGCTCTCAACATGCTCCCCGGGTTGAAGGATGCAAGGCTTCAATGATCTGGAAGGGGACAAATGTTATTATAGGCCCTTCTAATGGTCCCCCCCTTGGTCTTCAATTCCGCGACTCTAGCAACGCCATCGCTGCCGGGATATAAGTTTATCACTCTTCCAAGAGACCATAATAGTGGAGGTAGTGATTTTTCCTTTATGAGGACTAGAGCACCAAGTTTAAGCTCTTTGTATGGAGCCCGCCATTTAGTTTTCTGCTGAAGCAAACCGATATATTCCAGTGAGAATCGACTCCAAAAGTGCTGCTTGATAACTTCGATTCTCTTAAATCTGTCGATGTGATTGATGTTTTTATCAGGTACTTGTAACTGCGGCACAGAAGTAAGTGAGCGTCCAATTAAAAAGTGGGCTGGAGTGAGAGCGGATAGATCGGACGAATCAGTGGAAAAAGGCGTGATGGGACGTGAATTTAAAACAGCTTCTATTTGAGTGAGGCAAGTAGACATCTCCTCATATGTGAGATGAGTTAAATTTAAGATGCGCTTTAAATGGTGTTTGGTAGAGCGAACAGCTGCTTCAGCCAAACCATTGAAGTGTGGAGAATAAGCTGGCACGAATTTGAATTCAATGCCCTCCTGCGCTACTAGACCTTGAATGTTAGAGTCTACTAGATATCTAGCAAGCTCATTGGATGCACCGACAAAGTTAGTCCCATTATCAGAAGTGATGCTTTGAGGTTTCCCCCTACGTGAGATAAAGCGTTTTAAAGCAGCCATATACGCTTCACTCGAAAGAGCCGTAACGAGTTCGATATGACAGGCCTTTACCGAATTGCATACAAAGATTGCCAAAAAAGACTTCAAAAGTTTACAACCTCTACCTTTCCTGTCCGCTATCATCACTGGACCTGCATAATCGACACTACAGTGCAGAAAGGGAAACTCTAAATGTGTCCGAGATGTAGGTAGCTGCCCCATTATGGGCTGAACTGTCTCTGCTTTATACCTGAAACATCGTACGCAATTATTAACAATCTTTTTACACAAATTCTTTCCATTTAAAGGCCAATATGTTTGTTTAATAATTCCTAATAAAAGTTGTGGTGGGGCATGTAAGTTTTTGATATGAAAATATTCAAAAAGTATTTTTGTAAAATGATGCTTGCTACATAACAAGATTGGATGCTTAGTATCGTAACTATATGGAGAATTATCGAGCCTTCCACCAACTCTAATAATATTATTTGAATCTAAAAATGGAGTATAAGAAATTAATCTATTTTTAGTAGGTAAAGCTTTCCCATCTTTTAATATATTATATTCATCGGGAAACATTTCTAATTGTGATTTATGTATGATTAAGTTTAATGAATTTTGCAATTCTTGAACAGAAAGATGACCTGTAAATTTAATACTTTTATTTTTGCAATTATGAACAAATCTTTGTAAATATGCGATTGTGTTTTGTAAATATGTTAATTTTGATTTCTTATTTATTAAATTACTTATTAGGTCTGTGTTAGTATTATTATCAAGCGCTAACGAACAATTTATAATATCTGGTAAATCTACATTTGTGTTGGGCATTCGTGGCCACTCAGACTCGCTTTGTGTAAGAAAATTAGGACCTGACCACCACAAGGTAGAAGAACTGATGCGATCAGCCTTCACCCCCCGCGAAATTAAATCAGCCGGGTTGTCTTTTGACGGTACATAGCTCCACGTGTGACCCCTAGTACTTTCCTGAATTTCATGAACACGATTGCGAATAAAAACCTTTAAGTGGGTTGTTGATGTACTTAACCACCCTAAAACAATCGTAGAGTCACACCAGAACCTACATTTATTAATAGGTAGGGTTAAAGATGCTACAACTTTTGTGTAAAGCCTCGCCGCCAACAAAGCTCCACAAAGCTCAAGACGTGGAATAGTCGTTGACTTTAGCGGCGCTACCCTACTTTTAGAAGTTAAAAGATGTACCTTGACTGACCCTGACGTATCTATTGAGCGAATGTACACGCAACAGCCATAAAGATATTCAGAAGCATCTGAAAATATATGAATTTCATGTATTATGGAATTATTAGAGAGAACCCAACGAGGAATTTTTAATTGATTAAGAAGAGGTAATGTGTTAGCAAAGGAAAACCACATTTCTTTAATTTGTTGCGATACTTCTTCATCCCATGTGCATTTGTCAATCCAAAGTTTCTGCATAATTAATTTTGCCTCTACAATGCAAGGACCTACGAGACCTAGTGGGTCAAATATTTGACTTATAATTGAAAGTATGTGTCGTTTTGTGACTTTTTTACTTAACTTAATATTAATTGCAAATGAAAATATATCTAAGTCACAAATCCAATTCAAACCCAAAGTTTTGAAATAAATATGACTATCGGTGTTTGAAATATCTAAAATATTATCTGATTTAGAAGAATGTGGACATATTTGATCAAGAATTGCTTGATTATTTGATTGAAATTTTCTTAAATTAAAATGAGCTGTTTTCAAAGTATCTATGACACCTTTACATAAGCGTACTGTTTCGTCAATAGTCGTCGAACCACTTAAATAATCGTCAACATAAAAGTCTCGTTGAATCGATTCTTTGACTTTACTGTCGACCGCAGTGGACGCTAAGCTAACTAAGCACTTGGTAGCGAGATATGGTGCAGACGCCATACCATACGTCACTGTGTTAAGAGTGTAAGTTTTTAAGGGTTCCGAAGAATCATAACGAAAAATTATTTGTTGTAAAGAGCGTTGTGTATGGTTAATTTCAATAGCTCTATACATTTTTTCTACGTCACCCGTAACAACGTATTTGTGCTGCCGGAATCGCAGTAGTATAGAAAAAAGATCTTCCTGCACAGTAGGACCAACCATTTGGATGTCATTTAGTGACAATCCTGAAGAAGAGGTAGCTGATGCGTCAAAAACTGTGCGAAGCTTTGTTGTAAGACTCGATTCCTTTAAGACGCCGTGGTGAGGTAAATAATAGTTTAACTGATTAGAAAAGTTGTTAGAAGAATTAAGAGTCATGTGACCAAGACGTTCATATTCAGCCATAAACTCTAAATATTTGTCTTTAAAGGCTGGTTCACGAACAAATTTGCGTTCCAGTGACAAAAAACGACATTTTGCCATTTGATATGAATCGCCTAAGACAGAAGGATCTTCTTTTAAGGGAATAGTAACGACAAAGCGACCGTCGCTATTACGTGTCGTATTTTTTAAAAAGTTTTCTTCGCACGCACGTTCCTCAGGAGATAAGGAATGTAAGGGTGCTACTGTATCCAGTTCCCAGAAACGAGATAAGTCTGGATTACTTTCTTCGTTTAAAAAATGACAAAGAGAAGACGAGGGAGCTGTCTTTGGCTGAGCTATATACCCAGATACTAGCCACCCAAGTTTTGTTTCATATAGCTTAGGCTGGTTTTTACCTAAGTCTATAGAATTGTTACACAAGACCGACCAAAAGACATCTGCCCCAACTAAGATGTCAATGGCAGATGGGACATTGAATGAAGGGTCAGCTAAACATATTCCCATAGGAAGAGGAATATTTTCAATATTAATAAATGACGAAGGTACAGTTTTAGTTATATTAGGTAAGATAAGACAGTCGAAAGTAAGACTATAATCGTTGTAAACTGATTTGATAGTGAGGTTACAGGACTGCGATACATAAGAAATATTATTATTTATACCTGTCACCGTGGAGCTTGTATTGCGTCGTGACAAACCCAGCTTACCGCAGAGCGACTGAGTAATGAAGTTAGCCGTGCTGCCATTATCGAGCAGCACTCGCGCGGAGTGGACGTCGCCTTTACTATCCACCACCTTCACGACAGCTGTGGAAAGCAAAACATGCGGAGGAGTAGTAAACTGCTGCGAATTATTTAAATTAGCAAGGTGGTTAGTGTCACTGACAGATGGAATATTAGGTTCAATTTTTTGCTGTTCATGCAAGTGAAGTAGTGTATTATGTCTTTTCTTGCAATATTTACAAGATGCAAGCTTGCATTGACTTTCTAAGTGGCCTGTTCGTAAGCAATTAAGACAAACTTTACAATCTTTGGCCTTTTGAATACGATTTTCAATAGCAAGTTGCTTAAATGAATCACAGTTAAAAAGAAAATGATTCTGGCTACACATTGGACACAAAAATTGTTTTTTATTATTTGTATTATTATTTTTAAATTTATTATTTTGATTATTATTTTTATTACTATTAGTAGCTATGAGTAAGTTTGAATTTAATTTATAATGTTCTTTATTATGTGATTTATTTTTACTTTCTTGTAAAGTTTCCAACAAATCTGCCCTGCTGCTTAGAAACGAAATAAAAATATTAAGAGAAGGAGGATCTGTTAAAGTATTTCTATGCTCTTCCCATACCCTATGAGTCACATTATCAAGTTTATCAGACATCATATGAATTATTAGCGTATCCCAATACTGGGTTGGCTGGTCTAATGTTGACAATGCTCTAAGATTTTTATTTGTGACATCTATAATACGACGAATGGAAAAATAAGATTCACCACGCATGGGTTCTACGTTAAATAGTTCTCTAACGTGGTTATTGACAAGTAACCTTTTATTGTCGTACCTACTACACAATAAATTCCATGCAGACTCATAATTCTCGGCCTTGAAATCTAAATTGTCAATCACAAGCAAAGCACTGCCTCTGAGAGATGCTCGAAGGTAATGCAATTTATTGATGTTATCTATGTCATGCCTAGAATGAATTAAAGACACAAAAGTGTCTCTAAATTCAAGCCAGTGCTGATAATGGCCATTAAAAACGGGTAAATCTATTTTTGGCAATCTAACGCAATTAGATTTAAAAGCACCTGTATGAGCGTCTTCAAACCCCGATACGGACCCCTCTTGTGTGTGATGATGGCTGGGTTGTGCGTTGAGCAGCGTACGGGCCGCAGACACCAGCATAAAATATTGATTTTCAAACTGCTCACGCTCCTTTATCTCGTCGTCGGGATCCTCAGAAAGCACTTCGATGTCGCTCTGTAATTTATCAAAATCAGCGTATAAGTTATCAAATTTTGCAAATCTGCTTTCTAAATCTAAGAAGTGTGAAGGGCTGAGCTTATCGTGGCTAGGAAGCTGATTTAAGTAATTACTAAAGATAGTAAGCTTAGACTTCATGCTACTGCGCCTTCTAATTAATTTTTCAATTTTTTCTTCCGCCATAACGATAGATATAAGAAATAGATATTAAAATATTTCAAGAATGAAGTGCGTTAACAGCTGTGAAAGAGTAGGCAATAAAAGATCTCGAACAGATAAGCAAGGTGCACTGACCTTGACCGTGAACAAAAGGGATTAACTGCGCGAGCGCACGTGGCAGGTGCAATAAATTTTCTAAATACCTAGGTAATTATCTATTGTATAAGCGACGGAAACTAATTTATTACCGTTATTCGGTAATAATTATGTAATACAGAGCTATGCAATTAATAAAAAAGGAAATTTAAATTTAAAACATATGAAATGTAAATTAATTTTCACAAATGCTATTTATTATATTTTACGTTCTTATTTAAACTACTAAACTTGAGACATGGAAACTAGGATGAATACAAGCACTCACTCAAATAAAGAGCTTATAGGCATGAAATTTGGAAAAGATAGGAAGAATACTAGGAAATAATTGGAACGAACTCACGAAAATTTTAGATAATCCGTTGAAGAGATTATTTTCTGCAGAGTCCGATGCCCTTTTTTGAAGTTGAAGGTGACTCGATGTTATACGGCGGGTCCGAAGTCCGTGACGTCGTAACCTTCTTATGACCTCTGCGCTCGGGCGTGTGCGGTTGCTTGATTCCTTCGGCGAAGCAATGAAATTGAAGACTCCCCGAGGTATATAGCTGAAGACCACAGCTGAAGTGCTCCGAAACTTGAGGTGCCTCCGAAGACCGATGCTCCCAAATTTATCGGCGAGTTCCTGATGGACCAATGGAGGGGCGTCCCTTGATATAAGAGGAGGTCCCCGAGTGTGATGAGTGGACTGTATAAAAGAAAGGCCGGTTCTCTCGTCGACAGCTTTATTGGAGCAACGGTATAAAAAAAAATTAAAGGATGCGCGCGTCGCCGGTGGCCCACAGATCGCGAGTGTGTCGCCCCGCTACGCCGGTGTCCTCGCCGAATGGGACGACTCGCCCCCCTCGTCGCGCGCCCCGCAGCTCCGTAGTCCGGCTCTCAACAGGAGTGTCTATTTGTAATATTAAAATAACGGCTTTTTACTACATGCATATGAATGTTTTTACGGTACATATACCAAAACAAGATTTTTTACAATTTTTGTCTGTCTGTCTGTCTGTTTGTTCCGCCTCATCTCTGAAACGGCTGGACTGATTTTGATGGGACTTTCACTGGCAGGTAGGTGATTTAATAAAGAGTAACTTAGGCTACTTTTGTGGATAGGGTTTTACTCTTTGGGTACTGAACCTTTAAAATGATGGACCTAAGTTCAAATTAAGTATGTTCAGTTGGCCATCGGTATAAAAATGTACTTAAATTTTTTGTGGAAGGTTAATGTCGTCTATTCAAGTACCTACGTACTGTTTGATTCTTTTTGTTAATTCTTCAAAAGAGTATGTGGTGTAAAATAATAAATCTGTATCCTTTTTTACTTTTTAATTGATATTTTTTGTTCCTTTAGGTTTATGATTATGGTTCTGCACGATCTTTAAATTAACATGTCAATGTTCACGTGATTGGGATATCAAAATGTTTACGGATTATAAAATGCGCTGAGTAATTTATTGTTCGTGAGATGAGAGCACAAAAATCGTGACGTATGGGAGGTCGCAACCATACATCGAAGTATTGACCTATTGTGTTATTGTGTTTGTAAAGTTTTTATTATTCAATTAATCAAACGTTGGAAATTGACATGCAATATTCGGCAAAAATCTGCGGACGGTACTTCCTCCTTGCTTATTTATTCTCCTCCTTACTCCTTACCTCTTCACCGTCTTCAAAGGTCCGTCTTATATGGTGACGGCACCATGCGATGGTACTTTTCCGGTCGAATCGCAGTTCTACCATCTATAAATAGTTTAGCTTGATAAGATAACAGCTGACCATTTTTCGCAGCAGTACCTTATAGTTTGGGTTTCCTAAGCTGATTTGTCATTAAGAAAGTCATTAAGAAAGCAATTGTTGTCTCTAAAGAGCATTTAATAATGACTTATAGTATCTCGTTAACAGAAGAACATATTCTTATATACTCTTAAATTATCCTTTAGTAAGAACACTCATTATTAACCTTAATTCGGTAGACAAAGAAATACGACACCGAATTTCGAGCACGCATTGACGGGGTCAAAAAACCCGTTAGTTTTTCTAGTACATTCGTTTGTATTTGAGCTAGGTTTAAACTACCTGCTTACAAAGTATGTTATAAACTTGTTTTATTGTACCAATGATCGGAGTTTCTAGAATAAAATAAAAATACTGCTTCACATACCTACCAACGATTTTAGTGCTGCATATTAATTAGGGGCCATCCATAAATTACGTCACACGAATTTCAGAACTTTTTAAACCCTTCCCCCCGTCTTTGTCACAGGTTGTCACATTTTTAGAACCCCCCCCCTGATGTGACGTCACAAATTTTCTAATTTTATGCGTATTAAAAATAATCAAAATAAATCAGTTATTTAATTTTTCAGAATGATGAAGTATAATAAAAATAGATCGAGTTCGTAAATATTTAAAGTTTTTCATTCACATTTACTTACCTAACATGTGACATCACAAAGCTTTTGACCCCTCCTACCGCTTGTCACACAATGTAAAAGAAAAGAAAAGTAAAATTTATGAAATTTATGAGGAGCATGGTTTGACTTGACTTTGATATGGATACCCTGGACCGCAAAAAAGAACCAACGTGTCCATTCTGAAAGAATTAAAGATCAAGACTAGGCTGTCATCCACCAGTCTTCGCCGTACCTTCGAATACTTCGGTCACATCGCACGGAAAAATGCTGATAATCTGGAAAGACTCACAGTCACTGGAAAGATCGAAGGAAAGAGAGCGCGCTGTCGCAGCCCAACACGTTGTTCTGATCCGCACCTCACTTGGTACCCAGATGCACGATGCTCTCCACATCGCTACAGATCGCACGACATGGAAGGACAAGTTAAGATCTGTCCAAACTAATACAATTGCCACATCCTAGACCAGAGGTCACGACCCTCAGCATTGAGGAAACGACGCGAAGAGGATGGGTTGACTGGAGGAGTATTAGCATTACACCTATTTCTGACATCAAGTAATTCTGAAAGCTTGTGAATACATTCGAAATGTGCATAAGCCGTTAAATTGTTAATTATATAACCCGTTAGTTATATTTTTATGTACATATTCAATTATCTAATAGCTATTTCGTCAGCGTGGACTTTGGTATTAATCATAGCGTGATGTTATATAGACTATAACCTTCCCCAATAAATGTACTTTTCAACACAAAAAAAATATTTTCAATTCGAACCAGAAGTTCCTGAGACTAGCGCGTTCAAACAAACAAACAAACAAACAATCTCTTCAGCTTTGTATAGATATGAACTTGTCTCACATATATTTAGGAAGAACCATGAGGCCTTGCACTATATGTAAATTAAATTATTGTATGGTAGTGTTCAAAACAAATAATTTAGATTTAAGTGAGTAAATCTACATATGATAGGTAAATATATTAATGGATATTATAGATTATGCTTTCGTTTATCGTTTCCGTGCTTCGGAGGGCACGTTAAGCCGTCGGTCCCGGTTGTTGTCGATAGATAACAGTCGTTAAACCTTGTCGAAGGCCTTATGGGCGGTTTGAAAACATCCGACAGCGGGTTGGCCACTAACCCGCATCTCCACCAACCCGCATTGGAGCAGCATGGTGGAGTAAGCTCCAGGCCTCCCCAATAATGGGGAGAGACCCGTGCCCAGCAGTGGGACGCAAAAAGGGTTGCGGCCATAGATTATGCTTAAAAATATAAATGCATGGTAAAATATATGAGCAGTATAAATCGGAAGAATGCAATATCATGTACCTACACCGTATCAGATTTAAAATATTAAAATCCATTGAAACCCCTCATTCTTTTATGTATGTTAACGATTATTAACACTCAACCGTGAATTACGGCATACGTTCGAGAGACGTCAAAACGGAAACCATAGAAGTGATGTTTGATAGAAACGGTTCATTGAATTAACATTTCAAACTCATTGAATACTCTTACACTAGGATTCTTTGGGTCTTAGGTGCAATGGACACAGATACGGACGTAACCACCCAGACTAAGAACATAAATTTGAACTCATCATTCAAATTTAAGGCGATTAACATTGTTCACGATTTCAGTCCGATACTTACCGGTTGTCAAAATCGACTTAGTTTTTGTGATGGTGGCCTGCTATATGCACCATTTAAATTATTTCTATTCCCGGCGGTTAGCGTAGAACGCAAGCGATCTATGCAACTAAGTCATATGGGCGTGGTCGGGTGCGAGATGGATGACCGCTAGTGGCAAAAATTTCATGCGCGTTTCCGTGCTTCGGAGGGCACGTTAAGCGGTTTAACCTTGTCGGAGGCCTTATGGGCGGTTTGGAAACATCCGACTGTCCGTGACCGTTGTGACCGCTGGCCACTAACCCGCATTGGAGCAGCGTGGTGGAGTAAGCTCCAGGCCTCCCCAATAATGGGGAGAGATCCGTGCCCAGCAGTGGGACGTAAAAAGGGTTGCATCCAATTATTTCTAATTTCTATTTGGAGTTAAAAACCTGCAACAGCTAGGTCCGCCCTGTGTTCGAGCAAATGCAGAATCAGCATCGTAGGCTCCCTTACTATAACGCCATTAAGTTTAAATGAAATATAAATTAAGTTTTTAACAAAAAAATAGAACCGACTTCAAACGGTAAAAAATAAAATTGTTCAGTACCTACTTCTTCTTGCTTATGCTAATTACTCTTAAAACTATTTTTGGAGTCGGGCCCTTACTAAAATGTCTTACCATTCGTTCTAAGTGGGCACCGACAGTACAGACAGTGGGACAGTACCTACATCTTCTTGCTTATGGTATCCAGACATAGACATCCATTTTGATAATATTTTCGACTTTATTAGTAAACTCAAAACAATTGACGTGCCTGTATTGTAATAAAATTGTAATTATGTTCTATGTTTATTTGTTTTATATTGTAGGTAATTAATTATTTTGTAAGATTGTAATTTTAAATTCATATTACGTATTTCTTTTTCTTATTATGTGTACTAGTCTTAAACCATGATGTGATTACCTTTAATTGTGAGATCAGTTATGTAATATTCTAAAAGCATTCTGCTCTGTTCTTCAGTTACTGTAATCTCATGTTGGTGATCCAATAAATAAATAAATAAATAAATAAATAATGACTGTTAAAACTATATTGGAATCGGTGCCCATTCAGAACGAAAGGTACACTATATTTACTATAACAGGACATTTAACTAAAGGCCCGACTCCAAAAATACTTTTAAGAGTAATTACCGTAAGCAAGAAGAAGTAGGTACTGAACAATTTTATTTTTTACCGTTTGAAGTCGGTTCTATTTTTTTGTTAAAAACTTAATTTATTTCACTATTTTTAGTAACTTTAATAATTATGTACATATGTATAAGCATAATAGGAAAGATTTTCACTTAACTTCTAAATGTTAAAGAGATTTACCTTTTATAATCATGTCATCTAATAGCCATAATATAGCCTAAAACTATTATCAGTTCACCTGAACGTATAAATTAATGAAAGAATTTGCTCTCAGCTCCTAACCTTTGAGGAGTTGTACCTTCAATCATCAGCTTAGCAACATGAGGTGATAATTACCGGACATAAATATTTGTATTATGTTAAAAAATATGACTAAAAGAATGTGCGTGCCTATTAAGTTTCAGTGTTTCCCTCGATTTCCCTGGTATCACATCATCAGATTTTGCCATGGTGACAGTTGGACCACCTCAGGAATGTAAGATTTCCAACAAAAAACCATTTATTGAAAGAATTTGCTCTCAACTCCTAACCGTCGTAGTACCTTCCATCATCAGCTCAGTGACATGCTATGATGATAATTATACACAAATGCCTGTTTTGCTTTAGTAAAAATGTGAAAATCATTTTGTTGTGCTATAAAATTTGAATGTTCCCTTCGATTTCTCTGGGATCCCCTCATCAGACTTTGACTTGGTGACAGTTGGACCACCTCAGGAATGGGAGATTTCGAACAAAAAACTATTTATTGAAAGAATTTTCTCTCAACTCCTCACTGTCGCAGTACCTTCCATCATCAGCTCAGCAACATGAAATGTTGATTACTATGCACAAATATCTCTTATGCTTCAGAAAGTATAAGAAAATCAATATGTGTACCTATAAAATTCGAGAGTTCCCCTCAATTTCCCTGGGATCCCATCATCAGATCCTGATTTGGTGACAATGGGACCACCTCGGGAGTATAAGTATACGAACAAAAAAATAATTTTGAAAATCGGTCCACAAACGGCGGAGTAATCGGTAAACATAAAAAAAAAAATACATACAACCGAATACAGTACCTCCTTCTTTTTGGAAGTCGGTAAAAAACTGAAAACTTTTAGCGTCTACCTTTTGCCAATAACTTAAAATAACGGTCTTTGTTGTCGTTATCACAATTTTAGATACGTTAATTATTTATTTATTCTTCTAATATTACCTATAAAATTCGAGAGTTCCCCTCAATTTCCCTGGGATCCCATCATCAGATCCTGATTTGGTGACAATGGGACCACCTCGGGAGTATAAGTATACGAACAAAAAAATAATTTTGAAAATCGTTCCACAAACGGCGGAGTAATCGGTAAACATAAAAAAAAATAATACATACAACCGAATACAGTACCTCCTTCTTTTTGGAAGTCGGTAAAAAACTGAAAACTTTTAGCGTCTACCTTTTGCCAATAACTTAAAATAACGGTCTTTGTTGTCGTTATCACAATTTTAGATACGTTAATTATTTATTTATTCTTCTAATATTTGTGTTTGATAAAACTTCGCGTTAACTGAACTTGTTGATTAATTTTATTGTCTTCCTCAAATACTATTATATTATTTGAGAAGTTTTTCCTTGGCCTACAATAATATTATGAGGTCTGTCTGTATCTTGTCTTTGTTGTTGTCTATGATAAAAATTTGTATGTCATTAATATTTCACTAACTATATCGGAACTGTTGACAATTTTATGTAAAACCTTATTAACCTATACTAAATGAAAAATAAAATTCTATTATATTCTATTGTTGCCTGCAAAACATTTTATTAGAAAGAAGTATAGTCCGGGAGGTAGCGTTGCATTTTCGGCTGTGATTTTACGCCGATTGTTTGCCTTATTTTACTACTTATCGCGAATTACTTATAGCTGAACCAAGCGTCAGCTGGCGCACCCGCGGTGGGTGTGGAATTGGGAGGTTACGGAAGTGGTAAAAAATAAAATAAAAAAATAAGTAATAGTACGCTGGCTGGAACTTTTTCCATAAATAGTTGACATTATACTGAGCAAAAAAAAAATCGTCAGCTGCATCGTAGAGGGGGGATTATGCGTCAGCTGCCCGCATGAACTTGTAAAAAAAACGTAAAATAAAGTTATAATACGCCGAATGAAATTTAAGTACATGATTCTTCAAATAATTTAGAGTACGAAAACAACAATCAGCTGATTGAGTAGCGGTGGAAAGACCGTCAGCTGACCCAGTTAAGATTTAAAATTTTGGAGTATTGCTGTGAGGCCTTTTTCTTTCAAACACATAATTTGAGATACATTCTGGCCTTGCTTGAACCCATAACACGACCTTCGGGCTACCTAAGCCTCTCCCCCTAAAATTTCAAAGCAGCATCTGCCTGTCGTGTGGATCTGATCTTTGTCGTACACATAGAGTACATTTCGTACACAATCAGTTTCGGTTCTCCTCATCGAACGAACGGATGTCCAAATATGTCGACGATTCAACCGTTTTGTTCAAATTCAAATTCAAATGTCATTTATTGTGGAAAGGGGTACAATTACAGATGTTGTATAAAGATATGTCATACCTCCCTATCCTGCCATACATGGCATACAATATAATATGATAGAACAAGTCAAAGTAATTTATTAATTAACAATTGTTTACGCAGTTAAGATTGAAAATTACAGTCCAAAAACTCCTGGATCGTGTAAAATGCTTTTTTTTACTAAAAGATCTTTTAATTTCATTTGGAAGCTCAATAGATCGTCTATTTGTGTTATGCTATTCGGTAACTTATTATAGATTTTTGGAGCCATACCTAGAACATTTTTCCTAAACAGTGCGGACTTTGAAGGGAACTTACTTAATTTATTTATTTGACGCTTTGACTTAAAAGTCTCGAATAAATGTTTGTTTCTTCTTACAAAAGTGCATATTTCATAAATATATATACAAGTTACTGTGAGGACCTTTAGTTTAATAAAGAAAGGCTTGCAACTATTAGGTGTTCGAATTTGACAAATCGCTCGTATGCACTTTTTTTGGCTTATAAATACTTTCTGTTTATTGATAGAATTTCCCCAAAATATTATACCATATGTGAGTGTTGGCGTAACGTATGCATGATATGCCGTTAAAACTGTAGAATCATTGACTACGCTTTTTAATCTGTTTAAAGCGTAGGCATGACGATTTAATAACTTACAGATTGAGTTAGTTTGCGTTTTCCAAGACATGTCATTGTCAATCCAAAGTCCTAGAAATTTTGTGCATTGAACTTCTTGTATAGTTGTCCCTAAATAATGTACTTTAACATTATTGGAGTCAAATTTTTTATTGTAATGTATTATTTTTGTTTTGTCAAGATTTATTTTTAAGTTATTTGATGTCAACCAGTGTATGATATTTGTCAGAGAATTATTTATTTCTGATTCGAATGTAGTTTTTTCCTTCCCCACAAAAATAACAGTGCTATCGTCAGCAAATAATACCATAGGATGTGGAACTGTTTTTGGGAGGTCATTTATGTACATAAGAAATAGTAGTGGGCCCAAAACGCTACCCTGTGGTACAACATATTTTTGAGTCGAGAAACTGGAAGTGTATGTTTTTTCAATAAAAGATTTTGAGCATAATCTACTTATTGAAGTTGCTTGTTTTCTATTATTTAAGTAGGACTGTATTAAGTTAAGAGCTTGACCGCGTACTCCATTAGTTTCTAGCTTCTCAAGTAGAATTTTGTGGTCTACGTGGTCAAAAGCCTTTGTCATATCCATGTATAGTGCTGCTACAGGGAGTTTTTTGTTCGTATTTAAAAAGATTACTTGTATAAGATCATAAATGGCCATATTAATCGTTTTATTTCTTCTAAATCCTTTTTGCTCTTTTGCAAAAAGGTTGTACTTTTCTAAATATTCATAAAGATTTTTATATATTACTTTCTCTATAATCTTGGAGAATATTGGGACAAGGGCTATTGGTCTGTAGCAGCTAATGTCATATTTATCACCTTTTTTAAAAACAGGTTTAATAATGGAAACTTTTAGTTCACTTGGATATACACCGTGTTCAATGCATAAATTTATGATGTGGCTTAATATAGGTGATATATATTCTGACACTTCTTTGACAATTGTGTATTCTGTGGCAAAAAAATCTGTGTATTGCTAAGAAAAATCTTTACCTTTACTGGGTCAGCTGACGGTCTTTCCACCGCTACTCAATCAGCTGATTGTTGTTTTCGTACTCTAAATTATTTGAAGAATCATGTTCTTAAATTTCATTCGGCGTATTATAACTTTATTTTACGTTCATGCGGGCAGCTGACGCATAATCCCCCCTCTAAGATGCAGCTGACGATTTTTTTTGCTCAGTATAATGTCAACTATTTATGGAAAAAGTTCCAGCCAGCGTACTATTACTTAATTTTTTTTTTTTTACATCTTCCGCAGCCTCCCACACCCGCACCCACCGCTACTTGAGCAGCTGACGGTCGGTTTACTTATTAGTCATATAAGATCAACTATCGATGTCAATATCAGCCGGCTTACTATGACTTTTTCATTTGCAACGCTACCTCCCGGACTAGTAGGACAGGAAACGAATTACATATTAAATTTTCAACTAAGTAACTTTCATTCTCAAGATGGGCTTCAGTGATAAACACAATTTCCAAGCTACATAAATAAATAAATAAATAATGTTTTAATTATCATAACCCCATAGTAGTTCAGATATGCCCTGTGCCGTGAGTACCATGGATTCACACAAAGACATGAACACAAACGCCCAATCCGAGAACAGAAACTGAAATATAATGAGTTTCAATCTCAGCTTTCCGGGAATCAAACCCTGGATTTCCAAATAACAGTCCGGCATGTTAACCGATGCGCTACCGAGGTCGTCGAATAAAGGTGTTTCTGAGTCTAAATAACGATGTATTTATTTTTTATACATATATATTACAGTCTACAAGTTCCGTGCTTCGGAGGGCACGAGGTCCCGGTTTTTGTCGATAGATAACACTCGTTAAACCTTGTCGGAGGCCTTATGGGTTTTTTTGAAAACATCACAAAACATAATACATAAATTATGTAATAGTAATAAATATGTAATAATGTATGTAATAAATTTGTAGCAGCCACTTCTACATGAGGTGGCTTCTATGGTAGTACAGTGTATTGGCCTTGGTTTAATAGAGACGAATTAATTGTATACTTGTGTTCGTGAAGTGCATTTTTCGCTTGCGAGAGGCAGGAAACGAAGTCTACTTTTTACTTTCTACAGGCAAGTTTTGCTATGGTTTTTGCACGCTGCATTTTACATGACTCATACCATTTACTACACTACTTGGTGTTGATACAAGTCTCTTTATTATCATTTCTAAATTATCCGAAAGATATAAAAATCTTCCTACATGCTGCGGTGTTTGTTCTGCGGTGTTGTAGAGCATATCAGCTCTCCCGAGGGTAGGCTCGTTCTGGGGTGCCGCACGTGGAGGACACCGGTGCGTTCCACTGGAGATCCCGGAGTCCTCCCCCAAGCGCAGAGGCAGGCCACCGAGAGGTTTTAGTGCGGTACAAATCCCACATAACCCGGTATCCTCTCCCAAGCTGCCGGGTACCTTTGGAAGGTTTCTTCCCCGATACGTACAAAAAAAGGCTTATCCAATATGATAGAGGGACCTGAATAACCGTTGTTTATAGTTAATCGTATGTTTAATATTTGTCTTAAGTAGCTGTCAAATCAATCTTTCTCACTTGTAAACATTGTTTAAGTGCTAATTTATTAATCAGTAAAATAATTCTTAGGAATTTATCGAGTTTTTATGAATAACGCTGTTATTGGTAAGGAATAGAGACACTAGTATGCAATCGTATGGTTAAGTTGTAAAATTGAAAGTGTCAAGTTCGATGCGCTCGAGATTAATAAGGTAATAGAAAGTAGACAGTACTTCTATAATTTATTGTTATTTTCAGAGAAAATAATTGCAATAAAATTTATTGCGTACGGAGAATAGAGGAAAATATATTTCTAATTGAAGTACTGTAATTGAAGTAGGTACTTTAATTTTACAAGTTTTTTAGCTCTTTAAGTTATCTTTGCGTAGTTGTAAAATGAAAGTGTTACGTATGTGTTTGCATGTGAAGCTTGTGTTTGTGATATTATTCGTCTCGATGGAAGGCTTTTGTGTCATTTGTATTTAATATTTTTAGTTGACACCCTATTTCATAGAGGGGTTTCAAAATCATTGAATCTTTCTATTTTTTATTTCTTACCATTAACCTGAATACGAATTTTCTCGTTGCTTTATTGTTGCGAACTTTATACAAACTTTCAATTATTTTAATTCCTTATTGAGTGCAATATCAAACATCATATTTTTAGAGATTTCCTATTCTTATATTGTTATTTTCATACACTACCTCCATATCTCCTTGTATCCGGCTCGAAGGACCAGAATAGATTTTTCAGTTTATGTTTAATAGATTTTCGTTATTTTTGAAATTTCTTAGTGAACATGTGCTGAGTATTGCTATTTATTAATAGTTGCTAACAAATTTCCAAGCTACCACAATATCTAGTCTAGAATATGGCATAGCGCCTGCAGTCCGGCGATTATGGCCGGGGACGACTGCATTGCGTGCTGCATGAAACTGGCAAACAATAATAATGAAGTTTTGCCTGTGTTAATATTAATTTTTCGACCTATAGTAAAATTGCATTTATTTTTGAAATTAATATTGACGTTTGTGAAAACTAGATTGAGTCTGATCTCTATTAGTAAGATTATTTTCTGAATGCCTCATTATTTTTTTTAATTCTAGAGAAAATAACTACTTTCATAATACCTAGTTTTTAATCATTTAAATTATTATGAAAGTACTTATTAAATTAATTGATGATCAAGTTGACATTTGGACAGTTCACACAACGTCATCTGATTCCAAACTAAGCAGAGCTTGGTAATCAGAAAGCTGATGAACGTACTTATTTATTTCTAAATACATACTTAAATTGATAAATTAACACCTAGACACAGAACAAACAGTCATGTTCATCACACAAATATTTGTTCTGGGTAGGAATCGAATCTACAACCTCATGCTTCGCTGTACACCCACTACGCCACGGAGGCTGTCAATTTAGCTTTTAAGATATGTAAGTTACGCTACTACACGTATATACCACAATTCTAAGAAAGAAGCTCTCGTTACGTTTTTTTTATTAAATTTCCTTTCCAGGTATAAAAGTATAAATATAAATAATATAAAGATCTAAATCCATATCTGAGTCAGGATAAGTCCTGTATAATAATAATTAAAACTGCAGAGGTCATGTGTACATCAATCTATATGAGCCAGGTTCTAACTTGAAATTGGAGGCCCGAGGCCCAGTTGCAAAATATGCATTTTAGGCAAAACCGTCCATTCAGGCTAGGTATCACCGGATTTAGGCCATGCTCTAGTTTTCTTGGTTTTTTCCCTATTGTCTTTTTTCTTTGCCAAAACTCATTCTAATTACGGTCACATATGAAAGTTTTATGGAATTTCCTGCTCAGATGTGATTGAGAGATCTTCATCCATTTCAAAGTCAGGATTACTCCGGAGTCCGGAATAATTGAAACAGCAAAGGTCAGACGTAGATCAGTCCATATGAGGGTCTTAATTATAATTGGATTGCTAATTGCGAACCAGAGCAGAATCTACGTTCAAATTTAAACTAAGTCACGGATTTGATTTCTTCGTTTTAGTCTATTGTTTTTTTGTTTTGTTTATAATAATAATAAACGCTTCACACTCATAGCCCCACAGTAGGGTAGATATACCCTGTGTCGTGGGTACCATGGACACACACATAGACAGAAACACAAACACCCAGACCGAGAATAGAAATTAAAACTCATCATTCAAATTTCTATTTCGCCGGGAATCGAACCCGGGACCCTTCGATTGGCAGTCTCAGGATCTTTCTTAACTTTAAATTGGATTGCGAGTAGGGTTGCCAACCCTACTATATAATATAGTATCCTACTATTTTAAGGGATCAAATACTATATTTCTAAAAAATATATTATAGTAGGCGAAACTACTATATTTTCGCTAGCTCTAGGAGCTCTCGAGTAGTCTCGAGCTGTCATCGAACGTGTCGCGGTAGGCGTAGGCGTAGGTGCTCTGTCTCTGTCTGTGTGCGTTAGTTAAATTTTAACCACATTTTTTTTCCATCTACTATATTTTTTATGTCAATTACTTCAAAAATACTATATATGATAGAAAAAAGTTGGTAACCCTAATTTCGAGCCGAGATCTCGTTGCACAACATGTATATATATATATATATTTAGTGTAGAACGTTTGTAAAAGCTATCTCTGAAAAATTTGGGCCACGTTGTTGTTTTTCTTCGAACGATAATACGGATGGTTTTCACGGGCTTCACGCGCGATCTCGCCTGTTCCCCGATCAAAGTCGTTATTTTGTCCCGCTACAAAGAGTTCGCGTGACGCGATGACGTTCAATGTGTTAACGCGTGAATGTAGAAGGTACGATTTGTGCCGTGAATTGATATAGTTGTGTGTTGATATGCATATGCTGCAGCGACAAGATCGCGTAGCTTTACCGCTCCTCTGCTATTTTTTGTAATGAAAAAAATCGGTTGTTTGTAAAGTCGGTTTACTGACGATAGTTGAACGTGACAACGTCATAAGAAAATACTTGTTGCTATAAACAATTGACACCACATTCACTTTTCACTGCACTTCATACTTGACGAAAACATGTAAAAAGTATTATTGTATAGCAGCTGTCCACGCGGACGCATCGCTCACTCAAGTAGGAGAGAGACAGATGTCGAACGCTGCCGAGCGCGGCGCTCTCGCTTGCAGTTCAAGCCTTAAATGGAACGCCTCAGAGCGAGGTAACGCCGCATGAGTTATGTTTTTTCGTGCGTGCAGCCGGCTCCATCGAATTATAAGACGTTGTCACGTCAAAAATCATTATAAGTCAATCTTTCCCCAGGTCGCGGAACGTCTAGAAGTGGACGTGCGCCGCGGGCTGTCATGGCGCGAGGCGAACGACCGCATGAACTTCGTGGGCCCCAACGAGTTCCAGGTGAAGGAACAAGACCCGCTGTGGAAAAAGTACATCGAGCAGTTCCAGAACCCGCTGATCCTGCTGTTGCTTGGTAAGATACATTGTTTGTTGTGTGCGTTACCTAGGAACCCTAAGACATACGGACCTAAAATGTAAATCAAATTTGCCCATCTCGGTAGCAGAAAATAATCTTTTTGTTATAAGTTTCTTGATATTTGATCAATGATAATATATAAATGAGAATACGTAGACTTGTCAGCAGTATGAAAGTTTAGTTCGAAAATAGTTATGGACCAGTGGCGGCTCATCCTAAAGAGCGCTGGTGCAGTCCCACTTTAAAATTTAAATATTACATAGGAAAATTACATAGGTAATCTATATTCCTTCATAATACATACTATCCTTACATTACATCTATCATCTATCCTTACTTACATTATATCTACGCGTACATTTATCGTCATATTGTACGAGTGGAGCGCCAGCGATTGCGCTCCTAATGAAACGAAGTTTAGTACGATTCCTAGCGCTGTATTCAATGAGTGCGAAAGAGAAACATCGCAGCACATAGCCGACGCGTGAAACAAAAGATTTAGTATGAGAAATTAACTTAATCTGGAGCGCCGCTCATGCGCGACGTTGCCAAACCGGTGGGTTCGGCCGTGACGCGTGCCGTGGGGCGTGGCCTCAACCTGCTTATGCGATTTTGCCGTTCTTACGTATACAAACAAACGTGTCGTCGGCTTTGACAGTTATATCGCAGTTTTTCTTTAAATTAAAATTAAAAAATAGTTTATGCGCGACATTTTGTTTTAAAAATGGAACAATACAGTGTATCTTTTATTAAAAAGTGTCAAAAACTATAGAAATACGCCTTGAACTAAAAGCTAAAGGGTCCTCAAATTGCACTTACACAAAAATGT
Organism: Pyrgus malvae; assembly: GCA_911387765.1. Taxonomy (NCBI): domain Eukaryota; kingdom Metazoa; phylum Arthropoda; class Insecta; order Lepidoptera; family Hesperiidae; genus Pyrgus; species Pyrgus malvae. The sequence goes on from OU426960.1 coordinate 21,501,759, forward strand.
GATACAAAAACTAAATCTTTTACGCGTGTTTTTAAGTTTGAACAATATTTTAAAACTCCTTGGTTGTGTGGTTGTAAAGAGACCAATAAATTATTTTGTTTTCCGTGTCTGGTGTTTGGAAACTGACAGCGGCAGTGGAGGTGAATCTGCATGGATCACAACGGGTGTTGACGATTTAGCGCATCTTTCAATAAAACTGAAAAAACATTCGCAATCTCGATTTCATATGTTATGTGAAGTGCAATTATTGGCATCGATTGGCCGACAAGATATTCATAAAGCGCTCGATTCTGCGTATCGAAAATCTATTCGAGAGTTCAATGAACGCGTTGATGAAAATCGATATATTTTACGGCGTTTGATAGATTGTGTGGTATTTTGTGGTGCATTTCAAGTTGCTTTACGAGGGCATGATGAATCTACGGAATCCCTGAATCCCGGAATCTATAGAGGTTTGATTAATTGTGTATTATTTTATTTTTAATTTTATCTATTGTGAAATGTGTATTATTATATTGAATTTATCTGATTATGACATGAAACAACATGATATTCTGACATGACATAAATTTAATTAGCTATTTAATAATTTTGACATTTTGACACGAAAAACTATGGCGCAAGAACGTCTCAATGCATTATGTATGATAAGCATTGAAAAACGATTAATTAATTCTATATCTGATTTTCACAAGAAAGTCATAGATGTCTTCGCTCGTCAAAAAGACCGGCGAATGAATTTTCTGTATAAATAAAATAAATGGTAAGCTCTAAGTTTTTTTTTTGTGAACCCCCATCAAAAAATGTCACGAGCCGCCTCTGTTATGGACTATAGTATGGACACTCATGTGCGGTAAAGAGTCAAGATGGCAAGGGAGCTGACGTGTTTAATATGACGACAAATGCCACATTTCAAGGGTCTATTGAGCGACTATAACATATCTAATTGTTTTTATATCATTGTATTTCATACAGATTATTTTATTATTATTGTTATCATATTTATAAGAGCTAGATTAAGACTATAATTACTTCTCTATACTTATCTGTGTGTTCGTGACATAATCATCGTAACATAACTTAAACTTAATATTAGTTGATCTTCCTTACTCCTCGTTTCTAGCTTTTACAACTCTACTAGTTTTTAGCTTTTACAATAGTTTTTAATAGAGTATAGTTTTTTTAATTATAGTTAGTATAGTTTTTTTAATTCACAGACTCGAGACCTATTATTATTTGTCGTCGCACTTTCTAATCTTGAGGAGTTCATTGCCTTCCTTTTATGTGTATGTTATTTGGTATATTGATGTTAGTAATTGGTACCGTTACAGAAACTGTACGAACACTTTGATGTTTTTGTATCGAATTAAATATGGTACACATTTTCGTCTTTTGGAAGGTAGTAATTACTTGTTTTATTTGTATTTGCGTTACCTACGTCTGTATTTACCTTATCTTCATCTCTAAATTGTCACTTAATACAGAATCCTTCTAAAAGTCATTAAGAAACATTAAAAAACAGTTAGGTACGTATTTTTACCACAGTGCCATGAACCTTTTATCCTTATTTAAACTAAATTATAATATTTGCATTGACAATAAATTATAGCGTTTAGATATTCCGACTCCAAGGTCAATATTTTCACGGTCTATGTCTTTGCTTCTGACGTTTGTTTTATGCCTTTTTTGCTGCGAGATAATGAACAAGTTTGATATATGGCTGTTGTTGACTAGTTTTTGCCAGGTTTTTTAATAACTTACTTATCATAGTCTGCATTTTATAGCATTTCTTAAACCTGCAAGTAGATTTAACCTTTAAATGATTTTTAACAAAAATAATCATGATGAATTATTATTTTGCTTTATCTTTTACCCTTAGTGCTAAAGATATCTTTTTCACGACTGGTCAAAGAGTGAGTGTAATGTATTGTAAAGCATTCATATGTACGCGGTTACTGAAAAAATAGATGAATCACTCCAGAGACTCGTAATTGGAAGGAATTTTAGATTTTTTTTAAATGTACTTCTAGCCAGGCAAGGCAGTCAAGTGTCTCGGGAGCGATCGATCTTTAATAGTCCCCTTTCCCCCTTAAACTTCGATAGCGTGATTAAGGATTTATTGACGCGCTGCCAAAGTCGAATTTTAAGCGCAATCTCGATGATTTGCAGAAAGTCACATAAATAAAAATTCTTTCTCCCGAACACTTATTTTTTTTTAATTTAATTATTTTTATTAGTTTTTTTTATAGCGTCTTTAATTAAAGTGTTTGCATTTGTCTTCAACTTAAGCGTTCTCGGTTCAGTGAATGCAATGTTCTTTCATCTGTTTCTAAAGGTTTTCAACCGCGTTTGCTACCAAGTTCTTTTCCATATTTACCTTGCTTCGTTTTAATAAAATGTGTCGCGTATACAGCTGTCCTTACGTGTTGGTTTTATTAATAAATTATTTCCACGCGATCTCCTAGGAAAACTGTGCATTGCTATTGTATCAGTGGCGGTATACCAATACAAATAACAATAGTATAGAAACTGAAAGTATTAACTGTTTTTAATAAGCAAATACGTATTCAAATGAGCTACTTTTGTAGAAAACGGTATGAAAAACCTTGTGAAACATTGCCTCTTGTTGATAACAGTTGACCCCCTTAGTGGTTTTTCAATTGAAATGAACTTGATAAGGAAAAAGTTATGCCTTGACGAATTAATTAAACGACATACTTGAACTAACTTTATTTCGTAGATATTTTTTTTATCTAATACCACAGAATACATAATAGTCCTGTACTATTCTTATACTGTTCAGTATTAGTACCTGTACTAATACTGTGCATATTAATCGTGTAGGTAAGAGCCTGTAGGTTAAAATAGTTTCTCAAGGATTTAGGAAAATGTAGTTAAATGCTACATGTTCAGGTGTTTGATCACAAATCGGTATGAAAAGATTACATGAAAGTTTCCTCAGTGTGAAAATTGATGTAAGATAATTATAATTGACTAATTAAGTTTACGTTTTTTATATAATTTAAAAGCTCTAAGCGCTATAATTTCGAAGCGCGCATAGCCCGGCGGTTAGCGTAGAACGCTAACGATCTATGCAACTAAGCAAAACGGGCGCGGTCGGATGTGAGATGGGTGACCGCTAGTGGCAAAAAAATTCATGCGCGTTTCCGTGCTTTGGAGGGCACGTTAAGCCGTCGGTTCCGGTTGTTGTCGATAGATAACAGTCGTTAAACCTTGTCGGAGGCCGTATGGGCGGTTTCAAAACATCCGACAGCGGGTTGGCCACTAACCCGCATCTCCACCAACCCGCATTGGAGCAGCGTGGTGGAGTAAGCTCCAGGCCTCCCCAATAATGGGGAGAGACCCGTGCCCAACAGTGGGACACAAAAAGGGTTGCAGCCATATAATTTAGAAACCATTCAAGATCTACCCGGCAGATTGGGCGAGATTATTTAATATTTGTTTATGATGGTAAGTATGTTGTTTTCTTTATATACTGCTTTATAAACCAAATGGTTAATTCGTTTGGTTACACACCAAGTTGGTGTTACAAACGTGAGTGTTTAGAGTTCTTTTTACTAGGACATTATGCCACGACATTATTTTCTGAGCTCGCACGAGCCATTACGTATCTCACCTGCGTCCTCGTCACACATTGCTAGTTCCGATAGTGCAGGCGACGGCGGCGTTTCATTACCACGCTGATTAGTCACGCTGTTTATATTTATTGGTCGACTTTAAAATCGTTATATCCATACCATGTTGCCATACAAAGTTGCCAAGACGAGCTATACCTCGCAGGTTCAAATTATCAGATCTGTATGTAGGTACTCGTAGATGGCTCTACTCTGTCACGCCCAAACTCTACAAGCGCTCAATTCACAAACTGTACACCGTATGTCAAAATTTGGCGCCTGACAATTCCCCCCCCCCCATTAAAACAGTTTCACCAATAGAACAGCTGCTTACACTATTCCCTACCTCTACTTTTGTTGTGTGACAATCACGCAGCCCACTTAAGATCACGTGTTCTGCATGCTTCTGTGATATTCCTTACTGGCTGTGCTTCGAGGTTTCACCCGCGTTGGAGGATAGGGGCCGTCCGCGACTTCGTCCGCATGGACTATAGTTTTATATTTTTTCTAAAATCAAAGTAGCCTAAGTTACTCCTTATTACACCAGCTACCTGTCAGTGAAAGTCCCGTCAAAATCGGTCCAGCCGTTTCAGAGATTAGCTGGAACAAACAGACGGACAGACAAAAATTGTAAAATATGATGTACCGTATATATGTACATTCATATCCATGTAGTAAAAAGCGGTTATTTTAATATTACAAACGGACACTCCAATTTTATTTGTATGTATGTATAGATAACTTCTCTATAAAAATCGGGTTGTTATCAGTGACTACCAGAAAAGTATTAAGTATCTTTATCTAATCCCTAATTCTGTTTCCGGAGGAAACTGTTTTGAATTGGCTGGCCGAAATTTGCTGGCGTAGAATTATAAGGGCGAAGATTCACATTGCATGATTTATAAATTGTAACTGCCTGCGTCACGCATGACATGATAGTGTTGTACACGCGATATCACGCATAATTCAGAAATGTTGAGCAAAAGAAATGCGTTCTACGATACGTTTTTCAATTTCAACTAATCATTGTGTTTTTGCATTTTAAAAGCATTTCACTTTTTTGGTAGCGGGAGGAATCCTTCAAAATGTTACCTCCGGGTAAAAAGGTTCCGACCTAGGAAGAATCTATGTTATATGGGATTTGCACCGCACTTAAAGTCTCTAGTTAGCCTGCCTCAGTACTCACGAAAGACTCCGGGGTCTTCAAGTTACACTTGTGTCTTTTATGATCGACGCTACGATCGGGCCCATCTTGGGATAACTGTGGAGTTTTGCTGCATTCTAAGGTGCTTACCAAAGGTGTGCGGCCAGGGATACCCGTGCTAATATTTTCATCCCGAGCAACAAGTAAATTATGACTTATAGTAAAATATTGAGAAGCTGAATATTGCTAGCCCCTAGTCTACATAGAAAGCTTTGAAGTCTTTATTAGTGTCTATAAATAATCTAGTATCGTTACAAGTAAATACTCATTAACCTTTAGTTTAGTCAAGTGTCGAAAAACTGAGTGGGCTTTTGGCGTCCGTTGAAGGTTGTGTAGTTATACAAAGAGGTGTTCTAGAAATCGGAGTAATTGGGGTATTGAGATCAGTATCAGTTTGATAAGCTTAAGATCGACTATTAAAAGCTAGGGACAGAGTGGGGCTAGGGACAAAGTCTTGAGTTTGATTCCCAGCGAAAGAGAAATCCAACCAAAAACATTTTCATGAAAAATGTTGCCAAGACGATTGCTCACAGTGAAAGTGCCATAATAATGCATGGAATGTCAGAAAAGTTATTCAGACTGTAGATTCATTATTGATTTTATTGTTAATATTATTATCTTCCATGGATGATACTTATTTCATTGCCTTTGTAATTAAAAGAAAATCAGTTTTACGATAAATATTGTTTCGTACGAAAAAATAAAGGTGAAGTTAATAATAGTAGTCATTCATTACATTATCATTGTATAGAAGATCAAGCCTTATGTTTCCAAGAGCCAACAATTTTAATTACAAGATAGAGACTATCTACATGCATGTTTACAAGTATTTATGTCCATGTTTTTAACGGACTTTTACATAATTTTATGACAACCTTTCTACTATCGCGTTAATTATGTGAATTGAAATAGATCCACTCAATTTACCGCTTTATGTAATAGATACTTAACTTTCTTTAAGATGTAAATTTTAAAGCTAGAATTTCAATCTCGTCTATTCTTTCTCTATTTTAATCGTGTTTTATCTGTTTTTTGTTTTCAGCATCGCAGTTGGTATTTAATATTCTCGTTTGCTCGTGAACTCATTAAGTACGTGCTCTTTTGTTCTTAGTAAGCTAGAAGGGTAGTCTATTAAGGGCTTAACTCACAAGTAGGTGTTTTAAGTCGCTTACTTATAACAGGTATTATACAAGACGTACCCGTTTGTCAACGAAGCCTTTTTAGTATCACTTCACTTTATGTTGTGAAAGAACGAAAAATAAATAAAAAGTACGGCTAAGTTTCGATAGTAAGAAGTCCGTTACATAAAATGAATTATAAATTTTGTGCCATAATATTAGATTACTGACCCCTAGCTAATAACAAAACTTTTTTTATCCAGCTGCTTTAGATATATTTTCTATTTTCCTTGATACAGCCTGAATTGCTTATAATATTTTAACTTATAAGTATCGTTAGATTCGTCTTGATAGTACAAGTGACACAGAGACACAGTGATACCTTTGAAGGGGACAAGTGACATTTTATATGCGCTTTAGTATTTCGGAGGGCAAGTAGGGCTTGAATATCGGACTCTTTTTCAATTCCGGAATTGGGTTTCGATATTCAACATTTCAATTCCGGAATTCCGGAATTCCGGAACTCAAGTGTCTTTTACAAAAATTGATACATAAAAGTTGAAATTGACTCTAAGAAGACTATAAGTGTAAAAAAATTGCCAAAATATCATAAGGTAAAAGCACCAATGCCCGACAGGTAACCAAAGGATAACACTTTCGAAAAAACTCAAATAATAAGAATGTTTTTGTTTATATGCCAATTATTTTGATGACAAGAGACTTCTAGCATCATCGGTTTCAAGATAAAGCAAGAATACAATGCAGTTCTCCTTTAAAAGTTACAATACAAACATTTGTTATTTACAATGTGACAGAAAAATACATATTTGCTGCCATTTCTTTTTGTTTTAATTAAGGAGGCTTCAAACTCTCAGGTATCATTTTATCCTTTTTGTTATAAAATTTGTCCTTTATTTTTATTTGATTGGAAACGTTGGATAATTTCTGAAGAAAACAATAGATTTTTTTCTTGGTCCCATTAGTTATTTCTTAAAAAAGAGTGTCTATTATTAGTTCCAAAAACAGTCTGAAACCTAAAAGATGACATGCATGTCTACTGTTGGTGTTACAACAAAATTAATTTCTAAGTTACTTTTACTATGCTCTCACATTTTGTTAGAAAAAATGCTACCTATAAAAATTTAATAATGTGTTACACTGAAAAATTAAATGGTATGCAAGCACTAAATGCAGACAAAGTGTGCCGCGGTACTGCGGTAGAAGATGTTTAAATTAAAAAAAGTCTAGGTCAAACCCACAAACTTAAGACTGCCAAAAAGAGAAACCAAGATTTTGAAAATAATTATAGGTACTATAAAGCCTAAGTACTGAATAGGAGCGATTAGATTCTGGAGATAAAATATAGACAATATATTTCACGATTTTTTAAAGGTTTTAAGTAGATAGGCAAAAGGATGATATAGTAAAAAGAGATTTATAACATTCTTATACTAAAATTTTGAATCTTTATGATAATTTACAAATGGTAGATTTTTTTATCGCGATATGTCCTTCCATCCATCCATCCATCCATCCCTCCATCAGCCTTTTATATTCCATTGCTGGACATAGGCCTCCCCTTACGTTCGCCACTCCTCCCGGTCCTGGGCCTTCTGAATCCAGCGACTACCCGCTGTCTTCTTCAGGTCATCAGTCCACCTGGTTGGAGGGCGGCCTGTACTCCTTTTGCCGAGACGTGGTCGCTATTCGAGGGCCATTCTTCCCCATCGGTTGTCGGTCCTCCTTACTATAGGCCTGCCCATTGCCACTTCAGCTTGCAGATTTTGAGAGCTATGTCGGTAACCTTCGTTCTACTAAGGATTTTATCGTTACGGATTCTGTCGCGTAGAGAAATACCCAGCATAGCCCTCTCCATCGCTCGCTGAGCGACCTTGACTTTATGAAAAAGGCCAACTGTAAAGGACCACGTCTCAGCGCCGTAGGTCATCACTGGCAACACACACTGCTCGAAAACTTTCGACTTCAGGCACTGAGGTAGAGAAGACACGTTGTAATTTCCCGAACGCTGCCCAACCGAGTTGGATTCTACGAGTTACCTCTCTCTTGAAGCTGGACTTCGTATCGATAGTCAATCTGGCATCGCTGGAGAGACTCTAGCACCGCACAGGTCTCGATAGAATCGGAGGCTTTCTCATAGTCCACATACGCAATACATAGCGGCAGATTATACTCCTCGGTCTTTTGCATAACCTCTAGCAGCGTGTGTATGTGGTCCATGCTACTATAGCCTTTTCGGAATCCGGCGGAATCCGGATTAGTAAGAGCCCTTGAAAACAGCTTATAGACGTGGCTCAGAACCGCGATGGGTCTATAGTTCTTTAAAAGGGCTCTGTCACCCTTTTTATAGAACAACACCACTACGCTTCTGCTCTACGCCTCCGCGACAGTTCCACTGCTGATGACGGTATCAAACAGTTTTTGGAGCGCCACTAGGAGGGATTTCCCTCCAGCTTTCAGCAGCTCTGATGTGATACCGTCATCGCCCGGAGCTTTGTTGTTTTTAATCTGATTAAGGGCCCTTCTAATTTCGTACAGGCTGACGTCCGGAATATCTTCGGTATAGTGTCGGGTCAATTTGGCTCTCTTGTCGTTCACCACATTGGTAACGGGAGCTTTTGAGGAGCTGTACAACCGTCTGTAGTATCAATTTCTCTCTGAACTTCCGACTTAGACGAAACTATAGTGCCAGACTCCGTCTTCAATCTTGTCAACTGGCTTTGCCCAATACTCAAATCCTTTGAGAACACTTTAGTGCCTTGGTTCCGCTCTTTAATGTTTTTGACGCGCTTTATGTTATGAAAACGCAGATCGATATGTCCTTAGTGATAAAAGATTTTTTTTTCAATATCGAAATTTCGATATTGGTCTCGCCAATTCCGGAATTGGAAACGATATTGGATTCTACCGGAATTCCGGAATTATGCGAATTCCGGAATTCCGGAGCTCAAGGGCAAGTTAAACCTTAGGTTCCGTTTGGTGTCCAACATCAATCAGCAAGCCTTGTCGGAGGCCTATAAGGCAGTTAAAACTATCCGACCAGTACGTTTTTTGGTATCGGGGGGAAACCTGCAAAAGGTACCCGGCGTTGGGGTTTATGTGGGATTGGGAGGCTCCCGGGATGGACTATGTGGTGTACTAACCCCCTCGGTGGCTGCCTCTGCGCTTGGGGAGGTCAGTGGGGGCTCCACATTAACACTCAGGTGTCTTCTATCGATCTACTCCTCCGATCGTTCCACTGGAGACTCCACGCGCGGCGCCCAGTACGGGCCGTCTTTGGGACAGCAAATGTGCTCTCCTGCACCGCCGTCCTTCTCGGGGCCGCTGGCTGGACGGATCGAGCTCCCACTCTCACCGCCCGAAACCCCGGAAGCCCCCTTTAAGTCGCCTCTTACGATCAGGCAGGGGATACCGTAGTTCTATTCTTAATCCCGAAGCTACAGGGACTAGGATAGACCAGTACCTAATAGTTGGTCGTTTAATTTATCAATTCGTTCAAAACATTTCAAATGCCATTCCAACTTTTTTAGAGTGGGTTGTGTGAGTTAATCTTTGGGTTAAATTTGAGCGTCAACAGATTCATACTTTTGTTTGTTATTTGCTTCGGCAATTAGTGGAGATGAAAGGATTGACTGGCCGTTTATAAATCAGAGTCTTCTCAGAAGTAAGTAAGACTTTGTCTTGAATTAAATAGGTTAAGGAGTTCAGTATTTCGTAGAATTTTTTCTGGGGTATAAATAAAACAGAAAATTCTAGAGTACTTCGTTCATATTGCAATTAGATTTAATGTCACATTAGAAAAAAAATATGGTGACTGGCAAAACCTATGAAAAAAAAAAAAACAATCCCAATACGTTATGACCAAATTTTATTTTACGTTCATATTCTAAATGTCATTTTCTACCTGTTCACCCTTTGTCACCTTATCAAACACATATCCCGAAATTTTACTACATTCAAAATATTTGATCATTTGTTTAACTTTTTTAGGATATCTCGAAATTTACCACTACAGTCATAATATTTGTTAATTTATTTAACTTTTTAAGGACATGAAGGAAAAGGAAAATTTAGACCCCAGGTATCTTTTATGTTTAGTAGGTAGGAGCACAGAAAGAAAAACGATTTGAACTACAAATTTATTAATTTAATTTAAAAAAAAAGAAACAACATTAAAAAGTGGATTATTTTTTCCAGTTTACTAGCATTAGATACTTTTTCTTGCGTATGGTTATGACTCTTAAAACTATTGTGGGTTACTTTTAATAGAATATTTTACTTTTTAAAGCAATTATTTGCAATGTTTTGTTAAATGAAAATGAAATGAGTTATAATAAGGTGCAATATTTTCTTTTATTTTACAGGATATCATAGAATTTCAGCATGTTCCACACTATGTAAACCTACAATGTCCTACCTCCATTACGATCGGACATATAAAATTTGATTGTATCTGGACACTATCAAATCGTGTAATTGGTCGTGTCGTATGACTCTGTTTATTTATTGACGAGTCATAGCTGTTATTTTGGTGACTGCTATTATTATTGCAAAAACATTATTTTGCCTAAATAAATAACGCTTCACACTCATAGCCCCATACTTGTCTGACATTAGTAGCTTAATTGCCACTAAATACTATTACCATAGTAGAGTAGATATACCATGAGTCTTGGGTACAACGGACACACACAAAGACAGAAACACAAACACCCAGACGTAAACTCATCATTCAAATTTACGCTTCGCCGGGAAGCGAACCCGTGGCCCTCCGATCGGCAGATCGGCATGGTAACTATTAAGCCACGCGGCTCGTTTTGCCATGCGGGTCGAATAGTAAATAATTAATATGGTAGGATTTCTAGAATACCCATTTCTACCGTCAAGCAAATCTATTGTAATTTCAGTGGAAAGTAGCGGTTGCTACCACACTCACAGATGGTGACCATCGGCCTTCTGAATAGAAGAGCAGTTGTACGCAGGCTCCTACAACTGTGAACTCTGAGTTGTGGTCTAGATATCTGTAGATATATTCGTATCTACCACCACATTAAACCTTTCAGAATTCAAGTCTCGAATTCAAACCCCGTCGCGCATCACTAACGAAATTTATTATAATCGCATATTTATCTGCTGGGCGCTGAGCTCTCTACATTATTGATGAGGCCTGGAGATTACTTCACTAAGCTGCTCCGCATTGGGTTGGTGAAACAAAAAAAGAAGGTTGCAAGTGTATTTATCACTGCTTTATGTTAAGGGAAAACATTATAATATGTCATTACTTTGTTTTCCATCACCGGCATCATCAGCATGACTGAGAAAATTTCTTAAAGGCATATCGTGTCCACAAGCCTTGGTACACTTAGCATAAATCCCTTTTTCAAGAGGAGACCTTTGGCAAGAGCAGACATATTTGTGACATTAAATCCGTAACGATGAAATCCGTAGACGAACGAAGGCTACCGACATAGCTCTCAAAATATGCAAGCTGAAGTCGCAATGGACAGGCCATATAGTTAGGAGGACTGACAACCGGTGGGGAAGAAAAGTCCTCGAATGGCGACCACGTCTCGGCAAAAGGAGCACAGGCCGACCTCCAACCAGGTGGACTGACGACCTGAAGAAGATAGCGGGAAACCGCTGGATTCAGAGGGCGCAGGACCGGACGGAGTGGCGAACATTAGGGGAGGCCTATGTCCAGCAGTGGACCTTAAAAGGCTGATGGATGGAAAAACGGCTTAAAAAATCTGATTTTTGCCCTGATTGTTTGGCCTTAGTAGCTCTTTAAATACATTGCTAAGTACCACTTAATACTATTACTATCTTGGCAGTAATGGTATAATAGCATCGTTATGTTAGCTCAGCCAATTCGTAAAACTGCTTTCAGCAATGTAGTTGATGGATAAGTTCTGGACCGCTTAAATATTTCCAGCGTGGTCTTCCAGTGTGAGGAGGGAGCCGTAATCAGCAGTGGACCGAAAAAACGGTTGCAGTCATGTAGAATGCCCATTTGACCACAATAAAATATTATCATAGTTTAAATGTTCAGTCATTTCATGTACTCTATTTGTAATTTGATGTGTTCTACCGATATGTTACACGTGAATTTATAGTGTCAAGGATATGTCATGTGGGCGGCGATCGATCTGCCCACCTATATTTGGGTGAATGACTGTTTGAAGAATTCCTTTTGTATTTCTTTTGTTCTTAGTGTATCCTGAAAATAATGTACCTGCTGGCATATTTTTAGGCTCTACAAGAGAGATTTCTTTTCGAAGACCTCCTGGTGGATATATTTATGAACTGATCCACATGGTCGTCTGTTAGTTTTTTATGAACTTAACAATTAAGAGAAATATTTCGCGAGTCCTTGCTCTTCTATGGACATGACTATTCATAGCTCGATGACTTTCTATACGGTTTTGTGAAATGCTTACGATAAAGTATACTAAGAGAAAATAATCTTCTGTCCATCCATCAGCATTTAGAATACGATTCATGGACATTATGTCTCCTCTAACGTTAGCCTATCTGTGCGGTCCCGCTGTCTTCTACGGGTTTTTAGTCCACCTGGTTGGAGGGCGGCCTGTGCTCCGTTTGCTAGCAATATGGCCAGCCCATTGTCTCGACGTTCATCTAAGACTAACTTGTTCATCTACGGATTCCATCAAATACTCAAGCGTAATAAAATAACCCAATAATGTTACCTACTTTAACCCTTTTCACTTCTGCCAGTATAAATATCAGGCTCATATTTAATTCCCTGTTTTTGTTCTTGACATGAGCGTTACCACTCGATTTCGTTTGTTCGAGAGAAAATATAATATCGAATGGATTTTCGTTGTGAATACTTTATAAATATGGGTTACTGAAATTATAATTAAAGCTAACTGGTCTTCATTTTTGCAGTATTTCATAGATAACTTGGTTAAGCAAATAAGAGATTTACTTTTGGTGTGAGGATAATTTAAATGTTACGTATCAAAAGTCCCACTTTTTTCTTTCTTTTTAACATTATTCGAAACAATGAGGTCAATAATAACTCGTGTAATGAGATTGGCTGCAACCCATATTTGCATCCCACTGCTGGGCACAGGCCTCTTCACATACATAATTGGGAAAGTCTGGAGCTAACTCCACCATGCTGCTCCAATGAGGATTGGTGGAGGATCTCCACCGGAACTAGAACCCGGGTAGGGATCAAACCTCAATCAAAATCATATTGTGTTTATTTTTTATATTAGACAGCGTTGTTAAAAAAGCAAATGAGTGTTTCGTTTGAAATTAAACCAAGAAAATAATTTTTTATCCGAGCAACGCTCGGTCGTCTAGGGACTATATTTATCTTAGCACTTAGTGTTTTGACATGCTGCGGTCTTTAAATACATCTTGTATAGTTATTCTGATATGCATTCAAGTAAACATTTTATTTATATCTTACTGTCCTGCATAAGAAAAAAATAAACGATTTGATATAAAGGTCAGACTAAGTCAATGGCATTCGATCGATAAAGATGACCGTTAAAATGTTGTAATGTTTCGGTTTTTCTTGTATGTTCTTTTTAACCCCCGACGCAAAAACGCGGGGTGTTATAAGTTTGACGTGTCTGTGTGTGTATGTAAATGTGTATGTGTCCGTGTTTGTTTGTGGCATCGTAGCTCCCAAACGGATGATCCGATTTTAATGCGGTTTTTTTATTGAAAGGTGTGTGTGTATGTAAATGTGTATGTGTCCGTGTTTGTTTGTGGCATCGTAGCTCCCAAACGGATGATCCGATTTTAATGCGGTTTTTTTATTGAAAGGTATATAAGTCGAGAGTGTTCTTAGCTATGTTTGGTGGAAATCGGTTCAGGTCTTCAAGGTCATCAGGTCGTTTGTTAGGTGTGGTAGGAATGTTACACGCTCAGTTTACTTGCAAGCATATGTGGGATCTGACATTTGAAACACTAATGTCTTCTGGAACCACTGAGCTGGTCTGCTGTTAGGGCTCGAAGATAGGAGACGTAACCCTGGACTGCCTTTTAGTAAACTAATCGAGTTTGGGTTCGTTGGATTTGTCTTAACTAGTTCTCTTAATGTTTCTAATTGACGAGGACCTGATGCTGGAAATGAGATGTGGCGGATGAAACCCTGGAATGCCGGAATGAAACGGATAAACTGATTTATATTTTTGCTGAAAATCTAGAAGGACCAAAGTTTAATCTTTATTGTTTCTCAATCTGTGCAATTCTCCCAGAGCCAGTTTGTCATGAGTATTGTTAAACAGCTTCCTTTGGTCGAGATCGCATATAGAGACCCCATCTAAACTTTTTACGCGGCTTAAAGCCACGTAGGCTTGGCCTTTTGCAAAAGTTTTTTTGCCCAAATATACTACAGCCTTTTCAACTGTGGTTCCTTGTAACTTATCAGACAGTCACACAGACAGTAGATCAGTTCCGTTTAAAAAGCTTGAAATAAAATTAAATTTAAAAATTTAAAAACCCATAAAAAAGTATTTTTGTTTTCTAAGCGTCGTCGCGTTGGGGGACCGCTAAACGTGAGGGCAGACGACGTTAATTGTTGAGTCGATTATGCGAAATTTTCGGAGTAAATTCTTTTGTTGCAATCTGTTTTTCTCACTTAGCGGTCCCTCGACGCGACGCCGCTTGGAAAATAAAAACACTTGAACTCACATAATATATGTGACGATGATAATTATAATAGGTTTAAAATATTATTTGTTAGCTTTATGAGTTTATTTTTCTGGTCGGGGGGATTTTTAAATTTTTAAATTTAATAACTATTGTATTGACGCGTTTTTAATGGTAATCTTCAAAAATTACCTCAATTGGGTTTTTCTTCAATACAGTTTAAAGTTTGCCTATGTACTCAACGTATCAATATATAAATATTGACGTAAAGCAGTACATCAGTGATCTACGGCGGTTACACGTGGTCTTTAGTGATGATAAGTAGTGTTGTAGCCTACAACTTTTATCATTCTTGGTGTTTCTCTACGCGAATGACTCAGAATATGCAAAATCCGTAGACTAATTTCCTATTGTATTGACGCGTTTTTACACGCTTTTTATTAGCTTCACCTGTATGTTTGTATGTTTGTTTGTAACCGACTTCTTTGGGCGCGATTTTGACCCACTTTAAACGGCCAGATTTCGTTCAAACTTTGTAGATTTATTGAGGACCGATGACAATACACTAATTTGATAAAATTATTCCATTTTTCAATTTGCAAAATATGATTTTTGTTAATTTATATAATTTTCTGGTTAACTTGAAAATTTGCTAAGGGGTCAAGGGCCGATGACAATGCAATAATATGAGAATAAAAATCCAACTAAAAAATTAAAAATAAATAATGTAGTTTAAAAAACTAAAAAACACGCTTTTGAGAAAATACGAACTAAAAACTAAAAAAATAAGAAGAAAATGTATATTACTGTAAATAAAGCGTGGGGTGCATGGTGTCAATAGTATCTTAAAAACCACCCTTTCTTCTTATTTTTTTAGTTTTTAGTTCGTATTTTCTCAAAAGCGTGTTTTTTAGTTTTTTAAACTACATTATTTTAATGGTCATCTTCAAAAATGACCTCAATTCTTTCAAAAGGGTCTTTATTTTCAATGCCCAAATGCCCAAATGGTCATATTTCCAACGTATCAATAAATAAATATTGACGTAAAGCAGCGTGTACATCAGTGGCCTACGGCGGTTACACGTGGTCTTTAGTGATGATAGCGTTGTAGGAAGATATCCTTGGTGTTTCTCTACGCGACTGACTCAGAATCGGCAAAATCCGTAGACTAATTTAATTTACCGACATATCCCTCAACAAGTTCCTTGGTGTTTCTCTTTGCAATTAAATCTAAATAGATACATTTAAGTCAAGCTAAAGAAAATATTGGAAGTAAGGTAGGAATGAGAAGAAGATGGATGAATAGTATTCATCCATCGGCCACTGATGGAAGAATGGCATAGTCATAGATTATGACTTACGCAATCAGTACAGACACCCGATTCTCCTGTTCTTGGAATTCTGCATACCACCCAACCCAACTCAAAATTAATCCAAATTAAACCTTTTTTTATGTCCCACTGCTGGGCACAGGTCTCTCACAAGTGATAGGGATTTAGGTCATAGTCCACCACGCTGGCCAAGTGCGGATTGGTGGACTGCCCGCCTTCGAGAAATTATGAGATTCTCTCAAGCTTGCATGCTGAAGAAAAACATCGTAATTAATTAAATATCACGATATTTTCCATCACCGTGGAGCAGCGATAAATATAATTGTTCGCGCCAATTAAGTCATTTCACCTCCCTCCCCTTCACCCTCCCTCTCTTCCCCGCAAGCGCACTATTACATAATATGGATCAGGAAGATCTATCAATGCAGTCCAGTGATGTGCCGAGTCGCTGTTTTGGCGGATCGAGTCTACTCGAGTTGATTCATATGGTATTCGAATCATGATTCGAGTCCGCGATTCGAGCCCAATATTCGAGTTCTATGTTTGGTATTCGAATGTTTATTCGAGTCCAGGACTCGAGTCCAGGATTCGATTAAAAATCGAGTCCAGAACTCTAGTCTGGAAATTCGAGATTACAACTTGAATCCATTACCAATTTAAGAAAAAAGGAGAATCGAAAAAAAAAATACCTTCAAACAACATGTAGGTTTACCATTAGTTAGTAAATTGTCCATTAGAGTCGAGTAAATGATAGGATAAGCTTTTTTTAGGTGCTTCAATAAATTAATGGTATATTAAAAGTATTTAAATATGGAATCACAGTTTTTGCACTTAATTTTATCGCCGTTCACTGTATCAAAACACTTCCATACACTAGAGGCTTTTTCGGTGCCATTTTGTAATAGTTTATTACATTTTATCCGCTCAACCGATCATCATAGATCAACTTCACTACTAAGAAACAATTAAATTCACTCATAGTAACTGAAACAAAAAATCAAAACAAGAAGTTGCACGTTCGAACTTTAATTATTAGGCGTCACTTCATTAATTAACACTAGAGTACACGCGCCCCTTTGTTTTACATCAGTACACGCGTGGCCTACTATATTAGGCCATTTTAAAATGTCATAAAATTTAATATAACTAATTATTTTGTTTAAAACAATGGATGAAATATAAAAAACGTTTATTTAAGTTACTTATTACAACCTAAAATTTTAGAAACAGTTTTCTTAAACATTAAAAATTAACAAATTAGTAAATATCTAAGAAAAATCAACAAAAATGGCACTTCTGATATCAATGTGTTTTTTTTTAACTTAAAACTGAACTTCATTACTATCTTCATAATTTTCGTAGCATTTAGGATTATTTATACTTGGTGATCGGGGCAAATCCATTTGTTGCAAGTTTTGCACCACTTTTTTGTGGACCAATTTATGGGTCCTCGTGGAGAGCGCACATCGACCAACCAGTCCTATTATTGGAGTCAAATCATGGTGCGACACTTGAAATTCTTGAGTTATGCTGCCCAAAAGTGCATCAAAGCGTATTAAAAGCAGTTATAGTAGATTACAAGATAATTCGTACAGAATGTTACGTCTGACAATTTTTTCGATACCGGTGTTGGTTGGACATTACCAACGCATTGATCTCTAGCCGGAGGTAGGTTGGTAAAATAAACATTATAGTTCTAACCATATAGTGGATCAAGTACTCTATGAATAACGTCGTTTACCTTATTAGATTGAAATGGACATTCTGGTTGAGCTCCAACATATATCTTAAATAGTAGACATATGGATGTGTCCAACACCATGATTTTTTAAATCCCGAATTAATGTGGCTTGTTGGGTCTGTACGTGATGAAGCCGCATCTAAACCAATCCAAACGTGTGTAATTTTTTTTGGCTCAATTAGTTGAAGATATTTGCTTCTAAAATTAAGTTGCAAAATTCCATCCGAACGTACATTGCAAGCAAATAAAAAGCTTATTTAAATGAAATATGATATAATATATACATTTTAACTTAGTAACTAATATATATATATATATATAATATGGACGAATAAAAACAATAAAAATAATAAGAAATTTGTTTATATTGTTAGTGTTACAAAAGATCGTACTTGCTGATTTTGGTGCACCAATACACGCGCGGACTACTTTAGTAGGCCCGCAGTTTTGACCCTAAATTACTTACACTTGCGTAGGCGCAGGGGTTGTGCGGTAAACTGATGCTGACACAAATATATTTAATGAGGCTTACCTGGAATTACTAGTTTCTAGCGTGCTTAGTTAAGAAGTTATCGTAAAAAAAGTTACCGGTAGTTAGTTAAAGGTAAGTAAGTTAGTTAGTTATAGTAGGCCGCGCGTGTACTGTAGTGTTAAGTAAACAGAGATCGAGTACGAGCGACTCAACGTGACTCGAATACAAGACTCGAGTCAGTTGGACTCGTATAATGGAATCGAGTCCGGCGTACTCGAATTAAAATAAATTGGTATTCGAGTAGGCGAGTCCAAAGCAGGAATCGAGTCTGACTCGAGTTAAGCCGTACTCGGCACATCGCTAACAGTCTGCCTTCGTCCCGCCGCCGACGCGCACGCCGCCGACGCGTATGCAAGTCCTCTAGTGACAACCGCACCGCAAGCCACCTAACACGTGGTCATCAGACTCGCTGCATCGCCGCCATCACCGCTGTCAATAGTTTTGTGATTTAACTGACTTCAAGTGATAAATAAGTGTGGAAGACAACATCAGTTCCCGGGCAAGAGAAGGCTTCATCAGTACACGAGCATACCATCTGCTCCAGCACCAAGTAAGTGCGTTTGTTCCCTTTACCAATCCTTCTCGTTTTCCACCATTAATTCAAACCGCAACTTACAGTCCACAATTCCTGCACCCGCAACGGGGGACCACCCTCCTTTCCATCCTTTATTCCACCACCATTTTTGGTCATAGCGAACCGGAGGTCCCCCCTTTACCCTACAATTCTGGTCCTTGTCGATCCGGATTCCCTCCAAATTTTTGGTCCAGTCGAGCCCGATTTCGAATCAATAGTTTAGTAACTTCACCCGGGTTAATTATTTAATCTCATAAATACGCATATTTATGTATTTCATGTAATATATTATAAGTGCCTATTCATATTTATTTTTGCAAATAAGTATTATATCTACGATTATTTTATATCCCGCATATTAATAACGCACCGCTCACGTAGGTTTAATATTCTTTTTGCAAAACACACCGCACCATCCGCTATTTATTTTTGCAAATAAGTATTATATCTACGATTATTTTATATCCCGCATATTAATAACGCACCGCTCACGTAGGTATATTATTATTTTTGCAAAGCGCATTCGCACCATTCGCACCATTATTTACCTATATTTGTAATCGAAATTACACCTCATAGGTACGCATTCTATTTTTCATTAATTGAAGTCCGCCATATTTGTGGTTGCCGGAGCCGACGCGACCGGCGATCGTTGTTTCGCTAGTAACTACCTACGTATTCATTCATTACGCCATACATAATTTTTATAATCTTAACTGTTTTAACTGATTTATCTTGTTCACGACAAAATGTCTACTAAAGGCAAAATTGAATCTGAAACGCTTTCAAATGACGAAATTAGTTTGAAAATATTAATTGCAAAACGAAATGCTATTTACGAACGTTTACAACAAATTTATGATTTATCTATAAGTGCATTAAGTTCGTCAGACGCACAGGACACATTTCTTGACACGGCATCTGACCTTGAATACTTGCGTACCGAGTTCAAGGACACGTTAGAATCTTATAATGTTACAAATTTAAAATTAAATCCAAACGCGCAAGTAGATTTCGGATCGTGGAAATCTTTTCATGATCTTTATAGTCGTATTAAAAGTCAAGTGTCAAAATTAAACGCTTCATCTTCATCTTCAAGTAAATTACAGAATAGTTTACCTACAAAAATTATACCATCGCTTCCGCCCATAGAATTACTTTCTTTTAACGGGGACATACGACACTGGTCTATGTTCTACCAACAATTTAAAACATTAGTTCATGATAATCAGCAATTAACAGATGCTGAACGCGTTTATTATCTTGTTAGTAAACTTAGTGATAAGGCATTATCAATCTGCTCAGGCTTAATGCCTACAGCGGAAAACTATTCTGTGATATGGAACGCGCTCATACGTAGATATAACGACGAGCGTGCGCTCGCGATTACCTACGTCAGTCAGCTGTTAGAACTGAAGAACGTAAACACTAACACATCCGCTGGTTATCAAATATTTATGGATAAATTTGATGCTTCTATTAACGCTCTTAAGCAACTTAATATTGATGACATATCTGATTTTCTATTTCTAAATATCGCGCTTAGAAAATTAGATAACGATACCGTAAAGTCGTTCGAAATGTCATGTCGCAACGTAAACATACCGAAATATTCCGCTTTGGTTCAGTTTTTACATGACCAGAATAGGGCTTTATGCCATACAATAAATACTTCGCATACGTCTAACAACCATAAAATTAAAGGTAATTTTGTTCCCGCTCCCGCTAAAAATATAAGCAAAACTTTTATTAATACAGATTCGTCTCGGTCATGTATTTTCTGTAAATCGGGTGATCACGAACACCTATTTGTCTGTCCGCATTTTTTAAAAATAAATGCACAGGACAGGTACAATTTTGTAAAACGAAATAAATGTTGCACTAATTGTTTAAGTAATAAACACGCCACTCCTTTTTGTAAGTCACAGCGTAGATGTAGACATTGCTCCCGCTCGCACCATACGCTACTTCATTTTGTTAGTAGTAGGAATAAGGTCGATCAGCCTTCGGTACAACAAGGTCCAGGAGAACAAAATGCATCCACGTCATGTAACGTTTCGCGCGATTGTGGTAATGCGCCGCACTCCACTACATTATTGGGGACTGCGAAGATTAAAGTTTGTACTAAATACGGTCACCAATATTTGTTGCGTTGTTTAGTGGACCCTGGCTCGCAATGCGATTACATTACGAAACAGTGTTGCAAACGGTTATACCTACCGATCTCAAATAAAACACCAGTTAAAGAGGTGCAAGGAATCGGTGGCGTATCGCAGAAGATTTTAGGTGTTACTTCTTTGCAGTTTAGCTCCCGCTTTGATGAAAATAAACTTTATCATATTGAACCGTTAGTTGTTCCCGCTATAACTGGACAATTACCCGAGTCGTTAATAGACGTTTCGAAAATTAATTATATAAATAATTTACGTTTAGCTGACGATCAATTCCATACACCAGGTGACATTGACGTTTTATTAGGGGTTAATACTTATTTACAAATTTTGTTAACTGATAAAATAATTAATTCGCAATCGCCGAGTGCCATAGAAACGTCACTAGGATACATAATAATGGGAGACGCAGATATCGACTTTCCTACATGCATGCCGCGTTCTTTAGTTTCTTATCCTACTCGTATTGATAATAGTCAAACGTCGCTCATGCATTCGCTCGAAAAATTTTGGAAGTTAGAGGAGCTGCCGCAAAAAACTTATTTAAGTCCTGATGAGCAGGAATGTGAGAATATTTATACTTCCACTACTCGTCGCAATTTGAACGGACGATGTGTTGTCGCCCTGCCCTTCAAGGACACGCCTGATAAGTTAGGTGATTCTTTTATAACCGCTAAAAAACGCTTCTCGCTCCTAGAGAGACGTTTTTAATAAATGTCCCGATCTTCGCTCCCGCTACAATGAAGTTATTCAAGAATACATCAACAAGGGTTATTTATCATTGGTTGCTTCAAATAATTCTACGGAACCTTGCTTTTATCTCCCGCACCACCCTGTCATACGTAATGATAAAAGTACAACTAAATTGCGAATAGTACTCGACGCAAGCGCTAAGTCAGATAATGACATTTCATTAAATGATATTTTACATAGTGGGCAAAATTTACAGTCTGATATTTTTAATATTTTAATAAACGTACGAGTTTATCGCATCGCCTTTTTTGCCGACGTTAGGCAAATGTATTTATGCATTGAAGTACAAAAATCGCACCGCGCGTTTCAACGCATTCTTTATCGCTTTTCTAATGAGGAAGACATACAAACATACGAATTTAATCGTGTGACTTTTGGTTTACGCTCTTCTCCTTTTCTTGCGCTACGCACACTACGTCAGTTGGCTTCCGAGGAGAAGGAGTCCTATCCTCTGGCT
This sequence comes from Pyrgus malvae, assembly GCA_911387765.1. NCBI lineage: Eukaryota > Metazoa > Arthropoda > Insecta > Lepidoptera > Hesperiidae > Pyrgus > Pyrgus malvae. The sequence continues at coordinate 21,523,924 of OU426960.1, forward strand.
GCTTCGGTGGTCGAACGAGATATTTATATGGACGATATCGCGTCCTGCGCGCCCTGCGTCAACAGCGCCGTTGACGTAGCCACTGAACTAATTCAAATGTTTCAGCGTGGAGGATTTGAATTGGTTAAGTGGACTAGTAACAGTTCAGAGCTTTTACAGCACATCCCCGCAACGCACCGTCAGCTTGACGAGGTCTCATTCGACGACCAAAGTATTTTTAAGGTATTGGGTCTTCGTTGGCACCCCGCAACTGATTGTTTTTCTTTTCTAGTTTCGCCGCCGCCGCTCGCTTGTACCAAGCGTTCTATTTTATCCGCAACCGCTCGCTTGTATGATGTTCTGGGGCTCGTGGGTCCAGTAATTCTTTTCTCTAAGCTTCTCATTAAAACCTTATGGGTTCTCAAACTTGACTGGGACCAGGCTCCGCCCGCTCACGTTGTCACTGCATGGCAACAATATATTTCAGAGTTACCTTTGATATCGAAATTAAGGTTTCCTCGCCATATGGGTATAAATAAAAATTCCCAAGTCTCGCTAGTCGCGTTCGCCGACGCCAGTGAAAGGGCATATGGCTGCGTGATTTATTCGAGGATCGTTAATGATGATGACTCACCAGTGATAACGCTACTAATTTTATTGCTTCGCGTTCATACTTGAAGGAACTTCATTCCTTTTTACGTTCAGACGAATATTATAAAGTATTTAATCAGGTCCTTTCTGATAACCGCATCACATGGAAACTTAACCCTCCAAACGCTCCACATTTTGATGGGCTTTGGGAGTCAAATATAAAGATAGTAAAGTATCATTTATTTCGCGTCAAGGTAAACAAATCCTCACGTATGAGGAGTTACTTACTGTCCTCGCTCAGGTCGAACGCATATTAAATTCACGACCGCTTTACGTTTTAAGTAGCGATCCGGCGGAACCTACTGCACTTACGCCCGCGCATTTTCTCGCTGTTAATCCACTTGGATGTTTACCCGCCGCGGATCTTAGTAAAGAACGCATTAATCTTTTATCACGTTTTTCATTGCTTGATTCGATAGTTCAGTCATTCTGGAAACGCTTCAGATCAGAATACTTGCATACACTACAAGCAAGAGAAAAGTGGAATAAACATTCTATTAATTCCATTTCTGTAGGAACCGTTGTTCTTATCGATATGGATAACGCTCCGCCTCTTCAGTGGCCGCTAGGCGTCGTCACTGAACTGTTTCCTGGTAGGGATGGTGTGGTGCGCGTTGCACAAGTGAAGACTAAGAGCTCCACTTTGCAGCGGCCCATTGTTAGACTTTGCCCTCTACCAACACAATAATATTGTAGTTTATATTTTATAAGTTATAGTTTAAGTATAAATTCTTATCCCGCTATTATAATATTTTTATTAATTTACTAATTATATTCATCGCATCGCCTCTGTTCACCGCATATATAGTTTTTTCTATATGATATTAACTCCGCTGTATATATTTATGTTTATTTTTTTTTTAATTCGCTAATTGAGGAGACCTCAAGGCCGGGGGGATGTTCGCGCCAATTAAGTCATTTCACCTCCCTCCCCTTCACCCTCCCTCTCTTCCCCGCAAGCGCACTATTACATAATATGGATCAGGAAGATCTATCAATGCAGTCTGCCTTCGTCCCGCCGCCGACGCGCACGCCGCCGACGCGTATGCAAGTCCTCTAGTGACAACCGCACCGCAAGCCACCTAACACGTGGTCATCAGACTCGCTGCATCGCCGCCATCACCGCTGTCAATAGTTTTGTGATTTAACTGACTTCAAGTGATAAATAAGTGTGGAAGACAACATCAGTTCCCGGGCAAGAGAAGGCTTCATCAGTACACGAGCATACCATCTGCTCCAGCACCAAGTAAGTGCGTTTGTTCCCTTTACCAATCCTTCTCGTTTTCCACCATTAATTCAAACCGCAACTTACAGTCCACAATTCCTGCACCCGCAACGGGGGACCACCCTCCTTTCCATCCTTTATTCCACCACCATTTTTGGTCATAGCGAACCGGAGGTCCCCCCTTTACCCTACAATTCTGGTCCTTGTCGATCCGGATTCCCTCCAATAATTATGCTTGCCTTTATACCTATGTACTAGTCTGAAAGCATGAACTAAAATTTGTTATCTTCACGCGCAGTGGCGAATATAGAAATTTGCCGCCAGTAGGCTATCCCGCCCCTGCTAACCTCTGAAATTCGATTTTCTAAAAAACCTAGCTTGCTTTAACAAGTACATATTAAAAGTTTTTTTACGCAGTCAGATTGTCCTTTATTTTTGTAAAACAAAAACTTATGGGCTAAATTTGCCGCCCCTAAAATCTGCCGCCCTAGGCTCCAGCCTACTCAGCCTTTTGGTAAATCCGGCACTGTTCACGCGGATTGAAAAAGAAGCAAATACCATGAAGTGTAAACAAATACGGCTGTAATTTAATTCTGTTTACGCGACTGTGATACGCTGAGAAAACGAGATTGCGGGGAATTTGGACTTTTTGTTTGGTCTACCGTGACTGATGCACTGGATTTTTTAGATCTTTCCCTTAAAGCTCTGGCGCGTAGAATAAACTATTTATGTTAATGCGGCTGGGAATAGCCTTGTTGAGTTTTTTAACATAATATATTAGGAAGTGAGTGTGCAAACACGTAGTTTTAAGTGGTCACTCTGTTTTAGGCCAAGGTCGAATGCAGTTATGCTGTTATTTCGGAGGCGACCATTGGTTGGTAACTGCATCCAACATTAAGAGCCGTCGGAACCATGATACCTCCTATAGAGGATGAGCTTACGACCTTTTTATTCCTGAGGACAGATCGTGATTCTCTGTAAATAATTGTATGTAGAAGAGTTTCTATGGTTCTATCGCGGCACCAATTTGTGATCGTCGCGTCATTCTAATTTCTGCCAAATATATCTTTGTCGATTGCTATTGTCTCAGCGGCCGCACGTGGTTTGCTTGCATGCTTTTTTCCAGCTCCAAAAATAAGGGGAGTCACTACATTTCAAAAAAATATTACAAAACTACTAAGTATGCTTAGTTTTGGCTTAAAAACCGTGCTTGGCCCGGCGGCGGCGGCTAGCGTAGAACGCAAGCGATCTACAAACAGGCGCGGTGGGGTGTGAGATGGGTGACCGGTAGTGCCAGAAAAAATAATCATGCGCGTTTTTACGTTAAGACATCGGTCCCGGTTCTTATAGTTAGATAACAGTCTTTAAACCTTGTTGAAAACTCCCGAAAACGGGTCAGCCACTAACCAGCACCTACACGCATTGGATCAGCGTGGTGGATTAAGCTCTAGGCCTCCCCACTATTGGGCAGTGACCCCACTATTGGCACTATTGGGCAGTGACCCCACTATTGGGCAGTGAACGGTGCTCAGCAATAGGACACAAAAAGGGTTGCAGCCGCTAGGCTTAAAGCCACGTGCCCAGAAACAAGACGCAAAAAGTGTTGCAGCGCATTTGGTAATGCCAGTGACAACATTCTTCCTAAATTAACCTTAATTTCCATCTTTACAGGTTCGGCGGTGGTGAGCGTATGTATGCGGCAGTATGACGACGCGATATCCATAACGGTGGCCATCATGATCGTGGTCACCGTCGCGTTCGTCCAGGAGTACCGCTCGGAGAAGTCGTTGGAGGAGCTGAACAAGCTGGTGCCGCCGTCGTGTAACTGGTGAGGTCTTGAAGGCATTCCTTATTATTAAGAACATATATAAACTGGCTGGTGTAGTGCTATTAAAATGTACATGTATTATGTCTGGCTATTTAAATTAAAAGTGATCAACCAGCGTTTGTCCGAATAGTCAAATATTTTTGTGCGGTTTATTTGTCTTTTATGATCATTTAACTGAAGGAGAGCTAGGTATACACATTTTAAGGTCACGGCACATAACTTGCTTATGTCCTCCATTAAGAAAACACAAAAATAAACTAAATAGTAAAAAAATAGTAATCTATACTAATATTATAAAGAGTAAAGATTTGTATGTTTGTAATGAATGAACTCAAAAACTACTGTTCCGATTTCAAAAATTCTTTCACTATTAGGAAGCTACATTCACCTTTAGTAATATAGGCTACTTTTTACCGCCGGAAAATGCTTCATTCCTACGTGAAAACGGGTAATAGGGTCAACGCGGTTGAAGCAACTGACTAAACGCCTATGATTTTATTATAGCAATGAAGTCTGGACTAGCACATAGGCTGTTTTTTATCCTACGGGAACCCATTAGCAGGGTCCACGCGGGCGAAGCCGCTGGCGGAAGACTAGTAGTAAATATAGTTTATATATTTTTATGGGCTGTTTTCATTGTGATGATGATGAAATCAAATTCCTCCTTAAGTACCGAAGCAAAAGTAATTTCACCATCACATTTTAAGTACAAAGTATCAGCTCAAACAGCACTCGTCATAATACTATTTAAATATGCATTTATGATTTATGACGCACCACGTGTATTTAATCGCATGGTAAAGTCGATATGTAATTTATTGTATTTATTCCATTCATCGTGTCTACTCTAATTGCAAGCTATTGATAATGTCTTCTGAATTAACGCTTTGATTACAATATGCGTTGAAATTGTATTTGTTTTTATCAGACAAAGATGAGACGGCACTGGTTCGAACCAATAAACCGACGTAGATATGACGTCATTGATAGCTTAGAAATATTGGTTTGATCGTCAAGAACAACATCATTTATTGTTTATTGAGTGAAGTAATTTTGGGTAAGGAACTCGGTGTATACGCTGTGCATCAGTCCAATTTATCTATCCGTCAATTCATTTATCCACCTATAGCAGAGAAGACAGAACAAAAAAAACAACGTTCACTAAGAGTTTGTAAAGAAACCGTATAGTGGGGTATTTCATTCATTCATTCATTCATATACAATTATACATCCATTAATCTTTCCATCCACCCATTTCTCCATCCATCCATCCAAACATTTATCATCGCTTTTAAATAATTGAAAATTGGGAGCATACATCCAAAATTTGTCCGTCCGAATGTCCAATCTATTCCAGCGCCAGTCGTTCGTTTATAAAAACCTATTCATCCATTCATTCCCCCACTCTAAATCGTTTTAGATTGAAGTGAAAATCGTGACCCAGTTGGCGTTGATTCCACAGTTGAATATTGATCACCTTACCTTGAATGCTCCGATGACTTGACTGATCCACCACTTTCCTTTGTAAAAACCATTCATCCATCCACCCACCCAAAATCTTTATTAGATTGATGTGAAAATCGTGACCCAGTTGGCGTTGATTCCACGTAGTTGAATATAGATCACGTTACCTTGACTACTCCAATGACTTGACTGATCCACCACTTACATTTTCAAAACAAAGAATCCTGCGATATATTGGGTCTTCTCTTCACAGTCTTCGCGAAGGCAGCGTCGAGCACTTCCTGGCCCGGAACCTGGTCCCAGGCGACATAGTCCACCTAAATGTCGGCGACCGGGTGCCGGCGGATTTGCGACTCTACGACTCGACGGATCTGGCGATTGACGAGTCTTCTTTCACGGGAGAGACAGAGCCGGCAAACAAGAACGTAATGCCTAACAAGGCGTCAGCTGGACGGGTCAATAAGGACAATATCGCTTTCATGGGGACGCTAGTACGATGTGGCAATGCTAAGGTGAGGCACATATTGTGCGACAATTTGTTCATTTTAAAACGCAGTAAAGGAATACGTTTAGGTCGCGTGGTGACGGTTACTGTAGTCTATATTGTGGTCGAGTACAGACAAGCCGATGATTCTAATCTTGGCGTATTTTCTGAAGAAGTTTTAGGTGTAAATGGGTGACTTCCATCCATAACCTCTCACACCTGGTGGGTCTTAACTACCAAGATAAATATAGACAAGACAAAAATAAATTCGAATGACTACGTCACGTAAGTCCATCTTTGAGAGAGTTAGTTACCTTTCTCTCTTTCTTTAAAAGATTCCAATTAGGTTGGGCAGCGTTCGGGAACAAAGTATCTTCTAGCTTCGGTATTCCTCAGTGCCTGAAGTTGAGAGTTTTTGAGCAATGTGTGTTGCTAGGATGATCTACGGCGCTGAGACGTGGATTTATCGTTAGACTTTTCCACAGGCTAAAAGTCGCTCAGCGCAAGTCCGTTCAGGGGGTAAACGACCGGAAGAAGAAGCGAACATTTGGGGAGGCCTATGTCCAGCCGTGGAAAGTCTAATAAAGAGATGATGGGATGATATGTTTAATGTCTAGCTTAAAATAAAATTCCTTGCTCTGGTTATACAAGGTATATAACCTAATTGAAATTTTCAGGGTATCGTAGTAAGCACGGGGGAGCGCTCCGAATTCGGGGACATATTCCGGATGATGCAAGCGGAGGAAGCCCCCAAGACGCCATTGCAGAAGTCGATGGACACCCTCGGAGCTCAGCTGTCCATGTACTCGTTCTGCATCATCGGCTTCATCATGGTGGCCGGGTGGCTCCAGGGCAAGGCGTTGCAGGATATGTTCACCATCAGTGTGAGTCTGGCCGTTGCTGCCATACCTGAGGGTAAGTGTTTTCAATTTATAATTATACTCATTGCTTCACACTAGGATTCCGTATCGATGTTGATATGGACCATACAAATAGAAAGTTTGCTCTGTGATATGGACATTCACAGAGAAATGAAATGAAATGAAATAGTCGAAATGAAATGAAATAGTTTATTAACATCCTGGGTAATAATATACACTTGATGTTTGTCATTGTTCTACGGTCATCAGCTGACCGTCATCCGCTTTGGGTGCGCTAAGGCTTATATGGGCTAGGAGAAAAAAGCGGGCGGAAAAAAACTCCAGCCCTGTTTTAAATAAATGTTCAGGTACAATGGGTATTTATTATGCAGCATGATGGGGGGCATATGTGGGGCGACAAGGAGCACACGAGACAGCTATCGTGTGTGTCAATGCTATCACACTGCCATCCGCTCACAAAATTTAAAAATGTTAAAATTATTACATGGTATATAGAAACAGCCTTATGTGAGTTAAGTTTAATCCCAAGCCTTTTTATCATTTAAATAGTCCTTGGTTTCATAATAGGCCTTGCGGCATAGGACTTGCTTAACAGTTTTCTTAAATTTGTGTAAAGGCAAGGATTGCACTTTTTCTGGAATTTTATTATAGATCCTAACAGACATCCCAATAAAAGAGTGACTTTTTTTACGAAGCCGATACTTTGGGAATGCAAGCTTATGGCCGTTCCTGGTCGAAGCACAGTTCGAACTATGTAAATCCTTAAATGTGGTAAATGTCGGTTTATTCTTATATACGTACATTATGTTTTCATAAATATACTGCGATGCAAGTGTAAGAATATTTATCTCTTTAAATTTCTCTCTGAGAGATTCTCTACAGCTAAGATTATAAATAGCGCGAATAGCCCTCTTCTGCATGGTAAATATTATGCCAATATCAGCAGCATTTCCCCACAGCAAGATACCATAGGACATTATACTATGAAAGTAGCTGAAATACACTAATCTAGCTGTATCGACATCAGTAAGTAATGGTGATCATTATTGCGATAACAGTTAATTTAATGAATTATTTTCATATAATGAATAACACTGTTATTGGATACTGAAATAATGAGCTATCATTAATGCCTGTTATTGTTAATGTATCTTACGCCCTGTTGCCGTGCCGTGTATGTGCTATCGTTAATTAATAATGAGTGGGGCGTCCGGGTCCCGCGTCGCGCGCGCGTCGCATGCAGATACATAACTGACATACATTGTTTCGTTATTTGATTATTTCAGAATTAGCTAGCTGTTATCTAAAAATGAATTAACACCTCGCCACAAAAATAACAGGATAACAATAACAGTTTACAATAACAGTTATAGGTAAATAATTTAACAGTGTTATTCATTATTTTAAAATAGCCGTTATTGCCATCGCTATCAGTAAGTGCGCGAATTTTTTTAATGGCAAAAACAGCAGAGCTAAGTCTATTCGCTAACCGGGAAATGTGGGGTCTCCACTGAAGTTTTGAATCAATAGTTATTCCAAGAAATACAGCTGTGTCAACAAAATTGATTTCCTCGCCATTTAACTGCGGTTTTTCATCAATATGTTTTACATTTGGTGGTGAAAATTTAATACTATTAGTTTTTTTATTATTTAGCAATAAATTGTTTACATCGAACCAACTAACAACCTTAGAGAGAGCATTATTCACTTCGTCATAATTATACGCTTGTCTGGCAACTTTAAATATTAAAGAAGTATCATCTGCGAATAATACTATCTCATGACCATTTTGTACCATATAAGGAAGGTCGTTAATGTAAATTAAAAATAGGAACGGTCCTAATATCGAGCCCTGTGGGACCCCCATCTCCACTTTTGACCCGGACGACCTTTTACCATTTACTTCGATTCTCTGAGTCCTATCACTGAGATAAGATCTCAGAAGGCGAAGGGCGGGAAGGAGAAGGACACAAACACTCGCACTGAGGATAGATTATTAAAATTTCTGTCTCACTGGGAATTGTACTTGCCTTCGAGCAGTAATCCGACATAGTGACCGCAATCGTCACACGGGTGATCAGATCGTGGAGTCACGACTTTTGTACTATCCGCGTGTGCTTTGAACGCATCCGATACGTATAATTTGAGGTTTGTCAAGGGTGAACACGAATGGTTTTGGGGGAGTTTGAGCCACCTAGCCGCCCCATGGATCCGCTAGTGGATACTCGTATATTGAGAGAATGATTGACACTTTTTTTATGCGATTTAATGTGTGAACGAATGGGTAAATCTTAGAATAAATACGTATAGAATGAGTGTCTTCATACAAGCGCGCTGTCAAAATTGAAGCACTAAATAGATTCCTACAGCTGTTACATCTGACAAACAAAATATTTTTATTTTGACCAAATTAACTATAAAATACTACAAAATATTGAAAACAATGTGAAAAGTTATTTTATTAGACTTCTTTTGTTTTTAAAAAGTTTTGGATAACCTTATTAATTCTTACGATTAAGTCTTACGGAGCGGCCCGGCGTTTGGCACCAATAAACATGCTTCAATTTCGGCGCGCGAATTTGGTTTGTATAATGTAATTGTAATTATTCTAAGGGGTAAATCCTATACATACCTATTCATAATAAAATAGCGTATTATAAAAAATCATCAAATAACATACGTTATTTTAATTATAAATAACAAAATATGTTTGTATTTCAGGTCTCCCGATCGTGGTAACGGTGACACTGGCTTTGGGCGTTATGAGAATGGCGAAGCGCAACGCCATCGTGAAGAAGCTGCCCACAGTCGAAACGTTGGGATGCGTTAATGTTATTTGCAGCGATAAGACCGGTATGTTTTTTATTTACTTTTTGCATTTTCAAGAAGAGGATATTTTGACGTGCGAAATTAATTACCTACTTTACACTATTATGGTCCTTCCAAATTTTGAACTTTCTTTGACCAAATTTAGATTTGTATAAATGCTTTTCGTAACTGAGTTAATTATTGGTCAAGAGTTGTATAAGAAACTAGATGTTCCCCGTGGTTTTACCCTCGTTATAGCGTAATGTTTTCTACCCTAAAACTTTCCTGGATAAATGGAGTATCCAACACAATGTTTTTTTTCAATTCGAACGTATTAGTTACAGAGCGGCCTAACCCCTTCCCAAGCGCTTTCAAACAAACAAACTCATCAGATTTATTATATCTCTACTTAATATAAAATGAGGTCCCCCGGTCGCGTCTGTATAAACATATCGCCTTAAAAAGAACCGTACGAATTTTTGCATAGTTCTCACTAATTGATAGCGCGATTTTTGAGGAAGGTTTAGGTTTATACTTGATGATGCTTTTATGTAAATTGTTTGAAATGTAACATAAATGTTGTAGTTCTTAGAACTGCAATACTACAAAAAGTCCGCGATAGCACATCTCTATGTGTTTCTAACAATGTGGCTAACGTGATATTTCTTGGCGACACAGAAATGACTAACTGGTGAAAGTTCTTTAGTTTCTTGTACGAAACTCGAACGCGGTATTTTACTCACAAAGATAGCGAAATCCGCTCTGATATGTCTCATAGTTTTAGTAATTACTCGCATCTGTGAACCGGTGGAAGTGGGTTTAAAGTGTCTCATACGATCAGCTGTCACGTGTGCCCATTATGGACCCATAGCCATACTGTTATCTCAATTATATATGTACCTTTTTTTTAAAGAGTGCTGCTGGGAGATTTTTCCGTCGCCTTTTTTCTCTCAGCTCAACATCTAGCCCAAACGGGCACAGGCGATGACCGGGAAAAAATGACATTCATTAAGCGAATATTTTGTATTCCTAATATGAAATAAAAAAAATATATTTATTTTTTTGATGTGAAAAGAAATATTACAGCATATCTAATCAGCTTTCTGTACAGCAGGCGGCGGCGAACACCGCTTAGATCTGAATAGGGCTGAATGTAAGGAATCTGAGTGTAAGGAGATGTTTGCGCGCAGGCACCCTGACGAAGAACGAGATGACGGTGACGACGCTGGCGACGTCGGGCGGGCACCTGGCGGAGGTGTCGGGCGCGGGGTACGCGGCGCGCGGCGACGTGGCGTTACGCGCGTACAAGGGCCGCGACGCCGCCAGCGCGCGCCTCGCGCTCAACTGCATGCTCGAGGTTACCGTCTAATTTTTGAAGTGAAAACTTCTTTAGCGGCGTTGTGCACTTTTTTGTGATTGGTAAAAAATGTTAAACTCGCGTCAAGAACACGTGGCCTGATCGAAAATTCGTAAGACGGAGGGGTGACAGTGACAGCTGATGACGGCTCGACCGACTGTCTATACTTGAAAAATTCGTTTATATCAAGTATTTGATATATGGACATTGAACAAAGTGCATCTATTAATGAAAAAAGTGACGAAGCAGTAGTGAAAGAAAATGTGTGAGTACTTTATAAAAATGCTAGAAGAAAAATAATACTAATAATAAAAACAATCCGTGCGAAATTCCCTAACCATTCCAACATATCAAAAATGCACAACGTTAATTCAAGTTTTCACTTCTGCCGGCACTACATACCGGAGTGCAACCCATTGTTTTCTTTTTTTCAATAATGGCATCGCAAACTCTGTGTATATTGCCAACGTCAGGTACCATTTTTGCAGTCATAAAAAACAGTAAATTGTCAGTAATCACTCTGTCACTCGCCCACTGAACCACTCACTCGCCCTCTAACCAACCTTTTTTCTGTGTCGGGGGGAAACCTTCAAAAGGTACCTTGGAAGAGGATACCGGGTTATGTGGGATTTGTACCGCACTTTTAGCGCACTCCTCGGTGACCTGCCTCTGCGCTTGGAGGACTCCGGGACCTCCAGTGGAATGCACCGATATAATCCACGCGCGGCACACAGCACGGGCCCATCTTCGGGAGAGCAGATGCGCTCTCCTGCACCCTCAGGCGCTTACGGCGGCATGCGGCCGCGCATACACCGCCGTTTTTCCCGGAGCTGCTGGCTGGACGGATCGAGCTCCCACTCTCACCGCCCACAACCCCGGAAGCCCCCTTTTAGTCGCCTCTTACGATCAGACACCGTAGGGATACCGTAGCTCTATTCATAATCCCGAAGTATAGTCCATGTAGGACTAGAAAAATATTATATATTATTCTAAGTTTAGGTGTCATGACGTTACTCGACACTGAGCCCTAACGTGGTTACTCACACGATCAGCTGTCACGTGTGACCATTATCGACCCATAGCCATTCTGTTATCTCAAATATATTATTATGTACTGTTTTTTTAAAAGAGTGCTGGGAGTTTTTTTCCGCCGCCTTTTTTCTCTCAGCTCAACATCTAGCCCAAACGGGCACTTAAAGGCGATGACCGGGAAAAAATGACATTCATTAAGCGAATATTTTGTATTCCTAATATGAAATAAATATTTTTCTTTCTTTCTTTCTTACGCACACTAAGACAATGTATAATGCACGCCTCACAGATTTATAGTAGAACATACTTCATGTCATAGATCAACTATATAAGTATGTAGTTTAATTTATCAATTGTTTTCATTCCAGGTCGGCATTCTCTGCAACAACGCGACCATTCGCGACGAGGTATTGTACGGACAGCCGACAGAGGGCGCCCTACTCGCCTGCGCCTATAAGAACGGCATGGTCGACATTCGGGATCAGTACACCAGGCTCCATGAAATACCTTTTAGGTGAGCTTCTACCTCTTGTATAGCGGAAAGCGTGATGGAAAACATCGTAATAGGGTCTGGGACACTATGCACAAAAAATTCAAAATGTATTCCATAAAAAGGTTGCACTAAACCAAGCTTAGAAAGCATGTAAATTTATTTTAAACACGATTTTTGTTACCTTTTAAATCAATTAAAAATTTGTCAATTGACTATGGACTATATGTGACGTCACAACTCATTTTCTCATAGTAAATGTATGTGAATTGTACGTTTCGACAGCTTATTAAAATATCTCAATTGATTTGGTAGTCTGAGACCGGATTAAAAATCAGGATAAATACATACATTTTCTTTGTCAGAGGTGCGCGCCGGAGTTTGAACCCGGCATCTCCTTGTCGGAAACCGCGGTAAAGTCCGCTCGTCCATCGCTGCTCATACCAATTATTTATCAAATCGTTTAAAAAGTACCCGGATGACCCAGCATTGCTCGGATAAAAACAATTTATGTTTTTTCAGAGATACCTTAGTGTTACTTAACACCATCTACTGAAGTAGCTCACAATTTAAAATAGTATTACATTATACATTATATTTTTACCAGTTTATGTTTAAGTTGATCATCGCCAATCAAACAATATTTCCTAAACATGAAACCTAGCTGGATCGATTTATTTCCCCTGAAAGCCCCTGCATGCTAAATTTCATGAAAATTGTGAGAGCCGTTTCCGAGATCTAGATTATATACATATATAGATACAAAAATAGCTTGTTTAAAGGTATTAGATATTTTTCAAATCAAATCATATTAGGAATACAAAATATTCGCTTAATGAATGTAATTTTTTCCCGGTCATCACCATTAGGTGCCCGTTTGGGCTAGATGTTGAGCTGAGAGAAAAAAGGCGGCGGAAAAAAACTCCCAGCAGCACCCTTTTTTAAAAAAGTACATATATTTGAGATAACAATATGGCTATAGGTCCATAACGGGCACACGTGACAGCTGATAGTATAATTAAATTAATACCGGATAGATGAGTGGTATCACCACACATTACAGCTCAATTGAACGTTGTTTTTTACCTTACTATTTTTATTTGACCAGGCCACAAAAGGCTTACATTATTAATCACTTTTATTTGCATCTCAAAAGACATTATAGAGACATATACTTTACGGCTCAATTTTCCTTTAAGTTTAGATTAAACAAAATTACATTTGAATTATTTTATATTTAAATGAAAATAATCTTCATTTTCTCTCACAGCTCAGAAACCAAGATGATGGTAGTGAAATGCGCGCCGAAGGTACCTGACGGCAAATTAAAAGAGGAAGTTTTTGTCAAGGGCGCCATTGAGAAGGTCCTCCCCCTGTGCACTCAGTACATAGACAGCGCCGGCAACTACGCTCCGATAACCAAAGAGAAGCAGGCGGAATTCCTCAACGAGGCGTACAACATTGGACGGATGGGTATGTTCATTACTTTAAATATGCTATTGTATTGCTAATATCTTTTTTTTTTGCTTCGATTAATAATTGAACGAGTGAGTCATTGAGTTATTAATGGAAAATTATAAGAAGAGAAGGCGGGTTTTCTATAACATTTAAAAGGGGTCCGCGTACTTACTCGCAGACATGCGACTTGCGAGTAAGTACGCGGACTTGTAGCACAATACAAAGAAGAATAACCAGTACAGTAACTTCATATTACAACTTGACATTCGGGCATCGATATAAAAAGTAGGCATTCGGGCGATATTATTAAGTTACTGTACTGCTTGTTCTTCTTTGTATTGTGCTACAAGTACGCGGCCTTACTCGCACGTTTTTCACTCTTTTAACAAATGTATATTCAGTAGTCGTTTTCTACTTATTGTAACGTTTCGACAGATAGGTATAAATGTCTGAGAGTTTTTTTTTCCGCTGGCTTTTTTTCTCTCATTGACCCAGCGGTGGGTGGGCATCAAAAGCCGATATTCCCTTAAGAATATTCTTAGCGGATCTTAAAATAAAACTATTTTAGCTACCTTAATTTTAATTAGTGATATAATATTGTATGCCAGAGCACGGTAGACTGCTTAAGCTCTAATAATAATTTTAAACATCTAACTGCATGTACGTAAACAGTCAACAATAAAGTATTTTCATTTCTTTTCTTTTCTTTAAATAGCTGGTGTAAATACCCTGAAGTTGACAAGGCCTTTTCTCTGTCAGGTCTGCGCATAATAGCTCTGTGCCGGGGCCCGAGCCTGGAGCGGCTGATCTACACGGGCGTGGTGGGCGTGTGCGACCCGCCGCGCGACACGGCGCGCGCCGCCATCGCCGCGCTGCGCCGCGCGCAGGTGCACGTCAAGATGCTCACCGGGGACGCCGGCACCACCGCCCTGGCCGTCGGTGAGTCGACAATAATTATATTTTAATACAGTTGCTCAAAAAGTGGCGTATTGCAGGGACGTATAGCGTGCGGGAAGTGGGCTTATTACACACTCGTGCTTTTTCTTTACCTTTTCCGAACTCGTGCGTTCTCTTTCCCAACTGTCAAAATAATGTCTATTAAAAAGAAAAAAAAACCAACCACGAAGTTTTAGAAGTTTCATGATTCATGCAAATATTTCTAAAAAGAAGCTACTAATTTGTTTCAATATCAGATTTGATGATTTGATTCAATGAGTTTATTTATTTATTTATTTAATGCTTTGCAAATGTTAACAATAAATTTGAGTAACAAATGCGCCTTGGTAAGGCATTGCATTTTGGAGAGCGGCAGACATTTAGTGATTTTAATTAGTGAGTTTAGTGCAACGAAAAATTTATAATAGTCAATGTTAGTTAGGTTAGTTTACATTTTATTTCATCTCATTAACATTTTCATTTCATATCAATAAAAAAATCTACTGAAGACTTGGCTGTATGGGCATAGTTCCCTTTGCCTACCCAGAAAGGGTGGAAAAAAAAACTTGTTAAAAATATTTGTTCAGTACACGTGCTGAACCGTTATTGCTAAGAGTTCCGACTCTCAACCCTCACCTTCGGCTACGCCTCGGCTCGGGTAGACATTTGTCGGAACTCATTGCAATGACAGCCTTTCCGCACTTGTAATGAAATATACTATTATTATAACATAGTATCATTGGAGCAAGCTTCGACCGTTAAACTCCTTTATAGTTCAGGCTATGCTACTATGGAACACCCTACCTGAGATCATCCGAAAAGCTAAAAGCAAAACAGTGTTCAAGAGACTTGTTCACAATCACCTTTTAAGTGGTTCTACTACTGCCGTCTGAATTTATTATTTTCTGATCTGATCTTGCTTTACATATGTATAACAACTCTCGTTTGGCATCTAGTTATATATATTTATGTATAAATATTTATGTATATATATTATAATATGGATTTATTTATTATTATGTATGTAATAAGTATTTTTATATCTACGTATTATTTAGATATTTAAGTTTAAAGTATGATATATGAATTTATTGAATTATGCATAACAAGTTCTCTTTTATTTTTATTATTATTATTTTTGACTTAGTATGCGCCTACCACAGCTCTACTCGTCACCCAGGGTTGGCTGGTAGAGAATGCCATTTAGGCATTAAGCACTCCCTTGTGTTCATTATTTTTAAGGTAATACTGTAAGTTAAATATTAAAATTAATAAAAAACTCGCTCTAGAATGGGCGAATTAGCCGCGATTCTCATGCGTAGCACGCCCGAGCGTTTGAGGACGAAAACATTTCCGTATCATAAATTTGACGTATCATTTCCCTCGATACGTAGAGTTCGCGTGTAAGCTGAACGTAACGTGTCTTGTATACTCGCGCGCGATTTACGTGCAAGTAGCGATTTTGGCATAGTGTACGCAATTTATATGCACACGTGCATTGTGCAAAATGACAAGTCATATACTTATGAAGACCGTCAATCGATGGGCAAGAAAGGACCTCTATTTTTTTTAATATTATTCTTAATTACGTTGTCTTTAATATGAATTTTACAGATTAAAGTGTATAACTTGAATCTAAATAAAAGTCCCCTCGTTTTATCAGTTGTATAAAAATCTTTCATTTATATTGAGTATTAAATGAGTGACATATGAAAGTTTTGGTATCCTTTGCGAGTACATATTAGTTGTCTCTCTTTTCGGAGTAGCAGCGCAAAAGCAGACTTCGTATAAAAATGATCATCCTAAGTTTGGAAGTTCTTATTCATATACTGCTCTTATTAAATACGCAATACCGTATGACCAAAATGTCTTTGATTTTTCCCAAATTTATATCGTTACGCGCTATGAGTATGAAATAGTATATTTCATTACAAGTGCGGAAAGGCTGTCATTGCAATGAGTTCCGACAAATGTCTACCCGAGCCGAGGCGTAGCCGAAGGTGAGGGTTGATAGTCGGAACTCTTAGCAATGATGGTTCCGCACGTGTACTGAACAACTATTTTTAATACAGCTGCGAAAAAATGAAGCAATTTTAATAAAATAATAAAAACTCTCTCAGGCATGCACGGTGATGGAGAACATCGTAATCAATTAAATATCACGATATTTTTCATCACCGTGGAGCAGCGATAAATCCGCACATTACAAATTTCTATGTAAGAGGTGCGCGCCGAGGATTTGAACCCAGGATCGGTCGCGTCGAAGACCGTGGTTTTTTACCACTCTACCATCGCTGCTTTTCTAGAAAGCATGACGTCCACCAATCCGCACTTGGCCAGCGTGGTGGACTGTGGCCTAAATCCCTCTCCCTTGTGAGGAGACCTGTGCCCAGCAGTGGGACATAAAAAAAGGTTGAAAAAAAAAAAGTCGCAAAGAACATTTTTGAAAAATGGCGCCAACCGTAAAAGAATACCTATATGCAAAGTTTTTTTTTGTTTTCTTCACTCATTCTGGGTAGGCAAAGGGAACTATGCCCATACAGCCAAGTCTTCAGTAGAATTTTTTATTGATATGAAATGACAAGTACGTACTCGCCGCGGATCCCGAACTGTATAGAAATCGTTGTTTTCTTATCACTGACTTTTCGAGAACTTTCCTCACTGTTCGATATTAGACCTAATACCTGTTATGCGTTTTTGGGGTTTTTACGAGATAAAGGTAGTTAAAGTCGTAACAATATTTTACATCCCGTACATAAGTTTGTTTTTGTTGCAGCACAAATGGTCGGTCTGGACGTTTTGCACTCGCAGTCGCTGTCGGGCGACCAGCTTGACGCCATGTCTGACGACGAACTAGACGGTGTTATTGATTCTGTAAGTATTTTCATTTACTTATTCTATTAGGGGAGCCCAAGAGGGGATTTTCGGATTTACTCGAGCGCGTCAGATTAAGATATGGGGTACACCTTGCATCCTGTTGACTCAACAGGATGCAATCGTTTCAGTACTCAACACTGTTGAGTACTGCCACGATTAAAAAAATACCTACCTACAGTATTTTTTTTATCTTACTTCCGGGTGTTAAAATGGTCAGATTGGAATATCGAATATAATGTTGAACTATGACTTTTTAATCGTGTGCGTAGGGTGTGAATGATTTCATATTAGTTACATAGAAATGAAATATTCGTTGGTAGTTTGTATACGGCACAAGACACAAAAGTGTCAACGTTTACGGAGCAGGTTAATAATAATATGTTTTAAATACTCAGGTTTGTTGAACTTTACTGGGGAATTTCCACCTCGGCACACATTTCTACTGTGATGCAATAATTTAATCATGTTCTTTCTCTGTCAATCAACTTGTTTTTATGTTTAACAGATCAGTGTATTCTACAGAGTAACACCAAAGCATAAGCTGGCTATAGTGAAGTCATTGCAAAGGCTTGGGAACATTGTGGGCATGACAGGTAAGATCTCTAAAAAACCTATCTATCTATCCTATTTATAAATAGTTGTAAAAATAAAAAATTCAGTTTTTTTAAACATCTAGGTACTAAAAATATTTTTTCAATCAACGTTTTTCACTATGATTGTGGTTTCCCATTAAATATTTTTGTAATACGAAACTTCGCCCTGTGGCGCAATGGCTACCATGCCGGACGACCGATCGGGGGGTCTCGGGTTCGATTCCCGGCGAAGCAGAAATTTGAATGATCAGATTCAAATTTCTGTTCTTGGTCTGGGTGTTTTTGTTTCTGTCTTTCTTTGTGTGTGTCGATGGCAGATATGTATATCTACCTTATTATGGAGATATGAGTGTTAAACATTTATTTATTTATTTACTTCTTTCCTAGCTATTAAATACATATAACTGCTGGGAACAGGTGTCCTCTCCTAATTGAGAGGGATTCAGGTGTTCCACCAGTGTGGGTTGGAGCAACACCAACACTATCTACCAATATATTTTGTTGCGACACAGGGGGTCACGACACTTTACTGTGGGGCTATGAGTGTGAAACGTTTATTATGTTTATATGTTATATTTTTAGAGTACGCTCTGGAAAGAAATGCTTCCAATTCTGGCGGCCTCAAAGTAACACGGTTCGTGTGATGGATAGCCCCGTTAGAAGTGGTGTTCAGGATATACGTATCCTTGGGTATATCGGGAGAAATATGGTCCGTGTCCATATCCGTCACTATTCTCGCGGACCTTTCACGGATCTTTTATTAATTTTCAAATTCAATTGACAGGATAAAATGCTGCATAATAACTTAGATTATGTGATTAAGTAGTATAATAAAAAAACCATTCTGAGTTTTTTTTTATATCAAATATTTGGCACCTTTAATTGCAAACATGTATTCTAGTAAGTTACCATACCAATACTATACAACTCAAAGATGTCCAGTGTCACACTAAACAAAAGTAATACGCGCACAATGCAAGTTGAAACTTGCCCTGCCCGTCCGTTGAGGCGGGCGTAACGTCAACTTTAGTTTCAAGGTCACGCACCGACACCGATTGAGTGAAAAATTAAAGATCCGTATCCGTGTCCGTTTCTGCGGATCTTGACCCTAAATGTCAGTATCCGGATCCGTGTCCGCGGATATTCATTTTTGACGATCCGGCACATCACTAGTTAGAATATTATAATCATGGTTTTCTATAGGTGACGGAGTGAATGACGGTGTGGCGTTGAAGCGAGCGGATATAGGCATAGCGATGGGTAGGAACGGTACTGACGTGTGCAAGGAGGCGGCGGACATGATTCTCGTTGACGATGACTTCGCTACTATCATGTGAGTACTTTTGTTCATTTAATCTACTTTGACACTTTCTATGATCGATTTTTTGAGATTCCATAAAACTTTTAATTTAAAAGTTCCTTTAACAAATGCCATTAGAAAGCCTGGCAGTGCCTAAATGAGTAAAATTTGAGACTAGAGTAATAAAATGTTAAAAGAGATTTTCGGCGGGAAGTCAGAAAGGACATTTTTTTTTATTTGAATGGATTAGCAGCCTAGCATGCAGGCCATGTGGTGTTAAGTGGTCTCTGCAGTCCATGGACATCTACATACAACCTCAAGCAAGCATAGGTAAATCTTGTCTGCGGTCGTATGCATTTGCGCTGCTACTCCGGAGGCTGGTGGTCGCCTCATGTAAGTGTGGCCGGAAACTGCACCATTCAACGGAAACATAACAGAATTGGTTCACGGCAGAAGTGTTGCAGCGGTGGTACTTCCCCGGACGAACCATAATAGTTCTACCACCTACAAAATTTTTTGACGGACATTTTGTGCTCTTGTTTTATTTTCAATTTTCTTGGTGTATTTTTGAGTTATATCGGATAAAGTTGATGGCATTTTGTTCGATATAGGTTAATGACAGTGCTCGAGTGTTGTAAAATAAAATAACAGTGCGAAAATTTTTTTTAGCTTGCCACCAAAATTCCATCGGATACGTTCTGGCAGAGAAGCCATCACTTTACTTGAATATCTGACTGAACTGACTGACTGATCACTGACAACTGATTGACTTTATTACTCGTCCAGATATAACGAAACTGGTAAAAAAGTGATGCAAAAAATCTTATTTGACGCTGGCAATATGCGCTTGCGATGCCATAATTGAAAATAAAAACTTAAAATATTTTTAATAATATTCCAGAGCTGCGATCGAAGAGGGAAAGTGCATATTCTACAACATCCGCAACTTCGTGCGGTTCCAGCTGTCGACGTCGATCGCGGCGCTGTCGCTCATCGCGCTGGCGACGCTCATGGGCATTCCCAACCCGCTCAACGCCATGCAAATACTCTGGATCAATATTATTATGGACGGTAACTATGTTATGAACTTTTATTTACGGCGTTATTGTGAATTTGAGTTAGTTTGCTTGCAAGCCCTTACTATTTAACCTATTCAGAAATGATGTAATGAAATTTCGCAACATTGTCCTAAAAAGACTCGCTGGCTGGCGGTCTGGCTGCAACCCTCTTTGCGTCCCACAGCTGGGCACGGGTCTTTACCAATATTTGGGAGACCTGGAGCTTACGCTGCCCCAATCCGGGTTGGTGGAGAACCGCCCATAAGGCCTCAGACAAACGTCTGTTATCTATCGACAACAACCTGGACCGATGGCTTAACGTGCCCTCCGAAGCACGGAAACGCGCATAATTTTTTTTGCGGTAACCCATTTCACACCCGACCACGCCTGTTTGACTTAGCTGCGTGGATCGCTTGCGTGCGATCGCCGCCGGGCCAGGCGCGCTTCATAAAAGACTAATCTTATATATAAAATTCTTTTGTCACAATATTAGTTACCACACTCCTCCGAAACGGCTCGACCGATTCTCATGAAATTTTGTGTGCATATTGGGTAGGTCTGAGAATCGGTCAACATCTATTTTTCATCCCCCTAAGACTTACCTATATTATTTACTTAGGGCCTAAGTGATAAGGGTGGCCCATTCCAAACATTTAAACGCTTTACGGAATTCATGAGGTCAGTAAGTAAAATATAATAATATAGTTTTAAACAGTTTCCATCTCGTAGGACATAGTAAGCCTTTGTAGTAGGAAAGCCATTAACAATTCGAAGCTATCATGTTTTGGTGAGCGCAGTTACTTGCAGTCAGTCAGAGAGACAAAGATCCGTTGTGACATTTGAGTTTTGGCAGGTAGTTGGAAGATTATATTTTTATTGAAATGATCAGTCATAGTGTGCAATAAAACTTTTGGAAATACTATATTTTAACTGCAAAATCTCATGCGTAAATCAGCGAAATTGCTAAAATTTCGTATAAGACCTCTTAGGACGTGAGACCTTAAATGATTAATCTAATACGTCTTGTATATTTCAGGACCCCCAGCTCAGTCGCTCGGAGTAGAGCCGGTGGACCCCGAAGTAGTCAGACGCAAGCCGAGAGACCCTTCTAGGAAGATCATATCGCGCTCTTTGCTCCTGTCCGTCCTTCTGTCCGCCGCCATCATCATCGCAGGCACCTTGTGGGTGTTTAATAGAGAGGTGAGGTTCATATTTCAGCCGGTAGACCACGAAGTAGTTGGACATCGCTGCCATCAACATCGCAGGCACCCTGTGGACAGCGTGGGAAGAACAGGGCAAGAATAAATAAACAAAAATAAAATAAACGTTACACACTCATAGCCCCATAGTAAGGTAATTAATTCCCTGTGTTGTGGGTACCATGGACACATACAAAGACAGGAACACAAACACCCAGATCGAGAACAGAAATTTAAACTCATCATTCAAATTTCTGTTTCGCCGGGAATCGAACCCGGGACCTCTCCACTGCCTGCCAATCGGCAGTTCGGCATGGTAACCATTGCGCCAAGGGTCGTCAAGAATAAATTCTATTTTGGGGAGTTTTGGCGGGAAATTGAAAAGGGCATGACGTACTATAGTTTTGTTTTCATTTTATTGCTATATTTTTGAGTTTTGTCCTATAAAATTAATGTCATGTTGTTCGTTCATAGGATGAGTTGTGAGATGAAATAGCTGTGCGAAAATATGATTTTTCCGCTTTCCTATTTTCTTTAACTTGTTTTTTTGGAAAATGGGAGGTCCTGTGCTATCGTGGAAACCGGTCGTGGTTGGGGGCTGGTCTAAGCCCCCACCATCTGATATGTCGCCTTTACGTCGTCATATATGAGTTTAAACACTATGGAAATGAATAAACAAATAAACAGTTCTGAAACGAAAAAATCAAAAAAGTCAATGACACTCAGCCGATGACCGTACTATATGGTCGAAAAATATTTGTGTTGTCACAAACTGGTGCTAATTATTTAAGAAAACAAAAAAAAAATATGCCGTTCTCCAAGCGTACTTAGTGCATTTTTTTTTGTATTATATTGTTAACATCCCAATTATAAGCCGTTTCTTCGATTCTATGTATTTTTTTGCCAACAGATGTCGGACAGCAAGATAACGCCGCGCGATACAACGATGACGTTCACCTGTTTCGTGTTCTTTGACATGTTCAACGCGCTGTCGTGTCGGTCGCAGACTAAATCCGTGTTCCAAATCGGACTGTTTTCTAACAAGTGAGTAACATTATCACTTGTACCTTATTTTATCAACAGATGGCCAAAGCGGCTAATGTAGAACGCAAGTGAACTGTGCAACTAAGCAAAGCGGGCGCGTTCGGTTGTAAGATGGGTAAGCGCTAGGGTCGTCACGCTCGATATCGGGGTAGTAAAACGAATTGGTGACGAAACTTCTTTGAGAAGTTTCTAACGTCCGACTTAGCAACTAGATATCGATAACAGTCGTCAACGGTGGTTAAATATACCATCCTGAGCACGGAGACGCGCGTGAAATTTGCCACTAGCCGTCATCTATCTTATTCTCGACCGCCGTTGGTTTGCTTACGAATGTAGATTGTTTGCCTTCCACACCAAAGACAATACTTGTGTTTCCCTTTTGTACCTTTTTACCTTTATACTCCACTGAGGGTATTCAAATTTAAAATGAATCAACCAGAGATCAATTAGCTTGGCGCCTAAGATTCATAACGAAGTTCCTTCAGAACGACGAAATATTGACAATATTAATTTATGAAATTTTTTGTAGAAAAATATTATTAGGTACTCAATTAATAAATTTTTAAATGAATAAATATTTAAATGTGACCGTGATTGTTAACTGTAAAAAATGCATAATGTTATGGTAAAAATTTGTATGTCCTCAAATTGTAATATAATATGTAGAGCTATACATAGATACATAAAATGTGACGGTGTAATTGAAAATCATCGCTTACATTGAGCATTATTTACTTTTAATTTCGCAGGATGTTTCTGGTAGCAGTAACTTTGAGTTTGGTGGGTCAGATGCTTGTAGTGTACTTCCCGCCTCTGCAACGGGTGTTCCAAACTGAGGCGTTGACTGGACATGGTGAGTTTTCAATGCACAGAAAAATTCAAAATTAAAAAAAGATGGCACTAAACCGTGCTTGGAATGCAGGATAATTGCTAATATATTTATATAAACGATTTATATTACCTTTTAAATCAATAAAAAATTAGTCAATTGAGTATAAACGAGTAGTGACGTCACAAATCATTTTCTCATATAAAATGTATGGGGACGTCACATTTGACAGCTCATTAAAAGTATCTCAATTGATTTGGTAGTCCAAGACCTGATTTTCGTGTGTTTTGGTAAACTATAACTAAATGGTCTATGGATAGACTTACATGAAATGACATTCAGCCTTTATTGAATACGATCTCACACAAAACTTAGTTTTGCGTTGAACTGCCATTGTCACCATCATGCACCCGCCTGTTTTCTGATTTAAGATTTTAGCCTGTGAATTCTCAGAGCAACTACGATATTGACATCCATTAACAGATTACACTTTTTTCTAGCTTCGATAAAACTATTCTAAAAATTTGGTGCGGCGGAGGAATGCACACATTCTAATTTTGTCGCATATTGTCATCTAGTCTAGATATATTAATAAAACAAAAGAAATGCCATTTTCTTTGCATCGATAGCATCCTATCCCCACATCGATTGCTGCCAATTCTGGCATCCTTTGTTGCTCTAATGGGCGTCATTGGTGTTCACGTAATTTGATCATATCGGCTGTTTCAAACAGTTTCCTCAAATTGGCAATTTGATCATAAAATATTTAATGCGTAATGGCAGCTAAAGACTCATCAAATTGGTATACTCATACTCAATTTTATGTATTTTATTTAAGACTCCTAGAAAAATTATATACATTATACGTATTTTTATTATTTATGAATGATTTTATGATTATAATTCTAAGATAAATTTATTTGAAATTTATATATAAACTATACAATTTGTATACATATTAATTTTTGACATGTAATAACATTTACCAATAAATCACTTATGACTTATGACTATTATATTATACTCTATACTTGATACAACCCTGTTTGTATTGATTTGGCGTTAACTATATTTTTGTAATAATCCATGGCAATATTATTTATTTATTTATTTAAATTAGAGTACTTTACTTAACTACCAATATGAATTGTTCGTTCCAGATATAATATTCCTGGTGTGCCTGACGTCGTCGGTGCTGATAGTGAGCGAGCTGAAGAAGCTGGTGTCTCGCGCCGCGCGCCGCCCCGCGCTCACGTTCTCCGGCAAGGCGCGCGACGCCATGGACTTCGTATGACACGAGCCCGGCCGCAAGGCGCAGTAGGGCTCTCCACAGTGGGGGAGGGTGACGTGGAACGGTACTGAGTGGGGTAACTGTGGAGTGCTGGGGTAATGTGGAGTGCAGGGGTAAATGTGGAGTGCTGGGGTAAATGCGAAATGGTGGGGTAACAGTGAAATTTTGTGGAATAGTATCAAAATGATCTGCAGAGTGTGGAGAAGTGGACTGATGCTGTAGACCTTCAGAATGACGAACAAGAATCAGAAATGATGCAACAATTAATTGCTGGTAACTGCAAATATACAAACTACAACTACAATTAATTACAAAATATTAACCAGTTTGAAGTAAAGAGAACACCAACATGAAAAGGCAACCAATATAAACTACAAAGTACAGGCGCAGTTGTATGACAAATATCAACTAAATGAAGATTCTGGGACTGGGTTAGGGGACATTTTTGATAAAAACAGTCTTCACTGTGGGAGAGAAATGTAGTGCATTGGAGAGACTGGAATGTCCTCTTGACATAATATTAAGAGTTCATAAAGTTTCTTGAGGAAATTCTGTGATTAATTGAAAAGGGGACGTAATTGGATTTAGTGTTGTGACAATGATTCTCTAATGCGGGACGTCGAATTGGACTGTGTTTAAATTTAATAGTAATATTTTAGTTGTTAAGTAGAATGAACAAACCCCTATGAAAAGGCGTTATAACAATTTAAATGTATCTTTCAAAGAGTACATCTAGTTAAATAAGATAGTGTGACTACAGTTTTGGTTCAAACAGTGACATTACTTGACAAACAGCCTATTGTTAGAAAATACTACTACTACTATAATTAGATATTTTCAATATGTTTATCATTTTAATAGTGAGCAGTTGAGTTCACTATAACGATTTGTTTTGACATGTGTCAGAAGTGACATTGTTTAGAGTTTGTTTAGTAAAATGTCAGGCTTGACCATTTCAACTTGCAAAACATCAATTATAGAGCAGCGATGGCCAAGTGGGACAGGTCACAATCTTCGTTACTGAGTTCAAACCCTGGCACGTAACAAATTTCTTAGAAATACGTGCCCGGATTTGTACTTGGGACTCTAAAGTGTTAACTGTTCTAAGGGCTATATGTCGGTTTTAAAACGGTCACACTTATTTTCTTTTTGCATGACAATTATAACTGAATAAAAAAAATGATACATGAACAATGTCATGTCACATTTTCTAAAGCTATTAAAACTAATATTGTAGACACAGTGTTGCTTGATTTCTTGTCATTCCTGTTATTGTGTCACATAGAGGAATAAAATTTCGGGTGTACGGGAAACTCGGACCAAAAGATTTCCGTAATGTGTGACGGAGAGTTGATATTTCTATGTTTATAGTATGCGCCATTTAAACTTGCTTTATATTAGAACTTGCAAAAAAGAGAATGTTTGAATATCAAGCAATAAATTATTATTATCAAATGATTTTTATTTATATGGGATTGCTGTATTTCATGTCCATATTGTAAGAAATACATTACCAATAATTAATTATTCTGGTCTTGACTTCAGCTTATTTAAGTACATTATAGATTGTTCAGTATGTTCTAAAATCACGTCGTGATCGGCAGCCTTATTTGCCTGCTTTATTTTAAGAAAAAAAAACTTTTTATAAAATTCGAATGGTGTAAACTATATTATATTTATTGTTAGTTAGTTAGTTAATTATTATTTATATCAATAAGTCTCAGTATTGTGCTCTGAAGGTTTTGTATATTTATTTTATTTCTAAGCTAAGTGGAATCTTGTGTTAGTTACAATTTTTACGCTTATCCATGTTATTAGATAGTAATTTATTTTCATTGATTTTTTTTAGGAATTATTCCATATTTTATGTCTGTAGTGTAAAGTATGGTTATGTAGAAAAAAATTATAGAAATAATGAATGTTGTGATCATTTTATTTATGTGCTTATAAATGTTTAAAATAAGAAGTTAATAATTCGTAATTTCGTGTTAGATCGAATCTTATTAAAAATTATGAAATCTTATAAGACTCCAGTGTTGAACTGCAAATAGCGATTTGAAATTATCTTTCTAACATTTAAAATAATTTATATTGTGAATATTGAGTATTGAAATTGAAAAAGTTATGTAATATTTGAATCTGTAGTTATGATATAGAAATATTTATTCACATAATTGACGTAATTATCACAACTTAAGTATCATGTTTTTGTACATAAAGTATCAAAAAAATAACTATTTACATATGTTCTTTGATGTGATCTATTGCATTGCCCTCACTTGCATATTGTAATAGGATTTATCTTTATTCAGATTAAAATCGTATATGTATAAATCACAGAACATATTAAAAGAGGTTAGAATGGATATGTGGGCGGGGCAGACGCGCCAATGATATGAGCAACGCTCATAATCTCTTCAGCAACACGCGATCGCGCTGCGATATGCGTAATGGAGTTGTGGGCGGGGCAGACGCGCCAAGTGCTTGGGTGTGATTCGTTCATTTGAAATCGCGTGATTGTGCGGCGCTATGATTGGCTAGGTTTGAAATTGCAAATATGTGCGTAAGCTTCATATTTATTTAAGTACAGATGTAGTGGAGGTGAAAGGTGGGGCTGGATCGGCGACACGGGATTTCATACGAACGGCGCATTATTGCCATTCTACCTCTTTTAATCTGTGGTATAAAATACTTGAGTACAGAACTTGTAGCAGGAGATATGGTATGTTTCGGTTTCTAACTTCAACTACAGTACTTTCAATCTTTGACAGATCTTTGTTGCTCGGAGCTTTGTGCGAATAGTTGCGCAGAAGTAAAAAAATGTTTTAAACAAATCAAAACACTTTTTCGCACATGCGAAGTCGTTTGATGCTCTAACTTCAGTGGGACATGGATCCGTTGTGACAACTGTGTGATGTAGATAGATCAAAAATGAATTTTGAAACTGGAAAAATTCCATGTCAGGTTGATATCATAACAGTTGATATCATAGCAGTAACTAGAGGGGGGTTGCATTTTCTCTTGTCATATGGTTTGAGGCTCAACGCCGGTTACGAATTTGTAGATACCGGATCCTTTTAAAAAGCCTAAGAATGGTGCTTGATATGTGAGTTTAATACAGTTATTATTGGTTTCTAAATGTTTACTCTATACTTAATCTCAATGCATATTATATTATATAAAAATATTTGAATTATAAGAAGTGTTTATAAAACCCGATTGAGCTGTATAAACGCTTGTCCTACACCTAATACGACCACAATGTGATTGCACCTGCCGTTATAAGTACATATAAGTGCTAATCAACTGTTCCTATGAACGACGTCAAAATTCTAAAACGCACTTTTCTGGAGTATACTTTTTACCTACTTTAAAATATTGTATAAAATTACAGTTGGTAACTCCCCCTAACTATTTGTATACACTAGATATAATTTAGTTAACTAATGACTTATGGGAATTGTTTGCTTATAAAACCCATTAAAAAATGAAAGACTGGCTTTGTTATGTTAATCATATTAATCTAAGGGTCTGGGTTCGATTCCAGGCGAAACGGAAATTTGAATGTTGAGTTTAAGTTTCTGTTCTCGGTCTGGGTGTCTATGTTTCTATCTTTGTGTGTGTCCATGGTACTCACGACGCAGGGTAGGCTACGCTACTGTGGGGCTATGAGTGTGAAACTTTTAATTTTAATTTTTATTGAATAGAAAGGTAATTTATTGTCAGTGTCAATAGCGTTTTTAGGAACAGTTGAAATCCTTTAACTAGGAACTGATTCTTGTTTGTTAAGATTGTTATGTCACCACTCACCGCTATTAGTTTCAAAGTAATCAATAATTTAAATTTAATTCAATGCTTCTATCACATAGGTCATATTTAAGCCTCGCCTTTTTGCCTGCTACTTGCTGGAAATCTATATCCAACTATCCAACTCGGTCTGTTTTAAGGTCTTAAAGAATGCGAACGTAGTAAGTACCATTAAGTATTTTGTGTAATTAATATATTGTAAACACAAAGGCATTATAAAAAAAAACTTGCAGGAAATAATAAAGGTATCATTCCTTTAAATTTAGAATTAAAAATAATTGACCATTTTATATTCTGTGGAAAAATTGGCATAATCAATCAAAAACAAAAAAGTACGTAAGCATAATACTTATAATATTGAAACGTATCATACATATTCCAGAATTTAATATTGTTATCATCTTTAAAAGTATATTTCAGATAAATATATTATTATCATTAAAAATAGACTGCTAGGGTTTCACAATGTGATTGAATTTCATATCGTTCATAAATAGAGCGCACAGTCAGAAATATATTTGTAGTCGCTTACTTATTGCTGTTAATGGCTTCTTTGATGGGATATAGGGCAACATAATAGGCATGATGACACTATTAAAGAATCAGAGAATGAAACGGTTTTACAGAGAAATATATGCTAAAAAAGTTCTAAAATATGATCCCGTTTTAATATAAACATTAAGATTAATAAGATTTTCAATAAAATAAAAGTACTAAATACAGCAATCGGCCATGTTATCTGAAACGCCAATCAAAAGGAATGACGTCACGTCTCAGTTAATGTCATCGTGTTGCTTGAAGTTTGACGAGCAAGCCGACGCCATGACACCTACGAGCGTTTTCGCGCTTAATTCAAATTACATAGCAGAAAATACATTAATTTACGTTAAAAGTTGAGTTTATTGCTGAAATAAACTTTTTTTCGAAACTAAGAGACGTGTACCTACAATAAGGAAAGGTATTTAAAAATCTGTCATCATGCCTATTCTTGGACGAATAAGAGAATATTATCGTTCTTAAAATAGTAACGAGTCTACGTATCATATTTCACAATTGAGGCTGTCTCTACTAAAAATAGCGTAAAAATTATAATGTCACTCGACTATGGGTACACCTAATCAAAAAACACTACACTGACATTTTATCAAAGAAATGCTAAAATGGTACCTTATTAATTTAATGTAATTTCGAAAAAAAATCGTTTTTGACATTTATTTGAAATCCTACATGGCTTTTGAGCAAAGAATGATATTCTTGTAAGTACATGTACTAATACCCGCGTAGCGATGTCTCTCTCTAGCGAGTAAGTAATGAATGTAGTGCATATTTAAACATTTAATGTACCTACGTAATTCTATTTATACATGGAATGTATTACATTTGTAGTCTTTTATAAATTGGTGGTAAATGCGATCGTTGTGTTATATACACGTAGTCTTTTGCTTTAGAGAGGGTAGTTTACTCTTTATGAGAAAAAACATAAATTTATACAATTAAGATGGCTGGGCTTTTTGCCCGGAAATCACTTAATGCCTGGCTTGCAGTTGGAAAATTCTTAAAACATCAAAATTTACTTTTAAAATTAATTTCGGAATTTCATTTTATTCTTAATCTGTATTTTTTAGTCAGAACAGAAGCTGCCATATTATGACGTCATACGGCTATGTAAACAAAGATATAACTGTGAAGTCAACATAATGACCCATTTTTGCACCATTTTATTTGCATTGACACCGAGTGACGTCACCACAGAGTAAAAATGATAATAATAATTCAATGATCGCATTCTTCATCCAAAACTTTATATTCTACAACTTTTCAATCTGTCTTTACATTAAATATGAAATATTTGAATAGTTTTTAGGATTTGAAATTCACGTTTTTCTTTAAAGCGACACCTCGAATGTGCATTTCTATTATCCATGGCCAATTTAACTGAAATTTAGGTGTGTTGTAAAAATAAACTTTTAATTTTTCAAGTCAATGTTGTTATTATTTCGAGCGCGAACAAATTAATATGATTACCCGGCTCGAAGGACCATATGTACTTTACAGTTGACTTCATATAATTTGCTCTAAAATTTCTCCTAAAATGCATACCTGGTTTTAATTCTATTGGAAATTTCATGGATATTATTATGTATGTATACTTTGTTCGTATGTCAGAATATTATAATGTACTTATTTCAATTTTGTCTATGTAAGTATGTCTTCTAAATATTGAGAGTTTAATTTGTATTTTACTGTACGTTAATTCCTGATATACGAACATGAATTTATTATGTAAACCACAATGGCATAAAAAATAAACTGAAGTGTTGAAAATACTTGTGTTTTTTTTAAATATTATTTAGAAAAAGGGGAAAAAGGTCAAAACGCCGTTGTCGTGATACTGTTTCATCCACATGGCGAAATTCGTGTTATGTAATGGCTGTATCCACATATTCTATCCTCTCCCTTGTAGGTACGTTCTGATTAAAAAACAAGCTAGACGGTGCTACTGTGTACACCATATTCTTTATACTTTCGACTAAACAATGCCAGATGGCGCTGTACTGGTTTCTGAATCACGCTAGCGATATTACTGCGTGGGGTATATGAGTAGTTTATAGTTATAGTTGTTTACAAATTCGTTAATAAAGGAGGCAGTGAATAACAGTTAATTAAACTGTTGGCTAGGCATGCGCAAAACATTACGTCAAAGTGTAATGCAACATAACCCATCACTTCCGAAAAAGTAATATTATTACTCTGTAGCATTACGCTAGGGAGGGATGCCCGATTTTTTGTTTTGAATCGATCTTTTGAATCGTAATGGATCGTAACCCCTTGAATCGATCCACGATCTGAATCGTATTGCATTGAATCGATCTCATACGATCTTGGAAGATCGTATCATAATTTTATAAAAATAATAAAAAGACAATGGCATTGCATTTAAGATTTATTTCTCGACATAATAATAGGCATGTATATCTATAGGCATATGGTTTCTATAATAAAACTAAAGATTTCAACTCTCCGCATTTAAGCTTTTCAAAAATAACAATTTCGACAAATGAACTGTTTTTTTTAAATTCGTTCGTTCCTTTGGTTATCACATTCTGTTGACATAATTTGCACTGACCACCCGTATCACATCTAACAAAAAACTTCCAAACATCTGATTTAAACTGGCGGAGTCATATTTAAAACAATATTCAAAATGAATGTGTCACGCTTCCTAACACACTTCGTATTCAACCGTAGTGCAATCTACAATATTGACAAAAAACATGAGTCTGACCGACGTATAAAATAAACAAAATATTAATACATACCTTCATTTCATATTTCATACTCGCCGCAGTCCGAGGGAAGGTAGGTAACTCGAGACTATATCAACAAAGGTGTAGGTAATGATCTTACTTTGTTGTAGATATATCGTCCCCTCTAAAATGTTAGTGTTATCTTATCATAGATCATAAATAAATATTGTTTAATTAGCATTATTTTTGTTTTAGATGATACGATTTTTTCATACGATCTTCCAGGCATGTGATTCGATCTAAGCGAAGATCGCATCCTGTTGAATCGATTCAAAAAATCGGCAGATCGTATTGCCGTGAATCGATCTTCTAAAAAATCGATTCAGATCGGGCATCCCTACATTACGCATCACCCTAAACATTACTCGTGATTTTGCTTCGTATTACGAATACTGGTACGAGTAATGTTTAGGGTGATGCGTAATGCTAAAGAGTAATATTACGTGATTCGTATATCATTAACTAAGTAGATACATTACTTCACCATCACCTATTACTTTTGTTACCTACTCACATCATTCATTTACTATTTAAACTGTATCAACTACGGAATTATTACATAATTTATGTATTACGTAGGTAGGTATACTATAATATTTTATGCAAATTGTTATGTACATACCTATGTCTTGGCTAAACTAAAGCATAAATGCCATAAATACAACAATAAATAATTATATATTACAACAATAAAAGCTTATCTTTTATTTAGAACATGTATGTACCTACATTGAACAGATAAGTTGATTTTCCTTCATACTTTGGCCCCGTAAAAACTTATTGTTTTAAATTTAAAGGGGGCTGTATCCAGCCCGACTCCAAAAACTGACTCAAAACTGAGTCATTACTAGGTACTGAACAATTTTATTTTTTACCGTTTGAAGTCGGTTCTATTATTTTGTTAAAAACTAAATTTATTAAGCATTTGCGAAAGAATAATTTATTACCTTTAAATTTTAATACCAAACAGTTTGCCGCCCTAAAAAAATTGGAGAAATTCAGCCCTTCGACCCTTTAGATAAGAGTTAAAATAACATAATTGCAAATTGTAAACAAAACAATGCTCTTCGTATTGCATACAATGAAGTTATATTACATTTCATACATTAGTGTGGGTAATATGTCAAAAATATAAAAGTGAACCATATTCTAAGAACATAAGGTTCAAATTTCAAAGCTTCAAATTGTCTATCTCCTCTATCTGCGCTCGGACATCGTCGGCCTCTCCTCGTGCGACTCGCGTCTCGTCGGTCGCTCGCACGAAAGATAGTAATATTACAGTGTAATGTGTAATACGTAATGTTTCAAAGTATTCTCTAACCTCCCTATCACTCATTACTGTCATTACATTACGTCGAAGAGATAGAAAGAGTGATGCGTGATGTTTAAAACTGTCGGGTAATGCGTGATGTTGCATTACGTCTCCGAGTAATATTACTTCTGTGATATTACATGCATTACTTACCCATGTCTACTGTTGGCCATTCCATTCCGTCAAGTTTGGTTGGATTCTAGAGGCAGAGTCTTCCTTCCTTCTTCTTAGCCCCCCCCCCCTCAAGTGACTCAAGTGAGGTTGCATTCGCATCCGATGAAGGCTTGGAGGCCGTCAGGCCAAAGCCAGCAGAGCAGGTGGTGTTTGTTTAGTGTGGGTAAGGCCACCTCCCTACCCGCACATCTCCGGAGGGTCGCCCTTTTCAATCTTCTGGGCTCAAAAGAAAAAAAGAAGGTCATGTTTATGTTACGGTGTAACACGCCGTTTTAGATGTTGCACGTCAAAAATGCTATCTAAGTGTTTTCGATATTATGAAAAAACAATGTACAGTGGAATCTCTATAACTCGAACCTGTCGAAAAAAATTGCCATTCCCTTCCGCTGAACCCTTAAATACGCGGTATCTCGAATTATTTAGACTTTGTAACTCGAACAACCAGTCCACCAATCCGCACTTGGCCAGCGTGGTGGACTATGGCCTAAATCCCTCTCACTTGTGAGTGGAGATCTGTGCCCAGCAGTGGGACATAAAAAAAACGGCAAATTGTTTGTAAAGTAGGTTTACGATCGAGATGTTTACGTGATAACGTCCGCACGAGAAAATCTCCATTCGTTTGTATGCCGCTAGAGTGAGAGAGACGGAAGATCGGTCCACTCACTCGAACGCTATGCCAGCCTCCGCTCGTGAGGATTCCGCGTGACAAGTTTCACGGAATGACTGGCAGCGCTCGAGATGAGACGGGAGATCGGTCCGTCTCTCTCTCGTTATACCTGCGATCGCGCTCGTGAGGTTTTGGTGTGACACAAGTTTCTGAACATGTCACCCGACTAAAACGATTTTAAAGACGTTATCACGTCAAAAGGTTGAAAAAAAAACTCGAACAAAATTTTATTTCCCTACGAAGTATTGATAGTACATATTTATACTCTATAACTCGAATTTCAAAAAGGAGACTCCGTAAGTTGTAGTTAGTAAAATGTTATGACGTCTTATTTGGCATTATATGGCCGAAATAATAGCAATAAAATCCAAAATGAATGTTCGGGTTCGGGGCTTTCTCTACTAATCTCTAATCTATTGTTTTTGTCTTATACACGTGCAATGAATGAATACATTCATAAAACTTTCCAAGTAGTATTCTAGCTGTGGACGTTATGTTTGTTCCTTGTCGACATGTCGACTTGTCGTTTTTTGTTATTACTGTTGTATAAGGATAGTAACGTACGTTACGAATGGATTTTGCAACAGAGCCGGATTTAATAGATCTAAGAGATTTGTGCTACAAACTTGTAATTTGGCAGGGAGTAGATCAAAGAAAGTAATATGTACTACTGAACTGTGAGTAGCGATGGCCGAGTGGTAATAGAAAGCGGTCTGCGACAAATCCTAGGCTACCTCTGACAAAGAAATTTGTAATGTGCGCATTTAATTTTATCGCTGCTCCACAGTGCGGTGATGGAAAATATCGTAATATAAATATCACATGCCGAAATTCATAATTTCTTGAAAACATGACATCCACCAATCAGCCCTTGGCCATCGTGGTGGACTATGGCCTAAATCCCTCTCACGTGTGAGAGGAGACCTGTGCCCAAAAGTGGGATATAAAAAAGGTTGATAAAATACTACTGTTTCAAAAAGACGAAACGTAGGTGAAACCCCTGTTGACATTATTATGGTGACACTGTAAATAGAGGGTGAATTGCAACACACCATTCAAGTTACTGCAGTTGCATGACAAATTAGCACATAAAGCCTTTAAGTTTGATGAGGTCTACGACTCTTGAGATTGTCTATAAATAAATAAAAGAACGCCAAAAACAACTGGTCGAGCGAGATGTTGAATTGCGTTTAAGCTGGGATGTTCAGTTCTGGCTTCTCATTCTCATCTCAGTCTGTCGAGCTGTCCTGTCAGTCGCAAAATGGTTCCAGTGAAGTGTAGACGTGTCGTGACCTTCGCGATTTTGTGTGTTCTTCCGGCAGTGTTCGCACAAGATTACAGTATACCAGATGTGACCATACAAGCCCTAAAGCCGAGAGGAGTCAGGATATCTATTCCGGGTTGGTTGACCTTTTATTACCCCAAAGTGGTTTGCTCAAAACTTTGGCTCAGTAAAATTATATTATGCACACTTAATTTATTAATTTCTTAGTCCTAAAACTAGAATACTTGTTTCCAATTTTATAAAACCCAACTGAAAGTATAACCCTTCAAAAATATATAAACTAGGTAATTAATAAACTTTATGCTGGGGTTATAAAGCATATAATATTAAAAATACAACCAAATTAAGAAGCTCTTTCAGCAATAAGTAAAGGCAAAGTTGTTGTCAATGGTCTTTATTAACGGGACAAGTCAAAAAGAAACTAGGATTTAATAATGTGAAAAACTGTTGTTTGTTGTTTTCTCAACGTAAAGTTGGCCATAATATTTGATAAACATGGATGGAAATCTCATTGTTTTTGTAAATCCATACTTTACTTACAAACTTTATTAAAGTGCTAATACACGTTACACTTTATATATTTTTTTAAATTAGTGTTATAAAGTCAACACAGTTTATCAAACACTTATTGCTTCAGGTTTATTAGCTTGCTAATTAATCATTATAAATAATTGTTGTAGCAGCATTTATAACGTTAATAATCAGTGATATAAAATTCAATACTATTTTCCTCTAATTCCAAACATAACACTACATCAAGATTATTATCATTATTAGCAGCTTCCTCTGTCATTAGAAATACAAGGATTTCAAGTTTTTGGACGCATACCTCATAAATACCTTAATAATTAATCTGTATATAAGGATATTGCTAAAAATAATATACATTACTGATTCCAATCCATTTCGTCGGTTAGATTTCCAGACGAAATGGTCTGTATTCCAAAAATAGTAAATTATTAGAATTATCTTTAAGAAGACTACATGTATAAAAATCTACCCAGATTATTAGCAAGTTGGTTTTATTGATGAACCCATTTTTATCGGATACTTTTTCAAAAGGTCACGCGATATCTCTACCAGGTTAGGGAGATACTGGATACCGGGTTATAAAGAAGTTTTATCGCTTTCTCATACAGCGAGCTAGTAGGAAGTTTTCTTAGTCAGTTGTTAAGTGCCCGCAAATTTAAACCAGAGTCGTAGTACGATGTCGTGAGCAGTCTAGGGGTTGTCACTTCTGCCCTCCAAGATAAAATGCAATATAAGTATACTAAAGTAAACGCTTGTATATAATGAAAATATGGGATTGAACCTTAGCTAACGATCGAGATCACGTGACATTTCGTAAACAAACGTCTACTACATTCATTTTATTCTACCGTATCCGATTGTAGAATAAATTTTGTCTCGGGAGCTGATAAGTTAACGGGACCAATGGGGCTTGCTATTGAAATATTAATTACACCCGAAGTAGAAGTGTGTCGTCATCATATTAATATTTTGATGTCACTCTCTTCTAAGAAACCGAATGAAGAGGGGATTCCCTGTTTCGGTAGCTAACTTTTATAACAACCTTAATTACCAACCATATGATAAAACTTGAATTAATTATAATATGCCTAATATTAGAAGGATTTATTAACTTTTTATTATCAATGCGAAAGTTTGGATGTTTGTTGCTGGAAGAACGGCTGAACGGATAGGGATAAAATTTGGCACAGAGTGTATGTAATAGCACGCAGACAAATTTTTATTCCGGAAAAATTAACTGATCCCGTGGGATTGATTAGTATAACAAATCAAATAGGTAAAGACCCAAATCACCCAAATGAAGACGAACCGAATCACTGGTCTAGTATATTATTAAGTGTATTTTTGAAGTGAAAACTTCTTTAGCGGCGTTGTGCACTTTTTTGGGATGGGTAAAAAATGTTAAACTCGCGTCAGGACACGTGGCCTGTGGCCTTAGTGTGAGTCTGCACACGCGAAAACGTTACTATCGCGTTTGTGTTAAGAATTTAATTACCGACCTTATTCCTTGCAGGTTAAGATATATCAGTTCAGTATCGGTTAAGATATATTTTAACTCTGACGCAGTAGTAACGTTCGCGCGTTTACAAACTCACACTGGGCTCTGATCGAATATTCGTAAGACGGAGGGGTGACAGCTGATGACGGCTCGACTGTCTATACTTGTAAAATTCGTTTATATCAAGTATTTAAAATATGGACATTGAACAAATTGCATCTATTAATGAAAAAGTGAACAAGAAATAGTGAAAGAAAATGAGTGAGTACTTTATAAAAATACTACATGAAAACCTACTGAAAATACTGATGTAAAATAATACTGATAATAAAAGCAATTATTCCCTAACCATTCCAAAATATCAAAAATGCACAACGTTAATGTTCAAGTTTTCACTTCTGCCGGCACTACCGGAGTGCAACCCGTTTTTTATAACAGCTCTCTCTCTCTCTCTCGTATCTCCACGTTCTTTATCAATTTGATTTTAAAGATTTATCCCTACTAATATTATAAATTCGAAAGTAACTCTGTCTGTCTGTCTGCTACGCTTTCCCGCTTAAACCACTGACCCAATTTTAATGAAATTTGGAACACAGATAGAGTGGACCTTGGGAAAGAACATAGGATGTTTTTTATCCTACGGGAACCTATAAAACGGGTACACGCGGGCGAAGCCGCTGGCGGAAGGCTAGTGTTATAATAAATGTTGATGAATGTGGTAGCTAATATAACTACTTATTTTTTATACCTATACGAGTGCATACAGAATGAATAATACAACGTATCAGATCTGCTGATATGTAATGGAATAAAAAAGTGAAACGAACAAAAAATATTTGATGTCTGCTCATCAAACCGCAACATAGAGGTATTCTCTATTATAATTATTACCTGCTCAAAAGAATTTGTAGCTAGCTTGTACCTATATTTGTAATCCAGTATAATATCAATAGGTAGGCAACCAATAATTTTCTTGAAAAACGTTAAAAGATAGATCTAGCAATGATTATTCGTAGTGAAATGTGCCACAACAAACTGTGCAGTAAAGGATAATATTATGGTCTGCAGTTGGGTGGGTGACCCGATAAAAAGGTGAGGTAAGCCAAATAGTACAATGAATAAAGACACTCACGAATCACGAATCATATGTGAATACCATCCGGCCCATCTTTACTCGGGCGATTTGAGTTTATATGATTATACTAATCTATTCCACCGGCACAGTACATTTTCCGGGATAAAAATTCTGCCCGATATCCTTTATCAAGATCCACTAGCTGTGTACCAAAATTCATTGCAATTGGTTCAGTAGTTTTGGCGTGAAACGAAGCGCGCATGACCTGGCGGCTAGCGTAGAACGCAAGCGATCTATGCAGCTGAGCCATACGGGCGCGGTCGGGTGAGATGGGTGACCGCTAGTGGCAAAAAATTTCATGCGCGTTTCCGTGCTTCGGAGGGCACGTTAAGCCGTCGGTCCCAGTTGTTGTCGATAGATAACAGTCGTCAAACCTTGTCGGAGGCCTTATGGGCGGTTTGAAAACATCCGACAGCGTGTTGGCCACTAACCCGCATCTCAAGCAACCCGCATTGGAGCAGCATGGTGGAGTAAGCTCCAGGCCTCCCCAATAAGGGGAAGAGACCCGTGCCCAGCAGTGGGACGCAAAAAGGGTTGCAGCCTATAAATGTTTTGTAATTCCACAGACAACCCACCTATGTCGCTATTTGCCTTCCAAGGGAACATAAATAGAGCAATTGAAGAGAATGGTGTTGGTACTATAAGTGGTGAGGCGAATAAACCCAAAAATGGGTTCTGGACGATTCTGGACGAAGAGGCGGAGCTGAAGGTTGAAGACGTCATACATTACTATGTACACGTCGTCAGGAATAGGAAGGGGTTCCACAAAGATAAGCTTTCGTACGTCGTGAAAGGTTGGTAGATAACCAGAATATCTACTTATTATTATTTATTATCTATAGCAAATAAATAAAATTAGAGTGTCTGTTTGTAATATTAAAATAACCGCTTTTTACTACATGCATGTGAATGTATATACGGGACATACAACAAAACAACATTTTTTTATAATTTTTGTTTGTCTGTCAGTCTATCTGTCTGTCTGTTTGTTTGTTCCGGCTAATCTCTGATACGGCTGGACCGATTTACACGGGACTTTCTTTGGCAGGTAGCTGATATAATAAAAAGTAACTTAGGCTACTTTTATTTTAGAAAAAATCTAAAACTAAACGACTAAGTCGCGGGCGGCGGCGCGCCGCTAGCTAGTCCGATATACATTTTAGGAGTATGAATGTTGTGAGGCGTGCACATGTATATTGGTTTAGTTTGCGTAACATCCACCATCTTCCCATTCCACCATTTCCGCCCTTTTCTTAGTTACTCGTGGCTATCATCAGCCTTCGTAGCGATTTCAAGCAAGAGTATGCTTGCTATAAGTTACTTGTAAAAGCTTTAAAGATTGATTGCAGGTAAAAATGTTTTTTTTCGTAAAATTAAGAACAAAATGAGCCTGAAGGCACATGACGGCATTGTAGCCCTGGTAAGGTAGAAAAAAATAGAGTGCTTCGTGAGATATCATAATGATAATTCTTCTACTCATATTTGTCAATAAAATATTTATAACTATTGACACCATGTACCCTACACTTTGTCTTACAACAAAATAAGTACATTGTATTAAAACTTTTTAGTTCGTTTTCTCACAAAGATGTTTTTTTAATTATTTTTTGTTACTTTTGTTTGATTTTTACTTAGATTTTTTTTCATATTACTGTATTGTCATCCGTTATTGATAAATATGCAAAGTTTCAAATTAATCCGTCGTTTCAAAGTCGGTCAAAATCACACACGACTGAAGCTAATAAAAGCTTGTTAAAAATGTACTTTGCAGAATTGATTGACGTGAACGGTCCTCCACCGACGCCAGCACCAGCTCCAGTGCCCACAACTGGTGGAGAATCTAAACCGCCTCCGTCAAACTGCCGACCATCGCCTACAATGGTCCAAAAAGGCACGGTGTGTTCCGACCAGGTTATCTTTGAAGACGACTTCGACTTCCTAAACGAGGAGCTGTGGAATATCGAGGAGTACATACCTGCAGCGCCAGTAAGTGCTCTACTTATAACTCCGGAGAGTTAACATGACACCTGCGGGCCTAGACAACTGGCATTCTAATGGTACGTTTACACGCTTGGCTAGATTTTCCAAGCATCCACAAACGCAAGCGTGTAAACAGGCTGTTTGGCGTGGCTTGCGTGAGCTTACAAGAACTTGTCAGCGATCCGGGTCAGTGTCGGTTTTTGAATACAGATCAAAGGAAGCTTGCGGCAAGCGTTTGCGACGTATTTACTCGTTGGCGCGTGTTTAGTGTTGCTCACGAGCTCGTGCCATACGGATGTGTCTTGTACTGCGCTGCATACAGCCCCGTATCGACCATGACTGCTTGGTCAAACGACGAAACTATGGCATTTCTCGAGGCATATCAAAGTGAACCGTGCATATGGAATCCGAAGGCCACAAATCATCTACCACGTTTGTCTGCCCGAAACACACTAACGCACTCGCAAGCGTGTAAATGACACTCAAGCGTTTGTAAAGGCTTGGAGCTTGTGAACGTTTGCCAAGTCTCGGCAAGCGTCTATACGTACCATTATATGTAATAATATCTTGAAATTCCAAACATTTTCATAGCCCTAAAAAGTAACTGTAACTGTTTTGCATACCTTCCCAGATGGAACATAGAGAGACCTTATGGCAAACATTTCGTGGACTATGTAACCTATACATGATTATTCATATACGACTAAACTCACGTGACATTTTTCCGAAACTCGGCTGAACAGTTTCAGACCTAAACGAGGTCCTTCTTCATGAGCCGTCATCGGCGCGTCTTTCGTGCGACCGACCGCGACGGCTCATAAAGAAGGAGCACGTTTAGGTGTCGACTAGGCAGCCGAGTTCCAGAAAAATGTCACGTGAGTTAAGTCGTATATAAATAATCATGTTGTAAGTTGCACTTACAATTCGATATAAGTTTAATACATTCAGTCAGAAAAGTATCGGGAATGGATGATTTGTTTATGGTTCCAAATTCAATTTTTTTTTGTTGTTAGATTGGCACAACTGTTTTCCATTTTGGCGCGGAGTTTGAGTTGCATCTGTTATTTATATTAAATACGTTTTATATTTAATTCTGTTTTTAGTTATATCATAATCTTGTGTGTATTGCGAATTTCATAGTGGATGAAAACATCGAACAAAAAGTTTGTCTTAAATTTTGCATCGCCAATGGA
The DNA here is from genome assembly GCA_911387765.1 of Pyrgus malvae. NCBI lineage: Eukaryota > Metazoa > Arthropoda > Insecta > Lepidoptera > Hesperiidae > Pyrgus > Pyrgus malvae. Next base: position 21,565,598 of record OU426960.1, read on the forward strand.
ATTTCGTGTTCGGAGTCACTGAAAATGTTACAGAAGGCTTACAGTGAATCGTCTTTATCAAAAACACGTGCTAATGAGTGGTACAAAGCGTTCAAAAGCGGTCGAGATGTGATGGAAGATTTGCGTCGCTCTGGTAGACCATCAACGTCTGCAACTGAAGTAAACATCGCAAAAGTGAAGGAAATAGTGACTGAAAATCCTCATTCAACTTAAAGAGAGATAGCCGGCGAACTTTCTGTATCTCACGAGTCGATTCGTACCATTGTAACTAATCATTTGGGCATGAAACATGTTACCGTTCAGCTAGTACCAAAAGACCTGAATTTTCTCCAAAAACTCAATCGCATGAGATTCGCTGAGGACATGCTAGAACGAGTCAATTCTGACCCAACATTCATGAAACGCATTGTTACTGGTGATGAGACGTGGGTTTACGAGTTTGACATGCAAACCAGTCATAAAGCTTCGGAGTGGCGCCTTTCAACTGAACCGAAACCGAAAAAACCACGCCAAAGTCGATCAAAAGTCAAAGTCATGTTTACTGTTTTCTTTGACTATCGCGGTGTTGTGCACTCGGAATTCTTCCGGTCAAACGGTAAATATTATTTTTATATACATATATTTTTTGAGCGTTGTGCGGCATTTAACAGAGCAAATTCGTCGAAAAAGGTCCGATTTGTGGAAAGAAAATTCTTGGATTTTGCACCACGATAATGGGCCTTCGCACAAGGTCATCATTGTGAACGAATTTTTGACCACTCAACAAGTACCATCGAGCAACCACCATATTCACCAGATATGGCTCCAGCCGACTTCTTTCTTTTTCCTAAACTCAAATTACCACTTCGGCACCCGTTTTCTATCGGTAGCAGACATAAAGGAGAATTCGCGGCGAGTACTGAACTCAATTCCGGAAACAGCGTTTAAAAATGTTTTGATGATTGGATTATTCGTTGATGTAAGTGTATCGTTTCTGAAAGAGCATACTTTGAAGGTGATATAATAAATTTAGATGAATAACAAACATTTTTTGTATTATTGATCTTTTCCCGGTACTTTCTTGACAGAGTAGTAAAATTTAATATTTTTAAATTGAATATCGTACACGCTTGAGAATAGAATGAAAAATGTATGGGATTGACGTTACCTATTCTACTATAGTCATTTGACAAAAAAATATTTATTTAAAGGGCAAAAACATCGTGCATTAAATAAATTTACATTTATCTTGCTTTCCAAGCGTGGTTTTGTGCAACCTTTGTAAGGTCTGCATTTTTTTGTGCATAGTGTTCAAGACTATATTAGGTGATTGTCTAAATGTACAGAATAAGGAAAACGTGTAGTGATTAGTTAAATTCGTCGGACTTTTGCTTAATGACAAGCAATACTAAGAAAAAAATTACATTCATTAGATATACATATATGTTATATTAGTAAATATTTTTCTTTAAAAATGCCTTACTTTACTTAATAAATATGAAAACTCGAATTCTAAAACTACAGTAAAAATAATAATTACAAGTTATAAAAACATTAACTCCTTGCCTGCCTGATTGAATTCGAAGGTTTTGATCAAATATTTTAATCTTAAAGATCTCTGATTGCATTGGCGATTAAAACAATAGAGCTGCTTCTTTCATTATTATTACTTATCGTATTTTATATTATGTGTTAACTCATCAAAATCGAATTCAGACATACCTTTTTACGTAGATAGAACAACTTTTGTTTCGAATATACATAAAAAAGGATTAGTAATAATGTCACTTTATATTTCAGGAATATCCATTCGTCTACTATCAAAGATCATCTACTGACGGTCTTACAGTGTCTGTTGAGAATGGTCATCTTCGAATTGAGCCAAGACTGCAGAGGTTATCAACGGAACCTGACGGTGAAGACATTCAATACAACGTACCATTGAATCTGCCTAGGTAGTGATCATAGGTAGTATAACTGAAATGACAGAGCTTTCAAGTAAGATTTAAGTAAGAAATATAGATAAACTGACGCTAGGACTCCAGAAATTCGAAGTAGCTCAGCTTGCCATTTATATCATCAGGCGAAGTTTGTCACACAAGGTTAGGATTCGTAATGATGAAGTCCGCATGTAGACCAAAATACCGAGGTTATACGAAATTTTGCCGATTTCGCTGGCTTACCTGATCTCATGTGTTAAGATTTTGCAGTTAAATTACAGTATTTCCATAAGTTACAGTGCTGGATTTACCAAAAGGCTGAGTAAGCTGGAGCCTAGGGCGGCAGATTTTGGAGGCGGCAAATTTCGGCCAAAAAATTTTGTTTCACAAAATTAAAGGACAACCTGACTGCGTAAAAACACTTTCAATTTGAACTTGTTAAAGCTTACTAGTTTTTTTAGGGAATCGAATTTCAGAGGTCATTAGGGAGGGAATGGGGTTGCATAAATTGAATAGCCTACTGGCGGCAAATTTCTAAATCCGCCACTGATAAGTTATATTGCACAATATACCTAACTGATCATTTCATAAATAATCTAATACATTAGCTACTTTTTTAGCTTGCGTCAAGAATTATAATGCGAGAATTAGGTTACTTTAAAATATCTTTTGTATGCCAAATTTTCATTAGATATATTCGAATTTTTCTCGCCGTAAAAACCATCCTTGAACTTCAACGAACATTTAAAAAAAACAATTGGCCAAATTGGTCTAGGCATTGTTGAGTTATGCGCTTACCAACACATTTTGCGATTCATTTTTATATTATAGATTATAGATTAATTTGATTATTTCATGAAACGGATTGATTATGAACTGAAGTGTATTATTTATGTCAAATAAATTTTATGAAAGATTATTCCAATTTGCCGAAATCAAATGCAATTTCTGGCTCATTTTCTCTCAAATAAGTTCAATGTTATTTTACTAATATTTTTTGTATGAGAGAGCCAAAAAGTGTCTCATTTACTATGTATGTAATTTTTACAATAAATGAAATATGTAATATTCTAAACCTTTTACAGCAAAATTCACAAAACTTCTATCACCGTCTTCAGGCCTATTAAGCAAAACAACGTTATAAAAATTAAAAAGTAACTAATTCAATAGTTTATTATTGAAATGATCAGTAATATTGTGCGACAAAACTTTTGGAAAATCTGTATTGTAACTGCAAAATCTCCTATGTAAAATCAGCTAAATCAGCGAATTCGGCATAATTTCGTACGGCCTCTTAACCTAGCCAGCAATCTGGGTGGGAAATAACCCGGGAAAGGCCTATGTCCAGTGGACAGGCTGAAATGAAAGAAAGACAGATAGAGAAAGAGATGTATTTAACAAAATTCAAGTATACATTTTTTCGGTTCTGGTAAAATCGCCATTGTTTTATTGGACTGACTTGACTGAGTCGGACTCAAAAATTTTATGAACATTTATTTACTTGACATTAGCAATATGCACAGATGCGATGCCATTATTAAAAGAAAAAACTATACAATTAACACTAACCATTATATAGCTAAGATTTTATTTGAAAACGCTAATCTAAGGAATTACTGATTCGAATTCAGAAATTCCTTTTGTGTTTGATAGTCCATTTATCGAGGATAGCTTTAGGCTGTCTTTGATTTACAAATCTCTATCCATGCACACGGGCGCAGCTAGTATCACAAAATTATCTATTTAATATATTTTTGAATGTATTTTTTCAGTTGCACTCGACAAGGGTTTTGTTCAATCGATGGTATAGACCCGTCAATAGCCAGCGGGCGCGTTACAAGCAGATTCCAATTCAAATATGGCGTAATAGAAGTCAAAGCTAAACTACCACAAGGCGATTGGTTATATCCAGGTAAGAAAGTAAAATATTCCGAGAGAGGATCACCGAAAATTATCTAGCACAATTTTTTAAAAATTGTTTATTTTGAATTACGTCGTGTAGTAAGTAAAAAATAAAATTAGTATTGAATTAAAATTTTATTAAGTTAGAATTTGTCTACTGTAACAGCCGTTTATTTGGAATAGCGTTTTAGTGTAAGTAAGTAAAAAATAATATAAGTATCTTATTCATTTTATTAAACAAATTAACATTAAAAATAAAAAAATTGAACATTTAAAAATTATAAATAAACTAGTACTAAATAATAATAATAATAATAAGCTATAACTAAAAATAAAAGTATAAACTAATTAACGTAAAAAACCGCATCCAAATTACTGTCCTGAGGGTGTGTGCCCAGAATGCTGGCAACATTACCTCTTTGAATAGCCAAAGCTATTCTTTGACCGAGGTAAGTGCCAGCCTTCTGGTCACCTGTTGCCTGGATCAATCGTCTGGATAAATGCTTAATAAAAACTTTAGCATCTGAGCCCCATGGTCCGATCGTTTCAACGCCAAAGGGCAGAAATATGTAGTCCTCAGCTAGAGCTGCATATTTCTGAACTTTGCGTATCTCAGCGTCGGTCGCTACCAAGCCAGCCACCCTGGATGACATGTGGAGATGGGAAGGCGCCAAAGTGTCGACGCAAGTAGCATCCCACACAAGGCACCTTCCATTCATCCAGGGTATTAAAGATAAACCATCTGGTCTCTTGCCATCGCCACGCACAATACCATTCGGCTCAAGTTGAGCCGGTACGTTGACGGTGACAAGAGCCCTCCGGATAATATCATTCAAAGCAGCGTGACGAGAGAAGCGACCGGCACTGCGAAAACAAGAAAGACCATGGTGCCCCAAACGGTCGACCTGGGTCCCACAAGGACAGCAATGAGGATGGTTGAGATTTGAACCAAGTCGCAGACCAACAGCTATTGAAAAAGACACATTGTCTAGAAGAGTTCCGATTTTAGTTGAAGGGAGAGCTTGCAACCAATAACCCGATTCTGGTACAGATACTGCCAGGAGCCCGCTCTGCAGAGTTTACGCAATTATTTAGTAAGTTCGATTAATAATATTAAATTAATAAGTATTGAATTAAAATTATGTAAGAACTAACGTTCCGCCAGTGGCTTCGCCCGCGTGGTCCGCGTTTTATAGGTTCCCGTAGGATAAAAACCATCCTACGTATGTCCTTTCCCAAGGTCCACTCTATCTGTGTTTCAAATTTCATTAAAGTGCAGTAGTTTAAGCGGGAAAACGTAGCAGACAGATAGACAGGTAAACAGAGTTACTTTCTAATTTATAATATTAGTAGGGATTTGTCTACTATAAAAATCGTTTCATACCAGCTTATTTTTCTACGCGTGTAAGATCGTTTCAGCGAACGCGCTTTCATGCGCGCTACTTTTAGCACTTCAAAAAACACCATACGCCCTACCACAGGCTTAGAGTGGTTTCCAACCATAGTCGACGCATTATGAACTATTTTTTTTTATTTATTTATTTTTTTTATACACAACGACATAAAACAAAACACATTAAAAGAAGAAAATATGTACAGGGTGCTACTTATTCCTAAAAGAAATTTCTTCCAGTAGCACCAGGAATGGATAGAAATTGTGAGAAAATGACAAATTTAGTGTGCACGCAAAATATTATATAATATGTAAATAATTTTATACATAAATACAAATAATGCTATAAAATAATAATACTATATATTAAAAATAAATATATACATATAATATTATATATATATATATAAATATGTAAATACCATATACATAAATATATGATTATTACTTAAAGTACCAAAAAACACTATGAATTAAAAATTAAATTTGCGATAGATAGTATTCCTTAACTTGTCTTTTTTAACTATTCCTTAACTATTATATTATAGCGTATTTTTCGGCGCGTATCTACGGTTGTTTTGGAAAATTTGCTTACACGCGCGCTACTTTTTGTATCGGATTTTGTATTGTGACAAATCTCACTGTTTCGCGCGTACATACGCTAAAAACATGAAGGGCTACTCTAAACGCGAACAGCCCGAAGATTCACATATTTTTCGGCACCTTTTTTACCCTTTCCCTTTGTGGGCGCATTACTCTATAGTAAAATGATCAAGAATATGATGCTTTTTAGGATACTTATATGTATAATACCACAATATAGATATAAGTATAAGGCAGGCGCTCCTTGTATTGTGATAATACCCTTCAAAAAATTTCAAACTTTTACAAAAGATGATCACTCAAAAAAACACGATACTTCAGACGATACGAGAGCAGGGTAGCTGTGTAGGCGTGGCACGTAGATTTTTATATATTTGACGTAGGTAGTCAAAAAAAATATCTATGGCGTGGCATCTGTTGCACCCTTGGTTGCAGCGTTCATAAGTGCATCAACAGTCGTACGTGTTACATGTGTGACAAAATTGACAAAAGCAATTGACAAAAACAATATTTTATGAGCTATGATACGATGGTTTTAAACCACTCTAAAAATGAAGCCGTTGTACTTTAATCAAATCGTTAATTAAATCAGTCTTTCGAAACGTTTACAGTATTAGATGTAATTACCGAAGAAAATTTACAAGGTAAATAAATATTGAAATCTGAATTAAAGATTTTTGCTTCCTGTTTTTGCAGATATTTTGTTAGAATCATTTTTAAACAAATATGGACCCAATTATGCTTCTGGCGTTTTAAGGATAGCAGGTGCTCTCGGCAACGCGCAGCTAAGGAAAGGAACACAGGAATGGGGAAATACTGTGAGGATGCATTTTTATTTTTTATGACGACATCGTTAACTATTAATACTGAGCTAAGAAAATAAATTTACCATACCAAATCTAATGAATTTTTTGAGTTAACCTGGCAATTAATTGATTTGTTATAGGTACACGCAGTCAAACATTGAGTTTTTGCACTCATAAGTATTTAATTTCTTAAAACACAGCTAATGTAAAAGCAATTTCTACGGGTAAATAAATTTGTAACTTTTATAACCGAAGATCATTAATTGAAGATTTCTTTTTAAATAAGCTTTAAATTTATGGCTCAGAGGAATAACTTTTCTCCGAGTGAATAAGATAATAATACTATCATTTGGTCTTCGCTCGAGAGCGACGATAAAACTTCTTAATTCATACCAATCTAATATTGAAATACAACTTTTTGTCCCTTGTATACCTATTTTTAAATATTGTGGTGGGGAGACCAGTGGTTAAACGAAAAACGTAATTTATTATATTTTTATCTTCCTACCATCCAATTTTTATCAATGATCGTCATACTATATGATTACCAAAAATAACACAAAATACCTTCGTCTTCTTACAGATTCTATACGGAGGAGCAATAATAGATTTCAAATGTCGTAGAAAACTTCTATTAAATAAGCCGTCACAGGCGCCTTGGGGCAACGATTTTCACGTTTACTCGTTACGATGGGGACCAGGTAATAATAATAACGCTCATAGCCTCAGCCACCCTCTTCCCCCCACACACACACAAATACAGGAAGATCCAGATCGAGAACAGAAATTGAAACACATCATTCCAAACTCCGCCTCGCTGGCAATCGAACCCGGACCTTCCGATGGGCATTCCAGCATAGTAACCATTGTACCGTACGGGTCGTTATTACATGAGGCTTACATAAGCGTTCGGAGTACCATCGCGACTGCATATGACCACAAGCAAGACTGGCTTGTTTAGATGTCCTTGGACTGCAGCGACCACTTAACACTACGTGGCCTGCATGCTCGTCTGCTACTCCATTCAAATAAAAAAAATCTGATTTTTTATTGCATTGCAAGTAATTTATTCGGTGGCGGGATTTTTAAAAGGTTTGCTACCAAACTAAGTACTAGGTATGTTTTGCAGATAGAATAATCCTGTCAGTGGATGGAGACGAGTGGGGAAGAATAGAGCCAGCAGCCACTGGTCTCCACGCGCGGTTGCCACAAGGGGAATGCAACCCTCCTCGGGCATCACTGAGGGCTCCCATGGCGCCGTTTGATGACTTTGTGAGTATCAGACAGACAGAGAGAGAGAGAGAGAAAGAGTTATAATGTTATAATGGTTAGTGGCTATCTCGCTGTCGGATGTTTTCAAACCGCCCATAAGGCCGACAGGGCTTATTGACTGCTATCTATCGGTAACAACCGGGTGCCCTCTGAAGCATGAAAACGCGCATGAAATTTTACCAATACCGTGCTCGTTCCGATTCGATCAGCTGCTTAGATCACTCGGGTTCTACGCCAGCCGTTGGCCATGCAAGTTTATCAACTCTAGATGATGATGATCTAAGACGTTTACGGCGACCCCACAGCAGATTCCTGTCGTGCGCCCGTGTGACTTGCGAATCCAAATTTAGTTTTGAAGATTTTGGTGCACAGTGCACATTATAGTTGCAAATGTCAGTGTGAATCATTGTTGTAAATGTATGTGTACGTGTGTTAAGACGGGAGTTGCGTAGTTGGTGCTTAGCATCGGCCTCCTCGCAACGATTCAGTTCAAAGAGTTGCGATTCTGAGTTAATTGTGCGTCGCCATTTGGATCGACTTTGTGCAATCTCCTACCACGAGTGGACAGGAATGTTGAAAGCTATTAAGTGGCGGTTTAGGACGTCATTAAATCACAAATATTGACCACCTGACCTATGTTTTCCTTTGCTGAGTTCCGAATAGACTACTGCTTTCGGCAGTCTAGAATGGTGATGATGGTGGTCTAGAGTGGAGTGATCAGCACCATCGAAGTTGGTTCCTTATTTAAAAGACATTCCATGCCAACCGTTTTTGTCCTATGCATCAACCATCACTAAATATGTACTAAGATCTACGTTTTTTTTCAGTTACGAATGTCGCTAGGCGTGGCGGCAGGTGGAATTAGTGAGTTTCCCGACTCTGCCGTCTCGGAAAATTCGAAGCCGAAGCCCTGGAAGGACGGGCAAGCGAAGGCCATGCTGAACTTCTTCAGGGACAAGGACTCCTGGCTGCCCACTTGGAGCCAGCCGGCGCTGCTGGTGGATTATGTTAAAGTTAGAGCCTTGTGATCGTTCAGTGCCATTCAAGATAACTTAGAAAATAAAGTTTAATACATTTTATTTGACTTTTTTCTTCACCAACTCGCTTTGTAGCACCGTGGTAGAATGGAAGCTCAAGTCCTCTTCAGTAATGGGGCGGGGGGGGGGGGGAGACTCGTGCCCAGCAGTGGAATACAAAAAGGGTTTCAGTATAGTTGTCTTTTTATGAGAAACTGCTCGTGCGGCAGGCCACGCCGATTTTCGTAGTGGCGGCTGGTCTATTCAAAATACTCATACAACCTACGCATTAACATCGTTAGCGTGTTTCAGAAATCTGTTCAACCTACGCATTAACATCGTTAGCGTTTTTCAGAAATCTGTTCAACCTACGCATTAACATCGTTAGCGTGTTTCAGAAATCTGTTCAACCTACGCATTAACATCGTTAGCGTGTTTCAGAAATCTGTTCAACCTACGCATTAACATCGTTAGCGTTTTTCAGAAATCTGTTCAACCTACGCATTAACATCGTTAGCGTGTTTCAGAAATCTGTTCAACCTACGCATTAACATCGTTAGCGTGTTTCAGAAATCTGTTCAACCTACGCATTAACATCGTTAGCGTGTTTCAGAAATCTGTTCAACCTACGCATTAACATCGTTAGCGTGTTTCAGAAATCTGTTCAACCTACGCATTAACATCGTTAGCGTGTTTCAGAAATCTGTTCAACCTAAGCATTAACATCGTTAGCGTGTTTCAGAAATCTGTTCAACGCCATCTAGCTTTATTTACTCAATGAAATAGAAAGAAGACCTCCTACAATGTAGGGTCATCTAGTTTGTGTAATTATAGGAGAGATGCATACAAGAAATTATGAGACCCGTAGTTCTATAATATTATAGGAAACGTTATCATACGCTAACCATAGATTTAAATCGTCTCTAACTCATAACCCCGCACTACGTTTCTCTGACTTTGTGGTACCATAAACACACAGATATCTATCGTACACAAACACCCAGACCGAGAACAGAAATTGAAACTCATCATACATTTTCTCATCGGGAATCGAACCCTCTCGACGGGCAATCTGGCATGGTTAGAGTTTTCGTAAATACATGTATAAAACTAAACTAACTAACTAGTATAAAACTAACTATTAAATAAGACAGACATTTATTTAAAATAGTTTTATTCACAAGTAATATTGCATTGTTTCTGACATTAGGACAAATGGGTATTCTTAGTATAATGGCAGAGATGGATCATCAATAATCATATGAGATGGATCATCTGGAAATAAAAAATAAAACATTTAAAAAATGATCATTTAGGTACTTAACAGGATGATCCCAGTGTGAAATAAATTATAAAAGATTCATGTTATTGGATTATGTTATTAGTAGTCTTTGGGCCTCTTTCACCATGTCCAAGTAAAGTGTTGATTAGTTATGTCCCAAGTAAAGTTAATTGCCAAGTAAAAGCTATGAGTACGGGTCAGTTTATCATAATTATGAATTAGTGCTACTCGAACATCGTGAAATTGAAGTTACGGGTGACTTTAAACGACAATTAGCGTACTTGTCACTTACTTGAATGTGGTGAAAGAGGCCCTTTATGTCTTAAATATAATAAGTTATTAAAATCTTAAATAGTCTTAAATATAATTTTATTATATTTAAGACACAAAGACTACTTAAATTATGTTAATTTAGTCATTATGTTATCGACTCATTGAAGATTTTCAGTAAAATTTAGCAGCTGATGTTAGCAAACTACGCAATAAGCACGGATGGGTGTCTTGACTGAGATAGTACATATACTGTTACGGCAACCTACTTGACTGACTTGACTGGCTGATTACTGTACTTGATTATTTAATTAAGGGAGCTTTCAATGAAATGGACAAAAGAGGATTCAAAATTTTTATTTGACACTGGCAATATGCATCGATCATGCGATGCCATTATTAAAAGAAAATAAGAAATTTGCCCCAATACTTACTATAACGCATAAACTCTAATGTAGTCAATTTCGAGCATGTTGTCGTCGATCCAGGAGCTATACCACTGTTCTCGGGCCTCCCAGAAGTTCAGCATGGCCTTAGTGGCGGTGTTAGACCACGGCTTGCCATCGCTGTCAGGGAACTCGTTCACACCACCGATGGTGAGCCCGAGAGAAAGGTAGAACTAAAAAAGAGAAAAGACATGATGGTAATAATGTTGGATTGGATAAATTGGATTTACATCCCGCTTGTGTTTATCAGACCTTCAATTTTGGGGGTTCCTATAATAAAATATGTCGAGTTTTACGCAAGGAAGGTCCAAGTTCGATTGGACGATGGACGTTTGATGGATTTTGGGGGATCGTGTCCCAGGTGACCTCCCCAAAGGGACCACACCTGGTGTTTACCAACAGGTCTCGAGAGTTTTTTTAGGTTTTCCTGCTTCAAAAGTGAAAAATAAATCCTGTCTGTCTGTTTGTTTGTCACCTCCAGCTTCCCTTTGACCCTCAGTCATATTGATAGATCAGAGATGCAATCTCTAAGAGCTGTACATTACAGATATGGTATGAGCAGTATAGCCCGCACGTTGGTCATTCATTTTCACAAAATACATACCAATTACATAAAGCTATTAATATTAATTAACCAAACACCGTAGGACATGGTGTTTGCAGTATTGATTATCCCATCCGCAATGATGTCGGACACTACGCGTTACACTGCAACTATTATTTTGATCATCTTGAAGTCTCCGTTATCACTTCGCGGCTACGACTATTTTGTTTTTTGTACCCTAATTAGCTTAGTAAAAGAAAACAGTAGCGTGATGACTTATTACCTCAAGGAATCATTTTTAACCTCTTAGTATATTTTTTTCATTTGAATGGAGTAGCCTGCCACGTTGTGTTAAGAGGAAACGCGGGTTCAGCCGAATTTGAAAAATAGGTATTTTGGAATGACTATTGCTATCACGCTGCGCCCTGCACTATCCGCCACGTGCAATAGGGACAGATGCAGCTCAGACCGATTATACCTACAAACTTTCTTACTAAATCGAGGTTTCGTATTCTCCTCTTCCCTCCTTCAAAATTGAGTTTATTAAATATTTTTTTTTTAAATATCAAGAAATTGAATAAGTCTATGCCCCTTTGTTTTTATTTGGTCGTAAAAACCTTTCAAATTTGTTTTGCTGTTGTTGGATTAGGGCTGTATGAAAGAGGCATTTTCTACGATTTTTGATGAGTCATATTTTCTGATCTAATTAGTTGATTGAAAAAAACAAAACATAGGAGCATAGCTTTAGCAGACTTAGATATTGTTACAAAAAATCATTCCTCTAGAAGCATTATCCAGGGAGGAAATAGGAGAATGCGTTTGTATGGGAATACGGCGCTAGCGTTTCCTTTTAAGTGCTCGCTTCAATCCATGGACATCTAACACAACCTCAAGTAAGCTTAAGTCTTGTCTGTGGTCGTATGTACTCGTAGCTGCTACTCCTACCTACGGCTGATGGTAGCTTCATATAACACGATTGTTTGGCTGCAACCATTTTTGCATCCCACTGCTGGGCACGGGTCTCTCCCCATTATTGGGGAGGCCTGGAGCTTACTCCACCATGCTGCTCCAATGCAACCCGCATTGTGTGCACGGTGGAGATGCGGGTTAGTGGCCAACCCGCTGTCGGATATTTTCAAACCGCCCATAAGGCCTCCGAGAAGGTTTAACGACTGTTATCTATCGACAACCACCGGGACCGACGGCTTAACGTGCCCTCCGAATCACGGAAACGCGCATGAAATTTTTTGCCACTAGCGGTCATCCATCTCACAGTCGACCCCGCCCGTTTGGCTTAATTGCATAGATCGTTTGCATTCTACGCTAACCGCCGAGCCATGCGCGCTTCGCATGATTATTTACTGCCGGCAATACTCACGTAGCATAATAATAATAATTGATGATGCTCAACTAGTTTCGGACCTGAACGAGGTCCTTCCGCATGAGCCGTCACGCGCGGTCGCTGGGAGGGGCGCGCGGAGACTCTACGCGAGCAACATCAACTATGCAGCGTGAGCATTGCCGGCAGTAAAGTTACACTCACGATTCGTTATATAATAAAATAACTTCATATAAATTAAACCGATTTTGTTTTGTCATTAAGTCTAACCTTTTTTCCTCTGAATTTAAATGCAACAAACGACTGCGCATGTATTGCTGTGCGGAGAAGTGTTGAAATTGATAGGTTTAGAACAATTTTTAGCTTCTGCGCAGCTACTTGACGGAGTTCTGAGAGACAAAGATCCGTATTGTATTGTAGAGTATTGTAAAACATTACCATTTCATCGAAAGGCGCAATTGGGCTTCCTTTCTTCCAAAGAGTAGCCGCTGGTACGTTGGTACCCACTGCATCTGCGAAACTCGTCTCTGGCTTCACTTCTCCATACTGGGTTCCGTCCACGAAAAGCTTTATGCTGTCTGTAAGAAGAGATAACTTTAAAAAAAGACGTATAAATAAATTAGTATGAACTGTTCACCTTATATACTATAAAGGATCGTATTGATTGGCTGAGCAATTTCCTAAGTGAAAAATGAGACAATTAAATCTGTCATGTTTATTTGAAAAAAAAAATTAAAGCCGATGTTGCGTTAAGATTATTCTTATCGGATCTTAAAACAAAATATTTTTAGTTAATTTTAATTACTTAATAATATTGTATGCCGGAATATGGTAGACTGTAAACTCCAATTATAATTTTAAACATCTTATTCTGTGTATGTAAACAGTCAACAATAAAGTATTTTCATTTCATTTCATTTCATTTAAGAAAAATTCGTGATTGGTTTTATAAGATTTACGATTTCATGAACACTTCCGCATTGTAAAATAAAGACCTTCTTGGTTTATTGAAAGATTTGCGGAGGCTGAATTGTAGGAAGTTACATTTTGGCGAACTTGTTAGACCAGTATGACTGACTACAATCAAATTTAGGTAAATTTTAACCAATACAGCGGATGAAAATGTAATAGATGTTAGTAAAGAGTAGTCTTGGCCGTCTTGTGAATCATTCATATAAAACACAATATGAAATCAAGCGAGATGTTGGGAGTTTTTGCGGAAAAAAGAAGAGAAAAAAAAAGATATTTCATATTATGAATACATATTATTCGATTAATTAATGTCATTTTTTCCCAGTCAACTCTTAGGTGCCCGTTTGAGCTGGATGTTGAGCTGATAAAAAAAAGGCGGCGGAAAAATACTCCCAGCAGCACTCTTTTAAAAAAAGTACATTTATATATTCGAGATAACAGAAGGGTTATGTGTCAAATGGGCACACGTGACAGCTGATCGTGTGAGACACTATCAACCCACTTCCACCTGCTCAGAGATGCGAGTAATTACTAAAACTAATTATTCAATTTAGAAATTCATTCCCACGCTCCATTATCATTAAGATAGTCCTTAGTTTTATAGTAAGGCTTGCGGCAGAGGACTTGTTTGACTTCGTCCTTAAAAAGTTTTGAAGGCAGGGATGGAATCTTTATTGGGATTTTATTATACTATATCATGATGTGTTGCCAGTGATGACCTACGGCGCTGAGACGTGGTCTTTTACAGTTAGCCTTTTCCATAAGCTCAGGGTCGCCCAGCGAGCGGTGGAGAGGGCTATGCTTGGTATTTCTCTACGCGACAGAATTCGTAATGATGAAATCCGTAGAAGAACTAAGGTTACCGACATAGCTCTCAAAATCTGCAAGCTGAAGTGGCAATGGGCAGGCCATATAGTTAGGAGGACCGACAACCGATGGGGAAGAAAGGTCCTTGAATGGAGACCACGTCTCGGCAAAAGGAGTACAGGCCGCCCTCCAACCAGGTGGACTGACGACCTGAAGAAGACAGCGGGTAGTCGCTGGATTCAGAAGGCCCAGGACCGGGAGGAGTGGCGAACGTTAGGGGAGGCCTATGTCCAGCAGTGGACAGTAAAAGGCTGATGGATGGATGGATGGATATCATGATGGACATCCCAATAAAAGAATGACTTTAAGTCGAAGGGAAAGATGAAGATAAAGAGGCATGTCATAGTCTTATTATATTCTAAGTTTTTGGTGTATTTTGTTCGATAACTATGTAGTTATTTATTTGTTTATTTATTAACTTAATTAACACGGGTATTCATTATTTATTACATCACGCGAATGTTGCGGAAGAACTAACAGAACATAACCTGATTATTATTTGCATATATAGGCCACCAAAAAATAACTTAGCAGCAATAGATATTTTCTTAAATAAAATCGATTGTCTTTGTGTCGAACAAACTGTGTTATAAAACCAAAAAAAAGGTAGTTTATAGCGATTTCAAAATATACTTAAAGAAAATTACATAATTGTAACTTGCTAACAATATGCATAATTAAAATTAAACTATATCTAAATTTACTTTATGAAAATAATATATTAAAAACAAAAAAAAAAAAAAAATACAAATTAAATATAAAAGGCAGCATCTAAATTACTGTCCCAGGACGCTGGCTACATTACCCCCATAGACAATACACTATATAAACCATTACCCCGCTGGATAACTAAATTTATTCTTTGACCGAGGTAAGAGCCAGCTCGCGGGTCATGGGCACACTCAATTATTCGTCTGGATAGATGGTACCCACGACACAGGGTGTTGTCTGCCCTACTGTTAAACGTCGTTTATTTTAATTTAAATTAGATTTAATTTGATATATATTTTTACTTGATAATGACAATAAGCACAGATTGAGGACTCGTGCACGAAAGGCTCCGTACCATAATCTGTAAAAACGGCAACAAAATCACGTTTGTTGTATGGGAGGATTTAGGGGAGGGCAACAGGGGCTACAATAAAACTTCGGTAAAAAAATTAAATTTAATTAATTACAGACTACAACACACTAGTAAACAACTTTTCCTTTCATATTTTTTCGCGTTTTACAATAGTTTGAACAAACATGATCACATTAAAAATTAACAGAAATCATCGATCTATTTGTTCAGTCCAATCGGATAATCAATAAAATATCAAAATCTCAAATGGCCCTGATAAGTACTTGCATTTTATTCCCCACCTTGAGGGAGAATCCCAATGGCTCAATGGCTTATTCGATTCCATGTCTCGACAGGACTCTCGATTCTTTATTTTTATTCTTTCAATTATATACATGTAATTTACATTAGCTTGAAATGGATTACTGCAAAGTAACGCATGATTCAATTAATTACTAAAGAAACAAGTATTTGACCAACAATTTTTTTTCACAACATTTGTTGTGGGTGGTGCAGCGGGCAAAACAATTTCAACACTCTATGTGCGTAAATAAGGTTTTTTTTTGCCCCGTTGCCCCGGGGCCTCCACATCACTAAATCCGGCCCTGGCCCCTTTAAATATTTATCTGCTTTTTAGTATTGAAAATGAAATGAAATGAAAATGAAAATGAAATGAAATGAAAATATTTTATTTGCATAAATATGGGTTTTACAAAAATATTTAGATCGCCATATTTACCCTTTAGGGTGTACAAATTTTATTGTAATAGTGTTGTTGTTGTTGTTATAGCGGCAACAGAAACACATTATCTGTGAAAACTTCAACTGTCTATCACGGTTCATGAGATACAGCCTGATGACAGATAGACGGACAGACAGACGGACGTACAGCGGAGACTTAGTAATAGGGTCCCGTTGGCACCCTTCGGGTACAGAACTCTAAAGAAAGATATTATTAACATACTGCACTCTACATTCCTGTATTACAAAAAACATAGGTATAAAAAGTACCTGGCCTCCACTCTAGAGCATAGACATGGTAATTTTGACTCCATCGATTGATTCCCGTAGTCTCTTTTAAATAGGCTGTTCTGAAAAGAAAATATTTTAGTAATTAACAAGATTAAATTTTTTACTAACAGAGTTTGTGGAGATGCGGGCTAGTGGCAACCCCGCTGTTGGATGTTTTCAAACTACCCATTAGTTCTCCAACAAGGTTTATCGACTGCTATCGAGAACAACCGACCGACGGCTTAAAATGTCCTCCGAAACACGGAAAGGTGCTTGAAATTTTTGCCACTAGCTCTACCATTTACTCTGTACGCCCGCATTTTTATAAGGTTGAAGAAATTTCAGCATTATAATTTTTTCAGTAGCTTAATGTTATCAATGACTACGCTAATCTTAAGAGATCGTAAAATCCTACTAATATTATGAATGCGAAAGTAAGTTTGTTTGTTACTCTTTCACGCGAAAACTACTCAACCGATCATCATGAAACATTGTACAGATACTTCAACTCAGTTGTGCGCGCGGCGCTATGTGTGGGTAAACCTGTATATACACAGTGACTTTGTGTGCGTGACAAGAGGTACAGCGAAGTTGCTCGGACGACGATGGCCGCGTCACTGTCACACAAATTAAAGCTGCATAATTACTAGCCCACGCACACATAGGGCCGCGCGCACAACTGAGTTGAAGTATCTGTACATAGTATTGGAGTTATCGGAAGTAAAATAGGATACTTTAAAAAAATTAACGCGTGTGAAACCGCGGGGCACAGCTGGTATAAAATAAATAACGTTTTATACCCAAGTAACAATTTAACGTCGTATATAGGTTTAGTGAACGTTATCTGAATACCATGCATCGCAATAGTTAAGTCATACTAACGTTATAATAACGTTTACTAAACGCGAAAATGGCGCCAGTTATACGACCGCAATGGTCGTATAATGGTCATACAGAAGTCTCGAGCCAACTTCGTTAACGTCATTCAAAAGTCGTACAAATGTTATGGGATAACCATAATAGGGATGGCGATTCTTTCCGAAAAAGATCGATTTTTTAGATCGATATGTAGTACTGAATCGATTCAGTGAATCGATTTTTCACCCTTGAAAATCGAAATTCGATATTTTCTGTTTTGGTATAAACCATAAAATTATTTACAATTAGTTGAATGTACCCGTATTATAAGAGTGTTGCCTGTTAAAGGGTTAATTACTCAAAAACTCGCTAGATGGCTGTGTGTTTAGTTTCCTTAGACTCTCTTTGATAGAAAAAACATTACGTTTGTATATGAGTATCGTAGGATCATATTCTGTTCCTTGTGAGCTTTTTTTTCAATTGCTGGAAATATCACAAGTGATGAGCGGAACCTCATTCTTCGATTAATCGATCTCAGATCGCCATCCCTAAACCATAACTTTCGTCGCTTTGTTGTATTGTGGTCGTACAGGTGTTACTGAATGACTAAAACGTTTTATTTGAGTCAAAAGACAATACCTGTAGTAAGACTTATTCGTATTCTTGTTCGTGGCAACGCGTGTTTGTGGTTTCGTTTCAAGATTTTAGTGTAAAATGAATAATTAGGTACATGGAAATAAATGCTAGCTGAGTTTATGTCATTTTCATATCTTACTTACTTTATCTGTCTCTCATGCTATTTAGTTCGACTGGGAACTGAAGTTTTATGATAATATACCTATGTGAATACTATTAAGATTTTCATGCCCCCTCGTAATTTTGTGTTAAAATCAATAGATTTTTATTAATACAAATAGGTTTTTTTCTAAAAATGTCCGACATGTTGCTTTTGTTGCAAACTTACCTCTGTACGACCCGATGATGATGATAATGGTCGCCATGACAGCTAGCTATTAGGGTTCCTCAAGAAACATAAAAACCCTTTTCATATTGTGATAATCACCGAAATTCTCGTTGATCTAATTCTCGTTAACGTCTCCACGATTTTTTTGATTCCATTTTCGTAACAAAATTTCATCAAAAGTTCGTAAATATGGCCGCCTAGTCATTATAAAGTCAAAACCTGATTTAAATGCGACTGCAAGTTTGATTAAAGTCAGGACATGACATTAAACGGACATCATGTACTATAAAGGTTATATTTGAGTCGTCAATAAACAACCAAGTCATTTAAGAGTCTTTAATTGACCGCTGTAAAACAAGATAGTGATTGTTATATAAATGTCTCTGTGAAAACGTCTATACAACATGCACGTTATATAAATGTCATATAAAGGCTTTCCAAAGACATAATTTGGTCAGTTTAAAACATTTATCGGACTATAACGTTAGTATGACTTTTGCGTTGTCGTACAAACGTTTAAGCTAAGAAGTAATATAAAGTCATATAGTTTAGTCACCCCAACGTTGCTAAGACCAGTTTACTATGACATATTCGTCGCACGACTAATTAGTTACATTAAAAACGTATATAGGACCTGGTAGTTATATCATTACCATTGTAAGACTGCTATCCAACTTTAGGTCGTACAAGTCTAGACTTATACGACGTATTTGTTTGTTGGGTACTCATAGCCCCACAGTAAGGTAGATATACCCTGTGTCATGGGTGTCATGGACACAAAGACAGAAACACAAACACCCAGACCGAGAACAGAAATTTTGAGCTCATTTTTTGCTTCGCCGGGAATCCAGCCCGGGACCCTTCGATCGGCAGTCCGGCGTGGTAACCATTGCGCCACACAGGAAAATAAATAACACCCAGACACACAACAAATAGTCATGTTCATCGCACAAATATTTGTCCTGGGTGGGAATCGAACCCACGACCTCGCGCTTCGCAGTCGACTCATCACCCATTACGCCACGGAGGCTGTCATGCAGATGCACGATTCATGATCACAATGCATGAGTAGATGCACGATTCCCAAGAAATGGCTAACGTTAATTACCTATAACGTTAATTACCTATAAGGTCCAGTTCCGCTGAGAATGGGTCCACCGTAGAGCCTGGTGGAGTTTTCCAAGTTTCCTGGCACACAGGCGATTCGAAGGATGCCAGAAGCATAGTTCAATTTGCCGTATGCGTAGTCACGAGGCTCTAGCTGTATTTCTGTTAAGTAAAACGAGAGTTATGTATTAGGTAGTAAGTATTTAAGATGTAAATGTGTAAAAAATTATATAGGCATCAAATCTTACAAAGGCAAACTGTAGAGTACCATTAGCACATACATCGTTTTAGGAGCAATTTTTTAATCTCCTATAAATACCCGACAAAACTACTCGTCGAATAAATATTGGCACTTTCTACGCTATCCATATGTCATATGAAAATGACAGTGAAAAACATTAACTGATTAATAACTTTATCTAGGGATTGAAAAATCAGCCCTTAATAAATTAAGTCTCGTTTAAAGATAGGGCTTTATTACGGTGGCTACTTGTTAATAATGACGAAACCTTTTAGAACGCAAATCCAATGACCTATTTCATAAACTACATTATTTTTACTTCAAAAATAAACTTCTTTAGCGGCGTTGTGCACTTTTTTTGGGATGGGTAAAAAATGTTAAACTCGCGTCAACTACACGTGGCCTGATCGAGTATTCGTAAGACGGAGGGGTGACAGCTGATGACGGCTCGACTGTCTATACTTGTAAAATTCGTTTATATCAAGTATTTAAAATATGGACATTGAACAAAGTGCATCTATTAATGAAAAAAGTGACGAAGAA
This sequence comes from Pyrgus malvae, assembly GCA_911387765.1. Lineage (NCBI taxonomy): Eukaryota > Metazoa > Arthropoda > Insecta > Lepidoptera > Hesperiidae > Pyrgus > Pyrgus malvae. The sequence goes on from OU426960.1 coordinate 21,586,016, forward strand.
ATAGTGAAATAAAATGAGTGAGTACTTTATAAAAATACTAGATAGAAATTCAAGCAGTTCGTGCGGAATTATTCCCTAACGATAACGATTCCAAGACATCAAAAATGCACAATGTTTTTTCTTCTGCCGGCACTCCCGGAGTGTAACCCGTTGTTTTTTTAAATGATGCATATTTTTTCTTTTTCTTTCCTATACATCCTTTAAATCGTAACAACTACAAAACAATTCAGGTGTTTTATACTATATCTATCAGGGGTTTTCTACCAGTTTTTCTAATTCTGATGACACAGTTTATGTTTACAATTACAAATAAAAAGTATATATACCAGGAACAATCCAACTGCCTTGCGGCATTTTAGCGATGACTTCCACTCTTCCGTATTTGAAGTTGAATGATTTTTTGGTATTGATCTTTGCAGTGACGATCGGTGGAAGGATCTGGGGACCAGAGGCCTCTCGTTGGCATTCACTTGTACCCAGTGAACCTGTGCATCTATGAACATAAGGAAAATCTATTTATAAACATTGACTATATTTGACAATCAAAGATCAATAATATCTGCTTTAAATGTTTTCGTTCATGAATATAAGTCGGTAACCCGTCTGGCATAATGGTTGCCATGCCGAGCTGCCAAACAACGGTCTCGGGTTCAATTCTCGGCGAGGCAGTTTTAATTTCTGTTCTCGGTATGGTTGTTTGAGTTGCTGACTTTGTGTGTGTCCATGGTACCCACGACATAGGGAACTCTGGTTTGGGATTTGACACTCATCGACGGGGAATACTGGTCAAAGAGGGTCGCGAGGCAGTTTTAATTTCTGTTCTCGGTATGGGTGTTTGAGTTGCTGTCTTTGTGTGTGTCCATGGTACCCATGACATAGGGAATGCTGGTGTGTGATTTGACACTCATCGACGGGGATTCCTAGACTCTACTTGTCAACAGGTCAAGCTAATAAAAGCGTGTCAAAAATTAACCAGCTTCGGTGTTAGTCCTAACTTTTGAAATCTTTCCTTTAATTGTAAAGTAGTGTTGCTAGTGTGGCTTCACCGTAAGATAAAATGCAATATAATTACGTGGCAGAAAGATCCAAATCCTTCAAGACAGCGCAGTCGCCAAAAATGCTTTCCAAGGTGACTGGCCTCATGGTCAGAGTCCCTCCGATAACGTGGAGATGGTTGCCGGATAGGAACACGTTGAAGGGATAGTCCTGGAGAATAAAGTGAGGTATCAAGTATCAAGTTGGGTATCAAAATGAAAGGTTTAATGAGGACATTACAAAAATGTAAAGTTAAAGAAAGAAAATGAAATAAAAAAAAATGCAAAAAAGTAAATGAAATGTACGACGTCGACCAAATATTATATTACAAATTTAAAATACTTAATATTTACATTTGTATGTTACAATAGTATAGATAGAGTGATCTCGTTCCACTCACGTGAGCTACATGCTTTTCCCATCATCATCATCATCAGCCCGTATCAGTCCACTGCTCATTATAAGCCTCTCCCAAGGCGTGCCACTGAGCCCGATCTTCGGCTCTACGCATCCAGTTACTTCCCGCAACCGAATATGCTTTTTCCATTAATGAGATATTTTCTTCGATTAAAAAGTAGCCTATATGTCAATTTCACTATCCAACCCTCAAAATATAATCCATACAGAACATCCGATCAATCAGTATTTTCATTATGACGTGAAAACAAACACTCAAACACACTTTCACTATTAGTAACGATGGTAGATAGGGTATTTCACAATATGCTTTTTGCTTGGCTTGTAAAGCGATTTTACACTTTATCTAAAGCCTTGATAAAATATCAAAGCAATGTAGCGCAAGACATTTTAGAAGTTGTCTTCTTTAATTTTTTTCTAGACTTTTGATAAAAGAAATATATTTTTTAAAAATTTAATAGAATCAGGCGTTACTTTGCGGAACTCCATTGTTATAAAGTTAGGTAAAAACTACTTTGCAACAATCCGCAATCAGAACGTATGATGGCGTATACTTTTTTCATGCAATAGCACCTCCCTCCCTTCCACATAAGACACATGCACATGAAACAATAAAAAATATACACCAATATACTTACCAGCACCCATGTACATATGTTGGTGCAACAATAAAAAATATACATCACGTATGTTGGTGTATATTTTTTATTATTGCATGTGCATGTGTACTATGAGGGAGGTGCTATTACATGAAAAAAGTATACACCATCATACGATCTGATTGCGGATTGTTGCAAAGTAGTTTTTACCTAACTTTATATCATATTTTTTACATAATCTTAGTACTAACCGGTTCTCCAGGAAACTTGATTTCTGGCGTCCATATCTTGCCTTGCTCAAGTTTAGAGTTGAAGTTGTCTTCAAAGAGCAGCTGGCCCTTGCAGATGAAACCAGGGATTGACGCTACGGTCTCAGATAGTTCACAGGGGAATTTGGTCCCGTTTGCTGGATGGACAGCTGGGACACCACTAGTCGCTGGGAAGCTCACTGGATTACCGGAGGCGTCGAAGTGGATCGGATTGCCTTCTTCATCGACGTATCCTGATATAAGAAAATAATATTTTTAAAAGATTTTAATAACTTGCAATATGTCTCTTTGGGTGGAATCATGCAAATTTATTTTCATCCTATTCAGCTGAAAATTTGTATACACGTTTAGTTTGGATGACAGTGCAATTATAAAATTAGTATTGTTGTAAATTCGCAACAAAACGGCAGATAATATGTTTTTCTAAGCCCTTAAAAGGACTTAAATTTTAGAATCCAAAAAAAAACTTATACAACATGACCGCCACCACATGATGGTAGATTACATATTTTAGTACAACATAGGTACCCGATATGGATATCAAATGAAAGCGCTAAACTTTTATTTTACACCAAACAATATCTTAATATTATTAGTGCATTTAAATAAAGGCTCGATTTAAAAAGCACCAATAAATAGGTACATCTATACTTTTATATATATGCTGAAGAATTTTTTGTTTGTACGCACTAATCTCAGGAACTACTGGCTTGAATCGAAAAATTATTTTAGTGTTTGATAGTTCATTTATCGAGGAAGGCTTTAGGCTATAGAACATCATTCTATGACTAATAGCAAAGTCCACGCGGTCGTAGTCGCGGGCGGCCGCTAGTATAATATATTACACCAAACACAAACACTTTCAATAAGACATTTAAAAAAGTCTCATTAAAGGATTGAAAAGAGCAAAATTTAAAACATTTAATTAATTATTGTCTTTCCACCTGGAACAATAGAATTGCTTACGGCAGAAATGAATGCAGTAGTGGTATATCCACGATGGAACCAATAACGGGTTATATACATATGTATAATAATATGCATAATAATAAATGGTAACGACACCCGTGAGTACGTCGACCCCCAGACGTGCATACGCTACGATTGCTGATTGGGGGAAAGCAGACCAACAGCGAAGCAATTCATCGTGATCTGCTCAAGCAGTGTTCTGTAAAGGACCTGTCTGACAAGGAGGGCTTTATCAAGGTCGAGAAGAAGAAGAGGAAGCCCACTCTTTAGAACAGGTGCGGCACTGCACCGACCGGCCCGGATCGGACTGGATGATGCAGCCAGCCATTATGACGACGCTGCTGAATGTGTCCCGTCTGCATGACTCTACAAAGGCCGAGGAGATTGTAGAGTACATCCGCATCAAGACCAACCTCAGACTGAGGGTTGAGCGATTGGAGTCTCGCCATACACATAACTTTAATTCATTTGTGGTGAGAGTTACCACACAGCAGTTGACAACCTTCATGAAGGAGGAATTTTGGCCGAGAGGTGTTGTGTTCCGGCGCTTCCGAGGCCGGTTACCCGACACCGCGCGCAACACGACGCCGCGCGCCGAACCTTCGTGTTACCTAGTCATAGTATAATATTTGTGTATAGTATAGTATCTTATGTTTTATTTTATTTATTTTTGTATTGGTTTATTGTAATTTTATTTGTGTATTGGTTAAATAAATAAAATTCTACCACTTGTAAAACCGTCTAGGTATTCTTTTTCTGAACATACTTTGTCTCGTAAGTTTTTTCAAAGAAAGAATATATGGTGCCGAAGCGTGATCAAAACTGATTGAGTATCGTAATTATGTTTATGGAAAGCAATTGAAACTTCCAACTCCACTTAAGTGGTATTTTTGTACTTAATCTGGAGTTTTCTTGGAAGCAACTTCTGATTTAAAGGGAAGTTGAACTGATTACAACAGCTTTTAACTTCGTTTCAAACCGGAAATTCATTTCAATTTTTAGGCAAAGTATTGTCGGTAACTTGGGGTTTGAGATGCCAAAACTTGGAAGGAAAATTGGTACGATAACTTCAAATTGGGCTTAGGGGACACCAATGTTAATTGATTTTTGAAATCAATTATAAACAAGTAAGGTACGATAACGAATATTCGAAATCTTGGTGTTTTAGGGTTCCATACCCAAGGGGCGCAAACATAACCCTTGTTCGCTCCAACTTCATTCATGTGAACCACCTTCATCCTCCCTCTCTTTCCCGCAAGCGCACTATTATATAATATTGTCACCATTCGCATGAATGTATATGGATCAGGAAGAATTATCAAACAGTCTGCCTTCGTCCCGCCGCCGACGCGCACGCCGCCGACGCGCACGCAAGTCCTCTCGTGACAACCGCACCGCAAGCCACCTCACACGTGGTTAGACTCGCCGCTATCACCGCTGTCAATAGTTTGTGATTTAACGACTCAAAGTGAATAGGTGCCTATAGTGTATTGTGAAGGACAACACCAGTTCCCGGGCAAGAGAAGATTGATCGAGGCTTCATCAGAGCACGAGCATACCATCTGCTCCAGCCCCTGGGATAATCCAGGTAAGTGCGCTTGCTCCCTTTATCAATCCTCCTCGGTTTCCACCCTTTATTCCACCATTTTTGATCATATCGAACCGGAGGTCGAACCGCAACTTACAGTCCACAATTCCTTACCCGCAGCGGGGGATCATCTTCAGATCCACCATCATTTTTGGTCCATGTCGAGCCGGATTTCGAGCCAATAGTTTGGTCACATCACCCGGGTTAATTATTTAATCTCATAAATACGCATACATATGTATTTCATGTAATATATTATAAGTGCCTATTCATATTTATTTTTGCAAATAAGTATTATATCTGCGATTATTTTATATCCCGCATATAACGCACCGCTCACGTAGGTATATTATTCTTTTTGCAAAACGCACCGCACCATCCGCTCCATTATTTACCTATTTTTGTAATCGAAATTACACCTCATAGGTACGCATTCTATTTTTCATTAATTGAAGTCCGCCATATTGTTACCGGAACCGACGCGACCGGCGATCGTTGTTTCGCTAATAACTACCTACCTACGAAACTATTCATTTATTACGCCATACTGATTTTATAATTCCAACTGTTTTAACTGATTTATCTTGTTCACGACAAAATGTCTACTAAAGGTAAAATTGTATCTGAAACGGTTTCAAATGACGAAATTAGTTTGAAAATATTAATTGCAAAACGAAATTCTATTTACGAGCGTTTACAACAAATTTATGATTTATCTATAACTGCATTAAGTTCGTCAGACGAACAGGACACATTTCTTGACACGGTATCTGACCTTGAATACTTGCGTACTGAGTTCAAGGACACGTTAGAATCTTATAATGTTACAAATTTAAAATTAAATCCGAACGCGCAAGTCGATTTCGGATCGTGGAAATCTTTTCATGATCTATATAGTCGTATTAAAAGTCAAGTGTCCAAATTAAACGCTTCATCTTCAAGTAAATTACAGAATAGTTTACCACCAAAAATTATACCGGCGCTTCCGCCCATAGAATTACTTTCTTTTAATGGGGACATACGACACTGGTCTATGTTCTACCAACAATTTAAAACCTTAGTTCATGATAATCAGCAATTAACAGATGCTGAACGCGTCTATTATCTTGTTAGTAAACTTAGTGACAAGGCATTATCAATCTGTTCAGGCTTAATGCCTACAGCTGAAAACTATTCTGTGATATGGAACGCGCTCATACGTAGATATATGGCGAATAGACTTAGTTCTGCAGTTTTTGCGATAAAGAAAATTCGTTCCCTCACAGACATTGAAACAGCCAGATTAGTTTATTTCAGTTACTTCCATAGTTTAATGTCATATGGCATTTTACTGTGGGGTAATGCGGCTGATATGATATTGAATCAATTTTTATTTTGCAGAAAAGGGCTATTCGCGCAATTTATAACTTAGGTGTTAGAGAATCACTTAGAGAAAAATTTAAAGAGATCAATATTCTTACATTTGCTTCGCAATATATCTACGAAAACATAATGTATGTACGCAAAAATAAAGAGAAATTCACAACCATATTGGACTTGCATAGTCCTAACTGTGTCTCAACTAGGAACGGCCACAAGCTGGCATTTCCGAAATGCCGGCTCCATAAAAAAAGCTCTTCTTTTATTGGGAGGTCCATTAGGATATATAATAAAATCCCAATAAAGATTCAATCCCTGCCTTTAAAACATTTTAAGAAGACAGTCAAACAAGTCCTCTGCCGCAAGGCTTACTACAACACTAAGGACTATCTTAATGATAAAAGAGCGTGGGAATGAATCTCGCCCACACAAAGCTATTTCTAAATTAAATGTAATATATAGTTTTAGTAATTACTCGCAACTGTGAGCAGCTGGAAGTGGGTTTATGGTGTCTCATACGATCAGCTATCACGTGTGCCCATTATGGACCCATAGCCATACTGTTATCTCAATTATATATGTACTGTTTTTTTAAAAGAGTGCTGGGAGTTTTTTTCCGCCGCCTTTTTTCTCTCAGCTCAACATCTAGCCCAAACGGGCACTTAAAGGCGATGACCGGGAAAAAATGACATTCATTAAGCGAATATTTTGTATTCCTAATATGAAATAAATATTTTTTCTTTCTTTCTTTCTTTCTATAACGACGAGCGTGCGCTCGCGACTACCTACGTCAGTCAGCTGTTAGAACTGAAGAACGTTAACACTAACACATCCGCTGGTTATCAAATATTTATGGATAAATTTGATGCTTCTATTAACGCCCTTAAGCAACTTAATATTGATGACATATCTGATTTTCTGTTTCTAAATATCGCGCTTAGAAAATTAGATAACGATACCGTAAAGTCGTTCGAAATGTCGTGTCGCAACGTAAATATACCTAAATATTCCGCTTTGGTTCAGTTTTTACATGACCAGAATAGGGCTTTGTGCCATACAATAAATACTTCGCATAATATGTCTAACAATAATAAAATTAAAGGTAATTTGGTTCCCGCTCCCGCTAAGAATATAAGTAAAACTTTTATTAATACAGATTCGTCTCGGTCATGTATTTTCTGTAAATCGGGTGATCACGAACACCTATTTGTCTGTCCGCATTTTATAAAATAAATACACAAGACAAGTACAATTTTGTAAAACGAAATAAATGTTGTACTAATTGTTTAAGTAATAAACACGCCACTCCTTTTTGTAAGTCACAGCGTAGATGTAGACATTGCTCCCGCTCGCACCATACGCTACTTCATTTTGTTAGTAGTAGGAATAAGGTCGATCAGTCTTCGGTACAACCAGGTCCAGGAGAACAAAATGCATCCACGTCATGTAACGTATCGCGCGATTGCGGTAATGCGCCGCACTGCACTACATTATTGGGGACTGCGAAGATTAAAGTTTGTACTAAATACGATCACCAATATTTGTTGCGTTGTTTAGTGGACCCTGGCTCGCAATGTGATTACATTACGAAACAGTGTTGCAAACGTTTATACCTACCGATATCAAATAAAACACCAGTTAAAGAGGCGCAAGGAATCGGTGGAGTATCGCAGAAGATTTTAGGTGTTACTTCTTTGCAGTTTAGCTCCCGCTTTGATGAAAATAAACTTTATCATATTGAACCGTTAGTTGTTCCCACTATAACTGGACAATTACCCGAGTCGTTAATAGACGTTTCGAAAATTAATTATATAAATAATTTACGTTTAGCTGACGATCAATTCCATACACCAGGTGACATTGACGTTTTATTAGGGGTTAATACTTATTTACAAATTTTGTTAATTGATAAAATAATTAATTCGCAATCGCCGAGTGCCATAGAAACGTCACTAGGATACATAATAATGGGAGACGCAGAGATCGACTTTCCTACTTGCATGCCGCGTTCTTTAGTTTCTTATCCTACTCGTATTGATAAAAGTCAAACGTCGCTAAAGTTAGAGGAGCTGCCGCAAAAAACTTATTTGAGTCCTGATGAGCAGGAATGTGAGAATATTTATAATTCCACTACTCGTCGCAATTTGGACGGACGATATGTTGTCGCCCTGCCCTTCAAGGACACGCCTGATAAGTTAGGTGATTCTTTTCCGCTAAAAAACCCTTCTCGCTCCTAGAGAGACGTTTTAATAAATGTCCCGATCTTCGCTCCCGCTACAATGACGTCATTCAAGAATACATCAACAAGGGTTTTTTATCATTGGTTGTTTCAAATAATTCTACGGAACCTTGCTTTTATCTCCCGCACCACCCTGTCATACGTAATGATAAAAGTACAACTAAATTGCGAATAGTACTCGACGCAAGCGCTAAGTCAGATAATGACATTTCATTAAATGATATTTTACATAGTGGGCAAAATTTACAGTCTGATATTTTTAATATTTTAATAAACGTACGAGTTTATCGCATCGCCTTTTTTGCCGACGTTAGACAAATGTATTTATGCATTGAAGTACAAAAATCGCACCGCGCGTTTCAACGCATTCTTTATCGCTTTTCTAATGAGGAAGACATACAAACATACGAATTTAATCGTGTGACTTTTGGTTTACGCTCTTCGCCTTTTCTTGCACTACGCACATTACGTCAGTTGGCTTCCGAGGAGAGGGAGTCCTATCCTTTGGCTGCTTCGGTGGTCGAACAAGATATTTATATGGACGATATCGCGTCCTGCGCGCCCTGCGTCAACAGCGCCGTTGACGTAGCCACTCAACTAATTCAAATGTTTCAGCGAAGAGGATTTGAATTGGTTAAGTGGACTAGTAACAGTTCAGATCTTTTACAGCACATCCCCGCAACGCACCGTCAGCTTGACGGGGTCTCATTCGACGACCAAAATATTTTAAAAATATTGGGTCTTCGTTGGCACCCCGCAACTGATTGTTTTTCTTTTCTAGTTTCGCCGCCGCCGCTCGCTTGTACCAAGCGTTCTATTTTATCCGCAACCGCTCGCTTATATGATGTTCTGGGGCTCGTGGGTCCAGTAATTCTTTTCTCTAAGCTTCTCATTAAAACCTTATGGGTTCTCAAACTTGACTGGGACCAGGCTCCGCCCGCTCACGTTGTTACTGTATGGCAACAATATATTTCAGAGTTACCTTTGATATCGAAATTAAAGTTTCCTCGCCATATGGGTATAAATAAAAATTTGCAAGTCTCGCTAGTCGCGTTCGCCGACGCCAGTGAAAAGGCGTATGGCTGCGTGATTTATTCGCACATCGTTAATGATGATGACTCACCAGTGGTAACGCTGATTTGTTCTAAATCAAGGGTGTCGCCGCTAAAAACTATTTCGTTAGCTCGGCTCGAGTTATGCGCCTTAGTATTACTCGCTAATTTACTGCGTACCGTACATGACACGCTATCCGCTAGACATCCCGTTAGTAACATTTATGCATTTTCGGACTCTGAAGTCGCCCTTTGTTGGGCCCGCTCCTCACCCCACAGGTTTAACACATTTGTTTCTAACCGCATTTCGCAAATACAGTCTTCTTTATCTCCTGATAATTTATTTCACGTAGCTGGTTTTGAAAATCCCGCCGATTATATTTCTCGCTGTTTATTGCCGTCGCAAATAATAAATTGTGATCTGTGGCTACACGGTCCCGCTTGGTTGTCCTCACCGAGGAGTGAGTGGCCAATACAACCATTTTCACTATCTGCCACCGATCTACCGGAAGAAAAAACTGTAACATGTACTGTTAGTAATAGTCCAGAGCATACATTTATTTCAGACGAATATTATAAAGTATTTAATCAGGTCCTTTCTGATAACCGCATCACATGGAAACTTAACCCTCCAAACGCTCCACATTTTGGTGGGCTTTGGGAGTCAAATATAAAGATAGTAAAGTATCATTTATTTCGCGTCATAGGTAAGCAAATCCTCACGTATGAGGAGTTGCTTACTGTCCTCACTCAGGTCGAACGCATATTAAATTCACGACCGCTTTACGTGTTAAGTAGCGATCCGGCGGAACCTACTGCACTTACGCCCGCGCATTTCCTCGCTGTTAATCCACTTGGATGTTTACCCGCCGCGGATCTTAGTAAGGAACGCATTAATCTTTTATCACGTTTTTCATTGCTTGATTCGATAGTTCAGTCATTCTGGAAGCGCTTCAGATCAGAATACTTACATACACTACAAGCAAGAGAAAAGTGGAATAAACATTCTATTAATTCCATTTCTGTAGGAACCGTTGTTCTTATCGATATGGATAACGCTCCGCCTCTTCAGTGGCCGCTAGGCGTCGTCACTGAACTGTTTCCTGGTAGGGATGGTGTGGTGCGCGTTGCACAAGTGAAGACTAAGAGCTCCACTTTGCAGCGGCCCATTGTTAGACTTTGCCCTCTACCAACACAATAATATTGTAGTTTATATTTTATAAGTTATAGTTTAAGTATAAATTCTCATTCCGCTATTATAATATTTTTATTAATTTACTAATTATATTCATCGCATCGCCTCTGTTCACCGCATATATAGTTTTTTCTATATGATATTAACTCCGCTGTATATATTTATGTTTATTTTTTTTAATTCGCTATTTGAGGAGACCTCAAGGCCGGGGGGATGTTCGCGCCAACTTCATTCATGTGAACCACCTTCATCCTCCCTCTCTTTCCCGCAAGCGCACTATTATATAATATTGTCACCATTCGCACGAATGTATATGGATCAGGAAGAATTATCAATCAGTCTGCCTTCGTCCCGCCGCCGACGCGCACGCCGCCGACGCGCACGCAAGTCCTCTCGTGACAACCGCACCGCAAGCCACCTCACACGTGGTTAGACTCGCCGCTATCACCGCTGTCAATAGTTTGTGATTTAACGACTCAAAGTGAATAGGTGCCTATAGTGTATTGTGAAGGACAACACCAGTTCCCGGGCAAGAGAAGATTGATCGAGGCTTCATCAGAGCACGAGCATACCATCTGCTCCAGCCCCTGGGATAATCCAGGTAAGTGCGCTTGCTCCCTTTATCAATCCTCCTCGGTTTCCACCCTTTATTCCACCATTTTTGATCATCGAACCGGAGGTCGAACCGCAACTTACAGTCCACAATTCCTTACCCGCAGCGGGGGATCATCTTCAGATCCACCAACCCTATTACTGAGACTGCTGTCCGTCCATCCATCCGTAAAATAAAGCCCTTACTAATAATCCCTACTAATATTATAAATTCGAAAGTAACTCTGTCTGTCTGTCTGCTACGCTTTCTCGCTTAAACTACTGAACCAATTTTAGTGAAATTTGGAACAAAGATAGAGTGGACCTTGGAAAAGGACATGGGATAGTTTTCATCCTACGGGAACCTATAAAACGGGTCCTCGGGGGCGAAGCCGCTGGCGGAAGACTAGTCTTTGTTTAAGTAAGCAAGTTATAGTGAAACAATGTAAACAATGTTTTTCCTTGTTTTGGCATGTGTCATTCTGTGCGCTTCAGAGCAGAACGGTAAATAACTACTACAAGCTTAGAGCTAAACTAGATATTTTTCAGCGCGTTCGCGCGTCATTTGTTTGTTCTTTGTAGTGCGTGTACGTCCGAAATAGCCAGATTTGACATTAACCGCGACACGCGCGTGTAACCGCGTTTTCCGAAACGACCGTATACCACTTAACATACTAAAAGAGGTAGAATGGAAATGTGGGCGGTGCAGACGCGCCAAGGAATTTTCACAAAATCTCTACAGAAACACGCGATCGTGCGTGCGTATATGCGTGCTTGTGTGCGTGCTTGTGTGTGATTCATTCATTTGAAATCGCGTGATTGTGCGGCACTAAGATTGGCTAGATTTGAAATTGCAAATATGTGCGTAGGCTTCGTATTTATTTAAGTACAGATGTAATGGAGGTGAAAGGCGGGCTTGATCGGCGACACCAGTCTTCATACGAACGGCGCATTATTGCCGTTCTACCGCTCTTAATAATGTTCTGTGCGCGCCGAAAAATAAGCTAGTTTATAACCGCTTTTATACACCGTTTATTATTTATTTATTCTTTAATTGTTTACCTAAAAACTAGGCTAAAAATGGGCAGACTTAATGCCTAGTGGCATTCTCTCCCAGTCAACCCATGGTGATGGTGAGAATTTGTAGTAAGGGAGTATATAGTTAAGAGGGATTCCTTCGAAGCACACACCATAGTGAAGCTGGTAGAACACTCAGAGAGAGCTTATATCTCTTAGCAAGTTAAGCTATTCTGACTTGGTTGCCTATTTTGAGTATCGTCTCATGCCCTGAGATGGGACGTCTTCACCTTAGAAGAGCCCCATAATTGGGAGCTGAGAGTTTACTCCACATTGCTCCAATTTGGGTTATGTTGAAATAAGTTAAACATAATGGCAACATTTTATTATAATTAAGTTTTTATATGACATCCCCATTTGCCGCTATGAATGTAAAATCTACTCTGTGGTTCCTTTTTCTTTTTCGCCTGCACCGCGTCCACCATTGTTCGGTCAATTATTAAGTTACTCTGTAAAACCTGATTATTATAATATACCAAGTTATTAAATAGGTCGGCAGTTTAATTTCTCCAGGTTACCCTCGAAAAGCCGGCGTAAGCTATGCTATTTATAAATATAACAACCAATTCTTACCTGTCACAGTCCATTCACCATTGTCTTGCCGAGAGCCCAAGCCATCCTTGACGATGAACGTCCAGAAATATATCTTGTCTCCTACGGCCAATTTAGCGTTGCGATCCCTGAAGGTCCATCTTCCGTTTTTGGCCTTAGTGATGTCAGCAGACCAGTGGCCTGCCTCCAAGCCTTCCATCTCCTCGTTGAGCTTTCCATGGAACGCGAAGAGAGAGTATTGGTCATCTGGAAAACAATTTTTAAGGTTCACTCATAACCTAAAGGAGAGGTTTTTTAATCGTTGTCAAAATCAAATTTTGCTTTCGCTTCGGTTGTTGTCAGAGGAAGGTTGTTGTTCAACATCATAATGAGAATGTAGTCACTATTCGTACCTCAATTACTTTGAAATGAAATGAAATGAAATATTCTTTATTCACTGTACGGTTCCTTTACAAACTCTTAGTGAAAGTATTTTTTTTTGTTCTGTCTGCTCTGGGTACGCTTAGGCAATGCTGAGCTGAAGAAAAGAGCAGACGGAGAAAAACTTCAGCCCTGTTTTAAAATATAGGGTATACAATAGCTAACTTTCTTACAGAGTAGATGGGCCGATAAGGAACATACGTGACAGCTACCGCATGTGTCAAGTCAATGTCGTCCCACAGCCACCTGCCTTTCTATAATGTTTTAATCTTACATATAAGTATTTAAATTAATTTATCACTTTCAGCTATGAACGAGCTTATGACCGTCTCAAAAGTCGAAATGCCGGAAGGTGAGCAACGGAATCAATCGAAATAATAATAGTACCTAATTAGGGTTCCGTACCCGAAGGGTGCCAACGGGACCCTATTACTAAGCCTCTGCTGTCTAGGATAGTTATTAAATAACTTTGATTTTTATTTCATCTTAGTTCAATAATAATTAAGTCAAATGACTGAAGTACCACTTTGTGACGTCAACTTGTTTCTCATACATAGCGTTGCCAGGCGTCCGGGTAAAGCCGGACATAGGTATGCTTTTTGATTGCGTATCCGGCCAAAATAAACGGTGTCCGGCTTTTGTTAGGCTTTTTACATTTCGCAAACGAGTGAGTGCCGAGCAAGGCCGAGCACAGGCATGTCGACTGTTGGTCGCTCCCGCAAGCCGCAGTGCCGCAGTTTTTTTGTCGTACCTATTAATACATAAACACAAAATCCTCAATAATGTAGGATGTTCGGCCTTTCTACCCAATTGTCCGGCCGAACTGGCAGGTCTGTCCGGCTATTAGGTTTGGCAACCTGGCAACCCTACTCATACAAAATGTTGAGGATGTATCTCAATTGATTTGGCAGTCAACTACCGTATTCCAACTCTACCTCATCTTTAAAAATATGCACTTCTCTTTTTGTTAATATCAATAATTACTTACTTATATATACTATGCTAACATACTTTTGTTTAAAATATACTTATATAAGTTTTTAAAGGAAAACCAATTACCAGGTATGGACACTCGTAGACCCTTTGGATAAATCGCTTCTAACTTAGCCGGTGGCACATCAAAACATAGCACGGATTTCGCACATAAACACACAAATGCCAATTTTATGAGATACATTATCACTAATCACTATCTCTGTTTAACACTGGGAAAATAAACTGGTGAGAGTGAGATGTATATAGAGTACCATTACCGATGACCGATCTGCGCAGGCAGTGGTCATTTACTGATATGATCGCGGTTTTACCGCATTGGAAACTATTCGTAATTATTTGCTTTGTTAAATAATCATCGCACTAATGATATATTATTTTTAGGCATACAAACACCAACGGGGTCGGCGATTTTGGCGTTCAAGTTGTGTTGTCGTCATGTTTTAGTGTGTTTAAATCAATACAATAATAACTTTATTCATAAATGTTACCTATTTAAATTTTAAGCAATATTATTATTGAATCAGGCGTTACTTAGCCGAACTCCATTGTAATAAAGGTAGGTAATAAAAACTACTATGTAAAAATCCGCAATCTAAATGTATGATGATGTATACTTTTATATGCAATAGCACTTCCCTCCCAGATGAGAAACATGGACATGCTACTATAAAAAATATACACCAACATACTCGTACGTACCACCATCAACTCGTTTTTGCACCCAAAACCCAGAAGCTATGAATCTATGATGTTCTGACATCATCAGAGTTATAGAATCTACGACGGTTACTCGCAAGAGTCGCAAGTAATTAACAAGAAATAATTTTAAGCAATGTTTAAGATGAAAAGCGATGGCTGAGTAGTAAAAAACCATGGTCTTCGACGCGACCAATCCCGGGTTGAAATCCTCGCCGCGCACCTCTGACAAAGAAATTCGTAATGTGCGCATTTATTGCTGCTCCACAGTGATGGAAAATACCGTGATATTTAATTGATTACGATGTTTTCCATCGCCGTGCATGCTTGAGAGAATTTATAATTTCTCGAAAGCATGACGTCCATCAATCCGCACTTGGCCGGCGTGGTGGACTATGGCCTAAATCCTTCTCACTTTTGAGAGGAGACCTGTGTCCAGTGGGACATAAAAACGTTGAAAAAAAGTTTATTTATGTTCGGGATTTAGAATAGAGCTACGGTATCCCCTGCCTGACCGTAAAAGGCGACTAAAAGGGGGCTTCCGGGGTTGCGGACGGTAAGAGTGGGAGCTCTACTCGTCCAACCAGCAGCCCCGGGAAGGACAGCTGTGTGTGCGTGGCCGCATGCCGCTGTGAGCGCTTGAGGATGCAGGAAAGCGCATCTGCTTTCCCGAAGATGCGCCCATCTGGGGCGCCGCGCGTGGAGGACACCAGTGCGTTCCACTGGAGATCCCGGAGTCCTCCTTAAGCACAGAGGCAGGCCACCAAGGGGGTTTTAGTGCAGTACGAATCCCACATAACCCGGTATACTCTCCCAAGATGCTGGGTACCTTTTGAAGGTTTTCCCCCAATACCAAAAAAAGGGGTGCTTACCGAGATTTGAACTTGACACTCCGTGTCGAAGAGTGCTGTCGGCACCGCTCGACTATAATTGCTTTTTATTAAGTCTAAAGAAGTAGACGGTAACATCACAATAACCTTATTTATATAATCAATATTATTGAAATACAATATTAACTTATCATCGACGTGAGATAACATTGACCTTTTTAATGTAGGTACTAAAACTTCTTAGAATCGTCGGCTAGCGACAAAAAATAAATGCGGATAAGTATTGTTCAAGTAAACTAACAAGACACTTGAATGAAATTACGTGATTATATATTATATTACATTATATCTTTAATTACGGAGTTACCCGTTAGAAAGATTGTGAGAGTATTGCGAGTGAGATTTCAATCATAAACACACGCACACACACACACATATATATATATATCTATGTACTTACTAAACAATTTTCCTTGTTAAAATGGTTTCATGCGACGGATCAACATAATACCAAGATAATACCTAAGCACCCCGAGTCGTGATATACTTAATTAAAAGATGGTTATTATGCACAAATAACCAAAGCATCTTGATTAAATTTATTGTACTTATTATACTAGTCCTCGTAATTAAATGAGAATTAAATGAGAAGAAACAATACGAGTATTACAGGTACAAATTAGGTAGTATATAGTGAGACCATTGAGAGCGTTTAAACTTTTAATGTAGAAAGGTTTATCCCTGCTTAATATTGAAAATTCGAAAGTAACTCTGTCTGTCTGTCTGCTACGCTTCCCCGCTTAAACCACCGAACCAATTTAATGAACACCGATAGAGTGGACCTTGGACAAAGGACATAGGATGCTACATGATAGGATCCTACAGGAACCTATAAAACGGTTCCACGCGTGCGAAGCCGCTGGCGGAAGGCTAGTAGAGAATAAAAATAAAAGATATCTCAGACTACAAAAATATTTTATTAAACTTCTCAACCCAACTTCTCAACACCAACCCGCATTGGAGTAGCATGGTGGAGTAAGCTCCAGGCCTCCCCAATAATGGGGAGAGACCCGTGCCCAACAGTGGGACGCAAAAAGGGTTGCAGCCAAACTTCTCAATCTGAAAAACGGTCCTAAACAAGAGCGGTGTTGTCATTGTGACCTAAACATAATGGTAATGAAACTTTTCAATGTTTTCCTTAACTATGCCTGAACAAAAAAATATTAAAGGCCATGTCTACCAACCAGGTTTGATGATTATTAAAAATCTTTTCGTACTTCTTTAAAAAACCGGCCAAGTGCGAGTCGGACTCGCGCACCGAGGGTTCCGTAAAACAGTTTACGATTTATGACGTATTAAAAAAAACTACTTACTAGATCTCGTTCAAACCAAATTTCGGTGGAAGTTTACACGGTAATGTACATCATATATATATTTTTTGGATTATCATTCTCTTTAGAATTTACAGGGGGGCGGGGGACAAACGATTTACCACTTTGGAAGTGTCTCTCGCAAACTATTCAGTTTAGAAAAAAATGATGTTAGAAACCTCAATATCATTTTTGAAGACCTATCCTATTTTATTAAACAATCAGTTTTAGTTCTAAATATGGGGAACCCCAAACATTTATTGTTTTTTTTCTATTCTTGTGTGAAAATCTTAATGTGGTTCACAGAATACTTCTACTTACCAAGTTTCTTATAGTTTCGGAAAAAAGTGGCTGTGACATACGGACGGACAGACAGACAGACAGACATGACGAATCCATAAGGGTTACGTTTTTTGCCATTTGGCTACGGAACCCTAAAAAGATTTGCAGTCAATACATTTTTAAACTATGGGAATCACTCATACAAATAACAAAACAACAAGTTGTACCTATATTTATTTGGTAGTATTATAATGAGCAGCTATTTATATAAATGTCTCTGGTGACGATGTTCTTGAATAAAGTACATTTGAAAATTTACTTGTGGGATATATACCACCATTCACTTTAATTTTTTAAGTTATATTCCGTAAGTAAAATTTCAAATGTAGTGAGCAACCGATAATCTCCAACAGAGTTTTGAATAAAGTAATTCAATAGTTTATAATGCATAAACTTTAACGGAGTCTATATGGAGGGCACTATCATCAGCCCAAGACGGCAGCCACTCAGTGCGGGACTTCCAGAAGTTGAGCGTTGCCTTCGTGGCCTGGTTGAGCCACGGCTTCGAGTCCTCGTCGGGGAACTCATTCACGCCTCCGATGGTCATGCCCAGAGAAATGTAGAACTGGAACAGAAAGGGATGCAAAATTGGTTTAAAAATTGCTATAGAACATCGCACAACTCTGCAGTTGGTTAGAATAACAGCGGTTTACACTGCGAAACGATTGCAGTTGGCGGTAAGATTGGCACTATCCCATCGTACTGCTCCGTTAGAAACTAATCTAATACCTTTAAACGAGCTATTATTGTATAATAATATACCTGAATCTCGGGAACGGCTCCAACGATACTCATGAAATGCAGGAGTACGCAGGGTATGCACAATAATATACTCGAAAGGTGAAAGACTCGTAAATCGACCTACAACTAGAAAATATCGTTTTATCCGTATTTTCAGTGATAATCAACTGAAAAATATAACTTTTCCCGACATCTGTTCGCGGGTAAATTTAATATTTTTTTTTAAATTGGGAGCTACTTCAGTAGATTGCGTTGTTAAACAACTTTAAGTCAATGAGTCTCTGAAGAAAATAAATTGTTTTTATCCGCGCATCGCTCCGTCATCCGGGTTCTGTTAAAATGTAATCCAAAACGGCACTCAAAAACTTTGTTTGTTTTGTCTCTTTTTTCTTCTCCAAAAACGTGTGAATTGTGGTACGAGGTGTACGAGTCTACGTTACTCGCAGGTAAAGAAAAGTGTCTTCCTTCTATTTTAGTTTACGATTTATAAACCGATAGAATCATTGAGTCGCCTTGTGATGGTTTTAAGTAGCCAAAAATTCATGGGTTTCTCTACATCATCTGCATTTAATCTAGTAATCTAGTAGATATTGGAATACGTATGATGTGTATCGTAAAATGAACCTCCTACAGAGAAGGATTATTTGCAACCAGAGGTCTGGGTTTAACTAGTTCAATACCTTATAAGTTATAAGTAATAATAAAGAACTCGTATTGCTTCTTTATTCTTTCAGGAAGAGTAACGGAAATGCCCCCTTAGTAAATGCATCCATAGTTGTTAAAAAAACTTTTGGCTTTAGTTGTTTATAAGTAATAAATAAATAAATAAAGTCATTTTATGCTTATAAACAGATAATATTCTCCATTGACATACCATTTCATCAAACGGTGCTAACAAGTTTCCCTTCATCCACAGCGAGGCAGCTGGCACCTCGCTCACGTTGACGCCGTCAGCAAAGGTTGGATTTGGTACCACCTCACCATACTGCTTTCCATCGACAAACAATCTTATTACGTCTGAAAGAGAAGCAATCCGTATCAATATTATAAAAGCTAAAGTTTGTTTGTCCTTCACGTTCCAACTGAGCGACTTTATGGTATGATTTTTATTTATGTTATTCCACATAATAGTCAGGAACGCTGAAGAGTAATAGACCCTACCTGTTACCCTCTCCCTCTCTAGAATATGTTGTGCTGTGTTGATTACACAGCTCATATTGTAGATGTTTTATGTCTTAAAGTCCGCTCGGCTATGAATATTTTAAAGCGTGTACATGCACTTTGTTTTACGTTGTTTTTTTTACGCTTTAAAAGCTTACGCACACAATCGCTTGTAATAAGTGTTGTTTATCGTTTAACCGATGTAGTATGGCTAAAGGAATTCCCTGTAGCTTCGGGATTAAAAATAGAGCTACGGTATCCCTGCCTGATCGTAAAAGGCGACTAAAAGGGGGTTTCCGGGGATGCGGACGGTGAGAGTGGGAGCTTCACCCGTCCAGCTAGCAGCCCCGGGAGGGACAACGGTGTGTGCGTGGCCGCATGCCGCCGTGAACATCGGAAGGTGCAGGAGAGCACATATGCTGTCCCGAAGATGGGCCCGTTCTGGGGCGCCGCGCGTGGAGGAGTGCGTTCCTATGGAGATCCCGTAGTCCTCTCAAACGCAGAGGCAGGCCACCGAGGGGGTTTTAGTGCGGTCAAATCCCACATAACCCGGTATCCTCTCCCAAGGTGTCGGGTACTTTTTGCAGGTTTCCCCCCCGATACCAAAAAAAAGTATGGCTAAAGGAAGAAAAAAATGCCAAGGAAATATAAAAAGAGTGATTGAAATCATCAAATTAATATAGCATAGCGGGGTTATTACACGACAAATATCTGCGTTCAAATATTCGTTATGTTGAAATGCACACTTTTAAACCAAATTTATATGGAAGATTTCATACATTTTGTTAGCAACTCTATTACGCAATTTCCTATAAGAGGCAGAAATCTTTCGCCTTTTAACTTGTTGGAATTTTATTAAAGTCACGGAAATCGATTATTTGGAATTAGAAAACTACTTGGAATAACTAACTTGGAATAAGAAGCAAACACAGCATTCATTAATAACATCGTTTTATTTTTATTTTATTTTATTTATTTACAAAATTGTTGTTGTAAGTCTTTTTTATCATCCGTTATCTTAATAAATTAATGATTTTTATAAATTAAAATAAATAAATAAATAACGCTTCACACTCATAGCCCCACAGAAGGGTAGATATACCCTGTGTGGTGGGTACCATGGACACACAAAGACAGAAACGCAAACATCCAGACCGAGAACAGAAATTTAAACTCATCATTCAAATTTCGATTTCACCGGGAATCGAACCCAGGACCCCTCGATTAGCAGTCCGGCATGGTAACCATTGCGCCACGCAGGTCGTCGACACACTATAATATAAATATAATTATATTTTGTATATATTTAAAAAAACGTATTATGTCACGTATTCTCGTTTGTCAGATTTTTTTGTTTAAGAAATTTTATCTTATTTTTATGATATTTTATTTATTTACAAAATCCTTGTTGTTAGTCTTTTTTTATCATCCATTATCTTACGAAGTGGTAAGTTGCGACTTTTTGCTATATATTTAACAATTTATTGAAAAAGACTTACCTGGTCTCCATTCTAGAGAGTATGTATGGTACTTCTGACTCCATCGGGTAACTCCAGTAGTATTTCTCAAGTGTTCACTTCTGCAACACAAACACATACTTAATTCGGTAAAAAAGATATTTAGATTTTTATAAGAAGTTTTTTCTTTTATTTTGATTGAAGCTTATTATAAATTAACGATATTTTATCATACGATCATCATTTATAGCACAGTGCTGGGGTTTGATTCCCAGCGGGGGAGATATCTAAATGATGAAGTTAGAGGTCTTTTCCTAGTCTTGTCTTTGTGTATTTTCATGACAATTACGACATAGCGTATCTACTACTATACTGTGGGCTTTGAAACACGTATGGATATTAAACACACATGAGAAGACACCTTTAGTTTCTGGCTCAAGAAAGGTCTTTTTCTAGCCATCATAGAGCACTCTGAATAATAAATTACCTGCTTGAATTGGCTGAAACGGAAAGTAGCCCGTAACGTTTACGTTCGTGATCAATTTTGCTTTCAAATCAAGTAAAATCTACTAATTTCCGCCGGGCAAATTTTACCTTTTCTGTAAACAAAGATAATAATAAACGTTACACACTCATAGCCCCAGAGTAAGGTAATTAGTACCCTGTGTCGTGGGTACCATGGACACATACAAAGACAGGAACACAAACACCCAGACCGAGAACAGAAATTTCAACTCGTCATTCCAATTTCTGTTTCGCAGGGAATCGAACCCCGGACCCCTCGATTGGCAGTCCGGCATGGTAACCATTGCGCCACGCGAGTTGTCAAAGATGTCAGTGTCATCAGTTATTATTATTATCAGTTTGGATATTTGTTTTTTTTTACTACAGGAGGCTTCGTGATGTTAAGCGGCCGCTGCAAATCATGCAAAATATTTGTGTGAGTCCATGAAATCCATGACAGAGGGCATCCTACTCTAGGGCTATATGAATATCTTTTGCGGGTCACTTTGGGAGCGCCCGACATGTTTCGGACCGTACCGAGGTCCTTCATCATGAGCCATCGCGTGCGGTCGCTAGATGGCCTCGGCGATGTCTTCGCCGTTTTATAGTAAAATATCTTTTGCATTTACTTAAGGTACCTTAGAGGTTCTGCTCCACTCAGAATAGGCCCACCGTACAGCTTCTTGGAGTGCATCAGATTGCCTTTGACACAGGCAACGCGAAGTATTCCCGAAGCATAGTTCAAGGTTCCGTATACGTGGTCACGGGGCTCCAGCTGAATTTCTGTTAACATGATTGATTTATTAAGGAATGGCAATGTTGAATCACTCCAAACACGTGTGACTCGGTCACCAGTATGGCATAGGGGGATCTCCCCCGATGAAAAGTGGCCATGCCAGGGTAGAAGACGTGCTCCGATAGTCTTATTTCAAAGTTTGTATTGTTTTTTTGCAATATATGCAAGACATTTAAGAAATCTTCGATAGCGTGATTATGAATACGTTTAGCATGTAGCACCAACTCTTGATGAGTTGCGGAAGGTTACACTCAACCTTGAACAAAATAGTCTTATTTGAGGACGTATTGTAGACGTACTTTTTTATTTTTTATTTAAATGGAGTAGCAGACTAAGAGTACTACGAGACTAAGAGACTAAAGAGTTAAGTGGTCGCTGCAGCCCATGGACATCTACATACAACCTCAAGCAAGCATTGGTAAGTCTTGTCTGAGGTCGTATGCAGTTGCGCTGCTACTCCAGAGGCTGGTGGTCGCCTCATGTAAGTGTGGCCGGCAACTGCACCTTTCCACCGAAACACAATAGAATTGGTTCACGGCAGAAGTGAGTGCAGCGGTGGTACTTCCCCGGGCGAACCATAATAGTTATACCACCTACAACTACTACTGCTACAGCTACTGTTTGTCTATTGCCATGCTTGCCTGAGAGTAAAAATTTTCAGAAGGCATAATGCGCACTAAACTGCACTTTGCCCACATTGGATAATAGCATAAATCTAAGTCCATCATGCCTAGCAGTTGGTTAAAACAGGGATGAAACAAAATCTTTACCAGGAACAATCCAACTGCCTTCCGGCATCTTTGCGCTCACTTCAATTCTTCCATATTTGAAGGCAAACGACTTCTTGGTTGTAATCTTGCCGGTGACGATGGGAGGTACGATATGAGATCCGGAGGCTTCCCTAAAGCATTCATTTCTTTCGAACATGCCAGTGCATCTGGAATGATACAGTAATAAATGGACATTTTAATTTGTCTTTATTTTTTTACATGGAGTAGCGCTGACAAACATACAGGCTACGGGGAGTTACGTAGTCGCTGCAACCCATGGCCATCTACACTTAACCTCAAGCAATCCTGAGTCTTGCCTGAGCTTGTATTGAGTTGCGCTGCTACTCTGAAGGCTGATGGTTACCTCATTTAAGTTACTTGACAACCGCATTTTTACACCTAATCACAACAAAATTAATCCATGGCAAAAATGGGTGTATCGCAGCAGTGATACTTCCCAGAGTGAACCAGGGTGGATTGCACCGTTGGCCTGGTTATAGTTTCGTTCAAAACTAACGTTAACTGTAAATTTAATGACGACAATAGAATTTAACAATTGTGTGCTTCACCATTACGTTTTTCTTCATTGTTAAAGTTGGTAGACGGTGAAGTTCATAGTAAGTTGATTTGATATTTTACCATAATGCGCCGGCGCCTATAGTTGGCGGTCACCATCGCGATCACGAGTGACGCCACAATAGCTTTAATCGGCCAAAATCGAGCAGTTAACGTTACCGTCAAGTTATGACGTTATTACAACTGTAGAATGGCTTAAACACAAAAAATAGCTTTACCGAGGATTTGACGATTAGTTTGGATTGAGGTATCGTTATAGTTACATTACATATTACGTATCGGCGACGGCGCGCCGAAGTTACATGGTGCAACACAACCTTAGCACTTAAAAACTTAAATAAAATAAAATAAATAAATAAATATTTTTGGACAATTCACACAACGCCATCTGATTCCGAACTAAGCAGAGCTTGTACTATGGTAATCAGAAAGCTGATAAACATACTTTTTATATAATTCTAAATACACAGCACTTAAATAGATAAATTTACATCCAGATTACAAATTACTTCTCTTTAAGGTCCAATTTCTTCAGAACAGCACCGTTTCCATAAATCGACTCTAACAGAACAGGTTTTATGTTAAGAGATCCACTGCCAACGTTGATGTGGTTCCCGTTAAGGTATGTGTTGAATGGAAAGTCCTGGAAAGAGGTGATGAAGCGTGGTCAGTAATAAAATGTATTTTTTACACTTTTTTTTCTTAACCTATTGTTTGCCCTACTGCTGGATCTCCCAAGATTTGTGGACAAGATGCCTTCAAGAAATTACGAGTTAGACTCAGGCATACACAGAAGCGCGCGTAAAACGCAAGCGATCTATGCAGCTAAGCCAAATGAGTCGGTCGGGTGTCACCCATCTCACACCCGTTAGTGGCAAAAAATCATGCGTGTTTCTATATAAATGTAAATAATACGTAAACAAACACAGAAAGTAAACAATTTAGTAAAGAAATAATAAAGGAAAAACGAAGTATAAGAATAATACAAAAGGAAATAAAGTATAAAAATGGAATGAAGATGAATGAAATAATCTATACATATAATAAAACTGTAAGCAGGGTCAATTCTGTACATTGCATATAAATTAAAAAAAATACTTCTAGGGGTCTTTTTATAAGTAACAGAAGCTAAAAATATAAGTTTTGAAATTATTGTCTGTCTGTCTGTCTGTCTGTCTGTCTGTCTGTCTGTTGTTAGCTTTTCACGCAAAAACTACTGGACGGATTTTGATGAAACTTTTTTTGTTTTATATATATTGGTCCTCGCTAACATTTAGGCTATAGATAATTTTAAAAATCACCCTTTAAGGGTGTGAAATGAGCGATGAAAATTTGTATGGAAAACTTGGATTTTTCCAATAGATTTTCTTGAAATTTGGTATAAATATTTTCTAACCAAAATAAAAGAATACGTGTTTCAGGATTTCCCGAAATTCACCCTTTAAATGTCAATTTTCTTTGAAATTCTTTGAAAATTGAGTGTCGAAACTTGATGTACAGAATATTTTTGTGCAGAGTAATATACTTATAATTTTGTATTTGTAATCTTTACTAACATAGTAAGAATTCTATTTAAGCTTTTTTCAAAACTACCCCTCAATAGCAAATAAAATGGATTCGAAAGTTGGTATCTCAAGCGTACAATAATTAACCTTAACTTAATATTTCATTCTCAAATTCTTTTCCCTTCTTTGAATGATGTGTTTACTGATATATTGTTGAATAAATTTCCGTAACATTACTACCCTGGGATGCTACTCTGTACGCCCGTATCTGAAACTTATTGAATTTTCGGGTCTCATTTTTGAGTAAGACTGATGAAATTCTAGCAATATTATTCATTCAGTGGCTTAATATTATCAATGACAACGTTAATCTTTAAATTCATGAATAAAGTGTCTAAATATGCCAAAAATGATTCCGAAAATGTTAGAACTTATGGACGGATGCATACAGAACAGCCTCCCAGGTGTCATGTTAACTCGACCGAGTAGTAGTGTGTATTTCATATCAATCGGGTGATAAACAAAAAAGTTATGTTCATTTACACAATACGCGACATAAACTTAATAGGCACTTTGGGGAATTTGTATGAAAGTTTCGGTAACAGCCCATTCAAAACCATAAATAAAAGTTTATATTTAAATTATTTTGAACTCTCACTAATATTGTCGACTATATTAAATATACTTAGATTAGCTTACTGTATTTTTTTTCGTTGGCCGAGTATGGCTAGACTATAGGTACCTAATAAGCGCATCGCGAGCCTTACCGCCGCCGAATCTTACATCACAGGCTCCATTGAGTTAGTTGCTCAGCTTATTAGTCTTCTTTTGGGGTGGAAGATTATGAACAGGCTGCAGCTGAAACGATTATTATCGCTACATTATATCAAGCTGCAACCTTTTTAGCATTCCACTGCTGAGCATGGAGCTCTCCCAATACTGAGGAGGCCTCAAGCTCCGATGAACCGAAATCCAATTCTTACAATCTCAATGCATCCAGTATTAAGGTTGTAAGATACGGAATCTAAACCTTCATACAGAATGTACAAAGCTTTAACAAAACGAGACTACTGCAGACATCTAGGTGACAAATAGTTAAACTTTTAGTGAACCAACTGTTAATCTCAATATCTATCTATTTGGTAATTTGACATTCGATTTATCAACCACAAAGTTTACATGCCATACGGTAGATGGCGTTATTGAGCAATATTCATTTCTTCTCCAAAGTGAATCGATGGAGATAATTTCAAATAAAAGCCTAAAGTCTAATAAAAGTAAGCACATAGTGTAAAAAAAATAAAAAATAACATTTCACACGTATAGCCTCACATTAAGGTATATATACCCTGTGTCGTGGGTGCCATGAACACACATAGATACAGAAACACAACCACCCAGACCGAGAACAGTTTAAACTCATCATTGAAATTTCTGCCGGATTCGCTGCCGGATTCTAACCCGGGACAGTTCGATTAGCAGTCCGCCATGGTAAACATTGCGCCTCGCGGGTTGCCCCATCGTTGGGAAGGTATACGTATGATGCTGAACATTGTTAATTGGACCAATGATAACTTAACTCATTTTTTGCGTTTCTTTATTGCGTACGGGCTGAGGGCTCATCCACACACGTTGATTGATGGAGATATTAAGGATTCTTTAAAGATTCTTTATAAAAATATTCTTTATTTCCAAATACAGATAGCACATGTGTAGAGACCCTGCCTTCTGCTTAAGTTTTCACAATTTTATATGAGTTATGACTTATGACCAAACTGCTGTCCGCAAGTTTTAAACCTATAGTTTATTAATTGACCTTACAATTATTTTTCCGATTGTTTAATCCTAAGCACGTGTATGTTTAGAAATTTTATCTCCCAAGTACAAGTAGTTGTATAGTGCACCTCTTTTCTGCAGTAGGTTAAAGCTATTTATATAGAATGAGTCTATACATTCTTTGCAGTATAAATTCACCCAATTTACTAAAGATACTATTTTTAACATAGATGAAGCCACGGGCACAGCAGTATCTCTTAACTTTAATAAACGACGTACATATTTGTAAAGAGAATCTGATTGCGCGAGAAAAGCGAAACGTGAGAAAAGTGGATAGTAAGATCAGTACAGTAAGCATTCCTTACTGTTTTAGGTTTGAAGGATTTAGAAAAAATACATTAGGTTTCTTCTGAACATAATAAACATTGTATTATAATAAAAGATTTCACTATATGTAAGAATAATCTACCTGCTACTTATTAAATGCAAATAAATAATCTTTATTTTTTAATCAATCCATTTTATAAAAGTCTTTATACACGCGGACGACGTCGCGGGCACAGCTAGTAAATAATATTTTGTAATAAATATTTTGTTTAAAATAATGGAACATAACCATATACCTGTGTTATAAGCGGATTTCTGATTATATTTGCAACGCTACCTGGAATTGTTATTCCTAACAACTCTATCTAATAAGGTGAAGATTCTGGACTAACAATGAGCCGACCATCCATTAAAGGAGGTACTGATTATTCTCTATCGTTTTGCGTGTTTTATACAGACTTTAAGGTTGTTAGTTTCTAATTTAATTCAATGTTTAGTTAAGTTTCTTATTACTGTAACCACTAGTTTATTAAATAAACCCCGTTAAACTTTTTACGGCTTTTATTTCTCTACAATATCAGTCGTTAAACCTCGTCGGAGGCCTTATGGGCGGTTTGAAAACATCCGACAGCGGGTTGGCCACTAATCCGCATCTCCACCAACCAGCATTGGAGCGTGGTGGAGTAATCTCCAGGCCTCCCCAAGAAGGAGGAGAAAGGAAAACATCATAATCAATGAAATATAACAATATTTTTTCTTGAGCAGCGATTAACCCGAACCAAGCAATTTTTTTTGTCATAGTTGTTATCGCTCGCCATCGCTTCTCAGTCTGCTATCTTTACACTTAGCTAAGATGATGTACTGTTTTGTCTCTTTTATCTATAAAAATTTATAGAGATTACTGCCAGTATTCTTATTCACTTTGGGGTAGTAAACGAAAACTTAACAGTAATTGATAGGGTCCTCCCAAAATCTGTTTTTATAGGTATTAGGAAGTAGCGAATCAGTCCCTATAGGTAATAGGGATTAATTTTAGGGTATTGGCTAGTGATCACCACGTCAGTGTGCCGTGTGAAGGATCATGCCTTCGATTTTCAAAGAAGGAGAATTCTACGTAATCAATTTTAATTAAAACAGAGCCTCAGATTTGTAGAGACAGACTTTGTAGAGTTTTTTTATTATCTTACGACTTTTTTTCTTATGTAACAATTTAAATGTTTTACCCTTCATAAGATTTGATAACTTTTTACGGGTAATTTCATGTGAGTCTTAACAGTTATACATGAAGTATTTTCTGTTAATATTTTACCTACTTCTATTTCGTTTTTCTCCTCAAAATTATATAGCCATCCTAGGTTGTCGCAACTGCTATGTTTATCTATCTAATACCTTTAAACGAGCAATCCTTGTATATACATATTATTATATTTATATGTATAATTTGAACTTTGGAAACGGGTTAAAAATTTCATGAAATTCAGTATGCAGGTTTCGGGGGCGATATATCGATCTAGCTAGGTATCATTTTTAGAAAATAACGCATTATCCGTGTTTTCAGCAATAATATACTTAACATAAACTGAAAAATTGGCTCTTCCTAACATCTATTGACGACTTACAGCATTCAATCATAGTCAATACCTTTGATGCTCTAAGATTGATTAGAAGTACTTTTTTTGATATCGGGGGGGGGGGGGGGGGTAACCTTCAAAGGGTACCCGGCGCCTTGGGAATGGATACCGGGTTATGTGGGATTTGTACCGCACTAAAACCCCCTCGGTTGCCTGCCTCTGCGCTTGGCGAGGTCTCCAGGATCTCCAGTGAATCGCACCGGTGTCCTCCACGCGCGGCACCCTAGAACGGGCCCATCCTCGGGAGAGCAGATGTGCTCTTCTGCGCCTTCCGATGCTTACAGCGGCATGCGGCCACGAAAAAATTGTTAAATTTTGAAAATAGAACTCTTTGCTAATATTATTGAGTATTCATTTCATTCATTTGTCATTTGTTTTATGATTTAGCGGCAAATTGAAATTTGTCTGTGTCACGCCAGATTGAATTTAACTCGAGAAAATTTTCGTACTATGATTTTTTATGACTTTCGGTGTCATTTAAAAAAGTCAACAAGAATGTTATGACAGACTTCGATTGGCCTTTCATGATGAAGCCCCTTCTCGGTCCATTGTTTATAACTGGTTTAATGAGTTTAAACGTGGTCGCACCAATATCAACGATGCTCTGCGTGATTCTACGGCGACGACTGAAGATAACATCAGTGGTGTGCGGTGAATGATAGATACTGATCCAAGAGTAACCTATCAGCAGATTTGGACAAGCTTAGGGATCAGTATGAGTCAAGTGCACAAAATCCTCCACAAACATTTAGCCGTTAGGAAGCTTTGTGCCCGGTGGATACCTCATTATTTGGCCGAGGCCAAAAAACTTCGTCGTGTTGATTGGTGCCGTGAAATGATACAAAGATTTAACTGGGGTGACTCAAAAGCTGTGTTCGACATACTTACGGGTGATGAAAGCTGGATTTATTGCTATGATCCGGAAACCAAAAGACAATCTGCTCAGTGGGTGTTTCCTTCCGAGGAGTTGCCAACTAAATTAAAGAGAGAGTGTAGGAAAAAAGATGGTGGCCTCATTCTTCCTAAGGACCAGTCATTATGCGACAGTTGTTTTAGAAGATCAAAAGTCAGTTACTGCAGAGTGGTATAATAACAAATATTTGCCACTTGTCTTGGAAAAAGTTCGAGAGAAACGACCTCGCAGTAGGATCCTCCTTCACCACGACAACGCCTCTTCGCACACGATCGACTATTTGGCGTCGTCAGACGTGGAATTGCTGGGTCACCCGCCATGTAGCCCCGACCTCGCACCTTGCGATTTTTATTTATTCCCGAAAATGAAAGAAAAACTTCGAGGAAAACATTTTATGGACGCCAAGGAGGAAGTGGCTGCGTTCCAGAAGGCCCTCGAAGAGACCCCCAAGGACGAGTGGGTAAAGTGCTTTTCTTGGTGCCTCTATCGAATGCAGCGATGTATTGAAGTGAATGGAAACTATTTTGAAAAGATATAAAAAAATATAACTTGCTAGTTTGCTCAGTTTTTGATTTTCTAAGAACTTTCGAAGAATTTTGATTTTCTAAGAACTTTTCGAAGCGCGCATGGCCCGGCGGTTAGCGTAGAACGCAAACGATCTATGCAACTCAGCCAAAAGGGCGCGATCGGGTGTGAGATGGGTGACCGCTAGTGGCAAAAAAAAATCATGCGCGTTTCCGTGCTTCGGAGGGCACGTTAAGCCGCCGGTCCCGGTTTTTGTCGATAGATAACAGTCGTTAAACCTTGTCTGAGGCCTTATGGAGGAGGTTTGAAAACATCCGGCAGCGGGTTGGCCACTAACCCGCATCTCCACTAACCCGCATTGGAGCAGCGTGGTGGAGTAAGCTCCAGGCCTTCCCAATAATGGGGAGAGACCCGTGCCCAGCAGTGGGACGCAAAAAGGGTTGCGGCCAAGAACTTTCAGAGTCACCCTCGTACTACTATTTTTTCAACTTAGATCTACCTACGTATATGGCGTTGTTAAGAAACATGGGAATTAGTATTTAGTTTGACTTAAGACCAAGAAATCAATCGTTCTTATCCGAGTAGTTATTCTTAATTATTAAACGTTTTAGTCAAACAGGTTTCTACGAATCTTATATTCGTTATCTTATTAATGTACTCGTTATAAAAAAGTAAAGCCTTATACTAACCGGTTCTCCTGGTATTTTGATTTCTGGAGTCCATATTTCACCCTGTTGGATGGTCGAATCAAAATTGTCTTCAAAAAGCAATTGGCCTTTGCAAATGAAACCCGGCGTAGATGCTTTTGTTTCAGAAAGTCGACATGGTAGACTCACAAGAATATCATCCGGTATGTCATCACCCTGACCTATCAATGCAATAGTTTTAGTATGAAATCTTTACATTAATAACGAAAGTTAGTATACATCTTTCAACTCACGATAGATGGTTTACTAAGGTTGTAAGGATGTACGCACGTGGGCATTGTCTAAGTGTGCGTTAAGTAAGAGTTTCTTTCTTCTTTCGATAATGACATCATTATATCCATGTGTAATGAAATCAAACACCTCAGATGGATATATCAAAATATAATGTATTCAATCTACTTTCTACTATTAGTATTTTAATTTTGATGACAATTAAGTTACAATAATAACATTTTTATTACCAATCTTAACTCGTCAACAACGAGAACAACCAACTTACATAATAATTATGTTCGTGCGCTCTCATTTGTTATTTTTTCAAGACCGTTCCATTTTCAAAATGCGTGTCATCATTTCATTTTTTTACGCTTACATTAGACCATTCAAACAATTCTGCCTAAGTTTTGGCGGGAACTTGGAAGAGTCATGTTGTGCTCTTATTTTATTTTCATAATCTTTGTGTTTTTATGAGTTGCATAGGATAAAATTGTTGATGGAATTTTGTTTGATATACATAAATTGAATACCTCATATACAAAAATTAAGTACCTCAGTGCCTGAAGTCGGAAGTTTTCGAGCAGTGTATGTTGCCAGTACGCCAGCCAGTACCTACGGCGCTGAGTGGTCTTTTACAGTTGGCCTTTTCCATAGGCTCAAGGCCGCTCATCGCGCGATGTAGAGGGCTATGCTTGGTATTTCTTTACGCGATAGAATTCGTAAACATGACATCCGTAGACGAACGAAAGTTACCGACATAGCTCTCAAAATTTGCAAGCTGAAGTGGCAATGGGCAGACCATATAGTTAGAAGAACCGACAACCGATGGAGAAGAAAGGTTCTCGAATGGCGACCACGTCTCGGCAAAAGGAGTACAGGCCGCCCTCCAACCAGGTGGACTGATGACCTTAAGAAGACAGCGGGAAACCGCAGGCGCAGGCCCGGGAGGAGTGGCGAACGTTAGGGGAGGCCTACGTTCAGCAGTGACTACAAAAGGCTGAATAGAAGAAGAAGATACATAAATTGATTACAGTTCACAAGTCGCTGTAATCAATCTATATCGAACAAAATGCGTTCTGATTCTACTTTATCCGATATAACTTAAAAATATAACAAGAAAATTAAAATAAAACAAGAGAACAATACGTCTTTTCCGACTTCTCGCCAAAACTCAAAGTAAAAAGTCGTTAAACATTCTTAAAATTACTATAGTAACCTGTTATAATCTGCTGGCATTTCTTTGTAAAACCTGCTGATGGTTTTTATAATTTACTGATGAGATGACTGATTAACAGCTTCTGAGGTAACGCACACAGAGACCATGTACATGTGCATATGTACGTATTGACGTTTGTTAATAAATTATAAACCTTTATCTCAGATTATATAAAACAGCAAAGGTAGAGCTCTGCGAATATCGAAGTGAGGCCGGTTAAAACTGCACCTCGCTGTGTGCACACACTTTACACGCGCATACTTACAACGAAACTGCACCTTGTTTTGACAGCCGAATATCGTAGCGTATTGCACAAATCTTAATATATTTATAAAAAGTAAAGGGTTTTCTTTGTACGTAAAGACACGGTTTTCTCTATTATCACTAACTCCAATCAACTTCCCGTTGGGGTGGTAAATACCCCTTAGTACGTAGATGATAGTAAGGGAGTTTGATCGCGGTGGGTGGAGTGGGGAGCTGACGATGGAAGGTAATGCGACGGTTAGGAGTTGAGAGCAAATTCTTTCAATAAATGGGGTTTTGTTCGAAATCTTACATTCCTGAGATGGTCCAGCTGTCACCAATGTAATCTTAATATACCTTATATATAAAAAGTAAAGGGTTTTCTTTGTACGTAAAGACACGGTTTTCTCTATTATCACTAACTCCAATGAGCTTCCCGTTGAGGTGGTAAATACCCCTTAGTACGTAGATGATAGTAAGGGAGTTTGATCGCGGTGGGTGGATTGGAGAGCTGACGATGGAAGGTAATGCGACGGTTAGGAGTTGAGAGCAAATTCTTTCAATAAATGGGGTTTTGTTCGAAATCTTACATTCCTGAGATAGTCCAGCTGTCACCAAGTCAAAGTCTGATGATGGGATCCCAGAGAAATCGAAGGGAACATACAAATTTTATAACACAATAATTGATTTTCATATTTTTACTAAAGCAAAACAGGCATTTGTGTATAAATATCATCATATCATGTTGCTGAGCTGATGATTGAAGGCACAACTCCTCAACGGTTAGGAGTTGAGAGAAAATTCTTTCATTAATTTATACGTTCAGGTGGACTGATAGTAGTATTCTTTCAGGCTATAAGATGGCTATTAGAAAACATGATTATAAAAGGTAAATCTTTTAAAAGTTTAGATTAAACATGTGACGTATTTTAACCCGAGCAACGCCGGGTTTCGCAGCTAGTTGTTATTAAATGAAATGAAATGAAATGAAATGAAATGAAAAACGTTTATTGATGACTGTTTACAAAAAATTTTGGTGTTTGCATCTAACAATAGTATTTAAACAGTCTACCTTATTCACGCATCCAATAATCACTAAATTAACCTACAGTTATTTATTTACTAAATTAATTACAATTATAACTTAATTTGAATTTTAAATTTCAAGTTTATTTTAAAGTTTTAAGAATCCGTTAAATTAAATTTTAACGGATCTTCGGCTTTAATGCCTACCCACCGCTGGGTCAATGAGAGAAAAAAAGCCGGAGGAAAAAAAACTCTCAGGCATTGTTACATTTATATTTTATCGCGAAAAAGCTTCCCAAACCTTTGTACTTTTATTCAATAGATGGTTTCAAAAGGTTTTGTCATCAAATATAAATTATCAAAATGCCGAATTGTGTTGTGAAAGGGTGTAATGACAATAATGATAATAATGGGTTAACTCACCAATGTTTTCATAGCACCATACTATGTTGAAACTTAAAGCTATTAAAAATTCTTTTAAATTCATTTTTTTAGTTTTTACGACTCTAACTGCAACCACTTATTGGATACTTTATTGGAACATTATTGTCATAACTTTACACCAATTTGTGCGGCCTGCGGTCGAACACTAAGTTTGTGAAGTTAATAAAAACAAAAACCATTAAGTATTAATTGATTTTGTTATTAAAAGTGTCATTATTTTTAACGGTTGTGTTTGATTACTTTTAATTTCTTTTCAAGCCGGTATACATTAGAATCTCTGTTTGATTTTATCGAAGAAGCAATACGGCCACAAATTTTGGAATAAGTATCGGTATTTGGAAAAATATCGTTTGCAAATGGTTGACTAGAGCTTCACAACGTACTGTATAGTAAGTGGCTACATTACTTAATAAAATATTAGAAGCCAGCATTGTCTTTTCTTGCTTCTGAAACGATATAAGTATAACAATTCAGAGATGTTTCTTAAGATAAGGACAAAGACAGAATTCGTACAAGCTGGCTGGCTGGAACCTTTTTTACATCCTATTGCAAGGCACAGTTCTTCTCTTTATTGGGGAGCACTGGAGCTTACTCCATCACGCTGTTCTAATGCGGGTTACTGACCGACTTGCTGTTAGATATTTTCAAACCATCCATAAGGCCACCGACAAGGTTTAATGACTACTATCAATGGAGAAAAACCGGGACCGATGCTTAATCCGCCATCCGAAGCACGACACGGACCACAAAAGCACGAGACGCTCATGAATTGCCACTCGCGGTCACACATCTTACACCCGACCGAGGCGGTTTGCTTAGCTGTGTTGGTCTATTGCATTCTACGCCAGCGGCTGGGCCATGCATGTACATACAAGCTGACTAAGGGGGATTTTCTCTACGTTTTTAATGTAAAACTTGCAGAACCGTAACTAGTAATAGTGTCTAGTGTAAGGCGTCGCCTGACTGAGGTATAGTTGTTAGAGAGCAGACAGCAATGGACTTCTGGAGGCTGATGATTTTGGCGACATACAAAATTTCAAATTTTACCAAGGGCTCTCAACTCTTTGAATAAATGGGATTGTAAGAAATAGATTCAAGTCATAAGACCCATTCAAAATATCACAGCACTCAACAATAGCATTTTTGACGTGATAACGTCTTTAAAATCGTTTTAGTCGGGTGACATGTTCAGAAACTTGTGTCACACCAAAACCTCACGAGCGCGATCGCAGGTATAACGAGAGAGAGACGGACCGATCTCCCGTCTCATCTCGAGCGCTGCCAGTCATTCCGTCTCTCTCACTCTAGCGGCATACAAACGAATGGAGATTTTCTCGTGCGGACGTTATCACGTAAACATCTCGATCGTAAACCTACTTTACAAACAATTTGCCGTTTTTTATAACAACATCGTGGCTATGGTCATAATGTTCGTACAACTTAAATCTTAGGAAAAAATATGCTTTAAAGAAAGAATATAAGTCAGGTTTCCTCATTCTTTTATGAGTAAGCATAATAAAAATCCATCCACCACCCACACAATTTTTTACGCTGTGAATGATTTTACTTTACAATAAACCAAAATACTTTTCAGTATTTAGGTAACTGAAGTCGAAAGTTAAATAAACAACGTGTATTTTCAGTGATAGCCATAATATGTCACGTTGAGACGTGGATAAAAAGGATAAAATACATAGATATTTTATTTTGCGTAGATTATATATATATGTATATATATATATATAATCTACGATAAATTAATAATATACCCCAAAAAGGGATGTTATTTTATCTTATGTGCTTTTATTGTGTTTTTATAATAATTTGTTTTGTTCTCTGTAGTAACCCAGAGGGTGTACAGAGGGCGATGGATAGATAAATAAATAATAAATAACGTTTCACACTTAGCCCCACAGATATACCCTGTGTCGTGGGTACCATGGACACATACAAAGATAGAAACACAAACACCCAGTCTGAGAACAGAAATTTAAACTCAACATTCAAATTTATGTTTCGCCAGGAATCGAACCCGGTACCCTCCGATTGGCAGTAATGGTAACCATTTCGCCAAACGGGTCGCCGATGGATGAATAAATCAAAGAACAGAGCAAAAATAAAACCAAAACATATATCAAAAAGTTTTATTGAGCATTACTTATAACCTACAAAGCGTAGACCCGTACGTAATCCACCTTCATCTCAGGAGTGTACCACGACGGGAACCAGTCGTCCATGTGGTACCAGAAGGACACCATGCTCTTACTGCTCGTGTTCTTCCAGGGCTTCTCCGGGATGTCAGGGAAGTCGTGTATGCCACCAACGCGCATACCGAGCGATACGTAGAACTGGAAGAGTGAAGTAGAAAAGAAGGTTATGTTTGGATATAAAAAAGTTGGTTGCCAACGCACAGGTGACTTCCCATATTAGGGATATCTAAAATCTACTTAAGTTTTCACATTCTCTGTTTCAAAGCTAATTTCTAAAGTATTTTTTCTTTTTAATAATGTCTTCGCAAACTCTGTGCATATTGCGAGTATATTTTTGTACTTACGATAGTAGTCATAGAAAAAATCTGTAAGTCGTCAGGTATCAGTCAGTCTAGTCAGTCAGATGTTCAAGTAAAGTGATGGCTACTTTACCAGAACGTGTCCGATAGAGTTTTGGAGGCAAACCGAAAAAACATGTTTTCGCACTGTTATTTTATTTCACAAAACTTGTGCACTGTCCTATATCGAACAAAATGCCATCAACTTTATCCGATATAACTCAAAAATACACCAAGAAAATAAAAATAAAACAAGAGCACAACTTGTCCCTTCAGACTTCCCGCCAAAAACTTCGTTTCTAAAATTACGTGGGTGACTTTATAAACTAGCTTTGAGTACAGCCTCTAACAACATTATTGAGTGTCAAATCGTTAACACCCCGAGACATTTTTTTTATTGTTTCATGTCGTCTTAAGTTAGAAACGCAAATGAAATTTGCTTTCAAAGGTTCCAGCGAGGTAAAATACATATTATTTTGTAAACAGCCATAGCTCTAATCCTTCTGATATACTCTTAGAAAAAACGTGATAGGAAATGGGAATAGAAATATCTTGGACACTGGGAATTTAAACGGGTTAGTGAAGATAACAGATTATAAACAAACGGAGTTCTTTTCATTGTTTTTATTTTTCACAGATATTAATCTAAGTGCGAGTAGGTACTCTTCGTTTGAATTTTGATCAGTGAACAAGAATGCTTCTGACAGTTCCCCCATACGGAAGGGACGGGGAAAGGGTGAATGAAACAGCTGTGATTATTCAGGGTACTCGAGTGGAATCAACAAGAATAATGCAATTATTCCACTAACATTGCAAAAATTACTGCTTCAGAAATAGAGTATCTAAAATTAAACTTATAAACTGTAGTGATTTCAGTTTAGATAGGGATGGAGATCTGTGAATATTAAAAATAGCTATTTTTTTTAGTGTTGTAAGGAGATAGCTTATCTACAAACCCCATATACGCCAGTCAGACTACAGTAACATTGGGTCGCAAATAGATTGCAGTCAATATGTCACCCATGGGCTGCAACAACCATTAACGGCCAAGCTACAATAACTACACCCGATTTTAAAACGCCCAATGGGCATGATGACAGATTTTTAAATACCTTTCCTTAATGTAGGTACACGTCTCCTAGTTTCGAAAAAAAGTTTATTTCAGCAATAAACTCAACTTTTAACGTAAATTAATATATTTTCTGCTATGTAATTAGAATTAAGCGCGAAAACGCTCGTAGGTGTCATGGCGTCGGCTTGCTCGTCAAACTTCAAGCAACACGATGACATTAACTGAGACGTGACGTCATTCCTTTTGATTGGCGTTTCAGATAACATGGCCGATTGCTGTATTTAATACTTTTATTTTATTGAAAATCTTATTAATCTTAATGTTTATATTAAAACGGCATCATATTTTAGAACTTTTTTTAGCATATATTTTTCTGTAAAACCGTTTATTCTCTGATTCTTTAATTGGGTCATCATGCCTATTCAGCGATTTCTTGACTACCCTAATTCGAATGCGTAAGCGGAATCAAGCGCTATTACGTTTGCAAGTGGGCACGGTGCAGCGATCAGATTCTAGAAGGTTATTAAATCGTCGATGCTAAAAGTACCTAGTGTGGTTTGGCCATTAACAATTCACTATATCGCTGCAGCGGTGGCCACAGGCCACCATCAGCATCGGAAATAGCAGCGCAATTGCATACAACATCAGAAGGACTCAGGTTTGCTTGCTGGAGGTTATGCATAGATGTCCATGATCTGCAGCAATAACTTACACCACGTGGCTTCTATATTTATATATAATATAACGAATGCATCAGCCAGCTAGCCAATCGGAGTCATGTCGTCATGCCATATTGACGTATTCTTTCAGCCTAGCTAAGACATAGCCAATAAGGGTCTTCTCTATATAAACCAATTGCCAGCTATTATTATGTCATTCTGCTTGTTTGTAAAAAGTGTAATATACGGGTAGTTACAGATAGAACGGGAAGTCTGTTTTATTTTAGTATTTGTAAAAAAAATAATAGTCACCATCTCATCCAACGGCGCCATGAGAGTACCTCTGCTCCACAAGGCAGCGTGAGGCACTTCGTGTTGCCTGCCGCTTGCAGCGAATCCTTCTCCGGGGTTGACGGTGCCGTACAGCTCATTGTCCACCAGTAGATCGATGCCATCTAAAATAAAGAAAAATTATGACTTGACATAAAAGCATACGAATCGCTTGAGTAAGTCTACTAAGTACATACCACAGAGAAAGAGAGAGAAATAGGACTACAATAGTTTCTCTAAAACCTACAAAAGAATTGGTCCATAGTAGATATATTTGCCCCAGAAGTACTATCCTTCGAACATTAGAATGCTATTAGGCATTAAGTTTACCCTGTAGCCTTAGTTTTAGGTGGTAACAAAATAATAAATTAATAAATAAACCTTAAATATTTAACTACGTAGTTTGAAAATGATTATATTATTACTAACCGCCTTTACCCTCCTGACACCTGAGCATTTCAAACATTTGTTATCAGGAAGACCGAAATGGATTTCTGTAGAACATTATGGCAACCATTATTAAGTCCTGATTAGTGTAAAGTGACAGATATCGTTATGACCGAACGTTCTACGAAAAGAACAAATTTTATATTTTAATTTATGGCAACTTGTTAGAAAGAAATGACGCTATACCAATGTATATCTTCGCCTCTGTCATCTGGGGTTTTTTTAAACTATAGGAAGTCGCCATATTGGTATCCATTTTCAAGGAACTCGCAATCATGGTGACACGTCGTGATCGAGGTGATTAAATCAGCAAATATCTTATACAAATATGTTAATTATTCAGAGAAAGGCAATTTTTTTAAAGGAATAGATAAGTATATTGCCTTAATTATTTTACTTTTGCAAGAAATGCATGATAAACCGTAATAATTGATTGTAATTGATTTTGTTCTACGTGTAGTATGTTCGGCTTTTATTTAGTAAAGTTGAAACCGTTATTTGTTCTTTTAAAATCACTCTCGGTCTCAGTTTAATTCATATTACGTTATTATTTCGTAACCAATTAATTTTAATCAACAACGTCATTGTCGTTAGTTTAATATGTATGTATCTATATTTATTTGTTTATATGCCTGTAGCACGTAAAGATGTATCAATTTATACATGTTATTTTATTTAGCATTTCAAGACCAGGAAATTTATGACATTCTCAACAATTCGGAGATTGAAGTTGCAAAGATGACGAGGATTCAACTTACCGGGAGCCTGAAATGGATGGAGTTTCACATGGATATATCGATGAGGGCTTTTCAACGTCAGAGAATGAAGAGTCTAGTAGCTCGGAAGTTGATATGAATAAATAAATAAATATAAATATATTTGGACAATTCACACAACACCATCTGATTCCAAACTAAGCAGAGCTTGTACTATGGTAATCAGAAAGCTGATAAACATACTTAATAGATAATTTAACACCCAGACACAGAACAAATAGTCATGTTCATCACACAAATATTTGTTCTGGGTGGGAATCGAACCCACGACCTCACGCTTCGCAGTCGGCACATCACCCACTACGCCACGGAGGCTGTCAAAAGTTTTCCATCTGCCACTAACTACCACAACAGATCTGGACGAATTCTAACAAGTTCTCGATCGCTTCGGAAACGAGTGTGTCCTCGTGGTAGAGTGCTTAGTCGAAGTGCAGTACGCTCTCGTGTGCGTACTCGTGGAGGAGCTAGAGCTTCTAGAGTCGAGACTTAGATCCCATGGACAAGATCGAGTTTCAGAAAAGAATTTTCTGCTCTATTATAGGCGTCATATCTAGCTTCTGAAGCGAAGTCATCTATGATTGATTATTTTTATAAATATATTGATGAAGAATTACTGTCTTTAATGGTTATGATGAGCAACCAAACTGCTATAGAAAAAACTGGCAAAAGTTTAAATTTAACTTTAGGAGAGCACAAAACATAGGCTACCTTCATATTCGCATGTACTGGAGCGTGAAATATGCGGTACAAAATGGTAGGAGACCGCTCTACTTTTTGCTTAGATCGGTTGTTAGCTATTTGTCCATCTAGAATGCGTACCAAAAAGTGGATGGTAAGATTTATAAGTCAAGTCATGGGATTATCTGATGTTAATGCCTGAATAAAGTATAAGGCAGATCAGAGATTGTAAGGGGTATGTCCTCACAAAATACTTCTTCTGCTACGAGCTTTTAAGCAATCTATTGCCGAGAAGATATTGGATGATTAGGTACTTGCATTCAGAAAATGATGTTGAATGCACAATTGCTGCATCCTTTGACGTAGTGCAAAATGTTGCTAACACTTCAAGGAGAAGCAGACCTCCGGTTAAAGCGATTCCTTCAATTGCTTTCTGCCAACTTTAGGACTTCCGGTCACAACAGCATCGTCTACCAGATAATGCTAGGACTTAATTATGTACGCCATTTTGTTCTTTCTGTAGGAACATGGGACTTAGGAGGCTATATATGATACATTTTTGGGGGAGACCGACTATTCTCAGATCTGAACGATATCTTGCCTTATAAGCCGTCGCGGGCGATCGCTATGTTGACCACTCCCGACAGCTGAAACTAGCCGGGTGCCCCCGAAAATGTAGCGTAAAGCAGTTGATAAATACTCATATTTTAGTAACACTGAAGAAGTTTGAACTATAAAACGTTTTGCGTCTTTGCTATTGAATCAGACAGACAGTGGCCTCATGTAAATGTGACCAGCAATCAGACCTTTCCATGAATGTGAACCTCTCAGTGACGAGGTGAACTTAAAAAAATTGGTTTACACTCCGTGAACTAAATGGATGACACTGCAATTCGACTTCAATATTTTCGATTTTGTCTGGTGAGACCAATAGATTTATATAAAAAGAAGTTAAGTTCGCTTGCGATATCGTCCGCATGTATAGACTTGTAAAATCAGATAGCTATGTGTATTTATCAGTTCCTGTTTGTCGTAACGATCGATAAATGGACAATCCAACAAAAACTATTAACACTTACAAACAAACTCTTCAGCTTTATAATAATATAAATAGAAAAGTATACCTGGTTTCCAAACCATGGTGTAGTTGTGGAAGTCCTTATTCCAGTTGTCAATGCCGATCTTCTCCTTCAGCAGGAAGGAGCGGTATGGTTCCTTGTCCGTGAGTACTGGACCACCGTATAGTTTCTTGGCGTAGATAGCGTTTCCTTTGGCGAACGCTATCCTTATGATGCCAGACTCGTAGCGCTGGCCTCCATATGAGTTGTCTCTTGGCTCCAGGTTTATTTCTGGAAGGACAAATTAATATACATCTGCATCGAAGGAACTTCTTTTAAGTGTCAAGAAAAAGTGTTCTATGAAAGTTTCACCAAATACAAAAAAACTTTTTGAAAACGGTTTGTTGATGAAGATATCGTAAAAAAGAAAAGGAAGGCTTCATCGAGTTAAGTGGTGAATTTGTCAGAAAACAAGCACCTACATATATAGTTACGGACAATTAGTTACGATGACATTCAAATAGGATTGCGATTTTCAACTATCTGTCGACATCAAATACAAAGACTAAGTCTGCTCTGGATCCATGACTAAGATAAGACTATCTGCACTGTAACTGAACGTTTTCTACATGTCCAGGGATTCTTTTATATCAGAAAAGAAAATAAATGATGTCATACTCCACTTTTCCCAGTTGAAAAGTTAGTGTGATCTGATGTTCACAAATGTAAAATAAAATTACCCATCGGTTAAAATGTTCTAAGACCTTACCTGGTAATATCCAGCTGCCAGAAGGTAATTTGGCCCTGATTTCGACTCTACCAAACTTGAAGTTAAAGCTCTTCTTAGTGTTGATCTTTCCAGTGATCACCGGTGGGATGATATCAGCACCAGACGCAACTCGGCTGCATTCCCGCGTTCCCACTTGTCCTGTACACCTGAAACGAAAAAAAAAGCTTTTTAGATTCATAGTCCCACATAGCATTATACCATTGATACAGACAAAAAAAGAACTTGAAAATTAAGACGGAAAACATGGATAAAATTTTACTTTTTAAGCCGCATAAAATGGATAAGGTTATAAGTTCTATTTAGTACTTTTTTTTAAAATCACGTATACATTTTTAAAGCAAACACAACCCGCATTGGAGCAGCGTGGTGTAGTTAGCTCCAGGCTTCCCCAATAATGGGGAGAGACCCGTGCCCAGTAGTGGGACGCAAAAAGGGTTGCAGCCATATATTTTTAGAGTAGTCTGATTTTGCTACACTCGGGAGGTGATATCACAATTTTCATACCTTACTAAAAATACTTGAGAGTGTGAGATATCCCAGTAAACTAATGGATACTTTACCAAAAACTTGTTTGATGAAGTTTTGGCGGCTAGCCTAGAAACTTTTTCGTACGTAATTTTAGTCCACAAAACTCGGGCACAGCAACCATTGGCTGCAACCCTTTTTGCGTCCCACTGCTGGGCACGGGTCTCTCCCCATTAATGGGGAGGCCTGGAGCTTACTCCACCACGCTGCTCCAATGCGGGTTGGTGGAGATGCGGATTAGTGGCCAACCCGCTGTCGGATGTTTTCAAACCGCCCATAAGGCCTCCGACAAGGTTTAACGACTGTTATCTATCGACAACAACCGGGACCGACGGCTTAACGTGCCCTCCGAAGCACGGAAACGCGCATGAAATTTTTTGCCACTAGCGGTCACCCATCTCACATCCGACCGCGCCCGTTTGGCTTAGTTGCATAGATCATTTGCGTTCTACGCTAACCGCCGGGCCATGCGCTTCGAGCAACCATTATTTAACTAAATAACTTTATTCGATGTAACTTAAAAACACAACGAGAATATTAAATTAAAACAAGACCGTGACATTCCTAACATGCTGTGAACACTCTTTCTGATCTAGTGATGATCAGTCATGAATGTGAAGAAGAGATGACTGTCAGCCTCCAGAGTAACAGCGCAAGTGCACACGACCTAAGGCAAGGCTTGGTTGAGGTTGTGTGTTGATGTCCATAGCTCGTAGCGATCACTTAACTCCACGTAACCTCACGCTCATCTGCTACTCCATTCAAATAAGAAAGAGAATCTAACCTGTCAGTCAAATCCAATGCTTCGTTAGTAAAACCTTCGCGGTATACATGCTCAGTAATTTGGGGAGTGATGATTAGAGATCCACCTTCTAACTTCAAAGTTTTATCTGGTATGTACACGTTGAATGGGTGATCCTGAAACAGATATATATTTTACGGTAATTATTTTATTAAGAAATCCTTCTTAGGAAAAATGGTTCTATTAGGTATTTTTTTATTCTTCAAAAGCTCCATCTCGTAAAAATTGTTAGTGAAAATTATTTGAACACGATCTCAGGTGATCTACAGAGGCTTACTTGAAGTTGTTTTACTGTTGTTACCCAATTTAATAGTAATTAATGGAGTAGTTATAGGTTTTAGAAACTACAATAAGATTTAGATAAATTTATAGTCTACGGACATGTTAGTTGTAGAAGAGTTCTTAAGATAGGTTATCATTACAAAATTTACATGGCAAAAGGTAGTTATATAAATTAAACGAGAATTTAGCTATGCTTATATAATTTAATAGTAATATAAAAAGTTCTTATTCTAGGTATTATTTACTTTAGTTACCGAAAGGTAAATAGTTCTCACTACTTACAATACGGCAACTATCGCCTCCGCTTAGCCGCTACGCAAACGTAGGCACTTTTTGTTGGATACTAGCTACCCATAATTATTTGATTTCTATAGAACTAGTATAAAATCTATCACTCCCTGCGCAGCCGTTAACATTTTGTGTGTCCAGTCACTTCTACTGGTCACATACTAGTTGCCGATTAAATAAATGTCGAGTGTTCGATGCAGGTAACTGGAAACTAAAATGCATCAGTTGAATTTCTTCACAAGTTTACCGCTGCGGGACACAACAAGTACGGTCTGTATGCGGCGTGTCCCACGGAGTTTCATATTATAATA
Organism: Pyrgus malvae; assembly: GCA_911387765.1. NCBI lineage: Eukaryota > Metazoa > Arthropoda > Insecta > Lepidoptera > Hesperiidae > Pyrgus > Pyrgus malvae. The sequence continues at coordinate 21,630,712 of OU426960.1, forward strand.
CCCACCAAAGGAAATGGTACGAACACGAAGAAGCATGAGTATAGATGATAGCGATCACGCTGCGCTAACTGGCAGCGATGCATTACTCTAAGATCTAATAATGAATGTCTATGAAATTGTTATACTTCCGAGGTAATTTAAAAAATGGTGACCAATTATATCAATAAAATTGTATGTCAGTACTTTTTATGGATTGTTTTTTTTTCTTCAATTATGGCATCGCAAACTCTGCATATTGTCAGTGTCAACTATAATTTTTGCATCGCCTTTTTTGCCAGTTTCGGTGAAACTGGACGAGTAATAATAGGTAAAGTCAGTAAGTCGTCAGTAATCAGTCAGTCAAGTCAGTCAGACATTCAAGTAAAGCGATGGCTTTTTTACCAGAACGTGACCAATGGAATTTTGGAGGCAAACCGAAAAAACATATTTTCGCATTATTATTTTATTTCACAACACTCGTGCACTATAACTATATCGAACAAAATGCCATCAAATTTATCTGATATAACTCAAAAATACACCAAGAAAGTAAAAACAAAACAAGAGCATAATAAGTCTTTTTTGACATTTATGAATTGTTATATTTCACTGATATTTCAAATGTGTGTGTTTGACGACAACAGTTCTGCTACAAATAGAAGGTTAGAGCACCTTTACTTATTCGTTTTCTCTGTGGCGTGACCAATATCTAGTAGTAGCAACCAGCGATTATATCCATTCGCCGCCATTGGACACCCCAAATCCGACTTCTTGCGATATGGTGTCCCATGTCGGCAACAAAAAGAGTCTACGTTAGCGCAGAGCTTTGATGACACGTTCATTTTTGTTCGTTGTTGTGTAATATGTGCTTCTCAGACAAGCGTTTGGATACATGATGTGTAGCACGGGCCAGCTTAACGGATTCGTACTATACATATTTTGATTATACATTTTTATAAAAACTCCGAGTTTGTAAAATATACTACTCAGTCTAGTTAACATGACACCTGGGAGGCTATTCTGTATGCATCCGTCCATAAGTTCTAACATTTTCGGAATCATTTTTGGCAAATTTAGACACTTTCCTTTTTCATAAATTTAAAGATTAATGTTGTCATTGATAATATTAAGCCACTGAATGAATAATATTGCTAGAATTTTATCAGTCTTACTCAAAAATGAGACCCGACAATTCACGAAGTTTCGGATACGGGCGTACAGAGTAGCCTCCCAGGTGTCATGTTAACTCGACCGAGTAGTAACTTTAGCAAATACAAGTTTAGCAGTAGTTGATTAGTTCTTAGATTGCTGATATAAATGTCATGGGTGCTTGCGAGTATTTTATATTAAGTTTTAATTAGCTATGCCATGTTAAATTCTAGAAACTCAGTTGTGTTTCCTTATCCTAGTCTTATTTACGCGTGTATCGCGTTAATACGTAAAATATTAAGACGGGGTATTAGAATCTGTAGGATTTTTATAACTTCGTCAAGAGCATTTTGATGTGTCAACAATCTTCTCACTCTGGGTGTTTGATTATAAATTGGCAAATTTATCAAGTTTTTTAACATAATTATTCAAAGCAGCTGTGACTTCATCCAGTTTTTCTTTGAGCACAGTTATTTCTTCTCTAATATGGTGAATTTCAGAAGTAGTGCCATCATAAGTAGATTCAGTATTTCCTTTATTCTTAAAAAAATCCTTTTGATATTTCTTTTGTTCAAAATTACTTCTTTTTGATGCCATGCTTTGTTGATACTTCCTTGTTTTAGTGCAGCAAATACGGCACTTTGACTCCTGAAGATTAACGTAATTTAATAATTAGTACCTATAAGGTAGTCTAAATAAGATTTTTATTTTTTTAATTAGAAGATCTCACAATGGAATACTTAGCTTGTTTTGCCAATTTGTTTGATTTAATCCTCATACATCTTAACGAAAATAAATGTTACGAAACTTTCGAAAAACTATAATTAGTAGACGATTGGTGTATCCGAAGATTTATCAATTTTGATAGTTTGTACGTATCGATACAAAGTTTTGACAAATAAAATTTAAAATGGAAATAAATATAGAAAAGGATTTCGTTGGAAGCTCTTGTTTACCAAATTACTTTACTTACATACCGAAGCAACTTTCGCCTGTTATTCTTAAAAATAAGCTTAAGTTAGCACAGTATTTTTACTAACCGGTCCTCCAGGGAACTTCATTTCCTTCTCCCAGAAGTTAAGGTCATTGATGCTCTTTTCATCAAACTCTTCGTCAAAGATCAGAGCGCCCTTGCAAACGCTGGATAAGTCTTGGACCTGGGTTTGTGAGATCGAACAAGTGCTCACGGGTTTTGGGGTGGTTGACCCCGTGCCTCCAGAAGTTCCTTGATTAGGGTCCTTTATTGTATTGATGTTCACCGGGTTACCCATTTCATCGACGTATTCTGGAAGCAATATAATGAATTAATTAACGGCTGTCGTTTCTAGAAGTCTTAAAAATTTACGAGAAGAAATGTATTATTGTACGAGTAACTCTGGTACTCTGGTACCATTTGGTCTTTCTGTTGTAATATTATCAATATGGTATCATTTGTCTGTCTCATAAAATTAAACTTCAAATTTAGTGCGTGCTATTTCGTTATTAACTTTACGCATTTACGCTGTCGCACTGTATACTATATACGTGGCTGTAGTAGTAAGTGGTCAATGCAATCCATGGATATCTACTTACAACCTTAATCACGCCTGATGTCTTGCCTGAGGTGGTATACAGTAGCACTGCTGTTTCAAAAACTGATCGTCACATCACGTAATCGATATCACGATAGAAAAAACTGCAACGATGTAACTTCTCTGACTACCACCTGGCTTCCACCACATTAGTATTAATGTTTTCTTACCTGTAACAGTCCATTCTCCATTATCCTGTCTGTAACCGAGGCCGTCCTTGATGACGTACGTCCAGAAGTAGATCTTGTCCCCAATCTTCAGCTGAGCGTTCCGGTCTCTGAAGGTCCACCTGCCGTCCCTGACTTTGGTAATGTCTCTCGACCAATGTCCACCTTCCAGGCCGTCCATCTCCTCGTTGAGTTTTCCATGGAAAGCGAATAGAGAGAAGCCCTCATCTGGAAAATTTGATACAGGAAATTAGATAAAATTACGAAACTGCAGGTACCTAAGTCATGCACAGATAATCTGCACATAAAACAACAAGATTTTGTCAAAAAGAATTAATATTTGATACCCATATTACAGAATACTTATTATTACTGCCATATCAAGTGTGTCGATAAAAATATCCCACCATTATGTGCCAGTCCTTATAGATTTGATTTTTTTAAAGGTACATTGCATTTCTTTGGCCAATTATTTGGGGTCCATTGTACAAAAACACGCAATCCGTTTGTAAATAAGAAACGGCTTTAAAGAGATAAGCGCGAATCATTCTATCTTTCTATCCTTTGAACTACCTCTCTTTAATTACACTAGTTAGATGGCGCCGTGACAATTTAAAAATAAATATTTTCTAGGATCGCGGACATATTACTTACTATATATACTATGATATTGATATTGATATTATGTATTTCAAGAGAAATACTGGAAATATAAATTAATAAAAGTTTCACACTCATAGCCCCACGGTAGGGTAGATATACCCTGTGTCGTGGGTACCATGCACACTCACAAAAAAACACAAATACCCAGATCAAGAACAGAAATTTAAACTCATCATTGACGATCTGCGTGGCGCAATGGTTACCATACCGGACTGCCAATTGAGGGGTCCCGGGTTCGATTCCCGGCGAAACAGAAATTTGAATGATGAGTTTAAATTTCTGTTCTCGGTCTGAGTGTTTGTGTTCCTGTCTTTGTATGTGTCCATGGTACCGACGACACAGAGTATTAATTACCTTACTGTGGGGCTATGAGTGTGTAACGTTCATTTATTTATTTATAATTCAAATTTCTGCATCGCCGGGAATCGAACCCAGGATCCTCCGATCGGCAGTTCGGTATGATAACCATTACGCCACACGGGCCGTCAAATATTTATAGATTGATATTGATATTACCAAGAACACACACACAGACAACTCTAGGTGTAACTATTTAGAAAATAAACACCTCATTTTTATCTATAAAAAAGTCGTTATTTCTGAAATTGCCGTCAACCCTTAAAGTTATGCTCGTCTATTACTAGGTGGCACCTACTGACCTATAACCTTTTAACTGTGCCCTCTACATCTCAGAGAAATATGCGTAGTTTCCTTCTGGATTGGGCATTGATATATCATTTCTAAATCCATACTTAATATTATAAATTTGAAAGTAACTCTGTCTGTCTGTCTGCTACTCTTTCACGCTTAAACCACTGAACCGATTTTGATGAAATTTTGCATAAACATAGAAAGAACGTTGAGAAAGGACATAGGCTACTTTTTACCGCGGGAAAATATCTGATTCCTACGGGAAGCAAATGAAATAATGAAATGCGCCGTGTAGTGTTATAAATACACTACATGTTATTACTTACTTCATGCACGTCGATTATCATATTTTATAATTTAAATCCGTTTGTTTTCTTCTTATACTTTGCTTTTCCTTTATTATTTCTTTACAAAATTATTTACTTTCTCTGTTTGTTTATTAACATTTTGACGCAGCAGCTATCAAAATTGTCATGTCTGTCTTTTATGTTCTTGTTTTTTAAATTCGTTTTACGGCATTGTATAAAAATCCGTTTAGCCATTCAATATTAAAAGAAAAGAAAAATTGTATGTTTCCTATTTCTTTTCATAGGTTAATAAAATAAAGTATAGTATTGTCTTTGGCTTATTTATGTTTTTTATATTAGCCCGTTAATCAATATTTTAATCTATACATAAAGCTGAAGAGTTCGTTTGTTCGTTTGTATGTTTGTTTGAACGAACTAATCTCAGGAACTACTGGTTCCAATTAAAAAAATATTTTTGTGTTGGATAGTCCATTTATCGGGGAAGCCTTTTTTTAAAGGCACACGGGCCGCGTGGGGTTAAGCGATCACCGTCGCCTATGGACACGGGCAACCCCAGGGGAGCCACCAGAGGGCTTTAGGCTATTTAACATGATGACTAATATACCAAAGTCTACGCGGACGAAGTCGCGGGCGGCCACTAGTAGCCTATAAGATCGATATGTTCACCCCTATTTGCTTGACTTACTTACCTTTTCTTAATCAGCTGAATTTTCTTAGTACAGTTCCAATAGTTTAAATGTTTCCCCAAATATTTAAACATTCTGAATAAAACACAATGATGCGAAAACGCAGCTCAAATACCGGTTGGTAAAGTTTCGGGTTATTGACCATCCCGATCAGGTATAAAATCCGTTATTTCTGACTTCACTTTCTACATATATATTGTAACTTTATGATAAAAAAGAATACCTACTTGAGTACTTGTCTCTTGATAAAAATGGATAACATTATAGGACGAACCGTGGGGCTAAGCAAGTAAAAAAAAAATTTCGTGCGACTAACATCTTATTAAAACGAGTTTCCGTCATGGAGTTTTAAAAATTCTCTTATACTTTTTTTAAATCAACATTAATTTATATTACGTTTAACCAATATCTAAACAGGTTTCAGTTAAGGAATTTTTCCTTCTCTGTAACGGTTGAACATCATGGACAAGAAAAAGATTTTGAATTTGGGCATTGATGGGATGGGAATTGATGGGCATTTTATTTAAAAATTAGACAGCTTTCTATGATTTGTGGAGGACTTAGAAAGGCCAATTACCTTTTATGTCGTGCGATTTCGACTTTCCTATTTAATTTTATAAATTTATGCGAAAATTTGTAAAAGTAAAGAAATTTTCGTAGGCATTTTTAAATACCACTGGATGAATTTTATGGGCGTATCTTAATGTCTGCAGAAAAAATATAACATATGCGTTCCATCGGAGATCCCGGAGTCTTCCCCAAGCGCAGAGGTAAGCTACCGAGGGGGTTAGGCTACCGAGGGGGTTTTAGTGCGGTAACAAATTCTACATAACCCGGTAACCATTCACCACCTCTCCCAACCCAAGGTACCGGGTACTTTTTGAAGGTTTCCCCCCGATACCAAAAAAAGGTCTTATATTAAACCGTTATCGTATTTTTTATTTATTTATTTTCCCGGACACAAAAAATTAATAAGGCAATTCATGGTAAAGTCTTAAGATTAGAATACTTACAGAATTTGCCTAATAATTTGAGTTTATTGAATGAATAAAACGTAATTCTTTACTTTTTTATTACTATGTCAGGGTTTATCATTGTCAACGTAATAAAATGGGGGATGAAAATTTACATATAGTATAGTGTTGTCATCGTCGAAGATAAAAACTTTGTACGTATTTAGGCTTGTATTTAGGATAAAATGAAAGGAGGAGATAAAAATAAGTATGGAGTGATAACCGAATTCCACGCGGGCGAAGCTATTGTTAAAAACTTGTAGAGGTATTCATTACATTGATATATTCATTTCTAATCGTACATATAGACTTTTTTCGTCGATCGTTTCTGTCGATAGATAACAGTCGTTAAACCTTCTCGGAGGCCTTATGGTCGGTTTGAAAACATCCGACGGCGGGTTGGCCACTAACCCAAACTAACTCGAAATAATGGGAGGAGACCCGTGGCCAGCAGTGGGACGCAGTGTGCAAAAGTGATTATTGTATTTCTTTATCAAATACCTAGAAGCATCAGGATATTTTTTTAAATCGGGCTGTATGAAAATAGCGAAAGTAAAAGCAGATAAAAAATAATTTATATGTAGGTCTAAGAGTAAGGTAAGGGTAGGTACATAAATAAAAGAATAATTAATGCTCCAAGCATTAATTATGATTGCGGTCTGGGTTTTTTTATGAGACGGCAAACATAAACAAAATAATTGCCATTTCATTATGAATAACAGCAAGAATACGACAGCTGATAGTATTGTTGCAATAATACAATGAACTCATGATCATGGAAGTAAATATGTAGGTCATTATCCTAGAGTCGCTTCAGAAAGAGAATATTATAATGATCTAACAAATAATCGTGGGCGAAAGCTTGCGTACCAAAGAAAAACTAAAGGATATTTTTCTCCTTTGTCAATGCTAAATGCCAAATGTATCTTATACCTTTAAAAGAGTAATATATCTTGCATATATATCAAAAACGGCTCCAACGGTTTTAGTATGAGGAATTTTGGGGGAGATAAATCGATCTAGTTAGGTTTCCTTCTTAAAAAATGTAGTTTTACCCGTGTTTTCGGCGATAATCAACTCAAACATAACTAAAAAACGGCAAATTGTTTGTAAAGTAGGTTTACGATCGAGATGTTTACGTGATAACGTCCGCACGAGAAAATCTCCATTCGTTTGTATGCCGCTAGAGTGAGAGAGACGGAAGATCGGTCCACTCACTCGAACGCTATGCCAGCCTCCGCTCGTGAGGATTCCGCGTGACAAGTTTCACGGAATGACTGGCAGCGCTCGAGATGAGACGGGAGATCGGTCCGTCTCTCTCTCGTTATACCTGCGATCGCGCTCGTGAGGTTTTGGTGTGACACAAGTTTCTGAACATGTCACCCGACTAAAACGATTTTAAAGACGTTATCACGTCAAAAATATGAATCTTCCTGACATCTATTGGCAAGTAGTAATACTACTATTTTTTTTGATTGGTAGCTACTTCAGTAGGTGGCGTTGCTAAGCAAAACTAAACGCAAATTGCAAATAATACCGACCCAAGCTCGCTCATTCAGGTGCTTATTTTTATATACCACAGTATTACCTACATTAAAACAGCGCGGTGGACTGAGCTCTAGGCCTCCGCACTAATGGAAAGACATCAGTGTCCAGCAGAGGGATCGACGCAAAAAGGGTTGCAGCCAATGAAACAACATTAAGAGGAAACGCTAGCACCGTATTCCCATACAAATGTATTCTCCTATTTTTTCCATGGATAATGCTTCTAGAGGAATATTTTTTGTGACAATATCTATATCTGCTATATCTATGCCCCTATGTTTTGTTTTTTTTTAATCAACTAATAAGATCAGTAAATATGACTTCAAAAATCTTAGAAAATGCCTCTTTTATACAGCCCTAATCCAACAACTGCAAAACAAATTTGAAAGGTTTTTACGACTTACTCTATTTCTTTATATTTGTGAAAAAATATAGTTAATAGACTCAATTTTGAAGGAGGGAAGAGGAGAATACGAAACCTCGATTTAGTAAGAAAGTTTGTAGGTATAATCGGTTTGAGCTGCACCTGTCCCTATCGCACGCGGCGGATAGCACAGGGCGCAGCGCGATAGCAATAGTTATTCCAAAATACCTATTTTTCTAATTCGGCTGAACCCGCGTTTCCTCTTAAAAGTAATAATTCTGGAAGTAAAATATTCAGGGGGTCAGTCTTAAAATATTCACGCTGCTTAGCGTTCCTGATAGGTATTTTTTTTGAGAATGTTTTGTATAGATTTTTTTTATATTTTTCTACAAAAAAATAATATCCTCTCATAGTATCATACACAGTATTGTTCTCTCGTAAATATGTTATTAATTTTCGAAATACAAATATTCGGTTAATGAATGTAAATCTTTCCACGCTTATCGGCTGGTGCCCTTATGGTCAATGACTTGAGTTGAGATGTTCGATTACAGATACCTAAGTACTTAATTAAATTTACTAAAAAAATAGCGGAATGCCTTAACAGTAAGATGTTAATAGTAAGACGGAAAAACTGATCTATTCCATTTTGAGGGGCAAATTAAAAAGGCTTAAATTATTTTAATAATGTTTAAGATTAAGAGCTTAATGCATTTTGTAGCGTTTTATTATGTAGGTTATTAAAGTATACTACAAATATAACTGATCGATATTATGTACATTATAAATATTTATAAATGAAAAACTAATATTGAATGTTTTTCTTAAATCAACCGAACCCAATTAGATTGAAAGTTGAAAATTTCTGTTAATCTCCTATATGTTTGTGATCGCATTTTACTGCTGCATAGAATTTAATGCTGTTTTCACTGATGTATTGATAAAAGTGTATCTAAAAATATAGGCAACAAAATTTATCTTGGTGAACAGTGAAGACGACGATTATTTTCCCGGACATTTTCTTTCATGGCAATTATTTTTTCTAACGAGAGTGAAACAGTGGGGGACAGACTGTACGAGTATACAAAATACATAGTAGTCCGCACAAAGGAGATGTTTCAAAATGTATGGACCTTTGGCCAGGTATTTGTACACCGTATTAATAAATTGCAAATATAGTATGGAGCTGTTTTTTGTTAAGCGTTTTGTAATAAACGACTGGGATTTTTGGTACAAAACAATAATTTCAAGTCAGAATTGCAACACAATATACTAGAAAAACATAATGGCGGTAATATGTCATTTTGACAGTTGATATTATGATTAAAGTGTTAACAAACAGTTAATAGTGAAATCAGTTGTACCGCCATATTGAAAATGTTGAAAATAGTTGATTTAAATTGGTTTTGTACCGAAAAAGTACATGTTTTAACAAATTTTAAGTATTTTTTTCGGAGTCTTGAGTTTTTTCTCGAATTTTTGAGATGGTGTACAATACCTAGCCAAGATTGAAACATCTCATTTTCCTGTTAGCTCAAGATGTTACCATTATCCTTGAAAGCGAAATTGATATTTGAGATGTATCCTTAATTTATCCTTAAAACAGTCGGTAAGCTCATATGAGGAAAATGCTGTGTAGGATATGAGTAGAAAAATTGTTAACACAAGGAAAATGTTTTGATGATATAACAGATAATATATCTGATAAGTGTTGCATAGACTATAAAGGTTAAATGTCACTTATATAGAAAATAATATTATATTAGTATCTAACTTATTGCTTATTTACGTAAGCACCTTGGTATCATTAAATACTAATCAACTAAAATTGTTTATAAGTTTATTTGTGGAATTGTATGTATTATCTTGAATTGTAATGCGATGTAATTTAATAAAATATTATTATATGGTATTAAGTAGAAGTAAAGTTTAGCCTATATCCTTTAAATGTAGGCAATTCTGTGATAAGACCAGTGCCTAAGTCATTCGGATATAAAAAAAGTTGTAAGGTATGAATGAAATTAGTAATTAACGAATATCTTGAATACAGCTCGAGCAATCGGGCTGTTTTTAAACGTTTGTGTCATGACCTAAAATTATTTTTAATCTATAGGTCGCTAACTGTACCTGATTCCCGAGGGCCTGCTCAGTACGTATCCGTAAATTCTAACATTTTTCAGAATCATGTTTGGCATCGGCACTCGGTAGTGTTTTGTTTCAAAAATTTATAATATTAGCGTAGGCATAGATGACATTAAGCGACGAGTACATACTGAAAGAATAATATTTCAGCTCTCTTATTGAAAAACGAAGCCTGTAAATTTACGATCTGCACGTGTAACACACTAATGCAAGCTAGTATAATGAATTTGTAATCTTGTGAATTGAAATTGAGAGTTACACAAAACTTGCACTCGATTCTTGATCATGGCGTATCCGGTGGTTTTAACATAATAATGCGTTTGTGTGAACAATGTTAGCGCACCAGCAATTAGTTTTCTTTGAGTCCGTTATACAGCAATCTACGTATTGACCAATTTTGTTTATTGCCTGCAACCCTTTTTGCGTCCCGGGTCTCTCCCCATTATTGGGGAGGCCTGGAGCTTACTTCACCACGCTGCTCCAATGCGGGTTGGTGGAGTGGTGGTTTTGTTTTTTGATTACATTTAATTTAAAAATAACTAAAATTAATTTTGTGTGGGTAACTAAATTGAATAAGCCCGGTGTACACCTCTGACAAAGAGTTTTTAAATTTATTAAGTGCTCGATTCTCCACGGCGAGGGAAAATATTGTGAGATTTAATTAAATATGATGTTTTCACCTCACATCACCTTGCATGCACGAGAGTAAAGTATCGAATGATTTCTTGGTGGCATGATGTCCAGCAATCCGCACTTGGCTAGCATGGTGGACCATGCATGACTTATTCTTCTACTCATTTCCGAGAGGAGACCTGTGCCGAAAAGTGGGCCGTATAAGAAACTTAGTGGTACTAATACAGATGTATCGTATAACGGTATAAAAAACCGGCCAAGTGCAAGTCGGACTCGCGCACGAAGGGTTCCGTACCATCCATACTATATATTTACTATCTTAATATATATAAATTACGTGTCATGTTGTTTGTCCGCGATGGACTCATAAACTCATAAACTACTAAACCGATTTTAATAAAATTTTCCATTTTGAGCAACTTAGTATCCGGACGAGCCATGCTTGGATTTATACAATTGATTTTCTTGGTTTAACTTCAAACAAAACTCATTGGTTTAGTGCTAAGAGCATCAAGGAATTGACAGGTATGACACTCGTCAGCAGTACCGTTGATGTTTTAAGGTTTAGTGTTACTTAATAATGCCATATGAAAAAGTTCCCAATTAAAAAAATTACACAAAAATAAAAAAGACGCAATATGGGTCTCTAGTTCCGCAGTCCAAGGAAGCTTTTATTCAGTTGACGAAATTCTTATATTATGTAGAGCTCTTTCAAATCGACCTTGTCATTTGAACGGCGGGCGCATGACGATTGACGGCGCTCTTGGCCACAATCTTAATAATTATTTCCAAAAGATGTCAGAAATAGTCATATTTTTCAGTTTATATTCAATTTTAAACGGCAATTTCTAAAAATTAAACCTAACTAGATCGATCTATCACCCCCGAAACCCCCTGGACCAATTTCATGAAAATCGTTGTAGTCGTTTCCGAGATTCAAATTATATATAGATATATACAAGAATTGCTCGTTTAAAGATATTAGCTATATCTAATCACACCAAATTCTTACAAATACTTCTTCTTCTTCTGTTCAGCCTTTTGTAGTCCACTGCTGGTCGTAGGCCTCTCCTAACGTTGGCCACTCCTCCCGGTCCTGCGCCTTCTGAATCCAGCAGTTTCCCGCTGTCTTTTTTTAGGTTATCAGTCCACCTTTACAAATACTAAATTCTCACTAATACAGTATATAACCGTTTAAAATCTTATATTTTAATGGAATGTAGGAAAATCATAACAGGAAAACCGCATCATTTTACAATATCACGAATTATGGTATCGATTGAATCGAATTTAATAACATTAATTTTTTCATGTTTTGACGTTGAAAAAATAGTATACCTACGCGTCATAGACATTATAATTGGTTCCGTATAAGATTTTCATGATCTCATCCGTATTCATAAACAATCTTAGAGCATCACAGGTACTGACAGGTATGACACCCGTCAGAGGTGTGGCCTTTACGGGCGAACCCTTCGTCCCAACGTGCATGCACAATGTGCCTTCTAGTTATATACAACTAGTTTGTGTGTGTGTCGGTGTCAGTGTTGTCGGTGCATAGAAAATGACGTTGTTAATTGAAATTAACATATTTAGAATTTAGAAGCCTAAGCCTTTTACATATTTAAAAGTACATTTGTATGAACTTTTGCTAAAATATCTCAAATAAAATAATCTTATTTAAGATTATTTTATTATTTTCTACTTCTGTCATTGGTTTAAGAATTACAATGATTTATAAAAACTACGATTTTACAGGCAGATGGGGGACGATACTATTTAGTAACGGTACCCGAAAGCGGTAGCTATTTAGATTAAGTTTAAAAAATATGCAAGTTGTCTCTTTCAAATTTAATAGAAATAATTTTATGATTTATAGCGGAGATTTAAGTCTTCTTTGAAACATGTTTCGCTATCGAGACATAGTTATTTTTTATCCTTATAAAATTAATTACAGGAAACACATAATCTTCTACTAATAAAAACCAAAGTTAAATAAGTTCCGACCAGCGTGGCGCAACGGTTACCATGCCGGACTGCCAATCGAGGGGTCCCGGGTTCGATTCCCGGCGAAACAGAAATTTGAATGACGAGTTTAAATTTCTGTTCTCGGTCAGGGTGTTTTTGTTCTTGTCTTTTTATGTATCCATGGCACCCACAACAGAGGGTATCAATTACCTTACTGTGGGGCTTTGAGTGTGTAACGTTTATTTATTTAAATACGTAATCTTTAAAATTATTATTTATAAGTATATTATGTATCTTATATGATATCCATTCATAATGAATGTTTATGTTTTTTTTATTTGAATGGAGAAGGCGATTTTTTTCAGCGAAGGACTAAATCCCCCTAACTTGAGACCAGTGCCCAGAAGTGGATAAAGAAAGGTTGAAGAAAAATGTTTTGACTGGAGTAGCAAGCGAGCATGCGTGCCCCGTGATTTAAGTAGTCGCTGCAGCGCATGGAGATGGAGTGCCAGTTTTAACTGTAAAGTTTAAACTGGCACTTATATTGTCAGATAAACTGTACAGTTCTCAAATCTGCCTACACGAATGTGCTATTTAACTGTACAGTTAAACTGTACAGCTGCAGCTGTAACTCTACTGCACAGTTGCAGATAAAACCAGATCTGTAGCAGGCTTTACAGTCAACTATCCTCTTTTATTTATAATAACAAGAAATAATGAGTTTTGGCGGGAAGTCTGAAGGGACAAGTTGCGCTCTTGTTTTATTTCAATTTTCTTGGTGTATTTTGAGTTATATCGGATAAAGTTGATGGCATTTTGTTCGATATAGGTTAAAGACAGTGCACGAGTGTTGTGAAATAAAATAACAGTGCGAAAACATGTTTTTTTGGCTTGCCTCCAAACTCCATCGGACACGTTCTCGTAAAGTAGCCATCACTTTACTTGAACATCTGGCTGACTAGAATAACTGATACCACAAACACTAATGATAACAAGGGATGCAAAAATTAAACATGACGCTGGCAATATGCACAGAGTTTGCGATGCCATTATTAAAAATGAAAAACAAAAAAAAACTTAAGGATAATTTGATATCGTTTTTTAATTACTATTATGGTAATCTAGAGAAAAAGCGCGGGAAACGTTCAAATAGGCGGGAGTGTTTTTTGTGTGCTTTTTGTTTTAATTATTTTTTAGTAATTTAGAGATCAGATTAGTAGCGTATTTTATAGAATTTCTCATTAGTTTTTTTGTATATATTTAATTTTGTGCATATAGACGTCTGGGTAAGTCTTTATATATGTATTAATGAACGAGGAGGGAGATCCCTTCGATCCTGGGGGACATGATGTTCCCCAGATCGGAGCCAACATTGTAATTAATAATGACTCAAGCATGGATACGGACGGTTCTATGAGATCTGACCGAAAACGTATCAAAGCGTTGCGTAAGTTTTGTAAGAATTGTAACAAGAAAAGAAGGACTGAGAGATCTAAAGCTCGTCACCCTTATACCACATGCCTTTGTCTTAATGAAAGTGATGAGTCCAGTAACAATGATAAGAAGAAATTTCCTAAGATTATTAATGACCCAATTTTGCAAAATGTTGATAATGTTACATATGTAGCACATGAAAATCAAAGTACTATTACTAATAACAGTTCAAACCCTGAAGTATCTTTTACTGAGAATAATAACACTAATATTAATAATAGCCCAAAACCTAAAGAATCTTTTACTACTACAAATGATACCAGTAATATTGATACCCCTATTCGAGTTCGATATTATATAGCCTCAGACAATGCTCCCTTCCTTGTTCATGTCCAAAGAATTCAGCAATCTGCTTCTGATGGTACCACACTCCACCCAATCACATTTGGCAACTTTTTAAAGAAAAATAATAATGTTGTTAAAAATATTATAAATGGTTCTTTGAAAAGAATAGGTCGTAACAGGCTATGCATGTCGTTTTCTAATTATCAAGATGCAAATAATTTTGTGATTAATCCTATATTAGAAAAAAATAATTTAAAAGCATTTATACCGTCTTTTAATGTTTCTCGAGTAGGTTTAGTAAGAGGTATACCTTCAGAGTGGACCCTGGATGAGATTAAATCAAATATCTCAGTACCAATAGGTTGTGGGGAAATAATAAAAGTACGTAGACTAAACTATAAAGTTATTGTAGATGGCGCAGCTGTTTGGAAACCTTCACAAACCATTGTCTTAACTTTTGATGGCCAGATTCTACCAAAAAGAATATATGTGTGTTATAACGCCTTAAATGTAGAATTATATATCTTTCCTACAATACAATGTTATAATTGTTGCAAATATGGGCATACAAAAGTAAACTGTAGGTCTAAGCCACGTTGTTTCAAATGTGGTAAAGACCACACTGGAGATACTTGCACAATTGATGTCACTAATGCTTTTTGCCTTTCTTGCTCTGGTAGTCATTTTGCTATTAGCAAAGACTGCCCAGAGTTTGAGAGACAAAAAAGGATAAAACTTACTATGGCACAAAGCTGTTTGTCTTACTTAGAAGCATCTAAAGTACATCCCCCAATAACTAAGTCATATGCTGAAATTCTTTTATCTGAGCCAAGCCCTTCAATACCTAATACACAAATACACAAAACCATGTCACAGTCAAATACACAGAAATCCATTAAGAAAACTGTATTTTTAAAACCTCGAGCACCAGTGAAGCTAGTGGGTGGATATGATAAATCTGCTCATAATGCCCTCACTAAAGAGTATGACCCTAATTTTTCTGCTCCCAATGGTTCTGCCCTTACATATAGCAACATTAACAACATATCAGTTAAAGATATTATAAATGAACTCGTCAACACTCTAATTAAATTAAATATCATAAAACCGGACAACGCTGCCTCTATGATTGTAGAATTAAATAATGCGGATATTCAAGACGGACAGAACAACAATAGTCCAATGGAATTGCCGCAGCTTACCTAGTAAGAAAAGTGACGTAATTTACATTTTAAATAAATATAAACCCTTTGTAGTCACACTTTCTGAGACATGGTTGAAACCTGGATATTCTTTTCGCATACCAGGTTACTCATGTCTCAGACAGGATAGGTCTGATGGGTATGGTGGTGTTGCCATACTCATTCAAAACACATTTTCCTTTTCTCCAATATCATTACCATCACTAAGTAATAATATTAATGCTATTGCCATCCATGTAAATAATGTAAATATAATTTCTATATATATTCCTAATCCAACTATTTCTATCCTAACAGAATTAGATTGTTTATTAAGCAGCTTGCCAAAGCCATTTTTACTCCTGGGTGATTTGAATTGTCAACATATTGCATGGGGCAGTTCAAAATCTTCTTGTTATGGGGAAACCCTTCTAGAATTACTTGATACACACAATCTGTGTGTTCTTAACAATGGAATGCCTACACGGCGGACTAAACCCGGTGAAGGCAACAGTTGTCCTGATCTATCCATCTGTACTCCTAATCTAGCTTCTATTCTCTCGTGGGAACCCCTCTCTTCTACATATGGTAGTGACCATATGCCCCTCCTTATAACTTTCCCTCACCGTAAACCAGAAAGACCTAAACAACCTCCCCGTTTAAAACATAATTTACATAACCCTGACTGGGAGCTATTTAAAATAAATATTGAAAAAAGAATGTACAGTTTGCCTAAAATACACCCAGGTCTGGAAGCGGCTTGCGCAGAAGCTTTTGCTGAAATGTTAATTGAGGCTGCAAATGAAACATTCCCACTTAAAAAATGTAGATCCTTCAGAATTCCTTTACCACCCTGGTGGGATGAAGAGTGTTTTAGATCAGTAAAAGAAAGAAAAGAGGCTGAAAAAGATTATTGCAATTCAATGACAACAGAAAACTTTGACATTTACTGTCAGGCTGCTCAAAAATCAAAGACATTACTAAAAGAAAAAAAACAATTAAGCTGGCAAAAATTTTGCGCTTCACTATGCCCAGACGTCCGACCTTCACTTATTTGGCAAAATATTAAAAGATTCCAATCTGCTTTCAATACATCTTTAGCATCACCAATCTCACATTCAGTCGCGAGTAATTTTATGGATAAATTAGCACCACCTTATGTTCCCGAGAATATTATCATACCACATAATCTACCAGTACTAATAATTAAAAATCAGCAGACATTAGTAAATTCACCCTTTACCTTCTCTGAATTAAAAGGTGTACTATCACACATTAAAGATTCTTCGCCTGGAGAAGACGGTGTACCCTATTCCTTTGTTTCAAAAAGTAGCGACAATGTACTAGATTATTATCTTAAACTCATTAACTGTGTTATGGTTAGTGGTCATATCCCTCCATCGTGGAAATCGCAAGTTATAATTCCGATTTCTAAACCTAATAAATCACCATTAAATGCTTCATCCTACCGCCCCATCGCTCTTTCAAGTACCATAGCCAAAATTGCAGAACATTTAGTTAAAAACCGGCTAGAATGGTTTGTCGAAAGCAATAGCCTTTTATCTCAAACTCAGTACGGATTTAGAAAAGGTAAGGGTACACTAGATAACTTAAGCATTTTAATAACAGACATACGTTTGGCTTTCTCTAAAAATGAAAATGTTGTATGTGCATTTTTAGACATAAATTCTGCTTATGATAATGTACACATACCAATATTAAAACAAAAACTGATTAAGTTAAACGTACCTCCTTTGTTAATTAATTTTATTATTAATATGTTATCAGAAAGAACAATTAACCTAAAAATCGAAGATAAAACGATTACACGATTTGTATGGAAAGGACTCCCACAGGGATCGGTACTTAGTCCTATCTTGTATAATATCTACACATACGATCTTGATAAAGTTATAACTTTCAATAGCGATGTAAAGGTCCTACAATATGCAGATGACTTACTTCTTTACGCAATTAAACCTTCGGTGAATGTGGCGTCTGAGGTTTTAAATGGCTCTCTTAATAAACTTAAGGAATGGTTGGACAGCAATAACTTAGAAATATCTGTCACTAAAAGTACAGCAGTTTTATTTACAAGAAGACGAAGTTACCCCCAAATGAACATACTTTACAATAATTTCAATATTCCCGTGAGAAACCAAGTAAAATTTTTAGGTATGGTATTAGATTCTAAATTAACATTTCAGCCTCACTGTCAATTTATAGCCGAGAAATGTGAAAAAAGACTTAATATTTTAAAATGCCTATCAGGTGTATGGTGGGGTGCCCATCCATACACATTGAAACTAATTTACAATGCACTTATAAGGAGTGTTATCGATTATGGCTCATTTCTATTAGAACCGTGTAATTTACTTGGTTTAAAGAAATTAGATATTATACAGTCAAAGTCTCTTAGAATAATAGCTGGTGCCATGAAATCAACACCGACAAACGCACTACAAGTTGAATGTGGAGATCCACCTTTACAAATAAGGCGTCAGTATTTATCTAACAGATTTTATTGTCGCTGTTTACAATACTCTTTTCACCCACTTCTTTTAAAAATTCATCAGTTATCAATCGAAAGTAGATCTTCTCAATATTGGACCCATAAGTCCTTACCGTGTCTAAATAAAAGCTTTGACAAATTTAAATCTATAGCTGCACCCATTTATTCTATCACTTCTCTCCCAATTTTTGAAAATAGTTTCGAATCTTTACTGGTACATCCGAATGTTTTGGATTTTGGAATTTTAGGAAAAGACTTAAATTGCAACGCTAAATTTAATTCAATAATAAGTAATAATTGGCAGGGTTGGCATCACATTTACTGCGATGCATCTAAACATTATTTAAAAGGATGTGTTGGAGTAGGGGTTTTCCACTCCCAATACAGTATTGTACAGAAAATTAAGTTCCCCCCGGAGACATCTGTATACACCGGTGAATGCTATGGTATTTTGAAATCAGTGGAATATGTTCTAATGATGAAACTAAGAAATAGCTTAATATTTACTGATTCCAAAAGCGCTCTTCAAATATTAACGAAATTTCCTTTTAAAATGTTGTCTCAGCATCCAATTATTTTTAATATAAGAACTAAACTTTACGAATGTTTTCTGAAAAAATATAATATTGTTTTTGTGTGGATACCAAGTCACAGAGGAATCAAAGGGAATGAAAAAGCAGATCAATTAGCTAACGAAGTTGTGGAGTGTGGTGACATCTTTCCGTATGTCAATTATTGCCAAGACTTATGCTCACTATCCAAAAATTATCTCCAAGAATCTTGGAACGATGCTTGGAATTTAAGCTCTAAAATAAAAGGCAAACATTATCATCAAATACAACCCACCATTCCCGCTAAGCCTTGGTTTTTTAAACAAAGATTTGACAAAATCATAACTTCCATTCTTATACGAATGCGTTTCGGACACGTTTGTACAAAACAACATCTTGCAAATTTGGGTATAATTAACGATCCTAAATGCGATTGCCGAAATGACTTTCATGATCTAAACCATATATTTTTTTCCTGTAATTTGTATGACCGGTCCTCCTTTTTTTGTCAATTGCTTGCTAATAAAGTACCTTTCCCATCTTGCATTTCCATTCTCCTCTCTTCGAATGATCCAAACATATATAAAATATTAGCATCATTTATTAGAAAAAATGATATAAAGATTTAATTTTTCTCCGTTATTGTAGTAACTATTATTTTTTTCTATATTTTATTTATTTTGTACATAGTTTAGTTTTGTTACCATTTTAATATTTATATTTATAGCATAATAAAAAACGCGTGTATATTATTATTAACCTATTAAATTATATAGTTTTATTTTCTGTATTATAATCATTTCCTAAATGCCTACTCCCCTGATCTTCCTTATTCCAAATTCCTTTCGTTATACATTGTGTTGTGAATTTATTCTCGTTTCCCTCGTTTTACTTGTCGTTGGCTGAGCGTGAATGCGCCATCGCCATAAAGAGAAAAAAAAATTACTATTATACTCGTACGCCTAAAAATACTTTTTATCTTACCCTAATTTTTACATTATTTGTCTTTACATTTGCTGCCGCCAAAATACCTTTCTGAAGGATTGTTCCGCGTACCTGACAGGGGTCAGGTCATTGGTCCGAGCATATTATTATGAATTATATAGGACCGTGTAGGTAGTTTGGCCTGGGATATGTACCATTTTAAATGTCACTCTTAGGTGTTAATACTGTACAGTAAAACGATTTTTAGGTGAAAAAAATACACTGTGTCAAATGTTATAAAAAGAAAAAAAAAATCCTTGTCGCGAGATTTGAATAAATTGATAATACAAAATTAAATAAACCTTAGAATAAAATGTTTTCTCAGAATAAGATATTGATAAAGTTTACCCTTATAAATGTTAGAATTACAGATTAGAGTATTAAAGTTTGTTAGATTGAGTTTCAAAATGAAATTGCTTATCTAAAATAGGCCAATACTGAACTCAATTTTTATAAAGGAAGAGCTTTTTATGTAAATGGGCTCAAACCGAAGTCCCCTAAATTATAATATAACTAATAATTAAGCGTGCTTTTAAAACAAATTCCGGACCTTTACAGTGCGGGTTAGTGAACTTTGTCATCGAAGAATCAGCTTTTTTACTGACACTATACTATACAAAATTAAAAATATCCATTCATTTTTGTTGCTAATTCGTGTATCGTGCACATCATTATTTTTTACTCAAACATAGACTTTTGTCAACACATGTTCTTACATTTTAATTTTTTGTCACGTCTCCGAGCCGTCTTTATGTATCTTATACATCGTATATCAATGTAAATACCAATACTACCTATATAAACCAATGGTAAATAGGAACACCGTATAATTTTTACTACTGCCTCTACGACGAAATAAATTGTCAAGTCTTATTTAATAATTCAGGGGACTTCGGTTTCTGCCCATTTACATAAAAAGTTCTTCCTTTATTGGAAAAATTGAGTTCAGTTTTGGCGTATTTTACATAAGCAATTTCATTTTGAAACTCAATCTAACAGACTTTAATGCTCTAATCTGTAATTCTAACATTTATAAAAGTAAACTTCATCAATATCTTATTCTGAGAAAACATTTTAGAATAAGGTTTATTTAATTTTGTATAATCAATTATTTTATTAAAATGTACAAGAATGTAAAAAAATGTATATACATTTATTTATTACTAGCTGTGCCCCGCGGTTTCACCCGCGTTAATTTTTTTAAAGTATCCTATTTTACTTTTGATAACTCCACGTTTCATGATGATCGGTTGAGTAGTTTTCGCGTGAAAGAGTAACAAACAAACTCACTTCGCATTTATAATATTAGTAGGATAATAATATAAGTGCATTGCAATTATGGCAGTGCATTGAAATAGGAGAGTTTCTTGAAATTAATTCTAGTCTACATTCCTCAAGAATTTCCCATAAAACTGTTTTTTATTTCTTCAAGACACCTTAAATATTGGTAAACAAAGAAAAATACTCATTGAGTGAAGTACTTACGTTGTTACTCGATATAATATCTTGACGGTCAAGGTCAGATAGTAAAACAATATTTATATAAATTGCTAACAGCTTCGTTGAGTTCACCCAAACAAAATAAAACACAAACTTATTCTTTTATATCACTGTTTTTCTTTTCAATTTAATTACACCAATTAACGAATTATTGATTGATACTAACTTCAAGCTCAGAAGATAATGCACAGAAACGCAATGTTTAAATGTCACAGTGTATTTTGGTCTGCTTACCTGGAACGGAGACTCGGAGGCCTTTGGGGTAGATGGCCTCCAGCTTCGCCGGGGGCACGATGTACTGGGCCAGGACCTGATTGCAGTAGGCGAGGGCCACCAGCAGCAGTGGTGATCATTATTGCGATAACAGTTAATTTAATGAATTATTTTCATATAATGAATAACACTGTTATTGGATACTGAAATAATGAGCTATCATTAATGCCTGTTATTGTTAATGTATCTTACGCCCTGTTGCCGTGCCGTGTATGTGCTATCGTTAATTAATAATGAGTGGGGCGTCCGCGTCCCGCGTCGCGCGCGCGTCGCATGCAGATACATAACTGACATACATTGTTTCGTTATTTGATTATTTCAGAATTAGCTAGCTGTTATCTAAAAATGAATTAACACCTCGCCACAAAAATAACAGGATAACAATAACAGTTTACAATAACAGTTATAGGTAAATAATTTAACAGTGTTATCCATTATTTTAAAATAGCCGTTATTGCCATCGCTAACCAGCAGTGCTAACATATTGCGCGTCATGACGGCCGCTTGCCGTCACGCCTGGCTCAGACTGTGGACGAGAATGACCAACATCGTAAGCTAATAAGTAACTTGTAGAGGTGACCACGAGGCTCGCTATTGTTTCGGCTTTTCCGTTCTGTTTGTTGTTCTTCCTAGTTTTAAGTGCGGGGATGGTTTTATTGATAGTTAATTGATAGTGATAAAATCAAACACCTCAGATAGGTTATTGACAATGTAATGTAATTTTTCTTCCTTCAATACTAGTCATTCTTGGTACCTACGATACCTACGTTCAGTATATTTAAATTACTTACTTTTAATAACAATACAATTGTGCTTAACACTTTCCATATAATAACAATATTTTATTTTTAATCTTAAAATCCTTCAACCATACTTATCCATGTTCAACCACTTAATATTACTATAGCGCTTTGGAAAATGCCTTAGACTAAGAATAATGTACTTAGTTTTGGAAAATGCAAATCATTTTCTCAACGTTCCATTTTCAAATTGAGCGCCATCGTCTAATTTTGTTTTTTTATCGATGGTGCTTATATTACTATGTAAACTATACTGCCAGAGCCAGTTCAGAAAGTATGTAAATACTCTATTTTAGGCCCCCATCGCTTCTGTATTGTTAGGAAAAATAAGCATATTATAAAATAAATAAAATTTAAAGTATTTTTCGCTAACTATTTAATATTCATTATTAGCTTTTTAATTCAGTTAACAAACTAAATAATTAAATCAAGCTATTATTTTAAATAAACAGATTAATAATTTAAAGGTTTCATCAAAACACAATGGAAAATAGTTACTAAAATATTGTATTATATCGCTGTTCGTGTGGAGATTAATATTTAAAAAATGCCATTTTTACTTAGAACTCTTGGTCTGCGGAGCTCGTCGTAGTAATGACCTCTGGTTTTACCGGTTTATGATGTCACATAGTTTACTGCAAAGAAATATGAATTAAACAAAAGTTGAATATCATTTATGTCAGTGTACTAATAATAAAATAAAAAAAAAATGAAAAATAATATAAAATGACGTCACCCATCCCCATTCCAGGATTTCCCTTCTCGCGAGTACCGTGGAAACACTCACGAACAGGATCACAAACACTCAGACTGAGAACAGAAATTAAAACTTAACATTCCAATTTCCGCTTCGCCGAGGATCAAACCTAGGACCATCGATCGGCAGTAGTAGTAACTATTGCGCCCTAAGGGTCGTCGTAATAAAATAATATACACTCTATGATTATGTATCTCCCTAGGTATATCAAAGACAAATGCCTTCCGCGTGTGTCTGTTTAGACTCTTCTCCTAAAACATTACGAGTAGGTACAATAAATTTTTAAACGCTTTTCACCAAAATAAGGTTTTTTCTGCAATATAAATGCATTTTTGTATGAATTAAACAACGCAGGTGACCTAAAATACTTGGCAATGTAAATGGCAAAATAAATGCCACTTCAAAAATTCTCAAGAAAAATTCGCGGTATTTCTGTCTTAGTTTAGATAGATTAGTGGTCGAATGCCTAAATCTATCATAGATTTGAAGATGATCAAAGGCAGCCGTAAAAGACGCAAATTGCGATTGTTGTAGGAAATTTGAATAGATGGGTAGCAGAGAGAATATTGGCACGACCAAACTGTCAAATACGTATAAAGATATCTCGACCTACGAGTAAATCTGTTTAACTTAATAGATCAAAACTTCAATCTGTTGATGTTATATTAAATTATTATTCAACTAGCTGTGCCCGCGACGTCGTCCGCGTGAATAAAGACTTCCATAAAAGGGATTGAATAAAGATAAAAGATTATTTATTTGCATTGAATAAGTAGTAGGTAGATTATTCTTACATATAGTGAAATCACTTATAATACAATGTTCATATGTTCAGAAGACACCTAATTTATTGTTTCTAAATCCTTCAAACCAAAAACAGTAAGGACTGCTAACGACGGGACAACCCGCGTGGCGCAATGTTTACCATGCCGAACTGCAAATCGAAGGGTCCCGGGTTCGAACCCCGGCGAAACAGAAATTTCAATTATGAGTTTAAATTTCTGTTCTCGGTCTGGGTGGTTGTGTTTCTGTCTCCGTGTGTGTTCATGGCACCAACGACACAGGGTATATCTACCCTACTGTGAGGCTATAAGTGTGAAACTTATTTTTTTTACACTATGTACTTACTTTTATTAGACTTTAGGCTTTTATTTGAAATTATCTCTATCGATTCACTTTGTAGAAGAAATGAATATTTCTCAATAACGCCATCTACCGTATGGCATGTAAAGTTTGTGGTTGATTAATCGAATGTCAAATTACCAAATAGGCAGAGCTTATACTAAGAATAATGTACTTACGTACTATCTATGAGGCAGAGATATTGAGATTAACAGTTGGTTCTTGGTTCACTAAAAGTTTCTATTCGTCTCGTAGTCTCGTTTTGTTAAGGCTTTGTACATTCTGTATGAAGGTTTAGATTCCGTATCTTACCACCTTAATGCTGGATGTATTGAGGTTGTAAGATTTGGATTTCGGTTTATTGGAGCTTGAGGCCTCCTCAATATTGGGAGAGCTCGATGGCCAGCAGTACAACGCTGAAAAGGTTGTAGCCTGATATAATGTAGAGATAACAGTCGTTTCATCTGCAGCCTGTTCATAATCTTTCATCCTAAAAGAAGACTAATATGCTGAGCAACTAACTCAATGGAACCTTGTGATGTAAATTTCGGCGGCGGTGAGGCTCGCGATGCGCTTTTTGACGTGATAACGTCTTTAAAATCGTTTTAGTCGGGTGACATGTTCAGAAACTTGTGTCACACCAAAACCTCACGAGCGCGATCGCAGGTTTAACGAGAGAGAGACGGACCGATCTCCCGTCTCATCTCGAGCGCTGCCAGTCATTCCGTGAAACTTATCACGCGGAATCCTCACGAGCGGAGGCTGGCATAGCGTTCGAGTGAGTGAGTGGACCGATCTTCCGTCTCTCTCACTCTAGCGGCATACAAACGAATGGAGATTTTCTCGTGCGGACGTTATCACGTAAACATCTCGATCGTAAACCTACTTTACAAACAATTTGCCGTTTTTTAGGTACCTATAGTCTAGCCATACTCGGCCAACGAAAGAAAATGCAGTAAACTGATCAAAGTATATTTAATATGGTCGATCATATGATAGACCATATTAATCACTAATATAAGTGAGAGTTCAAAATAATTTTACTTAAATTTAAACTTTTATTAATGGTTTTGAAAGGGCTGTTAACGAAACTTTCATCTAAATTTCTTTTAGTGCCTTTTAAGTTTATGTTGCGTATACTTTTTTTGTTTATGACCCGATTGATATGAAATACACACTAATGTTACGGAAATTCGTTCAACAATATATCATGTAAACACATCATTCAAAGAAGGGAAAAGAATTTGAAAATGAAATATTAAGTTAAGCTCAATTATTGTACGTTTGAGATAAAAACTTTCGAATCCATTTTATTTGCTATTGAGGGGTAGTTTCGAAAAAAGCTTAAACATATTTCTCACTATGTTAGTAAAGATAACAAATACAAAATTATAAGTAAAATAATGTGCACAAAAATATTCTGTACATGAATTCTCGACACTCAATTTTAAAAGAGTTTCAAAGAAAATTGACATTTAAAGGATGAATTTCGGAAAATGCTGAATCACGTATTCTTTTTTTTTTTGTTACAAAATATTTATACCAAATTTCAAGAAAATCTATTGAAAAAAACCAAGTTTTCCATACAAAGTTTCATCCCTCATTTCACACCCTTACGGGTGATTTTTAAAATTTTCTATAGCCTAAATGTTAGCGAGGCCCCATATATATAAAACAAAAAAAGTTTCATCAAAATCCGTCCAGTAGTTTTTGCGTGAAAAGCTAACAACAGACAGACAGACAGACAGACAGACAGACAGACAAAAATTTCAAAACTTATATTTTTAGCTTCTGTTACTTATAAAAAGACCCCTAGAAGTATTTTTTTTAATTTATATGCAATGTACAGAATTGACCCTGCTTACAGTTTTATTATATGTATATAGATTGATGGATTTTTTATACAGTCAGTACAAAGGTGTCATATTGAATTCTTTAAATAAGAACCGGTATTGGTGTTTGGCGGTGTTTAACTGGAAATAGGCATACGTTATGAAGTCCCTGTAGCTTCGGGATTAAGAATAGAGCTACGGTATCCCCTGCCTGATCGTAAGAGGCGACTAAAAGGGGGCTTCCGGGGTTGTGGACGGTGTGAGTGGGAGCTCGATCCGTCCAACCAGCAGCCCCGGGAAGGGCGGCGATGTGTGTATGGCCGCATGTCGCCGTGAGCATCGGAAGGTGCAGGAGAGCACATCCCACATAACCCGGTACCCTCTCCCAAGGTGCCGGGTACCTTTTGAAGGCCCCCCCCCCCCCCCGAAAAAGAAGTCGCCGAGTTAGAGCTGCGACTGGAACCTCTGCGTCACCCACCGTACTCTCCAGATCTTACTCAACCGATTACCACTTTTATCAAAATTTGGATTTATTTATTTAGAATCATCAACAAGGTAACATGTTACATTGCTTCTAAAAACTAAGCCTTAAGTATGTATATTTTACATGTGACCTTAATTTTTTATAGACGATAACAGAAAACTTACAATAGGGTGCATAAGCATTAATAACAAAGTATAATTTTGTATAAATAATATAAGTAATAAGTATGTAATAGTACGTATATAAGTATAATAACATATTTAACTAATACCTAATAATAAATAACGTTTGAAGCGCGCATGGCCCGGCGGTTAGCGTAGAACGCAAACGATCTATGCAACTAAGCTAAACGGGCGCGGTCGGGTATGAGATGGGTGACCGCTAGTGGCAAAAAAATTTCATGCGCGTTTCCGTGCTTCGGAGGGCACGTTAAGCCGTTGGTCCCGGTTGTTATCGATAGATAACAGTCGTTAAACCTTGTCGGAGGCCTTATGGGCGGTTTGAAAACATCCGACAGCGGGTTGGCCACTAACCCGCATCTCCACCAACCCGCATTGGAGCAGCGTGGTGGAGTAAGCTCCAGGCCTCCCCAATAATGGGGAGAGACCCGTGCACAGCAGTGGGACGCAAAAAGGGTTGCAGCCATTTAGCGAATCTAATTTCACGGGAACTTTCATTCCGTTATTTACTCCTTAGGGGTTGATTTTCCAAAAACCTGAAACAAACTTCGGTCCATAATGACAGCTCGGCTCACAAAGGCAGTAATTATTTTTATTGTTTCGTAACCAAAGGGTCCGTCCGTTCGTCTGTCTGTCACCACGCTGTACATGAACTGTGATTTCTATATAAAATATAAAAACAAATACAACAAACGTGGTTTTTTTTGCAATTTGTTTCTCGATCTTAGTGACGAATTTTTCTTTCCGTTTTTATATTTAATGGTATAGAATCGAACCGTCGTGCATTTGATTGTTTTTAGGGTTCCGTACCTAGAAAGGAAAAAAACGGAACCCTTATAGGATCACTGTGTTGTCCGTTCGTCTAGACAGACCATCTAGAAAAAGGGTCTTGACAGACGTCAAGACCCTTTTTCTCAGGAATGCATGGAGGTGATAGCTGGAATTTACATCAAATATTTAAATCTACTGTCCCTTGGAGCTGTAAAAAAATCAAACTTCTAAGCCAGCGCAATCAAAAGATATAATATACCCGTTTATACCGCAAATTTTCGACACTCGTAAGGGAATCAAAACCTACAGAGTTCTTCCCATGAACTCAGAATCTTAAAAATTGGTACGAAGCAACGTCTTATGGCATAGTTAAAGGAATGATTGTGAAAACCGTAAATTTTTAGTTCCATCATATATTTAAAAAAAATTACGTAGGTGTGGCATCTGTTTTCCCCACGTTAGAGAGGATTATTACCAAGAACTCTTGAATCACCTAACGGAAAAAATAACTATTTGTCGTATGACGATGAGTCCGACTTGATTTTTATGAATTAGATGTTAGAGCCAACGATGCTAAATATGGCTTTACTCGAGCGTCAAGATGACAGGTATTTTGAAGATTAAACTGTGTAAAGATTTGACAATATTATATCCTACAATTAAAAACTACTTAAAAAGAAAAAGATAATATACAATTTTTACAAAATGTATATGCCATCCAAAAGACCTGATTGCGGCATGGTGCCCAGAGCGCTGGCAGCATTCAGCATTCCATCCTACTAATATTATAAATGCGAAAGTAAGTAGGTTTGTTACTCTTTCACACGAAAACTACTCAACCAATCATCATGAAACTTTGTATTCTTGGAGTTATCAGAAGTAATAGGTATAGGATATTTAAAAAAAATTAACGTGGGTGAAACTGCGGGGCACAGCTAGTATGTACATTATGTATTTTGTGAACGGATCCTTGAAAATATTATTATAATGTATTGAATCTTCTTTCGTTACAAATAGTTCCGGCTATGTTTATTACGAGTATGATTTAGTATTTTACTTTTGATGACAATGTGATGAAGTTTCAAAATAACAACAATATTTCAATATCAATATAAAATCGTCAAAAACCAAATTATCTTCGTGGTCTCTACGATTATTTGTTTAAGACCGTTCCATTTTCAAAATGCGCGTCATCACTTTCTGTGACTACATCTGTTTTTCTCAGTTAACTTTTCTCTTGGACCGATTTTCATTAAACATAGCTGAGAACACTCCCGACTAATTCACCTTTCAAACAATAAAAAAAAAACAAAATCGGTTCATCCGTTCGGGAGCTACGATGCCACGTACAGCCACACACACGCACACACGCACACACAAACACAGAGACACTTCAAACTTAAAACACCCCGTCGTTTTTGCGTCGGGGTTAAAAATGAAAATCGATAAAGTGCTTCAAAAATTTTTTTTAATAATTTTATAAAAATTCAGGATTTGTGTTCATTTTATTTTATTCGTAAAATTAAATCAGCGTACAGAATCCGCTACGAAAACGTGAAAATATCCGGCACCGTACACGCTCACATAGAACGCCATACAACACTGGCGCAACACGGCCAATTAAGCATAATTTTTTTACGCCGAAAAAACGTGTGTGTACAAGGGCTCTCATACCACCCATAAGTTCTCCGACATCAGAAACCGACGGCTTAACGTGCCCTCTGAAGCACGGAAATTTTATCACTAGCTAGCGGTCACCCATCTCCCAACCGCGTCCGTTTGAATTAGCTGCGTAGATCACTTGAGCAATGTACGCTTTGCATTAGTATTTATCATTGGGGCGTATACGGACTTTTTGGAAACATTGGATCTGGTTTTAAAGTTGGATTTAGTTATGAACGCAAAATATTTAGGTATCTTAAATTTTTTATTGCGGATGAGAAACAGGATAAAACTTATAAGTAACCATGTCTTCGAATAACCTGTTTTATATTAATACCTTTATTGATACAAGCTACGGAGGGGATTTGAACCCAGTGTCTTAATGTATAAATACTAAGCAATAGTGTCCGACGGAACATTCGGTTTCGGTTTCGGCCGAGTTTCGACTAAAAAACGAGTTTCGGTTTCGGCGGCAAACCAGCCGAAACTGCGGCTGAAACCGAAACTGTATTCGGGTCGGATTACTCTTGTACGGCGCCTTGTATTCCATCCACGAAGAAGAGCGATCATGACATTTTGCCGCGTCCATGTGCCTAATAATGTACCTACTGGCTTGTATTTGCAGGTTTTTTGGTTGTTGTGAGTTTTCATGTGATTTATTTTGAATTGGCTACAATGTCATATAATATAAGAGTAGGTAGTAAACATCAAAACTTAATTCAAAATACATAAGAAACTAATACATAATAGAATTATTTTTAAGCTAAATACTCTCGTTAATTCACACCAGCGATAATTTGAACCTCTCTATAATTCAAATTTATCACGAGTTTCCTATAAAATCTCTAATTCTTCCAAAGTAAAGTCAAGCCCCCCCTTCCCCAAAGCAGGCGCGGTCCAAGTACACGTCATGCATTCCCCCATCCCCGTTGACTAACGTACCGTTGCTACTCTGAACTTCGCTCTGTTATTTTATATCACAACACTCAGGCACCGTACTTAACCTTCATCGAAAAAATGCCATCAAATTTATCCGATACAACTCAAAAATACACCAAGAAAATGAAAAAAAGTACAACAATATAACATGTCTTTCAACTTTCCACCAAAACATTAAAATAATGATCACTTTTATGCCTTTTTTTTTGGTATCGGGGGGAAACCTTCAAAAGGTACCCAGCACCTTGGGCGAGGTGAAACCGGGTGTGGAATGTGGGATTTGTTACAGCACTAAAACCTCCTCGGTGGCCTACCTCTGCGCTTGGGAAGGATTCCGGGATCTCCAGTGGAACGCACCGGTGTGGCGCCCCAGAACGGGCCCATCCTCTGGAGAGCAGATGTGCTCACCTGCACCCTCTGATGATTACGGCGGCATGCGGCCACGCACACACCGCCGTCCTTCCCGGGGCCGCTGGCTGAACGGATCGAGCTCCCACTCTCACCGCCCCGGAAGCCCCCTTTTAGTCGCCTCATACGATCAGGCAGGGGATACCGAAGCTCTATACTTAATCCCGAAGCTACAAGGACTGGGTATAAGTACATAGATACCGATTTTAATTTATTAAAAATGGAGGATTTCGAATTTCATGGAATAGGAAATTTCTCTTTTACACATATTTACTTCTTGTAATTATTCCGTTTTAATAAAAGAAATCCCGTGATCGAATCTGGGTACGTAGTAATCTAACAATTTAATAAGTTAACAGTTTTTCAAACGTTATATTACAACAGTTTATTAGCAGAGTTTGATATGCACTTCCAGAGAATACTGCTCAGTCTTATATTGTTTTCGTAGTGCTATCTCACCCTAACCAGCCAAAAGCTCGCTATCAGTGACAAAGCTGCGTTATCACACACTCACCGATACGTGGCTATCGGATATGGAAGCTCTATTAAACAATTTTCGCAGCTTTGGGAAAATTTCATAGTTTGTTAACCTATTTGTTGGGAAAGATATTCCAGGTTCATGTTAGAGCTTGATTGGAAAAACGAATGTGTAAAACATTTGTGGACTAGTAAAATAAAAGGTGTGAATGACCCATACCTTGCAGTACCTCGCCTTCGGGCAAATCTAATCAATCCTACAAATCCTACAAAAAAATCAAGGCCCAGACAAGCGGAAGAGTCTGTCTGTCACTACTATCTTATTATTTGCTTTGAAAATACATCAGGCACTTATTGCAAAGAAAAAATATTTGCTAATTGCGAAGTGGAATTAATTTATTGTTAATTTATAACAAACTGTTAGTTGCATTCTAATCGAATTTATTTACGGTTAACAAATTTTTATATTATATTCCATAATAAGTAGACTGAAATATCCATTTAGTGAATGTTTTTTACGACTGGTAAGACGAATGCCATATTCATAATGTTCTGAAGATAAACCTAAAGTAAACCTGAAGATTATGATGATGGTTTATAATAAATATTTTTTTGGAATATTATCTTTGAGACCTAGGTATTAAGTTAGATTAAAATCCTTTAGAAAGCAAACTTCACCCTGGTAAACGTAAGCAAGCGGCAAAATTCGCTCAGATTCTTAATTGTATTATTTTTAAGTGTATTTTTTTCTTTTATTGGAGTCATGATAATTTAATGAAATTTTATTCCTTTTAATTTCTCGATATGACTCTTGATTTTAATGATGTTAATTTAAAAATATCACATTGATCCAAATTATTTAAAAAATATTGTATTTTTGACATATGTATGGAGTTCAAATGAATATATAACTATGAACTATATTCAAATTTTTACGTATTTATAGACACGGCATAAAACAGTAAAAACAGTTTTGTATTGTTATTAATTATAATCAATAGGTACCTACTCTACTAAGATTTGTTAAGGAAGTTTGGAAAGAGAGCAGTTTCCAAGTTGAAGGTATGATTACGGCCTCGTAAATAATTTACCAAGTATGATTTTGGGAACATTGTTCGTCTGTCTGTATGTTAGTCAAATAGTCGTACTTTGAGATTTGCAGTTCCTTCGATCTGTAATTTCTTTTGTTAAAGGAAAATAATACAAAAGGTATATACGGACTACGGAGCCCTCAGTGCGCAAGACTCACATTTTTTGTAACCATTTATATTTCACGATATTCGGTGTAAAACTGGTATCCAAAACGCAAAGAGAAACGCGTACCCGCCGCTTTATCAACGATAATTATTATTATTATCGTTGATAAAATTATTATTATCGATAATTATTATTATCGTTGATAAAATTAGGCAATAGGGTCTTGGACACTATGCACAAAAAAAATCAAAATCCTTATCTTTAAAAGTTTGCACTAAATCACGCTTGGAAAACAATCTAATTGTTAATTCTTTTTTGTACATGATTTATATTACCGTTTAAATCAATAATAATAATTAAGTCAATTGACTATATATGATAAGTGACGTCACTAATCATTTTCTCATACAAAATGTATGGGGATGTCACGTTTTGACAGCTCATTAAAACTATCTCAATTGACTTGGTAGTCCAAAATCGGATTATAATTGCCTAAAAGTCAAGACATTACAGAATCACAGCCGTAAAAATCCCATCCCATCATTTGCTATAACATATAAATGAAACAAAAAACAAACGAGCAGAGTTCGTGATGGTGAGTTGTCAATACGATCTTTTGTTTTGTATAGCGACTTTCAAAAGATACCCCGGCACCTAGGGAGAGTTACTAGCGTATACGCGAGTTCCAGGATTTGTAACGCACTAAAACCCCTTCTCTCCACCAACCCGCAATGGAGCAGCGTGGTGGAGTAAGCTCCAGGCCTCCCCAATAATGGGGAGAGACCCGTGCCCAGCAGTGGGACGTAAAAGGGTTGCAGCCAAAACCCCTTCGGTGACTTGCATCGGCTCATCTTGGGAGAACGATGAGGCTCTCCCAAATATTTAGCTCTCACTCTTGTGCCGTCAATATTGAAAGCCTTTTAGTCACCTTTTACGATCAGGGGATCACGTAGCTTACTACTCTTACTCTACTTCTAAACTCAAACAAACTCAAGGACCCTTATCTTGAGTAAAATAGAACGCCAGTCAAGTTTTTTTTTTACAATTTATATGTATAGATTCACATTTGTATCGTGTCTTCCAAAAATAGCATTAAGGTAAATTTAACAGTCTTGTTATTTTAGTGAAAGTAGCAGAATTCGACATAAAATTAGATTACGACGTATCTTCGTAGAAAATCTACTGAAATGAAATGAAATATTATGTGATATGAACGACGTTCCCATTTGGATGTTGGTATATTAGGTTCCGCTTACAACGGGATAATAATAAATTAAAGTGACCTATTTTGAAAATTGCGCCAAGAATAGGTCAAACTCAATGTTAACACAAATAAGCTGTTGATATGAACATTTTGATTTGTGATTTCATAAATCAGTTACTCAGGTTAAAGACTGAATCCCTCTCAATTTCGAGAGACCTGTGATCAGTAGTTAAAAATTAAAATTGGTTGAAAAATGTATTAAAGTTCAGCGGGACTCAAATTTAATTAGGATTGGCAATTTTTAATGTTTTTTTGGCAGTAATGGCCGAGCGCCAAAGACCATGGTCTCCTAGTTCAACGTCGGTCCACTGACAAAGAAATTTGTTATGTTTATGGTTCGACGACCTGCGTGGCGCAATTGTTACCATGCCGAACTGCCAAGCGAAGGATCCCGGGTTCGATACCCGTAGAAATTTGAATGATGAGTTTAAGTCTCTGCTCTCGGTCTAAGTGTTTGTGTTTCTATCTTTGTGTGTGACCATGGTACCCACGACACAGGGTATATCTACCCTACTGTAGGGCTATGAGTGTGAAGCATTATTTTTTGAATTTTTTATGAGCGTATGAATCGCAGCTACACGGTGAGGGAAAACATTTTAATTTTTAATTGCGATGTTGTCCGTCACTGAGAATTACATCTAACAATTTCTCGAAGACATGATGTCCACATGCTTGGTCAGCGTGTTGGACTATGGCCTACACCTCTCTCACTTCTGAGAGGAGACCTGTGTCTATCAGTGAGATAAAATAGGGATTTTTTTTACTAGCCTTACGTGCAGCAAATATTAGCCTCCTGCCATAACAAATTAGCCATATCTCAGGCAACACCCAGACTTGTGTAGATGACATAGACTAAATAGCGGTATTCTTCGATGGCCGTCGAGTTTTTCACCAATTGAATTGTAAGCTTTGAATTAGTATGGGCTTACCCACATGAAATATAGAGTTAAAGTTTTAATAATTGTTAGATGTATTAATGTTAGCAGCTTCGGGAAGGACGGCGGTATGTGCGTGTCCGCATGCCGCTATCGGAAGGTGCAGGCCCGTTCCGTTCCGTCCGGTCCGACCCGGCGCCGCTCACGATTCCGCATCCCGGAATCCTCCCCAAGCGCAGAGGCAGGCCACCGAGTTTACAGTGCCGTACAAATCCCACATAACCTGGTATCCTCTCCCAAGGTACCGGGAGGTGTCGCTCTATTAAGTTAATACGAGAATCCGCCCAAAAATTAAACATATATAGAGAATTGAGTTTAAATCGTTTATTAGTTTGATTGAGACCTACATTGTTATGATTTTCATAACATTAAGGCTATCCGAATGGATTGTATTAAAATATATTGTAATAATGACGTAGCCTGAAAAATGTGTTTCACGCTGAAAATCAGTGGCCGTGGCTCACTACGGCATAGGTTGAGCGTGGGCCCGTTTCGTCATACAATAGTTAATTATGATATATTTGTTATTTATGTTTCTTGCTGTAATTTGTGTGACGAAATAAATTTTCTTCTATTTGTATTTCAAAAATTGTGTGTTCCTAATATAAGTATTTAAAAACTCTGATCCTACCATAAAGTAACATAAAAATCAAATAAACTGGAACAATAACAGGACGTCGAGCGAACTACAACGAATTAGTGACATTTAAAAGCTCTAATCTTATAATCCCGATGCAACAAGTCCGCCCGCCCTGTGGGGGGCGGGCGCCGGCAGTATCGCCGCGACCATGGCCACGGACGGACGTACGAAGCGCTCCCAGTCGATATGCGCGCCCGCTTCCGCGAGTATGGAAGCGTTGGCCGCGCCGATGGAGACCACCCCGGCACCGCGCCGGCGACCCGCCGCGAGGTCCCAGTCTGCCAGGATCACCGGCGGCAGGTCCGTCAGGCACCGCCGCCAGCAGCAGCAGCAGCAACAACTGGACCGGGAAACCCGCGCCAGATACAGCTCCGAACCTCGCTTGGCTGAAGCTGAAACTCCTCCCCAAGTGCGCCGTCAGGCTTCCGCTCGCCGTCGCCCCCCGGCCGGCCAGCACAGCCAGCCACGCCGCTCCAATGCCTTCCTCGACGTCCCCCGAACTACTCATCAACCAGAAGAAGAACCCGACGAGGACTCCTACCGACTACGCACCTTCAACATCACGCAGAAAGGAGGTCAGTGCTACGTTCGTTCAACCCGGCTAAATTTAAACGTGAAAGTTACTCGTACGAGATTTTTTAATTCGAATCGAAAAGTTGGCATCGGCCCCGAACTAACCAAGTGCTTCAGTTTTGCGGAAGGGCATCGGAGACTGTGGCGTCTGCTTTCCGAACGCCATTAAAAACCGTTCTCTAAACGGCGTTCATGAATCATGCACAACGTTTACGAGTCCACCATAAATCAAGCGTTGCAGGAATGTTCCCGTTTACTTTTGAGGTAAAAATAATCTTCAACGCAAAGATTCTGCGTACCGATACCCGAAAAGTGTTAATGACTCATATTTTACTCCGTTACCATCTGTGAAGAAGAGATCGACCGATTTAAATGCAGGAGTGCTTAGCGTTACGGACGAATGCGATCTGAAGTGCCTTTCCATTTCGTTTCGTAAACTTCTTAGCTTTGAACTACTCTTATGCGAATCGGATTTTATTTTGAAGACGTTTGAAATGTAAAGCGAACAAAAATGATTCTGCCTTTGAAATGGATCAACCGATAAGCGATATTACTGGGAACGTGATCGGTACATAAACAATAATGGAAAATGACTACATATATTATAGTTCACTTCTCAGTGTTTCTAAATTAATATACATATTTTTAAAATGAAAACTCCATGAAATAGTTATATATAAGTTTCAAAACTATTTCCACAACGGTTGACTCTTACTTGTTTTGCTAAGGGGTGAGCAATGTTTAGATTAGATACAAAAACATTATATCTAATAATAACATGCGTATTAAGGGTCCTAGCGAGGAAGAAAATTTAAATGAAGTAATATTTCCTTATTCGGTCTCGTTGTTACATTTCTTGTAATTGTGTGTGTCAATCATACCCACGGTAAGGGAACTCGGTCTAAGGGTATAGTGATAATCAAAATCAGCAAGATACCAAAAGCAAATTACAGTTTACAATTCTCAGTATTACATTTAATACTTGACATATTATACTTCTACTGGTACACTGGTATACTGGTAATGACCCTTAAAACTATTTTGGAGTCGGGCCTTTAGTAAAAAGGCGTACGTTTCGTTCTGAATCAATGGGCACCGACTGCAAAATAGTTTTAAGAGTCATTACCACTAGGAAGAACAAGTGTTACTATGCCAAGCATTACATTATTTTATTATTCTTTGCTTTTAAATTTTTTCGGCGGTTTAATTTTTTTGCTCTTCTAATGTAATTTGCGTTTGGTATCTTGCTGATTTTGATTATCACTATACACTCAGACCGAGTTCCCTTACCGTGGGTACGATTGACACACACAATGACAAGAAAAGTAACAACGAGACCGAAAAAAGAAATATTACTTCATTTAAATTTCTTCCTCGCTAGGACCCTAAATACGCATGTTATTATTAGATATAATGTTTTTGTATCTAATCTAAACATTCCTCACTCCTTAGCAAAACAGGTAAGAGTCAACCATTGTGGAAATAGTTTTGAAACTTATACTATCTAATTTCACTCTTTTTAGTACTTTCATTTAATAATTCTGTATCGTTTAAGAATATTTGCAATTTTTTCCACCGGACTTTTAAACTTTAATAAGATTTACCGTTTGTCATCATGTTAACCTAATAGCCTGAAAGAATATTACTATCGGTCAATCTGAACGTATGAATTTTTGAAAGAATTTGCTCTCAACTCCTAACCGTTGAGGAGTTGACCTTCCATTATCAGCTCAGCAATATTAGATGATCATAACTCTACACAAATGTCAGTTTTGGTTTAGTAAGTAGGTATATGAAAATCAATGTTTGGGCCTATATAACTTTAAAGTTTCCCTTGATTACCATTAAACGCGAAACCATTTAAAGAAAGATTTTTTGTCTCAACTCCTAACGATGGTAGTACCTCCCATCATCAGCTCAGTAATATGGGATGATGGTTACTATGCACAAATATCTATTTTGCTTCAGAAAGTATTAGAAAATCAATTTGTGTGTCTATAAAAATTAAGAGTTCACCTCAATTTCCCGGGGATCCCATCATCAAATCTTGACTTGTTAACAATGGAACTATGTACCTCGGGAGCATAAGCTTTCGAGCAAAAAAAGAATCATCAAAGCGGTTTATTTCCTAAAATGTTATGCGTGTTTACAAATAAAAAAAATACGCATCGACTTGAGAACCTCCTCCGTTTTTTTCGTCGGTTAAAAAATAGACAATATTTGTATTTGTAAAAGAGCCAGGGTCTAGATGAACGGACATATAAATTTTCTTATACTCTTTTGACTATGCCTTTTGTCCTTTCCATTGTATGGTAAAACTTGGAATACATAAATCAAGCTTTTTAGGGCAAGGGTAAAAATCGAACAAAGGTCAAATCGACTCCGAATCCATTCTAATAGGATAGTATGCTATAGATTTACTAGATTTTGAAATAAGCCAACCTTTATTTGATTCTTTGTTTGTTACTGCCACGAGGCACAATTTTCATCACAGTAATAATAAGTTTTATTGGGAACTGATACACTGAAGGTTATTATAACCTGATCTATATTGCTTCCGAACTAGCACAAGTTAAATTACAATCGCCGAGGTAAACACTTATATTATTACTAAAAGTACTAAAATAACTAGTAGCAATTGGTTTTATGCTATAGCCTAACAACAGTAACAAAAAATAATTATAATATTACGAGAGTCACTATCAGAATACCCAAACAGTAAAACACGCTTATGAAGCACATCAAACTAATAAAGTGAAAAATAATCCTTAAAATAAGCAGAAAATAATAATGAACCAAAAATACTGTATTACTGTGAAAAAAGTGTGGGTTGTTCGATATACGAAAAATATGGCACAGACCGCCCCACGCTTTTTTCACAATAATATTATTGTGAAAAATATTATTGTGTTGTTTTGTTCATTATTATATTCTGCTTATTTTAAGGATTATTCTTCACTTTATTTAGTTTGATGTTATTCAGAAGCGTGTTCTTGAATTTTCTTAAACTATATTTATTTTAAATTTTTTAGTTCGATTTACTGTTATATTTTTTTTTCAAGTGCAATTTCTTTCAATTTTTTTAAAGTTTTTTTTCAAGTGCTCGGAATTAGATAAACTCATGAAATTAGTGTATTGTCAACGGTCCTCGATAAATCTACAAAGTTTGTGTGTCAAAATCGCACCCAAAGGAGTCGGTTACAAACATACAAGTGAACCTAATAGAAAGCGTGGAATGACAATATTTCGACACTATTAGCAATAAGAAATTATCACAAATAATATGCTAAGTAATGTAATGTTAGCTTTTGCTTCAAAAACATATTCCAATAACTAAACAATAGCTAAACATATTTCCTATTTATTTTGAAATATACCTGCCATAACCAAGTAACATTTTTATGCGGGATTTGTATAAAAAGCTGTCAAAATAATACATTGCAAAAGTTCTTAGTTTTTATTTGGCCGACTTTAAAACGAAGAGTTCTCCAACAACAATCCGTTAAATTTAAGACTGGAAGTTTCCACGATTTCAGCTGTAATAGTGGCAGCTGGTTGCAAAAAGTATTGCTTCTTATATTGTTGCATGTTTACGAAGCATTCAATCTGACGTCAGTGGTTATAACGTAGGAGTAAGAAGTTCAGCTTTCTACGTGAGGTTTATGCCGCCTTTTCTCTTATTTTCCAAATTACAGAAAAGTTATAAATTAGCAATTCGCAGATAGTTTTTTTTTTTTCAATTCTGGCATCGCAAATTCTGTGCATACTGCCAGCGTCAAGTATAATTTTTTCATCAATTTTTTGCCAAGTTCAGTGAAACTGGATGAAGTAATAACAAAGTCAGTAAGTCGTCAGTAATCAGTCAGTCTAGTCAGTCCAACATTCAAGTAAAGCGATGGCTACTTTACCAGGACGTGTCCGATGGAATTTTGGAGGCAAGCAGAAAAAACATATTTTAGCACTGTTATTGTATTTCACAAACAATCGTGCACTGTAATTAACCTATATCAAACAAAATGCCATCAACTTTATCCGATATAACTCAAAATACACCAAGAAAATGAAATTAAAACAAGAGCACAATATGTCTTTTTCGACTTCCCGCCAAAACTCCTCGCAGATAGTTATGAAGTCGCAGAATGTAACATTATGTTCTAAATATTTATGACTTTATGTCCAGCCTGACGAATAAAAAATGCGTATGTGTGTTCTATGAAAACAATACAGTTAAAAAATACGTAAATTAGGTTAAGGTTGTAAACTTCTACCTATCAAAGAAGCCGCTAAAATTTCGACATAATAATATGGGTTGATCATTAAAGATGATAAAGATGACGACCCGCGTGGCACAATGGTTACCATGCCGGACTGCTAATCGAGGGGTCCCGGGTTCGATTCCCGGCGAAACAGAAATTTGAATGATGAGTTTAAATTTCTGTTCTCGGTCTGGGTGTTTGTGTTCCTGTCTTTGTATGTGTCCATGGTACCCACGACACAGGGTATTAGTTACCTTACTGTGGGGCTATGAGTGTGTAACGTTTATTTAATATTTAATATTTATTTATTTGATGATACGTTAATTTATTTTCACCTTTTTCTGATAAAATATATCTGTCTCGAGAAGTAAAGTTTGATTTATCGAAGATAAATAAAATGTAACTCAAGTACTTATTTCGCTAAATTATGATTATTAAAAAATATATCTGCTCTTGTAATATTTGAATGGAGACTGAAAATGTTCGAGTTTTCCCTCAAATAAAGTAAAATATAAAGAAAGAAAAACAAACAAAGCTAAAAATGGAAAATTCCTTGTATTCGAAACTCAAATTACAATTTTGCCCGCGAAATCTGGTTGTGATGATCGGGTGTGTTTGGTTTACGTCAAATTTTATGTTTGAGCTATAGCATCCAAGGTCTTTAGAAGCATTAGGGTAATTCATAATTATATTTTTTCCACCGATAATGCGCAGATATGAAATGCGCATGGCCTCGTAGCTGGCGTGGGGATGCAAGCAACCAAGACAGCCACGCACAACGGGCGCGGCCGGTTTTAAGATGGGTGAGCGCTACTGGCAAATTCCGCATACACTTTTCCGTGTTTCGGACGGTACGTTAATCCGTCGGTCCCGGTTACTATAGATATAGATAGTATTTATAAAACACTGTCGGAGGCCTTATGGGCAGTTCGATAACATCCGACCGCGGGTTGTCCACTAGCTCGCATCTCCATCAGCATTTGTTCTGTGTCTGGGTGTTAATTTATCTATTTAAGTATGTATTTAGAATAACAATTATATAAGTATGTTTATCAGCTTTCTGATTACCATAGTGCAAGCTCTGCTTAGTTTGGAATCAGATGGCGTTGTGTGAATTGTCCAAAGATTTTTATATTTATTTATTCTTTCAAAAAACAACCAATTGTAAGTGATTGCTGGAACGGGAATAACGCATTTATATTGTGTGTCTGCCGGACCCCACTTATCTATGGCAACGATTAGCAGTGCACCTGCATAAAATGACAAACAATACTCGAATCTTAATTGAGATTGGGTGCAGACGTCTACAGAAATCACTCAATACCGCAGACAGGCCCTTCGGTATTAGTGATTTCTTCCCATCTGTTATTTCTTTAAAATAAAACCACGTGCTGCAACCCCGGCTTGGGGCTTGTTAATAGCCAGCACGCTATCAGATGTTTTCAAACAGCCCATAAGGTCTCCGACAAGGTTTAGGTAATTATTTCTTTAAATTGATAACAACCGGGACCGACGACTTAAACCGTTAAACCCATGTTACACTCCTTAACTGCGAGAATCGACTGCATTCTAGTTTTTTTTAATTATCATAGTGGTAGTAGTTATTTCCAATGTACCTATGAATATTTTGACCACATCTGCAAGGTTATATTACGATCGGACAAGGTTATATTACTAATATTATAAAGAGAAAAGATTTGTATGTTTGTAATGAATAAATTCAAAAACTAATGTTCCAAATTTAAAAATTCTTTCACCATTAGAAAGCTACCTTCCACCCTGAGTAACAAAGGCTATTTTTTACCGCGGGAAAATGCTTCATTCCTACGTGAAAATGGGTAATAGGGTCAACGCGGTTGAAGCAACTGGCTAAACGCCTATGATTTTAATATAGCAATGAAGCCTGGAATAGCTCATAGGCCATTTTTTATCCTACGGGGATCCATTAAATGGGTCCACGTGGGCGAAGCCGCTGGCGGTAGGCTAGTATAACATAAATTGTTTGACGTACATTGTGTCGACATGGCCGTTGATTTTTACGATCAGAACGCCCCAATATACTTCGGTACGTATCTACACTTTTTTATTTTCCCGCCCCGATTGTAACCCTTTTAGCTTGCGAAATGTTTCCTGTGGAAATTTGTTAATCGATTTTTGCTGATCTCTATTAAGAACCGTTATTAGTGTAAGCCATAAATATCACGACCTTACTTGTGGTGATTTTCTTAATGGCATCAACCTGATGAAGGTCACATTCAAGATCCTACGAGCTCGTGGCGATTTTTTTACTTAACATTGATCTTCAATTTTTTTTAATTAATTGGTAAGGTCACTCATTCAATCCTTTTTTAATTTTTTCATAAAAAATAAAAAACGTATTTTATACTTTTGTTATAAACTTAAAAAAAAACAGACATTAGAAAATAGTTGCAATTTTTCATCGCTTACATCGCAACATTACACGAACACGTTTAACTCAAATAAGAGCAGACTTAGCTTTCAGGCTTTAGCCGCGTATATTGGATGAAAGGTTCAACAACGTTTGTTGCTTGTACGTACAAATTACTTGCAACAATCCCGAAGTTCAACTTTTTTTTCAAAGTTAGTCAGTTACGGGCACGAGTGCACGAGGACCCAAATTGAGTAGAATAATAAGAGCCTCAACTTCAGTCTGTTCTGCACAATCTTCTGCCAGTCATCAGCCCCAAGTTCGCGCAGATCCCTCTCCTCTTTTTTACAAGTTTTTATTTAGTTACACCTGTCCCGTTGTCTGTCCGTTGGTCTGTAATCAAATCTTGCAAGTTAAATTTGATCCACTTCCCAGTTTTCGATTGAGTTAAAATTTAGCATGCATGTATTAATCGGATAACAATGCAATATTATTATGACATAGAGCTGACCTGATGATAGAGCTGAAAGGTGGCCATAGGAACTTCGTAATTAAACGACGCAACACCATCTAGTTTGGGCTCGTTTTATTCGTCTTGACGAGTACTTTGAAACTAGATGGTAACCATCAGACCCTGATTACCGTGATCATTTAATATTTTACTAATATATAAAGTTGAACAGTTTGTTTGGAGGAACTACTGGTTCGAATTGAAAAAATATTTTTGTGTTGGATAGTCCATTTATCACCAAAGGCTATATAACATCATGCTATGACTAAAACCAAAGTCCACGCGGACGAAGTCGCGGGCGGCCGTTAGTCATGTATAAAACCAATAGACAATGTACGAGTATAAAAATTAAATTTGATTGTAATAGACAGAACTACCGATTTCCTTCATATAAGTTAAAAAGTTTTTGTTGGATTTCTCCCCACGTAAAAAGGTTTTGGTTTTTCTTATTTTAATTAGTAGAATATACCTAAATATTAAAAAAAAACAGAAATAGATATCTAGGAGAAAGTTTCCGTCAGTTAAATACTTGAACAGAAATATTTATTGTGACGAAAATCAGAAAGACACACAGTAACTCCTAAGACTTAAGCGTGTGTAAATTAATGTCAGGTTTGAACTGACAAAGTACCAATTTCCTCCTTGTCGCAGTCACTTAGTTGAAAAGTTTTTGTTGGATTTCTCTCTATGGAGTAGGGAGTTCGAGGATTTGTTAGACCCGTCGCTCATTCCTTACTTTTTGAAGTTTAACAAAAAGTTGCTCATAGAGTACTACACAACGTGATAATACGTGAAAATTTAAATAAGGAATTATTAAATAAAAAAATTAAATAAAAAGCTTTTCTAATGAATTTAATATTTAAATTTAGAATGTTACTTTTTTTATTTTTAATCATTGATATTTGATTAGAATTATTTTGTTTTCATGACAATTTCTTTGTCATTTAGTTGTCATAGTGATAATTTTGATACATCAAAATTTGTTTGTATTTTTATTGTTAGTTAATGGTTAGCTTATTTTAGATATTTTTTTCTTTAATTATTTCTTAGATTGCGATGACAATGATATACAACAACGACATAAAACAACATGTCGTTAGGGTATGGTTAACAAATATTATCTTCTAATATTATTTTTTGGCAAAGGGAGATCTCCCGCCGGGCGAGGTGGTCATGCCCGGGGAGCGGCCGCGCTCCAACTGACTCAATTCGGAGCTTGTATATATGGTAGGATATTCCGAAAACTTCGATAGCGTGATTCAGGAAGCGGATAGCGGAAGGTCGCTACATCACCCCCTGCTCAGACCGGAGGTCGATGACTTCAGTAATCCAAGTGTAGTCTTCGCTTACAAGCGCCTGGAATGCCCTCTATCTGCGGTGAGTCGAGATGTGAGGGTGCAGACCTTGT
The DNA here is from genome assembly GCA_911387765.1 of Pyrgus malvae. NCBI lineage: Eukaryota > Metazoa > Arthropoda > Insecta > Lepidoptera > Hesperiidae > Pyrgus > Pyrgus malvae. Next base: position 21,674,935 of record OU426960.1, read on the forward strand.
GTAGCCCTCCGTCCTCGGTGAGTCGGGATGTGAGGGTGAAGCGAAGAGTGGAGATGCCCTCTATCCACGGTGAGTCGGGATGTGAGGGTAGGATGTGGAGGCGAGTAATGGCTACTCAAGCCGTCCATGAAGTCCTTGGAGGCAGCTGTGTCAGGAACAGGAAGCGTGTACATGGTGCGCTGCGATGAACCTGACGAGCTGGTGAAGTGATGCTGCAGTCCATCCAGGGAGTGAAGGTGCGACTGATGAAGGTCAGAAGGGACGTATTCTTGTCCGGGGTCACCAGTTTGGCAAAGGGAGATCTCCCGCCAGGCGAGGTGGTCATGCCCGGGGAGCGGCCGCGCTCCAACTGACTCAATTCGGAGCTTGTATATATGGTAGGATATTCCGAAAACTTCGATAGCGTGATTCAGGAAGCGGATAGCGGAAGGTCGCTACATTTTATAATCTAAACATTGAGACTGTCAGTCACCAATACAAAAATAACTAGTAAGCGGTGGGCTTTAGTTCAACATTGAAAGTTCACAAAGTCATATAACACTGGAAGATTCATGTAGTCCACAAAAGATTTTGGCGCGAATGTGGGAATATGTTGGCATATTGTCGATGAGATGCCAAATGACATGTCGTTAAACCGATTTTTCGGATGACAAAGCTTCGGGATTTCAGTTAGGGCGTGTTTCATTGCAAGTGAGTAGCGATAGGCTATGGATATTCTATTTCACGAAATCTGATTGGCGCTAGTTGAAGTAGTGATGTGTTCATAGTCATATTATATAATATAACATGTTTTAAAACAATGTTATAAAACATGTTTCAGTAATGTGGAGACAGAATGTTATAAAACATGTTATTTAACATGTTATTATTTGTGTTGCGCGGGACATTGTGAGTAGGAACGACCAACGAAAATGTTATACAACATTGTTATATTGTTATTCTAATGTGTACAGTTATGTTATATGTTGCAAAGTTGAAAAACAATGTCAAATAATGTGGACGTGTTCAACATGTTATTTAATCTGTACGCACCTTAATACTGGAAGATTCATGTAGTCCACAAAAGATTTTGGCGCGAATGTGGCAATATGTTGGCATATTGTCGATGAGATGCCAAATGACATGTCGTTAAACCGATTTTTCGGATGACAAAGCTTCGGGATTTCAGTTAGGGCGTGTTTCATTGCAAGTGAGTAGCGATAGGCTATGGATATTCTATTTCACGAAATCTGATTGGCGCTAGTTGAAGTAGTGATGTGTTCATAGTCATATTATATAATATAACATGTTTTAAAACAATGTTATAAAACATGTTTCAGTAATGTGGAGACAGAATGTTATAAAACATGTTATTTAACATGTTATTATTTGTGTTGCGCGGGACATTGTGAGTAGGAACGACCAACGAAAATGTTATACAACATTGTTATATTGTTATTCTAATGTGTACAGTTATGTTATATGTTGCACAGTTGAAAAACAATGTCAAATAATGTGGACGTGTTCAACATGTTATTTAATCTGTACGCACCTTAATACTGGAAGATTCATATAGTCCACAAAAGATTTTGGCGCGAATGTGGGAATATGTTGGCATATTGTCGATGAGATGCCAAATGACATGTCGTTAAACCGATTTTTCGGATGACAAAGCTTCGGGATTTCAGTTAGGGCGTGTTTCATTGCAAGTGAGTAGCGATAGGCTATGGATATTCTTTTTCACGAAATCCGATTGGCGCTAGTTGAAGTAGTGATGTGTTCTGACAGTACGCTTGTGTGCATATTCTTTTAAAGCGTTTGTAAAGTCAAGACCTTTGTTATTAACAAAAAAAATTCAACGGCTCTTTCGTTTAGTTGTCATGCTGATGTTTCTCGATACTGAGCGCTGTAAAGGTCACGCACACTACAAAAATGTGCATCTGCACGCCTCACAACATTCATGGTTGAACGGACTTCGTGACATACAACATCTACAGTAATAAAATTTATGAGAAATACTGAGAGAAAAATTTAAGGTACGAAGTCATGGAAATTTGTCTCTCTAAATGTGACAAGGTTCAGTTGCCAGCCCGACTAAACTGAGTCGGTTGTCGACCTCAGGAGTATCAAATCCTCTAAACATAACAAATATCTTAGTCTGAGGTGCGAGCCTAGGTTTGAACCAGGGATCCCTATCGCTTGGAATTATGAATATAATCTAAGTACTATCCCGTAAGGCAGAAGCGCACATGGCCCGGCGGTTAGCGTAGAACGCAAACGATCTATGCAACTAAGCCAAACGGGCAAAGCGTGTGATTTGTGATGGGTGACCGCTAGTAGCAAAAAAACATTCATGCGCGTTTCCGTGCTTCGGAGGGCATTTTAAGCACACCACCACACACTAAGCACCCACCAATCCACATTGGAGCAGCGTGGTGGAGTAAGCTCAAAGCCCCAGTAATGGAGTAAGATCCGTGCCCAGCAGTGGGACGCAAAAAGGGTTGCAGCCATTAGCTCGTAAGAGGCCACTTAAAGGGGCCTCTTAACTTCTGGGTTAACAGGAGGTAAGAGTGGGAGCTCGAATCATCCATTCAGCTGCGGCTTCGTATTTTAAATTTTTAAGTTTCCTGTTTTATTCGAATATATACATTAACAGTCGTTCGCTTGATGTAGAACAAGCGAGTGGAACATACAATTTGGAAAGAGCATGACCGCTTCAAATGCGTTTTCAACCCAGGAATTCAACGAAGCGAATTTTATTCCGCATGAAAATTCTGGTCACGACCGCTCCCCAAATTTGACTCTCATAGCACTGTGATTTTACGTACTAACATTGCGTAAAAATGTCCCTTTTACTAGTTCGTTTGCGGCTATGTCATTATTATTTCGTTTATCTATTTGTGTCCCGATTACAAGAACCGTCTTACATTTGTTCTGCAATCCTATTTATACTTTCTTGTGCATGGACGTTGGGACGAGGGGTTCGCCCGTAAAGGCCACTCCTCTGATTGGTGTCGTACCTGATATACCTTGATGCTCTAAGATCATTGGTAATGTAGAAATTAACTTTATATTTATGATAACCCGTGTGTTGCAACGTTTAACATGCCGGACTGCCAAACGGAGGTCCAGGATTCGATTCCCGGTGAAGCGGAGATTGAAATGATGAGTTTCAGTTTCTGTTCCTGGTCTGGTTCCTGTTCATGTCTATGTGTGTCAATGGTACCCACGACACAGGGTGTGCCTACCATTCTGTGAGGCCATGAATGATGATGTGAAATGATAAAGCTGCTTCCTATCTACGACAACGTATTCAAATGAAAATTTCTGACGTAAGTATAAAGATTACACTTACGTATTTTTCCTTTAAAATAAAATATCGTCCGGGTTATTTACCGACTTCCAAAAGGAGGAGGTACTGTATTCGGCTGTATGTATTTTTTTTTTATATATGTTCACCGATTACTCCGCCGTTTGTGGACCGATTTTCAAAATTATTTTTTTGTTCGTATGCTTATACTCCCGAGGTGGTCCCATTGTCACCAAATCAGGATCTGATGATGGGATCCCAGGGAAATCGAGGGGAACTCTCAAATTTTATAGGCACACACATTGATTTTCTTATACTCTCTGAAGCATAAGAGATATTTGTGCATTGTAATCATCATCTCATGTTGCTGAGCTGATGATGGAAGGTACTGCAACAGTGGGGAGTTGATAGCAAATTCTTTCAATAAATAGTTTGTTATTCCAAATCTTACATTCCTGAGGTGGTCCAACTGTCACTAAGTCAAAGTCTGATGAGGGGATCCCGGAGAAATCGAAGGGAACATTCAAATTTTACAGCACAACAAATGATTTTCATATTTTTACTAAAGCAAAACAGGCATTTTTGTATAATTATCATCATATCATGTTGCTGAGCTGATGATGGAAGGTACTACGAAGGTTAGGAGTTGAGAGAAAATTCTTTCAATAAATGGTTTTTTGTTCGATATCTTACATTCCTGAGGTGGTCCAACTGTCACCAAGTTAAAGTCTGATGATGGTATCCCAGAGAAATCGAAGGGAACATTCAAATTTTATAGCACAACAAATGATTTTTACTAAAGCAAAACAGGTATTTGTGTATAATTATCATCATATCATGTTGCTGAGCTGATGATGGAAGTGGAAGGTACTATGACGGTTAGGAGTTGAGAGCAAATTCTTTCAATAAATGGTTTTTTGTTGGAAATCTTACATTCCTGAGGTGGTCCAACTGTCACCATGGCAAAATCTGATGACGTGATACTAGGGAAATCGAGGGAAACACTGAAACTTAATAGGCACACACATTCTTTTAGTTATAATATAGTTTTTAACATAATACAAATATTTATGTCCGGTAATTATCACCTCATGTTGCTAAGCTGATGATTGAAGGTACAGCTCCTCAACGGTTAGGAGCTGAGAGCAAATTCTTTCATTAATTTATACGTTCAGGTGGACTGATAGTAGTATTCTTTCAGGCTATAAGATGGCTATTAGATAAACATGATTATAAAAGGTATATCTTTATCGTTTAGAAGTTAAGTGAAAAAATTTCCAATTGTGCTTATACATATGTGAAGAATTATTAAAATTACTAAAAAGAGTGAAATAAATTAAGTTTTTAACAAAAAAAATAGAACCGACTTCAAACGGTAAAAAATAAAATTGTTCAGTACCTACTTCTTCTTGCTTATGGTAATCACTCTTAAAACTATTTTTGGAGTCGGGCCCTTAGTAAAATGTCCTGTCTTTGTAAATATAGTGTACCTTTGGTTCTGAATGGACACCAACTCCAATATAGTTTTAACAGTCATAACCATAAGCAAAAAGAAGTAGGTACCTTCCCACTGTCTGTACTGTCGGTGCTCCTTTAAAAGGAATGGTACGACATTTTAGTAGGGGCCCGACTCCAAAAATAGTTTTAAGAGTGATTACCATAAGCAAGAAGAAGTAGGTACTGAACAATTTTATTTTTTACCGTTTGAAGTCGGTTCTATTTTTTTTGTTAAAAACTTAATTTTTTTTTATGTAGTAAATAATAAGTAAATACTGAGTTTTTATTCAAAAATAAAATTCAATAATGACTTTTTAAAAGTAAGGGATTTTATTAACGTAAATACTTAGTGCAGTTTTATTAGAAATAGACTGACCTGCAAAGCGGAGGTGACGTTTAATACCTTGAAGGAGAAGTCGAGCACCATTACGCCATGGAATTCATTTTCATGCAACGGTTATGAAAGGAAATTATTTATACTGGCGGTGTATAGGACTGATGTTTTTATTAAAACAGCCCTATTGTTTCACATAAAAGATTAGACATTTTTTCATTTTTCTTGTGAGATAATATAATATTAAACTTGCTATTTACTTACCATAAAATACAAGTCAATCAAAATATATAGTCACGCGGGTCGTCATATATAGGTATATATGACGACCCGTGTGGCGCAATGGTTACCATGCCGGACTGCCAATCAAGGGGTCCCGGATTCGATTCCCGGCGAAACAGAAATTTAAATGATGAGTTTTAGTTTCTGTTCTCGGTTTGGGTGTTTGTGTTCCTGTCTTTGTATGTGTCCATGGTACCCATGACACAGGGTATTGATTACCTTACTGTGGGGCTATGAGTGTGTTACGTTTAAAAAAAATAGCTTATTTTATGTTAAGTAAATAGCAAGTAAATTCCGAGTTTCTGTAATGAATACTATTTGACAGCCTCCGTGGCGTAGTGGGTGATGAGCCGACTGCGAAACGTGAGGTCGTGGGTTCGATTCCCACCCAGGACAAATATTTGTGTGATGAACATGACTATTTGTTCTGTGTCTGGGTGTTAATTTATCTATTTAAGTATGTATTTAGAATTTTATAAGTATGTTTATCAGCTTTCTGATTACCATAGTACAAGCTCTGCTTAGTTTGGAATCAGATGGTGTTGTGTGAATTGTCCAAAAATATTTATATTTATTTATTTATAAATACTAAAATTCAAATCCAAAAACGGCGTTTTTAATCTAAGGAAATTTTATTTACTTACGGAGTAGTAATTGATGTAGGCTTAATAGAAATAGGCGCGACCTGAAAAGCGGAGATGACGTTTAATGAAAAGCCTGGAAGCAAAAGTCGAGCACCATTACGCCATGGAATTTTAGGTTATGAAAGGAAATTTTCATATTTTGTACTTGCTATAGAAACGTAGAACTGAAGTGTACAGCTCATGTTTTTACATGTATTATGAAGTAACTTCCCACCAATCCGCACTTGGCCAGCGTGGTGGACTATGGCCTAAATCCCTCTCACTTGTAAGAAGGAGACCTGTGCCCAGTAGTGGGTCATAACAAAGGTTGAAAAAAAATTAAGTAACTTGCTGCGAACATCAAATGACAAGTAAATAAATAATGTAGTATAAAAAACTAAAAAACACGCTTTTGTGAAAATACAGACTAAAAACTAAAAAATTAGAAGTAAATGCATTTTACTGTAAAAAAGCGTGGGTTGCATGGTGTCAATAGTATCTAAAAACCACCCCACGCTTTATTACAGTAAAATTCATTTACTTCTATTTTTTTAGTTTTTAGTCTGTATTTTCACAAAAGCGTGTGTTTTAGTTTTTTTAAACTACATTATTTATTTTTAATTTTTATTTGGATTTTTTTTCATATTATTGCATCGTCATCGGCCCTTGACTCCTGTACAAATTTTCAAGTCAATCAGACGCTTAGAAGTAGGTGAAAATGAAGTTAAAATATTCCGTTACATACATACATACAGGTCAAGCTAATAAAAGCGTGTTAAAAATTGTTTTACTTTGTACAAGTTGGCCTGGTAGACTTGGACCTTAGAATAGAATATTCTTAGAATATTTAATACTAGCCTTCCGCCAGCGGCTTCGCCCGCGTGGACCCGTTTAATGGGTCCCCGTAGGATAAAAAATAGCCTATGTGCTTTTCCAGGCTTCAGTGCTATATTAAAATCATAGGCGTTTAGCCAGTTGCTTCAACCGCGTTGACCCTAACCCGTTTTCACGTAGGAATGAAGCATTTTCCCGCGATAAAAAGTAGCCTATGTTAGTCAGGGTGAATGTAGCTAGTAGAAAAAAATTAGCCTTCACCACGATACAGAAATCATCGATAGGAGAATGAGATGTTTGGGTCTTATAACGTAGGCCGCTTTGCGTCTTGGTCTTTAATTTAAAAAAAGGCCTGGTAAATTCGTAGCACGTTTTGCACACCACGCTGCTCGAATTGTTTTATGAGTTGAATGTTCTTATAAGGAACATTTAAAGGCATATATCTATGCTGTAATATGCCTCTAAATGGTGGGAATTTCCTGGTTAAAATAAGATCGATTAGATTTTTACCTGTATTGTTAGGAAAAAGTCGGATGAGGACGTGTCGTGTACAGACAGACCATGAAAGATGGACGATTTATTGTTTATTTGTTACAGATTTTTTATAACGTCATTTACTTTAACTTCACTAGCCCCCTAAATAACAAGAAATGAAAAAAAAAAACAACCTTTACAGCGATTCAGAAATCATCGATAAAAGAATGAGATGTTTGGATGTTATCACGTAGGCCTCTTTACCTCTGGGCCAGGTGTAAAATTAGAAAAATGCCTGGAAAATTCGTAGTACGTTTTGCACACCACACCGCTTGAATTGTTTTATGAGTTGAATGTTCTTATAAGGAACATTTATAAGCATATCTATGCTGTAATATGCCTCTAAATGGTGGGAATTTCCTGGTTGAAATGAGATTGACAGATTTTTTCCTGTATTGTTAAGAAAAAGTCGGATGAGGACGTGTCGTGTACAGACAGACCATGACAGATGGACGATTTATAGTTTATTTGTTACAGAACTTTTAAAACTTCATTTTCTTTAACTTCACTAGTCCCCTAAATAACAAGAAATGAAAAAAATAAACCTTTAGAGCGATTCAGTAATCATCGAGACTAGAATGAGATGTTTGGGTCTTATCACGTAGGCCGCTTTGCGTCTAGGTCTTAAATTACAAAAAGGCCTGGAAAATTCGTAGCACGTTTTGCACACCACGCCGCTCGAATTGTTTTATGAGTTGAATGTTCTTAAAAAGAACACTTAGAGGCATAACTATGCTATAGTATGCCTCTAAATGGTGGTAATTTCCTGTTTTTTTATTTATTTATTTGAATGGAATAGCAGACGAGCATGTATGCCACGTGGTGTTAAGTGGCCGATGGACGATTTATTGTTAACTTGCGTTACATAACATTGTTCTTTACAAAATTTTCGGATAGTGCCTCATAGGTTTTAAATCGCTTGTGGCATCAATGAACTAATTTTTTAATTATTAAAAATGTTACTTTTCACTTACGACTTAACGAGCTGATGTTATTTGTCTTTGATTGGACAGAGTGGACAGGTAGCGAAGTAATCATAATGTGTCTTACCTACATGTACTTGTATCGGAGATATCTATGCAAAAATGAATCAAAATTCAAAGTTGATTTTGGCAGATATTAAAGATTAATTTGGAAATGTAAAAGGATGAACATCGACATTGCCTGACACAGAACACAAAAAAAAAATACAAAGATGACAGAAACTCGCCATTAAAATCGTGTTTTATTAAGGAACACCTGATTTAAAAAAATCCGAGCCCTTAGGGCGTTTCAACCGCATGGGTACTAACGACTGCTGCTAGCGAAAACTTAAACAACATATTTTGCTAGCTGGAGTTTTATTAAAACTGTTTATTGTATTATTATTGTTATATTGGAGTTTTATTAAATTATTTTGTTGGTCGTGCGATCTTTAGTATAAAGTGGAGTTATACTTGTATTTTGCTCGTTTATATTTGGAATTAAACTTAATAAATATTATGTAATAGCAATATTGTGCACGGCTACCTATTTTTACGGAAATTTCTGCTAATTCACTACCATCAGACCACTGATTAAACCTAAATCCAAGTATATCTGATCTGAACCGTCTCATCAAAGTTGAAAAATTTATGATACACATATTAGATTTTACGATACGCATTGTACCGTTTTGGGGTTTTCCCAGCAACCCACATAATGTATGAGATTAGGCGAATTTTAAATGTACCTTTGTCTTCTATTATACATTCTCAGGGGCAATGAAATAATAAGGTACGTAATATTAAAATCCTTTTTTGGATACAAAACAAATGCAATTGACTACATTTTAAGAGAATATTTTTAGAGTTATAATTAAGGGGTTAAATATAATGATCACCATAAAAAGCTTTGATATCCTTAGTTCTTTTAACAAAAATTTATTCTTAACACCAGAGAAATAAAGTCTAAAATTACAATAGTACTAGCTATTTTAGTCACCACTGCACTTCAAATTGCATTCGAACACCAAATGTAGTAAATGATCACCAAATCTTAGCGAGCAAATTAATGCGCTATTTCTGCCTGAATAAACCTCAAGGAAAGGGGGTTTCGGGGGGCGAAGCTGGATTTATTTTATTGTTTTTTTTAATCGACGGAAGGATACAAAGAAAAGAGCATAATTATTGATATACTTAAATTTATCTTGGATGATAGATGGATAACTGCTTGTAGTAAATTATACATATGGCTGTTACAATTCTGCATATTTTTAATTTATACTTACAACTTTTGCCCTACTTACATAAAAAACTTTCTTCATCGAGTAGAAACTATATTAATGTAACAAATATTAAGGTCGAGACCCTCCAGGCTGTTATGTACGGCAAAACTCTTTATAAGTTGCCGGAACCCTTAGGGTATTCAACCTTTCGGATGGACTGACTAGCTTTAACAATTTGCATTAAGGTAGCGTGGTCGAGTTTACTTCTGAAGTTTTTTGCTGAGCTTGGTACTTTTAAGAATATTAAAGTTACACACAAAAATGATAAATATACGAGTAATACATGTTCCAAAGATCCAAAGTTAAATTCCAAAGTAACTAGCTACAAGCTATAACTTAAACAATTTGAATTGAGGTAGAGGTAAAGTTGACTTCAAGAATAACTTATTCCAAAAATATAATAATTTATTGGTGAATTTATATGTTCAGCCTTAAAATTATACTTGCATGATAGATTGATAACTGCTAGAATAAAATTATACATATAGCTGTTAGAGTAGTCTATTTTTATGTATACGGGAAACTTTTACTCCATTTTCATAAAAAAGCTTTCTTCGTCGAGTAGAAACTATATTAATGTAACAAATATTAAGGTATCGGTCCAGATATATTACGGATTATATATGTTACGGCAGAACTCGTTAAAAGTTTTCGAGGCCCCTAGGGCATTCAACCAGATGGACTACTGACTGTACATTTAACAATTTGCAATTAGATAGAGGTATAGTTCACTTCAAGAGTAACTTATACCATAGATAATATAACCAATTTTGGTATATTTGATTTTTTTATTTAGCTTCAAAATTAATCTTGGATGATATTTGCATAACTGCTAGCAGAAAATAATACGCATAGTTGTAATGTTCTGTTGATTTTTAATATTTTATTAGGTATATACTTAGAACTTTTTCTCTATTTACAAAAATAAGCTTTCTTCGTCGAGTAGAAAATATATTGCCTAATAAATATTAAGGTATTGGGCGAGACCCTCCAGGTTGTTATCTTACGGCAAAACTCGTTAAAAGTTTCCAAAACTCTTGGGTATTAAAATTTTTGGATTTACTATCTGTAACTTTAACAATTTGTATTGAGGTAGTGGTAGAGATTTTCTTTAAAAGATCTTGGTTACAATCGTGCCAAAGGATAAGAATTATTGATAAATAATTTCAAGTTCCTTGATGATAACCATATACATAGGTGATCTCTAATAGCAAATAGGCATGATGACAGATTTTTAAATACCTTTCCTTATTGTAGGTACACGTCTCCTAGTTTTATTTCTGCAATAAACTTAAGTTTAAGGTAAATTAATGTATTTTCTTCTATGTAATTTGAATTAAGCGCGAAAATGCTCGAAGGTGTCATGGCGTCGGTTTGCTCGTCAAACTTCAAGCAACACGATGACTTTTACTGAGACGTGACGTCATTCCTTTTGATTGGCGTTTCAGATAACATGGCCGATTGCTGTATTTAATACTTTTATTTTATTGAAAATCTTATTAATCTTAATGTTTATATTAAAACGGGATCATATTTTAGAACTTTTTTAGCGTATATTTTTCTGTAAAACCATTTATTCTCTGATTCTTTAATAGTGTCATCATGCCTATTATACTTATAGCTATTTCTTCTTAGAGCTTTTGCTAAATAGATACTTACATAAAAAACTTGCTTATCTTTTAGAGAGTATATTAAATACTAACCTATAGACAGACGTTCAATATAATAGACAGAACTTGTTAAAAGTTTTCGGAACCCTTAGTTTGAGCATTGAACCTTGCGAATGGACTGCCGTAACCTAAACAATTTTCGTTGAGTTAGATGTACTCGTAAAGTTTACTTTATAAAGCTCTTTGTTAGTTATAACAGATCTTAGCTCTTAGGAATAAATTATTCCAAAGATAACAAATTATTTTGTGTAGAAAGTGTATTACCTAATAAATGTTCATTTATAATATTAATCAATAATAATATTTTGGAAGGACTGGCAGTCGTAATTAAAAGTTATTGGTTAAAATTGATGTTTTCATCTAAGGAATAAGTTCCAAATACTAGGAATATTGATAAATAATTTCAAATACATAGTTTACATTTCTTCATGGTAACCATTAGTTACATAGGTGACCGCTATAAGTAAGCAAATGATACTTGTAGCTATTTTTATCTCTCCACTAAATTTAGAGCTAACAGGCTTAATAATTTAGGGCCCATTTTCCAATCCCCAAATAATGTTGTTAGTTAGTTAATATTATTGCTATACTTTTCATATGGCATACACGTATCAATAGGAGCGCTTACATTTATCCTACGAATACTTTTATCCGGGGATGGAAAAATATATCCACAGAGAATGTATTAAATATATTACGACATATTAAATATGTTACGACAGAACTCGTAAGAAGTTTTCGAAACCTTTAGAGCATTCAACCTTTAGGACAATTTGCATTAAGGTAACTTGGTGGACTTTACTTCTGAAGTTTTTTGTTGAGCTTGGTACTCTTAAGAATACTAAAGTTACACACAAAAAAGGATATATATATGAGTTATACATGTTCCAAATATCCAAAGTAATAGTTTAGTATTAGTACTTACTTTTAAAAAAAGCGCGCTTGATCCGGCGTTTAGCACCGAACGCAAGCTTTTTTCGCAGTTAAGCCAAATGGGCGCGGTCAGGTCTAAGATAGGTCATCGCTAATCGCGAAACATTTCACGCGTGTTCCTGGGCTTCAGTGGGTACGTAAAGCCGTCGGTCCCGGTCGTTTTAGATAGATAACAGTAAGTAGTTTTACACTAAACAGTAGTAGTTACACCTTGTCGGAGGCCTTATCGATGGTTTGAAAGCATCCGATAGCGGGTTGGCCACTAACCCGCATTGGAAGAGCGTGGTATAGTATGCTCCAGGCACCCTCAATAACGGCGAGAGATCCGTGCCCAACAGAGGAACGCAAAAAGGGTTGTAGCCCTATAAAAGAGAAATATTGGGTACTGTCAAAACATTTAAACATGATATTTCCATGTTTTAAGGAAAGGGAACAAAAAATATAGAAGTAAGCTGTTGAAACTTGTCCCATACAGTGAATACAACTAACATCGGAGCAGATTCATGGAAAGGGCGTGTTGAATGCTAGGTGTATTACGTTTCACGTTGTTACGTTACGTCAGACCTCATTAAAAGTTTGCCGAGTCCTGAGGTCGTTCAACCTTGCGTATGGACTTCTAGCCATAACTTGAACAATATATTGTGTCAGGTGGATTTTTTTAAAACGTTTTGTTGGACTTATGATTCTTAGGATAAATTTGAGTTACATTTGTATTTTTCTCGTTTATAGTAGGAATAAAATCTAATATTATGTGATAGCAATATTGCGTACGGCTCGGTGGTTGGCGCAAAATGCAAGCAAGCCACGCAGCTAAGCCATTAGTGCGGTTGGTTGTAAGTTGGGTGACCGCTACTGGCAAAAATTTCGCCTTAAACTAAACTGTATCTCCGCCAATTCGCATTGGAGCAGCGCCAGTATGGTGGAGTAAGCAGGCCTCCCAATAATGGGGAGAGACCTTAGCCCAGTAGAGGAATTCAAAATGGTTGTAGGTTATTGTGTATTTATACGTTTAAACTTTAAATTTATCTTGGATGATAGATGGATAACTGCTTGTAGTAAATTATACGTATGGCTGTTACAATTCTGCATATTACACGCTTTTTATTAGCTTCACCTGTATGTTTGTATGTTTGTTTGTAACCGACTTCTTTGGGCGCGATTTTGACCCACTTTAAACGGCCAGATTTCGTTCAAACTTTGTAGATTTATTGAGGACCGATGACAATACACTAATTTGATAAAATTATTCCATTTTTCAATTTGCAAAATATGATTTTTGTTAATTTATATAATTTTCTGGTTAACTTGAAAATTTGCATAGGGGTCAAGGGCCGATGACAATGCAATATTATGAGAATAAAAATCCAACTAAAAAATTAAAAATAAATAATGTAGTTTAAAAAACTAAAAAAACACGCTTTTGAGAAAATACGAACTAAAAACTAAAAAAATAAGAAGAAAATGTATATTACTGTAAATAAAGCGTGGGGTGCATGGTGTCAATAGTATCTTAAAAACCACCCCACGCTTTATTTACAGTAATATACATTTTCTTCTTATTTTTTTAGTTTTTAGTTCGTATTTTCTCAAAAGCGTGTTTTTTTAGTTTTTTAAACTACATTATTTTAATTTATACTTACAACTTTTGCCCTATTTACATAAAAAAGCTTTCTTCATCGAGTAGTAACTATAATTATGTAACAAATATTAAGTCATTGGTCGAGACCCTCCAGGCTGTTATGTTCGGCAAAACTCTTTATAAGTTGCCGGAACCCTTAGGGTATTCAACCTTTCGGATGGACTGACTAGCTTTAACAATTTGCATTAAGGTAGCGTGGTCGAGTTTACTTCTGAAGTTTGCTGAGCTTGGTACTTTTAAGAATATTAAAGTTGCACACAAAAATGATAAATATACAAGTAATACATGTTCCAAAGATCCGAAGTAAAATTCCAAAGTAACTAGCTACAAGCCATAACTTAAACAATTTGAATTGAGGTAAAGGTAAAGTTGACTTCGAGAATAACTTATTCCAAAAATATTATTATTTATTGGTATACCAGAATTTATATGTTCAGCCTTAAAATGATACTTGCATGATAGATGGATAACTGCTAGTATAAAATAAAATTAATTAAATGTAATTATTACTTTATATATTAACAATAGTTTTTATTGTTTTTTGTATTTTAAAGATAGATTTAATTTGTAGTATAAAATTATATGTTATATATTATATAGATTAAATATGTTACGGCAAAACTCGTTAAAAGTTTTCGAGACCCCTAGGGTATTCAACCAGATGGAATACTGACTGTACATTTAACAATTTGCAATTAGATAGAAGTACAGTTCACTTCAAGAGTAACTTAAACTATAGATAATATAACCAATTTTTGGTATATTTGATTTTTTTATTTAGCTTCAAAATTAATTTTGGATGATATTTCCATAACTGCTAGCAGAAAATAATACGCATAGTTCTGTAATGTTCTGTTGATTTTTAATATTTTAATAGGTATATACTTAGAACGTTTTCTCTATTTACAAAAATAAGCTTTCTTCGTCGAGTAGAAAATATATTGCCTAATAAATATTAAGGTATTGGGCGAGACCCTCCAGGTTGGTCGTTAAAAGTTTCCAAAACTCTTGGATATTAAAATTTTTGGATTTACTAGCTGTAACTTTAATAATTTGTATTGAGGTAGTGGTAGAGATTTTCTTTAAAAGATCTTGGTTACAATCGTGCCAAAGGATAAGAATTATTGATAAATAATTTCAAGTTCCTTGATGATAACCATATTATATACATAGGTGGTCTCAAATAGCAAATTATACTTATTTTATTGCTATTTCTTCTTTGAGCTTTTGCGAAATAAATGAAATGAAATGAAATGAAATGAAATGAAATGAAATGAAATGAAAATGAAATGAAATGAAATGAAATGAAAATACTTTATTGTTGACTGTTTACATACATACAGTTAGATGTTTAAAATTATTATAAGAGTTTAAACAGTCTACCATGCTCTGGCATACAATATTATACTTATTACTAATTAAAATTAAAGTATAAAATAGTTTTATTTTAAGATCCGCTAAGAATCTTATTCTTAACGGATCATCGGCTTTTGATGCCTACCCACCACTGGGTCAATGAGAGAAAAAAAGCCGGCGGAAAAAAAACTCTCAGGCATTGTTTAGAATTAATATTTTACGCGGAAGCTCCCCAAACCATTTTAATGCACGTCATCAAAAAACTCGTTTATACTATAGTAAACTTTTTTTATAAGCCATTGCTTTAGTTCTCTTTTAAATTTATTACCTGATAATTGTTTGAAATGTCTGGGTAATTTATTGAATATTCTAATAGCAAATATGTATGTACTATTTTTGAAAATCTGACATTTCACTTGAGGTAAATATAAAGCGTCACTATCTTTCTGCCTCGTGGGTACATCTCTTATGCGCATGTTTATTTGCTTTTCAAATGAATTTATGTTATTAAAAACGAAAGTACAAATCTCCAATATGTATAGACTAGTTAATGTAAGAAATTTCTCTTCGGAAAACAAAGAGCGAATAGATTCATCGCTCGCTTTACCATACATTATTCTAAGACTGCGTTTTTGCAATATAAATGTTCTACTAACATTGACAGAGTTTCCCCAGTATATAATGCCATAAGTTAGAAGAACGCTATTGGTCTGTAATTATTAATTATATCTTTAGGACCTTTTTTGTGAAGGGGTTTAATTAATGTAACCTTAAGATCATCTGGAAAGCTACCGGTTTCCAGCATTATGTTGATAATATACACGAGAGGTTTGACAATTTCATTTATACAAGACTTAATTACTTGTGTGGAGATGCCATCGTAACCGCAACTTTTTTTATTTTTTAGTTGCTTAACTATAGTAATTACTTCCCATTCATCAACAGGTTTCAGATACATACTTTTACAAGAACTATCAAACTGAGGGACATATGTATCTTCAAATGAGTTATTAATATTTTGTGTTATGTAGAGATTATTGAACTGCTGTGCTATCTCTAAAGGGTCCGTAATTTTTAATGTACCGATTTTTATATCTTTTATTGTTTCTCTTAGTTGGTTGCATGGTTTGGTTAAGTATTTAATGAGTCCCCATGTAGCTTTAGTTTTATTAGAGCTATTACTTAAGTATCTAGAATTAGACAGCCTTTTAGAATATCTTATTACCGATTTTAAAATTTTCTTATATGATTTATAGTAAGACTCAGACCTACTCGACCTATTCTTTATTAAGTTCAAATAAAGCTGTCTCTTTTTCTTACTTGACCTTCTAATGCCTTTTGATTTCCAATTAGACTTTTTAGAAACAGTCACCCTTACCCTTTTAATCGGTATGCAACAATCAAATATGGTTTTAAAAATAATAAGAAAAGTCATGTAGGCAGCGCTAGCTTCTGTTTTTTTATATACTTCTGCAAAACTAACTTGAGACATGTACTTTAATAAAATAGGCAAATTTTTATCTACTTCCCTTTTGTACACGTACCAATGTTTTATATCAAAGTTTAATTTACATGGGATTTTTATGACCTGTCCTGAGTGATCTGATAATCCATTGTCCATTCCATCCATAAATAGATACTTACATAAAAAACTTTCTTGTCTTTTAGAGAGTATATTAAATACTAACCAATAGACAGAACTCGTTATAAGTTTTCGGAACCCTTAGTTTGAGCATTGAACCTTGCGAATAGACTGCCGTAACCTAAACAATTTTCATTGAGTTAGATGTACTCGTAAAGTTTACTTTATAAAGCTCTTTGTTAGTTATAATTATAACAGACCTTAGCTCTTAGGAATAAATTATTCCAAAGATAACAAATTATTTTGTGTAGAAAGTGAAAAAAATTACCTAATAAATGTTCATTTATAATATTAATCAATAATAATATTTTGGAAGGACTGGCAGTCGTAATTAAATGTTATTCGTTAAAATTGATCTTTTTCATCTACGGAATAAGTTCAAAGACTAGGAATATTGATAAATAATTTCAAATACATAGTGTAAATTTCTTCATGGTAACCATTAGTTACATAGGTGACCGCTAATAGCAAATGATTCTTGTAGCCACGGGCGTACCCAGGTTTTTGGTCAGGGGGGGGCAAGTACTTGATTAGGGGGGGGGGCAAGTACTTGGTTAGGGGGGGCAAGTACTTGGTTAGGGGGGGCAAGTTCTTGATCGGGGTGGAGAGGGGGACAAATTTTTAGGTTTTTGGTCGGGGGAGAGGGGGGGATAAATTTTTGAAACTGCAGATGGGTACCGCGCGCTTAGAATAATTACTTACATTACTTATAGAAACCAAGTTCGCGCACCCAAATTGAAGCAAGTTAATATTAGAAACGTCGGGTGTTACTGTTAAATTGTGTCACAATGTTCTTGAAAAACAAAAGAAGTCTAATAACATAACTTTCACAGTGAAGTTTTCACTATTTTGTAGTAATTTATGGTTTTTTTTTTCAACCTTTTTTTATATCCCAGTGCAGGGCACAGGTCTCCTATCACAAGTGAGAGGGATTAAGGCCATAGTCCACCACACTGGCCAACTGCTGATTGGTGGACGTCATGCTTTCGAGAAATTATAAATTTCTCTCAGGCATGCACGGCGATGGAGAACATCGTAATCAAATATCACGATATTTTCCATCACCGTGGAGCAACGATAAATGCGCACATTACAAATTTATTTGCCAGAGGTGCGCGCCGAGGATTTGAACCCGGGATCGGTCGCATCGAAGACCGCGGCTTTTTACCACTCGGCCATCGCTGCTCTCCAAATTTATAGTTAATTTGGGGAAAAATAAAAACATGTCAGATGTGACATCTGTGTGAATCTATTTAGTGCTTCAATTTTGACAGCGAGCTTATATGAAGACACTCATTCTATACGTAATTATTCTAAGACCGCGCGCAAGTTTGCCTTCCACGTTACACGAAGACACGCACACAAAATATTAATATACAAAGGAAACAGCAGGAGGTAGCATAATTATCTAACTTATTCTTTGTAGGTTTCTCTTTTCGTTTCGGAGATCTTTTGGGATTTTTTAATCCCTGAATGTGGACCTTGATCCAGGGGGGCGGCAGCTGTCCCCCCTGCCCCCCCCCTGGGTACGCCCATGCTTGTAGCTATTTTTATCTCTCCACTAAATTTAGAGCTAATAGGCTTAATAATTTAGGGCCAATTTTCCAATCCCCAGATTAGCCTATGGGAAATGCTGCCAGCGTTCTGGGCACAATGCCACAAGCGCAAATTTTAGATGGGGTTTTCTTTTTATAGTTAATTGTTTTAGTTTTTAGTTTTTATTATTACTTTTAAGTTGTTTTATATTTCATAGTAAATTTTCTAACATATTAATCCCCAGATAATGTTGTTAGTTAGTTAGTTAATATTATTGATATACTTTTCATATGGCATACAAGTATCAATAGGAGCGCTTACATTTATCCTACGAATACTTTCATCCGGGGATGGAAAAATATATCCACAGAGGGTGTATTAAATATATTACGACATATTAAATATGTTACGACAGAACTCGTAAGAAGTTTTCGAAACCTTTAGAGCATTCAACCTTTAGGACAATTTGCATTAAGGTAACTTGGTGGACTTTACTTCTAAAGTTTTTTGTTGAGCTTGGTACTCTTAAGAATACTAAAGTTACACACAAAAAAGGATAATAATATATGAGTTATACATGTTCCAAAGATCCAAAGTAATAGTTTAGTATAAGTACTTACTTTTAAAGAAAGCGTGCTTGACCCGGCGTTTAGCACCGAACGCAAGCTTTTTTCGCGGAAAAGCCAAATGAGCGCGGTCAGTTGTAAGATAGGTCATCGCTAATCGCAAAACATTTCACGCGTGTTCCTGGGCTTCAGTGGGTACGTAAAGCCGTCGGTCCCGGTCGTTTTAGATAGATAACAGTAAGGGTGGATTGCACCGTAGGCCTGGTTATAGTTCGGTTAAAACTAACTTTAACGGTAACTTTAACGACGACAATAGAATTTAACAAAAGTGTGTTTCACCATCACGTTTTTATTGATTGTTAAAGTTAACAAGCGGTGAAGTTAATACTCAGACGATATGATATTTGACCATAACAATAGCATTAACCGGCCAAAATCGAGCAGTTAATGTTACCGTTAAGTTATGACGTCATTGCAATCATAGCTTAAATGGTGCAACGCAAATGTCGTTTAACCGAGGATTTAACGGCTAGTTTGGGTTTAGTTATCGTTATAGTTACATGGTGCAACACACCCTAAGTAGAAAAAAGTAGTATTTACACCTTGTCGGAGGCCTTATGGGTGGTTTGAAAGCATCCGATAGCGGATTGGCCACTAACCTACATTGGAAGAGCGTGGTATAGTATGCCCCAGGCACCCTCAATAATGGCGAGAGACCCGTGCCCAACAGAGGAACGCAAAAAGGGTTGTAGCCCTATAAAAGAGAAATATTGGGTACTGTCGAAACATTTAAACATGATATTTCCATGTTTTAAGGAAAGGGAACAAAAAATATAGAAGTATAATAAGCTGTTGAAACTTGTCCCATACAGTGAATACAACTAACATCGGAGCAGAGTCATGGAAAGGGCGTGTTGAATGTTAGGTGCATTACGTTTCACGTTGTTACGTTACGTCAGACCTCATTAAAAGTTTGCCGAGCCCTGAGGTCGTTCAACCTTGCGTATAGACTTCTAGCCATAACTTGAACAATATATTGTGTCAGGTGGATTTTTTTAAAACGTTTTGTTGGACTTATGATTCTTAGGATAAATTTGAGTTATACTTGTATTTTTCTCGTTTATAGTAGGAATAAAATCTAATATTATGTGATAGCAATATTGCGTACGGCTCGGTGGTTGGCGCAAAATGCAAGCAAGCCACGCAGCTAAGCCATTAGTGCGGTTGGTTGTAAGTTGGGTGACCGCTACTGACAAAAATTTCGCCTTAAACTAAACTGTATCTTTGCCAATTCGCATTGGAGCAGCGCCAGTGTGGTGGAGTAAGCTCCAGGCCTCCCAATAATGGGGAGAGACCTTAGCCCAGTAGAGGAATTCAAAATGGTTGTAGTGAGTAGCAATATCGAACACGGTCTATAATCTTAATATATATATAAAAAGGAAAGGGTTTTCTTTGTACGTAAAGACACGGTTTTCTCTATTATCACTAACTCCAATCAACTTCCCGTTGGGGTGGTAAATACCCCTTAGTACGTAGATGATAGTAAGGGAGTTTGAACGCGGTGGGTCGAGTGGGGAGCTGATGATGGAAGGTAATGCGATGGTTAGGAGTTGAGAGCAAATTCTTTCAATAAATGGGGTTTTGTTCGAAATCTTACATTCCTGAGATGGTCCAGCTGTCACCAAGTCAAAGTCTGATGATGGGATCCCAGAGAAATCGAAAGGAACATACAAATTTTATAGCACAATAATTGATTTTCATATTTTTACTAAAGCAAAACAGGCATTTGTGTATAAATATCATTATATCATGTTGCTGAGCTGATGATTGAAGGTACAACTCCTCAACGGTTAGGAGCTGAGAGCAAATTCTTCATTAATTTATACGTTCAGGTGGACTGACAGTAGTATTCTTTCAGGCTATAAGATAGCTATTAGAAAACATGATTATAAAAGGTAAATCTCTTTAAAGTTAAGATTAAACATGCGACGTATTTTAACCCGAGCAACGCCGGGTTTCGCAGCTAGTTACATAGAAAATAATTCAGATTTGCAAAATTTTCATAAATATTTTCGCTCGTTACGCTTTCGAGGACTTACATGCCGCATTGAACTTTTTCTGAAATCAAATATAAAAACAGTAATAACGCTTACGTATATCTAAATGTACCTATTTTAAAACTGTAAACTTGGAAATAATTTTAATTGTAAATAAATATATTTTTGTACTTTTTTTTATTGCGTTGTGGGTACATATTTTTTTTGTATTTTTATTTTAGAATAATAATATTTTATCAATCAAAATTCTTGTCAAAGTGTCAAGAAAACAGGAGTTCTTAAGTACCTACTTTGGAAGTTTATATTTACGTTGCGAAAAGTCCATTCGATAGGCAAGATATTGACTAAATCAGACTGAAATCTTCGCTCTCATGAAATCGGAAGGAACGTTAATTCGAGGCGTCCCGATTCTTAAGAAGATCGCAGTCGTTAAGAGGAAAAAGAGAAGCGCGCATGGCTCGGCGGCTAGCGTAGAACGCAAACGGTCTACGCAGCTAAGCTAAACGGGCGCGGTCGGTTGTGAGATGGGTGACCGCTAGTGGCAAAAAATTTCATGCGCGTTTCCGTGCTTCGGAGGGCACGTTAAGCCGTTGGTCCCGGTTGTTGTCGATAGATAACAGTCGTTAAGCCTTGTCGGAGGCCTTATGGGCGGTTTGAAAACATCCGACAGCGGGTTGGCCACTAACCCGCATCTCCACCAACCCGCATTGGAGCAGCGTGGTGGAGTAAGCTCCAGGGCTCCCCAATAAGGGGGAGAGACCCGTGCCCAGCAGTGGGACGCAAAAGGGTTGCAGCCAAGAGGAAACGCTACCGGCGTATTCCCATACAAATGTATTCTCCTATTTTCTCCCTGGATAATATTCTTCTAGAGGAATGATTTTTTGTCACAATATCTAAGCCTGCTAAGACTATTATTTCTACTACTACGATTTCTGTATCGCTTAGTAGTTATAGAAAAAAACAGTATGTCATCAGTAATCAGTCAGTCAAGTCAGTCAGATGTTCAAGTATAGCGATGGCTACTTTACCGGAACGTGTCCGATGGAGTTTGGAGGCAAGCTGAAAAAACATATTATCGCACTGTTATTTTATTTCACAACACTCGTGCACTGTAATAAGCTATATCGAACAAAGTGCCATCAACTTTAGCTGATATCTCAAAAAGACAAGAAAAATCTATACAATCTATACTCTAACATCAATACAAATAAATAAAATTGGAGTGTCTGTTTGTAATATTAAAATAACCGCTTTCTACTACATGCATATGAATATTTATACGGTACATATACCAAAATAACATTTTATACAATTTTTGTCTGTCTGTCTGTCTGTCTGTTTGTTCCGGCTAATCTCTGAAACGGCTGCACCAATTTTGACAGGACTTTCACTAGCAGGTAGCTGATGTAATCAGGAGTAACTTAGGCTACTTTTATTTTGTCTGTTTGTTTGTCTGTCTGTTTGTTCCGGTTAATCTCTGAAACGGCTAGACCGATTTTGACGGGACTTTGACTGGCAGGTAGCTGATATAATAAGAAGTAACTCAGGCTCCTTTTTTTGTCTGACTGTCTGTCTCTCTGTTTGTTCCGGCTAATCACTGAAACGGGTAGAACGATTTTGACGGGACTTTCACTGGCAGGTAGCTGATTTCGACAGGACGGAATTAAAGTATGGGTTTCAATTAGGACACGTGAAATCTGTGGAATATATTCACTTCATGTTAATGATCCTTTATAACGAGGGTTAAACCGCGGGGCACAGCTTGTTTGAAAAAAAAACTAGTGCACAATATGTCCTTTCCGACTTCCCGCCAAAACTCCAACATTGTTACAACATTAAAAAAAAGTTAATTTGTAAAAGGTTATTAGGTATACGCCACTATACGCCATGTTTAGAGTAGGCGGTGTACCCTATATAATGTAGCTAATACTTGATAGTAAATAGATGCTTGAAAACTGATAGTATAGGTTCGTTATATACGCTTTTGTCTAGGGAACTCCTACGTAGGTAGTGGCCTTCTGAGGGATACACAGACCTTACATATTGAAGAACCTAGGATAAATAATAATAGATAATATTTTAACGCTTGGATATTCTGTCATGTTTAGATAGGTGCGTATTTATTGCTGTACCACGGTGATGGAAAATATCTTAATTGATTACTATGTTCTCCATCGCCGTGCATGCCTAAGTGAAATTCATAATTTCTCGAAAGCAAGACGTCCACTAATCCGCACTTAGCCAGCGTGGTTGACTATGGCCAAAAGCCCTCTCTCTTATGAGAAGGAGACATGTGCCCAGCAGTGGGACCTAAAAAAGGTTGGAAAAAAATTCTGTCATGTTTAGATAGGTTGTTAAAGATATATAAACTAACCAATTTATAGTCATAAATAATTCTAGTACCTATATTCTTTTGTGTCTACTATTGTTGTTGACAATGTTGTGTGTTATTGTCTTAATGTGAAAATAACAATCAGTTTTATTATTCGTAATCCTGGTTTATTTATATGTAGATTCCAACATAGGTACGCTTCAATTTAGATGTTAATTTATTTTAAACGGCAATAAATCTTAAATAATTTCTACGTACCGAGTTTGAGGGACGATATCTAAAAGGTATATCTAGAAAGGTATATCTAAAAGGTATATCTAGAAAGGTATATCTAAAAGGTGAAGGGTAAAATGGCAGCCTCCGTGGCGTAGTGGGTGATGAGCCGACTGCGAAGCGTGAGGTCGTGGGTTCGATTCCCACCCAGGACAAATATTTGTGTGATGAACATGACAATAATATGTTCTGTGTCTGGGTGTTAATTTATCTATTTAAGTATGTATTTAGAATTATATAAGTATGTTTATCAGCTTTCTGATTACCATAATAAAAGCTCTGCTTAGTTTGGAATCAGATGGCGTTGTGTGAATTGTCCAAAGATATTTATTTATTTATTATATCTAGAAAGGTATATCTAAAAAGGTATATCCTTCTATTATTAAAAGTACATCCTTGGAGCTACGGGGTTGAGAATAGGGCTACGGTATCCACTGCCTGGCAGAGGTGACAAAAAGGGGGGTTCAGGGTGGCTCCAACTGTCCAGTAAGCGGTCCCGGAAAGGGCGCCGGAATGTGCTTGGACACGTGTAGTAACTGGCCCTTTTTGGCGTGGAGGCCTGGAGCTTACTTCACCACGTAGTAATCTCAGAATCCAGTTAAGTAACTGGATTAAGTTTCATAAAGTTAAGTAATTTAATTAAGTTCCTAAAAGTGTCTCAAACAGGATTATTATCAGTAAATACAATACAATACAATGTTCAAAATAAGAAATTCAAATGAAATAAGTTCTGAATTGAATTTCAAATTACCTCCATTTTATAGCTTCTCTTTGTTCAGGTGCACTTAGTGGACAGGCAGTAAAATGTAATGTGTTTCTGAAATACCCACAATACCCCGACTTTATTGAAAGCAGGTATTATTGAGGTATAAATACTTATTCACTAAAATATTTTGATATCTGTCTAGACACTACAATGGTTTCATTAATTGTAAATTTTTTTGATTGTGATTTGTGTAAGGTAGAACATTTAATACTTAATATTCTCCTTATACTCGTTTTTACTAACAGTATATGGGCATTGCCTGTCTGATATAAAATAACATATTAATCTTTTATATTGCTAAATGTCCTTATATTTTTGTAACTTTATTATGTCCAACTGCTGGGCACACTGGGTGAACATTATGTCTTTGTATACTTACGAGTTTCTCTCAGGCATGCACGGTGATGGGAAACATCGTAATTAATTAAATTCACAATTTTTTCCCTCGCAGTAGAACAGCGATAAAAAATGTACTATAAAATAACATTCTGAAACGACAAATCAATGTGAAAATCTCCTGGTTTACTCATTTGAATTGCACAAATTATTCAAGCTCGAGAGAATACTGTCACGGCGACACGCTCCCTGCTTCCTCTACCTCTTCTTTAGATGGCGCCACAAGTCTTCGCGTCCAGACATGCACCACAGATAACATAATATGAGTTAGCCTCGTTAACAGTCGACCATCCTGAACTTTAATACGGCCTCGTATTACTTATCCAGCTGATTGAGTCTGTGCTTGACTCATCGTCTTCATATAATAACCCAGCTTAGGTAGCTGATTGAGTCTGTGCTTGACTCATCGTCTTCATATAATAACCCAGCTTAGGTAGCTGATTGAGTCTTAACTTGACCCATCATCTTCATATCCCAACTTAGCCAGCTGATCGAGTCTGAACTTGACCCATCGTCATCAGCTTAGGCAGCTAATTGAGTCTGAACCTGACCCATCATCTTCGTATAACAACCCAACTTAGCCAGCTGATCGAGTCTGAACTTGACCCATCGTGATCAGCTTAGGCAGCTGATTGAGTCTGAACTTGACCCATCATCTTCGTATAACAACCCAACTTAGCCAGCTGATCGAGTCTGAACTTGACCCATCGTGATCAGCTTAGACAGCTAATAGAGTCTGAACTTGACCCATCGTCATCAGCTTTGCCAGCCGATTGAGTCTGAACTTGACCTTGAGTCTGACTCGAACCATCATCTTCATATAGCAACCCAGCTTAGCCGGCCGATTGAGTGTAAATTATCCAACCTGTGTAAGACACAATACATCTTTTTTAATCATTTCCGTAGCCAGTATTTTTTTTTACATCACATGGAAATTTTTCTTAAACACAGAGTTATTCAAATAAACACATTGAAACATGTTGTATGACATCAATTATATCGTTACCTGAATTATCCAACATCATCTGGTTTTTCTAAAAGTATTCTACCAAATACTTTTAGAAAAGCAAAAGCAGTCAAGATCGTCATATTATTATAATCATCCCTTACGGAAATAACAATGCAACCAATTTGACGACCTGCGTGGCGCAATGGCTACAATGCCCGACCCCCAATTCAAGGGTCCCGGGCCCGATTCCCGGCGAAGCAGAAACCTGAATGATGAGTTTAAATTTCTGTTCCCGGTCTGGGCGCCCGCGTTTCTGTCCGTGTGTGTCCATGGTACCCACGACACAGGGTACATCTACCCTACTGTGGAGCTATGCGTGTGAAGCGTAACCAATATAATTATGAGATACACAGATGAGTGGCTTAACACAACCGTAACAGTTACAGAGTTTAACTCCATCATAATAACAATAAAATCATATAATTTCGAGGTTATTCCTCATCCTTTAGGAAAATTACATTTACCTTTCCATTGAACCCAAGTGAAATAGGCTGTACGTCAAATCAAGCGTTCATTGCCGGATAATTTGAATGTCATTAAATTTATTAAATAAAACGTTATTGACGTTGAGACGAACGCGTCCCATGCATAAATTTTTACTAAAGCTTCTACCAATTTTAAACTGTCATATTGTCACAACTTATATTACCATTAAACACAGGGATGTTTTCGGTAGATGTAAATAACTTGTGTACCTGTCCTTGACTTGAACAAACCATGGCGTCATCATTAGTCGCCGGTGTATCCAACACCGACTGTTATGCAGCCACTGAATCTACGACAGGCACCTCTTGCCTATCTGAGGAGGTCGACGGGGCTGGAACGGTTATCAATGGACACACGGGGCAAGGCGGGGTCGTTGACCCTGCTGATGCTGAAATATTCGAAGAAAAAGTTTACTCCTTATTTACAGTTTTGTCAATAATATTTTCTGATCTATTTTTTTTATCGATGACGATTGTTTTTCTTATTTTGATGATCTGTCACGCGATTTATCACAATGATTTTCGAGTTAGGATCTCGACCACAACCTTCCCACGTTGATTATTATGAAAAACGTAAGGACACGTAGGTTTATTTTATTATTTCACTTCTGATATATAAAATAACATTCTGAAACGACAAATCAATGTGAAAATCTCCTGGTTTACTCATTTGAATTGCACAAATTATTCAAGCTCGAGAGAATACTGTCACGGCGACACGCTCCCTGCTTCCTCTACCTCTTCTTTAGATGGCGCCACAAGTCTTCGCGTCCAGACATGCACCACAGATAACATAATATGAGTTAGCCTCGTTAACAGTACTTAACATATTTCTTAATCAGGGGTGCGCGCCTGGAGTATGAACTCGGTATCTCCGTCGCTACTCGCTATAAATTATATTTTTAGATAAAACATCAAACTTTACAGAATAACACCAACCACTAGGTACTTTGAAAACTTTTACATTTGTCGACGACCCGTGTTGGCGCAACGGTTGCCGTGCTGTGCCAATCGGAGAGTTCCGGGTTCGATTCCCGGCGAAACAGAAGTTTGAATGATGAGTTTAAATTTCTGTTCTCGGACTGGGTGTTTGTGTTTCTTTGTATGTGTCCATGGTATTCACGACACAGGGTATCTACCCTATTATGGGGCTATGAGCATCGATATAGTATAGTAGTATATAATCTTCTTCTTAAGGTGCCTCTCCAATTAGTGAAGGTTGGCAATCAGCTTGCTAAAGTCGTCCTTATTATTTGCACGGCGGAACAGCTCAGCTGCGCCAGCTATTCCGGTCCACTCCCTGATGTTTCGCAGCCACGACTTCTTTCTCCTTCCAACTTTCCTCTTTCCGGCAACTTTCCCCATAATTATGAGTTGGAGCAGGTCATATCGCTCATGTCGAAGAACATGTCCTAAAAAAACAATGGGTTGCACTCCGGGAGTGCCGGCAGAAGTGAAAACATTAACTTTGTGCATTTTTGATGTCTTGGAATCGTTAGGGAATAAAACCGCACGAATTGCTTGAATTATCAGTACCTATTAATTTCTATCTAGTATTTTTACAAAGTACTCTCTCATTTTCTTTCACTATTTCTTCGTCACTTTTTTCATTAATAGATGCACTTTGTTCAATGTCCATATTTTAAATACTTGATATAAACGAATTTTAAGATAAAATTATACTTGACGCTGGCAATATGCAGAGTTTGCGATGCCATAATTGAAGAAAAAAAGTATAGACAGCCGTCAGATGAGCCGTCATCAGCTGTCACCCCTCCGTCTTGGTCTAAGAGCCGGTGAAGATATTCACTCGTTCGGTTGTTACAAGAGTGAAGGTGATATGAAAGAAAATTGATTAAAATTAATTAAATTAAAAATAGCTATGAACACTTTTCGATAGTCAAGTTATCATAGGCATATATGTTTATAAATTATATTTGGTAAACAATATGTCTCATCGAATTATCAGATCGGTGAAGGTCGATCTTCCTCGTCTCCTCTACTATCTTACGAAATTTTGCGATCAGCACACGTGACCTCGCGCGAGTTTCATAGTTTTTACCCATCCCACAAAAAGTGCTCAACGCCGCTAAAGAAGTTTTCACTTCAATAAGAGACTTTCCGCCGCTTGACTGTCAGCATTAGTCCACGTTCTTGGCCGACTCGTTTTAAAACCTGAACGTTGGTCACTTTCTGAGTCCAGCTAATAGACAAGTATATAATGATCGATGACTATGAATGAGTGTAAACCGTTACGGCGCCGCATTTGCCACGCGATACTAGTGGTATATGAATGACCGCTGCAGTTTTTATGTTGGCCGGCTGGCTGCAACCCTTTTTTCGCGTCCCACTGCTGGGCACGGGTCTCTCCTCCTTATTGGGGAGGCCTAGAGCTTACTCCACCACGCTGCTCCAATGCGGGTTGGTGGAGATACGGGTTAGTGGCCAACCCGCTGTCGGATGTTTTCAAACCGCCCATAAGGCCTCCGACAAGGTTTAACGACTGCTATCTATCGACAACAACCGGGACCGACGGCTTAACGTGCCCTCCGAAGCACGGAAACGCGCATGTTTTTTTTTTTGCCACTAGCGGTCACCCATCTCACATCCGACCGCGCCCGTTTGGCTTGGTCGCATAGATCGCTTGCGTTCTACGCTAACCGCCGAGCCATGCGCGCTATAGTTTTTATGTACTTATATAAAACTATTTGTCTTCGTAAAGGCAACGATGAACAAAGGCACCGATGAACTCTAAAAAACCTTGGAAAGGAAGCGCTTGCTAGATATACTAGTAGGTTCTTATGAGCTATACAATAGACAAATGTTTTTCTATTATAAGTTTCCATTATAAAACTTTTATTATATTTTAGGTACTTAAGTAATTTTATAATTTTATGACGCATATAAATTTGACTACACAACTTTATAGTACTAAAAACTTAATATAAAGTTTGAGAAAGTTAATTCAAGTAGAAGTTGAACCGAAGAGTCTCCGTTGTCCTTTAATGGAATTCAGAACCCTTGTTTCCCTTAGAGCCTTAGGCGCTTTGCACACCGAGCAACTTTAGTTGCGGTATCTGTAAACTTTTAGAGTTTCCTATAAAAGTTGCCAGTTGCTACAACCAAATTGGCCAGCTTATGGTTGTCGCAACTTTATGGCAACAGGTAAGCAACTCTGTTTGTTGCCGATCACCTAAACTGCCAACTCGAGTAGCTATGTGTGCGCAGGTCCATTAAGATATATGCAAACAGCTAGTTACCAGTTGTCAGTTGCTGCAACAGCTGTTCCATGTGCAAAGCGCCTTAGAACTTCAACGTCAGGTATTCCAAAACGGTTCGACGTTAATTAATTAAAACAGTTTTGAAACTTTACAATTTTTAACGAAATTAGATGAACATTACAAGGATGTTTTAGGCTGTAAAGACACAAGATATACTTACTATAAAGAAAGAAAGAAAAAAATATATATTTCATATTACAATGCTATAGTAATAGAATACAAAGCTTAACGAATGTGATTTTACCCATAATTTTATATAACTATATATAATAAAAAATCTTGAACGTCCACGCTCAACATACGACGCTGGCGATATTTCGCCGTTGAACAATGAGACGTCTTTGGGTGAATTACTTGCCAACACATTAATTTAGATATACAATATACTAAGAGCATCAAAGGTACTGACTCACCCTTCAATAGAGACGCCATAGCGCCTCGCTGCGATACATAATTTTTGTGCCAAATCTGGTGCGGGGGCATTTTAATTTTGTCACACATTCACATATTCTTTGATCGCTACAGACGCATGCATTTCTAAATATGTCAATTTCAATTAACAACGTCATTTTCTATGCACCGATAACATTTGTATAACAAGAAGGCACATTGTGCATGGTCGTTGGGATGAGGGGTTCGCCCGTAAAGGCCACTCCTCTGACGGGTGTCATACCTGTCAATATCTTGATGCTCTAAGACAATATATAACAGACAAAATATACCCACATATCTATAAAAATCTTGAACAATCATTGTCTCATGAAATTTAACATTAGTTAGTGTTTAACTTAAATGCATGTTTTGTAAATCTTGTGATGATCGTAAATGTCATTTAGTCGCCCAGTAAACATTGCAACAAACACACGTATTTTTTCTTTAATCATCCCGTCAGTAATATTCGCAACCTTATTACATTCACCATATGGTCGCAATCGTGCCGGATTTCTTAGCGATGAAGATCGGAAACTGATAAGCGCTCGCCTCGAAGTCTTTTGTCTTCAATTGAACAAGTTTTTTAACATCGTCTTATTTACGTCGTGTTAAGGAGTATTTTACATCGTATCGAATATCGTTTACAATGACTGCTACGCAAGAAGAAGCGAAGATTTTATTGGTTTTAGAAGACACGGCAAGTTTATTACAAAAATCTCAAACCAATTTAAAGAAATGCCCTAAAGCACGGTTAACTAGAGGATATATAGAAGCACGGATGCAAATTATAGATGACTATTGGAAAACTTTTAAACACGCACATCAAGAACTTGTAAAAATTACACCGAAGGAACGAAAAGGAATATTGCAGTACTTTCTTAACGAAGAATTCTTTATTTATGAAGATTTGTACATCTCCCTACAAGGTGATTTGAAGGACATGTTACAGTTGTTGGATGGTGCGAACGCGGAGTCATTGTCAGCGAGTTTAAATAACTCAAGCGTCCGTAATAACATCGCGCAGTTACCGAAGATACAACTCCCTACATTTGGCGGCAGTTATGAAGCATGGCCTGCATTTTATGACTTATTCATTTCGTTGGTGCATAATAATAGTTCATTAAGTGATGTCGAAAAGTTGCATTATTTGAAGTCGAGTGTTACCGCCGAAGCAGATTCGTTATTAAAGCATGTGCAAATAACATCGAATAACTATGCTCACGCTTTGGACATTCTTAAGGCAAGGTATGGCAATAAAAGGCTAATTTTAAATTCCATTATGAAAAAGCTATTCAATCAAAGAAAATTAACTTCACAATCTTCAATTCAACTAAAAGGATTGTTAGATACAACATGTGATTGTTTAAATAGTTTATTGAATATGGGAATTTCGACGGAATCTTGGGATCCTATAATAATTCATCTTTTGGTTCAAAAGTTGGACCCAGATACGCATAAAAATTGGGAAGAATTTGCCTACAAGGAAGAATCTGAAAAATTGCCTACCTGGAGTGATCTGAAAAAATTCTTAGAAACAAAATTCAGAACTTTAGAATTGACCCACTCGACTTTTGAACATCAAACTGTAAAGCCGGTTAAGGCACGAGCATTTCACATCACACCTGTCAACAAGCGGGCTTGTATTATGTGCAATGACAATCACACTCTTTGTCACTGTAAACAATTCACAATTTTGAATCCGGATGAAAGAAATAAATACGTTACTGAGAAGCAACTATGTTACAACTGTCTAGGATCAGGACATTCAGCTTTGAAATGTAAGATACCAGTGTCCTGCAGAATATGTCACCGACGTCATCATTCCCTCCTTCATATTAACAAGCAACAAGAAGCTGTGGCATCTTCAAGTACTTCACAACAACCGCAGGCTTCATATCACGTGATAGGAGAGGACAAGGTCCAAGTGAACACAATGATAGCGTCCCATTTCACCACTAGACAGGGAACCGCACTTCTAGCAACAGCAGTCGTGATAGCAACGAGTTCAAGCGGTCACAAGGTTATGCTGCGAGCTCTAGTCGATCCAGGTTCGCAAGCAACATTCATAAGCGAGAAGGCGACTCAGCTGTTGAAATTAAAACGACAATCTATGATGGGAAGCGTCGTCGGAGTAGGATCTATGAGAACAGAAATCAAGCACGTGGTTCAGCTACAAATAAGATCACAGTGGGACTCAACATTTGGTCTATCTATACAAGCCTATGTGATGCCTAAACAACTGACCACGAAGATACCTACCAAAACAATGACCATAGAACAATGGCCACACCTCGAAGGGCTCAACCTGGCTGATCCCACATATTTTACGCCAGGGTCAATTGATCTGCTCCTTGGGGTGAGAGAGTACGCTAATATAATGCAACAAGATTTCATCAAAGGTCCACCAGGTACACCATGTGCTCAGAAGACCAGCCTGGGTTGGATAATTTTCGGAGATGTATGTATAAAACCACAAGAAGATACTTACCTCGTCATGCATCACCAAGTTGACATCGACGACATGCTTAAGTCGATTTGGGAAGTAGAAGTAGAATCAGAAAGACGATTAACAAAAGAAGAACAACTCTGTGAACACATATATGAACAAACAACTGATAGAAACGAGGACGGAAGATATATAGTCAACTTACCTTTCAAAACCACATACCCCTTATCACCAGACGGGAACACGAAGGAGATAGCTACAAGAAGATTTATATCACTCGAAAGAAAGTTCAAGAGATCGCCAGATCTGAAAAGAGAATACACAAAGGTAATAGAAGAATACATTGAACGTGGATACCTAGAAAAGGTTCCTGAAAAAGAAAGAGAAGTAAGATCAGTGTACTTACCACACCATGCAGTAATACGTAATGATAAAGAGACCACTCGCACTCGCGTTGTTTTCGATGCGTCTTGTAAAGGGACGAATAACATTTCTTTGAACGACGAGCTATTGGCGGGTCCTAAATTGCAAGAAGACTTAAGATACCTTCTGATGAGATGGCGAATGAAACGTGTATGTTTTATGGCTGATGTCCAAAAAATGTATTTACAAATATTAATATCTCCGAAAGATAGGGACTATCAGAGAATCCTCTGGAGATCAGACGACTCACATGAGCTGCAAGAATATCGTCTTCTTAGAGTCACATTTGGAACAGCCGCTGCACCATATTTGGCTGTAAAAACGCTCCAAAGAGTTGCAACCGACGAAGGGATACATCACCAGCGTGCAGTCCAAATAATAAAAGAAGACTTTTATATCGATGACGTTCTATCAGGCGCTGAGTCTTCAGAAGATGCCATATCAGTAGCCAAGGAGATCACAAACATCCTTCAGAAGGGAGGTTTCCAATTAACAAAATGGTCATCTAACGATATTCAATTTATACAGTCCATTGAAGAAAGCAAAAGATCTGCAAATGTTAACATAAACATGAATTTAGATGGTACAATCAAAGCACTAGGTATCACCTGGAATTTAAAAACAGATAATTTCGAATACAACCTGAGCCTACCACCAATGACAGAAGTAGTAACTAAACGTAGCATTTTATCCGACATACAAAAGCTATTTGATCCACTTGGTTGGCTTGCACCAAGTACTGTAAAGGCAAAAATACTCATACAGAAGTTATGGTTAGAACGGACAGGTTGGGATGAGAAAATCAATAATACACTGGAAGAGGAATGGAGACAAATACGAAATGACTTTAATAACGTTCATGAAATTAAAATAAAGAGATGGATAGGAACAGTCAGTACAAACTTAAATAAAGTCCAAATTCATGGCTTCAGTGACGCATCGATGCGTGCGTATGCAGCATCTGTTTACATCAGAACGGAAAGACCAGATGGCCACATAGAAACAAGTCTTATTGCAGCAAGAACAAGAGTAGCACCCCTCAAAACTATATCTCTACCACGCTTAGAACTTTGTGGTGCACTACTCTTAGCGAAGCTTATGAAACAGATAGGGCAAGCCATGAGAATACCAACATCTCAGATGTATGCATGGACAGACTCAACGATAGTGATTGCATGGCTATGTGGAGAACCAAGTCGTTGGAAACCGTTTGTGGCCAATCGTGTCGTTGAAATCGTAGAGAACCTAAACAGCAAACACTGGTACCACGTACAGTCGCGTGACAATCCCGCTGACTTAGCATCTCGAGGCATCTTGCTCACATCACTGATGGAATGTGACTTGTGGTGGAAGGGTCCATGTTGGTTATCTGAAAAAGAAATAAATATTAGTAAACAAGAAATAATAGAAACAGACATGGAACTGAAAACATCAAAAGAAAAAGAAAAGATTAATACTTACCTTACAAACTACATTTCTGAAAAACAATTAAAATCATTAACATCGCAATTTGAAAATTACAATAGCCTTCAAGAATTATTAAAAGCAATAGTATATTGTAAAAGATTTTTAAAGTATAATAAGAATAAAGAAATAACACCAACAGATATAGAAACAAGAGAATTAGAAGAAGCGTTAAATACTTGCATAAAGAAGGTTCAGGCAGAAGAATTTGAAGAAGAAATTGAAAGATTAAAAGCAAAACACCAAGTAAAGAATAAAAGCATTTTGAGATCACTAAACCCGTACTTAGATGAGCACAATATCCTCAGGGTGGGCGGACGCTTAAGACACGCAAATATACCTGAAGATAGAAAGAATCCAATTATTCTAGGAAACAAAAATACACTCGTACCTTTAATCATCGCTGATGCACACGTTAGAACTATTCATGGTGGTCTCCAATTAATGCAAACTTTTTTGCGCTCGAGGTATTGGATCCTGAAATCTAAATCATTGATTATTAAACATTTACACAAATGCTTCATTTGTGCCAGGATTAAGGCAATTACAAGGTCACAAATAATGGGAGACTTACCAAAGCAAAGAGTGGTGCCAGCAAGGCCTTTCCTGAACTGTGGTGTAGATTTTGCAGGCCCTTTTCAAACTTTGATGTGCAAGGGTAGAGGAAATCGAACAACCAAGAGCTATGTAGCAATATTTATTTGTACTTCTACAAAAGCTATTCACATTGAATTAGTCGGAGATCTCACCTCCGAAGCATTTATAGGTGCGTTTCGTCGCTTTATAGCTCGAAGAGGAAAATGTAGCCACCTATGGAGTGACCAGGGCAGAAACTTTGTCGGAGCAAATAAACAACTAGTCGAGGCCTGGAATGAAGCTAAGCTACAATTCACGGGACATATAGCACAAACTCTTGCTACAGAAGGCACACAGTGGCACTTTATACCTGCCTATAGCCCTCATTTCGGTGGATTATGGGAGGCCGGAGTTAAATCTATCAAGTACCACTTAAAAAGGATCATAACAACTCACCTTACTTACGAAGAGATGACAACAGTCCTCTGTCAAATAGAAGCTTGTTTAAATTCACGCCCATTGTGCCCTATTGATGCAACTGACTCGGAAAACTTAAACCCTCTTACTCCAGGACACTTCTTGATTGGGGAAGCACCAATAACAATTCCATCGCCTGAAGTAAAACACATAAACATTTCCCCACTATCACGCTGGCAGCATACTCAAAAACTGGTGCATGACTTCTGGCGTCGATGGCAAGACGAATACCTGAGTAGACTTCAAGTACGCCCAAAATGGTTGGTGAAGGAGAAAGAATTCCAAATTGGCGATTTGGTAGTAATAAAAACTGATAATTTACCACCTGCAAAATGGAGCTTGGGGAGAATCGTCGAAAAACATCCGGGTCAAGATGGATTTACCCGAGTATATAGCGTAAAAAGTGACGGTTCTGTTTGTAAGAGACCAGTAGTCAAATTGTGTGCTTTGCCCAGTGATTAAGGTTGTTTAAAAAGGACCTTCAGTCCTTTTTGGTGGGCGGTATGTTTAACTTAAATGCATGTTTTGTAAATCTTGTGATGATCGTAAATGTCATTTAGTCGCCCAGTAAACATTGCAACAAACACACGTATTTTTTCTTTAATCATCCCGTCAGTAATATTCGCAACCTTATTACATTCACCAGTTAGTTTAAATTAAAACAAGAAAACGGACGCAAATGTCTAAGAGATTATTTTACTAAATTAACTTTATTAATTGAGTGTAAAATTCATCAAAAGCGTTTAATTATCTTAGGTCTAGATGATCAGTTGTTTTTGAATGAACAAGTTCTAATGAATTAATTAATTCGCAAATTTGTTCAAATTATAATTTACTATACCTAATTTCAAACTAATGAAGGGAGCTCTGTAGATAGAGCAAAACAATATTGCGCGACGTAAGGAATCGGATGGGTGACCAATAGGGGGACACTTATGGAAATACTGTATTTTAATTGTAAAATCTCACGTGTTAAATCAAGTAAATCAGCGAAATCGGCATTTCGTACACGGCCTCTTAAGCTATCGGTCTCGGTAGTAGACGATAAATACTCGAACCCTCTTTAAACTTGGTCAAAGGCTTTGTAGAGCCTACTTGTGCGGCAACAGCAATTGAGCAGCATGGAACAGTATGCTCTAGGACTGTTATAGAGCGAAATCGAAACTCGCAAAGGTTCAGAGCAACGTTAAGACGCAAATAATAATAATAATAAATCATTTATTCTCAGGCAACAAGGCTCATACTATATAAATACCTTACAGACTAACATACATAATATTTATATCTTAAAACTAAGTCACTCATTTATCGGCGCTGTGAGACGCAGCTACGGTGACTCCAGGTGGTCGACGGCGTCCGCGATACTTGCGGAACACGACCCCCTTTGGCCACACCTCCTCCTTCATGAATGTATTCAGAAGGTCAGTCGGAACGCGCACCACAAACGAACTAAAGTTCACCGCATTGCGCGATTCTAGCTTCTCAACCCACACAGTATACTTTGTCTTCGCCTTAACGTACTCCACGACATCAAGCAAAGACGTGACTTACGAAATATGTAAAAAAAAAAACAACGGGTTGCACTCCGGGAGTGCCGGCAGAAGTGAAAACATTAACGTTGTGCATTTTTGATGTCTTGGAATCGTTAGGGAATAATTCCGCACGATTTGCTTGAATTATCATTATTAATTGGCTGCAACCCTTTTTGCGTCCCACTGCTGGGCACGGGTCTCTCCCCCTTATTGGGGAGGCCTGGAGCTTACTCCACCACGCTGCTCCAATGCGGGTTGGTGGAGATGCGGGTTAGTGGCCAACCCGCTGTCGGATGTTTTCAAACCGCCCATAAGGCCTCCGACAAGGTTTGACGACTGTTATCTATCGACAACAACCGGGACCGACGGCTTAACGTGCCCTCCGAAGCACGGAAACGCGCATGAAATTTTTTGCCACTAGCGGTCACCCATCTCACACCCGACCGCGCCCGTTTGGCTCAGCTGCATAGATCGCTTGCGTTCTACGCTAGCCGCCAGGCCATGCGCGCTTCAGGCCATGCGCGCTTCAGGCCATGCGCGCTTCATTATTAATTTCTATCTAGTATTTTTATAAAGTACTCACTCATTTTCTTTCACTATTTCTTCGTCACTTTTTTCGTTAATAGATGCACTTTGTTCAATGTCCATATTTTAAATACTTGATATAAGCGAATTTTACAAGTACAGACAGTCAAGCCGTCATCAGCTGTTACCTCTCCGTCTTACGAATATTCTATCAGGCCACAGGACACAAGTTTAATATTATTTACCCATCCCAAAAAAGTGCACAACGCCGCTAAAGAAGTTTTCACTTCAATAAAATTGATAAAATGACTCATTTTAATATATTGAAAATTACTAGTACAAAAAAAAATATATTACTAAAAGCAATTTCCTTCTTTTCCTTAATATTCTGCTTATGTTACATTCAACTCGTAAGTATCGGATTCCATTTGAAGTTTTTTATTTCGGTTCTGAAATCAGATTTGGTACTATCTGATTAGCTTCTTTGAAATCGGAGACTTTTATGTTACAAACGAGAGAGTTGTCTGTTGTTTTTATTTAAGTATTTCTAAGCAGTGACAGCTGAATAGCTGAATAATAACAACCTTACCAACAAAACACCTTAATATACCTTCCGACGTGGAGCTCCCGGGTTCAAAGCTTGGCGTGTACTTCTGACAAATGAATTACTTATGTGCATATTTATCGCTTGGGTAACTCTTTTTAACATCTATTGCTATGCTATTGTTAGCTTGCAAATTTTGAGAGCTATGTCGGTAAATTTGGTTCGTTTAC
Source organism: Pyrgus malvae (assembly GCA_911387765.1). NCBI lineage: Eukaryota > Metazoa > Arthropoda > Insecta > Lepidoptera > Hesperiidae > Pyrgus > Pyrgus malvae. Next base: position 21,713,163 of record OU426960.1, read on the forward strand.
AGATTTCATCGTTTTTTAATTCTGTCTCGTAGAGAAACACCAAGCATATTGCTGTCCATGCTTGCTGGGCGACATATACCTGTGGAGAAGCGAGCGAGAGCGGGAACTCGATCCGTCCAGCCAGCAGCCCCGAGAAGGACGGCGGTGTGTGCGTGGCCTCATGCCGCCGTAAGCATCGGAAGGTGCAGGAGAGCATATCTGCTCTTCCGAAGATGAGTCCATTCTGGGCGCGTTAAGGACACCGGTGCGTTCCACTGGTGATCCTGGAGTCCTCCCCAAGCGCAGAGGCAGGCCACCGAGGGGGTTTTAGTGCGGTCAAATCCCACATAACCCGGTATCCTCTCCCAAGGTGCCGTGAACCTTTTAAAGGTTTCTTCCTGATACCAAACAAAAAAAGCAAAAGGTCATCCATCACTGGCAACACACATTGCTCAAAAACTTTTGATTTCATACACTGAGTTATAAGCTTTCAGTGTCTGAAGTCATATACAAGTTTACGGTACGAGTATTTATTGTACGTATACGTAATTTTAAATACAGACGTAGAAGTTTCTATACATTTCAAATTAATCTAGGAAGTTTGTTTTTAGATTCGTAATACCAAACACTTTGCCTTCGTTTGTCTAATCTATCACTTATCATACGCATTTACTTTTGCTACCACGGAATGCTGCTGCGAATTAAAAGTTCACTTTGATGACTGTAGCAAATATTTACATTATGTCTAAAAGTGTTTTCGAGTTGTATAAATAACAGTTTTAAGATAACACACTTTGCATTAATGGGTAAACACGAAAAACTGTACGTAAACCCAGAATTTACACTTTTTCAAAAATTTTATAAACTCCAACCCAAGTAGCTTGTAGTTTACGTCTTATTTTAATTTGGTCTATTTTTAACACACCTTTGGACTAAGAGCATTCATAGCATATTAAAATATAGAGTAAAATATAGTAAAAAAAAAAAAAAACTAAAAAACACGCTTCTAAAGCACGTCAAACTAAAAAGTTAAAATCATATTTAAAATAACCTTAAAACAATAATCAACGAAAATTATTATTATTATTGTGAAAAAAGCGTGGCGGCTTTGTGGCATACTTTTCGTACATCGAACACCCGACGATTTTTTATAATAATACTAGTATTTTCGTTCATTATTTTATAAGCTTATTTTAAAAATGATTTTTAAATTTATAGTTTAATGTGCTTAAAAGCGTGTTTTTTTAGTTTTTTAAAATTAGTTCATGAATTCCTCAATACTTTATTTCATTGCAATCCCAGTTGTTTCCCACTACCATATTCTGTGTCGTAGGAGCCATGGACATTCACAAAGAAATGAGCACAAACACCCATGCCGAGAACGAAACTGAAACTCATCATCCCAATTGCCGCTTCGCCGAGAATTGAACCCGGGACCTATGATTTGCAGTCCGACAGACGCGCCACAGGGTTTTCCCACTACTGCGCACAGGTCTCTTTCCATTATTGCGGAGGCCTGGACCTTACTCCACCATGCTGCTCTAATGCGGTTTCATGGAGATATTTCATTTATCAGCCTTTAACAGACCACTGCTGCTTATAGACCTCTTTTAACTAGCACATCTCCAACCAATCCCGTGTCCTGTGAATCCAATGGTATCCACTGTACTTTTGTTTGTCTTGAACTTATCTTTATCAGAACTAATTAGCCTGTCCAGTTGGCGTTTACCGAATCACTAGTACCGTTTTTGTTTTCTTTGAATAAACGTATCACACGGTCTGTGTGTATTGTCAGTATCAATTAACAATTAAAAACACTTAGTAGATATAACGTTTGCTCCATTGGTGGAAACCGGGTCATATAAAAGTCAAAATCAGTGACTCAACAGCTACCATTCAATTAATACAATCAGGCGTTACTTTGCGGAACTCCATTGTTATAAAGTTAGGTAAAAACTACTTTGCAACAATCTGCAATCAGAACGTAAACGCAAACTTTGTAGAGTCAATAACCCTGATGATGCTCTGTTTTGGGGCGAAACACGTGTTGGTGGTGGTAGTATGTTGGTGTATATTTTTACTGCTGTATGTGCATGTATCCTATGTGAGAGGGAGGGAGATGCTACTTCATGAATAAAGTATACACCATCATACGTTCTGATTGCGGATTGTTGCAAAGTAGTTTTTACCTAACTTTATAGCTATCAGTCAGTCAATTCAGTCAGATATCTGAGAGATACCTTAACAGAACGTTCCTGACGGAGTTTTGGAGGCAACACGAAAAGCTTTGTTACATCCACCTGTTCAATTAATCGTGGATCCACGGACCTTTTTCCAATAAAACAATTTCAATCAAAAGAAAAGGACACTTTTATGAATAAAAATTAATCAATCCGTCCAACGAATACACTTTCAGCACATTTTGATAGGCAATTTTATCCACGTTTTAAAATTTCGGCAAATCGATTCCGCTCTGTTTCACCTCGATTAATTCATCTTTAACGAGATACCTTCCACGTTGATCGAAAAACTTTGTGTACCGTACTTTAGTACGATACACTGAACATTTTGTTTCTAAATTATTAATACCAAAATATTTTATTCTTATCGCCGGCAGCTAATTTATTAACCTAACCGAGGATCTACTCTGAAAAAGAAAATATTAAAATCACAATTTTATACTTTGACTAATTGCAGACTGGAGAATTTCGCCGAGCTCTTTAAGAAATTTGTTTTTGAGCCATGTTTTTACAAAGACTACTATCATTAAAGTACCTAAGTGCCTCGTTTATCATCTCCAAGTAAAGTGTTGATTAGTTACGTCCCAAGTAAAGTTAATTGGCAAGTAAAAGCTATGAGTACGGGTCAGTTTATCATATGATTAGTGCTACTCGAACATCGTGAAATTGAAATTGAAGTTACGGGTGACTTTAACCAACAATTAGCGTACTTGTCACTTTACTTGAAGGTGGTGAAAGAGGCCCTTAATCTTTTTTATTTATCAGATCACGTCGATAAAGATAGTATATTAGAACGCGGATCGGATATACGGTATACGGATATATATACGGTCTTATTAAATTACTTGATGATGCAGCGAATGTTGGAGTCAGTGGTTCTTCCAGGGAGACCTATAAAATTGTTATTATTATTCGTCAAATAATTGTTAGCTGTCAAAACGTCACTAAAATGTTATTTGAGTATTGAAAATCGGCCCTTAGTCATTTTCTTACCTTTTTTTATTTGAATGGAGTAGCAGACGAGCATGCAGGCCACGCGGTGTTAAGTGGTCGCTGCAGCCCATGGACATCTGCATACAACCTTTTTTTTTTTTTTTAAGTAGGGAATGCTATTACGCACCGTCTCGACCTCTGTCGAGGGGACAGAGGGAGGTGTGTGGGACTCCCCCCTGCCGTTACGAGGCAGGGGTATACCCACTAAACCCTACTGCGCTCCTCCATCGCCATCGTGACGATGTCGTGGGAAATCGGCAGAGCCTTTGCTTCCACAACATCGTCGGCGACTGCCTGCCTATCTTGGCAGGCCCTACACGCTCCCCTTATGGGGAGGCTACAGGAATGACCGGGAGCGCCGGGTCATTCCTGTCAATCAGTGATGGCCTGTGCAATGCAGGTGGAGGCACCCCCGTACCTCCATCCTGCAGGCCACCACCGGGGGGAGGGAGAGAACGGTCGTATTGCCGTCTTCTCCTTCCCCTTCTTCGTTTGCGGAGCGGGGGATCTGCATACAACCTCAAGCAAGCATAGTTAACTCTTGTCTGAGGTCGTATGCAGTTGCGCTGCTACTCCGAAGGCTGGTGGTCGCCTCATGTAAGTGTGGCCGGCAACTGCACCTTTCCACCGAAACACAATAAAATTGGTTCACGGCAGAAGTGGGTGCAGCGGTGATACTTCTCCGGGCAAACCATCATAGTTCTACCACTTAGTAACTATCTACCTAAATAATCTTTTAAAACATTTCCGGGGTCTCAGAGACCATATTACCTTGGCTTTTTAGATTAATAGGTGTAGAGCTACGCAAAATCGTACTATAATCATAAATTATTGAAACTTTAACCTTTGTATAAAAGAGCGTAAAATAACAGCGGGTAATTATTCCAAAGCCATTATAAATACCCGGGAATTCAATTGCCTTCAACACACGAATAAACAAGATCGAACGGCAAGTCAATTACTCGTGATGAAATAGAAAATGACTTACGACCCCGCTTCGTGCCTTATAACTAATATTATAATAACATTTTTTTGTTGAAGAAATATTAAATGAATACCCAGTGTTCAATGTAATCAACAAACGATACATAAACGCAGAGAGGGAAAAAATAACTTTAAAAAGATGGTCGTAGGTAATTAAATTTGTCAGTTAAAAATTCGTTAACACTATAATGACACTTGTCAACCAGAAAGGCTTTCAATTTTCTTTTAAACTCACCTACAACATAGTGGTACACATATTTTTGGTACTTTATTTAAAATTTTTGATGCTTTTGCAAATAAGCTCTGCTTGTATAGGTGCCTTTTGCAGGCTACTGCACATAATTTATTTCTATAGCGAGTTCTTAAATTAAATTGAAAAAAATTAAAACCTAATTCTTTGTTCTTTTAGCCTGTTTATTTTTAGAAGCCTACCTCGCATTCTCAACATCACCCAGGGTCGACCGGTAGACAATGCCAAGAGGCATTAGGTTTAACCCTTTGTGAAACTTAGTTTAAGGTTTTTCACATAAAAAAAATGTCTTCACAAATACACTGACCTTATACGTTATACGTAGCTTAAAAATATCAATTCATATAAAAACAGCATGGTAACTACGCCTACGCTCTACGCCTCTGCCTTTATTAAATATCCTTCAAAGCACGCAAAAAGGGTGTCAGTTAACCCAAAATGAGATTGAACGGAAAGTCGATTACTGTTGATGAAACAGAAAATTACTTTTAGAAGCCGCCTGCTCCGTTTCTCTTATCCATCCTCATGTCAGTGCGTTTTTATGGAAAAGTTGAAAAGGGCAGTTTTTTAGGGTTCCGTACCTCGGAAGGAAAAAATGGAACCCTTATAAAGTGATCAACTTTGTATAGGATCACTCAGAAACGGGTGGTGGTATGAAGCTGAAATTTATATCGGAATCTCAAGTCTATTGTCCCGTGGAGCTGTGAAAAAAATTAAACTTCTAAGCCAGCGCAATCAAAAGATACAGCCGTTTATGCCGCAAACCGCAAATTTGCAACACTCGCAAGGGAACCAAAACCTACTACTTCCGGTGAACTCAGAAATATCTTTAAATTTAATACGAAGCAACGTCATAAGCTCCACGGCTCCCAAAATCTGTGCCTGTAGCTCAGGACTAAAATATGAGCTTAGATATCCTCTGCCGGTCATTAAAGTGCTGGGTACCTTTAGAAGGTTTCTTTACCCCCATTATCAAAAAAGCTTCCAAATATCCAGACTTGGGTCCAGCAGTGTTACACTAGTAGGTTTTTAGATTTATTCTGTAATATAAGTCAACAAGCATAAATCAATAAAATCTAGGTTGCAGATTTTAATAAGCAATTAACCAATTTATCCTTATTTCCGTTCGTGAAGCTTAAGCCATCCATTTTTTTTAATTAAGCGCTTTTCTCTGCTAGGGGTGTGATCGGCTTAAATTAATTAAATGGAAGGATTATTTCGACGTTATATTTAATTTTATATTGAAAGGAATTCGTATTATTTTGATTGGAAATACTTTAAGACCTTCGCGACAGGGTAAAGGGCTTAGAACCTTGTTCTAATAAAGAGCTATAATTTATTCGATTTGATCGAAGTAGGTAGAAGTGATCAAAAGGTTTGGGGCAAGATAGTAGGTGGTAGAACTGTTATGGTTCGCCCGGGGAAGTACCACCGCTGCACCCACTTCTGCCGTGAAGCAATTCGATTGTGTTTCGGAACACTTGGCCTGCATTTTCATCTGCTACTCATCTGTTACTGGTATAAAAACCGGCCAAGTGCGAGTTGGAATCGCACACCAAGGGTTAATTTTTTTTGATATATGATGTAACTAAAAATTTACGGTTTTCATAACTTTTCCTTTATCGGTGCTATAAGAAGTTGCTTCGTATCAAATTTCAAGGTTCTTGGTTCACGGGAAGTACCCTGTTGGTTTTGACTTCCTTGCTATTGTCGTAAATTTTCAGAAATTTGCGGCATAAACGGCTGCATTTTTTGATTGCGCCGGCTTTGAAGTTTGATTTTTTCACAGCTTCAAGTGACAGTAGACTTCAGTATTTGATATAAATTCCAACTTGATACCTCCACGCGTTCCGGAGAAAAACGGTCTTAACAGACAGACGGACAACAAAATGATGCTATAGGGGTTTGGTTTTTTCCTTTCGAGGTACGGAACCCTAAAAATAAAAAAAAATCTTGGATAGACATGAAAATGAAATGAAATGAAAATGAAAATAATTTATTTGCACAAATATGGGTATTACAAAAGTTGTTTTATGTACATTTATTAGTTCGCCATATTTACCTCAGCGAGGTATGCAAATTTGGAGGACAGAATTAAAACATAAGTTAGCAGTAGGTATAACTAAAATTACTTATAACTAAATTTATTATAATTGAAGACAACGTTGATTTTATTTTAACCCATCCTTTGCGGTTTTTATTGCGATGTTTTATCAATTCTGCTATAATTATAAAAGGTGTTTATGTTTAATACGAGTTATATTTTTATCCGTGCGCACTTAAGTTTGTATATCAGCCCTCGGCGTGAGAGTCTATGTTTTATCTACTGGTCTATCACAGCTCATATCCGTCGAAAATTAAATCTATTTTTTCTGGCAGCTAAACTCTATTTTCGAAATAAAATAATTGCGTGAAATAGCCTCCTCACTGAAGCTCCAATTTTTGCTACAAACCCATCATGTGAGTATCAATACTATATTTCATTACAAGTGCGGAAAGGCTGTCATTGCAAGGAGCTCCGACAAATGTCTACCCGAGCCGAGGCGCAGCCGAAGGTGAGGGTTGACAGTCGGAACTCCTTCCAATGACGGTTCCGCACGTGTACTGAACGACTATTTTTAATACAGTTGCGAAAAAATGAAGCAATTTAATAAAATAATAAAAACTCGCAAAGAACATTTTTGAAAAATGGCGCCAACCTTAAAAGAATACCTATATGCAGAGTTTTTTTTTGTTTTCTTCACCCATTCTGGGTAGGCAAAGGGAACTATGCCCATACAGCCAAGTCTTCAGTAGAATTTTTTTATTGATATGAAATGAAAATGTTAATGAGATGAAAATGAAATGCAACCTTACCTAACTCATTGAATCAAATCATTAAATCTGATATTGAAGCAAATTAGTAGCTTCTTTTTAGAAATATTTGCATGAATCATAAAAACTTCTAAAACTTGGTTGGTTTTTTTTCTTTTTAATAGACATTATTTTGACAGTTGGGAAAGAGAACGCACGAGTGCGGAAAAGGTAAAGAAAAAGCACGAGTGTGTAATAGCCCACTTCCCGCACGCTAAACGTCCCTGCAATACGTCACTTTTTGAGCAACTGTATTAAAAAGTAATTTTCGGTGTTACGATGTGTCGCTCACGGATTAAGGCGAGGATTTCTGTAAAACTGTGTTTTTACTTAACTTACTAAACTTAACAAACACAACATTGGTCTGAAAAACTTTTCTTCTTAGAATCTTGTTTTATTTTATTTCAAATCAGCGTCGGAAAATTTATATTGAGAAAAAAATGTCAGAGTAAGTGTTGCATATAAATAAAAGGAACAGGGAATATGCATCAATTTTATTTTAAAAAAGTTTTTTTAATTCTCTAGGAAATATTGTAAAATATGAAAATTTTAGTTATTTTTTTTATTTCATTCAATAATTTATTATGTACATATTATTTTCGGAATCTTTAAAACTTAACAAGAAAAAAATATACGACAACTATGTACTTCAACGCAGTTTTTAACGGTAATAATTGCACATCAGTTGTTTTTCCTATAGTAATTGGTACCTATTACGGCGACACGACATTTGACGTCATAATACTCATACATATGTCTCGCGTCATTAGTATGAACCGTCTTAAACGCTGCGCGGTGAGGTTTAAATGATAAGGTTTAAATTTGGACACCCTAAGTGGTGAATATAGAGTTCTAAATATTTTGTAAAATCTTTTTTTCACCCATATTTGTGCAAATAAAATATTTTCATATCATATCATATCATATCATATCATATCATATAATATCATGCTTCATGGTGCTTCAATCGATGCGCAAATCTATGTGGTCCTTTAAGGACACTTGATCCCTATACCAAATGGGATCGATAGATACCATAAAGAAATCATGCATATTCCTCTTTTGTATTGATAATATATTTCCGAAATTCATCGTTTTTTGCTTTTTATACTAATAACATCCTACGAAACGCTGACTTGTATCACACACTTGTCGTGTTTTGTGTAGAGCAGATAAAATAAAATAAAATTTATAAAGTAAATTTTCACTTTTCGTATCGCGGAAACTCTCGCCTTAAGTACTTGTTTTTCCTAACAGCCAAACTACTATTCGATACGACGTAATCATGTGAGATAGCCATCCGCTCCCAAAGTATCATTCCTATTAACCCCTCATTTGAAAAGTAATTTGCTAAAATTTTTCTTGTTATGCCGTGTCACATATACATTGAAGAAATACATTGGCCATGTTAAACGTTTATGTATTAATACATTGTTACCAAGTTTCATTATATTTATTTAGCTTTTTCTTTTTTTAACAAAAAAATATGTTACCTAGCGTATTTGTTTTGTAAAATATTAGAACAGAGCGTTCCTTCAGATATTGGATGGTTGGTTTTCTCTAGTATCTAGGTTTTGAAATGAACCAAAATAAATCTCGTTTATTTTATTTTATGTTATTCATTAATTGAATATTCATAATCATTGTTTGAACATAATATATAGAAATAAATTAAAATACCTAATGGAAAAAATATAACTTTTGTGTCAAAGGGGGTTAAAACCAATATAATATCAACTTTTTATGTCAACACTCGTGAGTCACGAGTCGTGACCAACTCTTATATAGATAATTTTACTCGCATGTCCATTAGCTTTTGCCCTGTTACCAGGTCGTTAGTACATAATACCCCATCACGGACACAAAGGAAAGTGGGGCAATGTTTCAAATTTGGCTCGCTGTGGGTGCTGTGTGCCATCGGTGAAACAAGCCGGGATCCCGTAACTAGCCGTAAACAATGTATGTGTGCTTGTATGTATATGTAGCTTAACAACGTGTATAAATATGTATGATGTATGTTCGGAATAAATACCGAAACTATTTAGATACAAAAAAGATAAACGGATATATTTCGACGTATTAATAATTTAATTTCTAAACTGTAATAGCCGAGTGTTAGAGAAACTGGACTCCCACGCCGGTGTGCCAAGTTCAATGCCCCGTGCATTATAACCGAGAAAAGTTTGTTACTTGCATATATATATTTATAGCTTGCTCTACGTTATAGGAAAGTATTGTGACATTTCATAACGACTGTTTCCTTTATCAAGCAGGTCTGAGAGTTCTAAAAATTTCTCAATGTTCTATCGTATCAACCACAATTTGTGTTTATTGCAGATCAGCGTGACTTAGAATGGTGTATATCGCTTTCAATTCTCAGAGGACAAAAGTTGTGAAATATTTTTATAGGCAGCTTAGTAACAATCTGTTTATATAAAAATGTAAAACTAGGTCAACATTGTCAATTTGTACGTGAAGCGGCGTCACATGGCAACACTGCGCAAATTACGGTTCATTTGAGGGGTTAATAGGAGGTTTGGGATGGAGATGTTATCTCATGTGATGTGATTAGTTTGTATGGAAACTGTGGTCAAGATATCATAGACAGTAGGGGGTTAAAGCCTTATAGACTTTAGACACCCATTTTTAAGGACCTATAAAAAGGACGAGATATGTTTGCACAATATATTTATCAAATGCTCTATGTTACTGGAAAACATTGTAAAAATTAGGTCACCATTTTCTTTTACTTTTTATGCTTAAGAGTGCAGTTTCTTAATATACTTTTTACTTCTATACGGATATTATAAATTCGAAAGTAACTCTGTCTCTCTGTGTGTTACGCTTTCTCGCTTAAATTACTGAACCAATTTTAATGAAACTTAGAACACTGATAGAGTGGACCTTGTCAAAGTACATAGGCTATGTTTTATCTTATGGGGACCCATAAAACGGGTCCACGCGGGCGAAGCCGCTGTCGGAACGCTAGTATAATATAATAGTGTTGGTCAGCGTGATCAAGCATGGTCCGAATCATATTCCAATTCTGAGAAGGTTATATTATATATTCAATATTATATTATATTTTATCTAAACGTTTATCTGCGATGATTACACCGTTTCATACGTTTCACAATAAACAAATTCAAATATAAACAAATCAGCTTAGTAACAATCTATTAATATCCAAACATTTGACGGTGTCAATGTTATTCAATTTGTGTGCGATACACACACGGCTTTCCGTGCAAAAATTGGACAAATTACGCATCATATGTTGTTGTAGGTGGGGGAGCCTCCTCGTCCCAAAACTCATATTAACCCCAAATGGGAGCTTTGGGATGAGGATGTTTTCTCACGTGATTTACTTGATGATCAAGGGTTTCGGGTTGGGAATGACGAGTTTGACTTTCTGTTCTCCCTTCAGGGGCTCACGCATGAGCTCAAGCAAAGTTCAAATCTTGTTTGTGGTGGTATCAGATGTTCAATTTCACGAATTCCACAATAAGGTGGTCCAAATTCTTTACGATTCTGCGAAGATACCTGAACAACGCCGTAAATTAAAAAATTAAAAACGTAAAATAAATTCTACACAATCAGCTTAGTAACAATGCCTATTAATATCCAAACATTTTTCGGTGTCCATGGTATTCAATTTGTAGATACAGTGTAGGTACGGCGTTCCGTGGAAAAATTGGTCAAATTACGCTTTACGATGTTGTCGGTGGGATGGGGTTAATAGGGGCTTTGGGAGGAGGAGGCTCTCTCACGTGATTTACTTGTATCGAAAACAGTACTTTTTATATCAGAGAGAATAGGTAGTTGTGGCGCAATTATTACCATGCTGGACTGCCAATAAAAGGTTCCTGATTCGATTCTCAGCAAAGCAAAAATTGGAATGATAAAAGTTTTAATTTCTGTTCTCGGGCTGGATGTTAGTATTCATTGTGTGTCTTCGTGGTTCCCAAGAAGTAAGGAATCCCATGAGTTCTGTGTAGTCTTATTTTTAGTTCATTATTATTGAAGAAAATGAGGCAGCACACGATTATGAAGTCCTTGTGTTGGATGATCTTTACAGCCTATGTATGCATGATCAAGCAAGGTTTAAATCTTATCGGTGGTGGTATAGGTAGTTGCGATTCTACGACGGTGCTGCGGTCGGTAACCGCACCTTTACAGCGAAGCATCATTAATTGCTTCACTGTAGATACAGGACCAGTAATGCTACTATACTCTGTACAACATAGCTCCAGGATTTTGGCAGATGTTGTCTTGTCGGATAACGTGACTTTGACACGACTGCTAAACAACGCCGATATTGAAAATGTTGAAAATACACCTAAAAATAAAAAAGATTATTCTTTTGACTATAATTTCACATATAATTTCAATTCATCTTAAATACATGAAATTTAGACACCTAAAACTTTTTCAGCTTAGCCGGCCACTGGCCACTATTTGGCATATCTACTAGGTCTAAAGTAACAGGATGGTAGCAATTTGTAATAGTGACTTAACAATAGCATTTCTGTAATCAATGGTTTATTTACTCATTTTTTTGCTAAACTACGATAAACGGAAATTATTACGGAACTAACATGGAAAATCATACTTATAAGACGCGGTAATCAAAGATGCACCGCTGACAATTCAACAAGCATTTCGATTCACATTAAAAAAAATCGATCACTAAATTCAATTTAAATCCAACGTAAAAATAAACATTAAACAATTAAATACAAAATCGGTAGTAAAGCTTACATTTTATTTATGTCAACAAACTAAAAATATTTTTTCATATCACATGTAATGAAACAACGAGTTTTGATCTCTGTTTTGCCAGTCGAAATAAGACAATTTCAAACCAATGCAAATGTGTCAGTCAGAAACAATGTTGTTTCTGTCCTAGGGGAGAAACAACGTTGTTTCTACCCGGCATCTTCATTTATTTATTATTTAAGTCCTTATTTCAAGTCTGTCAGAATCGCATTGACAACTGTCGTCAAATCGTTGTCAAAAGATATTACTGCGCTATTTGTGTGGTATAGTCTTACTTCGACTGGCTACAGAAATCAAAACTCGTTGTTTCATTACATGTGATATGAAAAATACAGTGTGTGGCACGGGATGAAACACGATTTCAGACCAGGGCGATGACAGCCCGAGCGAACGCCCTCGTCAGAAATCACCTTGTTTCATCCCTTGCCACACAATATACTATTACAAATTGACAAGACTTAACAATAATATTTATAAGAAACATAAAATCTGTATGGTCTAAGAAAGAAAAACATATTTATTCTGTGACATAAGCCAATATTAATCGAATGCACCGTCACCTATCTGACATTTCAGTTACCACTTTCGATCTTTATTATTTCTATTTTCTGCTGTATTGTTGTTGTTGGATTTTTGCTAGCATGCCTAAGAGGGCAAAGAAAACTATGCTCACCGTGTGTGCTAAGAATTCGTTGCGCGTTTTGTGATAAATAATTTCATGATAATTAGTTATCCTCGGTATTCTCGTTAGGACTAAGGACCGCGGTCTCCGTGTTCAAATCCTCGGCGCATACCTCTGGCAAAATAAATTTTGTAATGTGCGCATTTCATCGCTGCTCCACGGTGATGGAAATATTGTGATATTTAATTGATGACGATATCTTCCATCGCCGTGCATGGCTGAGAGAAACTAATAATTTCTCGAAGGTATGATGTCCACCAATCCGCACTAGGCCTGTTAGAGAAGACCTGTGCCGTGCTGTGTGAAGGTTGGAAAAATAAAGAAAGATATTATACCAGCGTAGTTCAAACGCAATAGTCGTGAAATCCTTAAAAAAGTCGATAAAGCCATTTTATTTACCCTTTTATGATTAGCATAGAGCTCTGCTACAAGTGGTTATAAAATAAATATGTATGAAAACCTCAATTTTCGTCCAAATAAGCTGGCCCTCATCTAAAATCACAATGATATTCACTTTAAAAGAGCCTTATTAAAACATTGTTACTCGTACTATAGTTGTGTCAATATCCTGTGTCAATATAAGTATATCCATCCCATCCATCCATCAGCCTTTTATAGTCCACTGCTGGACATAGGCCTCCCCTAACGTTCGCCTCTCCTCCCGGTCCTGGGCCTTCTGAATCCGGCGACTACCCGCTGTCTTCGTCAGGTCATCAGTCCACCTGGTTGGAGGGCGGCCTTTACTCCTTTTGCCGAGACGTGGTCGCCATTCGAGGACCTTTCTTCCCTATCGGTTGTCAGTCCTCCTTACTATATGGCCTGCCCACTGCCACTTCAGCTTGCAGATTTTGAGAGCTACGTCGGTAACCTTCGTTCTTCTACGGATTTCATCGTTACGGTTAAATACATGTTCTGGTCACCTGTAATTGTAAAAACAGTTAACTGTTGTCACATGAATGTATGTATAATCTAAGTTTAGTAACTGTATCTTATGTTGGTGATCCAAATAAATAAATTGAAGATTTATCGTGTTGAATAAATATTTTTTTTTGTTTCAGGTAAGCTTTATACTTGAGAACCAGATAACCAAAGGTATGATTCAAAACTTAAGTACCTATCTGGTACACTGACTTTCTTCTAATGATGATTAAAAATATACCATGACCTGTATGATCATGTTGAATGTAGGACAATTTGATTTACAGTTCAGTAAAATTTGCTGAAAAGTTAATACCTCGTACCTCTAATTTCGTTCAATAAATCCTGTCATTTACAACGAAACCTATTCATGCTAAATTATGACATTAGTTGCATATTATGATAGATCACGTCGGCTGCTTACTATGGGAAAAGTGTCCAAGATCCATACTTCGATATACTACTTTCTGTCGTTGTTATGAAGCGCATAATGTTATTATTATTTGGTTAGGTGGAGTAAGGTTCAACACTAAGGTCACTAGGACCAGTAAATGATCTATTGTAGCCTAGCCCCTCATTTATATCTGATTCCCCAGGCCGATGGTAGTTAAGAACCGTCCGATGCGCTTTGGGTCCAGAAGCTTAATATCTTCCGATGTAACCAGACTGCCATCTAGTATACGAGTACGACTTCTGCTATGAGTGCTTTGTACACATTTATTTTATAAAAAAAAAAGAAATCGTTTCCTCATTATAACGTCATAACCACCACGTTACCAGTTTGCTTTAGATGTGAAATGTCCAAATTAATTTCAGAGGCGAACTAAGAAACTTTATTTTATTTTTTATGGAGTAGCACTAAGTACATAGGCCACGTCAGGCGCGGGCGCAACCTTCAATTTTGGGGAGGGGTCGGCCAAGAAATTTGGTGGGTCACTAAGAAATTTGGGGAGAAGAGGTGTACCCAATTGGCTTGTTACACCTACCATCTACGCATGACTGATGGATTTTGAGGTCATGTCCCTTGTCCCCTTTCCACTGGAACACAATAAAATTTATTTACGGCAGAAGTCGGTACTAAGCGCTTGGTCGGTGTTGATATACTGAAAAAATATCATTGAAAAAATAGACGAGACCGTTTGTTTAGAAAAAATCCTGCCCACTTTTCATCTTTACCAGTAAATAAAATTGAAGTGTCTGTTTGTAATATTAAAATAACCGCTTTTTACTACATGCATATTTTATGAATGATACGGTACACATACCAAAATAACATTGTTTACAATTTTTGTCTGTCCGTCTGTCTGTCTGTTTGTTCCGGCTAATCTCTGAAACGGCTGGACCGATTTTGACGGGACTTTCACTGACTTAGGCTACTTTTATGTTAGAAAAATTCTAAAATTAAAGTCCATGCAGACTAAGTCGCGGGCGGCCGCTGGTCTTAACTATAGTTATTTCCTTAGACATATTTTTAGGTGATGGCTATAAAAGTTCGTCCCCTATTGACGGCTCGCTGGGGATTTTGGTCAAATCTATTTGAAGGATGAATTTTCGTTGAATGTGTTCGGGCATAAACGAGAGGATTTGTCAGGCTAAACGGGATTCTGGTCTGACTGATATATCTCCCCAATTGTTATTTCTTTGCGTAGTGTACATGTCTGGATGAAATAAATTTTTGCAACATCGCATTTTAATATTTACCTACTGCTTTTTCTAGAACAGACTGTGTAATTATGTAACTTCTCAATTCATGTCTGATCTATGATGATACCCAATACTCTGTAGGTCCTGAAGGCAAAGAATTCTACTTAAATTTTGCTTTCTAAATGAATTGAAATCAAGAAAAACTTCTTATGCCATGGAAGTTTTATCAGTTGCGAAATACATAATATTAAAATATACATACAAAAATGATTTTAGCCGTGAATTGAGCATTTGTTGTTGAATCTAATTTAATTAACACCCACACGTCAAACGCGTTAAGCAAGCGTTAAGGACGTCGCCGTCGTCGACTGGAATTCGTCGTCCATTTCTACCCCATTGTTCGCGACGACAAATAGTTAGTATTCTGTGGTGACGGTTAGATAAGCGACAAACATTTGTCACATACATATTTCTATATCACCCAAAATCATAATAAATCTCTGATATTCTTCGGAATTCATGGACATTTACAGTAATTGACATCCAACCTCGAGAAACCTCGCGTTTTTTTCGGTCGCAGTCATGTACCTACCACAGTTTAATGTGTATCGTACCTGCTTGATGTCGTCTCGTGTACTCTTGGCTGGCAACGGCGCCTTTCCATCGAAACACAACAACATAGGTTCAAGACAGAAATAAATAAATGTGTAGCCAGTCGCAACCTAAAAACAAAAAAAAAAAACACTATCCAACCTATAAACCACCTAACCACCCAACCTATAAAAGCACAAGGTCCTGATGACGCTCGAGTAAATCCACAATTAGCCTCGTGGGCTCCCCTACTAAAATGTTTTTTAACAAAATATCATTCAATTACTTTTTCCCAAGCATTTTTATATTTTTAATTATAAATGAATTTCGAATTTTATTAATTCGTTTGTTTAGGCGTGTTCTACAGTATGCACAGTTTATCAGAATGTTTATGTATGAGAAGAAAATGTGCTCATTCATATTCAAAACGCGTTACGTTGCTAACGTTCAGAATAATTTAAAAGCATAAAAATTACATCAAATATTGAATATCGATGCGTTCACAGTCGTATGACAAAAAAATATAATTGGGTTTACAAAACCACAATGGTTACCATTCCGGACTGCCAATCGAGGTGTCCCGGGTTCGATTCCCGGTGAAACAGAAATTTGAATGATGAGTTTAAATTATGTTCCCGTATTTGTATGTATCCATGGTACCCACGACACAGGGTATAAATCACCTTACAGTGATTTATACCCTGACAGTAATTTATACCCTGAGTGTGTAACGTTTATAGTGTGTAACATTTATTCACTCTTGTTACAGCAGTTCTGGTTGTTAGATGTTTTCAAAGAGGGAGTAATTTGAGCCTTAGTGAAATTTGCTATTTTGAGCTATACAGATCATACTTCTCCACTTTTTTTACGCTTCACACCCATAGCCCCAGAGTAGGGTATATATATCCTGTGTCGTGGGTACCATAGACACATACAAAGACACACACAAACACCCAGACCGAGAACAGAATTACTCAAATTTCTGTATCGCCGGGAATCGAACCCGAGACCCTTTGATTGGCAGTCCGGCATGGTAACCATTGCGCTACGCGGGTCGTCAGCCAGTGAATGAATTTGTAAACCCAATTTTGTCTGAGTAAATGTGGACCTGTTAATATATATAAGTGTTAGACAATAACTCTTACAAAGTCTTAAAAGGATAAACAGGAGTGTCTGAAAATCAGAGCTACATAAATTGTTTGACAGTAACATGAAGTCTCTTTAAGGTAATAAAAAACTTATTAATTTATTAATACTTTTAAGGCAGGACGTCGGCACCCGGGCGGAGATGGGCCGGACCACTAGTATAATACAAAATAATAAAGTTTGGAAAGTTTATCCAATAGCTTTCTGAGTGCTTCAGTTGACATTAAAGTCGAAACTAGTTCCGGTCTGTAGTTCGAAGCTAATCCAATGCGAAGTCTGATAAAATGAAAAAACTTTAGTTAGATTTGTGTTAAAAAATAAACTTTCAAGCTACTGTTAACTGACTCAAGTGCTTTTTTGTAATGTTAGAAAAACTAGTATTTTAGTGTAGGGGAGAGTCCGGCAGTACCGTCACCTTAAGGTTTATGTAGGATAAAATAAAAAATCCTCAGGTTATATGTCAAATATCTGCTAAAATGTGTTAAGGCATTCAAGTACTGTAAATAAAAACAATAAAATACTATTAAATTTAGAAATAATGAACTTTATTAATAAAATTTGAAAAGTATGAAAAATTAACTTAAAAAAAATTGGCCTCCAGTACCGGCCAGCATAAAAATAATCATTTATTATCAGACAAAAATCACGAGTGTATTGATTTGTTTGCTCTGGTATATTTGCACACGCCTCATGCACCCAAGCCTTGCAGTTTCCGCATTGAATCCAATTCTCTTCATGAGATTCGAGGCACAATGGACAAATTGTCTCTTCATCGTTCGGTTTGTGGAGGGACTCTGGTTTTTTTATCTTATTTTTTTCTTTCTTGCTACCATTTTTCTGAAACCCAGTTCTTGCCTTTCTTGCTGATATCTTGCCCTGAAATCACACTCCTACCTCGCTTAGCTGACTCTTCAACACTTTTATCTGCTCTTTTCTGGTCCAACATCTTTTTGTATGGAGAATTTGTGTAAATTTCACTTTTTTGAGCTTTGCGACGTCGCCGTCGTGCAGTAGCTCGTCTGTTTGAAGCATCAGGAACCGGTGACAATTCTGCAACTATTGCCTTAAAATTGTCAAACGATAGGTTGATTTCATCGGTAGCGCATTTCATTACTCAGGACCTTTTGCACGGCTTTATGCATATTAGCGGGATCCCAATCCCTTCTTTTTCTTCCTCTCACCATCACTATTATCGCCTGACACCTTTGTGTACCAATAATAAAATAAAATCACTCAAAAATAAACCTACATAGTGGCCGGTACTGGAAGACAATTTTGTGGCCGGTACTGTAGGGAACGAAAAAAAAAATGTACGACCCAAGAAAATAATTTACTAATAAATATTGAAATTAAACATGTTTTATAATAACTATGTAAATAATCAATACATATCAGGTTAAATTTTTTTCAAACTCCTTCTATAACCTTTAGTTATCATCCACAGAACTTTAGTTGTGTATCGTGCGTTCATCATGCGCAACACAAATCGGCGTACTGTCACTAAGCGTTTCGCGACAGGTCGCCGCCGCGCGGGGCATATACTTGTAAGAACGCATTACTTTAATGGCCTAACCCAGATCAGCGCCATCCCTTATAGAATTCAGGAAACTCTAACTGGCCGGTACTGGATGCCGGCCGGTACTGTAGGACTTTCCCCTATAGTACCTGGACAACCGAGCGTTGCTCGAATAAAAATAATTGATTTTCTTGGTTTAATTTTAAGCAAAACACTCACTGGCTTAGTGTTATTTAACAACACCATCTGAAATAGATCCAAATTTTAAAAAAATATTGCCACAAAAAAAATGCATGCTTGAAGTATGAACTCCCGGGTTATCTAGTTCCACAGTCAGCCTACGTATCCTTTTGACCAAGGAAGCTTTAAATCCATTCATGAAATTTATATAGAGCTCTTTCAAATTGACGTTGTCATTTGTTTTAACGGCGGATTGACGGATGGATGACTTTTGACGGCGTTCTACGCCACAATATTAAGTATTACAGATACTTCAACTCAGTTGTGCGCGTGGCCCTATGTGTGCGTGGGCTAGTAATTATGCAGCTTTAATTTGTGTGACAGTGACGCGGCCATCGTCGTCCGAGCAACTTCGCTGTACCTCTTGTCACGCACACAAAGTCACTGTGTATTATACAGGTTTACCCACACATAGCGCCGCGCGCACAACTGAGTTGAAGTATCTATATTAATATTCTCCAATAAATGTGAGTGTGAGGCATATTTCTCAGTTTATATTTAAGTTGAATATCGAAAACGACAAAAAAAATAATCCCGAAATCCTGGGCACTAAATTTTATGAAAATCGTTGGAGCTGTTTCCGAGATTCAAATTATATATGTATGTATGTATAGGTCTTTACAAGTATTGCTCATTTAAAGGTATAAGATAGAATTATATACTTATTATAACACTACAATGTAGTAGCAAATTTTCGACACTTAGGTACAAGGTAATCAAAACCTACAGGGTACTACCCGTGAACTCAGAATCATGAAATTTGATACGCAGCAACGTTTAACCCCGGCTCCACACGTTGGCCCCAACGCTGGCACAAACGTTGGTCGGTTAATTTGGTGAAGCGTACACACGTTGGCTATTATACTAGTTCTTTTCCGTCAGAGCCAATGTGAAGATGTCCGATACTGAAATTGAAATTGCTCTAAGCGCTTTTACAGTACTGAGTTCCATATTATTGGATGTACATGATATAGTTCTATAAATTCTAGAACTTTTTCATTTGTCCATGCAGGTGGCGAATTTGTTGCTGACGACATCTCGAAGTACGCACTCGAAGCGTGTTGCAACAGGACTGAGCAAATCGCCAATATGTGGACGGATCGCGAACGTTGGCACATATTCCTTTGATAAAACCGACACGCGCCGGCCAACTACCATCGGTCGCTCCAACGTTGGGGCCAATGCTAATTTCTAGATACACACGTTGGACGAGTGGCGTTGGGGCCAACTTTGGGACCAACGTGTGGAGCCGGCGTTATAGCACAGATAAAGGAAAAACGATTTCATTTTGCAATAAAAATACCATAACTATGACTCGATTGTCGTGATGGGTGTACATTTACTTATTTACCTACAGGTTTGTACGGAGCCCCCAGTGCGCGAGTCCGACTCGCACTTGATCGATCTTTTTATATTGAAGGTGAAAGTGAAGGTGAAGGAGAAAGACAAAGACAAAGACTTTTAATTATACACATATGTGTGTTTACAAAAACTGCGTACTAAAAACGGTATAAGAGCTTATTTTCTGTTGTAGCGACCTTCTGCTACTCATCTAGAGATGGCACCACGGGTATTCCTGAATCACGCTATCGAAGTTTTCTGAATATCCGAGCTATATACAATCTCCGAATTGAATCAGTCGGAGCGCGGCCGCTCCCCGGGCATGATCACCTCGCCCGGCGAGAGATCTCCCTTTGCCAAACTGTGAATAAAAATTAAGAGTTCTTTAGCTATGTCATTACACGTTGGCCTGATTATGACTTGAAGGAAAGTCAATATGTACTTTGTAATAATATATTTGTAATAATATATATAATTTGTACTTATTACTAATGTAATGTATCGTGCATACATTACATTAGTAATAAGTCGTATTGGTAAGGTCAATCGATATCGTCATTTTCTTGGCTACATTTGATAGCGGTTTGGCCACTAACCTGCATCTCTACTTACGCAGTAGAGCAGCGTTGTAAGCTAAAAGAGAATATTAAAGAGGGTCTCCCAAAAAAATATTCCTCACAAGCTCCTCCCTTCCACCTGCTGTCACTAGCACATTCTGTATTTGATTAAAGTCGATTTTCGCGCTACTGCTGTCGCGGCTTACGTTATGAATATAAATATTATAATCTCGCAAAACTGTTTTCGTTTATTACTATAATATAGAATCTATTAAACTTTTACCAATACAGGATTTGTATACTTTAATTTTCTATAAAATTATTTAAATTCAATAAATAAATCAAATGTTGGCTCAGTATAGCACTTCAATAATCGTCATTCTTTTGAGCGCCCTCTTACGCTCCAGGCAGAGCTTCAAATACCGCTATAAAATAATAACGTTATTATCTACTTGTGCCAATATCGTTATAAAAAACATAACGTTTTACTCCTAAACGTTATTTACTCGTCAAAATAACGCTATATCGCTTAGCAATAACGATATCGTAACGTTATTTATTTCGATTTTTCATAACGTTATTCTTTTAATACCGCTATTCGTCTTTTCGTTAGTAATGTCAAAATAATAACGAAACGAAATACGTATAACGTTAAATAACATAATATTTTGATATTTTTATAACGTTATGAAGCTCTGGCTCCAGGCCTAACAAAATATGGGGAGAGACCCATTCACCTTTTCCCAGTATCGGTAGGAAAACGAGCTACAAGAAACGTTTTAATATATTGAATTGAAGTATCATGTTTCTTGTAGTTCGTTTTCCTACAAAGCGGAACTTTTAAACTAAACTTTATACATTAGGCTCACGTTTTCACGCCGGTCGGTTATCTGATCGAAGAAAAGTTTGTTCAACTGCCGTTATACGAGTGGTTGATATGGAATGGAACTAAAGAGGTCAGCGACCCCTCGTATTTACATTTAATTTTGTTTTTGTAACTAAAAACCTGTGACTAAATATTATTATAGTTTGTTTGAGCACTAATGTTACTCATTTATTTATAAATGTAAGGTAAATTGAGTTTTAAAAAAAATGTGTATATTATAGTTAGTATCCTAAAGTTACGATTATGGCATTTTGCCTAGAATGCTAGCTGCATTTCTCCTCTGAACAAATAAATATTTTTAAATACTATTACCCTAATTACTATTAATTTTAAAAAAACTGACTTCAAAAAATATGGCCCAATCACTAATATTATAAAGAGGAAAGATTTGTTTGTTTGTTTGTTTGTTTGTATTGAATAAACTCCGAAACTACTGGGCCGATTCGAAAAATTCTTTTTAATATATTTTTTAATATAGCAATATTCTTACATAGAAGTTTAAATAGATAGAATAAAGTTAGAATTATAGTCTGGAATAGCATATAGGCTACTTATTACCCCACGGAGATCAATAAAACGGGTCCACGCGGGCGAAGAAGCCGCTGCTCGAAGGCTAGTTCTATATAAAATTATTGTCCTTTAAACATCAGTTATTTTGGCGAAGTCTTAATATTTTGAATAAATAATAATTTAAGAGTAAGGATAAAACCAATAAGCTGTATTAATTTTCACTCCCGGGAATGATATCATTAATAGGTAAGTAGAACCTTCCAGAGTCTCAAAGAATAATAAAACCATTAATATTAATAACTTTCGGGTTTTATGTTTATGAACCATATTAGAACGCGGCGGGTCCAAATTAATTCCTCCATTAGGCGCGTTAGAGGAGCGCTTCCTCCTCTAAATCTATAAGGATTACAAAGGGTGAAAGATAAATTAGGTACTATGGCCTTACTAGGGAATGTAAAAAATTATAGTGGGATTTAAATATAGGTATTTTAACATCTTTACTAATATTATAAGGAGGAAAGATTTGATTGACTGTTTGAATTTGATTGAATAGGCTTCGGAACTACTGGACCAATATGAAAAACTCTTTTTAATACAGTTGCTCAAAAAGTGGCGTATTGCAGGGACGTATAGCGTGCGGGAAGTGGGCTATTACACACTCGTGCTTTTTCTTTACCTTTTCCGTACTCGTGTGTTCTCTTTCCCAACTGTCAAAATAATGTTTATTAAAAAGAAAAAAAAACCAACCGCAAAGTTTTAGAAGTTTTTATGATTCATACAAATATTTCTAAAAAGAAGCTACTAATTTGTTTCAATATCAGATTTAATGATTTGATTCAATGAATTAGGTTAGGTTTCATTTCATTTTATCTTATTAATATTTTCATATCATATCAATAAAAAAATTCTACTGAAGACTTGGCTGTATGGGCAATTCCCTTTGCCTATGCCATGGGTGAAGAAAACATAAAAAATCTATGCATATAGGTATTCTTTACGGTTGACGCCATTTTTCAAAAATGTTCTTTGCGAGTTTTTATTATTTTATTAAATTGCTTCATTTTTTTGCAACTGTATTAAAAATAGTTGTTCAGTACACGTGCAGAACCGTCATTGTTAAGAGTTCTGACTGTCAACCCTTACCTTCGGCTGCGCCTCGGCTCGGGTAGACATTTGTCGGAACTCATTGCAATAACAGCCTTTCCGCACTTGTAATGAAATATACTATTTCATATCACATGCATTGAAACAGCGAGTTTTGATCTCTGTTTTGCCAGTCGCATTAAGACAATTTCAAACCAATGCGAATGTGTCAGTCAGAAACAACGTTGTTTCTGCCCTAGGGGAGAAACGAGCGTGAGTTACTTTAGAAAACTGTTTAGGAACTTAATTTGTGTGATTTTACTATACGAAACAGAGCACCTAGATCTATGTCAGAAGTTCCTGTTGCTTCGGGATTGGTGGCTTTCGAGGTTGCGGGCGGTGAGAGTGGGAGCTCAATCCGTCCAGCCAGCAGCCCCGAGGAGAACGGTGTTGTGTGCATGACGCGTATCGCCGTAAGCATCGGAAGGTGCACGAGAGCACATTTACTCTCCTGAAGATGGGCCCATTCTGGGCGCCGCGGGTGGAGGACACCGGTGCGTTCCACTGGAGATCCCGGAGTCCTCCCGAAACGAAAATAATCTCATCATTTAAATGTCTGATTCTTTGGGAATCGAACCCAAGAAACTGCCCTACAAACGGCAGTCGGCATGGTAACCATTAAAGGTTGTCAAAATTAAATTTGATCAGATTTGGCTGCCACCTTTTGTGTCGTAAATCCTAATGCTGAAAACGGTTCGCTCCCCACTAGCCTATAGGCTAATGCGGAGGGTTGGAGCGTACTCCATCACGCTGCTGCAATACTGGTTGGTGGAGATGCGGGTTAGTCGCCACCCGCAGTCTAATGTTTTCAAACAGCCCATAAGGTATCCGACAAGGTTTAACGACTGCTATGTATTAATAACAACCGGCGCCGACGCTTATCGTGCCCTCTGAAGCACAGAAAACTAAATTATTATCACAACAACAAAAGCTTCAACTAAATATTCAATTTTCCTTTCCGATGAAATTTGACGAAGTACTCACCGCCAATAAATACGTCGACCTAGTTAATCTTCATTGTCAAATTACTTATTTCAACGTGACTGAACTTAATGTGATTAATCTTAAAACCCTTCATAGTAAATAATGTGACCTCTTTCAGTAATGTGCGTCGATCCAATCCCATTACATTTTATAATCACGCGTTAAATCAGCTGCGTACTTTGAGGGTACAACTATGTATAGAGCATTCGTAATGTTAATTGATCCAGAATGCTAGTATAATATATTAGGTGTTCTTTAAGGATGACAAATGTTAGAGTTAGCACGTATAAAGTTAGGAAAAACTACTTTGCTACAATCAGCAATCAGAACGTATGACGGTGTATACTTTTTTCATGCAATAGCACCTCCCTCCCTCCCAAATAGAACACATGTACATGCAACAATAAAAATACACACCAACATAGAATACGTACCACAGAAAATACGTACCACAAAATATAGTATCATCAGGGTTATTGACTCTACGACGGTTACTCACCTAACATCAATGCATAGCAATGCCTGATTCTAATAATTAGTACTATATTTGCGGTTCCATGACTATATTAGGTTTTGTTTTCTTCAAATCTAAAAGATAATACGCTGGTGTAGAACCGCCCTAAATGATTCTTATTTCTTAAAAAATGCTTTCTTAAGTAACTGTTAATTACTAGCCGGGCATTCAACAAGTATTTTCCTAGTATTTATTATTCATACTCGCTATTAAGCACTCTATAACATGCTTATAAACTCTATGGTTTGGGATAATTGAAAAGATCTGGGTCTTATTTTGATGAACTTGTGATATGATTGTACTCGTATTTGTGGTACTACCACGTACGTACTAATGTATTGTGTGTTTTGTGACCCGTATGGTGCAATTTTTACACCAAACTGCCAATCAACCCCGGGTTCGATTTTCTGTGAAACAGAAATTGGAATGATTAACTTCCATTTCTGTTCTTGGTCTGCATCTAGTCTGAATCTTGGATTGAGAAGTTGCTCTTATTTATTTATTTAAGAGAGGTGCAAAGATTTATATTTTTGTATGTTTGTGATGAATTAACTCAAAAACTGCTGTTCCGATTTCAAATTTTTTTTCATCATTAGAAAGCTACATTCACCCTGAGTAACATAGGCTACTTTTTACCGCGGGAAAATGCTTCCTTCGTGAAAACGTGTAATAGGGTCCACGCGGCTGAAGCAACTGGCTAAACGCCTATTATTTTAATAAAGCAATGAAGCCTGGATGCTATTCCAATAGGCTATTTTTTATCCTACGGGGACCCATTAAACGAGTCCACGTGGGCGAAGCCGCTGGCGGAAGGCTAGTATTAAAAGCTTTTGTTGAATTTGAATGTCTTCGTTTTGTATGCGGGCTCTCTCAATTCAGTGGATACAGAGCGAATTACATTGAGTTTATTTGTCATCAGGGAGGGAATTTCTTTTAATCTCGCTTTATGTAACAAATTTGATAAAAACTCTTAATGATGAATATAAAGATTAAGATATAGATACTAAGACTAATTAGACATATTAGACTAATTAATTACTTATACTAATTAATAACTAATAGGCTAATTGAAACGCGCATGGCCAGGCGGTTAGCGTAGAACGCAAACGATCTATGCAACTAAGCCAAACGGGCGCGGTCGGGTGTGAGATGGGTGACCGCTAGTGGCAAAAAAATTCGTGCGCGTTAAGCCGTCGGTCGGCTTGTTGCCGGTTGTTGTCGATAGATAACAGTCGTTAAACCTTGTCGGAGGCCGTATGGGCGGTTTGAAAACATCGGACAGCGGGTTGGCCACTAATCCGCATCTCCACCAACCTGCATTGGAGCCGCGCGGTGAAGTAAGCTCCAAGCTTTCACGATAAAGGGGAGAGACGCGTGCCCCGCCGTGGGACGCAAAAACGGTTGCAGCCAATAGACTAATTAGACATTTTATCTCAAAATGAATAATGTAAATTATATAAAAACAATTGTGATTAAAAAATGCCGCTGGATTGCCTCTTTCTGTAGTCAGTCAAAACGAATCTTTTGCGTACCCGCAAAATACAAGTAAAAAAAAACCAATAAAATATAAATCTCTAGCTAGGGCAACACAAATAAATGAACTAAGATTTAAGTATGGAACAGGCGGGAAGTCGAAAAAGACATATTGTGCTTTTGTTTTATTCTCAATTTCTTGGTGTATTTTTGAGTTATATCGGATAAAGTTGATGGCATTTTGGTTGATATACGTTAATTACAGTGCACGAGTGTTTTTGAAATAGAACAACAGTGCTAAAATGTGTTTTTTCTGCTTGCCTCCAAAATTCCATCGGACACGTTCTAGTAAAGTAGCCATCGCTTTACTTGAGTGTTGGACTGATTAGACTGACTGATTACTGACGATTTACTTACTGACTTTGTTATTACTTCGTCCAGTTTCATTGAAACTGGCAAAAAATTGATGCAAAAATTATACCTACTTGACGCTGGCAGTATGCACAGAGTTTGCGATGCCATAATTGAAAAAAAAAGTATGGAACAGAAAAGAGTGACAAATAGACATACAGAGGAAAAGTCTTTGAAAGCCTCCGCTGAATCGGAAAAATCACTGATTACTAAGGCTCTCGTTCTTATAACCCTTTTTAATGTATATCTGCCAAGTAAGGAATAGATCTACAGTCAGAAGAGGATTGAGAATAATTCAGTCAATAATTTAAGAACGATATACGAGAGCTGCTTGATACGAGTAAGTACCGATCCACTGGAGATTTCCGAGTCTTCCTCAAGCGCTAAGACAAGCCATCGACGGGATTTTAGTGCGGTACAAATCCCGCATAATGCTCTCTCTTAAGGTATTATTAAATAATAATAATGTTAATATAATACTAGTATTATTATTAATTAAGCATCGCCCACGGATACCAAGAGATTTTAAATCAATATTTAAATACAGGAATGAACAGGAAAATAAATCATCAATAAAATATCACGATATTTTCCATCACTGTAAAGCAAGTGTTAGGCAAAACACTTTTTTTTTCAGTCAGAGGTGCGAGCCAAGACTTTTAGTTTTTATTTGCCATTTAAGTCAAATTAGCACTCAAAGTTGGTCAAGGTCAATGAACTTTGAGAGAATTTAGTGATGAGTACATTAAAAAGCAA
Organism: Pyrgus malvae; assembly: GCA_911387765.1. NCBI lineage: Eukaryota > Metazoa > Arthropoda > Insecta > Lepidoptera > Hesperiidae > Pyrgus > Pyrgus malvae. The sequence continues at coordinate 21,740,553 of OU426960.1, forward strand.
ATTTGCTGAGTTGGAAAGATTAGTTGATTATGAGAGCCCTTGTCTGCAAATTGATTCAAATAAAATAATATAGAGTATTTTACAATTGAATGTGAATCATATAAAATATGAAAGAATCGTATTAGGTACACATGGTGAAGGAAAACATAAAAAAATATTACTACAATTGCGCATCACGTTTTGATTTGATTTTTTTGCCTAAAAATTAAAGCCATTGAACTCAAAGTAGCACTTAAAGCCTTCAAAGTAGGTCAATGTCAATGAAATAGAAATAGAAGAAAATTTATTTCGTCACACAAATTACAGTAAGAAACACACAAGTGACAAATATATCATAGTAAACAATTTTTCCTATGATAAAACCTTAGAGAATCAAGGTATGACAGGCATGACACCCGTCAGAGAGGAGTGGCCTTTACGGGCGAACCCCTCGTCCCAACGTCCTTACACAATGTGCCTTCTAGTTATATAACTATTGTGTCTGTGTGTGTCGCTGTCAGTGTTAACGGTGCATAGAAAATGACTTTGTTAATTTATATTTACATATTTAGAAATGTATGCGTCTGTAACAATGAAAGAATATTTGTGAATGTGTCACAAAATTAAAATGTGTGCGTTCTTCCCCCGCACCAGATTTGGCACAAAAATTATATATCGAAGCGAGGCGCTATGCCGTCTCTACAGAGGGGTGAGACAGTAGCTTTGATTCTCTAAGGACAAAACGGGTCCACGCTCAGCCTATGACGTAGTCAGCCACGGCCACAGATTTTCAGTGTGAACCACATTTTCTTGCAGTTCGGATGGATGACGTGCAGAGTTTGCCTTAAGATCAATGAACTTTTCGCTTAATCTGAAATAAAAATTATTGACTACTAGAAAACAAAGCAAAGCTCTCAGTATGTTTCCGCTGAATCGGAAGGTTTAGCTGATTACGAGGGCTCCTTTCAATACTAAGCTAATTTCGTCGTGTATTTTAGGTATGATACGAATCATTATAAAGATGATAGATTAATATTGTAGTTGATCAAAACGAAATAAAAATAAAGTATTTGAGAGATGTCAAATAACGCCATGTGGTAAACCCTTTTTTTCTAATCATTTTTAAGGCCCCACTGTTGGGTTAATGTGTCCTTTCGGATTTAAGAAATATTAAGTTGATATTGGTGGATGCGACTTTGGAAAGAGTTTTTGTACAGACGTACATAATGAAGAAAAAGTCGTAACGAATTATATAAAAATAATTATTTTTAACGTGAAACAAGTAACAAAAAACGCATATATGTTCAAAATGTCCTTAAAAGAAATGCGCGCAAAGAGGTGATCGTAGGCCCTGGTTTCATTGTATTAACTCAACTGTCTATGAATTCTTCTACACATTCAAATAAAATACTATAATTTATAATAAAATATTAAAGTTTGATGATGAATCGCAGTGCAAAAATTTCAAATGTCAACGAACTTTAAACCCATTCACTGACACAGAAATCAGTCACGAGTTGATTACAGAAGGGCTGTGCTGAATTGGAAAGCTGCGCTGATTATTCGAATTCTGACATTTCAGTAGATTCAGAGCGAACTCTGTTAAAATGTCTATTTTGCGGCAATAATTTTAAAATTATAAATATTGTATTTTGCTGCACTAAGCTGTTGTACATTATGTGAACCGCGCATGGCTCAGCGGCTAGCGTAGAACGCAAGCGGTGTATGCAGCTAAGCCAAACGGGCGCGGTCAAGTGTAAGATGGGTGATCGCTAGTGGCAAAAATTCATGCGCGTTTCCGTGCTTCGGAGGGCACGTTAAGCCGTCGGTCTCGGTTGTTTTCGATAGATAACAGTCGTTAAACCTAGTCGGAGGCCTTATGGGCGGTTTGAAAACATCCGACAGCGGGTTGGCCACTAACCCGCATCTCCACCAACCCGCATTGGAGCAGCGTGGTAGAGTAAGCTCCAGGCCTCCCTAATAATGGGGAGAGACCCGTGCCCAGCAGTGGGACGTAAAAAAGGGTTGCAGCCATATATATATTATTTTATTTATTCTAATTTTTTTATTTTTATAAAAACTGGCCAAGTCAAATCTAACCTGCTTTAAGATCTCACATTTTTTAATAACAGTAATTGTTATAGGTATCCAATGTATAGAACTTGAAAATGAAAATACATATATTGCGATAGTTTCAAATATCTGCTTGTAACGGTTCTAACGCTACAATTAAAAAACTTTTTTGTATGGGGACCCCCTATTTTTTAACTTTTTTTATTTTTAGATTTTTTACTACGCTAACACACAATTACCGAGCTGGATTCCAAATTTCATCTTTCTAGGTCATCTGAAAGTAGATTAGGTTTAGGTACTATATGTCAGTCCGTCAGTGCTAAAATTTACGATTTTTGACCTTCATATCTTTATAACCGTTTGAGCTATCTTTATGAAATTTGGGCTTCTAGATGTTCTTATGGATATAATTAAATACTTGTAGTTTTATGTGTTTACGTTGAATAGGTTTTGAGTTATAGAAGGGTCAAAAGTGGCACCATACATGTATGTTCAAAATGTCCTTAAAAGAAATGCGCGCAACGAGGTGAATGTAGGCATTGGTTTCATTGTATTAACTCAACTATCTATAACTGCTTATACACATTCAAATAAAATACTATAATTTATAATAAAATATTAAAGTTTGAAGATGAATCGCAGCGCAAAAATTGCAAATGTCAACGAACTTTAAACCCATTCACTGACACAGAAATGAGTCACGAGTTGATTACAGAAGGGCTCTGCTGAATTGGAAAGCTGCGCTGATTATTCGTGCTTTGACATTCTGTATTAGATACAGAGCGAACTATATTAAAACTGTCTATTTTTCGGCAATAATTGTAAAATTACAAATATAGTATTTTGCTGCACTAAGCTGTCGTATGAAATTTTGCAGAAGACTGTTCGTCCATTTTTGAACACCTTTTAATGTCCACTAGTAACTGAGTGGGATTTAGGTCATAGTTCAACACGCTGGTCAGTACGGATTGGTAAAGGAGCCTTTGGCTGCAACCCTTTTTTGCTTCTCTCCCCATTATTGGGGAGGCCTGGGGCTTACTCCACCACGCTGTTCCAATGCGGGTTGGTGGAGATGCGGGTTAGTGGTAAACCCGCTGTTGGATGGTTTCAAACCGCCCATAAGGCCTCCGACAAGGTTTAACGACTGTTATCTATGGACAATAACCGGAACCGACGGCTTAACGTGCCCTCCGAAGCACGGAAACTCACATGAATTTTTTTGCCACTAGCGGTCACCTATCTCACACCCGACCGCGGCCGTTTGGCTTAGTTGCATAGATCGTTTGCGTTCTACGCTAACCGTCGGGCCATGCCCACTTCAAGGAGCCAGTACGGTCATTTAATTAAATAAGATCAGTTTTTACCTAATCTGCATATTTTTCCAAAACATAACGTTTGATATTTGCCTACATAGTGAAAACAAAGGATGTTGCATAAGAATATTGTTATCTTATCCATCGTTTGTCTACGTAGTTTGGTAGCTAATATTATAGATACGAGTACAATGGAACAGCGCGCGCATTATTTTGATTACTTTTTTTAAATACGTACAGTTCGGGTAACTTTGAACATTTTTTACGTTATTTTTATTATTAAAACTGATTTCTATTTATGACACCTTTATTTTATTGAATGAATAGTGTCCTTTTGAGTTGGTTTTTCTGTCTAACAAAATAAATTTGCGGAAGAAACAACAGAACTACCCATAATTTCCCCTAAAACTCGAATTTTCATCAATCATGAATTTTGGGTAACTTTGAATAAATTTTTTTAGAATGTTAAAACCTTAATATTTTAAGGTTTAGGTAAAACAAAAAGAAGGTATTATTAAATTTAAAAACCTTATCTATAAAAATAACATCTACACTGACGTAAAAAATTAACAAATAGCTTGGTTTTGCCATATGAATCAAAGTGGACTAGTTTACGATTATAAATCAGCGCTCAAAAACTTCCAGCAACTTAACCACGGAAAAAGCGGGAATTTTCAGAATTATGGCATTGATAGTTTATTTCTTTAATTTTCATTTGGTACAAAAAGATTTTGGCAATCCATTTAACACAGTTATTATATTGAAATATCAAATAGTTTCGATGTAATAAATTGTTAAATCTTTTTTCCAACTTTGTTCAAAGTTAAACGTCAATTCAAAGTTACCCGTAATGACTGAAATAAACCTAACAATAAGGCAGACGGGCCGCGTGATGTTAAGCGATCACCGTCGCCTATGGACACGGGCAATCCTAGGGGAGCCGCCCGAGCATTGCCGGCTTAGGGGGAGAGCTTTTTTTACAGCTTTCTTGAAGAACCCCATGTTATAGTCCACTGGGAATGCCTCATCTGGAAGGTTGTCCCATAACCTACACGTCCGTGGTAAAAAGGAGCGTGCAAAGCGGACTGTGGAGGACCACCACGAGTCCAGATGGTGCCGGTGGAACTTTAACCTTCGTCTGGTGGTATAATCATGGAATGGTGATGTAGGCATCAATTTGAAGAGTTCCTCGGAGCACTCACCATAGTAAAGTCGGTAGAACACGCAGAGCGAGCCTATGTCTCTTCGCAAGCTAAGCGGTTCTAGCCTGTCAGTCAATCTTGGGTCGTTGACGATTCGGACTGCGCGCTTTTCAACGGAGTCAAATGGGTGTAGCTGGTACTTCGGTGCTCCTGCCCAGAGATGGGAGCAGTACTCCACTTATTTTTATTTTTATAGCTTGCTTGGGTTATATTTATTTTGTAAAAAACAGAACCTCACATTTTTGTCGACACGTGAAGTTGTCTCCTTGTATTTTTAGCGCGTTAAATCGCGTGTGTTTAGTTTGTCGACGATTGGTTTTATTTATATTTGCACCGAAATAAAACAGATGTGGAAGTGAAAGTGTGTTGTATATTTAGAATCAGTATTTTTGATATTGGACAAGGCAATGCGCTTCAGGTACTTGAACTCTTGTACTCATTATAGTGCAAGCAACTGTTCGGTGCGCATTTTACATATTATAAAGAGTTTATTTTTTCTCCAGTAATGGCGCTGCGCGATCTGTGCCCAGGCGCGGTTTCAGGGGGGGGGGTCACAAGGGGCATAACCTCTCCCCCCAAAATCCATCAGTCATGCGTTGATGGAAGGCGAAACAAGCCAATTTGGGACACCTCTTCTCCCCTAATTTCTTAGTGATCCCACCCAATTTCTGGGCGACCCCGCCCCCCAAATTGAAACCTGCGACCACGCCTGTCTGTGCCAGTGTCAATCAAAAAAACTCAACTCAATACTACGATGAACTATTTAAAGTGTGTAAGAGGAATCTCGCAGTGCAAAGATGTCAAATGTCAATGAACTGTAAACCCATTCATACGAAAATGATTTTTGCCCTTTTCGTTGAAAGAAACTAATGTACATCTAACCTTAATATGAGTTTTAGGGAACAAGGAAACAGGGAAGCGGCATACCTCATACCTCATATCCATTTTCTGGCAACGACACTACCAGCCGCACTACCAGTAGTGTCGTTGTCAAATGAACGACACTACCGCACCTATTTGGGATCAAATTGTACAGTCAACACAAGTAAATAGCATCAGCTATCTTAATAAATGTAACTCTTGATTTTCACTTCATGCTAATGATCCTTTCTAAATATCATAGTATCGTCATAGTAGGTATTTTTAGTGTAGAATATAGATTATATGTTAATTACAGTGCTTGGGCACTGCATTTACCGGACACAACCCTATGTGTTGTAGAATATGAGGGTATGAAAACATCGCATTTCGATTTGCCTTAACAACTCTATCATGCATGTTCTAATAATAACTCTTTTGTTTTACACGGATATCTGATTGACTTGACTCACTGACTCACTGGCTGACTACCGACGACTTACAGACTGACTATTACGAGACGTATTAAGACGGCAGAAGCCCAATTTCGAAAAGTTTGATTAGAATCTGTACACAGACGTTCGAAGGCTTCACGGAAAGGTAAAGAACAATGTTAATTATGTTTTTTTTTTCAGTATCAACTTCATTCATGTGTTCAATTATTGCTTATGCAATATCAAATTAAACATCATATTAATTACATTAAGGGTCTCGTTCACCATCTCCAAGTAAAGTGTTGATTAGTTGCGTCCCAAGTAAAGTTGATTGGCAAGTAAAAGCTATGAGTACAGGTTAGTTTATCATATAATTAGTGTTAGTCGAACATCGTGAAATTGAAATTGAAGTTACGGGTGACTTTAACCGACAATTAGCGTACTTGCCACTTTACTTGAAGGTGGTGAAATAGGCCCTAAATCTAAATTAAATTATAAAACAAAATGTCGCAAAATTGTTTGCAAAACTTTATGTAGTTAAAAGTAAATCCATCACAAAAATAATAAATGAAAGAAAAGTAGGAAAAGTGTAAGTAAATAAAGTCACCACGTGCATTTATCAGGGTGTTATCTCCAGAGTAACAATTACGTCGTAAAAGTTGTAAAATACAGGCATTCGTCTCGGGGGTCATGTTAATAAAATTACCGTGTTTAGTTGTAAAGCTGTCAGTATCAAGGTTTTATTAAATTGCCTCGTAGTAGGTCGGTAGAGTAATAAAAATTGTTAGGCACTTAATCTACTTTAAGCGAAACGAGCGCGGTCGATTGCAAAATGGTTGAATGCTAGTGGCAATATTCATGCTCCGAAGGGTTACGTTTTCGTGCTTCGCAGAGCACGTCAAGCCTATAAGAGGTAATTTTGGTAAGAAATTTTGCCGATTTCGCTGATTTACCTGATGAGATTTTCCTGAGAGACTCATGAGATTTTGCAGTTAAAATACAGTATTTTCATAAGTTTAATTACTACTATAACAATATAATATAATAACTGATCATTTCAATAATAATCAAATACACTAGCCACTTTTTTAGTTTTCGTTAAGAATTATAATGCGATTTATAGGTTACCTACTTTAAAAGATTTTTAATGCCAAATTTTAATTTTTTAATAATTAGACTTTTTTTCAGGAAACGGATTGATGATGAACTGAAGTGTATTTATCTCAAATTTTTATGGAAGATTATTCCAATTTGCCGAAATCAAATGCAATTTCTGGCCCATTTTCTCTCAAAATTGAATACGTTCAATGTTTTTTACTAATATTTTTGTATGAGAGTGGCAAAAAGTGACTAATTTACTGTGTGTGCGATTTAACAGCAATACATAGCATTTTTTTCGATCCGTTTAGGTTTTAAAATGCTCCGGCAATATGATATTAATATTCTATACCTATTACAGTAAAATTCACAAAACTATCACCGTCTTCAGGTCTATTAAGCAAAAAAACGTAATAAAAATAAAAAAGTGGCCAATTTAATAGTTTATCATTGAAATGATCAGTCATATTGTGCCATAAACTTATGGAAATACTTATCCTATGTAAAATCTTATTCAGCAGAATTTCGTATAAATATGGCCTCTTATCTTAACGAATGCACGTTTAACTTTTTCTGGGGCCTTACGAGTGGTTTGAAAACCTGCAAAAAACATATGCGAAATTTATTATGCTTTTGACCATATATTTAGCCTACCATCTTTCATAATAATATACAGGATGTGCCATTTTTACACGCTTTATATTAGCTTCACCTGTATGTTTGTAACCGACTTCTTTGGGCGCGATTTTGACCCACTTTAAACGGCCAGATTTCGTTCAAACTTTGTAGATTTATTGAGGACCGATGACAATACAATAATCTCATAACTTTAATAAAGTCGTAACTAGGATCATCAGGATAAAATAAAATATACGAGGGGCGGCTGATAAGTTCGTGGCCTAAGGTACTTTAACACGTCTAAGCGTCTGGTTAACTTGAAAATTTGCATAGGGGTCAAGGGCCGATGATAATGCAATAATTTGAGAATAAAAATCCAACTAAAAAATTAAAAATAAATAATGTAGTTTAAAAAACTAAAAACACGCTTTTGTGAAAATACGAACTAAAAAGTAAAAAAATAAGAAGAAAATGTATTTTACTGTAAAAAAAAGCGGGGGGTGGTTTTTACCACTGTTACTGTTGACACCATGCACCCCACGCTTTTTTTACAGTAAAATACATTTTCTTCTTATTTTTTTACTTTTTAGTTCGTATTTTCACAAAAGCGTGTTTTTAGTTTTTTAAACTACATTATTTATTTCATAGGTCAAATCAAATGATTTGACTATTTTTATGACTACCGTTTGCTTTTCCGTTTTGGAAGATTACCAATGTACCATTTAATACGTTGAAAACGACTGTTATTATTTCATATTTTATATTTAAAATGAAATATAATAAATACATCAACGCGCTACATATGTTTTCACGCCTACGATTTCCGATACAAAGCGACGGAAACCTTCCATCCGACAAGATGATACCCATTCTGCTATTGTTGACGATAAGATCTACTCCCATAGCACCCGGAATATATTATTGAATAATACTCATCTATATACATACATATAATAAATCTGTAACAAGTCGGTTTCTGTACATTGAAGATATTTGAGAAAAACGGTCACTAGGGCTATTTATTAGCGTGATAGGACCCAAAACAATAGTCCCTGTAGCTTTGGGATTAAGAATAGAGCTATGGTATCCCCTGCCTGATCATAAGAGGCGACTAAAAGGGGGCTTCCGGGGTTGTGGACAAAATGGGAGCTCGATACATCCAACCAGCAGCCCCGGGAAGGGCGACGATGTGTGCGTGGCCGCATGTCGCCGTAAGCATCGGAAGGTGCAGGAGAACAAAGCTGCTCTCCCGAAGATGGGCCCGTTCTGGGGCGTCGCGCGTGGAGGACACCGGTGCGTTCCGCCGGAGATCCCGGAGTCCTCCCCAAGCGCAGTGGCAGCCACAGTAACGTAAGTAAGTAACGTAAAAGGATGCGGTTTTCACTGATGTATTGGTATTTTTTTGGATTAACATTTTAATGTGTGTTTTTTTTAAATCGGTTCACAAATAAAAAAGTTACGACCATTTAAAGAATTTGTCGATCAGTGTTTGGAAGTATCGATTCGTTGTTGATTTATCGAAAACTTCAGTTAATGTACTGAAGTTTTATAATTTACAGTCCCTTAAATGATAACATGAAACTTATAAAAGAAAAGAAAAATAGATAATATATAGAAATAAAAAAACAACATAAGATGAGCTGGCAATAAGATGGTAAATTGTACGAAATAGGGTTCACGCTTTTTCGTACAGTTCCCACACGTCGACAATAATTAATCAATATTTTAATCTATACATAAAGCTAAAGAGTTTGTTCGTTCGTTCGTTTGTATGTTTGTTTGAACGCACTAATCTCAGGAACTACTGGTTCCAATTGAAAAAAACTTTTTGTGTTGGATACTCCATTTATCGGGGAAGGCTTTTTTATAAATACACCGAACAAAAAGGCAGACTGGTCACGTGGTAAAGCGATCACCATCGCCTATGGATACGGGCAATCCTAGGGGAGCCACCCGAGGGCTTTAGGCTATATATAACATTATGCTATAACTAATACCGAAGTCTACGCGAACGAAGTCGCGGGCGGCCACTAGTAATAAATAAATAAACGTTACACACTCATAGCCCCACAGTTATTTTTTTTTATAGATAATTATACCCTGTGTCGTGGGTACCATGGACACATACAAAGACAGGAACACAAACACTCAGACCGAGAACACAAATTAAAACTCATTGTTCAAATTTCTGTTTCGCCGGAAATCGAACCCGGGACCCCTCGATTAGCAGTCCGGCATGGTAACTATTGCGCCACGCGGGTCGTCAAAAACTGATAGATTTTATTGTTTTTATTTATTTATTTGCCATCACTGATTATGCATTATCCCGGCTTAAACATAAAAGATAATAGCTGAGTAAAGTTAAGAATTTAGAAAGGCGAAATGTCCAAATTACAATACTTTGTGCTTACCAGTCTTAGCAGAAACAAAAAGAAACTTAATAAATGGAATAAATGGGGATGAAATGTATGGACTCATTAAGTCCCATCGATTACGGTCTTTTAGTACCTTCGTTTTGAGGATAAAATCGGCCGAGTAATTCCCCTGAATTTATATTTTAGACTAGCGGCCGTCCGCGACTTTGTCCGCGTAGACATTAGTTTTAGATTTTTCTAATATGAAAGTAGCCTAAGTTACTCCTTATTACATCAGCTACCTGCCAGTAAAGGTCCTGTCAGAATCGGTCCAGCCGTTTCAGAGATTAGCCGAAACAAACAGACAACCATGACAAACAAACAGACAGACGGGACAGACAGACAGACAAAAATTGTAAAAAAAAATTTTGGTACATGTACCGTATATATATTCATATGCAACCCTTTTTTGCGTCCCACTGCTGGGCACGGGTCTCTCCCCAATATTGGGGAGGCCTGGAGCTTACTCCACCACGCTGCTCCAATACGGGTTGGTGGAGATGCGGGTTAGTGGCCAACCCGCTGTAAGGCCTCCGACAAGGTTTAACGACAACAACCGGGACCGACGGCTTAACGTGCCCTCCGAAGCACGGAAACGCGCATGAAATTTTTGCCACTAGCGGTCACCCATCTCACACCTGACCGCGCCCGTTTGGCTTAGCTGCATAGATCGCTTGCGTTCTACGCTCGCCGCCGAGCCATGCGCGCTGATAACTGATTTTTACTACATGCATATATTCATATGCATGTAGTAAAAATCAGTTATTTTAACATTACAAACAGACACTCCAATTTTATTTATTTGTATAGAAGTATAACACCTACTAACGCTCATATAAGATTTAAAATTGAATAAAATAAATACTTGTTAGTTGTATAAGTTTCATAATATCCTAGTAGCATGTGGGTATAAGTGTTATCAAGCCTACGATTTCCCATACAAAGCGACGGCAACCTTCTGTCGGTCTGGATGACATCTATTCTGCTACTGTGTTGGTCGGCGATAAGCTTCTGACGTTATTCAGACTAGAGAAATGTTGCTTTTAAATTTAACTTAACATAAGCAAAAGCTTGTGACTTTAAATCCATTTGAATTCGTTTGATTTATTTTTTAATAGCGGCCGCCCGCGATTTCGTCCGCGCGGAGTTTACTTTTCGATATTTTATTTATTATGATGACTACAACCCTTTTTACATCCCACTGCTGGGCACGGGTCTCTCTCCATTATTGGGGAGGCCTGGAGCTTACTCCACCACGCTGCTCCAATCAACCTTTTTTTTTATGTCCCACTGCTGGGCACAGGTCTCCTTCTCACAAGTGAGAGGGATTTAGGCCATAGTCCACCACGCTGGCCAAGTGCGGATTGGTGGACGTCATGCTTTCGAGAAATTATGAATTTCTCTCAGGCATGCACGGCGATGGAGAACATCGTAATTAATGAAATATCACGATATTCTCCATCACCGTGGAGCAGCGATAAATTCGCACATTACAAATTTCTTTGTCAGAGGAGCGCGCCGAGGATTTGAACCCGGGATCGGTCGCGTAGAAGACCGCGGCTCTTACCACTCGGCCATCGCTGCTCATCATTTTAAATTATATATATATATATATATATATATATATATATATATATATATATATATATTATATGCATGTAGTTAAAAGCAGTTATTGAAATATTACAAACAGACCGTCCAATTTTATTTTGATTTATTTTTTTAATAGCGGCCGCCCGCGACATCGTCCGCGTGGACTTTACTTATAGAATTTTTCTAAAATAAAATTTACCTAAGTTACTCTTTATTACATCAGTTACCTGCCAGTGAAAGTCCCGTCAAAATCGGTCCAGCCGTTTCAGAAATTAGCCGGTACAAACAGACAGACAGACAGACAAAAATGGTAAAAAATGTTGTTTTAGTATATGTACCGTATATACATTCATATGCATGTAGTTAAAAGCGGTGATTTAAATATTACAAACAGACACTCCAATTTTATTTATTTGTATAAATGTATAATTAAATAAGATAGGCCACTATACTATAAAATTGATGGTTTTGGAATTTGTAAAACTCTTTAGAAGAGCAATAACAGTTTTAAAGACAATAAAGTTCTTGGTAATAACTACGTACTCGCAGTTACGAAATTAAAGGTGTTATTAAAACAACTAAAAAAGTATTATTGAATTACATTTAATAAGTAGCTTCGATTTTATTGGCAGAATCCATGAAAATGGTTTTTCTTATTTCAAAATCGATTGTTCATTTTTACTATTACTTACTTAGGTACTAACTTCCTTTTCAAAATACATTTTATCTTTTAATATAAATGAATAATACGACATTTCTTTACCTTACTATTATATTTCTAATATATTGCAAAAATATCTCTTTTTTTCTTGCTTTTAGTTTTTTTATTGGATAGAAAACATTGGACAAGTCTATACAGATCGACGTCTAATGGAGCAATTTCCGTAGGAACGCCGAAAGGATTATGCTAGCCCAGTTTTTATCTTTAGGACCCATATTTATTATCTATATAAATGCTATATTTAAAATATCAGTGCGGCAAGGAGCTAGCTACTTAGCATTTATTGCAATATCATTTTATGATTTTTATAATATATCTAATTTTTAATGTCTCACTACTGATTTTTCATCTCAGAATACAGTAAATTATTCTCTACTATTTCTTTAAAATTAATAAAAAATACTGATACCTTGGATGAATGGAAGTGTGGGACGCCACGTGTGTCGACACTTTGTCACTTACATGGCGAGTCCAGGCGATTGATCCAGATTACGGGTGACCAGAGGGCTGGCACGCACCTCGGCCAGAGAATAAGCTTAGCTGTTCAGCGAGGTAATGCTGCCAGTATTCTGGGCACTCATCCTCATGCCAGCAATCTGGATGCTGCTTTTTATATTAATTAGTTTTTAATTATTTTAGTTTTTGATTATTATAGTATATCATTATTTAAATTTATTTTAGAAAAATTTAGTTTTAAGTTTATTTATCTTAATAATTTTAGTACTTATTATTAATTAAACATATATTTATAATTGTATAAAAAATTAAATACAACAACACGATAAACCAAATTGCATTGGAAATTTGTGTCGTATTCTTCAAGTCTTCTGAAATATCGTACATAGGGAGGCATTATCAGTAATTTAATATAAAAAAGCACCTGCTTTTTATCTTCAGATTGTTTAAATAGTCCTGATATTTCATCAACCATTTCTGTGAATAGAAACGTCAACACAATTTCACAACATTAGTAATGGATATGAGATAAGTAATTCTTATAATTAGATACGAAATCTAAACATGACACGCAAACGTTCTTTGATCAAACATTCTGTTCTTTCGTCAAAGTTTTTCAAAGAAAGAAACAATTTTAAAAGATCTCGACAGCCTCCGTGGCGCAGTGGGTGATGAGCCGACTGCGAAGCGTGAGGTCGTGGGTTCGATCCCCACCCAGGACAAATATTTGTGTGATGAACATGAGTATTTGTTCTGTGTCTGGGTGTTAAATTATCTATTTAAGTATTTATTTAGAATTATATATGTATGTTCATCAGCTTTCTGATTACCATAGCACAAGCTCTGCTTAGTTTGGAATCAGATGGCGTTGTGTGAATTGTCCAAAGATATTTATATATTTATTTATATAACAGATTTTCAAATAACGTAGCACGACATGACAGGTAAGCAACTTTTTTTCAATAATCATCATACTTTATACTAATATTACAAACGCGAAAGTTTGTAAGTATGAATTTTTGTTACTCTTTCACGTAAAAACTAATGAATGGATTTTTATGAAACTTTACAATAATATAGCTCATACATCAGAATAACACATAGACTACAATTAATAAAGATATTGTGTGAATTGTCCATAATATGGCGATAAGTGTCATTAGGAAAAAATCTACCATCTGCGACCTATTCTGGCGTGCGCTGCCAAAACCGCTAGTAAAGTCACACATAATATGTAATGTACGATGGAAATGTTCATCTTAAATAGTCCACGTATACTGTGGCGGGCTTTTTGTAGTTGTTTTTGTATCTATATATCATGTGTAAGCCATTATAGGTAGCTAAAAAATATAAATCGCATTTAATACCAATAAAGAGAATAAAAATACAGCCCGTACCAACTAATCCAGAAAGGGGAATAATTTAAAAGACTTCTTTCCATACCAAAAAATTCTAAAGTTAATATACTTAATAAGAAGTTGGGTTCTAATACAGTACTTTAAAAACATAGCCACTTTAAGAACTAGTTATAATAAAAATAAGAGCTCCAAAATAACAAAACTAAAACTGACAAACTTTTAGATAGGGTAAGAAAAGTTGGGATTCAAGTACATGCTAATACACGTAGTTTCTTAGTAGGAGTGCACGATATAAATCGATATTTCGTAAAATATCGATATATGTACGCGATATATTGATGCAACTCTATATTATCGAATTATCTAATATCGATACGTACAATCGATATATTTCATTCGATATATAAACTACACTTTGAAGATACGTTGGCCTGCGCACGTGCCGTTAATAAATTAAAGATATAATTAAAAAACTCAGTAGGATGAATTATGTCCTACTACGGAATCTGACTCTGACAATTCCGACAAAATTAGTCTGTCATCGGATTATAGTCTCTGGAGCGATCACCATAAACTGGTCCAGCGGAATTGGAAGACAAATAAAACAGACGAAAGTCTTTCTGATGAGTTATCGCTTTATTTGAGGGCTCCAGTTAGTAGATTTAACAAAAACCCATTAGAAGTTTGGGTACATTACAAAGTACAGTTCCCAAAGTTATATAATGTAGCATATAAATATTTAACAATGGTGGCAAGCTCTGTTCCATCTGAGCGACTTTTCTCAAAAACCGCACAGGTTTTAACTCAGCAAAAAAGCAGACTGCAAGCCAAAAGAGTAAATAAAATTTTATTTTTGCTAGGTCTAGAGAAAAGTATTGGGATTTATAAGTAAATAAAGTTAATTTGTTTCTGCACTCTGTTTTACTCATATTAACCTGAACCCTATCTAATATTCAATATTATAGACTAGTTAAATACAAATCATTTACGATATATCGAAAATATCGATATATTTGTACGACATAATATCACAAAGTATCGATGAACACTATGATATGTTATATCGACAAAAATATCGATATTTTTTTATATGAACATCCCTATTTCTTAGCCTTTCAAATGTACTGTACACTTTTTACACAATAAAGATGTGTAAAAAGTGTACAGTAACTAGTCTTTATTGGACCCCGAAACAATCTTTTTTTACCGACTTCAAAAAAGGAGGAGATTTCTCAATTCGACCATACGGTCGAACTCGACTCTTAAAACTATTTTGGAGTCGGGCCCGTAGTAAAATGAAGTACCTTTCGCTCTGAATGGGCACCGACTCCAAAACAGTTTTAAGAGTCACTACCAAGGAAAAGTATCAAATGCGAAGTACTGAACAATATTATTTTTTACCGTTTGAAGGCGGTTTATTTATTTTTTTGTTAAAAAGTTATAACGTAATCTCTGATTACATAAAATCTTTTCAGGACCGTAAACTTTATCTAAAATTCCAGATCATCTAACAGTGAATGGCCTAAAAGCAGTTTTCATCGACTATTATCTCAGTTAAAGACAATGCTTAATTATTGTAAGGAGTATTATCAGACATCAGATTAGTTACTTTTATGCAAAGATTTTCTTCTGTATTTCTTAACAGGTTTTGGATCTGTCCTGAATGTGAATTATTAAGTATTAACTTGGGGGAACATTTCCATTGCTTCAGATTGTTTTAGAGGTATTATATTATTATTATAAATTTTTATGTAAATAAAAGCGTGGGGTGCATGGTGACAATAGTATCTAAAAACCACCTCACGCTTTTTTTTACAGTAAAACACATTTTCTTCTTATTTTCTACTTTTTAGTTCGTATTATAACAAAAGGGTGTTTTTTAAGTTTTTTTAAACTACATTATTTAATAATTTGTAATAAAAAATTAGTTTACTAAATTTCAGCAGCAGGAGTAGCGATGACTGAGTGGTAAAAAACCGCGGTCTTCGATGCGACCGATCCCAGGTTCAAATCCTCGGCGCTCACCTCTGACAAAGAAAAGTGTAATGTGCGCATTTATCGCTGCTCCACGGCGATGGAAAATATAGTGATTAGTGATATTTAATTGATGAAGATGTTCTCCATCGCCGTGCATGCCTGAGGGAAATTTATAATGACGTCCACCTGGGGGGTGCGGGTTATTTGGAACTCCGTGACGTCCACTGATCCGCGCGGACTGACCGACTGATTCGCATGACATTTCTATTTTCACCGAAAAGGGAAACAGATGTATTCAAATGTATTACTATACACTGGCAATATGCGCAGAATTGTGATACTAATACTGGTAAAAAAAACACGTTTTGATAAAGTGGCCATTGCTTGAATATCCGACTGACTTGACTGACTATACATATATCGATATTACTAGCCTTCCGCCAGCCGCTTCGCCCGCGTGAATATGTTTTATGGGTCCCGGTAGGATAAAAAATAGCCTATTTGCTATTCCAGGCTACATGTGCAACTTTCTTCCATCCATTTGAAACACGGCGTAAAACGATGTTGTGCAAATCTGTAAGCCATCATTTCTTAAACACTAAGTTTTAACCTTACCTTCATTGTATATCAAAGTCTTATGCTTGTATGTATAGATATCTGAATAAATTTACGACAAAAATTGACGTTACCTATTGGTAGTTCTATTGAACTGCAAGACAAATACGAAAACCTATTGGCACCCTCCTTGTAGATTGAAATTATGTAAAAAAAATTACATGCCGTATTAAAATCATAGGTGTTTAACCAGCGGCTTCGACAGCGTGGATCCGTTTTATAGGTTCCCGTAGAATAAAAAACCATCCTATGTCCTTCCCCAAGGTCCACTCTTTGCAAATTGGTTCAGTAGTTTAAGCGGAAAAGCGTAACAGATAGACAGACAGAGTTACTTTCAATATTATAATATTAGTATGGAGTATGGATTATGTCACCGAATTTAACGAAACGGGCCAAATCTGGATATAAAGTAATATGCACGAATGCGATGCCTTTACTGAAAGGTTAAAAACTGTCTTATATTGATAACTCAAAAAACAACTAAACTGAAACCTTTAATATGTAAGCCTTGTAGGAAGGATTTGAAATTCACACATATACAAGCTTATTAGACTTTCAAATATCCGATTCTTACACAATAAAGATAAGGCCTCAAAGGTAACATTATTTACTGATTGCACAATTTACCTCGGTTCCTTGGGCAATAGCCCGGTATCTAAAATTCCATCAGCCAACTTGCCCTTGCCTTGAATTGTCCAAAAGTATTTATCGTTGCCCATTCTCTTAGATAAGGACAATATTGTCGAAAACATTACCTATCACAAAGAAGCTCTTTTTGTATTGTGATATTATTGTGTTTATGTATCGTACCTGAGCGTACCAGTGATCGTACCAGTTTTTACTGTGAAAAATCTTAATTTTATTTCTCAAAAAGAAGCTGAAAATTTAGCAGAAATAATTTCGACATTAAATAAAAAAATGTTGTTTGAAATTTTTCCTATGTATAATTTATAGTAAATCATATAAGTACCTAATTAAATTTTATTGGTTCAGATTAATTTGCCATGCTTTACCTACCAGGAACTTCGTTTATTATTGGGTCACCTTATTATGGCTAATCTATACCAATAAATATAAAATTGGAGTGTCTGTTTGTAATATTAAAAAAACCGCTTTTTGATTTTTAAACATGACACTGCTTAAATAGACAGACTGTTCGGACGTAAAGCGAGGTGCCTTTGGACACGAGTAACTCCAGGGAAGTCACCTGACTATTGCCTAAAGGAGCTTTTTTGCGGTATTTTAGAAGAAATCTATGATATGACTCTCCACTGGAAATGCTTCAGCTGAAGAAAGTCACGTTTATCGTGACGTTATTCATTGCAGTAAAATGATGGAGGTACTAATGTTTTTTGATTACGAAATTTACAAATAAATGAATTGTATTTTTTAGACCTAGAGAGAGATAAGTGATTTGACGGCTAGACTGCTTGTGTCGCTTTCCCCGATGACTCTGATTTCGCTGTACCAAACTAGAGGTCGTATGGCTAAAAATATCTTAATGTGTTTTCACTATAAGCGTGGATGTGGATGCAACTCGTGCGCATTTCACTTGTATTGACGCATCGCTTCCAATTAAGCTCCCTACACTTATTCCAGTGGTGCTCCCAGGGAGGAGGGTCACAGGGGACATGACCCCCCCCCCCAAATCCATCAGTCATGTGTAGATGGAAGGCGAAACAAGCCAATTTGGGATACCTCTTAACCCAAATTTCTTTGTGACCCGCGAAATTTCACGATGTAAATTAGTGTTACTAAAACTATGCAACAATGATATTAAATGTTCTTTTTCTGTAATACTCTGTTAAGAAAGTACCGGGAAAAGATCAATAATACACAAAATGTTTGTTATTCACCCAAATTTATTTTATCACCTTCAAAGTATGCTCCTTCAGAAACGATACACTTACGCCAACGAATAATTCAACCATGATGATACATATGTATTTTTGTCAAATATATTTTTTTTAAATATAAATATTATTATTATTATATTTATTTATATACAAGAGTGAGGTGATGAAAGAAAATTGATTAAAATTACTTATATTAAAATAGCTATGAACACTTTTTGATAGGCAAGTTATCATAGGCATGTATGTTTATAAATTATAATTCATAAAAAATATGTCTCATCGAGTTATCAGATTGGTGAAGGTCGATCTTCACCGGCTCTTAGACGGAGGGGTGACAGCTGATGACGGCTCGACTGTCTATACTTGTGAAATTCGTTTATATCAAGTATTTAAAATATGGACATTGAACAAAGTGCATCTTTTACTGAAAAAAGTGACGAAGAAATAGTGAAAGAAATTTCGTGCGAAATTATTCCCTAACCATTCCAAAATATCAAAAATGCACAACATAATTTTTCAAGTTTTCACTTCTGCCGGCACTGCCGAAGTGCAACCCGTCTTTTTTTGTTAAAATTTTTGTTTTGTTTTTATCCGAGCAACGCTTGGTCATTCGGGTACTATAACTTGGCGACGAACTTTTTGGTAAGCTCTTCTCTTTCAACATATCTAAGACATCCAGGACAAGATCCGGAAAAGGTATATTTTCAAACTTTCTTCTAATCAATCTTTAATTACTGAAATCAAAAATATTTATTTCATATTTAGACCAGTGTCGATAATTTTTGAGACCAAAAAAAATTATAGTAGAATGAAACCTATTGGAAAAGGTAGAGAATATAACAAAAATAAAAGGAAAAATAAATTACGGGCGATCTGAGGTCGGGAAGGGGGAGGGGTAAAAGGATAAAGGGTTAAAGGATAAAAAACGGTTTATCTTGATTTCCGGCAAAACTACAGGTCCTATGAAAAAAAGTAAAATGGCAAAGATGTAGTTAATAAAAAGATCTACAACTTTTATATTTAGGTACACTTTTTTCACATAACCTCAAAATTTAAGCGAAATATTCAAATAACCATGTTTTTGGTTTTTTTATTTTTATCTTTTACAAATAAAATTATTTCCCCCTCCCCCTTCCCGACCTCAGATCGCCCGTAATTTATTTTTCCTTTTATTTTTGTTATATTCTCTACCTTTTCCAATAGGTTTCATTCTACTATAAATTTTTTTCACATTTTCCATTTTCAACATGATCGACACTGGTCTAATTAGGAATACAAAATATTTGCTTAATGAATGTCATTTTTTCCCGGTCATCGCCTTTAAGTGCCCGTTTGGGCTAGATGTTGAGCTGAGAGAAAAAAGGCGACGTAAAAAACTCCCAGCAGCACTCTTTTAAAAAAAAGTATATTATATTGAGATAACAGTATGGCTATGGGTCCATAATGGGCACACGTGACAGCTGATCGTATGAGACAATAGTGTCCCAATACAATAGTGTAGGAAAACAAAATTGAAATTAGTTTTTATACACCTATCACATATCATGTTTGTAACGTGTTCCAAACGAGACGGTAGTTTAATTATAAGTTGTTCAGTTTCAAACTGACTCCGTTAGAGAAGTTCAATATTATTACGTAGTTTAAATTGCATTTCATGCAAATACAGCCGACATCGGCAGAGGCAAAGTATGAATTTGCAATAAAAGTTGACGTGGAGCTGCAAATTATATGCGTCCCATAGCGGAGTACCGATCTCCCATCTTAATTGAAGAGGCATGCTTTGATGGCGCTTCCCTAACGCAGATTTGTCTCAGATAAAATAAAAGTTAAGATGAAATTCTGCAAAAGAAGTAAGGACGATAAAAACACATGACATGCACATACTTTTTATTTCAAGCCATTTTTATGTCCCACTGCTGAGCACAGACCTGTGTTTCACAAGTGAGAGGGATTTAGACCACAGTCCACCACGCTGGCCAAGTGCAGAGTGGACGTCATGCTTTCGAGAAATTATGAATTTCTCTCAGGCATGCACGGCAATGGAGAACATCGTTATCAATTAAATAGCATCATATTTTCCATCACCGTGACGCAACGATAAATGCGCACATTACAAATTTCTTTGTCAGGATTTGAACCCGGGATCGGTCGCGTCGAAGACCGCGGCTTTTTACCACTCGGCCATCGCTGCACATACTTACGACACTGCATATTGCTTTGTTATTCAAATATCGCGAGCAAAACGTTGTGTATACAACATCACAAATGAATAGAAATATGGCGAACTTTGTTGTGAATTGAATAACATTAATTTAATGATGATAATAATGGGGTAATTTGAATTACGAACTCAACTTCCGCCCACGCACACCTGTTTACGAAACCAGCCTCATTTTAGTGTTCGCAGAATTACATCTTTACTTTTTTTATGATCCTAGATAAGGTTTGGTGGCCATTTTTTTTTTTTCAACATTTTTATGTCCAATTGCTGGGCACAGGTCTCCTCTCACAAGTGAGAGGGATTTAGGCCATAGTCCACCACACTGGCTAAGTGCGGATTGGTGGACATCATGCTTTCGAGAAATTATGAATTTCTCTCAGGTCGTGCATGGCGATGGAGAACATCTTATTCATTGATTACATCACCGTGGAGCAGCGATAAATGCGCACATTACATATTTCTTTGTCAGAGGTGCGCGTCGAGGAGAACCCGGGATCGATCGCGTCGGAGACCGTGCTTTTTTACCACTAGGCCATCGCTGTTCTAATAATATAAGATAATTTAAAATCTGATTAATCCTGTCAAGCGTAAGCGACTGCCGGATTACCGATTAGGGTATCGGCATGTATCGGGTTCATTTCCCGTTGAGGCGGTCGTTTGTTTGGTGAGATTTATTATTGGTGTTGGTTTGTGTTCCTCTTTTTGTGAATAACTAATTTTGTGAAGAACTAGTATGGATCTGTGAGTGAGAAGCGTTACTGTATTTTATTGATATAATTAATAAATTTTACTGACGCTATTGTATTTGACGATTTCATATATGTATGTGTCATGCATGAGACATCAATAAGCCAACCACCACCTCTAATAAAGCATATATTTATTTTATTTCGATAATAAATCTATATATTAATTATATTTATATATATATATTATAATTATAACAATAACAAGAAGAACACCCATAAAATAATATAAATAATTGATAAACAGGAATAAAATACGAAACCAAGTAGCCTCTTATATTTTCAATTACACTTCAGCTTGTTACAAAACAAAGACAGGTATCTCGGGTCCCAAATCGGACATTTTCACTTGTTATATTTGTTTAGGCTTCCCTGAGAACGCGGTCTTCGGGCTACTGCTCGTAATTAAAAATTTCAACCGTCTTATCTAATCTGCTTGAAATCATTTTTGCTGGCTTTTATAATAAAATTGTTCTACTTATACACTGAAAGTTAGATACTCAGTATTACTCATTATCACAGCTCGCGCATAGTAAGTTCAGAAAAGTAATTTTATCTGCGCTTGCAATATTTTTAACACGCTTTTATTAGCTTCGCTTGTATGGTTGTGAGTTTGTGAGCTTCTTTGTAACTCTCCTTTGGACTAAAAGCATTCATAATATATGAAACTAAAATTGAAAATTAAATATATCTATACTAATATTATAAAGAGGAAAGATTTGTATTTTTGTATATTTGTATTTTTCAATGTCTGTAATGAATAAACTCAAAAACTACTGTTTCTATTTCAAAAACTCTTTCACCATTAGAAAGCTACATTCATCCTGAGTAACAAAGGCTACTTCTTACCGCGGGAAAATGCTTCATTTCTACGTGAAAACGGGTACCTAATAAGATCAACGCGGTTGAAGCAACTGGCTAAACGCCTATGATTTTAATATAGCAATGAAGCCTGGAATAGCACATAGGCTATTTTTTATCCTACGGGGACCCATTAAACGGATCCACGCGGGCGAAGCCGCTGGCGCAAGGCTAGTAGTTTTGATATGCAGATTGTGAGTGATTGTGTTGTGCTCTAATAAAAGAAAATTAAATTTTCTATAACTTAATTTTACGACCTTCTCATAGAAAGAGCGGCCAGCTGATGCCAATATTTTGCTTCAAACGGGAGCAAAACTAAAAATTTCAAATTTTCGGGAAAAACTGACTATCTTTGAAAGGCCACAGCTTAGTTGTTATAAGGTTTAGAGAGCTGCGGTTAGGCTTAAATTGTTGCAAATTTAATTAGCTTCATTTATGTAGTGAATGTTACTTGTCGGAAACGCATAGTTTATGACTTTTAGAGCAAAAAGTGAAAAATGTCCCAAATTTTCGCAGTTTATCACGCGGTGCGCAGCGAGCACAACTTTTTCGAAGTTGCAAATTGGGATTTACATCACCCTAACTGATCCAAACAACATACCAAAAATGCAGCACTACATCGTGCTTTGCGAATTTAGGGTTTTTTAGTGTCGATTTCTACTGGCCTATAATAGTTACAAATATTTTTAAAGATGAAGCGATTAATAACCACTAGAGATGTGACATACACATCACTTAGATATTTGGCGTTTGTCCATGGTACGGACAATTTAGTTTTTGAAATGATAATTATCTATAAACGGTCCAGTTGAATCATTTAGCCTGACTGAAATTTTGTATAGATGTTTTATGTCACGAAATCCGTTTGACGTCGTTCATCCGTCCGTGTTGTGAGGCGTGCACATTATTTTAGTGTGTGTAACCTCCACAGCGTTCATTGCTGAGTAATGTCTGAATGACAACTAAACGTAGAAGAGTTGTCCGTAGACAAAGACAAAGACAAAGACAAAGACTTTTATTTGCACAAGTATGGGTGTTTATAAAAGGTGCTTTTATACATTTGGTTCGCCATATGTACCTTCATGAGGTATGTAACTTAGCATAATAACGTTTAGAACGTCAGTCTTTAAACAAGCGCAATCAAAATTGAAGCACTAAATAGATCCCTACAGCTGTCACATCTGACAAACAAAATATTTTTATTTTGACCAAATTAACTATAAAATACTACAAAATATATAAACACTGTGAAAAGTTATTTTATTCGATTTCTATTGTTTTTAAAAGTGTTGTGATAAAATTTAACCTTAAGTCTTACGGAGCGGCCCGGCGTTTGGTGCCATTATATAATGGCACCAATCAACATGCTTCAATTTGGGCGCGCGAACTTGGTTTCTATAATGTAATTGTAATTATTCTAAGGTGTGCAAATTTTACAATAATGAAAACTTAACTAATTACAAATATAAAAATGTACATTGACACAAATTTCTTTATTATATTATGCTTATACTATTATTTGTACTATATATTTATATATTTTTTTATTGATAAATTTTTATTTATTCATTAATTTTTATTTTTCGGATCGGATCCGATTGTCGGCTTTGGGCACTCATATTGTAGGGTTTTTGTACATTGAGAGGAAAAAAAGCCGGCGGAAAACCAGCTTCAGATGAACAACAGATATAAGAAACCATTGGTCCATGCAGTCTGTGCGCATGCGCAGATGATTTGTCGACGTTAGGAATCGATAAAAATTATAGGTATGTTTTTTAGTCGTTATTTTTTCCAGCTTACTTGTAAGTACTGACTACTTCTTAACAAAATGTACGATTTTGCTATGACAACAATGTTTGTTTCATTTGTGAAATGTATAAAACAATGTGTTGACTTAAAAGTTTTGCTTACAGCGAAAAAAAAATTTTAACAAAAAAACTACTTCGAACGAAAATTATTCCAAAACAAATTAATATGCACTCAAAAGTACAAAAAAATTGTATCCTTTTACAATTTAATAGTCAACTTACATTTTGTACTCATCAATATGTAGATACGATCTGTGGTTACCATATAATTTAGGTATAATTATTGATATTTTTCCTCCTGTTTTGATTGAAATCGGTTATAAATTTTAGGCCTTTTAGTGTAAAGGTCCCTTTTATATGAAAATAAAAATTAAATGAATTAACTTTAAGCTGTTAAACGCTTACGATTTAAACCTTTAAAAACTTTTTTTTTCTTAAAATAATAAGAAGATAACAGATTCAAATCTCTAATAGTTCGAGTGAGTTAAGCTTCATTACAAATTCTAATTACAGTTATGAGATTAAACTCCAAGTTTCCAAGTTTCGCCTAGGGAGCTTAGTTTAGGGTTAACAATGAACTCTGTTGTTGAAGTACCTACTGTTGATGCTTTAAAGGTATAAATATTGAAATTAAATTTAGTTTATTTATATAAGTATACGTTGTTTTTATCTATACGTTGTTTTTATCTATTCTATCCTACAAGAACCAACGTCTCCACAATATTTAAAGGAAAAATTTCAGTACCTGTGTTAACACACGACAAAGGTCTTCGTTCCTCTAATAACCTTAAGCTTTGTATTCATAATAGTGATTTTTTCCGATTCTCATTTAATGTTCAGGCTATACTGCTCTGGAACGCCCTGTCCGAAAATATCAGAAAGGCGCGAACAAGGACTGCATTTAAGGGTATGTTACGTAAATACCTATTAGCGACTAAATGATGAGTCAGTGTAAATACGCTTTCTGTCCGCCACCTTTTGGTATTATAAACGAGTGTCTTTATCTAGTCATGTATGTATGTATGTATATATATACATGTATGTATGTATGTATGTATGTACGTGTGTATGTATGTATGTATTTATGTATGTATATTTGTATGTGTGTATGTATGTATTTATATATGTTGGTATGTATACATGTACATATACTTACCAGAATGTTTGACTAAATTATTAGAATTGTTAGTTACTTTCACTTAAAAAAACCTTCTCGTAGTATTCCTGCCTACCTTAAGTTTCTCACCGTCACCCAGGGTTGACTGGCAGAGAATTACATTAGGCATTAAGTTTAACCCTATAACACTTTAGTTAAGGTGCTACAAAATTAAATAAATAAATAAATTAACAATTATAATATACCCGGTATACGTTATCTTTAAAAGTATCAGAAATAATCAAGTTTGAGTTTATAGACATACAAATACAAATCTGCTTTACTGTACACCAAACCTTCAAGAGTACAGCATTAAACATATTGTACAATACAGTGTAGAAAAAAGGCGGCAAATGTAGGATGGGTGGCCATTCAGCCACATCTGGTACAGATGACGACTATTTACTTAATAAACATTTATCTTAATTTAATATAAAAATTCTATATTAATTTCAAGTGTCTTCAACTGAGTGTGGCGACCCGTCGCCATTGCAAGCATCGCCACACCAATGATCCGGTTTACGTGCCTATAGATTTCACGTTAAAATACAAACAAATATCAATGTATAACTAAGTATATAAAATAACCTGCTTTCAGACTGTTGGGTTAATGTAAGAAACGTGTTGTACTTTCTTATAAAAATCGGTAGTTCTGCCCTATTAAAAAAGCTAAGATACCTGACATTGACGACCCGCGCGGCGTAATGGTTACCATGCCGGACTGCCAATCGAAGGGTCCCGGGTTCGATTCCCGGCGAAGCAGAAATTAGAATGATGAGTTTAAATTTCTGTTCTCGGTCTGGGTGTTTGTGTTTCTGTCTCTGTGTGTGTCCATGGTACCCACGACACAGGGTATATCTACCCTACTGTGGGGCTATGAGTGTGAAACGAAACGTGTGAAACATTAAATTTCTCTTTTCAAAGTACTAAAAATATAACATTTAAGTCACTGATATTTCAAAGTAATGGCCTTATTATAAATTTTAATTGCCGTCATGAGATTAAGCTTGGAGTTTGCAAGGTGTACTCTAGAGAGCTTAACTTGAGGAACAATGAACTTAAAAAAATGAATAGGCAAAAAGTTTCCGTGTAACCACTTGAGGTTACGCGATTTGTATTTTTCTATTTATTTGAATGGAGTAGCAGACGAGCATGCAGGCCACGTGGTGTTAAGTGGTCGCTGCAGCCCATGGACATCTATATACAACCTCAAGCAAGCATAGGGAAGTCTTGTCTGAGGTCGTATGCAGTTGCGCTGCTACTCCGGAGGCTGGTGGTCGCCTCATGTAAGTGTGGCCGGCAACTGCACCTTTCTTTGGCAAAGGGAGATCTCCCGCCGGGCGAGGTGGTCATGCCCGGGGAGCGGCCGCGCTCCGACTGACTCAATTTGGAGCTTGTATATATGGTAGGATATTCCGAAAACGTCCTACCCGTTATGACCTACGGAGCCGAAACGTGGACACTGACGATGGGACTGGTCCACCAGCTCAAAGTCGCACAGCGAGCAATGGAGAGAGCTATGCTCGGTGTGTTCCTTCGAGATAAGATCCGAAATCAGGAGATCCGAAGGACTAAAGACACCGACATAGCTCTAAAAGCCAACAAGCTGAAGTGGCAGTTGATATTGTTAGTGGCGGCTGATATGGTCACATCTGTCGTAGAGCCGACAATCGTTGGACGAGACGGCTTTTGGAGTGGAGACCGCGTTCGTTCAAACGTAGTGTAGGACGCCCCCCTGCGAGGTGGCGCGACGATCTGCGCCAGGTGGCGGGAAGTAACTGGATGCGTAGAACCGAAGATCGGGCTCAGTGGCACGCCTTGGGAGAGGCCTATGTCCAGCAGTAGACTGATATGGGCTGATGATGATGATGATTCCGAAAACTTCGATAGCGTGGTTCAGGAATACCCGTGGCGCCATATCTTGATGAGTAGCGTGACCGGAGGTCGATAGCTCCAATCCATGCTTGAGTAATCTTCGCTTTTGTAAGCGAAGATTACAAGCGCCTTGAATGCCCTCTATCTGCGGTGAGTCGAGATGTGAGGGTGCAGACCTTGTGTCG
The DNA here is from genome assembly GCA_911387765.1 of Pyrgus malvae. Taxonomy (NCBI): domain Eukaryota; kingdom Metazoa; phylum Arthropoda; class Insecta; order Lepidoptera; family Hesperiidae; genus Pyrgus; species Pyrgus malvae. Next base: position 21,767,970 of record OU426960.1, read on the forward strand.
CCCTCTGTCAACGGTGAGTCGGGATGTGAGGGTAGGTTGGAATGTAGAGGCGAGTAGAGTGGGTACTCGAGCCGTCCACGACGTTGCAGGAGGTAGCTGGATCAGGACCAGGAAGCGTTATTACGATGCGCTGCGATGGCCCTGACGAGCTGGTGAAGTGATGCTGCAGTCCATCCAGGGAGTGAAGTTGCGACTGATGAAGGTCAGAAGGGACGTATTCTTGTCCGGTGTCACCAGTTTACCAAAGGGAGATCTCCCGCCGGGCGAGGTTGTCATGCCCGGGGAGCGGCCGCGCTCCGACTGACTCAATTTGGAGCTTTTATATATGGTAGGATATTCCGAAAACTTCGATAGCGTGATTCAGGAATACCCGTGGAGCCATCTCTTTATGAGTAGCGGAAGGTCGCTACATTTCCATCGAAACAAAATAGAATTGGTTCACGGCAAAAGTGGGTGCAGCGGTGGTACTTCCCCGGGCGAACGATATTAGTTTTACCACCTACACAAAATATAAAAAATAAATGTGAGCAATCTTTAGATATAATTGTAATAGCCGACTTCATAATATGTAGGTACTAAACAAAGAAGTATAAATAGTATCTAAAATGATTTTATTCATCGTCTTTTTTTCTCTATCCACACAATTTTCTTTACGTATACGTTACGCAAAATAAGCTCAGTATACATTATGTATTATGTATACTGAGCTTATTTTGAAATTGTCACAATCGGTTCAGAAACGACAAAACATTGCCGAATATTAAGTGAAAAAAGTACGTAAATTCGACGTATTTAAAGGTGGATCAATATCGATTCACACTATTAAATTGCCGAATTCGAAATGAAAACTTCCGCCTTTAGACTATTGTATCCGTATATATCCGTATCTTAAAAGTAATGAAAGAGGATTTGTTTTCTTATTATCTTAAAGAGATTTCATGTTACTGTCAAACAAAAATATAAAACAAATAGTGACATACGAACTATCCTGTTATTCTGACTGTGTCAAAGTTTAGAACGATGTACGAAATACAAACGTTTGACAGGTAGGAACAATTTATATGGGGAAACTACATACTTATAAATAAAAAATAAAAATAAATATTTCCAGTGGAACAAATTGTAAATCTAAACCATCCTCGAATCTACTTGAACATACACAAAAAAAATCATTAAAATCGGTCCAGCCGTTTAGGAGGAGTTCACTGTCAATACACGTACAAAATCATTATGTATATAAAGACGAGATTTATATATATTAAGATATCGTATCAAAGTCAAAATAAATATATGTGTTAATCACAACCCATGGACATTCAAATAGGTTGCAGCGACCACTTAACACCACGTAGCCTGCATGCTCTTCTGCTGACTTTAATGGAGTATACAAATAAACAGAAATTTGTATACAAATAACAAGGTTTTATAACCATTATTTTTGTATTTGCGTGTTTCTGACTTTGCATGCAAGCTTTTGCGTGTTCCTCCCTAATTTTCTCTCATTCGGAAATTCCGACTGAATACGTCGGAGTCTCACGTAATTAATGTTCCGAAAAGTTATTAATAGGAACATCGTTTTTAAGAAAACCCCCACTTTTGTTCCTGACTACGGCGTAGTAAAATAATTTCCCATAAAATAGTTACAACCATCGATATAATATGTTACAACAAAACAAAAACAATTACAACAATAATAAATTTAATATGGATCACCAATATCCATTGAGTAAAAGATTTATAGTTACGAGAAGGTGGTTTTAAAGTTATATACAAATAAAGTTTTTAAAGGGGTTTGCGACCTGTAGTCCAGAGTCGATAATTTTTAAAACCAAAAAAAATCATAATAGGATGAAACCCATTAGAAAAGGAGGGAAATATGATAAAAATGAAAGGAAAAATAATTTACGGGCGATCTGAGGTTGGGAAGGGGATGGGGGTGAGTTTTTAAGGGTAAAAAACGGGTTTTCTCGATTTCCGGCAAAACTAAAAGTCCTATCGAAAAAAGTCAAATGGAAAAGTTGTAGATAATAATAAGATCTAAAACTTTTGTATTTACACTTTTTTCACATAACCTCAAAATTTATGTGAAAAATTCAAAAAACCAAGTTTTTGGTTTTTTATTTTTATCTTTTACAAAAAATTTTTGTTTTTAACGAAATTTTGTGAAAACTTACCTTTTTATGTCCCAAATACGCTGTAATTTATTTAATTAAAAATATTTATTTTTTCACCTTATTTTGAATTAATATCGAAAAAACAGCCTAATTTTCAATCGAAAATTCACCCGTCAAAATATCAGCTTTTTTCAAAAAGTTGGTGTGGTTTCTGTTCGTTGGAATCTCTACTTTCCGATGGTAAAAAAAAATATATGTTACTATGGTAAATCTTCTCAGAAAATGCAAAAATTCAAAATTTTTTTTATTGCATACACTTGCTTATCATCTGCCTTATTGCAAATGATACAAACAGATTCATCCATAGTAATCCATACTGATAATCTGAAAAGACAAAATCGAATTAATAATGTCTTCACTATTTAATCGTGAATAAACTCCCATGAAAAAAAAATATTAAAGAAATCAATGTCAAAATGTATAAATAATATATTATAAATCTATAAAAAAGTATAAAATATATATGAAAATCGGCCAAAAGTTTGTTTTATTAGAAATATATTTACGATATATATTTTATATATTTTTTATAGATTTAAAATATATTATTTATACATTTTGACATTGATTTCTTTAATATTTTTTTTTTCATGGGAGTTTATTCACGATTAAATAGTGAAGACATTATTAATTCGATTTTGTCTTTTCAGATTATCAGTATGGATGAATCTGTTTGTATCATTTGCAATAAGGCAGATGATAAGCAAGTGTATGCAATAAAAATTTTTTTGAATTTTTGCATTTTCTGAGAAGATTTACCATAGTAACATATTTTTTTTTTACCATCGGAAAGTAGAGATTCCAACGAACAGAAACCACACCAACTTTTTGAAAAAAGCTGATATTTTGACGGGTGAATTTTCGATTGAAAATTAGGCTGTTTTTTCGATATTAATTCAAAATAAGGTGATAAAATAAATATTTTTAATTAAATAAATTACAGCGTATTTGGGACATAAAAAGGTAAGTTTTCACAAAATTTCGTTAAAAACAAAAAATTTTTGTAAAAGATAAAAATAAAAAACCAAAAACTTGGTTTTTTGAATTTTTCACATAAATTTTGAGGTTATGTGAAAAAAGTGTAAATACAAAAGTTTTAGATCTTTTTATTATCTACAACTTTTCCATTTGACTTTTTTCGATAGGACTTTTAGTTTTGCCGGAAATCGAGAAAAACCGTTTTTTACCCTTAAAAACTCACCCCCATCCCCTTCCCAACCTCAGATCGCCCGTAAATTATTTTTCCTTTCATTTTTATCATATTTCCCTCCTTTTCTAATGGGTTTCATTCTATTATAAATTTTTTTCACTTTTCATTATTTTTAAAGGCTTCTACCCTGGACTACTGTGGCCAGCAGAGGATGCAAAAAGGTTTGCAGCCAGTGGCGGATTTAGAAATTTGCCGCCAGTAAGCTATTCAATTTTACCACAAAGCTGACCTCTGAAATTTGTTGCTCTAAAAGAACAAGCAAGCTTTAACAAGTTCATATTGCAAGATTTCTACGCAGTGAGGGCTTTTAGGCCATATTTTTGCCGCCCCCCAAAATCTGCCACCCTAGGCTCCAGCCTACTCAGTCCCTGTAGCTTCGGGATTAAGAATAGAGCTACGGTATCCCCTACCTGATCGTAAGAAGCAACTAAAACGGGGCTTCCGGGGTTGTGGACGGTGTGAGTGGGAGCTTGATCCGCCTAGCCAGCAGTTCCGGGAAGGACGGCGGTGTCTGCGTGGCCGCATGCTGCCGTAATCATCGGAAGGTGCAGGAGAGCACATGTGCTCTCCCAAAGATGGGCCCATTCTGGGCGCCGCGCGTAGAGGAAACCGGTGCGTTCCACTGGAGATCCCGGAGTCCTCCCCAAGCGCAGAGGCAGCCACCGAGAGGGTTTTAGTGGGGTCAAATCTCATAAAACGATATCCTCTGCCAAGGTGCTGGGTACCTTTAGAAAACCCCCCCCCCCCTGATACCAAAAAAAATCTAAAGCCTACTCAGCCTTTTCTTAAATCCAGCACTGGTTGCAGGCATATTTCCTATATTTTATCTGCAAGCATTACAATACGAAGTTGACCCTTATTATGTATGCTGTAGGACTGTAGTCAAATGAGTAGGTATCGATTTTTTACTAACTCAAACTCAAATTAATTACTCCGTTTGTTGAAGTGCACTAGAACATGGTCCCAAACCATGTTTCAACAAGTATCGAACCAATTTATTTATTGTCAGAGTATTTCCAGGAAATTAATCTAAATGTTCGGCTGAAAACCAGAATTGGAATTGTAATTGAGTGTCTTCCATTTTTTTTCAACCTTTTAACGTGACAACGTCTAAAAAATCGATTAACACCGGCTGCAAGCACGAGAAACGATGACTCATTGTAACGTAACGCTTATTGTAACGTTACGCATGTAAGTGAAAAGATAATATGGTTTTCATTGTTTTGTTTGACGTTGTCACGTTAAACTATCGTCTGTAAACCGACTTTACAGACGACCAATTTTTTTAGTTCCAATTCTGGGCACGTGTCCTCTCACAAGTGAGAGAGATTTAGCCCACCAAGCTGGCCAAATGAGGATTGGTGGACGTCAAGCTTTCGAGAAATTACGAATTTCTCTCAGGCATGCATGGCGATGTAGAACATTGTAATCGATTAAATATCACGGTATTTTTCCTCACCTTGGAGCAGCGATAAATGCGCACATTACAAATTTCTTTGTCAGAGGTAAGGCGCGCCGAGGATTTTAACCCGGTATCGGTCGCGTCATAGGCCGCGGTTTAATACCACTCGGCCATCGCTGCTCAATCAGTATTTCATTATTTCATTCATAATTCGTGTCGGTACGTATTTATTTATTTATTGAAAAACAATCCGCAAGGCATTGGTATTTAGTAAGGAAATATTTGTGACTCAATTTCAAAATGTGTTGTTATTGTTTATTTTGTATAGCATTCGAGAAAATTAGAGCAATATTGGTGATATATTAGGCACCATTATATGTACATAAAATATTGATTTTACATGAACAATTAGATATCTGCAATTATGGCGAACATTTTGACGTAGTTGATATTATTACATTATTTACCTACATACTTACTCAAAATTCTGTACTAATAATATAAAGCTGAAGAATTTGTTTGTTTGTTACACGCTAAAAAGGAACTACTATTTCAAATTAAAAAACATATTTTTGTGTTGACTATTTATTTAGGAAGGCCATAAGGGCAAAAGTCCACGAGGTCGGGGAGGGGGGATCACAGGGGACATGACCCCCCCCCAAATTCATCAATTATGCGTAGATAGAAGGTGAAACAAACCAATTTGGGACACCTCTTCCCCCAAATTTCTTAGTGACCCCCCAAATTTTCTTTTCGAAAGTCCACTCTGTAAGCATCCGTCCGTAAGTTCTAACATTTTCGGAATCATTTTTAGCATACTCAGATCGCTTCTTTTTCATGAATTAATAAGATAAGCGTTGTCATTGATGACATTAAGCTATTGAATGAATAATATTGCTAGAATTTCAACAATCTAATCCAAAAATAAGGCCCGAAAATTCACCTATTTTCGGATACGAGCGTACAGAGTGGGCCCTCAGATATTGGAACGATGATTTGTAATATCTGTTCTCGGTCTGGGTGTTTGTATTCATGCCTTTGTGTGTGCTCATGGTACCCACGACACAGGGAACCTAGTGTTGGGATATGTGTGTGTAGCGTTATTTACTTAAGACGTTCTGAAGAGCACACAAGCGTGGTCGATGACTCAAAAAAATATCGATTTTTTTATACGTTCTGGTTTAAGTCAATCAGTAACATTATGAAAGATTACACCATAATACATCACTGTGAGCCTCCGACGCTATGAACCAGATTCGTGACTCAACGTTTATTCTCGTTCTCATGATAATCTATCGAAACTGATAAATTGGGTGTGAAATATTTATTTATTATTAATTTATTAATTATTTATTGTTAATTAGAACGGTCTTGTACAGACCACTTACACTAACTAACACAGTTTTAAAGTATTACTTTTATGGATTAAACACAATAACATTACTCATTATAATTAACAATTACATATAAAATGAAAATAATTAATTCAAAACAAAAATTAAATTTATCAATTTCATTGCATTCAATTTATAGAAAAAAAATTAAAATGTCAATGGAAGAAAGAAATTGTCATAAATATTTAAATAGCATTATTTTCAGTGAACCTAAGGCACACAGTCATAATTTAATATGTTATAAAAATAAATAAGTCATAAAAAATATGAAACAAATTATAAAAAAAGTTGAGTAATATAGTAAGTAGAAATTAATGTTTGCACACCAAATCCTATACAATAATTAATAAAATTAAAGTACACTATGCACTATTCTACTTAGAGTGTGCAATAGGCGGCTTTATCGCCCAGGAAGCAATCTCTTCCAGGCAACCCTATGCTATGGCACAACGGTTGCCATGCCGGACTGCTAATCGGGGGTCCCGGGTTCGATTTCCGGTGAAACAAAGAATAAAATGATGAGTTTCAGTGTCTAGTCTCTGTATGAACTCTATTAACATGAAATAGTATATTTCATTACAAGTGCGGAAAGGCTGTCATTGCAAATAGCTGCGCCTCGGCTCGGGTAGACATTTGTCGGAACTCCTTCCAATGACGGTTCCGCACGTGTACTGAACAACTATTTTTAATACAGTTGCGAAAAAATGAAGCAATTTAATAAAATAATAAAAACTCGCAAAGAACATTTTTGAAAAATGGCGCCAACCGTAATATAATACCTATATGCAGAGATTTTTTTTGTTTTCTTCACCCATAGTATGGTAGGCAAAGGGAACTATGCCCATACAGCCAAGTCTTCAGTAGAATTTTTTTACTGATATGAAATGAAAATGTTAATGAGATGAAATGAAACCTAACCTAACTACTTATATCAAATCATTAAATCTGATATTGAAACAAATTAGTAGCTTCTTTTTAGAAATATTTTTATGAATCATAAAAACTTCTAAAACTTCGTGGTTGGTTTTTATTTTTGATAGACATTATTTTGACAGTTGCGAAAGAGAACGCACAAGTGCGGAAAAGGTAAAGAAAAAGCACGAGTGTGTAATAGCCCACATCCCGCGCGCTAAACGTCCCTGCAATACGTCACTTTACTATTTAACTTTATTAAAAACTTATTAACTGTATTAAAAAAGTTATTTCATACTTTTTCGTTCGAGTATTTTTCATTGGTGATTTAAAAAAGGAGTAGTATTTCTATTTCACATATTAATAAACATATACGTAGATGGTTTTATTCAATATACCAATAATAATTATGATATTTTTTTAATTTCAAGTATTAATACATTAGTACCTGGACGACCGAGCGTTGCTCGGATAAAAGCAATTTATTTTTTGGTTCAATTTCAAACGAAACTCTTATTTGCTTAGTATTACTTAATAACGCCAAATGAAATAGCTCACAATAAAAAAATCACAACAAAATAAAAATTAAACGCAATATGGTTTTGATTGAGGTTTGAACCATTCGGCCAACTGCCAAGGAAGCTTTAATTCAATGAATGAAATTTTTATAGAGCTCTTTCTAATCGACATTGTCATCCCTTGAACGTCGGATTGCCGGATGGCGTTTGACGGCGTTCTGCGCCATAATATTATTAATACTCGCCAATAGATGTCAGGAAGAGTCGTATTTTTCAGTTTATATTTAAGTTGATAATCGCTGAAAATATTTATTTATAATTTAAAATTTCTAAAAATGAAACCTAGCTGGATTGATTTATCACCCCCGAAAGCAGTAGCAGTACTAAAATTCATCAAAATCTTTGGAGTCGTTTCCGAGATTCAAAAAATATATTTAAGTATATACAAGAATTGCTCGTTTAAAGGTATTAGATAGATTAGATACATAACATACAGGTAACAACTAAAGTATTGACAAAATTAATAATTTATTAACCTATGTATATACCTATTCACGTATGTTTTTTATTAGCCCATACATAGCTACTCTGTAAGAAAGCTAATTATTGTATATTTTTAAAAGAGCTGAATTTTTTCTCCGTCTGCTCTTTTCTTCAGCTCAACATTGCCTAAGTGCACCCAGAGCGGATAGAAAAAAAAATAACGTTCACTAAGAGTTTGTAAAGGAACCGTACAGTGAATAAAGAATATTTCATTTCATTTCATTTATTATTATAATACGAGTACTATGCATGTGAAATACGTGGCCATCCCCAATGCGTTGATACCCATTTTTGCCCATATCTCATAAGTCACTGAAGCGATTACTACTTTATTATAATACACAATACATGATAATTTCATTTTGAAGTCGCTGAAATATAAAACAATAATTTGTTTGCGAACTTAGAGCACCAAAGGTACTGACTTACCCTTCAGTAGAAACGGCATAGCGCCTCGCTTCGATACATAATTTTTGTGCCAAATCTGGTGCAGGGGGAAGAACGCACACGTTTTAATTTTGTCACACATTCACAAATATTCTTTCATCGCTACAGACTACATTTCTAAATACGTAAATTTCAATTAACAACGTCATTTTCTATGCACCGACAACACTGACACTGCCACACAGCCACACTAGTTGTATAACTAGAAGGAAGATTGTGCATGGACGTTGGGACGAGGGGTTCGCCCGTAAAGGCCACTCCTCTGACGCGTGTCATACCTGTCAATATCTTAATGCTCTAAGTTTACGAACCAGGTTCTGTATTGGTGTTAGCACAATCTAACGGCTTGCTATTATTGTGTCCTATTAAAATATAGCTTCCTAATGTCAAGCAATATCAGGAAAATTAAAAGTAGAACAAGACCAATTACATTTTTAATTGACGGAAGAAACGGAGGAGGTTCTCAAGTCGACGCATATATATATATATATGTTTTACTAGCCTTCCGCCAGCGGCTTCGCCCGCGTGGACCCGTTTTATAGATTCCCGTAGGATAAAAACCAATCTATGTCCTTTCCCAAGGTCCACTCTATCCGTCTTCCAAATTTCATTAACATTGGTTCAGTAGTTTGAGCGGGAAAGCGTAGCAGACAGACAGACGGAATTACTTTCGAATTTATAATATTAGTAGGGATGTGTAACCACTACAACTTTTAACAGAGTAGTCCGATTTTGATAATTCTTTTTTATTGGATAGGAAGATATAATTCAAATAGGTCTCATAAATTTTGAAACAATTTCTATCATACACGTGCGAAAATAGATGTGATTAATTGTTCACTTACAGTTTTTTAAGTTGTGTTGTGTGTACTTACACAGTAAAAATAAAAATAAAAACGTTTTAACGGTTTAAAATTAAACCACAGGAAAAACTGAAAAACAAAGAATAATAAACTAATATAATACTTGGCATATGATACTTTTTCTTACTAGTGGTATTGTCTCTTAAAACTATTTTGAAATCCGTGCCCATTGATTCAGAACGAAAGGTACACCATTTTACTAAGGGCCCTTTTTAAGAGTAATAACCACTATATTATTTTTTGCTTTTCACATTTTTCGGCGGTTATGTTTTGTTAAAGGTTACTTACACCTTTGCACCGAAATACAATACAATGCATTCTGGCAAAAATGGGTGCAAAGATTGTTCTATTACCTTTTTTTTGTATCGGGGGGCATTTGAAAGGTACCCGGCACCTTGAGAGACGATACCGGGTTATGTGGGATTTGAAAACCCCTCGGTGGCCTGCCTCTGCGCTTGGGGAGGACTTTGGGATCTTCAGTGGAACGCATCGGTGTCCTCCACGCTACGCCAATGCATCTTTGAAAGAGCAGATGTGCTCTCCTGCACCTTCAGATGCTTACGGCGGCATGCGGTCACGCACACACCGCCGTCCTTCCCGGGGTTGCTGGCTGGCCGGATCGAGCTCCCACTCTTACCGCCCGCAACTCCCTTTTAGTTGCCTCTTACGATCAGGCAGGGCAGTACCATAGCTCTATTCTTAAATAAATCTTAAATAATTTCAGATAAATATTTTTGGAACTCGGGTAAAAATTATTATATAATGAAGGTTAGCATGGATTTTTTAAGGTTTTGGTTGTTTTACCGGTCTACATCCACCCTTACATTTTATACCCAAAATTAAAATTTTCAAGTTTATTTACCTTCGATACAATTTTCCACAAAAAAAGTGAATAACCTTTTATAAAACATATTTTCTTAGTAAAAACCCCAAAAGTTTCCGTAAAATGTTATCTCCCATAATGTAAGGCAAACTTTCCCTCCAATAATGAAATACAGGCACAGGTGGCAAAGACGTCAACTCCATTATACTATAGTGAAGTTTGCATACGAAATAGACGTTGTCTTCGATTGCAGAAAAAAACAGAAACAGCGAGGTTCGTGTCAAGACACCTCTAAATATTTAAAGTAATCGTATCGTTTTTACAGTATAAATATTATTGTTATTTACATTTATATTAATTGCAGTCCGTCTTTTACGGTAAACTATATTACGAGTATATGTAATTTATTTAAATAAAGTTCCAAGCGTTAATTAACTTCAATGATATTTGTTTCAGAGATAATAAATTAAAAGAGCAACTTACTTCAAAGAATCGTAATAATTTGAAATTTAAATTAGACTAAAAATTACTTCTTAAAATATTCCGATAATAAAAATAAATAAAAATGAATGTTCAATGTAATTGTTGTGAACGTGACATCGCATTAAAATGAGTCAACAAAATATCATGTGATGTATCTATTTCAACTCGCCATCGAAGTATTCAATTATGGGATGAATATAAATCAATGAATATGGATACTTAAATAAATTGGTTAGTAAGATTTTAGTTAGTTATTGTTAGTAAATTTTATTTCTTTTAGCAATATTTGCATACCTGAGGTAAATATGGCTGACTATTAAATGCATAAAATAACTTTTGTTATACCCTTATTTGCGCTTTTACCCTCATTATATTTAAATAAATCATTTTAAAAAATTAATAAAATAATAAACAATTTAGTATTTTAAAATTTCTGTTCCCGGTCTGGGTGTTTGTGTTTCTGTCTTTATGTGTGTCCATAGCACCCACAGCAAAAATACGTTGGTAAAATTGGCTTAAACTATAATTTGATTGCGAATGAAATTCAAGTCTAATAAACAAAATAAAAATATTGTGTCTCATACGATCAGCTGTCACGTGTGCCCATTATGGACCCATAGCCATACTGTTATCTCAATTATATATGTACTTTTTTTTTAAAAAGAGTGCTGCTGGGAGTTTTTCCCGCCGCCTTTTTTCTCTCAGCTCAACATCTAGCCCAAACGGGCACCTAAAGGCGATGACCGGGCGAAAATGACATTCATTAAGCAAATATTTTGTATTCCTAATATGAAATAAATATTTTTGATTTGATTTGATTTGAAACAGAAACTTAGATTGAATTATGCCGAGGATATTGGAAAACTTATTTGCCTAGCAATTTGCTTACGTTCTGACATCAATAGAACTGAGTTATTTAATGTAACTTGACAGCAACACAAAACAAACGCCATTCAACCAAATATACCCAAATTTACATTTAAATACCACAATTATTCAATCTTGCTTGTCACCAACACTGCTCGCGGGGTATCTGAACAGGTAAATGGGTAAAAGCTACACAATTTACATTACTATCCCCGCACTAGAAAGGCCATTGTGTTCGTGACAGTACCCTTTGTGACGTAATGTGGGCTCATTCACGTAGACGACGTGTACGACCCAAAACTACCAGCTATGTGCGTTTGTTAAGATAATATTTAGTTGCTGTCGTCATACTAACGTGAACAGAAAGAAAGAAAGAACAGAAATTTAAACTTATCATTCAAATTTCTGCATTGCCAGAAATTGAATTTGGGACTGCAGATTAGCAATACGACGCCATCTGCATCGTTAAATTGAGCTTTGTGCATTTGCTAACCTTTATTTAGTAAGTTAGCACGATTTACTATGCGTGTAAGTGATGTGTAGTTTTCCCTGTTGAAAACTGTAGCCTGCGGTACATTTACTTTTAATAGTTTTAAATAGAAAAAAATTTGTATATAGTGAAAAGGTTTTTTGAAATAATCGTAATCCAATTTAAAAATATTTTTAATTATTTGTTACAGTAGTTTTACACAAAGATTATATACAGATATTGGTTTTTATGTATCAAGTTCTATCGCCTAAGATTATTTACATTCGTTTATCAAACGACTTGACTACGAGCTACGAGTTTGAATGACGTAGCTAACTACGGCGTAGCGCTACGTCACGATGCAGCCTTCAAAGGAGATAATGTCACCGAACATGCATGAGGCCTTTTCTATTTATCGTCAAGGCTTTCTGGGTTATCACAAAAATGGTACAGATATTATTATTGATGTATATTTTCCACCGTTTGATCGATGAAATGTTTGTTGAACGACGCTTATCATTAAATAAGTGAAAAAATGAAAGGGTTCCGATACGAAATATAATAAGATAGAATGATACAAAATTATTTTATTAGTCTTAATCAATCAGTTTAAATTTTGTTCTCGGTCTGGGTGTTTGTGTTTCTGTCTTTGTACGTGTCCATGATACCCACAAATCAAGATTATATATCATACTGTAGGGCTATGAGTGTTAAACGTTATTTATTTCATTTTTGTTTAGTATTTATCAATTTGTGTGAATATTTAGCGTTCTGCGGTTGCTGCTCAATTTATACGTATAATATAGTAAAAAGTAAATTGACGATTTAACTTAAAATCAGACCAATAAAACTGCAATGCTGTAAAAGTATACGTAACAACGATCAAGGTGGTTCAATCCTGCTAAAAGCGTTGCACAAAGTTTCGTAATATGATCCTCCGTGTTTCTTATACCTAAAGAGTCCGATCAACACTTGGCGAGAATTGCCCCGAGAATCTTGTTTCTGTAGGGTTGTAACTGTTTTCGTATATTATTAATAAATTGTATCCGCCTTCTTTGTTATCGAGGAGAAACCTTCAAAAGGTACCTGGTATATTGGGAAAGTCATTTGTAGCGCACTAAAACCGCCTCGGTCGCCTGCCTCAGTGTGGTGTTATTCATGCTCGGTGCCCATAACGGGTTATCTTAGGCGAGCTAAGTAGCTGTCCTACAACCTCAGGTGCTTACAACAGCTTGCAGACACGCACACACCGCCGACGTTCCAAGGTGCTACCGGGTGGACGGTTTGAACTCCAACTCTTGCAACACCTCCCCGCCTGCAAGTCCAGGAGTCCCTTAAAAAGAAGAAATTATTGTGTTAATGCAATTCTACGTATAATCGTAAATAATTAATTGTAGATTTGAAATGTGTTAATATTATTTTTCACTAGCCTTTCGCCAGTGGCTTCGCCCGCGTGGACCCGTTTTATAGGTTCCCGTAAGATAAAAACCATCCTATGTCCTTTCCCATAGAGTGAACCACTCAAGATTCAGTAGTTTAAGCGGAAAGCCTAGCAGACAGACAGACAGAGTGTTAATATTAGTAGAGATCAGTGTAATTGGAGCAATCTACTAAATGACTAAAATAAATAAATAAAATATTAAATACGCAAATTGACACATTAGGCTAAAAATTGTTGTAATTAAAGTCAATTTTATTGAATGTCAAGTTGATAGTCACTATGACCGTATAAAACAAATAACTTAAAGGTTGCCAAAAAGCATGTAGAAAATAGATAATTATAATAATGTTTTAATGTTAAATTGTTATTACTTTAACACAAAACCATGTATCTTTAATTATTATGTTATACACATAATATGTGTACAACATAAATAAAGATAAACTTATTCGTAATAAGAAATAATTCTCCCTTTTTTACAACCAGCACAACCCTAGTAATTACAAATAAATTGGCGCCCAACGTGCCCCTCGAATGTAACGTGTTACGAATCGAGTATTAATGTCTGTTAGGTGATAGTCTTTATTGAAACAATTCTTTTCTTTCATTCAACTAACAATAGACGCGTTCTGTGACGTTTACTTATTTACTTAGGGACTCATGTACATATAGAGCACATACTTCAACGTGGCCTCTTGGCGTTAGATCAAGGCGACCAATAAAAATCATGGCAATAATTAGTCAGTCACCTTTTTTAACACGCTTTTATTATTATGCTGTATGTATGTATGTATGTAACGGAATCTTTTAACTTAATTTTCACTTACTTTTACGGAGTCTGATTAACTTGAAAATTTGCACAGAGGTCAAAGGCCGATGACAATATAATAATCTCATAACTTTATATTAAAGTCCTAACTAGGATCATCAGGATAAAAAAATATACGAGGGGCGGCTGATAAGTTCGCGGCCTAAGGTACTTAGTGAAAAAAATACAAACATGTTTTTTGTGAAAATACAAACTAAAGAGTAAAAAAATAAGAAGAAAATGTATTTTACTGTAAAAAAAGTGTGTGGTGGTTTTTAAGATACTATTGACACCATGCACCCTACGCTTTTTTTACAGTAAAATATTTCCTTCTTATTTTTTACTTTTTAGTTCGTATTTTCACAAAAGCGTGTTTTTTATTTTAGAATGGAATAGCAGTCGAGCTAGCAGGCTATGTGAATTTGATGGCCGGACGCTGTAATCCTTGAAAATCGACACACTACTAGTGGTCCGGCCCAGCTCCGCCCGGGTAGAGACATTGTCCTGCCTTCAAAGTATCGAAAAAAGATTTGCTTTTTTATTATCTTAAAGAGATTTCACTGTGTTAAAGTTTACAACGACACGGCACGAAATACAAATGTTGGACGGTAGACAAACGATAGGAACAATTTGTATGGGAAAACTACTTATAAATAAAAATTTAATTAAAATAAAGAATTGCAGTGGATCATATTGTGAATCTAAACTATTCTCAAATCCCCTTGAACGTGTGTTCATTTTTTGTGTGTACAAAAAGCTCATCATAATTCGTTTAGGAGGAGTTCAGTGACATACACACGAACACAAGAAATATGTTTAAGATTAAGACTAACTAATGATTGTCTCATAGTCCTGATGGAAGTTTGGCTGACAATTGCACCTTTCTGCCGAAATACAACAGAAATACTTAACGGTATAATTTGGTGAAGCGGTGCTTCCACTGCCGAACCTTGAAAATTCTCAAAGATATTAACCGCTACACTAACCACTATAAATTAGTATTAAATTCATATTTAAAAACATTTTTTATGAATGCAAATTTTTTATTTGCACCTTTGAATGTCCCCTCAAAGTTCCGAGCTTCGTTAATTGAGGGCACCTAATTATTTAAAGTGAATCTGTCCTTTATAACGTTTAATATTCACTTTCTGGGACAATGGGTGATCAATACACGGTAAAAGTTTCATAAGCTTGATTTTTATCGTAAAAACACAATATAACCTCAATAATAATATGGCACAATAATATGGCATAGCTGGCTGCAACCCTTTTTGCGTCCCACTGCTGGGCACGGCTCTCTCCCCATTATTGGGGAGGCCTGGAGCTTACTCCAGCACGCTGCTCCAATGCGGACTGTCGGATGTTTTTAAACCGACTATAAAACCTCCGACAAGGTTTAACGACTGTTATCTATCGGCAGAAACCGGGTCCCACGGCATAACGTGCCCTCCGAAGCACGGAAACGCGCATGAATCTCAACCGCGCCCGTTTAGCGTAGTTGCATGAATCGTTTGTGTTCTACGCTAACCGCCGAGTAATACATGAAAAACAAAAAGCTAATAGTTAGCCAGATTTTTTTATATTTTGTTTAAATTGAGTAAGAAAGCCACGTGATGATAAGTAGTTGCTATTGGTCAAGGAAATCCACGCATAACTATTTAAGGGACAACATACTCGTACTTTCTCCGGCAAGACGGGTTGCTTATTATGTGTAACAAAAATATTAATTAAATGTCTTATAGATACTCTCTGACTGTACAATTCTCAGATAAAATACGATACTTACTTATTTACTATGGTGACGCAACTGAATCGTTGCGTGTGTTGCGTGAGTCTTGGCCTCCGACACCAGAAGACACCCTCATACCCTCAAGCCATACCTCTCGGTCTTGCGTTAACTCTCGCCAGTCGCTAACGCCGAGGCTGAGCAGGTCTTGAGCTACCTGGTCTTTCCAGCGATATTTAGGACGTCCAACCGTTCGTTTCCCGTTTGGTTGTCCCAAATATGCTCTCTTAACGGCCCGATAAAATACGCATTATGCTATAAAGAAAGAAAGGAAGATGGGTTTTTTATATTTTTACTAAAAATGTAATCTCCCAACGATTTCCGTAGCTGAGCACAATTCTGGCTCGTTAATTACAAGGTTTAATGAGACTACGACTGCGGAATGAGACCTGCCCTTTTTATCTTATTAAGAACAATTATACAAAAACCTTACGTACATTATTCAGCAGTACGCGGGCACTTATTTTGTAGATGGAAGAACTTTTTCGGTCCCTCTTTTTATTGAAAAATAGCTGTCGGTTAATCTTGTTGCAAACGTTGTAGGCGGCTGGAAAACATCAAGCAGCGGGTGGGCTCTTAATATCTCTACCAACCCGCATTAGGAGTACCGCACCGTGGTGAAGTGAGCTTCAGGTCTTCCCATTTAAAGGGAGAGGATCATGGAAGGTGAAACGCAAAAAGAGTTCCAGCCACATTTTTTTTGACGTGACAACGTAACTTATAATTTGATGGAGCCGGCTGCACGCACGAAAAAACATGACTCATGCGGCGTTACCTCGCTCTGAAGCGTTCCATTTATGTAGTAGTAGTATTTATGTAGTAATTTAGGAGTCCATCGCGGACAAACAACGTGACACAAAATTTATATATATATATATATATATATATATATATATATAGATTTTACTTATTATAGATACTTATATAAATATATATTAAGATAGATGAGTAGCAGACTAGCATCGAAGCCACGTGGTGTTAAGTGGTCGCAGCAGCCCATGGATATGGACACACAAGCACCATGCTGCGCAATTGCATACAACTTCAGGCAAGATTCAGGCTTGCATAAAATTGTGGAAAATTTTGTTTTCTTTGTTTTAGAGCATTAAAATAACAGCTTTTTTTGGAAGTATTTTGCTTTGAACGAATTGTGTTTTTTTTTGTTTTTTTTCAAGTTTTTTGTTTTTATATTTTTCTAATTATTGTCGGCAAGCCTTTTCATTTGATACCCATATTGCAGAAGTGCATAAAAAATAACCGCCATATTGTATTGAGAATGACGTCACATTATTTTTCAAGTTACTCTCAACAAGCCCTTTCATTCGGTACCCATATTTAGCAAATGCATTAAAAGTAACTATTCCTACATCTTGGATGGTCCGTCACATTGGATTTAGAATGACGTCACACTACTTATCGTGTATTGACATCCAAACTAAATGTGTATGCAAAACTTCAGCTCAATCGGTTGAAGAAATCTGCTTCAAAACTGATTAGCAAGATTCAATCCGAACAAACATACCTTTTTTACATACATAACATAAGTTAAATAAAAATTTTAAAAATACTATCATTTCTTTTCCCATCAAGTAATTTTTTTTACTTTCAGGTAACGCATTATTATATAATGAACAGATACGGAAGATGATTTTTTTCTTATATTTTTACTAAAAATTGAATCTCGCAACGATTTCCGTAGCCGAGACCATTCCGGCTCGTTAATTATTCGTCTTAATGAGACTACGACTGCGGAATGCGACCTGCCCCTTTTACCTTTTTAAAAGCAATTACACAAAAACCTTACGTACATTATTTAGCAGTAAGAGGTCACCAATTTTGAATGTCATAGCAGCAAATAAGAGCAAAGCAGCAAAGATAGCCTAGAATAATTACCATAGTATTTTGACGTGACAACGTCTTGTAATTTGATGGAGCCGATTTGACATCTGTCTCTCTCCTACTTGAGTGAGCGATGCGTCTTCGTGGACAGCTGCTATACAATAATACATTTACATGTTTTCTGTTGGAGCAGCGTGGTGGAGTAAGCTCCAGGCCTCCCCAATAATGGGGAAAGACCAGTGCCTAGCAGTGGGACGCAAAATGGGTTGCAGCCATAGTCCATTATATTTCATTTACGAGTACCTATATAATAAAAAAAGGTGCATTTGAGTTACCAGCAGGTAACGTTCTATCTATAAATTTCAAGTTCTCGATGTAGTTTCCAATCAACCTAAAAAGTTTACGACCAGAAAATAAAATAGCTTTTTAGAAGCTTGCAGGTGGCAAGCTAGCAACATAAAGATGAACCTTTTTGAGGCAAATTCAAGTTTTCTTCGGGCGTCTTTAATTTGATTACACGTAGTATATTCGTGAGTGGATGAATTTTCTTACACTCAATATGTCAGCTTTAGCTATTATTAAAGAAATGTTTTATAGGTTTTTTGACTTTCCGGATAACTCTTAAAATTTTATTTACCTAGACGCTTTAATCGGATTATGTTTTTTTTTTCAACCCTTTTTTGTGTCCCACTGCTGGGCACAGGTCTCCTACTCACCATTGAGAGGGATTTAGGCCATAGTCCACCACGCTGGCCAAGTGCGGATTGGCGGACGTCATGCCTTCGAGAAGTTATGAATTTCTCTCAGGCATGCACGGCGATGAAGAATATCGTAATCAATGAAATATCACGATATTTTCCATCACCGTGGAGCAGCGATAAATTCGCACATTACAAATTTCTTTGATAGAGGTGCGTGCCGAGGATTTGAACCTGGGATCGGTCGCGTGATGCTATGAATAATACCAAACTCCACGCGGACGAAGTCGCGGGCGGCCTCCGGTATAATATAATTAGTATAAATGTTAACTATTCAATTCAAAATCTAAAAAAATCTGAAAATACGGATAATGTTAAAAAAAACTAAAAGTCGCTGTGCTAGTGTATAGTCACAAAGGGTGACTTTCATTTCGAAACAAAAACTACAAAAAAAATCCTAATTTTAATCTTGTACCTTTTAATTTCCTGCTATTAAGTTAATGAGGGATGATTTAACATATTCCAGCATTTTTGAAAAAACGGGGTAATCTATGGAATATAAATTTGGTTTGAAATTGGTTCCTATGAAATATCGGGAGAATACTTCATGGTAACGCTGTTTTTTCTAACGTTGGGGAAATCCTGGGATACAGTTAGTATACATCTTAACTTGCCACTAATTTAGTACGCGTAGAATAGATATAAAATAATTATCAAAGGATGTCGTTAAAAATTAATTTAAAAATTTCAATTGTAAGTCAACTAAAAAGAAAAAAATAATATTTTTTCAACATTCGCTATTAATACAGACGTGCAGGTATATAGGCATACAGACATAATATACATGCATAGAAACATATAGATATAAAAACAGAAATACACAAACATACAGATATACGGACACAAAAACAGACAGATACACAAACACTCAAACATATTTACATATTTTAGACGTCTAAAAACAAAACGCACTTTAAAATTTATCTTGTAGCCATTCTTTGTACATATTTTAGTAGAAAGAACATAAACACTCACATAAAACAGCTCCCTAAATTCAAGTCGAGTTCGTAGCAGTAATCACTCAGCCTAATGAGTTCGTACGATTACAGGGACTGACACCTGCCCACTTTTATCGGACTTTGGCGCTGAACGGACGGCATATTCAGTGGATTTTAGTGCTGCCAACCGTTACGCCGCCCGTGGTCCAATTTTAAGGGTAGAGCGATTTAGATTATCACGTAAATTGTCTTTTAAAATGCCTCTTATGTCATTCGATCACGATAGAAGTTCATCTTCGGAAGATGAAATTCTATTACCGTGGCGCCTTGCATAGTCTAAGAAAAAAAGAAAATACTGGATGCATCCTATTATTGAATTTACTTTAATACCCAAGCTGCTTGAGGATGAAAACATATTGTTTTAATGAATTGTATAAACGTTACACACTCATAGCCCCACAGTAGGGTAATTAATACCCTGCGTCTTGGGTACCATGAACACATACAAAGGCAGGAACACAAACATCTAGACCGAGAACAGAAATTTAAACTCTTCATTCAAATTTCTGTTTCGCCGGTAATCGAAACCGAGCCCCTCGATTGGCAGAACGGCATGATAACCATTGCGCCACGCGGGTCGTCAGATGAATTGTATGATATGTTAAGTCATTATATTACCTATATAGTAGCACTAATATACAATGTGTCCCAACGCCAGTGTCGGAGCCTTTAATGGTATGAAATATGTCATTTTTTATCGACAAACTGACTCTTAATTATTTTTTCTCTCACGGTTGTAAAATGGCCGCCATTTCGTTTTTTACTAACCAAGACCCGAGCTCTCGTACTAATTTAACCACCACTACTCATTTTAAAGTCTTATATCTTATTTACATAAAAAAATATATCTATTATCTTATATACACAAAAAAGGTAATATAATTTTATTTTAGCAAATTCATGCAAACATTCTCTTCTATCGTTTTAAAATAAAAAATAAGCAGTTTAATGCACTAGATTTTTCAAAAAAAGCCAATAATAAAAAAATACAAAATTATCTACATTTTTTAGTTTTTAATTATTTTTTTCTATTTTTTATTCCATGAAAATTAAAACATGATGGTTGTGTAATTATTGTCTACATGTATGGCTATCAAATGAGACCTTTTTTATATACATAGGACTTTAAAATCAGTAGTGGTGGTCAAATTAATACGAGAGACCGGGTCTTGGTTAGTAAAAAAAGAAAATGGCGGCTAACTTACAACCATGAGAGAAAAAAAAATTAAGAGGCAACTTGTCGATAAAAAATGCCATAATTCATACCATTAAAGGCTCCGACACTGGTGTCGGGACACATTGTATAAAGCTGAAGAGTTTGTTTCTTTATTTGAATGCTAATCTCAGGAACTACTGGTTCGAATTGATTTTTTTTCTGTTGAATAGTCCATTTATTGAGGAAGGCTAGGCTATATACTCGTAACATCATGCTATAAATAATACCGAAGTCTACGCAAATGAGGTCGCGGGCGGCCGCCAGTATAATATAATTAGTATAAATGTTTACTATTCAATTCAAAATCTAATAAAATGTTAGTGTCTGAAAATGCGGATCTATAAAATTTTATACGAACTTTATTATAATTGGGTGATACTAATATCGGAACCACTTTAGAATAAATAACGCGCTAATGAGGGAGAAAAGTATTTATACGTAAAATAAACTACGAGAAACACTTCTGACTCACTGACACTTCAAATACTCGCTGTCTGACCGCTTCTAGGTAAAAGATTATTATGATTCATCTTAAATATTAAAACTAGCCTTCCACCAGCGGCTTCGAGCACGTGAACCCGTTTTATAGGTGCCCGTAGGATAAAAACCATCCTATCTCCTTTCTCAAGGTCCACTCTATCTGTGTTCTAAATGTCATTAAAATTGGTCCAGTAGTTTAAACGGGAAAGCGTAACAGACAGACAGAGTTACTTTTGAAATTATAATATTATATTAGTAATATGGATGTAAAGCAAAAACTTTGGATCCCTTTTTAGGAAAATCACGAGAACGGAGGAGTATAAGTTCGGCTTATAGTTGGAATGGAGAGGAACTGCAGAGTGGTATTTTTTTAATAATGAAGTTGGAGGTCTTAACTACGCGTAAAATTAGTTTGCTTTTGTTTCAAAATGTAAATTGGGTTCAAACAAGGCCTTGTCCGGCTTAGAGAGGCTGCGCGGTTTTTACAGTTCAGTGAACCCAATAACTTTAAGAACGAGTGACGTCATCGACTGATGGGGGTCCTAAACGATCCGCCATCAAATATATTGAAAACCGGTTGATCCGTGGTTTCCTTATTTTAGCTGGTAGCTGGATGTATTGCGCGATTTATAGAATACCAATTCTAAACATTTACAAAAGATTTATGAGGTAGTTGGAGGTTCGTATATTAGAAAGTATTTATAAAGAAAACCCAAAATATAGGAAGGCGTCCTTCCTATATTTTGGGTTAAACAACGAAAGCTATTTTCGTAGATCTTTACATGTTTAAATAACTGTATTAAAAAAAACAACAAACAAACGACCACTATTATTCACTATTATAAAATAAACTAAAACAAATTATACGCAAATTAGTGCGTAAAAGGAACATTTTGTTTTTAATTCGACCAATCTGACTGGCCCTTTGAGAGGATGCGCCATTTTCATAGTTCATTGACCCCAATAACTGTATTAAAGAACGCTATGTCGACAGCATCGACTGTACTGAAAATGTTGAACTATTCGTACCCACTGAATATTTATCAAAGTCGATGTGTGGTTTCTTTATTAATTATGAAGATTTGTTGTATAAAATTACTATCAATATTTGCATTATCAGCTGTTCTTAGGACACTTAATGGTTATAGAAGCAATGTAAAATAAAAGGGTAAAATAAACAACTGGTACGTTTATTATGTCCTTATTGCTCATAATTATTATAATATTGAAATTAAAACAAAGAAAAGCAAGATATATACATATTTTTTAGCAAGGTTACTTTGCAATACAAGGTGACTTGAACAGTGCAGCCAAGGAAAATTGTTTTAGATTTGAAGACCCGTGTGACGCAACGGTTGCCATGTCGGACTGCCAAAGGGAGGGTCCGGCTTCGATATCCGGCAGAGCAAAGATTGAAAATTCTTTTTTTGTTCGTATGCTTATACTCCCGAGGTGGTCCCATTGTCACCAAATCAGGATCTGATGATGGGATCCCAGGGAAATCGAGGGGAACTCTCAAATTTTATAGGCACACACATTGATTTTCTTATACTTTCTGAAGCATAAGAGATATTTGTGCATAGTAATCATCATCTCATGTTGCTGAGCTGATGATGGAAGGTACTGCAACAGTGAGGAGTTGAAAGCAAATTCTTTCAATAAATAGTTTTTTATTCGAAATCTTAAATTCCTGAGGTGTTCCAACTGTGACCAAGTCAAAGTCTGATGATGGTATCCCAGAGAAATCGAAGGGAACATTCAAATTTTATAGCACAACAAATGATTTTCATATTTTTACTAAAGCAAAACAGGCATTTTTGTATTATTATCATCATAGCATGTTGCTGAGCTGATGATGGAAGGTACTACGAAGGTTAGGAGTTGAGAGCAAATTCTTTCAATAAATGTTTTTTTGTTCGAAATCTTACATTTCTGAGGTGGTCCAACTGTCACCAAGTCAAAGTCTGATGATGGTATCCCAGAGAAATCGAAGGGAACATTCAAATTTTATAGCACAACAAATGATTTTCATATTTTTACTAAAGCAAAACAGGTATTTGTGTATAATTATCATCATATCATATTGCTGAGCTGATGATGGAAGGTACTATGATGCTTAGGAGTTGAGAGCAAATTCTTTCAATAAATGGTTTTTTGTTGGAAATCTTACATTTCTGAGGTGGTCCAACTGTCACCATGGCAAAATCTGATGATGTGATACTAGGGAAATCGAGGGAAACTTAATAGGCACACACATTCTTTTAGTCATATTTTTTAACATAATACAAATATTTGTGTCCGGTAATTATCACCTCATGTTGCTAAGCTGATGATTGAAGGTACAACTCCTCAACGGTTAGGAGCTGAGAGCAAATTCTTTCATTAATTTATACGTTCAGGTGGACTTATAGTAGTATTCTTTCAGGGTATAGGATGGCTATTAGATAAACATGATTATAAAAGGTATCTCTTTAACGTTTAGAAATTAACTGAAAAAAATTCCAATTATGCTTAAACATATGTGCAGAATTATTAAAATTACTAAAAAGAGTGAAATAAATTAAGTTTTTAACAAAAAAATACAACCGACTTCAAACGATAAAAAATAAAATTGTTCAGTACCTACTTCTTCTTGCTTATGGTAATGACTCTTAAAACTATTTTTGAAGTCGGGCCCTTAGTAAAATGTCCTGTCTTTGTAAATATAGTGTACCTTTCGTTCTGAATGGGCACCGACTCCAATATAGTTTTAAGAAAATGGATGGGCGGGCGCGCAATTATGACCCAAGCCCACTGTTGGGATAGTAGAACACTTTCCCTTACTGTAACCAGCATAATGCCAGCACAATATTTATAATCAAAAGCTTACTCACCGAACTCTTGAATCGAAGCCACCTCTCCTATATCCAATCACAGGATCCTGGACGTTCTTTCAGACTGCAGTCTGCCGCTTCAAGGTTCCGCTTGTAGGTTTTGATGGGTTTTAGATTAGTACTTAAGAATATTGTCGAACATAACCAAAGAACGTTAGTCGACGTGAGTACCGTACGTATGCAACCGCCGCCATACTAACAGTCATTACCATAATCAAGAAGAAGTAGGTACTGTCCTACTGTCTGTACTGTTGGTGCCCATTTAGAACGAATGGTACGACATTTTAGTAAGGGCCCGACTCCAAAAATAGTTTTAAGAGTCATTACCATAAGCAAGAAGAAGTAGGTACTGAACAATTTTATTTTTTACCGTTTGAAGTCGGTTGTATTTTTTTGTTAAAAACTTAATTTATTGTTTCTATACTCGGTCTGGGTATTTTGTTCATGTCTATGGGTGTATCAATAGTACCCACGACACAGGGTATTCCTATCCTACTGATTTTTTTAAATTTATGAAACGTTACACACTCATAGCCCCACAGTAAGGTAATTAATAGGTACCCTGTGTCGTGGGTACCATGGACACACAAAGACAGGAACACAAACACACCCAGACCAAGAACAGAAATTTTATCTCATCATTCAAATTTCTGTTTCGCCGGGAATCGAATCCGGGACCCTTGATTGGTTACCCCCCCCGGGCTACCGCCCGGCATGGTAACCAATGTGCCACGCGGGTCGTCAAATTTGCAATACAAGATTACTTGGGTAGTTCAGCACAGGAACCTTGTTTTGGAGTCAGTTGAGGATTATTAAATCAGGCATTTTTAACAGCATGAAATAATTGACGACCCGTGTGACGCAACGGTTGCCATGCCGGACTGCCAGTGGGAGGTTCCGGCTTCGATATCCGGCAGAGCAGAGATTGAAACGATGATTTTCTGTCCTCGGTCTGGGTATTTATGTTCATGTCTACGTGTGTTCTAATAGTACCCACGACACAGTATTCCTATCCTACTATGGGGCTTTGAGTGTAAAACGTTATCTAACAAATATTCAAGCAGGATGTAACCCAGTTTAGACGAAGCCTGAGAGGCCAATTGTCATCAGAACCACAGCTCACAGCTTCGAGATTAAGAATATAGCTACGGTCGTCGTGCCCGATCGTAAGAGGGGATAAAAGGGGGCGTCCGGCGGTGAGAGTGGGAACTTGATCCGTCCATCCAGCTGTCCCGGGAAGGTCGGTGGTGTGTGCGTGGCCGCATGCCGCCGTAAGCATCGGAAGATGCAGGAGAGCACATTCAAAGATGGGCCCGCACTGGGCGCCGCACGTGGAAGACACCGTTGCTTTTCACTAGAAATCCCGTAGTCCTCAAGCGCAGAGGCAGGCCACCAAGGGGGTTTTAGTGCGGTACAAATCCCACATAACCCGGTATCCTCTCCCAAGGTGCCGGGTACTTTATGAAGGTTTCCCTCCGATACAAAAAAAAGGTCAACCAACACAGAAAGAGATACGGATAATAAATCTTTATGCACCACGATTAATCTCACGTAAGATTACCATAAAGATAATATATTTGGGAGATTTCGTTGGCTTTAATATATTGCGCGGAAACTCCCGCGGATTCCACATTACCTACTTAATATTAGCTATCTTTGTATTATATTATTATGTTAGATTTAAAACCTCAGCTATTTCATAGCATAATTGTAACAAACTGACGGACTGAGACAATTTTTTTTATTGTTGTCCACTTAAGATAATTGCCGTATAATGCTAATTCATATTACCTATTCAGTACAAGATAAATATAAGAACACTAAAATTAATATAATCGCATGGCTCGGCGTAGAACGCAAGCGTTCTATGCAGGTAAGCCAAACGGGCGCGGTTGGGTGTGAGATGGGTGACCGCTATAGTGGCAAAAAATTTCATGCGCGTTTCCGTGCTTCGGAGGGCACGTTAGGTCATCGGTTCCGGTTGTTGTCGATAGATAACAGTCGTTAAATCTTGTCGGAGGCCTTATGGGCGGTTTGAAAACATCCGACAGCGGCTTGGCAACTAACCCGCATCTCCATCAACCCGCATTGGAGCAGCGTGGTGGAGTAAGCTCCAGGCCTCCTCAATAAGGGGGAGAGACCCGTGCCCAGCAGTAAATAAATAATAAATAACGTTAAATAAGCAGTGGGACGTAAAAAGGGTTGCAGCCAAAATAAATAACACTTTATTTGATTTCTATTGTATATAATTGTTAGACCGCACGACCAACGTAAAATTCAATAACCAAAATGGCTGCAACCCTTTTTATTTTTTATCATCCGCGTAACTTATAGGTATTGTTTATAGGTGTTCCATCTATTGAACAGCCTACTCCAGCACTACTAAGTTCCTCAATCTTGGGACTTTTGAGTCCCACCACTGGCCACGGGTCTCACCCCATTATTGGGGCGCCCTGGAGCTTACCTACTTCCCATTCTGGTCCAATGCGGGTAGGCTGATATGTGGGTTAGTAGCTAACTCACTGTCGGATGTATTTAAACCGCCCAAAAGTGCACCGATTGTGAGTAGATAGTGTTGTGAAATAAAACAGTGGCAAATTTTTTTTTTCTGCTTGCCTCCAAAATTCCATCGGACACGTTCTGGCAAAATAGCCATCGCTTTACTTGAATATCAGATTGACTTGACTGACTGTTTACTGACGACTTACTGACTTTATCTATATTACTTCGACCAGTTTCAGTGAAACTGGTAAAAAATTGACACCAAAATTACAATTGACGTTGGCAATATGTACCTACAGAGTTTGTGATGCCATTATTGAAAAAAAAAACTCATTTGAAATTTGCCACTGGAGCGTTACTCATCTTACACACGAATAAACAAGTATATGAGCATGTTCCAGATACTTTTTGGAATCAAAAAATCAGAATTTCAAGTTATTTTCCAAACATCAAATTCAACTTGTTCTAAAACTCACTTCACAGATAAATTAATGTTTATTACTCCGGTCAAGAGCTTTCAAAGTTAAATTATTTAATTAATTATTATTGAAAACGGAAAGTACCCGCGTTTGGCTAGCGAAGGTTTTGCAACTTTCATTGAGTTATGTCAATTTTGAAGCGCGCATGGCTCGGCGGCTAGCGTAGAACGCAAACGGTCTACGCAGCTAAGCCAAACGGGCGCGGTCGTTTGTGAGATGGGTGACCGCTAGTGGCAAATAATTTCATGCGCGTTTCCGTGCTTCGGAGGGCACGTTAAGCCGTCGGTCCCGGTTGTTGTCGATAGATAACAGTCGTTAAACCTTGTCGGAGGCCTTATGGGCGGTTTGAAAACATCCGACAGCGGGTTGGCCACTAACCCGCATCTCCACCAACCCGCATTGGAGCAGCGTGGTGGAGTAAGCTCCAGGCCTCCCCAATAAGGGGGAGAGACCCGTGCCCAGCAGTGGGACGCAAAAAGGGTTGCAGCCATGTCAATTTTGAGTTTAGAAGCTGACATTAAACGGTGTTGTGCTATGAGCTACTAGTATATATTATATGCTATTATTATTATAGCGTACTCTGAAAGCCGCTTGACACCTTATATATATTACGTGTATATCCTAAGAACTATCAGCACACAATCTGTAAATCTGTAATCGTCTTAAATCCGACCTGATCATACTTAAACTGTTTATATTTTCTTATTGTTTGGTTCTTGATTTTCTCCCCTCATTGCAATGCAGTATCAAATCAATCCAATCTAACATAATCATAAAATTTTATGTCCTTGCAATCAACATTACTACGGGAAATGAACTCTAGAGGCCATAAACTCACCACTAACCAGCATTCAGACAAGACTCAGGCAAGATCGAATGATGTTTGTCAATTGGAGAAGACAAACAAACACTCGGTTTTATGGATAGAGACAAGCAATTACGGGATGTGTACCGACGGCGCTTAAGATTCCCCAATCTATAAAACGTATTAAGTGCTTGTAAAAGGTAGAGTAACATTATTGGAGCTTGAAATGGGTTTGTGTTTCTACTCAGTGCTGCTACGCGGAGGTAACTATCGTAAAAATATTTTTGTATCGAAGATTGAACTTTCGAAAGAAATACCGGGTTATGTAAGACTAGCGGCCGCCCGCGACTTCGTCCGCGTGGACTTTGGTATTAGTTATAGCATGATTTTATATAGCCTATAGCCTTCCCCAATAAATGGACTATCAACACAAAAATAAATAATGTAGTTTAAAAAACTAAAAAACACGCTTTTGTGAAAATACGAACTAAAAAGTAAAAAAATAACAAGAAAATGTATTTTACTGTAAAAAAAAAAGCGTGGGGTGCATGGTGTCAATAGTAACTTTAAAACCACCCCACGCTTTTTTTTTACAGTAAAATACATTTTCTTGTTATTTTTTTACTTTTTAGTTCGTATTTTCACAAAAGCGTGTTTTTTAGTTTTTTAAACTACATTATTTATTTTTAATTTTTTAGTTGGATTTTTATTCTCATATTATTGCATTTTCATCGGCCCTTGACCCCTGTGCAAATTTTCAAGTTAATCAGACGCTTAGACGTGTTAAAAATATAAAACTTTATATTTGTTTCATTAAGTACATTAGGCCACGAACTTATCAACCGCCCTTCGTATATTTTATTTTATCCTGATGATCCTAGTTACGACTTTAATATAAAGTTATGAGCAAGTTCTATGCAGGTAAGCCAAACGGGCGCGGTTGGGTGTGAGATGGGTGACCGCTATAGTGGCAAAAAATTTCATGCGCGTTTCCGTGCTTCGGAGGGCACGTTAGGTCATCGGTTCCGGTTGTTGTCGATAGATAACAGTCGTTAAATCTTGTCGGAGGCCTTATGGGCGGTTTGAAAACATCCGACAGCGGCTTGGCAACTAACCCGCATCTCCATCAACCCGCATTGGAGCAGCGTGGTGGAGTAAGCTCCAGGCCTCCTCAATAAGGGGGAGAGACCCGTGCCCAGCAGTAAATAAATAATAAATAACGTTAAATAAGCAGTGGGACGTAAAAAGGGTTGCAGCCAAAATAAATAACACTTTATTTGATTTCTATTGTATATAATTGTTAGACCGCACGACCAACGTAAAATTCAATAACCAAAATGGCTGCAACCCTTTTTATTTTTTATCATCCGCGTAACTTATAGGTATTGTTTATAGGTGTTCCATCTATTGAACAGCCTACTCCAGCACTACTAAGTTCCTCAATCTTGGGACTTTTGAGTCCCACCACTGGCCACGGGTCTCACCCCATTATTGGGGCGCCCTGGAGCTTACCTACTTCCCATTCTGGTCCAATGCGGGTAGGCTGATATGTGGGTTAGTAGCTAACTCACTGTCGGATGTATTTAAACCGCCCAAAAGTGCACCGATTGTGAGTAGATAGTGTTGTGAAATAAAACAGTGGCAAATTTTTTTTTTTCTGCTTGCCTCCAAAATTCCATCGGACACGTTCTGGCAAAATAGCCATCGCTTTACTTGAATATCAGATTGACTTGACTGACTGTTTACTGACGACTTACTGACTTTATCTATATTACTTCGACCAGTTTCAGTGAAACTGGTAAAAAATTGACACCAAAATTACAATTGACGTTGGCAATATGTACCTACAGAGTTTGTGATGCCATTATTGAAAAAAAAACTCATTTGAAATTTGCCACTGGAGCGTTACTCATCTTACACACGAATAAACAAGTATATGAGCATGTTCCAGATACTTTTTGGAATCAAAAAATCAGAATTTCAAGTTATTTTCCAAACATCAAATTCAACTTGTTCTAAAACTCACTTCACAGATAAATTAAAGTTTATTACTCCGGTCAAGAGCTTTCAAAGTTAAATTATTTAATTAATTATTATTGAAAACGGAAAGTACCCGCGTTTGGCTAGCGAAGGTTTTGCAACTTTCATTGAGTTATGTCAATTTTGAAGCGCGCATGGCTCGGCGGCTAGCGTAGAACGCAAACGGTCTACGCAGCTAAGCCAAACGGGCGCGGTCGTTTGTGAGATGGGTGACCGCTAGTGGCAAATAATTTCATGCGCGTTTCCGTGCTTCGGAGGGCACGTTAAGCCGTCGGTCCCGGTTGTTGTCGATAGATAACAGTCGTTAAACCTTGTCGGAGGCCTTATGGGCGGTTTGAAAACATCCGACAGCGGGTTGGCCACTAACCCGCATCTCCACCAACCCGCATTGGAGCAGCGTGGTGGAGTAAGCTCCAGGCCTCCCCAATAAGGGGGAGAGACCCGTGCCCAGCAGTGGGACGCAAAAAGGGTTGCAGCCATGTCAATTTTGAGTTTAGAAGCTGACATTAAACGGTCTTTGCAAACTATTAGAAGCAAAGTTAATAGTTACATACCAATTACTAATCTTCTTAAATTTGTTTCGTAAATACCTATCTACTACTAGCTGAGCCACGCGGGTTTACCTGCGTAAGAAACGATGTTATAATGGATCTTTCCATTGAAATGTTTTAGTGCGGTAAAAAGTAGGCTATATAGTTCAATATTATAATACATTAATCCCCACGCAATAATCATTCCACAAGATTACTTCATCGCGTCGTGAAAGAAATACTAACAAACAATAACACACACATACATACTATCGCATATTTATAAGTATGAATAGACATTTCGGGAAAAGTACCGTTTTTCTCATTTTGGTAATTACTTTGTGTTTCTGTAGGAAGTTGTGACTGCTGGCCATAGGGAGGCGGACATGACAATTGGCTAAAGTTATCAATCATAAGAATCGTCCGGAAATACATACTTATATTATTATTTCTTCTATCGTTTTGCAGTTTCGTTGAAATTGGACGAGTAATAGTCAGTAAGTAATCTAATGCCATCATTTTTATATACTATATATATACCAATATAATTCAAGTGTAAACCAGGAAAATGAAAATTAAACAAGAGCACAATATGTCTTTTCCGACTTCCCACCAAAAACCCCCAACACAAACTTTCTAACTTTCTTCAACTTTTCAGAGTAAATAAAAGTTACAACTCAACCGTTAAAAAGCTTTCAAGAATAATTCGGTCAAATTAATGAGGAGTGAAAGTGTCTGTGTTTGAAAGCTTCAAATTTTAATAGATTTATGTCAATTACTAGTTCATTGGAGCAGCGATGCCGAACAGTAAAGACTGCGGTCTCCGACATGGAGTCTAAGGTAGGATTCAAATCATTGGCGCGCACCTCTGATAAACAAATTTGTAATGTGCGTATTTATCGCTACTCCTACTATATTATATATCCATAACAATGTATGGTGCGCGATATTGTTGTGCTATGAGCTACTAGTATATATTATATGCTATTATTATTATAGCGTACTCTGAAAGCCGCTTGACACCTTATATATATTACGTGTATATCCTAAGAACTATCAGCACACAATCTGTAAATCTGTAATCGTCTTAAATCCGACCTGATCATACTTAAACTGTTTATATTTTCTTATTGTTTGGTTCTTGATTTTCTCCCCTCATTGCAATGCAGTATCAAATCAATCCAATCTAACATAATCATAAAATTTTATGTCCTTGCAATCAACATTACTACGGGAAATGAACTCTAGAGGCCATAAACTCACCACTAACCAGCATTCAGACAAGACTCAGGCAAGATCGAATGATGTTTGTCAATTGGAGAAGACAAACAAACACTCGGTTTTATGGATAGAGACAAGCAATTACGGGATGTGTACCGACGGCGCTTAAGATTCCCCAATCTATAAAACGTATTAAGTGCTTGTAAAAGGTAGAGTAACATTATTGGAGCTTGAAATGGGTTTGTGTTTCTACTCAGTGCTGCTACGCGGAGGTAACTATCGTAAAAATATTTTTGTATCGAAGATTGAACTTTCGAAAGAAATACCGGGTTATGTAAGACTAGCGGCCGCCCGCGACTTCGTCCGCGTGGACTTTGGTATTAGTTATAGCATGATTTTATATAGCCTATAGCCTTCCCCAATAAATGGACTATCAACACAAAAATAAATAATGTAGTTTAAAAAACTAAAAAACACGCTTTTGTGAAAATACGAACTAAAAAGTAAAAAAATAACAAGAAAATGTATTTTACTGTAAAAAAAAAAGCGTGGGGTGCATGGTGTCAATAGTAACTTTAAAACCACCCCACGCTTTTTTTTACAGTAAAATACATTTTCTTGTTATTTTTTTACTTTTTAGTTCGTATTTTCACAAAAGCGTGTTTTTTAGTTTTTTAAACTACATTATTTATTTTTAATTTTTTAGTTGGATTTTTATTCTCATATTATTGCATTTTCATCGGCCCTTGACCCCTGTGCAAATTTTCAAGTTAATCAGACGCTTAGACGTGTTAAAAATATAAAACTTTATATTTGTTTCATTAAGTACATTAGGCCACGAACTTATCAACCGCCCTTCGTATATTTTATTTTATCCTGATGATCCTAGTTACGACTTTAATATAAAGTTATGAGATTATTGTATTGTCATCGGCCTTTGACCCCTGTGCAAATTTTCAAGTGAATCAGACTCCTAGAAGTAAGTGAAAATGAAGTTAAAAGATACCGTTACATACATGGGCGTACCCAGGGGGGGGCAGGGGGGGGCAGCTGCCCCCCCCCTGGATGAAGGTCCAGATTCAGGGATTCAAAAATCCCAAAAGACCTCCTAAACGAAAAAAGAAACCTATAAAGAGTACGCTAGATAATATGCTACCTCCTGCTGTTTCCTTCGTATATTTAATATTTTGTGTGCGTGTCTTCGTGTAATAGACCAGGGTCGATATTTTGAAAATGGTAAAAAGTGAAAAAAAAAATATAGTAAGATGAAACCCATTGGAAAAGGTAGAGAATATAACAAAAATGAAAGGAAAAAAATTACGAAACACATAAGTATACAATATAACATAAAATCTTATGTTTTTCGAGTAATCTTAATATATATATAAAAAGTAAAGGGTTTTCTTTGTACGTAAAGACACGGTTTTCTCTATTATCATTAACTCCAATCAACTTCCCGTTGGGGTGGTAAATACCCCTTAGTACGTAGATGATAGTAAGGGAGTTTGATCGCGGTGGGTAGAAGTGGGTAGAAAAATCTGAAAAAAAATTATATCTGTCCTTTTCACACCAATAGGGACTTCTGGGTGGATCTCAAATATTTCTGGGATGATCTAGCAAACTATTTTAATTTTATTGAGAATGTTCGAGAAAGTTCCAGAAACTTGTCGAATGATCTGAAGATTTTTAAAATGATTGCAAACTGTTTTAACCAATTGAGAATGTTCGAGAAAGTTCCAGAAATTTCTCAAATGATCTGGAAAATCCTACTGATATTATAAACGCAAAAGTTTGTAAGTATGGATGTTTGTTACTCTTTCACGTAAAAACTACTGAATGGATTTAAATGAAACTTTACAATAATATAGCTTATACATCAGAATAACACATAGGCTACTATATAAATTTATAAAGATATTGTGTGAATTGTCCAAAATATGACGATAAGTGTCAAGTGAGTTACTGTTAGCCGCTAGAGTTACACATTCGTAATGTATGATGGAAATGTTTATCTTTAATAGTCCTACAAAACAGCCGGTCCACGGCACTTCAGAAGGGACTTCACTTTATGCTAATGATCCTCTCTAACGCGGGTGAAACCGCGGGGCACAGCTAGTTTAAGTATAAATTTTAATAAATTGCCCAAAATTGTACATAATGATTCAAAAGAAATTCGGATTCGAGTCTTCATTATTTGTATTTTCTGAGAACATTTACTGTAGTATTGTATATTATTATTAAAAAATTAAAAATAAATAATGTAGGTAGGTACTTTAAAAAACTAAAAAACATGCTTTTGTGAAAATACGAACTAAAAAGTAAAAAATACGAAGAAAATGTATTTTACTGAAAAAAAAGCGTGGGGTGGTTTTTAAGATGCTATTGGCACCATGCTCTCCACGCTTTTTTTACCTACAGTAAAATACATTTTCTTCTTATTTTTTACTTTTTAGTTCGTATTTTCACAAAAGCGATTTTTTAGTTTTTTAAGTACCTACATTATTTTTTTTATTTTTTTAGAAGGATTATTTTTTCATCTTATTGCATTGTCATCGGCCCTTGACACCTGTGCAAATTTTCGACTTAATCAGATGTTCAGAAGTAGGTGAAAATGAAGTTAAAAGATTCCGTTACATACATAGATACAGGTCAAGCTAATATAAGCGTGTTAAAAATATAAAACTTTATATTTGTTTCATTAAGTACCTTAGGCCGCGAACTTATCAGCCGCCCCTCATATATTTTTTTTATCCTGATGATCCTAGTTAGGGCTTTTACATAAAGTTATGAGATTATTGTATTTTCATCGGCCCTTGAACCCTGTGCAAATTTTTAAGTTAATCAGACTCCTAGAAGTAAGTGAAAATGAAGTTAAAAGATTCCGTTACATACATTGTATACATACATACAGGTCAAGCTAATAAAAGCGTGTTAAAAAAGCAGATAATTTTCCATTGAAATCTATAACGGTATATTGGTCTATAACGTGAAAGGCAAATATACGCGCGGTACCCAGCTTGAAAAAATCCCCCCCCCCCCCTGACCAAAACCTAAAAATAGCCCCCCCCCCGACCAAATTTTTGTCCCCTCCTGGCCAAGACTTTGCCCCCCCTCTGGCCAAGATTTTGCCCCCCCCTTGCCAAGAACCTGGGTACGCCCATGGTTACATACATACTTACATACATACAGGTCAAGTTAATAAAAGCGTGTTAATAATTTTTCAATTCGAACCAGTAGTGCCTCATATTAGCGACTTCAAACAAACAAACAAACTCTTCAGCTTTATATATTAGTATAGATTTTTCCTGCCTCTCGGTGGCCTGCTTCGGCGCTTGAGAAGAAATGAGAACTCCGGAAGCATTGGTGTTATCCACGCACGGCGCCACAAACTGGCCCATCATCCGAAGTACAACGGTGCTCTCCTGCACTTTCCTGTGCTTCCGAAGGCATGCGGCCGCGCACACACCGCTGCCCTTTCCAGGACCGCGAACTGGACGGTTGGAGCTCCCAATCCCGCTGCCCGCAACCCCGGAAGCCCCCATTTGTCGCCTCTTACGATCAGGCAGGATCAGATTGCGTAACCCTTTTCTTAATCCCGACTTTATTTACAGGGACTTGTTGCCTATGACCTAAGACTAGATTCTTTGTATGTTGAGCTGGAGAAAAATTGGTTACTGGCCACGTTTACGCTATATCTAATTCAACTTCAGCTGAAGCAGTGCTACTTTATAGTCTTTATACGATCTAAGGATTAAGGCATTTTTTCTTTAAGTGCGGTGTAGATGACCATGGGGGATCCATTGCAGAGTGCAAGCTGACCTATCTCGATTTCGTTGCAGTATTATGATTAAATCCATCTAACAGGTTTTGTAGGTAGTAGAACTTTTGGTTCTATTTATTTTATGTGTTTAGTGGTCTATATAGCCCATGGACAAGTACATACATCAAGGAAGGAAACACATCCTCGAGCAAACAGTAGAAAAAAATGCTTTATACATTCAATAGTCCGCCATATTAAGCTCAGTATGGTATGCAAATATTGTTTATAGAATTAAAATTACTGACCAAAATCTAACAAACCAATTTAATTAAGTATTAAATTTACGATCCATATTATTGATTTATATTTATCCCATTTTTTTATTTTTTATTTTGTGTTTTTAATTATTATTTATACTTCTTTTAAAATGCCGCCTTGGCTTTGGGCACCCATTTCACTCGGTTTTTATACACTGAGAGGAAAAAAAGCCGATAAAAAAACCTCCCAGGTTTTTAATTCCGTAATCACGTAATCCCTCCCTCACGAAGTTAAATTCATCGTTTAGAAATTCAGAAACCGAGTAGTAGTTTTGTAAATAAGTTACGTTTTAAGTGCTCGTTTACAATCACAATTTGTTTTAGATTTGAGAGATTCAGGTAGATTATTATATATTTTTGGTGCCATCAAATTAGCTAGGCAAAGTCTTAGATGAGTTGCGTTCAATCCAGCCGCCGACGGTCGCTTCATTTCATGTAATACTGGCTAGCAAATACCACGAAACACGACAGTAGAAGTTGTACCACCCGATGACAATTTAAAATATACATGCCACCAGTATAATACTTTATTTTGCTTGATTATATTATTGAGCGCTAACAAGTTTAGGAGGGAGTTTTGGCGGGAAGTCGAAAAAGACATATTGTGCTCTTGTTTTATTTTTACTTTCTTGGTCTATTTTTGAGTTATATCGGATAAATTTGATGGCATTTTGTTCGATATAGGTTAATTAAAGTGCACGAGTGTTGTGAATTTAAATATCAGTGCGAAAATAAGTTTTTTCGGCTTGCCTCCAAAATTCCATTGGTCACGTTCTGGTAAAGGAGCCATCGCTTTACTTGAATGTCTGACTGACTTGACTGAATGATTACTTACGACTTATTGACTTTACCTATTATTACTTGTCCAGTTTCACTGAAACTGGGAAAAAAGTGATGCAAAAATTATACTTGACGCTGGCAATATGCAGAGTTTGCGATAAACCTACCTATCAAAAAACTGTGCCGAAATTAATTGCCATAAATTATTAATTATAAATATATAAGATATAAATTCCAATTAAATCTAGGTTGCCGTGTATCACAACACAAACATCACGGAATATCACTTAACTGCCAAAAGCCATGTTAATTATGGGCGTATTAATTACCGATAGCGCAAACATGATAGCATCATTAATTAATGAAATGTTAATGATTTTCCGGACTCAATATTTATTTAAGTCACATATTAATATGGTATGATAATGAAGCGTAATGATACTTTAATGTAGTGTGATTTTGCTTTTGTAATAAATGTACATTTTCAGTCAAGGCAAGAGAGACACTTCGACAATTTTGATTTTGGTTATATATAATTTTTTTTCGAGTACAACCCTTTTTATGACCCATTGCTGGGCACGCGTCTCTTGGAGATGCGTGTTAGTGGCCAATCCGCTGTCGGATGTTTTCAAACCGCCCATCAAGCCTCAGACAAGTTTTCATGACAACCAGGACCGACGGCTTAACGTGCCTTCCGAACCACGGAAACGCCCATGAATTTATTTGCCACTAGTGTTCACCCATCTCACACCCGACCACGCCCGTTTGGCTTAGTTCTACGCTAACCGCCGGGCCATGCGCACTTCAGATTTTATTTTTGCGAATGATTAATTTTTGTATCTTGTTGTATCTTCCTGGTTGTTATTGGTTGTTATAGCGAGTATAGCGACCAGAAAACTGTCGAGTATTTCGCCCAAAAATTAACACACGTATCCATAAACAATACTATGAGGTCTCATAGTGCTCGCCAACGCATAGGGTCATCTAAAAGATCAATGAATTGACATAACGATCGTGAAAGAAGTTTACTTATCCTTAACATAATTTTGTTGTTATGCTATAATTTAACCACGTATGTATTTATGTATGTATTTATGTATGCTTGTATGCATTTATGTATATATGTGTATTAATTGGTATGCATGTCTGTGTATGTATATTTTATGTAAAATCTATGTACACTACTCTACTTACTACTTACTACCTCTAGTTGACACTTCTCCAGTCACAGGTCTGCTGGAAGAGATTCCTAAAGGAATAAGCTGTACTTTTGTACAATTTATATTTTTAATGTATGTTTATGTATTTGTGTAGATGAATCATTAAATAATAATAATAATAACGAACGCACGTCAAATAGCGCTCTTTGCATCTCTGCTTACTTACTTTTGAATACGGCTGTTCCACGGGGAAATGCCGCTAGGGTCTTAGGTGCTATGCCGAACACGGGCATTTTAATATATTTTTAGAATTACTTTTCTTTGCAGTTTTGTTATTCAACCTGTATATAGTTAGAACATTTTTATCATCAGTGTATTTTTACGTTA
This sequence comes from Pyrgus malvae, assembly GCA_911387765.1. NCBI lineage: Eukaryota > Metazoa > Arthropoda > Insecta > Lepidoptera > Hesperiidae > Pyrgus > Pyrgus malvae. The sequence goes on from OU426960.1 coordinate 21,806,255, forward strand.
CTTATTTAAGTATTTTCCCTTCGCTTTCATTATATAAAAGTAGTTTTACTATTTGATATAATAATTGTTTTTAATGTTAGTAATTGTATTTTTAGCTTAGTTAAAATTTCTTAAAATGAACATTAGCTTTTTCTTGGTTTTAATAACGAATATCTTGAAATGTTTCAATATCTAGATAATATAGTTTAGATAATTGCAAACACTAAACATTAGTCCAATATGTAATCCCTAACAATAAATCATATTTCGGCAGTCTGATTTGGGAATTTGGCTCGTTAAACCGCAGTGACCGCGTCCGCAGTTTGCAATTGATTGAATTCCCAGTCGTGTGAGTTAGTTACTCACTCAAACCAATTCTATGTGATCTATATAATATCTATCAAAGCCCTGGACAATAGATTTCTTGTATACATAATTGATAAATTTACTAACATTATTAGTTTCACGACCCGCGTGGCGTAATGGTTACCATACTGAACTGCCAATGTTGAGAGGAAAAAAAGCTGGCGGAAAAAAATCTCTTAGATTTTTACTCCGCGGACAAAATTATTTATTATGTACTTTTATTTCATTCAATTTATATTTTTTATTATTATTTATTTTATTTATCGTTTATAAACTCGGTGACCGAATAGTACGCTTTTTAAATTAAAGTACCTGGACGCCCGAGCGTTGCTCGGATAAAAACAATTGATTTTCTTGGTTTATTTTTAAGCAAAACATTCATTGGCTTAATATTACTTAACAAAGCCTTTTAAAATACCTAGCTCCTAATTTAAAAAAAATTGTCATTAAAAATAAAAAACGCAACTTGCCTACTTGAGGCTTGAACCCGGGTCTTTAGCTCCGTAGTCAGATTTCGTAACCATTCGACCAAGAAAGCTTTAATTCCATGGACGAAATTTTTATATAGGTCTTTCATATCGACATTGTCATTTGTTTGAAGGGCGGATTGATGGTCGACATTTGACCGCTTTCTACGCCACAATATTATTAATATTCTCCAATAGATGTCAGTAAGAGTAATTTTATATTTAACGGCATAAACATTAAATAAAACGACAATTTCTTTCAATAAAAATTTGCTGGATCGATTTATCATCCCCGAAACCAGGGTACTAAATTTCATCAAAATCTTTGGAGCCGTTTCCAAGATTCAAAAAATATATATAGATATATACAAGAATTGCTCGTTTAAAGGTATTAGATATGATTTGAGTTCTCTTTTATTATTTTCATTATTAGTTTTTATTTTAAGAAAGTCCGGTAAATTATTGTATAGTTTTGATCCCGTGCAAAAGACGCTATTATGATATTGTTTGGTTCTAGAGGCTATTGCACATAGTTGCAGGTACAGTTAAAAGGTCTTAAACTTATATTAAATGTTACACGCTCATAGCGCCACAATAAGGTAATTAATACCCTATGTCGTGTGTACCATGGACACATACAAAGACAGGAACACAAACACCCAGACCAAGAAAAATTTAAACTCATCATTCAAATTGTTTCGCCGGGAATCGAACCCGGGATCGATATTTAATACCGGCGGCGGAGAAAGTTATATATTCCTACTATTCCTACTACCATTTACACCCATCAGCCTCTGCAATCCTCAGCTTATGTTCCTTAAAAAGAATCCCTAAACTTAAGTTTCAGAAAGAAAATAATTTGGTGTACTTATATTTTCTTCCAATATTCAGTCCATATGCTAGAAATCAAAGCTCAATACGAGTTGAGTATTGGAAATTTGGCTAGTTAACTCCCAGTGACCGCGTCCGCTGCCCGGAATTGAATTCCCGGACTTGTGTAAGTTAGTTACGAACTGAATATGAAGCTGATCTCTTTATTACCAACATATTTAGTAGTTTATGGTAAAATATATCATGAAAATTTTTTTTTTCATCAATTATGGCAACGCAAACTCTATATATTGCCAGCGTCAAGTATAATTTTTGCATCACGTTTTTGCCACTTTCGGTGAAATTGAACGAGTAATAATAGGTAAAATCAGTAAGTTGTCAGTCAAGTCAGTTAGACATTTAAATAAAGCGATGGCTTCTTTACGAGAACGTGACCAATGGAATATTGGAGGCAAGCCGAAAATACCTATTTTCGCACTGTTATTTTAATTCACAACACTCGTGCACTATAATTAATCTATATCGAACAAAATGCCGTCAAATTTATCCGATATAACTCAAAAATACACCAAGAAAATAAAAGTAAACAAGAGCATAACTTGTACCTTCAGAATTCCCGCCAATACTCTCAAACTCCCTATTATGAACATTCGTTGTCAAACTGTTGTTTTTTTTGTTCGTCCAATTCCGGATTTGGTATCCGGCAATAATTGCTCTTCCGACATCCCTTTGCAACGCTATATGGGTGTTAGGAAAAATATATGATTCACATCCATATTTACATTTGAACGCACAATAAAGATGTTTAGGTGTTTTTTTTAGGGTTCCGTAGCCAAATGCCAAAATACGGAACCCTTATGGATGTTTCGGAGTTTCGTGATGTCTGTCTGTCGTCTGGCCGTCCGTATGTCACAGCCACTTTTTTGCAAACCTATAAGAACTATACTGTTGAAACTCGGTACGAAGATGTATTCTGTTAACCACAGTAAGATTTTCACACAAAAATAGAAAAAAGCAATAAATTTTGAGGGTTCCCCATAGGTACTTAGAACTGAAACTTAACATGATTATTTATATCCGACTAACCTCACGTGACATTTTTCCGGAACTAGGCAGACTAGTTTCGGATCTAAACGAGGTCCTTCTTCATGAGCCGTCGCGGTCGGTCGCTCGAAGGACGCGTCGGTCATAGTTCCGGAAAAATGTCACGTGAGGTTAGTTGGATATAAATAATCATGTTAAGTTACACTCACGATTCGATATATAAAAAAAATAGAACTGAAACTCAAAAATTTTTTTTATGGGGTATCTATGGATAGGTCTTCAAAAATGATATTGAGGTTTCTAGTATTATTTTTTTCTAAACTGAATAGTTTGCGTGAGAGACACTTCCAAAGTGGTAAAATGTGTGTGTCCCCCCCTGTAACTTCTAAAATAAGAGAATGATAAAACTAAAAAAAATATATGTTGGTTTGAACGAGATCTAGTAAGTAGTTTTTTTTAATACGTCATAAATCGTAAACCACAATTTACCTTTCATTCAATCTTAATGCAATGATTTCTATGGATAATCAAAAGCAATGCTGTATTCTGTTGCCGCTATTGTTATACAAATACTAAAAATAGAATAAAATAAATATTTAAGGGGCTCCCATACAATAAACGTGATTTTTATAGATAATGGTACGGAACCCTTCGTGCGTGAGTCCGACTCGCACTTGGCCGGTTTTTTTTTATTTTAACTACTGTAGTCGTTTAATTAGCAATAGATAGCACGTGTAAGTCATATGTCACGTGTAAGTCATATATATGGGGTTAAGTGCAGGACTTTGTCTGTCACCCGGAATTAATTAAATTCCCGCCTTCTTGTATGCATTACTACAATCTAATTCTAAAGACACGTCTATTTTTATAAAGCTCCTCGGCATTGGATCTGTTTAATAACAACTTGGTAATTTACTCATACAATGAATGTCTTGCTAAATATAAATTTTACTTTCAAGACACAGTAGTTTTGCAGAATTTGGCTCATACGCAATAAATCATACGAAACGCGCATGGCCCGGTGGTTAGCGTAGAACGCAAGCGATCTATGCAACTTAGCCAAACGGGCGCGGTCGGTTGTGAGATGGGTGACCGCTAGTGGCAAAAATTTTATGCGCGTTTCCGTGCTTCGGAGGGCACGTTAAGCCGTCAGTCCCTGTTGTTGCCGATAGATAACAGTCGTTTAATCTTGTCGAAGGCCTTATGGGCGGTTTGAAAACATCCGAGAGCAGGTTGGCCACCAACCCGCATTGGAGCAGCGTGGTGGAGTAAATTCCAGGCCTCCAATAATGGGGAGAGACCCGTGCCCAGCAGCGGGACACAAAAAGGGTTGCAGCCACAACAATAAATCATAATATAGTCGGGCATTTAGAGTTTGCTCGTAGGGGTGTATCCGTTGAGAGAAATTGATTGAATTCCCAGTCCCATGTATGTTAGTTACGAACTCAAACCAATCCTACATCGCTAACTAGAAAATCCCTGTACGATAGATCGCCGCATAACAAATTTATTATTCACTCAATACTATACAATTAAGTTGGTGAACTTGAAGTGCGTATACCCCTGAGGCTGGAGTAGTGAGCTACGCAGCGCTCGAGAATAAGATTGGTATACACCAATCTTATTCATATGGAGTATCTGTTTGTAAAAAAAAAATAACCGCTTTCTACTACATCCATATGAATATTTATACGGTACTTATACCAAAATAACATTTTTTACAATATTTGTCTGTCTATATATCTGTCTGTCTGTCTGTCGGTCTGTCTGTCTGTTTGTTCCGTATGGTAGTGGAAACATTTACGAGTAGGTGCGTTTGCACAGGAGGACGTTAAGGCGTCGTTCCCGGTTGTTATCTACAGCAGTCGTTAAAGCTACAAAATCGGAGGTTTAAAAACATATGACAGCGGGCTGACAACTAACCCGCATCTTCACCACTCCGCATTTGGCCAGATGGCTTGGATCTGGAAATCACCACCAATCTTATAATAATTACAATCACATTATAGAAACCAAGTTCGCGCGCTCAAATTGATGCATGTTGATTGGTGCCATTAATGGCACCAAACGCCTTTTAAAAACAAAAGAAGTCTAATAAAATAATTTTTCGCAGTTTTTCCATATTTTTGTAGTATTTTATAGCTAATTTGGTCAAAATAAAAATATTTTGTTTGTCAGATATGACAGCTGTAGGAATCTATTTGTGCTTCAATTTTGACAGCGCGCTTGTATGAAGACACTCATTCTATACGTATTTATTCTAAGACCACCAACAGACGTACCCAAAACTATATAATAAAGTTCGCTTGATACCACTAGATTTATTTTACGAACACACCTAAAAATATGCTATTTTAATTATCATGACCCACAGTCGTCTTTAAAGCCATTATCTTTATAACCTATTATTATGATGTCTCTAAATAGGTTTACGTAATATCACAAGTCTCGCAAATAGCATTTTTATAGCGCAGCGATGTGACAATGGCTATCTTATTAACAAAATAAATCAAGCAGTATTTAATGGAGATCATTAATTGTTCTTTCTTCACGTTCCCATAAGGAACACTCTTCGTTTTTCTACCAGATCTCCTTCACAACTGTTGCAGTTCGTCAGTGAAACTCTATTTAAGCCTGAGAAATATCGGCAAAGATATATCCCGTAAGCAGTCCGAATCGTCAACGACCCAAGATTGACTGACAGGCTAGAACCGCTTAGCTTGCGAAGAGACATAGGATCGCTCTGCGTATTCTACCGACTTTACTATGGTGAGTGCTCCTAGGAAATCTTCAAATTGATGCCTACATCACCATTCCATGATTATACCACCAGACAAAGGTTAAAGTTCCACCGGCACCTCTCTCCTACCTCTCTGGACTCGTGGCGGTCCTCCACAGTCCGCTTTGCACGCTCCTTTTTACCACGGACGTGTAGGTTATGGGACAACCTTCCAGCTGAGGCATTCCCAGTGGACTATAACATGGGGTTCTTCAAGAAAGCTGTAAAAAAAGCTCTCCTCCAAAGCTAGGTTACCCGTGTCCATAGGCGACATAGGTTTTGGCCTGTAATGCCACATTTTTATCAACTAATTTCATTATTTATGATAATGAATTTTCACTTTAGTTTGCACCTTAGTTTCCCCTTAATCACCAACAATTTTATTATTTATAATAATGTGAAAGGGTTAATAAATAGAGCCGATCAAATCTTAAGCCTTAACCTCGAAAAAGTTCTATAATAGCGAAATAATAGCTAGGAGGTTACGTAAAGAACGTATAACCATTTAAATGCTTTTTAAAGTACGGCTTTCATTAGCACAACTTCTGAACACGAATAAAAATTCGCAGCAAAATATACGTTAACTTAATACACTTTTTTATTTTTTCAGGTGAGTCCCACGCGAGCGTAAAATAAGGTAATATTATGTATTATATTTATAACCCCATTTCCCATATTTCCCATATTGTATAACTTTGATGAGTTTGAAGAATGAAGCTTATATGAAGGAAGGAGGCAGAAAGTTTTGAACCCCTCAACATACGACAATGCAACACACGTAATATTTTTGCAATTTTTTTGGAGGCTTGAAATATTCACAGAATATTTAGTTACATATTCTGACTTGAAAATATAAATAAGTTAAAATAAATTTTAAGTATTGTACGGGAGCACATACAATTAATGTTATTTTTTGCCGTTTTTTTATAGATAACGATACTGAACCATTCGCGCGCGAGTCGGACTGGATCTTAAACTTTGTTTTTTTTTTCAGCTTCTTGATATTTTTGTAAACAAACAGACAAAATATGTCATATCTGATGTTATCTATTTATTTAATTTGTAAATTATTACGAATACCATACGATCATAAAAAAATGTACCCGGGACTCGGCAAGGAACCCCTGTGTCCTGTGTTAGCTATCACTGCTTACGGTAGCTGTAACACGTCTTAAAATAAGTTTTTACTTCTGTATTTAGCAGAAAGTATTTCTGAACAAATGCCGCTGTAACTGGAGTGTGAACAATGCCGATCACACCTGACTGCGTTCTGTGACGTCACAGGATACAGTAACTCTTTTGTTTGTTTACATTCAAACAGAATCGGTGGTATTTCTGGTGAGTTACATATATTATATCAGGTATGATGGAAATGTTTATTTTAAATAGTCCTACAAAATAGCTGGTTCAGCGGCATTTCAGAAGGGGCTTCACTTTATGTTCATGATCCTCTCTAACGCGGGTGAAACCACGGGGCATAGCTATTTATCAACAAATCAAATTCATTATTTGCATGACCAGGGGTACAAAAAGATTTAAAATACAGATTTTGATCGGCTAAGTTCTGCCTGATAAGGCATGCATTGGTTTAAATGATTTATCAAAATTATTTGAATTAATTATGATACTATGTGCACTAAGAGCAATATCTTTTCTATTATATTCTAGTCTAATCGGTATATCTGTATATATTGGTATATACTGACACACACGATAGCTGTCTCGTGTGCTCCTTGTCGCCCCACAGTCATGCTGCATAACGAATACCCATTGTACCTGAAAATTTATTTAAAACAGGGCTGGAGTTTTTTTCCGCCCGCTTTTTTCTCCTAGCCCATATATGCCTTAGCGCACCCAAAGCGGATGACGGTCAGCTGATGGCCGTACAACAATGACAAACATCAAGTGTATATTATTACCCAGGATGTTAATAAACTATTTCATTTCATTTCAACTATTTCATATCTTCAGCGCGGACTTACGAACCTCATCGCTTGTGAAACCTTTTTTTTGTATCGGGGGGGAAACCTTCAAAAGATACCCGGCACCTTGGAAAACAATACCGGGTTATGTGGGATTTGACCGCACTAAAACCACCTCGGTGGCCTGCCTCTGCGCTTAAATATAAAATAAATAACCGCTGACCACATGGACACGCCTTAATAATATGTTTACAGTCTGATTAATTTGTGGAAATTTACAAATTTTATTTAATTTACAAATCGGTCGTTATTTTAAAGTGAAATATCAATGTGGCAAAATATTAATAACTGTTAATATTTAATTTAGCTTTTTATTTTATCTTGTACTCGAATTAAATTTGCAAATCTTGCTGGTGATTTTACGGCAATTTTATACATGTATATAAAAAATGACTTGCTTAGCCTTTTTTTGAACACTATCCTTGGTAAGTGCGGACTGAACAAAGGGAAAAACGTCGCAAAAATTTGACAAGGTTTACTTCAGACTAGTAGGGGGAGTGCATACGGGACTGCATACTTATGCCTGCCCTACACGTTACGAGAAATCGTTCACAAAAAATCAACAGTCCGTTTCTTCAGATTTATCGCAAACGATTAACCATCCACACGTGCGATAAATCTGAAGAAACAGGTCTGTTCAGAGTAATCTGAACGATTTCTCGTAACGTGTAGGGCAGGCATTACGCTGGACGCATGGAAAAATGGAAATAGGCGTCTCCATGTACTGATAGTAAGTAGATAGAGGCAATAATATGATCACTATGTGATTTACAAAAAGTAGGATGTGTGATAAAGGCCAGGATACTAACAGGTCTGCTCAAACATGATTTGCAGTTGTGGCGACGGGCTAACAACTGTTGGTTCACAAGTTCACATCAAAGGCGGTTAGGGCCGGTACACACTGACACCATCCACATGAAATAAGGTTTTCCGTGTGCCTATAGAAGTGGCCAAAAATTTGAATATTGTGCTTTTTTAAAAGTAGAATGTATGGCCACATATCAAATTTATTTAAACTTAATTTTATCTACCTGCTAAGCATCCTAAATGTCCATATAAGGGTCTTTGAATTCAGATTCAATGAACTGAGCAGGATGTGTGAATAACATGTTTCTACAATGAGACAAAATTAAATATAAAAAAAGTTCAAACAGTGTAATTAATATCAGGTCATAGGTCTGCTACACAAACACGATTTGCATTTGCGGCGATGCGCTAACAACAGTTGGTTTACATCAAAGGCTAGTAGGGGGAGTGCACACTAACGCGTTTCCGTGTGTCTATAGAAACGGCCTTAATTTGATCACTAAGTGTGTTGGGATTTTTATAGCCCATTGCCTTAGTATACACAGCTTTAAGCTAGACTAAACTAGATGAACAGATTTATTTAGTTGCGGTTAAAAGTAAAATGAGATCATTTTTTATGAAACTTAATAAATATCCGGAGTTACGGTGTTTATGACCACACTGCGTGGTAAATTTGTGTGACCATGTGTGATTGTGTGTGTGTGACATTTGTGTGACAATAATATTACTTTATTATTAAATTAATTAAATTAAAAATTAAAATTAAATTGACAAAAAAATGTAAATTAATTAATAAGTAACGACCGTACATACGTTTCTGTAGCTTTGGGATTAAGATCTATTATTATTACGGAAAGGTGCTTCTTGCCTGATCGTAAGAGGCGACTAAAAAGGGGCTTCGGGGTTGCGGGCGGTGAGAAACATCTTTCTTATAATAATTTCTGTATTTCATCGAAACTCAAAATTGTACAACAAGAAGAAAACCAGTCTAGTTGAAATCAGAAGGTATCGTACAAATAAGCCCGGAAACGCCTATAGGCAATTTTAGTTATAATTAAAATTATCCAATCAGATACGAGTACCTACCGAATAATACATATTATTATTTCAATTAACGCATACAAACAGTTCGTCTAATAAAGATCATTATCAACTGGATGGTTTAACTTTTTATTTTGGTGACTGAATTAAGAAAGCAAGCGTGGAAATAATCTTTACTTTGATAACTCCATTGTTATAAAGTTAGGTAAAAACTCCTTTGCAACAATCCGCAATCAGAACGTATGATGGTGTAGTATACGTGCTACTGCATGAAAAAAGTATACACCATCATACGTTCTGATTGCGGATTGTTGCAAAGTAGTTTTTACCTAACTTTATAACTGTGCATTATTTTAAATTCTGAATAATCACAATTCAGAACTGAAATAATCTGATCAATTCACTGTTTATTATCTGCACTTGCCTTAACCGATTTCCAATTTTACAACAACGGTCGGCTGTTCCGAAAATAGCCGACGTAGCCCGAATGTGTCCGAAAATAACGAACACGCGCACGCGCCGACGTAATTCTTGACCCTATTTCAGAAATTTCTTAACTTCTATACATAGAACGTTGGGTTACCACGCAACGTGAAAATGAGATGTTTCCTGTTATCTTCTATATCTGTATATCTGTTTATTTCGAAGACGTTGAAAAAAAGGTTTCACACGTGGTTTTGTCCTGAAAATAATAATAATAACGCTTCACATTTATAGCCCCACAGTAGGGTAAATATACTCTGTTTCGTGTTTGTCAGAGACAGAAACACAAATACCCACACCGATAACAGAAATTTTAAACTCCTCATTCAAACTGCTTCGCCGGGAATCGGACCCAGGACCCTCCGATCGGCAGTCAGGAACGGTAACCATTACGTCACGCGAGTCGTCTGAAAATAATATGTAGTGGTTAGAGTGGTTATAATTTTTTTGACCCACAGCTCGATTGCACTACACACCCTACCCTACTCTATAATTGAGACAGAGCCGTGCCCTGCAGTGATATGCAAGAAAGAGTTATTTAAAAGAATCGGTACCAAAATACGAAATTACACTTAAATATTTAAAATTTTCGGATAAGCTTCGATAATATATTAAGATAGATTTAAGGTGAACTATTTTATTATGGACATATATTTAAGCCAAAGTATTTTCTTTTTAGTATATACCACTATAAAATTACATTTTTTGTTTCAAAAAAAATTTTTTTTCAAATAAGACAAAAATTTAACATTAATTAAACAGCAAAATTTCTTTTAAAATAATTTTGTTAACATGGAACTACTATTTTTTAGCGTTAATACTATTTTTTTTATGAGTCCCATTCAAATGCATTAAGTATGGTCACCCGCGCACTCGAACCGACACTCTATATGATATTACTGTAATATGGAAGACACAAATAATACAAATAAGTAGTACCAATTCCAACTACTGTTACGTCAGCCCCAGTTCTTTGATACTCGTAGGTTATTCAAGTCTTTTCTTGTTTATTTGAATGGAGTAACTGACGATCATGTAACCATAAGTGGTTACATGTTTAGTGGTCTAGGCTAGCTAGGCTAGGCTAATCTTAGCCCTATAGCTTCAGGATTAAGAATAGAGCTACGGTGTCCCCTGCCTGATCGAAAGAGGCGACTAAAGCCACGGGAAGGACGGCGGTGTGGGCGTGGCCGCATGCCACTGTGAGCGCCTGAGGGTGCAGAAGAGCGCATCTGCTCTCCCGAAGATGGGCCCGTTCTGGAGCGCCGCGCGTGGAGGACACGGTGCGTTCCAATGGAGATCCCGAGTCCTCCCCAAGCGTAGAGACCGTAAGGTCGGTGGAGTATTCAAGTCTACAAATTAGTACTTTTAGACGCTAACAGAGAGGTGTTATAAGTTTAACTGATTTATAAATAAAATATAATAAATAAAAAATAAATAAAAGGGTTGATTCGTACATAACTTTTTTTCCTAATAAACCTACATTCATACCTTAAAGTTTTTCCAGTAAGTGTAATAAGTTTAGGATTATTTCACTTTTTTTATTTTCTTTCTTTAATCAAAATTCGGCTAAGCTAGATATGCTACCAGCTGTTTCCTTTATATATTTAATATTTTTTGTGCGTGTCTTCGTGTAGGTAATGTGGGAGGCAAATTTACGCGCGGTATCAGCTTGAAAAAGTTTTCTCCCCCCTGAACAAGAACCTCAAATTTCTCCCCTCCCCAGACCAAGAACTTTCCCCCCCCTCCCTGACCAAGAACTTGCCCCCCCTCCCTGACTAAGAACTTGCCCCCCCTGACCAATAACTTGCCCCCCCCCCCCTGACCAAGAACTTGCCCCCCCCCCCTGACCAAGAACTTGCTCCCCTTGACCAAGGACTTGCCCCCCACCTGACCAAGAACCTGGGTACGCCCATGGCTGCAAAGCTTTCTTACCGAATCAGCAAGATAAATACAAAAAATGCAAACATCGCGAAAGTTCTTTTTCAAAACCGCTAGGCAATTAAAACAAACGGGCTTATTCTAAACATCGAATCGTACTGAGGCTTTTATAAATAAATCTAACTGATTTACTGCTGTTTATGCCTAATGATAGTTATTGGGCAATTTGTCTTATCCGCCAATAAAACTGGACTGATAGCGTGTTTGTTTTAGACTGGTTTTCGTGATTTCGTGGTTTGAAAAATACAATATTGATATAATTTTATACTCAGTACTGTGCTCAGTACAATGCAACGATGGTATCCAGCAGGAAAGACACGGAGATACCGAGTTCAAATCCTCGGCGTGCACTTCTGACAAAGACATTTGTAATGTGCGAATTTACCGCTGCTCCACGGAGAAAAATATTGCGATGGTAAGTATATTATGGAAAATATTGTGATGTTTTATTTATTATGAAGTTTTCCATCACCGTGCCTGAGAGAAACTCATAATTTCTCAAGTATCACAGTAGTCCACACTTGATGGACTATATCCCTTTCACTAGTGAGACGAGACCTGTGCCCAGCGGTAGAAAATAAAAAGGGTTGTAAAAAATTAAACGGTTATGAAAGACCAAAAATGGGTACAATACAGTTCAGCTAAAGATATCGCTGGAAGAATTAAGGTAGATACTTTTATGATGTTAAAAATTAGAAAAAAAAATTAAAGGTGTCAATTTCTTTATCTAATTTAACGCCGCAATTTTATAAGGCCCTCTTCTAACCTCAGAAAATTGCATCGGCATTTTTCTATTTAAGATTTCAATTTCAAAGAAAAATTACCCTAAACAAAAATCTGAATGAAAACACGAAAAAGGTAAATTCATAATTTGACGCCTTTGAAATGTAAATCATGATAACAAGCTTCGCGTGACGCTAAAATACCGCACGACGCACTCGGGTAAGGGCCCCGAATTATGATTCCATTTTGCCTAAATTCTGAGTGAACGCTGTTTTAAATTAATTCTACTGTGATAATTTGGTGTGATGTCAAACGGCATATAGAGGCTGCGAATATTAGATATAACCATAGATTTATTATGACTTTGTATGTAGTATATATAAAAAATCTATGGATAGGTATAACACTCTCATGTGGGAAGCTAAATTATAGAAACGAGAACAAATACGAGTATACTGTGTATATTTTCAACATAATAGCTTCTTAAATTGTTTTTATATTTTATTCAACACCGTTAGACATTAAGAACATCGGTTACTCAAGCACATGTCTCGAGATCCCGAGTTCAAACTCCGGCGAGCACCACTGACTGAAATTTTAATTTAAAAAAATAAGATGTACACCAATGAAACGAAATATATTACGACCTAAATTTTTATTATTATCGAGATGAGACTTGTGCCCAGTGACCACAGCCAGCCCAGATATTAAAAAGTGTTGAAAAAAGATGAATATCTTCTATCTTAGTGTGATATAGGTGTATATACTTCTAAATTCGAACTTTCCGACAAAGTTTTAATTTTTTTGAAAAAAAAATATTTACAAACATCGCCTCTCTTTCGCAATAAAAAAATCTAGCACGGGAAAGATTGGAAACGAGAAAATATGATAAAGAGATTTTATAGCTATGTACTCAAAATATGCTACTATTGTACAATTACCGCATAGAAGCAGGTGAGTTATAAACTAAAGTTTTTAAATAATCTGCAGAAGTTCGGGAGCATATCAGTAGGCAGAGATACAAATATAAATATAAATATGCTTTATTGTACACCATAACAGCAAAACCAACACATAACAATTTATACAATTTCAATTAATAGAAGACAAAAGGCTGTCTTATCTCTTCTAGCGACCTCTTCCAGACTACCTTAGGGTATAGGAAAAGTCGGTAAGGCAGCGTGTGGGTGAGGTGCACATCGATAATAAAATTTAAATATACATAGAAATACATAAATATTTATACTTAACATAAATATCCTTACATACGTAAATTGTACATGTTTACATATATAAATACATACATACATAGATATATTATTATGTTGCGGGTATCCTATGATTCCAATAGGTATAGGATTTGAAGATGTTATTTTTTATGTTCCTCATTTTGCTTCATGATAGTAATTGTAAAGACGAGTCTTGAAGGAAGCAAGGGAATCAGACAGTCGGATAGAAGAAGGAAAGAGTTCCGAAGACGGTTAGCAGACACAGTGAAGGAGTTTGCAAAGAAGGAAGTAGAGTGAACAGGAGTAACAAGGAGTAACAACAACAACAGGTTTTCAGTGGAACGTAGGAAGCGATTGTGAGCGTGTGATAATCTATGTTACGAAGTCCATTTCGCTATGAGTGTTCTAAGACGTGCATATGTACATTGTTCTAGTGTGCGTAGCGCTCAAGTCAAATAACTGTCAAGTAACTTCAGCTTGACAACTAAACGTAGAAGATACTTGTGAGTAAGCTAATATTTTGGTTTTTGGCGGGAAGTCGAAAAAGACATTTTGTACTTTTGTTTTATTTTTACATTCTTGGTGTATTTTTGAGTTATGTCGGATATATTTGATGGCATTTTGTTCGATATAGGTTAACTATAGTGCACGAGTGTTGTGAATTAAAATAACAGTGCAAAAATATGTTTTTTCGGCTTGCCTCCAAAATTCCATTGGTCACGTTCTAATAAAGAAGCCTCGCTTTAAACGACTTACTGACTTTACCTATTATTACTCGTCCAGTTTCACCGAAACTGGCAAAAAAGTGATGCAAGAATTATACTTGACGCTGGCAATATGCAGAGTTTGCGATGCCATAATTGAGGAAAAAAACGGCAAATTGTTTGTAAAGTAGGTTTACGATCGAGATGTTTACGTGATAACGTCCGCACGAGAAAATCTCCATTCGTTTGTATGCCGCTAGAGTGAGAGAGACGGAAGATCGGTCCACTCACTCGAACGCTATGCCAGCCTCCGCTCGTGAGGATTCCGCGTGACAAGTTTCACGGAATGACTGGCAGCGCTCGAGATGAGACGGGAGATCGGTCCGTCTCTCTCTCGTTATACCTGCGATCGCGCTCGTGAGGTTTTGGTGTGACACAAGTTTCTGAACATGTCACCCGACTAAAACGATTTTAAAGACGTTATCACGTCAAAAAAGCTAACATTTTTAAAAGTTTTTTGTTAAGCCATTAACATGTTATAACATAAATATCCAGATTTCTTTTCTGACGTTTTCTGGTTACATCTACAACCAGAGCAGAATATCTATACCTTAAAACTAACCATGCGAATATACAATACGTTGTTTTGAACATAAATTGTCGCGCTGAACCTCGAGCGGTGATAAAATGCCGCACAGCACATATTTTCGTAATCTCATATTTTACATTAATTTGACTGTTACATCGAGGGTGTTGGTATATGGTTGTATAAAGTACTCTGTGTGAAATGAAATGTCTACCTAAATATTCTATGAGCGCACTTTTACCTTTTGCTTTGGTACAAATGAAATAAATTTGACACTGTATGAAACGCTTTAATATTGTACGATGTCACTTCAACCAATGAAAAGCCTTCGTTACGTTTCTAGATTAAATTGTCCCATTTTAAGAGGACTTCATGAATATTTTGTTTTGATTTGGAGGTGACAGACAATACGCCAAAGTTAGTATAATTAAAAAAAAATTACGGGTTGCACTCCGGGAGTGCCGGCAGAAGTGAAAACTTGATTAATAACGTTGTGCATTTTTGATTTATTGGAATAGTTAGGGAATAATTTTGAACGAATTGCTTTTATTATCAATATAAAAATACTATTATTTATGTCGTAGAATACAATATTTATTTATTGCGCTATCGTACACAAACATTACAATTTATATTTCATTTTCTAATTCTTTTCAATTTTTACACTTTGATATAATTTTTTTAACCCATTTTTTATGAAAATCGATTTTTTTAATTTTTCGAAACCCTTACAATCGATTAAAAAATAAACTTTAAGATTAATCGATTTCAATGTTACAACACTACTTACTCTCCAACCGTCTTACGGTTTTTCGATCAGCACACGTGACCTGACGCGAGTTTCACAGTTTTTACCCATCCCACAAAAGTGCTCAACGCCGCTAAAGAAGTTTTCACTTCAATAACATTCTGGTTTTACGGTTGAAAATATTTTCGGATTGCTTGTAGTTTAAACATATCTAACAGCCATAGCTTAACCCGCTCTGTTAAAGTTTTTAAATCTTATCTAATACTGCTTTAGAGACAGTCTGCTGTTATGACAGCAGAACGGACAGACAAAACAGTCTAAATAATAAATAACTAAATAAATAACGTTTGTCACTCATAGCCCCACAGTAAGGTAGATATACCCTGTGTCGTGGATGCCATGGACTACCACAAGAACAGAAACACAAACACCCAAACCAAGAACAGAAATTTTAATCACATCATTCAAAAATCTGTTTCGCCGGGAATCGAACCCGGTACCTTCCTATCGGCAGTCTGGCATGGTAAACATTACGCCACACGAGTCGTCAGTCTCGGAAGTAAGTTCCATTTTTACTTTTATTTAATTTATCTTATTTGTTTTTTTAGTAAGGATTCATAAAAACTTGGGTCTGATATTTCAACCAGTTGTGATGTGATGAAAGTATATAATATATTTTTACCGAATACAAAACTATGTCATATAAAAATAACCACAGCAATAGTATTATTATAATACAAAGTTTTCCTTGTAAACGTAGTAAATAAATTGTCACGTAAATCTTGTGCGTCCCCTTAATGTCACACGACGTCAACTTAGGCAAGGGACTCAATTTATAACTCCATTTTGCCCAATTTCTGCCAGAATTCCGTATCATACTTTATATTAATTTGACTGAGATAGCATCGGCCTGTTGGCAAATGAAATATATGGTGCAATGGATATTAAGAGGAAATGTGAACGGCATCTACCTTATACTAACGGTCTTACATGTTCCCTACATGTAAAGTCGGGGTTACACACAAGAATGGTGTTCTTAAAGCAATACAGGTATCTATCAACTTCTATTTCCATGTTTTTTTTTATAAGGTCTCTGTACGAAATCAACATAGATGTTCTAAATGTGCCGTTTAGATCTTGTGTACATATTGTTTATCTATCGATTGTTTAAAGGAATAATATTTGATACAAATGAAACAATGAATCTGGTGAAAACTCTACAAAAAATTAAAACGAATGAAAAATCGAAATAGACACGCAATGCCTGAATTAAGACGCTTTAATTTGTTTAATAGTAGCTGAAACTAACACTCCCCTCCGTGTCTTGGCATTGGTCTCCTCTCACTTCTGAAATAAACAATTAATATAATATAATTAAGTAAGTGCACGAAGAACAAGAACAAGAAGCGCGCATGGCCCGGCGGTTAGCGTAGAACGCAAAACGATCTATGCAACTAAGCCAAACGGGCGCGGTCTGGTGTGAGATGGGTGACCGCTAGTGGCAAAAAATTTCATGCGCGTTTCCGTGCTTCGGAGGGCACGTTAAGCCGTCGGTCCCGGTTGTTGTCGATAGATAACAGTCGTTAAACCTTGTCGGAGGCCTTATGGGCGGTTTGAAAACATCCGACAGCGGGTTGGCCACTAACCCGCATCTCCACCAAACGGCATTGGAGCAGCGTGGTGGAGTAAGCTCCAGGCCTTCCCAATAATAAAGGGGAGAAACCCGTGCCCAGCAGTGGGACGCAAAAAGGGTTGCAGCCAAGTAAGTACACGAAGCGCGACGAATGGTACACCTTTGTTCTTCTCCAATCACAGGTCTGCTGGAAGAGATTTCTTTAGAAATAAGCAGTACCTTTGTACAGACTTTGGAAGAACTGTACTTTACGACCGCACGAATTTCGTAAAGGGAGGGGGTGGGGAGGGTGGGGGAGGGGGTGTCTACCTTCCCCCTTTTATCCTAGACCGCGGAAACGCGTAGTTTTTAAATTATGATAAAAAAAAATTCAAAAATTATAAAAGCAAAAACTAGCCTATGCGTCACTTAAGACGCGGAATTTAGACTTTTAGGGGGGGGGACCCCTTTCCCTTTCCAAAAAAAATAACTGCAAAAAAAAAAAAACTATGCAAAAAAAAACTATGCAAAAAAAAATTGCAAGCATCTACTTATCCATTTTGGGAAGAAATTTTTTTTAAATAAAACATAAATATTCTGATTAGTGTATATTTTTATTAACACTTTAAACATATGAAACAAACCATAACAAAATTTAACAATGTAACATACGATATTAACAAACAGTTAACCTATTTAAAAATATTCTGATTTTTGAATATTTATATTAAAACTTTAAACATATGAAACAAACCATAACAAAATCAAACAATGTAACATACGATATTAACAAATAGTTAACCTATTTAAAAATATTCTGATTTGTGTATATTTTTATTAACACTTTAAACATATGAAACAAACCATAACAAAACAAACAATGTAACATACAATATTAACAAATAGTTAACCTATTTAGAAATATTCTGATTTGTGTATATTAATATTAAATCTTTAAACATATGAAACAAAACATAACAAAATCTTCTTGAAGTTCCACTGCGAGAGAAGCTCAGTAGTATACATGTTTTTACCCTTGCCAGAAGACCCTGCAATCAATAAAATTACAATGATTTGACATGGAAAGTCCAATTAAAAAGTAACAATAATAGTATAAGTTACAATTTATGGAGTATGGTTACCGCTGTAACCTAAATATTTTAGCAGAACGAAGTATGTTGGTTAAATAGTATTCCATAGCAGGGGGGCTGTTTTAACCTAATCTAACCAAATCTGTAGTTTTTAACAACATGTCTAAAAGCAAACACTATTTGGACTATGTCACCAATGTCGACGGAACCCCGCTGCGCGGGGTTCCTTTTTTCTGCGTTGAATTAAAACGTTCTAACCTAACCTAACCTAACCTGTCGTTTTTGAACTGCACTTCTTCTTCTTTCTTTTTTTGTGGGGGGCTTAGCCCCCCACTCCCCCTACTCGGGGGGCTTTGCCCCCCGAGACCCCCCTGCTACATTTTCTTCATCAAAACATAAAGAAAAGGGAATGAAAAGTCCAAAAATATAGTGCAAATGTGCATCAATAGTGACATTTTTTTATGTTTGCTTTTTGCTTGGATAACAAACTGTCAAAAACAGAATTTTGACAACTATTAGAACTTTTTGCCACTTAACACAACTTTTGAAATAAATCTGGTGAGAATTATACATACAAAGTATGTTGTGGTGTTAATAATAAATATACAAAAAATACCTGAAGGAGTAGATTGTGGGCCGTCGTTGGTTGCAGGCTCGGTTCTAGAAGAGCCAGCTCGTTGCTCCTCAGTGTGTTGCTCAACGTGAGGCGCGCCGCGGTGCTCGACGTGAAGCACGTCGTCATCCATTAACGACACAGACACAAGCGGAGTCATCTTCATCATCAGAGTCCAACACTTGCACTGGGTTTTGTGGAGGTGTGTGGCCAAGCGGCTCACAAGAGTTCATCACTTGCACACACAGAGAGATGATTTCGTAACAAGACTGGAGTCTATCACTAGCACTACACTCAACTCTTGGGCGGGGACGCAGCAGAACACGAGGCCTGGGGCTTTGGGGACGCCATGGTAGACAAACGAATGATTTGAACTCAGGAGTACGTAGAACGTCTCGACTTGGCGAAAATAAAAAAAAACAATAACATAACAATAACAATAACAAACGAAATGGCCATTGGCCGTATGTCAAAAACGTTCTTGAAAAAAAAAAATCTTGAAAAAAATTATCGCGTTCTTATACTGCAACACATAAGCTAATGAAACCATTTTAAACAAAAATACAAAAAAAACTAGCTTTAAAAATCAATAGTCATTTTATTTAATTAAATATATGTTTAATTCATCGTAATATTTACTTATTTACGTAATTTATCTTACTTTTATTTATAATAAAGTATTGTTACAAAATGTAATATAAGCGGCACTAGCAATAACGAAACGCAACTGACAGTACTCGTTGACATACTCGTTTTTGTGCACAGAGTATATTTGTATATTGTTTTTGTGGGTTATATTGCTAACTAAATATTGTAAACTTTAAATTTTTTTATCTCAGAAACTATTTATTTCCGCACTAAAAGATTTTACAGGGAGTCTTTCTAGAAGTAGACCTCCCCCCCAAAAAAGTTAGAAGTCGAAATTCGTGCGGTCGTATAGTACAGTCCATCCCAGACTTTTTCCTTAGTCTTACATTTTCCTGCACTTTTTCTGTGTGTGCATAAATAATAATCCATACTTAATATTATAATTTCGAAAGTCTGTCTGTCTGTCTGCTACTCTTTCACGCTTAAAACACTGAACCGATTTTGATGAAATTTGGCATAAACATAGAAAGGTCGTTGAGAAAGAACATAGGCTACTTTTTGCCGCGTTAAAATATCTCATTCCCACGGGAATAAATGGAATGAATGAAATGCGCCGTGTACTGTTATAAATACACTACATGTTATTACTTACTTCATTGACGTCCATTATCATATTTTATAACTTATATTCTATTGTTTTATTCTTATACTTTACTTTTCCTATAGTATTTCTTTACAAAATTATTTAATTTCGGTGTTTGTTTATTTATATTTTCACGCAGCTATCAAAATTGTCACGTCTGACTTTTTTGTTACTTATTTTTTTAATTCATTTTAAGGCATTGTATAAAAATCCTTTTAGCCATTCAGTATTAAATGAAAAGAAAATTTTTATGTTTCTTATTTCATTTCATAGATTAATAAAGTATAGTATTGTCTTTGGCTTAGTCGTGTTTTTATAGTATAATTATTATAAATTATTATTTTTAAATAATAAATTAATATAATGTTCTTCGAATCTTTATATATATATTATACCTATAAATGAATTGCTGTTCGTTAGTCTCGCTAAAACTCAAGAACGTCTGAACCGATATGGCTAATTTTGGTCTTGAAATAGACGTTTAAACGTTTCACACTCATAGCCCCACAGTAGGGTGTATATACTCTGTGTCGTCGGTACCATGGACACATACAAAGACAGATACACAAACACCCAGACCGAGAACAGAAATTTAAACTCATCGTTCAAATTTCTGTTTCGCCGGGAATCGAACCCGGGACCCTTCAATTAGCAGTCCGGCATGGTAACCATTGGGCCACACGGGTCGTCAAATCAAATATTAGTAGAAGTCCATTGGTTCTTCGCGCCATCGTCCAAAAGTTTGACATAGTCTGAATAACAGTTCATCTGTCACTGTTCGTTTTTAATTTTTTATTTGACAGTAACACAAAAACCCCTTGAGATGATAAAGAAACTAATCCTCTTACAAAACTTTTAAGGCAGGACAACGTCTGCGGGATCCACTAGTAAATAAATAAAACAATCATAAATAAACTTTTGACGTGATAACGTCTTTAAAATCGTTTTAGTCGGGTGACATGTTCAGAAACTTGTGTCACACCAAAACCTCACGAGCGCGATCGCAGGTATAACGAGAGAGAGACGGACCGATCTCCCGTCTCATCTCGAGCGCTGCCAGTCATTCCGTGAAACTTGTCACGCGGAATCCTCACGAGCGGAGGCTGGCATAGCGTTCGAGTGAGTGGACCGATCTTCCGTCTCTCTCACTCTAGCGGCATACAAACGAATGGAGATTTTCTCGTGCGGACGTTATCACGTAAACATCTCGATCGTAAACCTACTTTACAAACAATTTGCCGTTTTTTTTTTTCATTTAATTTTAAATGAGGTCAAGTCTCGTCTTGCAGTTTAGCTAGTGTTTCCATAGCTGATTGTCACCTCATGCCAAATGACCAAAAAACTTGAATGTTTTACGATCTATTTATTGTATCCGATATATTTTTGGCCTTCTTAAATATGATCATGTCTCAGAGTACCGTCGCCAACTGAATTGGCTCCCTATTCATAGAAAGCGTAGCTCTAGAATATTCCATGTACTATATTCTCTTTTGTATAACCCTATTTTTTCGTCCTATTTAAAGGTCAGTTTTCAATATGTGTATAAAACGCATGACCGATTACTGCGCTCGGCATCCCATCTGACGGCTTATATTCCACCGCATTCGACTGGTTTTTTCCACAATTCAGTTTCCGTTCAGGCTGTACTGCTCTGAAATGACCTAACTCTCTTTATATGAAAGGCTCCAACACTGCTTTCCTCAGAAAACACTACATGAAACTTCGCAACTAATCAAACACCGATATTTTAATATATTAAACTTTTGTATATTAATTAGGTTAGTTTGTTTTGTTTCGCCTACCACAATTTATCGCCATCATCAAGTGTTAACTGGCAGAGAATGGCAGAGACAAAGACAAAGAACTTTATTTGCACAAATATGGGTGTTTACAAAAGTTGTTAATATATATTTAGTACGCCATATTTACCTTCATGAGGTATGCAAATATTACAAAAATAAAAGAAAAAACTTAATAATAACACAATTTATAAAAATGTACATTATTATCAATTTTATTTTTATTTTTATTTGATCCCATATTCCGCATTTAAAAAATTTAAATTTTTAAATTTTATTTCTTCAAGTATGTATTTATTTAGTTGTTTGTTTATTTAATTATTTATTCATATTTATTTGTACTTCGAATCGAATCCGATCGTCGGCTTTGGGTACCCATATTGCAGAGTTTTTATACACTAAGAGGAAAAAAAGCCGGCGGAGACTAACAATAAGATCGCCCTTGTAAACTGTAGGTTTACAAAAGGGTAAATTAACAACAAATCTAAGTTTACACTTTCTGATTAAACCTTATAATAATAAAAATCATTATATTCATTATCACCACGGTTTTCAGTCCCATAGAAATTCCTCAAACGGAATACCAACCTAAATTAACGTGATTGACATTCCCTTTCACACCGGTCGCGTGATGGCAGACGATTCACAATAGTCGTGTCAGACCACAATAAGCTGACAGCTTTATACAGGACCGGGACACAGGCATTTTTGTTCATATCTATGTATTTTTATGACATAAGAGTATTTTGTCACTTTGTGAGTAAAACTTCTTCACATACCTACATATTAGCGGAATTCCAAAAAAAATAAATGTCGAAGTTTTGTTTTATTTTTATTTTCAGTTGTATCGAATAAAATTCGCCCTCGCTCGCAATTTTGCGCCCGAGTGATGTAGAATGTGGAATTAATGTATTTCGATTACCTCCAAAAATTCGTTAGACACGCTCTTGTACATAGTAGTACCCATTTACTTGAATATCTGACTGATTTGGTTGACAGGTGGTTATAAAACGAGGTAAAATTGGATTAACTTGTTTTTATTTACTTAATATTATTTTAAGCATTCCTTCGATACATCAATCTAATGAACCGATCCAGCAGTATTATTACTGAAAGAACAAACAACATTTTTCTTGAAAAAATACACATTATTGAATAATAAATGCCTGTAAATAGACATTAAAATTGAGGGACCATTTCTAAAAAAGCCTTACAATCCAAGAGTTCTTCTAACTGCAATGACATATAAACAGAAAAGGCTTTTATTTATTTACCAGCTGTGCCCCGCAGTTTCACCCGCTTTAGAGACGATCATTAGCATAAAGTAAAGTCCCTTCTGAAGTGCCGGTGGACCGGCTATTTTGTAGGACTATTTAAGATTATCATTTCCATCATACATTACATATGTGTTACTGTAGCGGTTTTTGCAGCGCACGCCAGAATAGCTCACAGAAAGATTTTTCCCTACTTACTCAAGTAAATCAAAGTATGACGATAAGTATCAACACTTATCGTCATATTTTGGACAATTCACACAATATCTTTATAAATTGTAGCCTATATGTTAAGCTGATGTATAAGCTATATTATTGTAAAGTTTCATTAAAATCCATTCAGTAGTTTTTACGTGAAAGAGTAACAAACATCCATACTTTCAAACTTTCGCGTTTATAATATTAGTAGGAAGTAGGAAGTA
The DNA here is from genome assembly GCA_911387765.1 of Pyrgus malvae. Lineage (NCBI taxonomy): Eukaryota > Metazoa > Arthropoda > Insecta > Lepidoptera > Hesperiidae > Pyrgus > Pyrgus malvae. The sequence continues at coordinate 21,830,007 of OU426960.1, forward strand.
TGATAGGATATAACTGATCGAGGATCTAAAAAATACGGATTCTACAAGTAAAGTAACAAACAGTAGCTACAAGTATAATGTGTTGAGCAGCGTTGGCTGAGTGGTGAGGACCGCGGACTCCGTTTCGGGAGATACCGGGTTCAAATCCTCGGCGCGCACCTCCTTAAAAAAGAAATTTGTAATGTGCGCATTTCATCGATGCTCCACAGTGATGGATAATATTATGATATTTAATGGATTACGATGTTTTCCATTGCCTCGATTGCCTGAGAGATACACATAATTTCTCGAAGGTATGATGTCTACCAATCCGCACTAGGCCCGCGTGGTGGACTATGACCTAAATCCCTCTCACTTGTTAGAGGAGACCTGTGTCCAGCAGTGGGCCATAAAAAAGCTTTGAAAAAAATGTGTATTGATTTACGTACATACATCCACATTATACTTGTAACATATAAAATTATATATGTGATATCGACTTAGATTTATTTAAAGTTACAAAGACCGTAGCGATTTAATACAAGATCCTATCCGCCCTAAAACTCGAAACACTTTATGTTCGCAAAGATTACACAAAATTACTTGATTTACGAACTTCGTAACGTCGAAATTGACTGCGAATATTGAATTACATGTGGCCTGGTTAACATTATTTAACTACAATCTGTGGGATTGTTAACTTGCGTTGCCAGCTTTGTATTCAAGGGTCTTTTTATGCCTTTCTTGAAGGACCCAATGTCGTAGCCCAACGTGAATACCACAGAGGGAAGTTTATTCCACAGTTTGCATGTTCGTGGTAGAAACGAACTTGAAAAATGGACTGTTGACTATTGCCATATGTCCAGGTGGTGGGGGTGATACTCTATCTAAAACAACTGGAACTAAGAAATTAACATAATCAGCCCTTCTTATCTCCACCAACCCGCATTGGAGCAGCGTGGCGGAGTAAGCGCCAGGCCTCCCCAGTATTGGGAAGAGACTCGTGCCTCGTATGGGACGCAAAAACGCAGCCCTTGGAGCATGACAAAAGTCTATAAAATCATTTGCTTCTATTTGTCAACCCTCTAATACCTGTTTGTTTCTGTTTTTCACTAACTGTGTCACCGTTAGCGTCCCTCAAATTCTGCGGAATTTTAAATTCAAAGAAATCTGTTTTTTTTTTCCTGTTTTGATATTTTTGAAGTTTCAGTTCTACACCAGCCGCAAGATTATGCTTACTTTTATAGGCAATTTCATCCAAAGGTTCAAAGATCGTAGCCCCATAAGATAAGAACCTATCCGTCGTAAAACACGTTACGAAGATTACCCGAAATTACTTGATTTGTGAGCTTCGTCGGAGCTTCGTAAAGTCGAAACTGTCTACGAATATTGAATTACACGAGGCCTCGGTAGCATTGAATTATTGTCTTTGAAACTCACAACGTTAAGGGAGCTGGCTTCTTTATCTGTTTTAATACCGTAGTATTTTTTAGGGTTCCGTACCTCGAAAGGAAAAAACGGAACCCTTATAGAATCACTTTGTTGTCCGTCCGTCTGTCTGTCAAGACCCTTTTTCTCAGGAACGCGTGGAATTTATATCAAATACTCAGATCTACTGTCCCTTAGGGCTGTGAAAATATCAAACTTCTAACCCAGTGCAATCAAAAGATACAGCCGTTTACGAGTATGGCGCAAATTTCCGCAAATTTTCGACACTCGCAAGATAAACAAAACCTACAGAGTAATTCCCGTTAACGCAGAATTAGCATTTAGCACTTATAGCACTGATAAAGGAAAAATTGCGAAAAACGTAAATTTTTAGTAACATCATATTAAAAAAATATTTTACGGAACCCTCGGCGCGTGAGTCCGACTCGCACTTGGCCGATTTTTGTAGTCGACCTAAATTAACAATACAGTAACTTATTATAAATAGGGAGGATCTCAAAATTGACCGAACTTGCTTACGAAATATTTATCCGTTATCAAACCTGCTTTAATACGGGTTATTTATTGGTTAATTTACTGGCTAAGTTTTCCAAATAAATCTATCTAAAACCGCCGGAACTAATAAATTAACGTGATCTTCGAACCTAGGAAAACGTCTTTAAAATAATATCGTTATTTCTCCAATCTCCAATGCTAGTAATGTCTCACAATCCTATAATAGGATGGGACTAAAAATATACAATAACCTACCGGAATTCCTCCAAATAAAAGCAAATAATGAGTTTAAAAAGGAACTTAAAACGTATTTACTGGAAAGGGCATATTACTCGGTCACTGATTTTCTAAACGATAAAGCGGCATAAAGGAATTCCATAAAAACCTGGGAGGTTTTTTTCCGTCGGCTTTTTTTCCTCTCAGTGTACATAAACTCTTCAGGGTACCTAAAGCCGACGATCGAATCCGATCCGAAAAGTAAAAATAAATAAAATTAATAAACTAAAAGGCGCAATATGGGTACAAATAATGATAAAAATAGTACAATAAAAAAAATAGTATAATAAAATAAATAACACTATTTCAATGTACATTTTTATTGTTTTGTAATTTGTAATTAGTTAAGTTTTTAATTATTGTAATATTTACATACCTCATAAAGGTAAATATGGCGAACCAAATGTATAAAAACACCTTTTGTAAACACCCACATTTGTACAAATAAAAGTATTTATATAATACAAAGTATTATCCGCCCTAAAATACTTAGTATTTACGAAGATTACCCTTACTTGATTTGTGGGCTTCGTCAGAGCTTCGTAAAGTTGAACATGTCTACGAATATTGAATTACCTTGGTTAGTATTCGTAAGGATTTATTGGGCGGTTTTCCATTAGCCGGTCCGGCACCGGCACGGTACCGGCATGGCCGTCCACCGGCACCGGCGCCGGGGCTTCGTTTTTCCACTGCGCCGGTTGTTGATGCCGGTTTACGCCCGGTAAGTGGTACAGTAATAACACGAACTTCAGCATGACGACACGTAAAGTACAACGCGAGTCACGGTGTCGTATGAAAACGCCATGACGCGTACGCACTGAAACGAACCACAAACCAAATACGAGTCTTTCCGTCCGCTTCTCGTCCCCCTACCCGGCCCGCGCACTCACACACGCACACAATTACAACACACATGTAGTTTTGCCGGGCCGGCACCGACTGGGAATCTTGCTGCCCCGGCGACGGCGACGGCGCCGGTGGGACTCAACGCCGGGCCGGCGCCGGTGCCGGTAGGTGTAAAAGCAAGCCATACATTTTCATACGTTTTTGCTTCCCCGGCAACGGCACGGCGGCGGCGCCGGCGTCAGTGCCGGTGCCGGGCCGGGTAATGGAAAACCGCCCATTGTCTGTGGAATTCTAAACAATAAAGGAATCAGATCTTTTATTATTAACTGATGCCATACAAGTTTTATTTTTCTCGTAAATTGAGATATACATATATCTGAATTTTACATTGATAGCAAAATGTTCTCACTCGCTACACTATAACAATCATGATTAATTAGTCGGCTTGGAGTTTACTCAATGAAGATATTTCATTGCAGATCACTGGAGATGCGAGTTTTGACTGGCTGCAATCCTTTTTGCGTCCCACTGCTGGGCACGGGTCTCTCCCCATTATTGGGGAGGCCTGGAGCTTACTCAACGACGCGGCTCCAATGCGGGTTGGTGGAGATGCGGGTTAGTGGCCAACCCGCTGTCGGATGTTTTCAAACCGCCGATAAGGCCTCCGACAAGGTTTAACGACTGTTATCTATCGACAACAACCGGGACTGACAGCTTAACGTGCCCTCCGAAGCACGGAAACCCGCATAGATCATTTGCGTTCTAAGCTAACCGACGGGCCATGCGCGCGTGTTTTGACAGCTAACCTAACATTAGAACTGCATTTTGATTGCTTAGAAATATAAGCCATAACAAGGACAAAGATTTTTTCAAATTTTAATGGAGACGACAAGCATCCCGGCGACGGAGACGTGGTTTTAAATGGCTGAATACCATGAATATTTTTACACAATCTCAACCAATCCTGTTTTTTTTTAGGTCGTATGCAGTTGCGCTGTTACATTGTTATACTGGATGTTCATGGTCCTCCCATGTAAAGTGTGGCTAACATGATGTCTAGCCGACAGTCTGGCCGGCATGTAAGTCTGACCAGCAACCATGCACAAGCAAAAAATTGCTCACGCAGCGGTAGCACTTCCTCGGCTGAACCATAAAAATTCTACCAGCTTTAGAAGTGTGGTAATTTTTAACACGCTTATTTAAGCTTCACCTGTATATTTGTGAGTTTGTGAGCTTGTTTGTAACACTACTTTGGACTCAATTTTGACCCACTTTCAACGGACAGATTTAATTCAAACTTATAATTCCAAGAACTTGAAAAATATTTTAACAATAGGGTCTTGGACACTATGCACAAAAAAATTCAAAATCCTTATCTTAAAAAGGTTGCACTAAATCACGCTTGGAAAGCAATATAATTATTATTATTTTTTGTGCATGATTTAAATTAATAATAATTAAGTCAATTGACTATATATGATAAGTGACGTCACTTATCATTTTCTCATACAAAATGTATGGAGATGTCAAGTTTTGACAGCTCATTAAAAGTATCTCAATTGACTTGGTAGTCCAAGACCGGATTAATCGTACTTAAAATGAAAAATAAATAGAGTTTAAAAAACTAAAAAACATGCGTTTGAAGCACATCAAACAAAAAAATCAAAAAATAATTATGAGCACGAAATAATAATGAACAAAAAATACTAGCATTATAGTGAAAAGTGGGGCGCTACGTGCCTTTTTTTTCGTATGTATATCCAAGCAACACACTTTTCTACTAGTATTTTTTGTTCATTATTATTTTCTGCTTATATTAAGGATGAGCAGCGATGGCCGAGTGGTAGAAAACCGGGGTCTTCGACGCGACCGATCCCAGGTTCAAATCCTCGGCTCGCACCTCTGACAAAGAAATTTGTAATGTGCGAATTTATCGCTGCTCCACGGTGATGGAAAATATCGTGATACTTCATTGATTACGATCTTCTCCATTGCCGTGCATGCCTAAGAGAAATTTATAATTTCTCGAAAGCATGACGTCCACCAATCCGCACTTGGCCAGCGTGGTGGACTATGGCCTATATCCCTCTCAATTGTGTGAGAAGGAGACCTGTGCCCAGCAGTGGGACATAAAAAAGGTTTAAAAAAAATATATTAAGGATTATATTTCACTTTTTGGTGTGTTTCAAAAGCGAATTTATAAGTTTTTTAAACTATATTTATTATATTGAATGAGATGAAGCAGCAGACAACATGTACGCCACGTAAAGTTAGGAAGTTGCTTCAACACACGGACATTATCTTCAGATTTTAGTATTGTTGGTGTCCATATCAAGCAAGATTGTTCTTAGCTGAAGTTCCTTTTACGTTTTCAAATACATTAGAACGACAGCAAATGGGGAAATTAGGGTAAATAGGAGTAGGAGAAGTAGATAGAAGAACAAAATAATGAGAAGTCCCAAAAAAGTTTCGAAAAACTTAATTCAGCATCAAATTCCAAGTAGGCCTTATTACCAAAAGCTATTAAAATATCCCTAAAGCTTTATTACTCGCTTATTAAAAAGTCTCTTGAGATACACTTTTAATTTAATTTACGATCAAAGTACAGATATTTACATAATTATTAAGTAATTTTGTACAGACACATGATTAACAAGTTCTCTACTTCGTAATTTGTCTTGTCTTAAGAGTTCATTATCCTGAATATTACCTATGTAAAGGCGCTTTATTATGGATATAATGGGTGTGTTATTAAAGATATAATTGATATTTTGTGTTTTATATTAATGAGTCAGAGAGCCAGAGGCTTCGCCCGCGTGGACCCGTTTTATAGGTTCCCGTAGGATAAAAACATCACAAAAAATATGTCCTACTCCAAGAACCACTCTATCTGTGTTCCAAATTTCATTAAAATTGGTTCAGTAGTTTAAGCGAGTAAAATATACAATACTGTAGAACATTATTTTGATTCATCTCATAGGGTTCAGCCAGCGTTTGCAATGTAAGCGCAAAAAAAATGTGTTTATTTACGACTTCACTTAGAAACCTCTATAATTATCAGTACTATATTATGCATATATAAACACTCTTATTGAATCACTCTATCTATTAAAAATCCGTTACAAAATCCGTTGCGTAGTTTTAAAGATTTAAGCATACATACAGACAGCGGGAAGCGACTTTGTTTGATACTATGTAAGGATAATTCATACTAATATTATAAATGTCTAATAAAACTGTATTTGTTTGTTCATTTGTCCTCCTTTCACGTCGTAAGTATTGACCTGATTTTTAATGGAGATAGTTGAGGGCTGGAGACAAAAAGGTAAATTTTTACCCAAAAAACAAATCACGTTGGCCTAAGTGTATAAAGTCTGGTGGGAATTACTTTAAAGGGCTGAAATAGATATTTAAAAATAAATAAATATTTAAAAAATACTCCACATTCCCGATAAATACTTTTTAAACAGACCACGTTTATGATTTTTATAAAAAAATATTTCCTACATTAGCATAATTATGAAGTAGCATACTAAAGAAGTTTTAATATTCCTGAACCATGTTTGTCTTGTTTTACTTATTTTTATGTTAAAATATTACTCCCCCGCGTCTAGATAGAATAAAAGAAGATTTTCTCACAATCTTGTCAACAAAGGCCGATATCCTGTAGCAAGTTTGCTGAGCGTCTTACAAAGACGCGCTCACAATTCTACTTGCAGAATAATACTTGTTCTTTGTTGTATTGTATGATTGTTTGTTTTATTTTCTGAATTATTTTGATTACTCTTGTACATTCGGGGACGACCCGTTTGGCGCAATGGTTACCATGCCGGACTGCCGATCGGAGGGTCCCGGGTTCGAACTTGAAGGATGAGTATAAATTTTTGTTCTCAGTCTGGGTGTTTGTGTTGCTGTCTTTGTGTGTGTCCATGATACCCACGACACAGGGAATCCTAGTGTGGGGCTATGAATGTGTAGCGTTTATTATTTATTATTCATTATTTAATTGTTTAGCATTTGAAATAGCCCTTCTGTATAGATAACATTAAAATCAGATAAACAATGGGCAATATTCTAGTTTAATGCTTTAATGAGTGGGTTTCTCGTCAAACGACCACATTAAAATGATGTAATGGCATCTGATGAGTACTGCAAAGTGGAAATAAAAAATGTCATCCAAAGAGTATCTAGGCAACGCGGAAAAACCTAATGTCAGATGTTATCAATAGAAACCCAAGCTTTGACGGCTAAATATCGATTTAAACCAGGGGGAACGGCCTAACGTGCTTACGAGGCACGGAAACACGATGAAAAAGTGTGTGCCCAAAGTCAATTAACTCCAATTATCTTATTGTCCTTCGTCTATCATTATTTGGAGGGACTCAAGTCTGCGAAAGACATCTTAATAATGCGAAACACAACTCCATCTGTTGACTGAGAATTCGTTGGAATTGTTGGAACTATTCACAAATACGTCTTCTGGAAGACTCCGTATTAATTGCATTAAATATCTAATGTTTAAATGGAAAAAGACGACCCGCGTAGCGCAATGGTTACCATGCCGGACTGCCAATCGAAGGGTCCCGGGTTCGATTCCCGGCGAAACAGAAATTTTAATGATGAGTTTAAATTTCTGTTCTCGGTCTGGGTGTTTGTGTCTGTCTTTGTATGTGTCCATGGTACCCACGACACAGAGTACCTACCTTACTGTGGGGCTATGAGTGTGTAACGTTTATTTATTTATTTAAGAAATTCCATTGTATAGTGGTGGTAGTATAAACGTAGTGGCGGTCTTTATACAAGTATTGTCTATGAATTAGTTTGGCTGAGCCTGTGCGTTAGTGAGCACTGTGAGGCCTCATAGTATTGTTTATAAACACGGAAGTCAGTCAACGTTTTAAGTGGCCTCTGATATTTTTGTTCTTACCTCAAATATGCTATATTATATTACATGCTAACTAGATCTAGGGGGACAATTTCGTCATAATATAATTTTGTCATTCAAATGCTTAGAGCTCCAATACATGGATAGCAGAGTTAATAAAAATACGCTAACATTCTTGCGAGAATACTGTTTTAACTATGCGATACTGCGCGAATACTGACCACAGCGAATGGCGACCACGTCTCGGCATAATGAACATAGGCCGCCCTCCAACCAGGTAGACTGACGACCTGAAGAGGGAGGCGGAAGCCGCTGGATCCAGAGGGCGCAGGACCGGACGGAGTGGCGAACATTAGGGGAGGCCTATGTCCAGCAGTGGACTTTAAAAGGCTGATGGATAGAAACAATTGTTCATTGAAATTGAATATGAAACTCCCACTATCTTCAAAGACAATTAATTCCCATAATATCTGACACATTAAACGGAATAAGCCTGCGGAAGACATCTTAGTAATGCGAAACACAACTTCATCTGTCGGCTGTGGATTAGTTGGAAATTGTTACAACTATTAGTGAGGACCCGGCATTAATTGCATTAGTTACTAATGTTTCAACGGAAACTTAATTGCGATAAGGAAAATTTGAGCCTTATAAAATGAGATCTACTGCTATGTTCGATATCCTGAGCAATATCTGGCGCTGTCGATATTCGAACGGGTTTGTTTGTTTTTAAGTGTGCTTATGGATGGCCGAGCGGTAAAGGCCACGGTCTCCAACACAGAGGTACCGAGTTCGAATTCCCCGCTTGCACCTCTGGCTTCTTTGCGATGATGGAAAATTATTGCGATATTTATTTTATAATTTACTAGCTGTGCCCCGCGGTTTCACCCGCGTTAGAAAGAATCATTAGCATGAAGTGAACCAAACTTTACAGGATTACTCGTTGGACCAATCTGAAGATTCTGAGAATTTCATTGAAATCGGTCCAGCCGTTTCGGAGTCTATAAGGAACATACATACACACTTTCTTTTTTATATATATGATGATGATTTCATAAGAATAACTCATTATTTCTCGAATGCAAGATGCCCACCAACCCACACTTGGCAAGCGTGGTATACTATGGCCTAACTCCCTTACAGTTCCTAAAGGAGACCTGTGCCCAGCAGCGGTACTTTAAAAACGTTGAAAAAAATAGTAGGCTGCCGACCGTAGTCCCTGTAGCTTCGGGATTAAGAATAGAGCTACGGTATCCCCTGCCTGATCCTCAGAGGCGACTAAAAGGGGGCTTCCGGAGTTGCGGACGGTGAGAGAGGGAGCTCGACCCGTCCAGCCAGCAGCCCCAGGAAGGACGGCGGTGTGTGCGTGTGGCCGGTAAACATCGGAAAGTGCAGGAGAGCACATCTGACCTCCGAAGATGGGCCCATTCTGGGCTCCGCGCGTGGAGAACACCGGTGCGTTCCTTAGGAGATCCCGGAGTCCTCCCCAAGCGCAGAGGCAGGCCACCAAGGGGGTTTTAGTGCGGTCAAATCCCACATAACCCGGTATCCTCTCCCTAGGTGCCGGGTACCTTTTGAAGGTCCCCCCCCCCCCCCCCGACACCAAAAAAAAAGGTCGTCATACTCTAAATCGCTTTGAATTTATTATGCTGCAATGCTGTCGACAGTCTATCGGCAGATGGGCAATGCTTTTTTATTAACACGTAGTTCCCATGCTACAATCTTTCTTCTTCACCGCTAATCACAATATGATCTGCACAGCGAACAATTTATCTCGCATTTATTTCAATTCAGGCGGCTATTGCTTTACTTTATTGTAGGAAGATCTTATTATCTACCTAGAAATCCAGTAAAATAATGGTTATGTTTAAAGAATCGCAGCTATATTGCAGAGCTGTGGAGGACATCCCAGTTGTGCTGGAAATGATTCGATTAAGGCAGTTGTTGCACCAACACATCATGTAATGTTTGCATAAGAACCACAGACTTAGGATATATAAAATGTATATTAGTATACCCTAAGGATATACTATAGGATTACTATCTTATGTCTATGATATGAACAAATGCACATATTTATACGACTACTAGTGGCCGCCCGCGACTTCGTCCGCGTGAACTTTGGTATTAGTCATAGCATGATGTTAAATAGCCTAAAGCCCTCTGGTGGCTCCCCTGGGGTTGCCCGTGTCCATAGGCGATGGTGATCGCTTAACACCACGCGGCCCATCTGCTTTAAAAAAAGGCTTCTCCAATAAATGGACTATCCAACACAAAATTTTTTTTCAAGTGGAACCAGTAGTTCCTGACATTAGTGCGTTCAAAAAAACATACAAACGAACGAACAAACAAACTTTTCAGCTTTATGTATAGATTAAAATATTGATTAACGGGCTAATATAAAAAACATAATCAAGCCAAAGACAATACTATACTTTATTAATCTATGAAATGAAATAAGAACTTAGACTAAGAATAATGTACGAAACATACAGTTTTTCTTTTCTTTTAATATTGAATGGCTGAAAGGATTTTTATACAATGCCGTAAAACGAATTAAAAAAAATAAGAAACATAAAAGACAGACATGACAATTTTGATAGCTGCGTCAAAATGTAAATAAACAAACAGAGAAAGTAATTAATTTTGTAAAGAAATAATAAAGGAAAAGCAAAGTATAAGAATAAAACAAAAGTGTATAAGTTATAAAACATGATAATCTACGTGAATGAAGTAAGTAATAACATGTAGTGTATTGATAACACTAAACGGCGCATTTCATTATTTCATTTGTTTCCCGTGGGAATGAGATATTTTCCCGCGGTAAAAAGTAGCCTATGTTCTTTCTCAACGTCCTTTCCATGTTTATGCCAAATTTCATCAAAATCGGTTCAGTTGTTTAAGCGTGAAAGAGTAGCAGACAGACAGACAGAGTTACTTTCAAATTTATAATATTAGTATGGATAGTATGGATTACTGTAGCATGACTTCCTACGTCGTTAGACCTAATTGTACGACGTGAGATTCTTTTGAATTTTTAAGAGATCAGAGATGTGGAGAAATAATGTTTTGTGTGTTTAAAATAAAATGTAACTTTTACGCACCAAATATTTGATAAAAAAATAAAGATAAAGAAAACAATCAAGTGGTTACATTTCATTTCTTTATCATACCTGCACATGAAAAGAGGCAAGAGCCTTTTGCAATATTTTCACCATTTAGTTAGTGTAATGATCGCTAGCCGCCCATAAATATTATGACGATTAAGTTACTGTTAGCTATTGGAAATACATATGTAAGTGGGAGAGAAGAGAAGAATATTTTTTTATCTCATACATGTAAAAAGTTTGGAAACCACGTTTAAAAAAATATATAGCCCACAGAACGACAGCCACCGTGGCGTAGTGGGTGATGAGCCGACTGCGAAACGTGAGGTCGTGGGTTCGATTCCCACCCAGGACAAATATTTGTGTGATGAACATGATTATTTGTTCTGTGTCTGGGTGTTAATTTATCTATTTAAGTATGTATTTAGAATAATATAAGTATGTTTATCAGCTTTCTGATTACCATAGCACAAGCTCTGCTTAGTTTGGAATCAGATGGCGTTGTGTGAGTTGTCCACAGATACTTATTTATTTAGATATGTAGATAAACACAACCATTTCTGCTTTAATTGACGACCCGCATGGCGCAATGATTACCGCGCCAGACTGCCAATCGAAGGTTCCCGGGTTCGATTCCCGGCGAAGCAGGAATTTGAACGATGAGTTTATTTCTGTTCTCGGTCTGGGTGTTTGTGTTTCTGTCTCTGTGTGTGTCCATGGTACCCACGACACAGGGGATATCTACCATACTGTGGGGCTATGAGTGTGAAACGTCATTTATTTAAATTAAAGTATAGAAATTATTGTGCTTTGGTGAAAAAGTACTATTGTCTGCTAGTTTCCGGTTAGACATCGACCATCAGTCATAGGAGTTGTCCGTCATCGTACCCAGACCTCACACTTGTTTGAAGTTGTATCCAAGAGTAATGGTGACCTGGTCTTTTTTTATTTGAATGGAGTAGCAGACGAGCATGCAGGCCACGTGGTGTTAAGTGGTCGCTGCAGCCCATGGACATCTACATACAACCTCAAGCAAGCATAGGTAAGTCTTGTCTGAAGTCGTATGCAGTTGCGCTGCTACTCCGGAGGCTGGTGGTCGCCTCATGTCAGTGTAGCCGGCAACTGCACCTTTCCACCAAAAGACAATAGAATTGGTTCACGGCAGAAGTGGGTGCAGTGGTGGTACTTCCCCGGGCGAACCATAATAGTTCTACCACCTACTAAAATGCCTGCATGCTCATTTACTACTCTATTTTAACAAAAGAACAAACGCATTCCTTTACTGATCTATAACAATGTAAATCCATTGCTACTGGATCACTCGAAGGATGGTATCTTCAAAGAATATTACGTAGCGACAACCGAATTTATTTTTAAGTATCTTAAATTCACTCTTATCCCTTCTTTTATCCGATCACGGTATATATTACACTAACAGAGTTGGATGAAAATGTAACGTAAAAACCAGCAGGGTAAAATCTTGTTCTACATAAAACTTTTTCGCTCCATAGGATCTTTTTTTTAATGTATCAAAAACTTCAGATCCCTTTTTACAAAAATCACGCAAACGGGGAAGTTTGAAACTTGCACACTTAAAGATCACATAGAGAAGGACTGCAGAATGGTATTTTTTGGTAATAATGATTGAAAGCAGCGAGTACCGATGGCCGAGTGGATTGAGCAGCGATGGCCGAGTGGTAAAAAACCGCGGTCTTCTACGCGACCGATCCCAGGTTCAAATCCTCGGCTCGCACCTCTGACAATGAATTTGTAATGTGCGAATTTATCGCTGCTCCACGGTGATGGAAAATATCGTGATATGTATTTCATTGATTACGATGTTCTCCATCGCCGTGCATGCCTGAGAGAAATTCATAATTTCTCGAAAGCATGACGTCCACCAATCCGCACTCGGCCAGCGTGGTGGACTATGGCCTAAATCCCTCTCAATTGTGTGAGAAGGAGACCTGTGCCCAGCAGTGGGACATAAAAAAGGTTGAAAAAAAATGATTAAAAAGTATATTAAATTAATAAATACACATAGACTCTTACCCCTCTTGTTTCGTGATTCGCCAAAGATATTGAAATTGCTATTTCCATGAGTTTCGCAAAAGAACAGTAATATATTTTCACATAATTATGTTTTATACGCATGTTTTCAAAAGTTTCTAAGCCTATATTGCGTCTAAGACATAATATTTATGTTTTGCATTACAACAAAACATTTATTATTGTGTTGAATAAAACATACAGCGTTTGGTGAAGAAGCTGTCTGCAAATTTCCTTATAATTTAATGAAAAGCATAAAAACCTTACCAGATTGACCATGGCTCCTCAAGATTTATCGTAGCCTCACCAGCAAGAGCATGGAGGTTCTGTGCTGTCACTGTCAAGCTTCATAGTGTGTCTTCACCACCAGCAAGTGATACACTGGAACGCTGTATGTTTTATTCAACACATAATAAATGTTTTGTTGTAATGCAAAACATAAATATTATGTGCATCTCTAAAACATACAGCGTTTGGTGAAGACGTGTCTGCTATCTGCTGGTAGGTGCTGTTTCTGGGCAAATGCTATGTGACAATTCTGAAATATTTTTATGCAAACAAAGTAAATAAAATGTCTCATATAATGTGCTAAAAATCTCCCACATAAAAGAGTTTTAATTTTGTGAATATTAAAAGTATAAGGTTATAAAAGCCATTTCAATGAAAACTAAATGTATTATTATTATGTCTAGTATGTATGGCAAATTCCTTAAATGGGGTTTTGGACACCATTCTCACAAAAAATCAGTTTGCATATTGCATACCTTAAAAAGGCTGCACAAAACCATGCTTGGAAAGCAGGATAATTGTTCATTCAGTCAAACACAGGATTTCTACTGCCACTCAAATCAATTTAAATTTAGTCAAATTGACTCAAATGGCTAGCAACATCACAAACCATCCTCTCGTACAAAATGTATGGAGATGTCACTGGATTAAATATGTTCATTGCAAAACAAAGTATTTTTGCATATTTTCTAATAAACTGATGGCTGTAGTATCCGACTTCATAAACCAAAGATAGTTTATATGTAGTAGATAGAAAGCTTGTTGCTAGCTATCTTTAGGAAAAGTAGATCACTCTTTTAAAACATCAAATAATGTTTGAATATGTATTGATACAGAGTGCGCGAAATTTCGCTTTGAAAGTAATAGACATGGAACAAACCATGTATAGGTATTTATTGGTCATAGATTTTTAAAATAAATGTTTATTGATGTGTTCTGTTGCTTTCAGATCTTCACTTCTTAAAATTGATTATTTTTAAGACGTTATTCGAAAATTTGGTTTTTAGACCTTGCAAAAATTTTATTTTAGACCTTGCAAAAGGTTTTTAAGTACCTATAAAAAGTTAAGAAACAGAACCAAAAAATTAATATCTTTAAAATAAAGAAATTTTGTCAGTGATTCACTGAATCTGTCTTAGTTGAGGCTTTAACTCTAACAAAAACCTATTAAATTGGGTTCAGAAAGCAACCTCTTCAATTTCTGTAGCGCATCAGAGATGTTCGCAAAGAAGGCGAGAGTAGATTGTTTTTATGCAACAATGCGCAAAAGATGTGATTCCCTGGTGCACTGAGAGGCAGCTCCAACGGCATCATAGTTTTTAAGAAAATAACACTTTTGAGTCTATGTTACTTGTGAATAAATTATTATTATTATTATAAAGATGTTAATTGGTACAGAAACACTTTTAATAACACCCGCGCCTGCCACCTATATATGGCCTCCCAGGATCTGAATTTTGAATCTTCTGATAGAAAGCTGTATGTAAATTTTAACATGACATAAGGTAATACACACAACAGAGTGCCATGTTTCTACATAAGTTCAATTGTTGGTTAAATGTATTTGCAATTAATTTTACCTGAGATTTAAAAAACCACTGTACTATACATAGGACATAAATTTCTGTTGGTTAAGGTGCACAATCTGTTGTCAATGCAACACTCTATAATACTGCTTATTTTATCTCACTCTCTCTGCCACACCCGCTATTTGTTTATTAACAAAGGTACCATTTCCTCTTCATAGAGAGCAGTGTTGTTGGTATCCCTCCCCAAATTTTTTCTTCATAAGATGGGAATCTTGGGTATTGTAGTTCAAATAGAACATGAATCATCATGAGATTTGCCAAGATAAAATTTTTAATTTTACTTTATTTCAGCCTAAAGAGGGATGATGTGGCATTTTACATTATTCAGTGTACTTTTGGGTGAGGTTTGATTACCTTTATAAGGCTGTGCCATTACTTTGCATTAAAGTTTTTCAAATTACATACATGTGATTTTGTAGTCAATCACAATGGCTGCAACTCCTTTTGCGTCCCACTTCTGGGCACAGGTCTCTCCCAATTATTGTTTTTTCCCACTGCTGGGTACAGGTCTCTCCCAATGATAGGTTAGGCCTGGAGCTCACTCCACCAAGATGTTCCAATTTTGGTTGGAGGAGAAATCACAAAAGTGCCTCCTAATTTTAGTCAGTTTGTTTATATCTGTTTAAATTCTAGTAGCTTTCTTCTGCTACTACCAACAGACTACTGACGCTGATGTAGTATGTACTACTTCTACAGATGGGCATTTAATCATAACCCTTATTAGGTAAGATGATCTTGAAAGACCATTATAACTTCAATTAGTACTGCTGTAACAGCAAGCAACAACCTGCCAATCATCAAGCTGTTTGATTAGGCAGAATAATATTCAAATTAGGAACCCATTTTGACTATTCATATAAAACACTTCTAAGTGCTTAGTCATAATATATCTAGTGCTATTAGTACTCTAGCTACATTTTTGTATTGCCAATTCTGGCTCTCAACCATCTGATTTTTTAAGAGGTTTTACTTATTTAGACTTATCTCTTCCCTGTATCTAGAGAGTTAGAAAAATGGTTTAAATCTGTTTTCGTTTAAAAGTTCAATATACTTTTCTCCAGATTTTACATGTAGTCATTAACACAAGCAACTTTATTGGCAGTAATTTGTAGGGTTCCACAGATGCAATGCTATTGAATTATGTTTTCTAGCCAGCATTACAGTCAAGTAAAACTGTATTTGTTGGTTTATCAACTTTATCACATTTTGATATTGGGGCACTTTTGTAAGTGTTGCTCGAGCTATTCCAAGGTACGCATTGTTTCCGCAACATGCGCAACTATAACTTGGAACTGTCCCAATGGACAAAGAGATAATCACCCACATAACCTGGCATGAAAATTCTCTTGCTCAAAGGATCTCTCTGATCCCAATTAGCTAAGTCTAGCTAGCTTGGCTTGCTCTTGTATCATTGGTGGTCTCTCTGACGCACTACCAAGGTACTTTGCTTCCGCAGCATAAGTAACTATCTTGGACAAGTCCCAACGGACAAAGTGATTAATGCTTATTTGTTTAGCTGTATCTATTCACAAGAGCTGCAACACTGATGGCCTGTTTAGGCCATTTGAGCATATTCAAGGTACTACTCATTGATTTCACAACATGAGTCCATTGTTTAGGCCATTTGAGCATATCCAAGGTACTCATTGTTACCGCAACATGAGTAACTGATCTTGGAAACGTCCTGATGGACAAAGTCATTTATCATCTACCTTTGTAGTATGATTTCATGGGATACATTAAATCCACTTACTATTGAGTAAATTTAGCAATTTCAAATTGGGCACATAGGTACTATGTGTATATGTACAACTGTCATAATGATCAGTAAATTCACTGATTGTATTACACACTATATAGAACACCAATTATCTGTGCTTAATGTTTTCCATTCATTGAAATTGCAGAAGGGTTGATGTTGGCATTTCCCAAAAAAATAAAATATATATCAACATGGATAGTAGTTATAGCTCTACTATATAAAATTATGCTGGGGTAACATTTCATCTGTACAACACTGTAGGTCTGGATCAAATTTCTTTATGCTTTTACTAAGCTTTCATTTAAATTTGTTATGTTAAGATTGGCACCCTTAACTCTCATATCATTTACAATTAACTTTTATAGTTCTTTTGAATTGGCAGTTCAAAGTAAATAGCAGTAAAGTTACCTGTAATAACCACAGTTGAACTTTTGTATACATATTGTGGTGTAGTAAAGTATATATGCTACCAACACCTATTTATGGTCAGCTGACCATAGCATCATGCTGAAGCAACACTGCACAGGTGTTGCTCTGCTGAGCTGTCATTTACAACATTACATTTTGTAAACAAAACAGTACTCTGTCACCATATGTAATGTTATTATTATTTTTATTGCTTACAATTGAATGGTGATGACTGTTGTTTGCCAAAGAATAATCAAATTAGTGGCATCTTTTTAACCTGTTGTTAAAGAAATAATGGAACAAAAATTGTGAATATTTGCAATAATGCATTGATTTTCTTCAATTTTGCTGTACAATAGTAATCAATAGGTACACACAATTACTTTATTCTGTACATCTGTGCTGAAGAAGGCAAACATGAATAATAGACATGTTACCATAACTTGAAACTATAAAGTAAAGAGCAGCTATTATGCTTTAGACACTCTGACAGTAATTTCTGGTAGCAGACATCGACTGGCTGAGTTCCACTCAGAATTACCTTTTATTCTTTGTACAAAAACCAGTCAGAGAAAAAACCATATTAGCCATGATTTTTCATTAAGATTGAGCTATGGTTTAAAATAAGTAACTTACCAGAGCGGGTTTTTGCTCCGTCCGTCTGACTTACTTCAGGGCGATCGTTTATTGAAACGAATTTAACTTCCATTCCGCCCATAAGTAGACACTCCGGCCCCCCCTGTTGTTCTTCATATTATTATGCAGAACTGCATAGGTATAATGCACTTAGATTGGAATTAAAGATTTCATCGCGGCCATGATCGCGGTATGTTTTTCCAACACTACTTACACGAATAAGATCTTCAAATTTTTTGTTTGAGCACACATTTTTTACAAAAAAATACTTATTTCGTGATGAATGTATGCTAATACGAAACAAACTTCGTTTGTATTAACGCTTTTTCTTCTAATTCAAGAAATTTTCGAATTTGAAAAATTTTCACTGTTCGTTACATGAAAATTTGCAAACGCTATGAAGCTTGACAGTGACAGCACAGAACCTCCATGCTCTTGCTGGTGAGGCTACGATAAATCTTGAGGAGCCATGGTCAATCTGGTAAGGTTTTTATGCTTTTCATTAAATTATAAGGAAATTTGCAGACAGCTTCTTCACCAAACGCTGTATGTTTTAGAGATGCACATAATACTTATATTCCTATATTAGAATGCCCTTGCCCAGGATTTAACTCGACACCCAGCATGGCAGTCCGGCATGGTAACAATGGAGCCGTAAATAAATATCGTCAAATATCAGAAGAATGAAGGAGTTATTAAATATCGTCTATCGCCTATCGCGGTCGGTGATCAAAGTAGGTTCTTTCTCGAAAACCGATTCGTTGGAAGTTTTATATTCCTAGATTTTCTTCCTTTATTTATAGAACTTTTGTAACAGTGATATAAAACTTTTGTTTTTTAAAAATTGTAATGAGATTTTGTCTAATTTCAACATACAAGTTACATAAACAACTGAATTAATTATTATTGCAACATAATAACTACCAAAGTATTTAAAAGTTTAGTCCAAAAAAAGTTATTATTAATTTCCTTATGAAATTTTAACTTTATACTTACTAAGGGGGCTTCTGGGGTTGCGGGCAGTGAGAGTGGGAGCTCGATCCTTTCATCCAGCAACCCCGGGAAGGACGGAGGTGTGTGCCTAGCCACATGCCGCAGTAAACATCGGAAGGTGCAGGAGAGCAGATCTGCTCTCCCGAGAATGGGCCAGTTCTGAGGCGCCGCGTGTGGAGGACACCAGTGCGTTTCACGGAAGATCCCGGAGTCCTCCCCAAGCGCAGAGGCAGGTACCGAGGGGTTTTAGTGCGGTACAAATTGCACATAACCCGGTATCCTCTCCCAAGGCGCCAGGTACATTTTGAAGGTTTCCCCCGATACC
The DNA here is from genome assembly GCA_911387765.1 of Pyrgus malvae. Lineage (NCBI taxonomy): Eukaryota > Metazoa > Arthropoda > Insecta > Lepidoptera > Hesperiidae > Pyrgus > Pyrgus malvae. Next base: position 21,849,094 of record OU426960.1, read on the forward strand.
AAAAAAAGGTATAAACGTGTGGTTGTCTAGACTTTCATAATACCTTTTTAAGGTTCCGTCTCCAATGCCCAAAAGGGAAAAAAGGAACATTTAATACGTAAAATCACAAATCACTGATATTTACTCATATATACGGGTCTACGGGTACTCTTGAATGAGAAGAATATATCGAACGTTTTGACGTTCGATATATTTATATTTACACGACGACAGCCGAGAAACATTTTTTCTGGGTGGAGTAAACCGTTAACCATCTATACAGCCTCCGTGGCGTAGTGGGTGATGAGCTGACTGCGAAGCGTGAGGTCGTGGGTTCGATTCCCACCCAGGACAAATATTTGTGTGATGAACATGACTATTTGTTCTGTGTCTGGGTGTTAATTTATCTATTTAAATACCTATGTATTTAGAATTATATAATTATATTTATCAGTTTTCTGATTACCATAGTACAAGCTCTGCTTAGTTTGGAATCAGATGGTGTTGTGTGAGTTGTCCAAAGATATTTAATTTAATTTATTTTTAACCATTTGCTCTTCTTTAAAAAAATCTGTTTTAATTGACTACATAGTAAAATAGAATTTGAAAAAATTATATGAAAATAACAAATTTAGAAAGGTATTCCATAATATCATGTCCAAAAACATACTTCGATTTCAAAATCTCGTGGGAATAACGTTTACATTTCAGTGATGCCTCTTTTCGACAATGAATTTTAAAAGAAATATGATTAATTTAGAAAATAATCTTCGATGGTTTAAAAGGTTAAGGGCCTCTTTCACCACCTTCAAGTAAAGTGACAAGTACGCTAATTGTCGGTTAAAGTCACCCGTAACTTCAATTTCAATTTCACGATGTTCGAGTAGTACTAATCATGATAAACTAACCGGTACACAAAGCTTTTATTTGCCAATTTACTTTACTTGGGACGTAACTAATCAACACTTTACTTGGAGATGGTGAACGAGGCCCTTAGTTCTGTACAATTAAAAAGAAATTAACTTGGCAATAACTATTTATGTCTTACAGCGCTAGTAAAATATTAAGGAAAGATGTAAGTTGTTTAATAACAAAGAAAGTGAATTTATGTTTGTAATACGAACGTTAAAGATAGATCTGTTCTTTAACCTAGTTTTGTTTCGAATTATATTAGTTCGTAACGTTGGCGCAACTCCCGCTCATCACTGTTTGCGAAGTATCAATTACAATTAATTGAAGAATGACGTCGAAGGAACTTTGGTGATTTCACTTTGATGGATTTTTCCCAACAATTCGAACTATCATCGAATATAGGCTCGCTCTGCGTGTTCTACCAGCTTTATTACGATAAGTGCTCCAAGTAAGTGTACAATTTGATGCCCACGTCACCTTTTCACCACTATACCACCAATTGAAAGTCAGCAACTTGAGACTCGTGGCTGTCCTCCACAGTCCGAAATGCACACGTGTAAGTTATGGGTTAACCTTCCAGCTGAGGCATTTTCAGTGGACTATGACATTGGCTTATATACTTCAGTTCTTCAAGAAAGCGGTAATAAAATATATCCTTAAAAGCTGGTAATGTTCAGGTGACTCCCCTGGAGTTGCTCATGTCATGCTTATAAGCGACGGTGATCGCTTAACTTCACGCATTCCGTTAGCCTTTTTGTTCGGTTTGTGCATAAAAAAATGTTATTAGATGGAAGTAAGTATGCATTTCCGCTGTGAAAAATTCTATTGTGTTTCGATAGAATACGTTTCCATAGAGTTGCCAGCCGCACTGGCGTCAGGGACCATCAACCTCCGAAGAGGAGCAAGCGTTAGATTAGACCCGATCCTTGCTTTAGGTTGTATGTAGATGTATCTAAGCAGCTTACTCGTCTTCTACTTCATCAAAAAAAGATCAATATTTAAAAAATGATTGCAATTTTTGTCGCTCCCCTCCCAACTTAAATATCGAGTTGCCTCGAAATTTGCGCAACTCCTGCACGTTATGTTTGTGAAGTATCAATTAGGAACTTTTTAATTGGCATCGAAAAGGGAAGTTGTTTTTTAGACGTTTACTTTTAACAACTTCTAAATTTTAACTTTAATAAATTCTTCTATGTACTCGTAGTAGAACTTGCATGGTTCAAACGGAAAAATACTACCTCATTCCTACCTAAAATCAATTTTATTTAAACAACTTAAACAGAAAATTATGTTGGCTGACCAGCATAACGTGAGACGATTTTTGGTTTTCGGAGTACGAGTGAGGTAACCATGAGCCTTCGGAGTAGCAGCACAACTACTAGGCTCGAGACTTGCCTAAGGTAATAAAGAGATATAAGTTTAGACTAAGGCAATCATTTATCATCATCGTAGCCTGCACGTCGTCTACTGTTCCATTAAAAATCAGTATTGAAAATGCTTGTAATTTTTATTGCCCGCCTCCGTCGTAAATATGGAGTTGACACGAATTTGGCGCAACTCCCGCACGTCACTGTTTGCGAAGTATCAATTACTTTTTAATTGGAGAATGGCGCCGAGCGGGTTCGTTTTAATGCTTTCATTTTGCCCGAATTTTTAGCGAATGGCAAACACTCATTGTCTCTTATGGACTTGAAAGGATAGTCATGATTATAATTATTTCACTTATTGGGTTCATCCTGAAACCGCCAATTGTTGCGTTGTTATGCAGTCTATATTTAATATATGACAATGGGCAGAAGAAAGGTCCTCGAATGGCGACCACGTCTCGGCAAAAGGAGCACAGGCCGCCCTCCAACCAGATGGACTGACGACCTGAGGAAAATAGCGGGAAACCGCTGGATTCAGAGGGCGCAGGACCGGACGGAGTGGCTAGCATTAGGAGAGGCATATGTCCAGCAGTGGACTTTAAAAGGCTGATGGATGGATGGATGGATTTAATTTATACCACTTTATTTTTACGTATAATACAATCAATGATTTGCTTTTCTCTGAAGCTATGGGAATCAAAATTGGTCAGTTGAATAAAATTCATTTAATACTCACTTCCAGTGGTTATATATTTTAACACTCCCTTCCCTACACGTATATTTTCCAATTGTTTTTAATGATAAGAATTGACATTGACATTCATAATCTTCATAATCGACAAAAAATAAGCTTCAAAATGTATTACCATAATAGCACAATACAAAGAGCGCCTTTGTGATAATAGTGTCTTCTACATGGGGCCTACTATCTACTTATAATACTTTCCAATTTCCAAACCCAAATAAATGTGAAACTTCTCATTTTAAAGTACTAATTAACAAAACAAATCCGATTATTTTGTAAAAAATTAAATTATAATATGAATGTAATTTAGTTAAATTGTGACATTTTATTTGCATAATTAATATTTGGAATATTATTATAATACATTATTGTTCAAACCTTGCGACTGGCTGATAAGTAATTATAAAAAGAATTACATCGACATTGACATCCAACGTCAATCGTAAAAAAGATGGTGTATTATGAAGACAATGGTGCCGTGCACTAAATATATTCAGCCGTGCTGAATAAGTCTTCTGTCTTCAATTCTCCTATCGTGACCCATCGGCCGTGCCGAGCAATAAGGGAAGAACGCCGTACGCTCTCTATCAAGAGTATCATGATAGTGTTCAAGACCCATCGGCCGTGCCGGACAAACAATAAAAGTGCGCCGTGCGCACCCACCAGCTCCAGATCGACTTGGAGGTTAAGGTTATCGAAGGGTTTAGAATTATTTATCAAAGCAAGCGAGATTTTGAACATATATCCTACACATAGGTACATACATATTTCATACAGTCCACTCTACATCTAGTGCGATTACCGCACAATTGTAATAAGATTAAATTTTTTATAATAATAGAGTTTTTTGTAATTAATATTGACGGAGATTTTATTAAGTAGTGATATCTTTAATAACTATTTGATACGTTGTAATAATGATGTACTTTGTATTGACATTTAATTTCATTAATGCTATTCAGCATTTAGCTGCTTTGCATGCTTTGATTGGTGGAACTTTGCGCAATAGTTATATTAATGTAAAAATCTCCTTTAAGTCTAATTTTTATCTGACCGTGTCTCTGATAGTCATCGGTTTGGATCCTGGTGAGGTTAAATTTCTGTTAAAGTATTTCCGTACCTACAATAAAGAGACTCCTGCCTTAGTGTAAGTTTGTAAACGCGCAAACGTTACTACTGCGTCCGTGTTAACATTGGACAGATAGATCTTAACTTGAAAGGAATAAGGTCGATAGTTAAATTCTTAACGCAAACGCGATAGTAACGTTTCCGCGTGTGCAGACTTGCATTAAGGCCTCTACTCTAGTGTAGGGCTATGAGTGCAAAGCGTTATTTATCTACATTAATATTATAAACCTGAAGAGTTTGTTTGCTTAAAAGCACTAATGTTGGGAAGTACTGGTTGGATTTAAAAAAATATTTTAATTACATTCATTGAGGCGGGTTTATGCTATAAAACATTACGCTAAAACGCGGGTAAAACCCCTGGGGTCACATCTATTTTTTTAATAACGTTTCACACTCATAGTCCCACAGTAAGGTAGATATACCCTGTGTCTTGGGTGCTATGGATACACACAAACACAGAAACACAAACACCCAGACCGGGAACAGAAATTTGAACTCGTCATTAAAATTTTTGCCTCGCCGGGAATCGAACTCGGGACCCTCCAATCGGCAGTCCGGCATGGTAACCATTGCGCCACATGGGTCGTATTTATTTAAAAAATAATATTATTAACATAACATCTATTAATTCCTAAGAATATAAAAGTTCCGAAATTAAATCATTCTTGTGTATAAAATTAAATTATTTAGGGCCTCGTTTTACTTAGAGATGGTGAACATCTCTAAGTAAAATGTTGATTAGTTACGTCCCAAGTTAAGTCAATTGGCAAGTAGAAGCTATGCGTACGGGTCAGTTTATTTTATGATTACCTACTGCTACTCGAACATCGTGAAATTGAAATTGAAGTTACGGGTGACTTTAACCGACAATTAGCGTACTTGTCACTTTACGTTATTCTTCTTTAGATTATATCCAAAAGCAAAATACAAGTATATTACAATCAAGTCTCAGAATTACCCGAAGTACCCGAATTGTATCCATGTTGAATGTGATCATCTATAAAGTATGATTTTTACGTGAAAGCAATTCCAGGAAGATAATTAGCTCCATTGTCCCGGGATAATTCATTAGCCATTGTACTGGTTTAACTATCTCATTCTAGCAAGTCATGTCACTGGATGTGCGAAAAAAATGGCAGTATGGTTTATGAAGAAAGCTTTACCATTGTCATTTAGTTTCCTTTGATATATTTTCTCTCTTTCAAGTGGGTTTTCACATTAAGTGTGCAGACAAATTATAATCATATTTGGCTGTTTTATTCTGTTTTTTAAATAACTTTAAAGTGACTAAGGACTAAATATTGCTGCTAAAATGTTGCTGCTATAACAACAAATATTAAAAATAGAATAAAATAAACATTTAAGGGGGCTCCCGTACAATAAAAGTGATTTTTAATAGATAAGGGTATATATACGATACCTTTCGTGCGTGAGTACGACTCGCACTTAGCAGATTTTTTGCTGTCGTCAACTGTTTGGTTGTTTCGCTCGCTTGACTTATAACTTGCTTGTCGCACTTATATGACCAAGCTATACTTTTTTTAACGGGGGGAAAACCTTCAAAAGGTACCCGAGCATTTTGGCAGGGCCACCAAGTTATGTGGGATTTGACCAGGCACTGTCCCGGGGGTGGTCACATAGGAGACATGAGTTAACATGACCCCCCCCCCATCAGTCCTGCGTAGAGGGAAGGCGAAACAAGCCAATTTGGGACCCCAAATTTTTTAGTGACCCCCAAATTTCTTGGCGACCCCTCAAACTGCGACCGCGTCTGGATTGACGTCACCAAAACCTCCTCAGTGATCCACCGCAGCGCTTAAGGAGGACCCCGGGATCTCCTGAGGAACGCACCGGTGACCCCCTTGCGCAACGTCCAAATACGGACCCTTTATATGACCAAGCAACACTAGCTACTTTTAACTTAACATTGGTGATCGAGGATTATTATCGACGCTGCATCGCGTTTTGACAAATTGGACTCGACATCGCAGTCGCGCGTTTTAGCGAATTCAAGGATGCTGCATCGCGATTTCGTTTTCGGTTTCGATATCTTCTAATATTAGTATATTCTATTTTATTCGTAAGGTTCTAATAACGGTCAAAATATTATGAATATTATTAAGTCACAAACAAATTAAAAACAAAATTAGCTTATAATTTTTACCTACCAAGCTTTGGCGCCAATCCGCACTTGGCCAGCGTGGTGGACTATGGCCTAAATCCCTCTCACTTGTGAGAGGAGACCTGTGCCGAGCAGTGGGACATAAAAAAGGTTTTTTTTCAACCTTTTTTTATTGGCGTCACATTAAAAATTATATTGCAGTCCACCCATAACAATTAAGGATTAAGAGATAAATTAACGTTCTTGGTGTGGAAATTTTGGAGGATTGACTGACTGCAGACATTTCGTTAATCTAAACCGCTCGTGGTATCTTTGGATTGCTTACAGATTAAACACGATTTATTACCTCAAGGAAACTAATCCCGCTTGCCTTACCTATATCTTAATCACCTTTACCCAAACATTCAATAGGCGCTTCTAAAGCATACTAGATTTTATAATGCTTATTAAATTAGTTGATTGAAACCAACTGAATGGGGTACAGAAGCCAAAAATAGAGAAAGAAGAAATGAATATAATCATTACAGGATCACCCTCCCACAACCCTCTATGTCAGACCCTTGTTTCAGGAACCGGTGAAGATGTAGAAATATATTAATGAAAACATTTTGATTAAAAATAAGCTTGCAAAAAGCTAAGTCTGCTAAAAAATCTGAATATACACAGAACCTCAAGAAAAACGGAGATTTGTCTGAGTTGACTGAGCAACAGATAAGAGTGCAGTAGTAGTACTTCTCACCTTACTCGAAACTCTACCACCTATAAAATATAAATATGTAAACAAACCGGCAAGTGCAAGTCGGACTCGTGCACGAATGCCAATATTTATAAAAAACTAAAAAAAACTCGTTTGTTGTATTGAAGCCCACTTATATATATTTATTTTATTTTTAGTATATTTTTTTATGCTTTGAAATCTGTGAAAATTTCAACTGTCTAGCTAACACTGAGATAGGTACAGACTGGTGACAAACGTACAGACAGACAGATGGACGGACAGCAGAGTCTTAGTAATAGGGTCCTCTTTCTTAAAAAGCAGCGAAAATGTAAATTGTTACACACATAAGCCAACTATAGTTACGACTCTTCATATAGCATAGCCGAAAATAGGTGTTATGATTACAATAATGTTATCTGTTTTATTTCTGCTCTAGTAACATTCACTCGTGATCCGATAACACAAATTGCGGCAGTGATCATTGGCGTAAATAATCCACTTAAAGCAAAAGCCGGCAGTATAAATTAGATTCGTACATCACTTGGTTTAAAAGTGGTACAAATTTCGATGTTTTGGCTCAGAGATAATCAGTAGCGCAATAGATCTACTAAGATTGATTATCTAAGTGTTATATGAATGTTCTTGAATCGATGTCAAAGCCATGCCGGACTGCCAAACGAAGGGTCCCGGGTACGATTCCCGGCGAAACCGAAATTTGAATGATGAGTTTAAATTTCTGTTCTCGGTCTGGGTGTTTGTGTTCCTGTCTTTGTCCACAGTAAGGTAATTAATACCCTGTGTCGTGGGTACCATCATGGTACCCACAACACAGGGTACTATCATGGACCATTACCTTACTGTGGGGCTATGAGTGTGTAACGTTTATAACTTTAAACGATTTCTTAAACTATGTATTTACAAAAATATCGCAATTAAATCGTCGGATGTCACCAAGTTCTTTCGGATTGTTAGTTTCCTAGCCCTGCAACTCACAGTGTTTATTTTGATTGCATACTTATATAAATATGTCTTGTAAAGTTAAAACTAAATAATAATATGATTTTTGAGTCTCTATAAAATTATGCTCATAATGGTGCTTTGCTGGGTACGTTGTGCTAACAGTTCTAGAAAGGAGTTCTAAAACTCTGATTACACATAAGTAACTACCGACCGCTAGCGACTTCGTCCGCGTGGACTTTGGTATTAGTCATAACATGATGTTATATATATAGCCTATAGCCTTCCTCAATAAATGGAATATTCAACACAAAAATAATGTTTTGATTCGAACCAGTAGTTCCTGAGATTAGCGCGTTCAAACAAACAAACAATTAAATAGTATAGATTTTCCTCGATTTTACAACTTTTTTCACGGATGCTTCGCTCCTATTGGTCGTTAAACGTAAGCCAGTGTAATGTTATAAATAAAGCCTAAAACCTTCCCTGATAAATGGACTATCCAACACAAATATAATTTTCCAATTCGAACCAGTAGTTCCTGAAATTAGCGCGTTGAAACAAACAAACTCTTCGGCTTTATATATTAGTATAGTTTTAAAATCATCCTTGATTTGGCCACTAAGCCTGCCCATACGTAGACGGCAGCAACACGCATTGGCCTGGCACAGCATGGAGGAGTAAGCCAGGTCTCCAGGAAAAGACCCGTGCCTTGCAGTGGGATGCAAAAATGGCTAGCAGTAGCAGAAGTGTGTGAATTCAACGTAAAACTTGGAATTCCTAGCCTGTGCTCCTCTCCATAATCTTCATTTCACGGTAAATCCGAATCTAATCCACGTATAAACCATCCCCCGACTCTGTATCTTGTTATTATGCAAATTGGAGCAAATTGCTCAATCTAAGAACACCACAATGTCTCCTTTGTACCATATTTTGTACGTAAAGTACTTACTTGTATCTCTTTGTCGTATGTTGCAAAATTTCAATCTCGTTAATGAAAAGGAAAAAGTCTATCGGACTGTTGTGTGAGATTTCTACCTACTATTGTAAAGGATGTCATGGCTCTCCAAAGAGGGACACGTAATAAGCATTACGTTTAGTAGATATGATGATAGATATGATATCTTGGTGCCCTCTACGAGCGCTGAGAAGTGCGAGCAAACGTTTTTAACGGGGTCAAATCTCCTATAACCTCTCTTAAGATGCCAGAGGCTCTATCGAATTGAATAAAAAGGAGAGATTAAGGAACACTTTGGTTCTATTCCAATGATAAAATCACTTACTCCAATCTACACTGAATAGCCGTGGGGACACAAGCCACCCACAACGGACTGCAGTCATGTCAATAATAAAAACAAACTGTGTCAACGTCCTCCATGTCGTCGTTTCTCAACGCATTATAAGCATGTAATGTAGATGCCAATGGATACGAAAATTGCGCAATTTGTTTCCCATTACAATTTGAATAATAAAAGGAGGCATGTCGTTTGTTCGTTTATTTTATGAAGCCAGATATTGTGTGAAGATGATTATTATTTAAATTATCACGTGGTCTTTAGTATTCACATTATAAAAGTTTTCTACTTCAATTAAATTAAAAAAATGTCATGTGTCATGTATTTAATTGATAAAACTCCTATATCATGCATTCTCCTTAAAGAAAGGAAAAAAAATAAAACAAAAAAAATAGTATGTAAAACTAAAGCCTTTTTATAAATAAATAACAGTTTTGATTTTTAAAAGTAAGAATAAAAAATAAAAAATGATTATTTTCAAGAAATTTTCAAAAACCCATGATAAACTGTAACTTGTTTCGTCTTCCTTACTCTTTAAGCTTCGAACAAACACTAGCCTCTTTCAGAACAATTTTGCCTTCATAAAAACGTAAACAAATCGCTTTATTATTCATATTATGATGGGGAACAGGTTGCGCAATCTTTGCGTGATTTTAGCATTACGTGATCTTATTTTTTGTGCCGAGAAATGACGACCTTTACGAAGGGGTTTGATAGATGCTATAAACTAATAATAATAATACAAATCATAGTTATAACGCTGGCAACATTATAAACAAATCTACTATGTCTCTTTCACGACTCCTTCCTTCCGACACACTCGTACAAAGTATCACTCTCTCGTTCTACCGCTCCGCCGACCTCCAACGTGGGGAGCCATTGTAAAATTATTGTTTACAGTGGTTTACGTTAGTTTTCTGATTTACAAAATATTTCTTAACTAGCCTTCCGCCAGCGGCTTCACTCGCGTGGACCCGTTTTATAAGTTCCCGTAGGATAAAAACCATTATATGTCCTTTCCTAAGATCCACTCCATCTGTGTTCTGAATTTCATTAAAAATGGTTCAGTAGTTTAAGCGGGAAAGCGTAGCAGACAGACAGAGAGACAGACAGAGTTACTTTCGAATTTATACTATTAGTAAGGATTTGATGCTAGCGCGTGCGTCAAATCGGCGGAGCGGGAGAACCGTCACGCAAGCAATAGCAACGGAACTAAGAAATAATTTTAAAACCTGTAAACCTCTGTGTTAATTTAAGAAAAATATCCGATAGCTGAAAAATTAGATTCTATAATATATTAACTATTTATTCATTTTAAATACAAAGACAAAGACATTTATTTGCACAATTATGGGTGTTTACAAAGTTGTTGATAATATATATTTAGTTTGCCATATTTACCTTCATGAGGTATCCAAATATACAATGATAAAAATATTTAAAAAAAACTTAACTATAACATAATTACGAAATGTACATTAACATCTATTTTATTATTATTTTTATTTGTCCCATATTGCGTCTCTTATAAATTAAAATATTTATTTATTTATATTTCGGATCGGTTCCGATCGTCAGCTTTGGGTACCCATATCACAATTTTTTTTGTACACTGAGAGGAAAAAAAGCCGGCGGAAAAATAAACTCCCAGGTTTTTATGGAATTCCTTTATGCCGTTTTATCGTTTTTGAAATCAGTGACTGAGTAATACGCCTTTTTCAGTAAATACGTTTTAAGTTCTTTATTAAATTCGTTGCCCGTTTTAATTTTGAGGAATTCCGGTACACCGTTATATATTTTTGGTTCCATGCAAAGACACTGTTATGATATTGTTTTGTTTTAGAAGAGATTGAACATAATTTACTGTTATGTCTTTTTGATTTCATAAAGTCGGTATATATGTATATTTATAAATATTATGCAGTGGCGGATCTGGGATTTCAGTTTAGGGGGCTTGATTTTAGGTTAATGGATGTGGGCTGAAATTTTGAAGGAATTTTTTCAGGGGGGGTGTGGCTGACGCATTTACTTACACTCGGACGGAAGCCCTCCCCGCTTTTAGTTATGATATGTATTATTTGAGGTTTTTAGTTACGATACGTGTGGTTTGTCAGGGATGAACGCGAATGGTTTTGGGGGGGCTTGAGCCCCTAAAACTTCTCGCTAAAACTCTCAACTTTGAAGTTGGAAAGAATTCAATGTACATAGTATGTGGTACATAGCCGCAACAGTTTGTCAACGCAATCACGTAAAACGCGAACAATCGCATTGGTACATTCGTAGGTCAATTTCGTTCTACGCTAGCCGTTAGGCCATTCGTGTTTCACAGCAATATAATCGTCTACATTTATAAATGGAAAACGAAATGCAAAATCTTTATGTTATGTTTGCGTAAGCTCGGGATTTAAAGGCGATTGTGTAGAGCCAGCAATCGGATGCTATCGGAAACTAGATTCGCTATTCAAACCGCTACATCTCCGCCAAGAACTAGGTGACGGAAACGAGCTTTTCTGCTCTACACTTCTAGCTACATTTCTAGGTAGAATTTCTAAATAGAACCCTACACGTAACAAGAAATCGTTGCGATTTATCGCACTTGTGTATGGTAAATCGTTGCAATTAATCGTTCGCAAAGCACAGTTTATCGTTACGAGTGGATGAGGGTCATGATCGTTGAGTTCGACATTAATTCGTCTCGTACCCTGCTTGTATTCGAACTTGCGTATTAAGCAAAGCGCGCTTTATGCAATAATAATGTATACTTGACAGTATAGTATATTTGACAGCCTCCGTGGCGTAGTGGGTGATGAGCCGACTGCGATACGTGAGGTCGTGGGTTCGATCCCCACCCAGGACAAATATTTGTGTGATGAACATGACTATTTGTTCTGTGGCTGGGTGTTAATTTATCTATTTAAGTATGTATTTAGAATTATATAAGTATGTTGATCAGCTTCCTGATTACCATAGTACAAGCACTGCTTAGTTTGGAATCAGATGGTGTTGTGTGAATTGTCCAAAGATATTTATATATTTATACTCCTGAACTTTTTTTTCTTTAAGCACATAATTAGGCGCAGCAACGTAATTCATCATCATTTTCTATCGTGGATGGCATGACATGACAGAGAAGAGTAACTACTTATTTTTTTATTATTTTCCAATATTATTATCTGACGTGGATACCCATATTCTTGAACATACGAGACTAGGGACTGGAACTTTAGTTACCTAAAATCATATATTTCTTAGAAGCATTAGTAAGTCGCAAAAATGTATTGAAGTACGAGTTCACATCAGGTGAATTGGCAAGCGACGGGAAGCGATCGAACATTTCAAAGAAACTGAAATTTTAGTTATATAAAATCATATATTTCCTAGAAGAATTAGAAAGTCGCATTAAAGCAATGAAACAACGCTCTGTTTGGAAATAGGGAATGGCTCGCTGACTTTGTCTGGAAAGTCTTGTTATTGTACACGCAAATTTCTATTGTTTACATCAACATGGCCCTGCGGATAACGGTAAGATAAAGAAAATTAAAGCAATTCTACGAAAACCAGCTTTATTCGGAAGGAATTCGAATCAAACAAAATAAAAATGTATTTATTGTATGCAGCAGCAAACGACCATAAACAACACTACGTGATGTTAAGTAGTCACTGCAGCAAACAAATGTCAAGAGTTATTTTAGACCCATCGTAGTGAGGCTGGCTGTATAGTCTATAACACAGTCACACAGCTTTCTACTGCCGAAAAACACAATCAGTGTAGTCCTCTTTGATTTTATCTGTATCATAGAGTTTTTCTTATGAAAACTATAGGTTAAAACCTATGACACTCAACCGCCATAAAGTTCTCTAAAAGCGAATTTAATTTAAAAATGTGTTAGGCCGTCTTTGTTTCTCAATTTTAAACATTTTTTCTTAGATATTGGAAGTGATTTTTTTATAGCTTTGCTGTTAATACGAGTAGTGTAGTGCCTCCCAAGACTGGTGACCTGGTAAATTAGATTTATAAAAGCACAAATTTCCCAGAAAGCCCGTAGAAACACGAAGTCAACAATACAACTGTAAACATCAGGTTAATTTACCTGAAACCGTAAGCAGCGGTTGCCGGAAGCTATTTACCGATCACTCCCAGGAAACCGTAACCTCTGTTTGAAAACATGGAGTACCTATGAAGATTAAATAAAAATATGAGCCGAAACGGACGCCGACAGCGGGTTGGCCACTAACCCCCATCTCCACCAATCCGCATTGGAGCAGTGAGGTGGAGTAAGCTCCAGGCCTCCCAATAATGGGGAGAGACCTGTGCCCAGCAGTGGGACGCAAAAAAGGTTGCAGCCATCTACAAGCTTAAGCAATCTTTGCTAAAATATAAAACTTTAATAAAAATAGCTTGCGAAAAATCTTTCAACAATCAAATTTTAAATTTTAAAACGCTTAAGTCGTCTTTGAAATTATCATTTTTTTTAGAAGTTGAAAGCGGACAGCTTCCTTTTTACGAGTAGCATAGTAACTGATACCTGATACTGTAACAAAGTTCTTGAAACTCCCGGAAACTTGAAATTTGCTAGAAAGCCTGTAGAAACACTAAGCTAACAACACAACTGTAAACATCAGGTATATTGGCAAACTGCGATTCACGGAAGCGATTTACCGATGACTTACTTACAAGAAACTGTATAATAATATTATTATTGTTGTTATACAGGAAACTGTAACCTCTGTTTGAAAACAAGGAATACCTATAAATAAATAAATAAAGCTACACACTCATAGCCCCACACTAGGATATACTGGGTCGTGAGTACCATAGACACAGACATGAACACAAGCCCCCAGACCAAGATCAATAATTAAAACTCATCATTCCAATTTAAGATTCACCAGAATTCAAACTTGGGGCCCTGGATTGGTAGTCCGGCATGGTAGCCGTTGCACTACATGAGTCTTCAGCAGCACCAGAAATGGATACACGATGTGTAAAAAGACTAAAATACGAGTACCTACATACCTGGCAGGTGAGAAACTTCTAAATAAATAAGGATAATAAGGATAAGAATAATAAAAAAGGATATTTAATGAAAGGAAATTAATATGATTATGCTGACCTATAAAGTTAGTTTTATAAATCACAAATTTTCCAGAAAAGCCGTAAAAAGTCGAAGCTTACAATACAACAGGTATATTGGCAAGCAACGATGGAATCGATTTATCGATCACTACCAGGAAACTGTACCTCTGTTTGAAAACAAGGAATACCTAAGTAGATTAAAAAAATATATGAGCCAAGGCGAATGCCGAATTTGAATTATTTTACACTTGATGCATAAAAGAATAATTAATGGAAGGAAATTAATAATATTAATTTAATTATGAATCCATTAGAAAGAAAGGGGTAATTCAACAAAAAATTAAAACTTATTTCAAAAAGTAAAAAATCTTAAAACTACTCAAAGGTTCTATATCATACCAGTTTTAAAATATGTGGGAACATGTGTCATAGATATCGATCGACTGTTTCAGAAAAAACCCAGGCTTTAGGGGAATTTAGGAACAAAGGCTCTATGGTCACGAAGCGGTCGCACGCAAACTTAGTAATTACCTAAATCATAGTCATTTGAATTTAGTTACGGATAATTTAGGCAAAGTATCTATTCATCGTGGTGTTAAGAGGTCGTATACAAAATTTTACCGATTCGCTGATTTACCTGATTTTACCTTATATGTCAATACCTTGCGGATGTCATACCCGTCAATGCCTTGATGCTCTAAGGAGAGTTATGGCGGGAAGTAGAAAAAGACATATTGTGCTCTTGTTTTATTTTCATTTTCTTGATGTATTTTTGAGTTATATCGGATAAAGTTGATGGCATTTTGTTTGATATAGGTTAATTACAGTGCACGAGTGTTTGTGAAATAGTATAACAGTGCTAAAATATGTTTTTTCTGCTTGCCTCCAAAATTCCATCGGACACGTTCTAGTAAAGTAGCCATCGCTTTACTTGAATGTCTAACTGACTAGACTGACAGATTACTGACGACTTACTGACTTTGTTATTACTTCGTCCAGTTTCATTGAAACTGGCAAAAAATTGATGCAAAAATTATACTTGACGGTGGCAGTATGCACAGAGTTTGCGATGCCATAATTGAAAAAAAAATGCTCTAAGGATTTTACACAATGAGATTTTGTAGTTAAAATACAGTATTTGTAAAAGTTATATTTTATAAGCAATTTGCTAAGTGCGCATTTATCGCTGCTATTAAAAATATTGTGATATTTAATTGCAATGTTTTAAAAAAATATTAAAAAAAGGAACAAGAACTGAAGTAAAAAGTTACCAACAAATAATTAATTACTGGATACGAGTGTCAAAGTAAATGAAAAATAACCATTTAAACTGCACAATATCTAATGAAGTGCATTAATTTTAAAATTTTAGATAACTTTTTATTTTATTTGTATGGAGTAGCAGACGAGCATGCAGGCCACGTGGTGTTAAGTGGTCGCTGCAGCCCATGGACATCTACACACAACCTCAAGCAAGCATAGGTAAGTCTTGTCAGAGGTCGTATGCAGTTGCGCTGCTACTCCGGAGGCTGGTGGTCGTCTCATGTAAGTGTTGGCTGGCAATTGCACCTTTCACCGAAACACAATAGCATTGGTTCACTGCAGAAGTGGGTGCAGCGGTGGTACTTCCCCGGGCGAACGATTATATAATAGTTCTATCACCTACAGTATTTCTGCAAAAGATGCATTTACCTAAAAATTTTAGATATTGTATCTTAGAAGCATAAACAATGTATATTTATTTAGTCACGTAAATTTTAGTCTGCGAGCGAAACGTGGACAAATTCCCCGGACAAACAAATGTTGTCGTATGCTGTAGACGCGAGTAAGTACGTGCTTTGGGAATTTAGGTTTGATCCAGATATTTCTCGCCATTGTTACTCGGGTTGAAAAGCAATTCATGTTAAAAACGGCAAATTGTTTGTAAAGTAGGTTTACGATCGAGATGTTTACGTGATAACGTCCGCACGAGAAAATCTCCATTCGTTTGTATGCCGCTAGAGTGAGAGAGACGGAAGATCGGTCCACTCACTCGAACGCTATGCCAGCCTCCGCTCGTGAGGATTCCGCGTGACAAGTTTCACGGAATGACTGGCAGCGCTCGAGATGAGACGGGAGATCGGTCCGTCTCTCTCTCGTTATACCTGCGATCGCGCTCGTGAGGTTTTGGTGTGACACAAGTTTCTGAACATGTCACCCGACTAAAACGATTTTAAAGACGTTATCACGTCAAAAAGAAAACATACTGAGAATTTCACAATTACCCCTCAATTAACATGCTATCCAAGTTTGGGCCTCGATCACCATTTCCAAGGAAAGTGTTGATTAGTTACGTCCCAAGTAAACTTAATTGGCAGGTAAAAGCTACGAGCACCTCTACCAATTACACAAGCGAAAATAAAGCGAAGATCGAGTAACGACTCACTGGTTAAGTGAGTGACATACATCGTTCATGACATTAGTTCTCTAATACGTCAATTGTACTCGTCAAACCATAGTTGGAGGTCGTCATTTATGATATTTTGTTAGATTTTTTGAAGTGAAAACTTCTTTAGCGGCGTTGTGCACTTTTTTGGGATGGGTAAAAATTTTTAAACTCGCGTCGGACACGTGGCCTGATCGAAAATTCGTAAGACGGAGGGGTGACAGCTGATGACGGCTCGACTGTCTATACTTGTAAAATACGTTTATATAAGTATTTGAAATATGGACATTGAAGAAAGTGCATCTATCAATGAAAAAAGTGACGAAGAAATAGTGAAAGAAAATGAGTGAGTAGGTACTTTATAAAAATACTAGATGGAAACCTACTGAAAATACTAGATGAAAAATAATACTGATAATAAAAGCAATTCATACGAAATTATTCCCTAACCATTCCAAAATATCAAAAATGCACAACGTTAATGTTCAAGTTTTCACTTCTGCCAGCCGGCACTACCGGAGTGCAACCTGTTGTTTTTTTTTCTTTCAATTAAGGCATCGCAAACTCTGTGCATATAGCTAGCATCAATTTCGTTAAAACTTGACGAATAATAGGCAATATATAAGATCCGTTAATCTCAGGTAATCAGTCAGTCTAGTCTGCAAGTTGTTCAAATAAACCGGAGACACCGGGATCAAATCTTGGGCGCGCAAAGCTTGCGCGCTTGGCAAAAAAAAATTGTAATGTGCGTATTTATCATTTCCGTGGAAAATGAAAAAAATATTGTGATATTTAATTAATTTCGATGTTTTCCATCACTGTGAGAATTTAATCCATACTTTCATACTAATATTATAAATTTGAAAGTAACTATGTCTGTCTGTCTGTCTGCTACTCTTTCACGCTTAAACCACTGAACCTATTTTGATGAAATTTGGAATAAACATTGGTTCTTCGCGTCATCGTCCAAAAGTTTAACATAGTCTAAATAACAGTTCATCTGTCACTATTCGTCTTTAATTTTTTATTTGACAGTAACATAAAAACTCTTTGAGATGATAAAGAAACGAATCCTCTTACAAAACTTTTAAGGCAGGACAACGTCTGCGGAGTCCACTAGTAATATATAAAATAAAAAAGTAAAAATCGTGATTAATTAAATATCACAATATTTTCCATAACCGTGGAGCAGCGATAAATACGCACATTATAAATCCTTTGTCAGAGGTGCGCGCCCAGGTTTTGAACCCGGTATATCCATGCTGGAACCACGGTCCTTACCGTTCTAAAAAAATATATACTTAATAAAGAGCTTTTAAAAAGTAATTTCTCTCTAAATTTATGATTACATTCCAAGCCCCGCTCCTGGACTCAAGCAAAGCTCTCAAGTTAACAAGCGAAGCGCAAGTAACACATTGTAAAGTGCAAAGATGCTCTGTTCATGGACTCTACACTCTGCGGTATTGATCGTTTCCCTGGTACGTACAATTCGGGTAACTTTGAACATTTTTTACGTTATTTTTATTATTACAAATGATTTCAATTTATGACACCTTTATTTTATTGATTGAATAGTGTCCTTTTGAGTTGGTTTTCTTTTCTAACAAAATAAATTTACGGAAGAAACATCAGAACTACCCATAATTTCCCCTAAAACTTGAATTTTAATTTATCATGAATTTTGGGTAACTTTGAATAATTTTTTTTAGAAAGTAAGAACGTTAATATTTTAAGGTTTAGGTAAAATAAAAAGAAGGTACCTATTATTAAATTTAAAAACCTAATCTATAAAAATGACATCTACACTGACGTATATAAGTAACAAATAGCTTGGTTTTGCCATATGAATCAAAGTGGACTAGTTCCAAACCAGAGCTCATAAACTTCCAGCAACTTCACCAGGGAAAAGGCGGGAATTTTCAGAATTATGGCATTAACAGTTTATTTTTTAATTTTTATTTGGTACAATAACATTTTAGTAATCCATTATATACAGTTATTATATTGAAACTTAAAAAGTTTCGATATAATAAATTGTTAAATCTTTTTTCCAACTTTGTTCAAAGTTAAACGTCAATTCAAAGTTACCCTGACTGTACTTCAAGTAAAAGCCTACAAGTAAAAATCGAGTGAATTGTACAGTTTATTCCATCCATCCATCAGCTTTTAAAAAGTCCACTACTGGACATAGACCTCCGCTGACAATCAGTTAGTCATTTAACAGTCTTCTTCAGGTCCGGCGCGGTCGCAGCCTTCAATTTTGGGGGTCGCCAAGAAATTTTGGGGGAAGAGGTGTCCCAAATAGGCTTGTTTCGCCTTCCATATACGCATGACTGATGGATTTGGGGGGGGGTCATGTCCCCTGTGACCTCCCGTCCTCCCCCCCTGGGACCGCGCCTGCTTCAGGTAGTCAGTCCACCTGATTGGAGACCTGTGTTCCTTTTGTGCTCGCAATTCAAGGACCTTTTCTCTCCATCGATTGAAAAGTTTAGTCAGAAAAATTTTGTAGGTGATAGAACTATTATGGTTCGCCCGGGGAAGTACCACCGCTGTACCCACTTCTGCCGAGAACCAATTCTATTGTGTTGCGGTGGAAAGGTGCAGTTGCCGGCCACACTTACATGAGGCGACCACCAGCCTCCGGAGTAGCAGAGCAACTGCATACGACCTCAGACAAGACATACATATACTTGAATGAGATTATGTAGATGTCCATAGGCTGCAGCTACCACTTAACACCACGTGGCCTGCATTCTCGTCTGCTAATATATTAAATTAAAATTTACGTTGCTGGCGACCTCATTAGAGCAGCGTGTTGGAATAGCTTCCCCAAGTATGGGGGTTGGCACATGCCCAGTAGTAGGTTAAAGTATTGCAACCAAAGCACTGTGAATTTTCCATCACATAAGTATAATATCTTCAGACACATACACTATATATATACACATACATATATACACACATAAAACGTTTTCTTACTCAGCAAAATCAAAAAAATATAAATAAATATTGTATTGGAATGAAAGTTCTTCATTGTATGATAAAATCAATTCAAGGAGATAGTTATAAATATCGGGAGCAAGGTTGAATAACATGCACAATATTTCACGTGTCTTCTAACGAGGAAGTTAAAGAAGGAATAAGATACCTACAAAGTACAAATCACCTCAGCGAAAAGTGTAATTACTTTGCCTGTCATCAATAAGTACAATGTTATGCTCACGCGCTATCAAACTAAATTTATTTTACCTTCATACTACCGATTTGCCCCACTGTCGACGAGTAGGTAAAGAAGAGATCTTACCTATATTATTTTTGACATAGATTCAAATCGAATACGTCTATTTGTATTAGACATTTCAAAAATATTTTCGCGTTACAGCTATGTATATAAAATATAATTAAAAAAATATAAAAAATTAATAAAATTATAAAAAAAACATTAAATATTTAATCATATAAATTGATAGCTTAAGACCAAAAAAAACATTCAAATCTGTATTAGGTATATTATTTTTTGTAAGAGACTATCCATGATATTGACTCTGTGCATATTTTAATATTATTATAATGAAGTAGGAGACAAGCTTGCAGTCCCAAGCTGTATGTAATTTCGCTACTAAACCTTAAGATACACTGCAACCCTTTTTGAGTCCCACTGCTGGGTATCCGACATCCGACAGTGGGTTAGTGGCCAAGTCCCTGCAGCTTCGGGATTAAGAATAGAGCTACGATATCCCCTGCCTGATCGTAAGAGGTGACTAAAGGGGGTTTCCGGGATGGTGGGGGATGAGAATGGGAGCTCGACCGATTCAGCCAGCAGTCCCGGGTAGGACGGAGGTATGTGTGTGGCCACAAAGATGGGCCCGTTCTGGGGCGCCGCATGTGGAGGACACCGCTGCGTTCCACTGGAGATCCCGGAGTCCTCCCCAAGAGGAAGGCCACCGAGGGGGCTTTAGTGCGGTCAAATCCCATATAACCCGGTACCTTTTGAAGGTTTCCTCCTCGATACCAAAAGAAAGAAAGAAAAGAAAACGAATAAAAAAAAGTTTAGTTGCCAACCTGCTGTCGGATAAGGCCTCAACGCAGCAATCTAGCTGCAAGGCCATGTGCGCTTCTGTTCAAGAGCAGGCTAAATTCCTATTATTTATTGAAATCTTATTGGATCTCGCTATTTTAATCATATCGCTTCCCACGGTGTTACAGCATCTGCCGAAATTCTGAAGTATTCTCGTAGTAACCAATAACTATACCTAAGCATCTAAACTCACGTGATGTTTTGCCTCAGTGCGTCATATTCATAAAACCGATCTTTTGATGTACGCGCTGGACCGATTTCTTCCATTTTGAATCAATAAAAAAGTAACGTAAATCACCCGCATCAGTACCAGTACCTTTTGTAACTAATAAAACAAGCTTCGTATTAGTACTGTTTCTTATTAATTATTAAAAACATTAGAAAGAAATAACTTACAAACAATAGGTCAGTTAATGCAATCTACAGACATTTTATTTCCATCAATAAACTACGTCACAGCCTGAGATCTGTTCAGTTTACAGTTTAATTAGAAGCCTTTAGAGACCTTAAATAGATGCCTCCCGTTTTCCTCATCTAATTTTCAAATTAATTTACATTTTTAAACAACAAGATTCCGTTGGTGAATCTATTTAAATTTATAAATTTATCTTACCTTTAAACGAGCAATTCTTGTATATACCAAAATATAATTTTTGAATCTCGCAAACAGTTCCAAAGATTTTATGTATGTAGATGTTTAGTACCCTGGTTTCGGAGGTGATAAATCGATCCACCTAGGTTTTATTTTTAGAAAATTTCAATTATAAAAACATATTTTCAGCGATAATCAACTGAAAATACGACTCTTCCTGACATCTATTGGCGAGTATTAATAATATAGTGGCGTAGAACGCCGTCAAACGCCATCCGTCAATCCACCGTTCAAAGAGATGACAATGTCGATCAGAAATAGCTCTATAAAAATTTTGTTCATTGAATTAAAGCTTCCTTGGCCGAATGGTTACGTGGGCTGACTGCGGAACTAGAGGCCCGGGTTCAAACCTCAATCAAAACCATATTGCGTTTATTTTTTTATTTTTTGGGATTTTTTTATTGGGAACACTAAACAAATGAATGTTTCGTTTGAAATTAAACCAAGAAAATAAATTGTTTTTATCCGAGCGACACTCGGTCGTCCAGGTACTAAAAATTAAATACGTGAATCCCATTCATACATTTCTACAAAGCATTTAAATAAATCATTTATTGCCTAACGACTAATGAAATTAACGTTAATCAACAATCGAGGAATGGACTTTAAACCAAAACACAGGCGGAAGATACAAACTTCTTAGTAAACTAAGTCGTGTTCAGATTTAGACTGAACACAAACTTTGAGACCGGTCTGTAAACACCGAATTTACGTCATGAATGTACGTCATGCTGAACACAACCGCTAACTAAATAGTTTTTTCGTTATGCTGTTGAATATCCAGGTGGAACTGATGGGTCAAACGCAGTCGCCCAACTGTCCCTGATTGTGACTCTGTAGAAGACATTTATTTATTTATGCGTTAGCGTAGATTACAAATTTCATTATTTAATTATATTTTATGTTGGCTATACAAATATAAAATATACATTAAAAATATCATTTCAATTATATAATAATTAAATGTCAAATAACACATCAAATTATAAATTAAAAACAATAGTCATTATAGGTTAATTTCATGTCAAAATTATTTTTTGACTTAAAACAACAAATAACACATTACAATATAAACAATCATTTCAAAAAATCCAAAGTAAAAATATACTTAAGTCAGAAATTATAAAAATTAAATAATACTTAACAAAAATAAATTAAAGTATACAAATGTCAATTAAATAAATTATTTATTTTCAATCACATTAGACACAACCTTTGTGAACTCGTCCAGTGTGCATTTAAAAAGAATAATGCGATCCGCATTCTATCATGTATTGATGTAATGTGTCCGGAACAGGGCCTATAGGCAGCAAGTACTGAGGAACAACACAAGTTATAATGTAGGAGTTTGTAATAGTGCCCTGGATCATCCTTCAGGTGACAATGCCAGAGCACTGTACAAGTTAGTTGAAATGGCTATTAGCCGTAGATGTATGAGTCTAGGTCATAAGGTTATGTAAGGTTTTGTAATTTTTCTGGCTTACCTAACAGAGCGACATTGTCTCATGGACAGAGCTCTTTAAATAAAGAAAAAAAACAGATGGAACTTGTATTAATAATAATAATAATGTATTTTTTCTAAATGCTAGCTGTGCGCCGCGGTTTCACCTTCGTTAGGAAGGATCAGTAGCTTAAAGTCAATATTCTCCATAGGTTTCATAGGACCCAAACTGTTGTTCCCTACTTTTTCCCCATTGGTGCCCCATTCATACCTATATCGTATAATGCTGCCTAGATAGCCACGGGGTGTGCAGGCGCAGCGACGTTAATTTTTATATTAAATACATAACGTTTCACTGTAGTGTGTAGCTTGAATCTATATTAAATGTAACCTATAGCAACCTAAGTTAGTCTTAATAAAGACATTTAACAGTAAAGACGCCTTTCAATAAGAACCTGAAACAGTTGAGAGATTTCATGGCGACCCTGCCATGCCGGTGCGCGTGTGCATCGCGTTGCATGCGCACCGGGTGGCGTCCGAGAAGAATTAGCAATGAAGGCATATTGAAGATAGTATTAAAATAATTAAGTCAAAAAATAAGTCAAAACGTGACTGTTTAAGAAGATAGATGAAGAAAATATATATATGTACATGCAAAAAGAAAAATGTCAAAAAGAAGAACAAAAAAACTAAATAAATATGAAGAAAGAAAAGTGAAGACAATATTTCAAAAATAAAATACCGAAACCGAAGAAAATATGTGAACAAAGAAAGAAAACACATGATAACATGAAGATACGAAGATGAAATTTTAAGAAAAAAATAACAATTAAATTTTATATGAAGACCTGAAGAAATTAAAATTATGATGAAGACCCGAGAAGATCCACATCGTGACCAGTAGCCCAGACATTCTACAATGGATTCCACCGTCCACTATCAACCAAGCGCAACGTAGCTGCAGTGAGACGGCATTCCATCAGTCAGCGAAGCCCATCGCCATCGTCATCAGCCCTCAGAGAAAATACCCCTAAGAGTGTCATCTAATCAGCACCGGACGTCGAGCAGATTGTACTCAGAGGAGCTCAGCAAAGACAGAGCTAAGAAGCTAGATAATGAGAAGAAATGGTTTAGGTACGTTCAATGTATACCGTGAAACAATTTACATCATAAAATTCATTTCAATATAATAGTACCTAGTAGTCATAAAAATGTTATTTCGTCATCTTGATAAAAAGTATAGATTTATATTGCATATTTATTTCAGACAATTTAGAGCAATATTTAAGTGCTAGTTATTTTTTAAATAAAAAACAGGTACAGTAAAAAAATATTTGTACAACTTAGTGCGTTTAAATATGTGTATACTGTATAACGTATATTAGAATTTTGTTTGTTCAATTATTATTTTCTTGTGTTCCATGATTAACTTTTAGAAATTTGTATTGTAACACTATTATTTTTAAAGTTCAAATTAAAATAGCAAATCCAGATAGCAATATTAGTTCATAAAATCCATTGTTCTAATTATGCTGACTACCGAAAACGTGAATGAGTCGCGTTACCCATCTTTTATGGGAATGGAATGTTCTTCGTTTCGTATTGCAATAATGATGCGATACCGACGCCGTGTCTAGTTGCAAGTGCATTCCAATTCTAGAAAATTGTCACGTATAAAAGTAATACCTAACACGTTTAATTTTAACAATGTTTTAGCCTAATATTTTGTATTATTGGTTTTTATCTTATTGGGTTCTTACGTACTTATTAAAAAGGGTTTAAAGAGTAACTTTAGAGACAATGAGGCTTATAATAATATATGAAATTTAATTGTCAATAGAATGAAAATACTTGTAATTTGATTGTTTACTAGTGCTTGAAAATCTGAAGGTATTTAAATGAAAGTTTTGTAATTGGATTGAATGGGTTATGGTATGGCATATTTGTTTGGATTTCATCTGTAAGTCAGTAATTTTGACGACAATTGGGTCTGATTCCCCCGAAAGTTCAGAAATTCTTAACGTACTGACGAAATATTTTGAACGTTGTAATTGTGACATAGTTTGTTAACGGTTGTTTACGTTGACAAGTACGTACGTATAAGAGATAACTCGAGAGGATGTGTGTAAGAAGAAAAGTAAGAAAATATCGGTTAATATTTTATTGAAATGCGATAATTCTCTGTTGTCTTGATCATGTAGTTACGCGAGCCGTATACGTGAAAGCAATGGAAGACAGTAATAGCTAAATATTATAAAAGGGAGCTAATGATTATTATGAAATAATGAATGACCGTTGTGTTGATCATGATGCACGCGAGACGTCTTCGTGAAAGAAATGGCATAAGGTACCCTTGATGAAATGTAATAATAAAGAAAAGAAAATGAGTTATGATAAAAGGGGTTAAATAATAATATTATCGTACAAATATAAAGATAAAAGAAAGAAAGAAATTATAGGCATGATATAGGCCTAAGTACTTATGATTATGTACTATTAATAAGCCATAAATTGTACAATTTTTTTCTTTTGACTTCTCCTTATGTCACATGGAATATTCAAAGGATATATTATGAATTATATGAAAGTGAATTTAAAATAAGACTTGACAAATAACGTTGCGTTACGTTACCTTGATTTTACATGTTATGCTATAGCAGTTATGTTTATAAACAAATCTACCTAGATGTGACACACAATTGATTTAACAATGTAAGTAGGTACCTAACTTGCAGATAGGATTTGACCGAGATACGTCTCATTAACGTTAAATAAATGAATAAGTTTTATAGTTAAGGATTTATATTAGAAATACTATTGCATAAAGAAATTACGTTATTTCCTTATTATAGAATTTAAACTTTTAATAAATTTTGTATTTGTTGTTGTATGTAGAGCTCTACGACAATTTGATTTTTTTTCCGTCTTGATCCGAGCACACATTACACCTACTGTTTCTTTAAAAAAAATCCGTTGTTTTGCAAAAATAAAATTTATTTTTAATTAAAATTTTATTTTTTTTAATAACCCTCGGAGGTGTAGTGTGTAGCTTGAATCTATATTAAATGTAACCTATAGCAACCTAAGTTAGTCTTAATAAAGACATTTAACAGTAAAGACGCCTTTCAATAAGAACCTGAAACAGTTGAGAGATTTCATCATCATTTCAGAATCATAGCCTAGGGTAAACTAGGGTATATCTACCCTGACACAGGTGTCGTGGGTACCATGGACACTTACGTACAAAGACTGAAACACGAACACCCAGACCGAGAACAGAAATTTAAACTCATTATTCAAATTTCTGTTTCACTTCGAGGACTGGTCGATTTTAGTCATTCAAAAATTAATCTACCTACTAATATTATTATTTTTGAAAAGTTTTAACAGGAGGTAGAACTATAATGGTTCGACCGGGGAGGAGCTACCCGCAATTCTATTGTGTTTCGGTGGAAAGATGCAGTTGACGGCCACACTTACATGAGGTGACCATCAGACATCCGATTAGCAGTACAACTGCACGAAGGCAAGGCTTAGGGTTGCTTGAGTTTAGATGTTGATGACCATGGGCTGCAGCGACCACATAAAACAACTTATCCTGCATGCTCATTTGTTAGACCGGTAAAATAAAAAAGTAAATAAATAATGTAGTTTAAAAAACTAAAAAAACACGCTTTAGTGAAAATACGAACTAAAAAGTAAAAAAAATAAGAAGAAAATGTTTGCTTTTTAGTTCGTATTTTCACTAAAGCGTGTTTTTTAGTTTTTTTAAACTACATTATTTATTTTTAATTTTTTAGTTACATTTTTAGTCCCATATTATTGCATTGTCATCGACCCTTGACACCTGTGCAAATTTTCAAGTTAATCAGACGCTTAGACGTGTTCAAAATATAAAATTATATATTTGTTTCATTATGTACCTTAGGCCACGAACTTATCAGCCGCCCCTCGTATATTTTTTTATCCTGATGATCCTAGTTAGGATTTTAATATAAATTATGAGATTATTGATTTTATTTGCTATTTTAAAACAATTTCAGAAAATTTCTAACTTAATTATATTTATACATATATCTTAAAAATAATAATAAATAAACTTATGAGATTATTGTATTGTCATCGGCCCTTGACCCCTGTGCAAATTTTGTGTGCAGTTAATCAGACTCCTAGAAGTAAGTGAAAATGAAGTTAAAAGATTCCGTTACATACATACATACAGGTCAAGTTAATAAAAGCGTGTTAAAAAGTGCATGTCGAAGATATGAAGGACAGGACCCTATAGGGTTCGATTCCCAGTGCGGAAGATATTTAAAATATTGAATTTTCCTGATTTTGGTGATTGTCGTCCTCGTGAGAAAAAATGCCATCAAATTTATTCGACACTAGCTGTACCCTCGACGGTTAATGTTATTGCTTCTCTAATTAATATTACAACACAGGCGTCGTTAACCTTTTTAAGGTCTTATTAGCAGTTTAGGTTAACAACTTTTTTAATAAAAAACGAAATAAAGTATAAACACAAAAACTTTCCAAATTTAAAAGTGCGTCATAACCATAAATTTAAACGCAAAGTGTTGCAAAATGTTTTCATTTATCGATAGCGGGGAAATGGTTCAAGAAACAAACACGGAAGGGCTAATCTCGTCACATAAACACTGCATTGACGTCATCATACAGCTAAGTGCATTGTAATCATTTACGATGACTGTATACAATATGCTTTTTTATACATATACCGGATAAAAAGGCAGACGGGCTACATGATCACCTTCGCCTATGGACACGGAGCAACTCTACCCCTCCCCGGGGTCACTTGAGCATTGCCGGCTTTGAAGGAAAGCTTTCTTACAGCTTTCACTGGAAATGCTGGAAGGTTGTCCCACAGTTTACATATCTATGGCAAAAAACAACGTACAAAGCGGACATTGGAGCACTGCCACGAGTCCAGATAGTGTCGTTAGAATTTCAAACAATGTCTGATGGTATAGTGATAGATATATGATAGGTTAAAGTTCCACCGACACCATCTGGACTCATGGCGGTCCTCCACAGTCCGCTTTGCACGCTCTTTTTTACCACGGACGTGTAAGTTATGGGACAATCTTCCAGCTGAGGAATTTCCAGTGGACTATGACATGGGGTTCTTCAAGAAAGGGGTAAGAAAACTCTCCTCCAAAACCGGCAAAGCTCGGGTGGCACCTCTGGGTTTGCCCCTGTACATAGGCGATGGTGATAGCTTAACACCACGCGGCCACGTGTGTTTATAAAAACATTATATACCTCAAGATGGTATAGTACATTCTTCTTGCGATATTGACGCACTCTTAGCTGGTTTTAATTTATTCTAAAACGGGAATATCTTATAAAAAGATTAAAGGGTACATCTCGTCTCGTAGACGTAAACATAGCATTGACGTCACCGATTTAGTAAATGCAGTATCGTGAGTCACCATCTCTGCTTACCATACGTTGAAGTACCAGAAAATACAAGCACTTAGGTTAATAATACATATTGCAAATATATTTAAATAGCTTATCAAAACAAAATTGTGATATAGGTATTTTATTGATATTAGTGAAAACGTGATATAGGTATTTTACTAATATTAGATTAATATTGGATATGGGTAATAAAGAGTATTCATTAAGAGCCGAATGGTAAAAAACCGCGGTCTTTTACGCGACCGATCCCGAGTTCAAATCCTCGGCGCGCACCTCTGACAAAGAAATTTGTAATTTATCGCTGCTCCATGGTTATGAAAAAATCGTGTTATTTAATTGGTTACGATGTTCTCCATCGCTGTGCATGCCTGAGATGAGAGAAATTCATAATTTCTCGAAGGCATGACGTCCACACAATCCGCACTTGGCCAGCATGGTATACTATGGCCTAAATCTCTCTCATTTGTGAGAGGAGACCTGTGCCCAGCAGTGAGACATAAAAAAGGTTGAAAAAATGGGTAATTTACTATTTTTTTTAATTCTATTTAAATAAAAGGAAACAAAACAACTCAAAACGAGCATGCAGGCCACGTTATGGTAAGTGGTCGCAGTAACCTATAGAAATCCACACACAACCTCAAGCAAGCATCAGTTTTGTGTGAGGTCGAATGTCGCGCTGCTATTTCGGAGGCTGATGGTCGCGTCACTTCATGTACACATGTCGACTGCAGCAATTAACAATGTTGTAAGTGAAAAAGCGTTACTTTTCAGTACAGCCGTTCAAAGTTTTTAAAGTGAATAAAATTGTCATTATACTATATATTGAAACAAAATTTGGTATAGTGCAATAGATTTTAGAACTCTACAAGATAATTAAATAAAAAAAGAAAAATAGTCTATAAAAGGTGAAAAAAGGCACATGCTACATTATTACCCGTTAGAACGCCAAACCACCATGTCGGAAATGGCAGATCCTACAATGTTAATCGGAGATTCATTTATTGTGTTTGTCGGATGTGGAACATCCTACAATATTTATCGGAGTTTTATTTCATGATTGTGTAGGTAGTGACACATCCCACATTGTTTACTGCAGTATACCTTCAGCATCACGTATTATTTACTACAGACAAAACATACGAGTACTTACTAAGCATTTTTGTTAACCTTCTTAAAACGTATTTGAATTTAGGTACCTATTTTAATTTGTAATTAGCTGCTTATATTGTATAACATACCTACTACATCAACTCATAATAGAAGAAACCCTACATCTATCATTATCCACCTACCAGGTAGGAGGCCAGAGGAGGATACCATTATTTTCTTAGGGCACCAGGTTATCCCATTAATGAGGGTACTTAATAGGATATTAACAAAATACGAAGTTTATGTTTGTTCCTTTAATTGCAAGGACCGAATTAATCAATTAGGTAAAACAATTACAAAAGACACCTTAGGTTATTGGTAAGTTGTAGCTTCGGGATTAAGAATAGAGCTACGGTATCCCCTGCCTGATCGTAAGAGGCGACTAAAAGGGGGCTTCCGGGGATGCGGACGGTGTGAGTGGGAGCTTGATCCGCCCAGCCAGCAGCCCGGCAAGGACGTGGTGTGTGCGTGGCCGCATGCCGCATACTGCCGTTGGCATCGGAAGGTGCAGGAGAGCATATTTGCTCTGCCGAAGATGGGCCCATTCTGGGCACCGCCCGTGGAAGTCACCGGTGCGTTCCACTGGAGATCCCGGAGTCCTCCCCAAGCGCATAGGCAGCCACCGAGGGGGTCACAATGAAAATAAAAATAAAAACAACTTAGGTACAAAAAAAGGTTTTATTTCTAGCAAACACTTTATGGAGAAGAGATAAACTAAAGCACTTAAATATTCCACTCTTCTTCAGTCCAGTCACCGAGGAACAAGAGTTTATTAACTCTTTTTTCTTTAAGTCTGTTCCTTGCTCTACTTATTGTTACTCCTGCCTTCGAAAATAATTTCTCTGAGGGTACAGATGTAGCAGGTGAGTGAAGTTATTTATTACTGAACCTGTATATACAGTAATGGAAAAACAGTTATTTTTATAGAATCGATACTTGATGCTAAATACTGATATTAGTACTAAGTATCGAAGGGAAGTATCGAATTTCTGAATACTAGTATCGAATCAAAAGGTAGCGATATGAGTAAAGTATCAGATTCGATATCGTGTCGCTACTATTGGCGAGTATCAATAATATTGTGGCTTAGAACGTCGTCAAACGCCATCCGTCAATTCGACGTTCAGAGAGGTGAATCTGTCGATTAGAAAAAGCTCTAAAAAAATTTCGTTTATTGAATTAAAGCTTCCTTGGCGGAATGGTTACGTGGGCTGACTGCGAAACTAGAGGCCCGGTTTCAAACCTCAATCAAAACCATATTTTTTGTGATTGGCGTTAGTAAACAATACTAAGAAAATGAATGTTGCGTTTGAAATTAAACCAAGAAAATAAATTGTTTTTATCCGAGCAACGTTCGGTCGTCCAGGTACTAAAGAAATAAATTTAGTACATGTCATCATCTTGATTATTAACCAAATTAGTGGCATCAGTGTTAGGTAGGTTAAAATAAAATCCATAAAAGCGCTCGAGTATGAAGGGGGTATAGCAAGGCCTTAAAATCGAAAATCTCTTTGTGTTTAACCTTCTTAACTATGTATGGAGTACCTTCAGATTTGGCCCACCGAGCTAAACAATACCATTCATGTGGTGCCCAAACTGATTTGTGTTGGCAAGCTATCCCACGGCATTTCTCCTAGGAAGCCTTAACTATAATTCTCTTAAGACCAGAAGAGCAAATGACCAATTATTTATGGCTGTTAAGATTTTTCGTGGCAAGCACCTGATCTGCACAATGAGTTGGCCCGACTGTATGCTCCGGACAATTATTGTCGATCCCGGAAACATGATCTGTTGGTCGTGCCTTTTAGCCGTACTGTAGCGCATTCTAAATCTCCCCCAGCCCGTATTCTCGCTGGTATTTGCGCTCTCCTAGCCTATCCTGATTTTGACTGCCATGGGTGTTGTGCCAAGAACTGCATCAGAACTATTATCTTGTTCATGAGTGCTAAGTTCGCCATCACTCCTATAATTGGAAGTTGGTTATGTGACTGCCACTATTGAAAAAGTACTTTTCATTTCCGGAGTTTTTGATGTTGAGGTGTCATCTTCAAACTCTTCAGGGATTGGGGATTATTTTCCTACAAATAATAAATACTTAAAATTATGTACATAATGAAATATTATAATATAAATTAATGCGAGGTAAAGGAATTCCGTAGGTTTCGCGGAAATTCATAGGTAGCTACTTAAATTACTAACACGTCAGTACCTATAATGAATTATAATATTATTATTAAATTCTTCTATTAAAACCTTATTAAATTTTAATACTTTAATTAATTAATATTAATGACTTACCTAATAAAGTTTCTGTACAGTTTTACTATATCCAACTTATGTAATATTTAGGGTTGACAAAAAATAAAGTAGGTAGTACCATATCCGACAAAAAATTTCACAAGGTGAACAAGTAACAAAATCGGTAATACCACATCCGACAAAAGTTAAAGGTACCCAAACAAGTAACAATGTGGGATATGGTACATCCGACACAAAAAACATGATGAAAACCCGTTAACAATGTAGAATCTGACACATACGACCATGTTAACCGATCAGTGTAAATACTGTAAATTATAAGATTACCGAGATTAAAAGTGTATATAAAATAAACAAAAAAAGACAAAACTATTTTTTATATTATGGATATGTTAAAATTATGTTGTTTAAGGTATTTTTAATAATAATTGTTATAATAATTACTTTGATTACATTAAAATAGTTGAGTTGAGAGACGAAATATCAAGCGCGCGCTCTTCCCGCGAACTAAGTGGGAAGTGACTGATCCGCCCGGCGCACGAGTGCTTCCACCTCCCGCGTGTCCCGGGAACATAGACGCAACATAACTACCTACACTGTTAATCGAGTGCCATGAACATATCCGACTTTTTTCCGAGTGAAAAATAGAGATAGAATAATATTTCATAGTTTTTACTTTGCAGGTTCAACAACAGGGTTATTCTAAGGCTTCTAAGCCAATAAAATAAAAAATGTTAAAATGCAGTTCCGACAATGTTAATTGCTGCAGTCGATGTTATGTCCGAGAGCCGCACCGTTCCCTCAAAACAATAGAATTGCTTCACAGCAGAAATAAATGCATTGTATATTGTAGGTGGTAGAACTATTATAATAATAATAATCAATTTATTTCAGACATTAGGTCCATACATTGTGTTAGTATAACAAAATGCTTACGTAACTATGTTAGTAGAAAAAAAAAACAAAATACATCCATGGGTTAGTGTATAAACTTATCCTATGTTATTAGTTATTTTGAACAATATACCTAGCAAAAAGACTATATACACACACGCCTGTTCGGGAGCGTGTGTGCCCTATTCCAGGTGAACCACAGAGGGCTGTCTAGCTTGTACGCCAATGTGCTGAGGATGGCGTTGGTACTCCCCACCAGCCGCCTCATCATTGACGCCATACGTTTGCGGATGAGCGCGTAGAAGTCATCCACAGTCGCCTCCGCAAACATGGCGGATGCACTGCAGTAACGGGGTTTCCTTAATACCGCCCTCAGCACATTGTTGTACTGAACACGAAGGGCTCTGAAGGTCCGCTGCCTATAGTCCGTCCACAGACTGCACGTGTAAAATGATTGGCAGTATGCCCTAAACAATGTCAGCTTCACCTGCTCCCCACATCGTGCAAATCTGCGGGCCAACATATTGCCTCGGACCGACATCGCCCGCCGCTCTCTCTCCACGTCTCTGTCGTCCTCGAGGCGTTCGTCAACTATGTGGCCGAGGTACCTGAACTGAGCCACCTGCCTCAGGGGAGATCCGCAGAGCGTAAAAATAGGCTTAAAACTCACTTGTTTATTTTTTCCTCTGAACACAAGGATCTCACTCTTTTTAGCGTTGTAGCTAAGTCCATTCACCCCGGCATATTCCTCACAGATTCGCAGAAGTTGTCTGAGGCCACTGACTGAGGAGCTCAGCAAGACCATGTCATCCGCATAACTGATGTTGTTTATAAAAACACCATCAATTGAGCATCCGACACCCGCCTCACTAAGCCTCTCCGTCAGCTGTTTGACATACAGATTGAACAGCCTCGGTGACGTCAGCCCTCCTTGCCTCACTCCACATCGCAGTCTGTAGGTTCGCCCGGGGAAGTATTACCGCTGCACCCACTTCTGCCGTGAACCAATTCTATTGTGTTTCGGTGGAAAGGTGCAGTTGACGGCCACACTTACATGAGGCGACCACCAGCCTACGGAGTAGCAGTGCAACTGCATACGACCTCAGACAAGACTTACCTATGCTTGCTTGAGGTTGTATGTAGATGTCCACGGGCTGAAGCGATCACTTAACACCACGTGGCCTGCATGCTCGTCTGCTACTCCATTCAAATAAAAAAAATGTAGTTTAAAAAATTAAAAACACGCTTTTGTGAAAATACGAACTAAAAATGTATTTTACTGTAAAAAAAAGCGTGTGGTGCATGGTGTGGTGTCAATGGTATCTTAAAAACCACTCCACGCTTTTTTACATTAAAATACATTTTCTCCTTATTTTTTACTTTTTAGTTCGTATTTTCACAAAAGCGTGTTTTTAGTTTTTAAACAAAATTATTTATTTTTAATTTTTTAGTTGGATTTTTTTTTCAATAATTTCGTATCCCATTCAGCAAACCCTTTTATTTAATACCCATATCATGGGGGTGCATTTCAAATAGCCAATCCGCCATCTTGGATGTCCGCCATGTTGAATTTAAGTCACGTGACTATTTTTTTCGTATTCCTGACAGCAAACCCTTTCATTTGATACCCATATCATGGGGGTGCATTTCAAATAGCCTGTCCGCCATCTTGGGGTGGCCGCCATATTGGATTTATAATGACGTTTCTTAGCTAGTCATGTATTGTCATCAGAACTCAGAGCGTGTGCCTAATTTCATCCTAATCGAAGACCATGAAGTGGGTCAAATTAAGATTCCAAGATTTTCTTACATACATAGGTACATAGTTACAAGTGAAGCTAATAAAATCGTGTTAAAATCATCCCCGTTCATCATTCATTTCAAATCAAACGTAGACGATCATAACTGTCTACGATAAGTCCTTCCTCCCTTTCTTATCTCGTTCATTTTCTATCATATTGTTGTTACCACACCTCTCGGCATTCGTAATTCGTTCAAAAAGACAACGATGAAAGGCAAATGGGCGTGTATGGGAATGTTTATCTTTCGTACTGACGTCATTATGAAGGTATTTCGTGTTGAAGTCGATTTTGTTGACTGATATAAACAAGGGGCATGCTTCGTTTGTCCTTTAAATATGGCTGCAACCCTTTTTGCGTCCCACTGCTGGGCACGGGTCTCTCCCCATTATTGGGGAGGCCTGGAGCTTACTCCACCACGCTGCTCCAATGCGGGTTGGTGGAGATGCGGGTTAGTTGCCAACCCGCTGTCGGATGTTTTCAAACCGCCAATTAGGCCTCCGACTAGGTTCAACGACTGTTATCTTTCGACATTAACCGGGACTGACGGCTTAACGTGCCCTCCGAAGCACGGAAACGCGCATGAAATTTTTGCCACTAGTGGTCACCCATCTCACACCCGACCGTCCGTTTGGCTTAGCTACGTAGATCGCTTGCGTTCTACGCTCGCCGCCAGGCCATGCACGCTTCCCTTTAAATATAAAGAAAGAAAAATGGAATACCTACTTCATATCGAATATGGAATACTGAATAGTCGGAAATTGATACATTTTACGCTATTCTGTTTCTCAAGCATTGATCTGTGCAAGTAAATGGGACCTTGGTAAAATGGCATTACTTTACCGGAGAAGTACCTTTTTTTGGTATCGGGGGGGAAACCTTCAAAAGTACCCGACACCTTGGGAGAGGATACCGGGTATGTGGGATTTGACCGCATTAAAACCCCCTCGGCCTGCCTCTGCGTTTGTGAGGACTCCGGGATCTCCATAGGAACGCACCGGTGTCCTCCACGCGCGGCGCCCCATAACGTGCCCGTCTTCGAGAGAGCAGGTGTGCTCTCCTGCACCTTCAGGTGTTCACGGTGGCATGCGGATACGCATACACCGCCGTCCCTCCCGGGGCTGCTAGCTGGACGGGTCAAGCTCCCACTCTCACCGTCCGCATCCCCGGAAGCCCCTTTTAGTCGCCTCTTACGATCAGGCAGGGGATACCGTAGCTCTATTCTTAATCCCGAAGCTACAGGGACTACCGGACCTACCACCTACCTAAGTACCTTCCACCGCTTCATATATCTGTATGTAAAGCATCTAAGTAAGAGTAATTTCAGTTATATTTAATATTTAAATTTTTAAAGGCGCAATTTTTTATTTATTTACATAAGTATTTATTTAGTTGTTAGTTTATTAAATTATTTATTCATATTTATTTATATTTCGACTCGAATCCGATCGTTGGCTTTGGGTACCCATATTGCAGGGTTTTTGTACACTGAGAGAAAAAAGAGCCGGCAAAAAGACCTCCCAGGTTTTTATGGAATTCCTTTATGCCGTTTTATCGTTTATGAAATCATTGACAGAGTAATATCTCTTTTCAGTAAATACGTTTCAGTTCTTTTTTAAATTTGTTGCCCGTTTTGATTCTGAGGAATTCCGGTAGACCGATATATATATATATTTGGTCCCATGCAAAAGACACTGTTATCACACTGTTATTCAGTAGGCATTGTTGGAAATCACCACACCCCTTGGCATTCATAAGTCGTTTACAAAGACAATGATGAAAGGCAAATGGGCGTGTATTGGACCGTTTATCTTTTGTATTGACGTCAGAACAGACGTATCTCGTACAGAAATGGATTTTGATGACTGATATAAATAATATCCTTAGCCACAATAATATGTTATTTGCGGTGCAGTTTTATTTATTAATATCATGAAGGAGCAGACGAGTATGTAATCCATATGATGACTATTGCTGGCCATAGATATCCACCGTCTACATACAACCATTAGCAAAGCAGCCGTTTTGTATTAGGTTGTATACAGGTGCGCTATTTTATCCGAGGCTGATGTTCACCTCATATCCGTCTGGTCAGCAACCATTCCTTGAAAAATAGCTGCGTTGGTACTTGGTCGCTAAAATCTAAAAAAGCTAAAAAAAGTAAAATTATTATACAACTTAGTAACTCCAAAGAGCGGAAACGCGCATAAAATTGAAAAGCGGTCACCCACTTTACATCAGTCACTAGGCCGCGCGCACGCTTCATCTTGTTATAACATTTTCGTTCTGTTTTCAGTAGGCAGGTTTTCTTTGTTTTTTTTTTTCGACTGACGGGTTTTTATTTAGGTAATATATCTTGCCTGGAACTGATACGACCTCTTGCTAATGAATTTTGAAATATCATTTAATTATTTAATCAGCCGGTATCGGTAATCACCTCGTACCTGCGCTTGCAAATTTGCTTGCCGGCGCCATGCACTCTGAAGTCAATGTACCGATAAATTGAAGATGATGTGTCAGCCGCCCGAACCGCCCGAACAGGCTTACGAGAGCTATTTGCGTTTGTCTAGATTTCTGTTTTCTAACAACGTCATTAATTTTGCTGTCTTAGGCTGCCTTAAGATACTATACCACTATAGGTAGGCTAGTATTGTGAGCTATAAATTGAAGCACGACTGTATTGTTGCTATAAAACGCACTGACAAATTAAGGAAAAGAACGATTGAAGTTGGACTAAAGATTTCATCACCGCACCGCATTCTATGAAAAACAATTCCTTTTTAGTATCTTACCAGAAAGCTGTGGTTACGTATATATTTATCTTGTAAAAGTGTGAAACAACCATTATAGATATTATATGTAGATTTGACCTAAATCCTTTTCCGTTCTGAGAGGAAATCCCTTCCCAGCAGTGGGACAAAAAAATGTAAATTTGGACTACTGCAACCACTTAAGAATCATTATTTGTTCATTATATTACTAAATGTATATAATAAAGACAGTCATTCGTATATTAACAAATTGAACCACGCAGATTTACATTACGAAGATAAGTACAATCCCAATTATCTGCAACCAACCTATATTAACCTACAAACGTTTGTCAACAGGAATCGTCAACAGAGGAGACTCATTCAGACGCCGTCGATCCAGATCAGGCAGCCTGGCCCCTTCATCACCAGCGCAGTCAGCACCAGAGCCCCAAGAGCGCAGACCTGTCGCATGCCACAGGGTCGCCATGGTGGGCGCGCCGGGCGTCGGCAAGACCGCCCTCATCAGCCAGTTCCAGACCAGCGAGTGCATTAACGCTTATGACAGACAGAGAGGTTAGTGGCATTGTATAAATTAAAGCAAAGTAACCCTGAATTATTCTCCACTAACTTGGAGCAGCGTGGCTTATAAGCGCTAGGTTTCCCTGATAATGGAAAGAGATGCAGGGGGATGTAAACATAGTTGCAGGCCATCAGCAGCAAGCAGCAGGAAAGTGACCAGCTGCTCCTGCAAAGTCACTGTGTTAACTCCTTATCAGTTCTGCTATGTTAAACCTTAAACCATTAGGTACTTCACTTACTTTATCAGGCGGAGCATTTTGAAGAATTTGCGTTTCCAGCGTCGTTGCTTTCTTAATTCCTGGCGACAACGGAAAACCGTCTTTTTGCCAGTTTTTCATCACAAGATTTTTTTCAAAGTGCTTTGACGCGGGTGGAGGAAAATATGCGGCTTCTGCGGCTCTATAGATACTCGACACGGTCGTTCTACACTGCAGAGAGCAAATAGAGGAAGACTCGAACAAACGTACACTTTGTGTTTGCAGTGTACAGTGCTACTGCAAACATGGAACTCAATACTATTAGTGCTTTGCAATGACGGGATTAAGTCCGTTTATATCAGAGAAAGAAAAATATTTAGTAAAAAAATATATCGTAAACAAGCTCTTTGACCAAGTAGTTTCCAAGTAGTTATTTAGTGCTGAAATACGTTAATAAATCCAGTAACTTTAACACATCATTTAAATTCGATGGAATGATGAGTTCTAATTTATTTTCTAGTTCTAGCTTTATGTGACCACGGTGATCACTATACAGGGAAAAGTAGATTAGGGTTATGAGTGTAAAGCGTTATTAACCTCCTCCTTAGTCGTTCACTCTTGACAAAGTGGTCATGGCTGATGACGTTGCATTTTCATTGGACAGGTGCTCTCGCGATGCGTCTCCATTTGTTGCGGTTTGTAGCATCTCTAAAATTCTGGACTATGGAGGTCTGTGTTGCAGCTTTGATCATATCTGTCCAACGCGTAGGTGAGCGCCCGCGTGTCCCTGGACAACGAGTCGTTCTATGGAATGTTCATTCCGAACAACATGTCCAAAATATTTCAGGATTCATACTTGCACCGTTGACGATAACCTCTGCTCGATTTTTAACTCTTTTAAGATCGAGTCGTTGGTCCTAAATGCTGTCCAAGAGATCCGCAGTAGTCGCCGCCAGCACCACATCTCGAGTGCATCGAGATGTGGTGCTGGTCGTTATTTAACAGCTAATTATTAAAGAAGGTGGAGGACCCTAATTCTGTAGCGACCTTTCGCTACTCATCAAGAGATGACGCCACGGGTATTCCTGAATCACGCTATCGAAGTTCTCGGAATATCCTACCATATATACAAGCTCCGAATTGAGTCAGTTGGAGCGCGGCCGCTCCCCGGGCATGACCACCTCGCCCGGCGGGAGATCTCCCTTTGCCAAACTGGTGACCCCGGACAAGAACACGTCCCTTCTGACCTTCATCAGTCGCACCTTCACTCCCTGGATGGACTGCAGCATCACTTCACCAGCTCGTCAGGGTCATCACAGCGCATCGTGATAACGCTTTCTGATCCTGATCCAGCTACCTCCTGCGACGTCGTGGACGGCTCGAGTACCCACTCTACTCGCCTCCACTTTCCAACCTACC
Source organism: Pyrgus malvae (assembly GCA_911387765.1). Lineage (NCBI taxonomy): Eukaryota > Metazoa > Arthropoda > Insecta > Lepidoptera > Hesperiidae > Pyrgus > Pyrgus malvae. Next base: position 21,888,484 of record OU426960.1, read on the forward strand.
CTCACATCTCGACTCACCGAAGATAGAGGGCATCTCCACACTTCGCTACACCCTCACATCCCGACTCACCGTGGACAGAGGGCGACACAAGGTCTGCACCCGCACATCTCGACTCACCGCAGATAGAGGGCATTCAAGGCGCTTGTAAGCGAAGATTACTCAAGCATGGATTGAAGATATCGACTTCCGGTCTGAGCAGGGGGTGATGTAGCGACCTTTCGCTACTCATCAAGAGATGACGCCACGGGTATTCCTGAATCACGCTATCGAAGTTCTCGGAATATCCTACCATATATACAAGCTCCGAATTGAGTCAGTCGGAGCGCGGCCGCTCCCCGGGCATGACCACCTCGCCCGGCGGGAGATCTCCCTTTGCCAAACTGGTGACCCCGGACAAGAATACGTCCCTTCTGACCTTCATCAGTCGCACCTTCACTCCCTGGATGGACTGCAGCATCACTTCACCAGCTTGTCAGGGTCATCACAGCGCATCGTGATAACGCTTCCTGATCCTGATCCAGCTACCTCCTGCGACGTCGTGGACGGCTCGAGTACCCACTCTACTCGCCTCCACTTTCCAACCTACCCTCACATCTCGACTCACCGAAGATAGAGGGCATCTCCACACTTCGCTACACCCTCACATCCCGACTCACCGTGGACAGAGGGCGACACAAGGTCTGCACCCTCACATCTCGACTCACCGCTGATAGAGGGCATTCAAGGCGCTTGTAAGCGAAGATTACTCAAGCATGGATTGAAGATATCGACTTCCGGTCTGAGCAGGGGGTGATGTAGCGACCTTTCGCTACTCATCAAGAGATGACGCCACGGGTATTCCTGAATCACGCTATCGAAGTTCTCGGAATATCCTACCATATATACAAGCTCCGAATTGAGTCAGTTGGAGCGCGGCCGCTCCCCGGGCATGACCACCTCGCCCGGCGGGAGATCTCCCTTTGCCAAAATTCTATTAATATGTTACGGTACAGGGTGTGCTGACGCTAGGTACACAAGTGAAAAAATCTAATATTTATTTATAGCAAACTGTTTATTTAATAGATCACACTTTATTAATATCAACCTACGCCACATACACATCATATACACGACTGCACTTGCACGCGTCATCACTCGCACAGTCGCACACTTATACAAACCCCACAAATATAACAATAAGAGCAATGAATCGCATGAAAGAAAAATAATTGAAACAACACATAGTTACAAATCCACATTGCTATACAAGCGGCTCTGGCGCTCCTCCAATAGACACTCGACACTCGGTGTCTGCAGAGAGCAAATAGAGCGAGACTAGAACAAACGTTCAGTTTGTGTTTGGAGTGTACAGTGTAACTGCAAACATCGAACTCTGTAACAGAAGTAAGTGAGGTTTCACACCAGAGTATTTTTACGCGCGTATACGGTCGTTTCGGAAATCGTGCTTACACGCGAGCTACTTTTTGTACCGGAAAATGTCAAATCTTGACGATGATCACCCCGATATATATAATATATATGCTATATTATGTTTTTAAAATTTTTTTAAATATGAGCATACACTATTTATAAATTAAAATTAATATATTATGTAATCATAAATCATCAATAAATATATAAAAATCAAGTAGCCTGAAATATATTCCCAAAAAATACCATAGGCTTTTGAATTTGATAATTTAAAATTAAGGTCAAATAACGACGTATCGCGTCGCGTCGCGTACATGCGTTTAAAATAAAATTACGCGCCGAAAAATACGCTATATTGAAAACACTTAAAGTTTCCGTTACATCCTCGTACAGGTCAAGTTAATATCTGGGTGTTAAAATATAATGACATAAAACAAAATATTTTTAAACACTTTTTAAACGGAAATTTAATATCACCAAACTCTCCAGACTTCCGAGAAAAAGTTATTAAAACTTTATTATAATTTTCAACAAACTTCTATTATATGTACATAAAAGAGAACTGTTAAAATTGCAGATTTTTCTGAAATAAACCATGCATTAAAGATGGCTGCTTCATGAACACACAACTGATTTTTAAACGGTGAAAGGAAACTCCAACTAATTAAGAAGCAAACGTTAACGAAGTTCACAAAGGAACTAAAATAAGGGCAAAAACTATTTTAATAAAAAAATAGTGCATTTTGCACACAAGCCAGAAATATGAATAATAAAAGATTATAATCTCAATCTAATTATGGTTTTCTTCTGAGATACAAAGTGTATATACCATTTTTGTCTCATTATCTCTCTGTAAAAGAATTGCAGTTTTGCCGTAAGGTACGTTTTAACTGCAGGTTTAATTTTACACTGTAACACAGAATACTAACGTACTACACTGTGAATTCATTTTGCAAACAGTACAAGATTTTTGAAAACTCCAGAAATTTTGATGAAGGCGGCATAATCATTTATGTTCTATGAAGTCGCATTGGGCCCGTGGGATGAGGTATGTACCTTTTTTTTTTTTTTTGGTGTCGGGGGGGAAACCTTCAAAAGGTACCCGGCACCTAGGGAGAGGATACCGGGTTATGTGGGATTTGACCGCATTAAAACCCCCTCGGTGGCCTGCCTCTGCGCTTGGGGAGGACTCCGGGATCTCCTAAGGAACGCACCGGTGTTCTCCACGCGTGGAGCCCAGAATGGGCCCATCTTCGGAGGTTAGATGTGCTCTCCTGCACCTTCCGATGCTTACGGCGGCATGCGGCCACACGCACACCGCCGTCCTTCCCGGGGCTGCTGACTGGACGGATCGAGCTCCGACTCTCCCCGTCCGCAACCCCGGAAGTCCCCTTTTAGTCGCCTCTTACGATCAGGCAGGGGATACCGTAGCTCTATTCTTAATCCCGAAGCTAAAGTAAAACTTCGCCCAGAGAGTCATGGCAACTGAATTTCCAGTTTATTAACGTATTGACATGTATGGTACCGTAAGTGGTCGCTGCGGTCCATGGACTACTATTCAACCTCAAGCAAGCCTGAGTTTGTCTAAGGTCGTATGCAGTTGCGCTGCTACTCCAAAGGCCGATGGTCGCTTCTGTAAATGGCCGGCTACTTCACCTTTTTACCGAAACACAAAAGAACTGCTTCACGGAAGAACGCAAGGTTTCTTGCCCTTAAAAACTAAAATTTCTATCGTCCGAACACTCATTTTACCAATAGAAGGTTACTTAGATGCAATGGAGGAGCTTTTAAATAAACTTCAGCGCTTGCAAAATGTATTTATTCGATTTATCTTCGGAATTAGGAAATTCGGTCACGTGTCCCATCTTCGCAAGGATCTCAAGTGGCTCCCAATTCGTTTTCGCAGGAATACTAGGATTTTATGTCCGCTCTTTAACATACTACGACATAATAATTACCCATCCAACTTATGCGAACGCTTTTCCTTTTCTCGGCCCTCTGGTGTTCCCTGCAGATCACTCCATAAAAGTGCACTAAATATCCCTATATTCCAGTGGAAATATGTATGTAGTAAGTAACTTCGTACAAACATTCTTGTATATTTTTTTGTATTTTTTTTTCTTGTCACCTGAGTGTACATAAATCTATACATCTATACATATAATAAAACTGTAAGCAGGGTCAATTCTGTACATTGCATAGAAATTAAAAAAAATACTTCTAGAGGTCTTTTTATAAGTAACAGAAGCTAAAAATATAAGTTTTGAAATTTTTGTCTGTCTGTCTGTCTCTCTGTCTGTCTGTCTGTTGTTAGCTTTTCACGCAAAAACTACTGGACGGATTTTGATGAAACTTTTTTTGTTTTATATATATTGGTCCTCGCTAACATTTAGGCTATAGATAATTTTAAAATCACCCTTTAAGGGTGTGAAATGAGGGATGAAAATTTGTATGGAAAACTTGGTTTTCTTCAATAGATTTTCTTGAAATTTGGTACAAATAATTTGTAACCTAAATAAAAAAATACGTGTTTCAGCATTTCTCGAAATTCACCCTTTAAATGTCAATTTTCTTTGAAACTCTTTGAAAATTGAGTGTCGTGACTTGATGTACAGAATGTTCTTTTGCAGAGTATTTTACTTATAATTTTGTATTTGTAATCTTTACTAGCATAGTAAGAAACATATTTAAGTTTTTTTCAAAAATACTCCTCAATAGCAAATAAAATGAATTCTAAAGTTGGTGTCTCAAGCGTACAATGGCCGCAACCCTTTTTGCGTCCCACTGCTGGGCACGGGTCTCTCCCCATTATTGGGGAGGCCAGGAGCTTACTCCACCACGCTGCTCCAATGCGGGTTGGTGGAGATGCGGGTTAGTGGCCAACCCGCTGTCGGATGTTTTCAAACCGCCCATAAGGCCTCCGACAAGGTTTAACGACTGTTATCTATCGACAACAACCGGGACCGACGGCTTAACGTGCCCTCCGAAGCACGGAAACGCGCATGAAATTTTTGCCACTAGCGGTCACCCATCTCACACCCGACCGCGCCCGTTTGGCTTAGTTGCATAGATCGTTTGCGTTCTACGCTAACCGCCGGGCCATGCGCGCTTTCATTATAACATTAGTGTGTTTTTTAGCCCTTTCAAAACCATAAATAAAAGTTTAAATTTAAGTAAAATTATTTTGAACTATCATTAATATAGTCGACCATATTAAATATACTTAGATCAGCTTACTGTATTTTCTTTCGTTGGCCGAGTATGGCTAAACTATAGGTACCTAAAGAGCGCATCGCGAGCGTCATCGCCGCCGAACCTTACATCACAGGCTTCATTAAGTTAGTTGCTCAGCTTATTAGTCTTCATTTGGGGTGGACGATTATGAACAGGCTGCAGCTGAAACGACTGTTATCGCTACATTATATCAGGCTGCAACCTTTTTAGCGTTCCATTGCTGAGCATGGAGCTATCATAATATTGAGGAGGCCTCGAGCTCCGACTAACCGAAATCCAAATCTTACAACCTCAATGCTCTAAACCTTCATACAGAATGTACAAAGCCTTAACAAAACGAGACTGCTGCAGACATCTAGGTGACGAATAGTTAATTTTTATTGAACCAACTGTTAATGTCAATATCTACCTATTTGTTAATTTGACATTTGATTTATCAACCACGAAATATTCATACCATATGGTAGATGGCGTTATTGAGCAATATTCATTTCTTCTCCAAAGTGAATCGATGGAGTTAATTTTAAATAAAAGTCTAAAGTCTAATAAAAGTAAGTACATAGTGTTATCTAAAAATAACGTTTCACACTTATAGCCTCACAGTAGGGTAGATATATCCTGTGTCATGGGTGCCATGAACACACACAGAGACAAAAACACAAACACCCAGGCAGAGAACAGAAATTTAAACTCATCATTGAAATGTCTACTTCGCCGGGATTCGAACCCGGGACCCTTCGATTAGCAGTCCAGCATGGTAAACATTGCGCCACGCGGGTTGTCCCGTCGTTGGGTATACGTATGATGCTGAACATGGTTAATTGGACCAATGATAACTTAACTAATTTTTTTGCGTCTCTTTATTGCGTACGGGCTCATCCACATACGTTGGTTAATGGAGATATTAAAGATTATTTATTTCCAAATACAGATAGTACACTGTGTAGAGACCCTGCCTTCTGCTTTAGTTTTCACTGTGTTATATGAGTTATGACATGACTTATGACCAAACTGCTGTCCGCAAGTTTTAAATCTTTAGTCTATTAATTGGCCTTATAATTTTTCCGACTGTTTAATCCTAAGCATGTGTATGTTTAGATTTATAAATTTTATCTCCCAACTACAAGTAGTTGTATAGTGCACCTCTTTTCTGCAGTAGGTTAAAGCTATGTATATAGAATGAGATTTTTAACATAGATGAATCCATGGGCACAGCAGTACTACGTATCTCTTAACTTTAATAAACGAGCTACATATTTGTAAAGAGAATCTTATTGCGTGAGAAAAGCGAAGCATGCGAAAACTGGATGGTAAGATCTGAGTACAGTAAGCAGTCCTTACTGTTTTAGGATTGAAGGATTTAGAAAAAATAAATAAGGTGTCTTCTGAACATATGAACATTTTATTTTAAGTGATTTCACTATAATATGTAAGAATAATCTACCTACTACTTATTCAATGCAAATAAAAATTAATCTTTAATCAATCCCTTTTATACAAGTCTTTATTCACGCGGACGACGTCGCGGGCACAGCTAGTAAATAAATAAAATAAAGAATTGGATGCAGCGGTGGCACTTCTCCGGGCGTACCATAAAAATTCAACTTCCTACTAAATAAGTAAAAAAATAGTTTCATTGCATGGCACTGTGTGGTCGCAGCAAATTTTGCCTGCATGCAGCATGTTGCCAGCGCCCTAACTTGCTTGATGTGGTAATGACATCATAGTTAAGAGTATGAAATTAAGCAATTTTAGTTGCCCTAGTATGACACATAATAGTCACAAGGATTATTACATATCACTTCTTTGAATTAAGGTTTATTGCGCCACACAGGATTGACGACCTATGTGGTGCAATGGTTACCATGCCGGACTTCCAATCGGAGGGTCCCAGGTTCGATTCTCGGCGAAACAGAAATTTGAATAATGAGTTAAATTTCTGTTCTCGGTCTGGATGTTTGTGTTTCTGTCTTTGTACGTCCATGGTACCCTCCACACAGGGTATATCTACCCTATTGTGGGGCTATGAGTGTGATGAGTGTGAAACGTTATAATACTTGGTGAATTTGGGTGGATACTTGGTTTATGGTTTAGTATTCAACTAGCTTGCAGGATTTATTAAGACTTCTAAAGATTAACGGTTTTGTGAGTTTCCACATCAGGAGCGTATGTCCGCATTGCGCAAAAGACTCACTTCATAAGCATTAATCTTTGGGTAGGTACACATATTTGGGTTTAAATGTGTCAGGAATGTCTTTATTCATGGTATTTTAGAAAACAGTAAAATAAGCTGTTTTAACACTTAAGGACCCGCGCTTCAAATTGCAACTCTGACACTCGCTACCGGGTCCTGCGGACCCAGAAAATATTACGTGTTTATTCGAAAACTTGTCAATGAAAGTGGTTGGTGTTTTTACATATCATTAATAATGTCCAAAAAATAAACCAATATTTAATATAATACGAATATTTATTGTTTTACTAATTCAAATAGCCAGTACAAAAATATAACGAATTTTAGCATTTATTTATGACTAAACTTAAACATAAAGCTGTAAATACTGTAACGATACATTTTTAACAAAATCTTCTTTACTTTAATATACTACTATAATGTGTCTGCTAAGACAAAATATAATTAGGAGATCAATCATCATAGGAACAAGCAAAATCAACTAATTTAATATTATAATTTTTGGTATATAAGTAATCACTTTCTATCATAGTTCAACATTTTTCTTTATAAAACTAAGCTATAACAATTTGCACAAATTTGTTTCGTATGTTCTCCACAAAGTGGTGTATAACATTTTACGCAGAAAACCTTGGTTTTTCTGTCTTTTTTCCAGTTACAGAGACCACAACGTACTTTTCGTCCACTCGTTGGCAGGGGTGCGCTGGATGTTGCAGTTGGTTCTACTTCTGGTAATATGTTTCGGATACGGGTTTTGGTATGCTGGGGAATATTAGTAATAGAAATTCTTACACGTAGATGTGGCTCAAAGGCCTGTTGGTCGCTATTTTCTACGAAATGAAGTAACAAAATTAGTAAACAAACATAAATAACTAGAAGAAAAAACACTTACGTATTTAGTCGCTACCGGGTCCAACGGACCCATAGGCACCTTTTACGTCCGTAGCACTAAGACACAGCGCGTTAACTCATAGTTAAGATCGCGATCTATCGCCTCATCCTATTGTCGAAAGGTAAGAATAGCGGTAACGTCGCAAACTTCGTAGTTTTTAAGTAATGCAACAAAATACAAGGCACTGGGTCCACTGGACCCATTAGCGATTCCTTAAGTGTTAAACAACCACTGCATACTCAAATAACGTAATTTACTAATGTCCTCTTTCACCACATTCAAGTAAAGTGACAAGTACGCTTATTGTCGGTTAAATTTACCCGTAAGTTGAATTTCAATTACACCATTTTCGAGTAGCAAAAATCATATGATTCAGTGACTCGTTCTCATATCTTTTACTTGCCAATTAACTTTACTTGGGACGTAACCAATAAACACTTTACTTGGAGATGGTGAACAAAGCCTTAAGGCTACTTAAAATAACTAGAAGTCATCCAGTAGTTCTATCTTCAGTATTTCCTGTTAAGGAAACATCGTTATCACAAGAAAATCGTGTGTAGGTGTACGTTTGTATGTCACAGAAGTTGCCGATAAAATTTATGGAACCGCGCGCGTAATTGGATATTACCGTGTAGTTTTCGTTTATACCAAGTTTGTTTTTGAATAATATTCTGATAGTTGCCTTGCAATACTGAAAATGCAAACAACATTCGTAAACACTATTACCAACTACTTCTTCGGATGATTTATAAACACTATAAGAATATAATTTCGGCTCGGTGTGCACTTGGTTCTGGCTGTCACTTTATAGTCTTGAATCATTGCACAATAATAGAAAAAAAATGCAAACTATAGTAGTAATTTTGGACTATAGTATTCTACGTGTGCCCATTATCGACCCATAGCGATTCTGTTATCTAAAATATATAAATGTACCTTTTTTAAAAGACTGCTGCTGGAAGTTTTTCCGACGCCTTTTTTCTCTCAGCTCAACATCTAACCCAAACGGGCACCTAAAGGCGATGACGGATGACCAGGAATAAATGACATTCATTAGCAAATATTTTGTATGCCTAATATGAAATACATATTTTTTCTTTCTTTCTTTCTTTCTTTCTATCTTTGAGTCAAGTCTATTCAACAAATGGCTTGAGGAAGAATAGGCTGCAGCAATCACTTTACACCATGTGGCCTGCATGTAAAACTTTCATTTTTAGCGTTTATAGGTATATACCATAAACAAATGACGAGTAAAAATAGCCAGAATATTTATTTGGCATTTATTTCAACAGATAGAATAGAACAAAGAAGTTCCGAGCAGTTTTGCGCAGTTGATTCGTTAGCCGCAAAATAAATATAACAATAACCTTATCGTAACAAACGTGGCGAGTAAAATGTAAACGGAGCTCAGTATCGCGGGGTTTAACCGTAGGTACGTGTTGCAAGCTGATATATTTTTCTGATCCACATTGAATCACCGTGATGGAGTAAGCTTAAGGTCTTCACGGTTATGAGGAGAGACACAGACAGATCCACGGCATAGGCCCAGCAGTGGGACGCAAAAGGTATTGCAGCCCAGGCTAATTATACGAGTAGTGGCCGAGTGTTGTGGATTAACACAACAGTGCGAAAACATTTAATCTTTGGGTTGCCTCAAATTCATCCAAACACGTCTTAGTAACTGTTACCGTTATCTGAATGACTAGACTGACTGATTAATTGTTTTTAACTATTATTATATCGCTCATTTTTAACGAAATGGCGATAAATCAATAATCTGAACTGAAATGTTTTTAATTCATACTGACAATATGCACAGATGCGATGCCATTATATTATAAAGTAAAAAAGAGATGTTTATTTCAACAAATCCTGAAATTTAAGAAAATCGGTTGTCTGTAAAGTCGGTTTACTGACGATAGTTAAAAGTGACAACGTCATAAGAAAATACTTGTTGCTATAAACAATTGACAATAAATTCACTTTTCACTGCACTTCATACTTGACGAAAACATGTAAATGTATTATTGTAGCTGTTAGCTTGTTAGCTGTCCACGCGGACACATCTTTCACTCAAGTAGGAGAGAGACATATGTCGAACGATGCCGAACGCGGAGGCCGATTGTGCCTCTTTGTCGCTCGTTCCGCGCTCTCGCTTGCACTTCAAGCCTTAAATGGAACGCCTCAGAGCGAGGTAACGTCGCATGAGTCATGTTTTTTCGTGCGTGCAGCCGTCTCCATCGAATTATAAGACGTTGTCAAGTCAAAACTAATAGTAACTTTTAGTTCACTCGTTAGCCACAAAAGGAAATAACCATATTTTAACGTGCCGCGGAAAACGGAAACACAGCTCATTATCACGACGGTTAACCAGCGTGACGTGTATTGCAAACTGGTATGGTCTGTAATGGTAATGTTTCATATTACGTGAATACTTCTCTAATTATCTTTCTTTCATTGCTTTAAATGTGGTTTTTTGCTCTTGTATTTTAACTATACTTTTCTATGTATGTATGTGTTTTTGTTCTGTAATGTAAAGTTGCGAAAAAAGTTACTTTCTTTCTTATTTTTTTAATTAAACTTTGAAGGACTTTTCTACTGTACCCAATTAGCTGTATAGTCTGAAAAACAAACATGTAAAAATTACTAGGAACTAAGTATAAACCAATTACCAAATCTTCACGCTGCGAATTTCTGTCATGGAATCTCCAAAAATTCACTCACTTTTATCTACAAATATTCAAAATGTTAAACTGTAAATGGATTTTGAAGTTTATGGATTATGAAGCGCGCATGGCCCGGCGGTTAGCATAGAACGCAAACGATCTATGCAACTAAGCCAAACGGTCGCGGTCGGGTGTGATATGGGTGACCGAAATTCATGCGCGTTTCCGTGCTTCGGAGGGCACGTTAAGCCGTCGGTCCCGGTTGTTGTCGATAGATAACAGTCGTTAAACCTTGTCGGAGGCCTTATGGGCGGTTTGAAAACCTCCGACAGCGGGTTGGCCACTAACCCGCATCTCCACCAACCCGCATTGGAGCAGCGTGGTGGAGTAAGCTCCAAGCCTCCTTAATAAAGGTGAGAGACCCGTGCTTAGCAGTGGGACGCAAAAAGGGTTGCAGCCAAATGGATTATTGCCGTGGCATAGCATGGTAAGATAGCTCTCAAAAATCTACATCCACTCCATTTTTTGTAAATTTCCCATTAACGTTTTTACTTCAGTACTATTGTTCTAACTACGCCAGAAACAGTCATTGTATTATGAACTTCTATTTATTTTGCCTACAGTTAATTCTGAGTAGAATGCAGACTAAAGCCACAGGAGTAGCTAAAGCCCTTTAGTTTTAACTGTACAGTTAAACTGGAACTCTTATTTATTTATATACTTTATGAATCATTACAGCTTTTAAATATTATGCTGTATAAATTTAACTAAATCTAAATTATTTAATTATGTAACTGTTTTTATCACTAAAATGTACTTCTATTTCTCTGCATGTGTGACTACCTGTAATTGGAATTATATGTACATTTTTTTGGTATCGGGGGGAAAACCTTCAAAAAGTACCCAGCACCTTGAAACCCTCAGTGGCCTGCCTCTGCGCTTGGAAGGACTCCGGGATCTCCATTGGAACGCACCGGTGTCCTCCACGCTCGGCTCCTTCAGGTGCTCACGGCAGCACGCGGCCACGCACACACCGCCGTCCTTCCCGGGGCTGCTGGCTGGACGGGTCAAGCTCCCACTCTCACCGTCCGCAACCCCGGAAGCCCCTTTTAGTCGCCTCTTAGGATCAGACAGGGAATGCCGTAGCTCTATTTTTAATCCCGAAGCTACAGGGACTGGAGTTATATGTACCTAGCTATCTAATTATATGATTATAATGTTATGGATGTACAACATGTTTCTGTTGGTAGCCCTAAATAAATAAATAAATGAAGTGTACTGTTGTCAGTTTTTTCTACACACAAAAACTGTGCAGATAAAACTGAAGGTCTCTAGCTGGCATTTATATTATTACCAAGTAGCATCAGAACTAATGTTTTATTATATATCGAATCGTGAGTGTAAATTAACATGATAGTTTATATACGACTTAACTCACGTGAAGTACTCACTTACGTCACGTGAGTTAAGTCGTATATCAAGAACTAATGTTCTCTATAAAAACGTAAGGTATATACTCGAACATTCATCCATACAGTAGGGATCAAACAAACACTTGCGTTTGTAATGTTATCAAAAGGATAGGATAAATACTAATCAGATTTATCCACATGGTATCTCATAACAAAACAAAAGGCAGCATAAAGAAAAGGCGCAAAAAGTACAGCTGAATGAAAGAACCGCTTGAAAGCAAATAAAAGGGACAATATCGTCCCGTGCATAGAACAGATATCACGTAGACACGCCATAAAGTTGTGAAAGTTGGACAATACTACTCGTAACTTGTTTCAAAGGCTTTTCGTTGGAGTGAACTAGGGTTAGTACACTTTTAGCATGAACACCCCAAAGTCTTTAATGTAGGGGTGATTCTGAATTATACTGTAACCTGTTAGATGGTAGCAAACGACGGAGCTACGAATTTTAACTAAGGTTTAACTCTAAACCTTACTTAAAATTCGTGAGTGAAAAGTGATGTTAGGGCTTGTAGATTATACCGTTAGGGAGTGTAAAATTAGAAGCTTAGCTCTAAGATGAACTATGTATATCTAGTTTAAAGTGAGATAAATAACTTCAGTATCATTATAAAAGCGTAATGTTAAATAAATAAATAAATACAGGAAATCCGAAAAGCTGAAAAGTTTTTAAGCCATATCTCTCGTTTTAGTAAAATTATACAAGAATATTCGTGTAAATTATACAAGACAATTTTATGTATAAAGTTCAGTACACCTTGTATACTCGGTTTGAAAGATGTCAGATGGTCAATTTTCCTTTCTTTTCTTGCTGCCCGTGCCAAATAAAACAATCCGACTTTTGCCTGTTTCGTTAAAGGTTAAACCATCAATATAGTTAGAATTAGAGAGTTCTTAGCAATCAAACAACTGTTCTAAGTATAAAACTTAAAAATACAACAACAAAATAAACATAAAACAAGCGTACGATATGTTTCTTTTAAGTTTTTACCAAATCTTTCAGAAAGTCGTTTATTGCAGAATTTAATATTATGAAATATGTGAAAATCTTTGTTCATTTGTCCATCTTCCACGACGCATCGGTGCCACAGATTGAGCTGATTTTTTAAATGGATAGTTTGAGGGTTGGTAAGTTATAAAGGCTAATTTTTACTCTGGGTATATCTCATTCATATGGAAAAAAATATAATGCCCATGCGGGTGGCCCGTGGGTGGAAAGTTAGTGCTAAAATATCGGTGGCATGTCTATCGTATTTCAAGTCTATTACTCACTAGTCTGTTACATATTAAGCTTGTTACTTTATCGGTTTTCCTTTGACTCTCAGAGCTTACGTTTTTTTCGTACGTAAGTGGATATTGTCGAGACAACGTTAGCCAGTGGTATTACGTTAGGGATTTCATCAAATCTGTACAAAGGAATTGTAACTAACAAGTACAATTTACTTTTGAAGGAGCTATGGACTTATTAAAAATGTGTCATTATAAACATGTGATAAACATTTACATTAACTCAAGATCCAATAACATTATATTTTTGAATCCCTTCAGAAAGAGAGTACGATGTTTGACTGGGATTTTCAGAAGTCAACAAAATAACCACAATTTTTATAAACAACCTCTATTTTAAATAAATCTTAAATACTAATAACATTTAGTAAACAGGAGTCATTGCCTAGTGGTTAAAACATAGGACTTCCAGGACGGATATTCGGGTTGAACCTCGACACGTAAACAGATATTACGAAGACTAAAATATTGTCTTGGTTATCATAACCTCCATGCCTGGGCTGTTCTGTTCGACTTTATTTAGATATTCAGCCGTCGACACGCGAATACGACAGTTGATTTTAGGGAGCGGTTGCGACGTGCCTCTCATCTCTAAAAACCCTAAGATATAAGAAATAAATGAAAACTAGAAAAGCAAGAAAATGTTACTACGATTATATAATTTTTATTAAGATCATGCCTTTCCAAATTATAGTTACAAAGAAATTTCGTCACATGATAAATTCCAGAAACGTATTCTGATTTATTACAATCAAAACAAATTGGTATTTGAATATCGAAATGTAAAAAAGGTTTCTACGTTTGATTAATGGTAACGGCTCCAAATACAATCAAATGATGATAAATTGTATCAATGATTATGTACTGTGCTAGTAATTTTGTATTCCTAAATTATAATGTTAAAATGAATCTAAAATATCATAATAACGCTCTAAAATTGTAACGCATTTAGGACCCCATTTATACTAATGGAAGTCATTAATAGGGTTGCCAGGTGAGTCGCGAAAAAATACCGGACAACCCCAAACGGTGGGGGGAGGTGTATGCTAGGTCGCAAAAAATTTGTGTTTTTTTATACTAATATTTTTTATTTATTAATCAACATCACATAGTAAATAAGTAACAAAATATAATGCAGTCATTTTATGGTCGCCAAGACTGCTAATTTTGACCAGTAGTACCGACTTTCTTCAAAATACCGGACATTGTTCTGTCCGGTATGGCCATTTATTTTTTACCGGACAGGCCTCGAAAATACCGGACTGTACGCTTAAATACCGGACATCTGGCAACCCTAGTCATTAAGCATGTTCATTTATCGAATTGTCTGGAAATAGAAATTAATGTCTCTAAATGGCTTTCTATAATACAATGATGTCCATCGAACTGCCAGCCAACGCCAGGACTATGGCGTAAATTCTTCTGAATTTTGAAAGTAGTCTTGTGTCCAGAAGCCTTAGGTACCTACGCAATTAAAAAGGTTGACAAAAAATGTGTGCTTATAAAGAATAAATATTTTTTTCAGATTGGAACATGGCGTCAAACAATGCGACTTGTTTTTTAAAAGATTCTAACATTACCGTATGCATCAAAATATCTGTTGTTATTACATAATATACTCGTGCATATATAAACACTAAAACATTACATTTCTTTCCTTACTAGAAGTAAATCGGTTTAAAGCGGTAAGGAACCATTTCTTTTTTGAAACATATCTACTATATAAAAATAAGTCGGGTTTTCCTTCCTGACGCTATAACTCCAGAACGCACGAACCGATTTCCACGGTTTTGCATTCGTTGGAAAGGTCTCGGGCTGCGTGAGGTTTATAGAGAAGAAAATTCAGGAAAAATTTCATACCAAAGTTCACGCGGACGAAGTCGCAGGCGGCCGCTATGACCTGATTATGATCTCATAATTTGTTGTATTCAAGTATAAGTTTACTTTATCTATTTACTACTTATCTATCTCCATTTTAAGCACCTGAAAATAAAAATGTATAAAATATGGTGATAATATTGCTAGGTATATTGTAGCAAACAAACTCCACCTAATAAACCTGCCTAACGATATTCATTTGTAAACAAGCTTTCATAAGCGATGCTAGAGCACTTTCCAAGACTTAATTTGCTTCATAAACTCATACATTCACTCCGGCTTTTCATATACTAATATTAATATTTCACATTCGCAAACAGAAACACGAAATGAAAAATGTTCTCTAACCTCGAAAGAAAATAAGTAACGCAGACTCACAAAGTCAAGCAGAATAAACTGAATGGAACGAACCTACCTGCTGAAAGGACCTAATGTCACACAGCTCCAAAAATATCAGTACAGGGAAATTAATGCTGGGAGATTTTCTCCTCCAGCCTAACTAGGTGCCTATAACGACGTTGACGACCCGTGTGGCGCAATGGTTACCATGCCGGACTGCCAATCGAAGGGCGTTTACGAAAAAAACATAAATATTTAAACCACTAGTATATCAAACGTTGTGCGGTAACTGTGTGACCGGGCGTTTACCTAATAAAGCAAGATATGAGTTTACCCTGCGTTATATTAAAGCGACACGTGATTTTAAATCCTGTATTATATATGTGAAATGAATGCTATAGACGTGACTATATGCAGATATACTCGTATTTTACGTTGTTTACAAAATATAAGGCAATTTAGGGAATGAAGGCGAGTGTTTAAAAACGTAGAGTCTAAATACTTCTACTGAATATTATAATCTATAAAACAGTTACCTTGTTTTATAACGTTTCACACTCATAGTCCCACAGTAGGGTAGATAATACCCAGTGTACCATGGACACACACAAAGACATGAATATAATCGTCAATACAAACACCGAGTACCTACAGAAACTGAAATTCATAATTTCAATCTCTGCTTCACCTGGATTCGAAGCTGGGACCCCGGATTAGCAGCCTGGCATAGTAATCGTCACGCCACACGAATTATCAAGTTTTAGTTTTATTTTATTTCAATCATTAGATATTTCTCCATAAAACTTAAATTTGATACTGCAGAAAAACATGGCAGTCAAGTTAAACTAGTCATTAAAATTAAAGAATAAGTAAAGCGTAAAATGTATTTCAAGGTTTTTGTCGATATCGTGAAAAATGTTATATTTCAGCAAAGTCATAACCTTTTTAACCAGTCCTGGGCTATTTCTTCCAGGAAGAATATAAATTCTAATATGAGACGAATACCTGACAACCGCCGAAAAAATGAGAAATATTCTCTTTTAATGATACTCTGGAAATATTCTCTTTTAATGATGATTAAAAGAGAATTTAATGATGCTCTGTGTCACTCTACGCACACTCACTACAGTCACTACATGCTTGTGTGTTATACAGAATAATAGTGCAATGTGTGAAATAGAGTTTCTCATAGATAACGAATATAATCAGTATACATTTCCGAATATTGTGTATTCAGATCACGTAACGTAGAAGTCAACATTGACACTGGGCGATCTCCCGCCAGGCGAAGTGTTTATGCCTGGGCAGCGGCAATAGTCCTACAACGTCATTTCGAACCTTGTATTTATGAGAAATATTTAAAAAAACTTCGACACCGTGATTCAGGATACGGGTGGTGACTGGTGCCACCTCTTGAGTCGCATGTTAAAGGCGAAGTCGCGGGATGATTACTCTAGCAGCAAACAACGAAAGAGGCTACAGACACTGTCAAGGAAAAGTAAGAGAACGAAGAAAAAATTGATATAGATAAAAAAAGTGTTTATTACTTTTATTTACTTTTATACTTTTTAAATTTACTAAAATCATTGCAGTTCATTTATGGTACTCGTATAATAAAAAAAGCAATGCATTTAAATAGAAAAAAGAAATCTTCTTTCGAAGTGGACCCTGCTCAGGTCCCCCACAATAGCTCCTTCAGGTCGGCTCCCAAGTCCTGAATTAAGTA
The DNA here is from genome assembly GCA_911387765.1 of Pyrgus malvae. NCBI lineage: Eukaryota > Metazoa > Arthropoda > Insecta > Lepidoptera > Hesperiidae > Pyrgus > Pyrgus malvae. The sequence goes on from OU426960.1 coordinate 21,905,582, forward strand.
AAGAAGATGGCAGGTATATAGTTAGGTGAACACTACTTTGCAACAATCCGCTAGGGAGATGCTATTTGCATGAAAAAAGTATACACCATCATACGTTCTGATTGATTGTTGCAAAGTAATTTTTACCTAACTTTATAACAATGCAGTTCCGCAAAATAACGCCTGATTCTTCTTCTAATTATAGAAGAAGATGGATAAACCGAACATGTACTATTTCACCTGTCATTTTATTATCCGTTCGTTAGCTTTCTGCCCACGTAAGTTGCACGTTATTTCCCACAGGAATGAGATATTTTCTCTGATAAAAAGTAGCCTATGTCACTTTCCGACCTCCCAAACTATCAACTGTATTCTGTTCAATCCGTCGCACTGTTGCAACGTAAAAGAAGCACAAACAAACATACTTTACTGCTGGGCACGGGTCTCTGCCCCTTATTGGGGAGGCCTGGAGCTTACTCCACCACGCTGCTCCGATGCGGGTTGGTGGACATGCGGGTTAGTGGCCAACCCGCTGTCGGAAGTTTTCAAACCGCCCATAATGCCTCCGACAAGGTTTAACGACTTTTATCTATCGACAACAACTAGGAACTACGGCCTAACGTGCCCTGCGAAGCACGGAAACGAGCATGAAATTTCGCCACTAGCGGTCACCCATCTCACACCTGACCGCGCCCATTTGGCTTAGATGCATAGACCGCTTGCGTTCTACGCTAGCCGCTGAGCCATGCGCGCTGCGTTTAAAATAGGTATATGGACTTAATAATATTTTGAGTAAAATGGAGAACGGAGGAGTCGAGGAATAGCACTACTAGTGGTAGGGGAGTCCACGATGCTAATTATGGATATACTCGAGCGTCATCAGAACAGAAGATTAAAAGGTTATTATAACGTTTTTCGTTTCATCTTTGGTGAGAGCACCTACACGTTTTCAAAAATTTTAAACGAAAAGTACAGGTAAAAATCAATAGCAGAATAAATTAAATGCATGGTTAGTCATATTTCAGTAATCTCATGATTTTAGTATGGCTTAGAGGGGAAGATTTATACAAAACAGCGAAATAAAAAACGGCATTTTGGCAATCTCGAGAGATTTCGATTTGTTTTATAGTCATGTTAAAACATGATTAACCTGGGGGTTAAATTGGGGTATTCCAATCTGACAATCCAAAAATCCCCTCTTCCCTACAGAGTACTGTCACCTCAGAGGTGATTTCAACCTTGAAGCAATTGTTGTATTGTGTCTTATAGTCCAGTCAAATTACGGCTAAAAATGGTAAATGGTAAACGGCTAAAAGTAATATATAACTCCGAAGGCTTTACAGAAAAAAATTAAGAAAAAAATTGAATGGTTGGGGAGAAAATGACGAAAAATAGAAAAAAAAGTAAAATTTTTGCCTTGCGGGAGTAATAAGTTGAAAAATATTAATGTTAAAAAAAAGTTTCAGATAAAAAAAGTTAGCAAATTTAATTGAGAAGAGAAAAGGTCTCTACAATTTTTTGCCTAACACTAACCATTCTCGAGATATCGAATTAAACGCGTTTCCATTGAAATGACCTTGAACTGACCTCAGTAGAACCCCTCAAATTGGAATTTATGCTCAGAATACACCCCCCTATCGATCCTTAAAATCTTAAAACTGTGTTCGTTCATTTTTATTTATTTCGTTATTTGACTGGACTATTATTGTAATGGTTCAGCTGCCACAGAAATGGTCTGAGGCAGCTGCGGTCAAACTGAAACATCTTACTCAAATCTTACTCAAAGAAATCAGTTTTTTATTATTATTTATCGTAAGCATTTCCCTTAATCGCCACTACTAAAGCAACGCAATGTTCTATACTTCTTCTTCTTCAGCTTCTTTTTTTAACCTTTTTTTATGTCCCACTGCTGGGCACAGGTCTCCTCAACAAGTGAGAGGGATTTAGGCTATAGTCCACAACGCTGGCCAAGTGCGGGTTGGTGGACGTCATGCTTTCGAGAAATTATGAATTTCTCTCAGGCATGTACGGCGATGGAGAACATCGTAATCAGTTAAATATCACTATATTTTCCATCACCGTGGAGCAGCGATAAATGCGCACATTACAAATTTCTTTTGTCAGAGGTGCGCGCCGAGAATTTGAACCCAGGATCGTTCGCGTCGAAGACCGAGGTTTTGTTGCCACTCGACCATCGCTGCTCAGCTCAGCTTCTTTAGACAAAACTATTAAAACTAAATTCTCAGTACAACGTTTGAGAATGTTTACAAACTTTAACTCTATAAGTGCAAAGTTTGAATCCACGACACTTAGGCGAAAACTATTCGTAATGCCATAAATTTTATTTAACGTACTTGTAGTTTTCATTTGACATATAGTTTTGGCTTGTCGCCTAAACTAAACTTTGTGTGCAATTTTATGTATAATTAGAACCGGAAATGTGAATTAGTGTGATTAATTGACATATTTTGTAAATCCTAAATGATGAATTTTGTAAATGGACTAGTTTTCCGAGCGCTGGTTCACGTAAATTACAGGTCACAGCATAGACTTAGCATATGAAATAAAATTAAATGCAATGAAATATCTTGGGTAATAACACAGGAGTAGATAACCTGTGACACTGCCATCCGCTCACAAATTTTAAAAGGTTAAAATTACTGCATGGTATATAGAAACAGCCTTATGTATGTATACTTAAGCATGTAGCAGTTTTTATGATTTATATAACTAAGCGAAACGGTTGCAGTCTGTAATAAGGAGGTAAACTGAAGACTATATAGACCTAACGTGAAAACACGAGGCTCAGCCTGTATTAATATACATATGTCAATTAATAATGTGGCACTTGCTGTGGAGAAAGTGGGATGATATTGGTAAAGTTTTTTAGTGGGTCATTTTTGACGTGAAATGTCGACCAGATTGGGCTTTGCCAGTGGTGTCACAACAGTTGGCAGATCCGAGCCTTCAGAACCTTCCGATTACCGGTACCTTTCATCACGGGCTAAACATGAAATACTGATTACGCTACCTGAATGTAAGCATTGTATTGCTAACTATGCTGGACTGCCATTTGGAAGGTCCGGGGTTCGATTGGGGCAAAATTTAATTGATGACTTTTCTATTGGTCTGGGTGTTTATGTGTCTATGTGTCCATGGCACCCACGACACGGATGGAATCTCAGATTGGTGCTGTGAATGTGAATTATTATAGTTTTTGTGATTATTTTTTTTATTCCATGTTTAATTTCTAGGACTTTTATTTTGTATTTAAATTTTTGAACACTTTTTAAATTACTTATAAAATTTACAAATATATTTTTTTGTTTATAGTGGTTATTTTTAAGCGTTGGTTTTGATGCTTTTATGTACTATGAACTATAATTTTCTCGTTCAACAAAAAATGCAACTTCAATTGTTTAACGAAAATACGCTGCGAAACCTAATTTAGTTCAAATTTATTTAAATAGGTTGCTGGAAAGCCGTCAGCGCGCTAAAGTTTTAAAACATATTTGACACGGAAGCTCCAATTAAACCCAAACTTCCAACTCTCATAGTTAATTTAACGTCATAAAATATTAACACGAACCCAACGTAAACTTTTTAAAACTAAATTTTGATTCAAAACGGGAAAGTCGGTTAAGGCTCAACAACTTTCGATTTCCCTGTAGACTTAGATAAATGAAATATGAAATAAACGGAACATCAGTTTCTGAATTGGATACACAAATAATTTAATTCAATTGGTTAACTATCTCCATACTCATACACAGTATTTATTATAATATGTATTATTAGAATACCAGCTGACCCCGCGAACTTCGTACCGCGTTTAAATGTTTGGGGTGGGCCACCCTTATCACTTGGGGGTATGAAAAATAGATAGTAGCCGATTCTCAAACCCACTGAATATGCATATAAAATTTCATAAGAATCGGTCAAGCCGTTTCGGAGGAGTATGGTAGCTAACATTGTGACACGCGAATTTTATTTATAAGATGTGTTATTATAAATTGACAGAACAAGCACTCATATTAATGATTCTTGTTGGTCGATTACTTAAAGTTGTGCGTTGACATTATTCACACAAATCTATCTAACACCTTGAAACGAGCAATTCTTGTATATGTCACAGTCAAAACTTATAGCCGGTCAAAACCACTTTTGACTGTAAAAATCAGTCAGAACTATTTTAACTGAGGATGTTGGTCAAAACCACTTTTGTCAAAACTTATAGCCGGTCAAAACCACTTTTGACTGCAAAAATCAGTCAGAACTATTTTTAACTGAGGATGTTGGTCAAAACCACTTTTGTCAAAACTTATAGCTGGTCAAAACCACTTTTGACTGCAAAAATCAGTCAGAACTATTTTTAACTGAGGATGTTGGTCAAAACCACTTTTGTCAAAAATTATAGCCAGTCAAAACCTCTTTTGACTGCAAAAATCAGTCAGAAGTCAGAACTATTTTTAATTGAGGGCGTTGGTCAAAACCACCATAATATATATCGCCAGTACGCATACGTACTACCCGAAAAATACCCAAAACCAAATCAGAGTACCCCACTTTCCACGTTGTCTTGTCTGTACTACCCCTAGAGTGTATATAAAAAGCCGGAGGCGCGGAGGGAGACCACTCCCCGCTTCCTTCGGCGACCAGCCTCAGCCGCTACGGCTCTCTTGATGCCTGCGCTTTCTTACGCTGGGGCGGAGGGAGTGGTCTTCCCGCAGCGCCGGAGATATCACGGAGTAAAACTTTATGCCGGTCAAAACCACTGTTGACTGCAAAAATCAGGCAAAAGTGGTTTTGACCAACGCCCTCAGTTAAAAATAGTTTTGACTGGTTTTTGCAGTCAAAAGTGGTTTTGACCGGCTATAAGTTTTGACTGTAACATGTATATGTATATAGAAACTGAATTACGGAAACGGCTCCAACGATTTTTATGAAATTTTGTATGCAGAGGTTTTTGGGGACAATAAATCGACCTAGGTGGGTTTCATTTTTTGGATATGTCATTTTGTCTGTGTTTTTAGCGACAATCAACTTAAACATAAACTGAAAAATATGAATCTTCCTGACATCTATTGACGTTGTTAAGTAACACTAAGATAATGAGACTCTGAAGGAAACTAATTATTTTTATTCGAGCAACGTTCGATCATCCGGGTACTGCATTTAATGTTGCAATGACCTATGACGTCACGCTCAATGTAAAAAGAAGTATTAAAAGATCTGATGTTCTCAATACGAGCGAAATAAACAAGGTCGATCACATCCCCTATCAATTGACTTACAGCGAACCCCTAATGCCCCCGGGGACGATATCTGACAGTGGAAATTCAATTATCTACTAAGCAAGATATATATTGATCAGCTGAGATGTATAAACTTTTTATCGATTCGATCGAAGGTTATTTTGTAAACATAAGATAATAAAACTACATCTTTATATAGATAATTCTTCTGTACGTGTGTTGACAGTGAACTCCTCCTAAACGGCTGGATCGTTTTTAATGATTTTTTTTGTGTGTTCAAGTGGATTTGAGGATGGTTTAGATTCACAATTTGTTTCATTGGAAATTGTTTTTTATTTATTTAAAAGTAGTTTCCCCATATACATTGTTCCTACCTGTCTAACCTTTATATTTCGCGCCGTGTCGTTCTAAACTTTGACGCAGTCAGAATAACAGGACAGTTCGTATGTCATTATTTGTTTTATATTTTTGTTTAACAGTAACATGAAATCTCTTTAAGATAATAAGAAAACAAATCCTCTTTCAATACTTTTAAGGCAGGACAACGTCTGCAGGGCCCACTAGTATGTAGTATAAAAAAATAAATAACGCTAGTTATGTAGAGCTGCAAAGGGAGGAGGCGAAATAAAACTTACTACAAAAATTAATTTATTTTAATTAAAAAACTACATATACCTAGGGCCACCTGGCCTGGTTAGGAACCAGGTTGCCTTAACTAAACATTACATTATTAAAACTAAACTAATTCAATGTAAAAATTTGTGTCTAAATTAAAGCCCTAATCTACCCTAAAAATTACATTCTGGAAACAATGTTAGAATCCGTATGAATAATTCTAGGTACTTACTTAATATTATATGGAAACTGAAGTGTGAGAAAAGTGTAAATTCCAATAGTTCCGCTGCATTGGCGCATTGTTGCTGGTGGTCGCCTCCCGCGATGCGCGTCGAGCGATCAACGATGAGCGATACGCTAGATGCGGTGGTAGCATATAAGATGCTACAAACTCATAACTACACAATAGGACACAAACAATACCGCTAAATTCATCTTTTGATTACAAATTCAACACATTTTCCTCCGCAGAGAATCGAACATCAAATCCGTTAAAATTTATTTTAACGGATTCTTAAAACTTTAAAATAAACTTAAAATTTAAATTAAATTATAATTGTAAATAATAATTTAGTAAATAAATAACTTTAGTTTAATTTAGTGATTACTGGATGCCTGAATAGGGTAGGTATACTATTGTTAGACGCAAACACCAAATTTTTTTGTAATCAGTCATCAATAAACGTTTTTCATTTCATTTCATTTCATATCATTTCATTTCTTGAAACCAACCAACCAAACCAACGGTGGTAAAAAGTATATTGTGTGGCAAGGGGTGAAACAAGACCATTTCTGACGAGGGCTGTCATCGCCCTGGTCTGAAATCGTCTTTGTTTCATCCCGAGCCACACACTGTATTTTTCATATCACATGTAATGAAACAACGAGTTTTGATTTCTGTGGCCAGTCGAAGTAAGACTATTTCAGACAAATAGCGCAGTTATCTTTTGACAACGATTTGACGACAGTTGTCAGTGCGATTCTGACAGACTTGAAATAAAGACGTAAATAATAAACAAATGAAGGTGCCGGCATAAGAATAAATAATACTACGTAGAACGGAAACTCCCGCTCCGAACGGGCTCAAGGTCACGATATTAGCCTACACGTTAATTTCGGCTAAACCGACTACTGTAGACGGGCTGTCTCGGACGGGCGCGTCAATTACAATAACGGCGCCAAGTTAATGTGGTGTGTTTGGTTGTACAAACAATTCTAAAACAATGCCAAACTTAAGTTTTTTTAGTTTGCCCAAAGATGATGCGAGATAAGTAATATTTTTTAAATATTATTCCTTTTCCGTACCAAATTTATCAAAAGGATATGACCAGTTCTTTTTGTGTAGCCAATAGATAACTACAGCATTTTAACATGTCGCCAAAATATTTTTTAATAGCCCCCGCCATCGGTCATTGAACCTTTCTCGATTGTTTTGCCTCGCGATTGCGGCGCCGCGGCACTGGCGCACGCACGTTATACTTAATATGTAATTCGTTTATTTTAAACCTAAACTACGTAAGTACTTACACCTATGTAGGTAAGTAATACTTACTTAAATGGCTTCATTTGGTATGGTACTTATAACTTATTAAGTAATATTATTTATAAGTATTTATAGAGTAGGTAGTATTTATCATTCTCATATTTTGTAATACTAAACTAAAATAATGATTTTTAAGTAAAGAAAAACTTATATTTTTGCGATATTATCTTTAGACATAAGCATTACTAACAGTTCACAGCCCTAGCAGCACGCCTGGGTGACAGAGGGGCGTAACGGGGTAAAGAGGGAAGTAGGTATATAAATTGCGGCATATCGATGGCGGTCAAAGGAGATTCCGTTCTATGTAGTATTATTTATTCTTATGGTGCCGGGTAGAAACATTGTTTCTGACTGACAAAACAGAAATCAAAACTCATTGTTTCATTACATGTGATATGAAAATATATTTTCCTTCGCCGAAGAACGTGTAACAAATTAAAACGACTCTTTTAGTTAGGGATGTGCTCGGATTTGAATTCAGGCCCATGGCATATAAGTCAGAGATCCTTCACTACACTATCAACTATTACGACATTGAATGTCATATCAAATATCCAAAAGAGACAAACAAAATTTCCTTTTCGCTCTCTAGTGTGATATGTTTGAAATCAGTTTATAACTTCTGCGTTGCGGCGATCTTTATAAATTTAATTATGTTGAGAAAGTTTGTTGTCACGAAAACCCCACACCAAATTTAGTATGGAAACAAAATTCGGGTGGCACCACAGATGAATAAATAAGTATCATAGCCCCAGAGGAAATGCCTCTTAGCTATCTTATTTTTTTCCAGGTCCTTTTAATTGTCTATTACTAGGTATCATTATAGGAAGTCCCTGTAACTTCATAATTAAGAATAGAGCTTCGGTATCTTCTGCCTGATCGTAAAAGGCGACTAAAATGGGGCTTCCGGGGTTGTGTGCGGTGAGAGTGAGAGTCCAGCCAGCAGCCCCCGGGTAGGACGGCGATATGTGCGTGGCCGCATGTCGCCGTAAGCATCGGAAGGTGCAGGAGAGCACATCTGCTCTCCCAAAGATGGACCCGTTCTGGGGCGCTGCCCCGCGTTCCACTGGAGATCCTGGAGTCCGGAGGATGTGATGGAGTAAGCTCCAGGCTTTGCCAAATTATGACAAGCGCAAAACTCGTTACAGCTGGCTGCAAATCATTTTGGAACCCACTGCCGGCACGGGCATCTTCTCATTTTTTCATCATCTCCCATAAGAAGACCTTTTGGCATGGTTTAAATTATATCGAAAACCGGTACTGATGATTTAGAGTGGCCTCCGAAGCACGGAAATGTGCATGGGAATGCGCATGGTGCAGAAAACAAAACAAAATGTTATAAACACCAATGCATGTAACCTGTTGAATGACAATAAAAATTACTGAATTACATGCAATTTCTCACTATTAGCACACATCTCGCATGATGAAACTGAGAAATCAGTAAACTTAGATAGTACTCGTACATATATGAAAATAGAATGGAATAGAACGATACAATAACGCTCTCAGTCACACACAAACACACCCACACAGACCCACACACATACATACACACACACACACACATACACACACACACACACACACTCAACACATAAGTAGTCATTGGTACCATATTAGTAGTTATATGTTAGTAGTTAGTAGTATTTCTTGTATCTTAACTAGTACAATTATTTCTGTAACTCGTAATAAGTTGATTTACACTGTATACTGTCCCGGTGGATGAGCGGGGTACCTGTAACACAGGTTTCGAACCTATCACAGGGCCCTTGCGACTTGCTGTATTCGAATGTGTTTAAATCAATAAATCATTTTTTTTATTCATTTTTTTTATTTTAATCTCACACCCTACCGCGCGTTGGATTTGAGATGTGTACCCTAACGGTTGCCCTACCTTAGTAGTTACTGATAGTTCAGCACGTGGGACCGATAGATGGTAGACCGCTTGGGTTCTACACCAGCTACAGGGCCATGCGCGCTTCAAGAATAAAATATATGTATAATCCTACTTCCTACTAATATTATAAACGCGATAGTTTGTAAGTATGGATGTTTGTTACTCTTTCACTTAAAAACTACTGAATGGATTTTAATGAAACTTTACAATAATATAGCTCATACATGAGAATAACATATAGGCTACAATTTATAAAGATAATAATAAAATGAATTGTCCAAAATATGACGATAAGTCTCAAGTAAGTGGGAAAAATCTACCATCTGCGAGCTATTCTGGCGTGCGCTGGCCAAAACCGCTAGAGTTACACATTATGTTACACTTACACGTATGATAGAAATGTTTATCTTAAATAGTCCTACAAAAAAGCCTATCCAGCAACACTTCAGAAGGTACTTCACTTTATGGTAATGATACTCTCTAACGCAGCCGAAACCGCGGGGCACAGCTAGTTTTGAATAATAGGTGTTAATAAATGTATTGAGGTATATCTGCAAACTTTTGTTCCTCAATGAATGAACCACGCATCTCGGTTTTATAGATGACGAAGTTTTATGTTCGCGAAGTTTACGAAGACGCTTGTTTTGCGACACCCGTTTATAATTAATAAGTACTTTGCAAGAAAAAGTTTCGCGCTTGTTATAAACTTTATAATGGTAACAATGATCTTTAAAAGTAAACATCTGAAGCTCAAGATATTTTAAATAGAAATTAAGAATTCAAAAAAAAATTCAGCCACCTTCACGCGCACTCTTATAAGGCGTTTGGTGGCGTCCATAAATTAGGTGAGGTATATTTTTTTATTTTCTGTCCCTCCCTCCCCCCCTGGTGAGATGTCGTGAGATTTTATTCAACCCCCTCCCCCATTCCCCAATATCACGTGTGATTTTTCAAAATGTGGGTTTCTTACGTAAACGCGTTGGATTGTTATTGTAAAAAGAAAAAAATTTCTTCGTGCTTTTATTTACTAGTTTAATTAAGACTAATTAGTAATCAATATTGCTGAGAGTTTAATTATAAGTGTAATCAAAATTTAACAATAGAATACTTAAATCGTTACTACTGTGATTAAAAAAAGAATCTACTCTAATTCAGTCCATGGAGAATCATGCGCGGTCTCAAGAGAGACTATTGGAACCAACATGTCCACAGTAGCGCGAAAACAAAGGACAACCCACTGTACCGCAAATCTAATACCTTTAAACGAGCAATTCTTGTATACTATATCTAAATATATTTTTTGAATCTCGGTAACGGCTCCAAATATTTTGATGAAATTTAGTGCCCTGGTTTCGGGGGTGTTAAATCGATCCACAAAGGAGATGGAAACGATTACATACTAACTTGGGCCAAAATGTAAAGAGATGAAATTGATGTGAATTTATAGCTTGAGACTTACAAGTCCCTCGCTGAAAATTCTGTACATTTTTATAATCTGAGAGACGGATTATTAGAGTTTTAGTAAAAATAAGGTTATGTTGCAATCTTTAACTGACAGCTGTCTTAAACACTAGTATTGATTTGTGTTTATTATATTTAGTAGAGAATTATTGATAATAATTCACGTGAATCAACGCTAATTACATTAAATCATATGACAGATGTGCCTAGCTAGTGTTTCCAAGTTAACAATTTCACATTCGCAAAAATACAACACAAAAGCACTCAAAACGCATCGGAAAACACCACAAGTTATTGCTCAAAACAATGACAAATGACAATGAGCAAACAACTGCCATGACAACGACATAGACTATAAAAAAATAAAATCGATAGTCATACAATTATAATATATATAAATCGATAATCGTAATATTGGTTTTCAATAATTACTTTGCTCCTTAGCTATTTATTTTATTAATAATGTGTCTATAATTGAGTATCATAAACGTATTTATATTTCATTTAATTACTTTGAGTTATTTATTAAATCCAAATGTTTTCTTTTTGTAATATTAAATCGATACTATTAATCGATAATTTAAGAAAACTATCTTTCTTTTATTTCTCTGCTCCCAGATTGAAAATTGACCTAATTTTTGTAATTACAAGATAAAAAAATAAGACAAATTTTTTAGACCATATCGCATCTTCTTACATTTTGGCCCACAGTTTTCCATCTCCTTTTTTATTGTTAGAAATTTTTAACTGTATAAAAATATTTTCAGCGATAATCAATTTAAATATAAACTGATAAATACGACTCTTCCTGACATCTATTGGAGAGTATTAATAATATTGTGGCGTAAACGCTGTCAAACGGGGAAGCCCACGAGGCTCATTGTGAATTTCCTCAAGCGTCATCAGGACCTTGTGCTTTTTATAGGTTGGGTGGTAGGAAGATTAAAAGATTATATTTTATGACGTTTTGCGTTTAACCGATGGAGAGAGCGCCTTTAGGTTTTCAAATATTTTATACGAAAGGTACAGGTAAAATAGTAGAATAAATTAAATGCATGCTAAGACATATTTCAGTAATCTGATGATTTTATTATGGTCGTATACAAAACAGCGAAATAAAAAAACGCCATTTTAGCAAACTCGGAACAGTTCGAATTTTTAATATTTCATATTCATGTTTCAACGGTAACGGGGAATTCAAATCTGACCATTTTGACATCCGTATACTGTACCAATATAGAAGGTCTTTTTTAATCGTGACAGTACTCAATATGATGCAAGGTGTACCCAATATCTTAATCTGACACGCTCGAATAAATCTGAAAATCCCCTCTTGGGCTCCCCTACTACCATCCGCCAATCCTACGTTCAAAGAAATGACAATGTCGATTTGAAAGAGCTCTATGAAAATTTCGTTCATTGAATAAAAGCTTGCTTGGCCGAATGGTTGCGTGAGCTGACTGCGTACTAGAGACCCGTGTTCGAACCTCAATCAAAACCATATTGTGTTTTTTTTTATGAAAATAACTATTTTTTATTAGGAGCTATTTCAGATGGATTTGTTAAGTAAGCAAATGAGTGTTTCGTTTGAAACTAAACCAAGAAAATAAATTGTTTTTATCCGAGCAACGCTCGGTCGTCCAGGTACTTCAGATTAAATTGAGCTATTTGGTATTAAAAAAATGGTGGTTTGACAGTCAGTAGATGTATAACGTTGAAGTATGAATGAAATTATTTTCTTTCAAACGAATTAGTGAATGATCTTAATCGTATTACGATTACGCTTAAGATTAAAATCTTAAGCATGTACACTCTGGATTAAATGGACCAAAATAGTTTTTTTTTTGTTTCAATCAGAAAAAAATTGCGTGATATTTGCCGAGACCCCCCTCTCTCCAACGTAAGATTAGATGAGATTTGACTCGACCCCCTCCCCCCCTTAAAAACATCTCACGTAATTTATGGACGCCCCCTTTACGGGATATGGGTATACGAAATACTTGGGTTATGCTAATATTGGCGGCTAACCTTTACTATAAAGCTCATATCGATATTTTTCTCCCTTGTTTTCAAAGGGCAACATACTCCAATTAATTCTTTGCCTCCGTAAACCTTCTACAAAAGGTCACTTATTATGTGTGCGTTTAAAAGTAAGATATTTAAAGTGCAAGACATTTAATTGTAAGGGATATATTCCCCTGCTCTATGCAGATCCGCAGTGACGAAGAGGAAACCGGGGTACACATCCTCTGCGACTGAGTTGCACTCAATCACAGCAGAAGTCGTATACTAGGCGGTAGGTTCATCGGAAGATGTCAAGCTTCTGGACCCCAAGCGCATTGTACGGTTCTTAACTACCGTCGGCTTAGGGAATCAGATATAAATGAGAATATAAATAGATCATTGTATTTCTTGTTTGTAAGGTACCCTTCCCCAGCAAACCAAATAATAATAAAAGGATATATTAAAATAAAAAACTTTTAAACAGTTTTATTTATCGAATTAAAAGAGTAAATTTCATATGACGATTTGATCTTTTTATGTAGTCAAAATGGCTGCAAACCTTTTTGCTTCGCACTGCTGGGCACGGGTGTCTCCCCATTATTGGGGACGCCTGGAGCTTACTCCACCACGCTGCTTCAATGCGTGTTGGTGGAGATGCAGGTTAGTGGCCCACCCACTGTCGGATGTTTTTAAACCGCCCATAAGGCCACCGACAAGGTTTAACGACTATTATCTATCGACAACAACCGGGACCGACAGCTTAACGTGCCCTCCGAAGCACGGAAACACGCATGAAATTTTTGCCACTAGCGGTCACCCATCTCACACTCGACCGCGCCCATTTGGTTTAGTTGCAAAGATCGTTTTGCATTCTACGCTAACCACCAGGAACTTTAATTATTATTAATTACTTAATTGGCTGCAACCCTTTTTGTGTCCCACTGCTGGGCACGGGTCTCTCCCCATTACTGGGGAGGACTGGAGCTTACTCCACCACGCTGCTCCAATGCGGGTTGGTGGAAATTAATTAATTAATTAAAGCGATTAAAGTATTCAAAATAAATTATGGAAAAGACTAAACCAGATCTTGCAGGTAAACTAAATAGTTCGACCGAGAAAGGCCTACTTCTGCCGCGAAGCAATTAAATTAATTTTCAGTGGAAAAATGCAGTTGCCGACCAAACCTACATAAAGGTGACCATTGACTTTCGGATAGCGCTTCTACGTACAATATTGAGTGCAGATAGATACATGGGCCGTCGCGACCACCTAACACCACGTGGCTTGTAAGCTCGTCTGCTACTCCATTCAAATAAAAAAGTATATTAAAAAAAACGGCAAATTGTTTGTAAAGTAGGTTTACGATCGAGATGTTTACGTGATAACGTCCGCACGAGAAAATCTCCATTCGTTTGTATGCCGCTAGAGTGAGAGAGACGGAAGATCGGTCCACTCACTCGAACGCTATGCCAGCCTCCGCTCGTGAGGATTCCGCGTGACAAGTTTCACGGAATGACTGGCAGCGCTCGAGATGAGACGGGAGATCGGTCCGTCTCTCTCTCGTTATACCTGCGATCGCGCTCGTGAGGTTTTGGTGTGACACAAGTTTCTGAACATGTCACCCGACTAAAACGATTTTAAAGACGTTATCACGTCAAAAAGTATATTAAAAAAAACCGCAGGAGGTTTTGGTTGGTACAAACTATAACGCCTGGAAACCTATAGTAAACAGTTGATCAAGAATAAAACTAGGCGCCAACATGTCATTTCCAGTGCACTGCGTTTGACGGGTTTAATTAAGCAAGACCGTTGATTTCTTAAGGCAGACACGAGTGACATGACCCTTGTGGCTGACTCAGCCAGGCTGAGTAGTCACCACGCCGGTTCGATTACGAGCAGAGGAGATATGTAAACTGTGTTCTTTAGAAGTTTTTACTGGTCTAGATATTTGTGTTTTTGTTTATTTTTATTTTCTAAGAGTGTATAGCGATGATTATAGCCTTCTTTTTTCTTTCTCGTAAATGTAATTATAACCCTGTCTATGTTAGATTGACAACTATTTAAGCCTGAAGGCAATGAGTGCCTAATCTATAGAGAAGTAGGTTGATTTTGGATTTTCTATTGAGGACCTATAACTTCATATAAGTCAACGGAATGAAAATTAACGTGCATACATATTTAAAAATGGTATCGAAATCTTTACGGCACCGTAACTTAGAATCTAATCATTTAAATCAGAAAATTAAGTGAGAACAGATTGACACATTTATTTACATGTTTTTTTTTTTCGTTTTTGCCGTTTTTTTTATCTTCAATATTTAATGAACTGTATTATAGAACCCTATTACCATTACATATTTGAAGCGCGCATGGCCCGGCGGTTAGCGTAGTACGCAAACGATCTATGCAACTAAGCCAAACGGGCGCAGTCGGGTGTGAGATGGGTGACCGCTAGTGGCAAAAAATTTCATACGCGTTTCCGTGCTTCGGAGGGCACGTTAAGCCGTCGGTCTCGGTTGTTGTCGATAGATAACAGTCGTTAAAGCTTGTCCCGACAAGCAACTCCATTTATTTATATTATTTATAGGCCCCCGGGCCTTATGGGCGGTTTGAAAACATCCGACAGCGGGTTGGACACACCCGCATCTCCATCAACCCGCATTGGAGCAGCATGGTGGAGTAAGCTCCAGGCCTCCCCAGTAATGGGGAGAGACCCGTGCCCAGCAGTGGGACGCAGAAAGGGTTGCAGCCATTATCATTAGGACTTTAATTTCTCTTTTAAGCGCGTTGCTCGTCGGCCTCAAGTCTTTTAGCTTATCGACGGCTTGCATGGGAGGCTAATAGGCAATCATGTTCCTATTTCTGCACGAAATTCCGTGCAACGCCTGGTGCTGCTCATAAATCAAGTTCCAGGCTTCAAAGTCGTGTCAAATATGCCAGGTTTGTCGTGAAAGCTTATAGCTTGGTTCTAATGCCGGTTCACCGCAATAGAATCCATTCAAAATAAATGACGCCATTTTTTGAACTAATGAAAGACCCTTAGAGCGGTTTGAAACTACCGTATTTTTCAGCGCGTAAATTTGTTTTTTGAAGCGTGGAACTTCGAGATTTGACATTTTTGGGTGCAAAAATTACGCGCGTGTAAGTTTAATACATAGATATTTTATTTTGACTACGTCAAATATATAAAAAATCTACTGTTTAATATGATAGTTTGAAACCGTTCTAACACAAATTAAAAAGCTATGCAATACGTCAACAGCAACCAACAGTATCATGCCTATTTTGTTTCTGAACGGACTCTAGCTATTTTTTTGATATCATCCAACACTTCCAAATGAAGTTTTGAAATAGCCTTGTTTTTATCTTTATAAATAAACCGAATAAATAGGCAGACGGGCCGCGTGGTGTTAAGCGATCACCGTCACCAATGGACACGGACAACCCCAGGGGAGCCACCCGAGCATTGCCGACTTTTGTACGCTTTTTACCACTCATAAGCACGTGTTTTTGATAAAGACGCTCCGTAAGCCTTCTGTGACATTTCCAGTAACTCCGAACACATTTACGAAATTCCATTGGCGATGCAAAATTTAAGACAAACTATTTTGTTCGCGCCAATTAAGTCATTTCACCTCCCTCCCCTTCATCCTCCCTCTCTTTCCCGCAAGCGCACTATTATATTATATCGGCATCGTTCGCACTTGGGCGCACGCATATGGATCAGGAAGATCTATCAAAGTATCAATCAGTCTGCCTTCGTCCGCCGCGCCGCCGACGCGCATGCAAGTCCTCGTGACAACCGCACCGCAAGCCACCACACGTGGTCAGACTCGCCGCATCGCCACCATCACCGCTGTTAATAGTTTATGATCAAAGTGATTAATAGGTACCTATAATAGTGTATTGTGAAAGACAACACCAGCTCCCGGGCAAGAGAAGATTGATCGAGGCTTCATCAGTACACGAGCATACCATCTGCTCCAGCCCCTGGGATACCCCAAGTAAGTGCGCTTTTTCCCTTTATCAATCCTTCTCGTTTTCCACCTTTAATTCGACACGCAACTTACAGTCCACAATTCCTACACCCGCAGTGGGGGACCACCCTCCTTTCCCCCTTTTATTCCACCACCATTTTTGGTCATATCGATCGGAGGTCCCACCCCTTTACCCAACAAATTTGGTCCAGTCGAGCCCGATTTCGAGCCAATAGTTTAGTAACTTCACCCGGGTTAATTATTTAATCTCATAAATACGCATACATATGTATTTCATGTAATATATTATAAGTGCCTATTCATATTTATTTTTGCAAATAAGTATTATATCTACGATTATTTTATATCCCGCATATTAATAACGCACCGCTCACGTAGGTATATTATTATTTTTGCAAAACGCACCGCACCATTCGCACCATTATTTACCTATATTTGTAATCGAAATTACACCTCATAGGTACGCATTCTATTTTTCATTAATTGAAGTCCGCCATATTATAACTGGAAACGACGCGACCGGCGATCGTTGTTTCGCTAGTAACTACCTACGTAATCATTCATTCATTACGCCATACATAATTTTTATAATCTTAACTGTTTTAACTGATTTATCTTGTTCACGACAAAATGTCTACTAAAGGTAAAATTGAATCTGAAACGCTTTCAAATGACGAAATTAGTTTGAAAATATTAATTGCAAAACGAAATGCTATTTACGAGCGTTTACAACAAATTTATGATTTATCTATAACTGCATTAAGTTCGTCAGACGAACAGGACACATTTCTTGACACGGCATCTGACCTTGAATACTTGCGTACTGAGTTCAAGGACACGTTAGAATCTTATAATATTACAAATTTAAAATTAAATCCAAACGCGCAAGTAGATTTCGGATCGTGGAAATCTTTTCATGATCTATATAGTCGTATTAAAAGTCAAGTGTCCAAATTAAACGCTCCATCTTCATCTTCAAGTAAATTACAGAATAGTTTACCTACAAAAATTATACCATCGCTTCCGCCCATAGAATTACTTTCTTTTAATGGTGACATACGACACTGGTCTATGTTCTACCAACAATTTAAAACATTAGTTCATGATAATCAGCAATTAACAGATGCTGAACGCGTCTATTATCTTGTTAGTAAACTTAGTGACAAGGCATTATCAATCTGCTCAGGCTTAATGCCTACAGCTGAAAACTATTCTGTGATATGGAACGCGCTCATACGTAGATATAACGACGAGCGTGCGCTCGCGACTACCTACGTCAGTCAGCTGTTAGAACTGACGAACGTTAACGCTAACACATCCGCTGGTTATCAAATATTTATGGATAAATTTGATGCTTCTATTAACGCTCTTAAGCAACTTAATATTGATGACATATCTGATTTTCTATTTCTAAATATCGCGCTTAGAAAATTAGATAACGATACCGTAAAGTCGTTCGAAGTGTCATGTCGCAACGTAAATATACCTAAATATTCCGCTTTGGTTCAATTTTTACATGACCAGAATAGGGCTTTGTGCCATACAATAAATACTTCGCATATGTCTAACAACAATAAAATTAAAGGTAATTTGGTTCCCGCTCCCGCTAAAAATATAAGCAAAACTTTTATTAATACAGATTCGAATCGGTCATGTATTTTCTGTAAATCGGGTGATCACGAACACCTATTTGTCTGTCCGCATTTTTTAAAAATAAATGCACAGGACAGGTACAATTTTGTAAAACGAAATAAATGTTGTATTAATTGTTTAAGTAATAAACACGCCACTCCTTTTTGTAAGTCACAGCGTAGATGTAGGTATTGCTCCCGCTCGCACCATACGCTACTTCATTTTGTTAGTAGTAGGAATAAGGTCGATCAGCCTTCGGTAGAACAAGGTCCAGGAGAAAAAAATGCATCCACGTCATGTAACGTATCGCGCGATTGTGGTAATGCGCCGCACTGCACTACATTATTGGGGACTGCGAAGATTAAAGTTTGTACTAAATACGGTCACCAATATTTGTTGCGTTGTTTAGTGGACCCTGGCTCGCAATGCGATTACATTACGAAACAGTGTTGCAAACGATTATACCTACCGATCTCAAATAAAACACCAGTTAAAGAGGTGCAAGGAATCGGTGGAATATCGCAGAAGATTTTAGGTGTTACTTCTTTGCAGTTTAGCTCCCGCTTTGATGAAAATAAACTTTATCATATTGAACCGTTAGTTGTTCCCGCTATAACTGGACAATTACCCGAGTCGTTAATAGACGTTTCGAAAATTAGTTATATAAATAATTTACGTTTAGCTGACGATCAATTCCATACACCAGGTGACATTGACGTTTTATTAGGGGTTAACACTTATTTACAAATTTTGTTAACTGATAAAATAATTAATTCGCAATCGCCGAGTGCCATAGAAACGTCATTAGGATACATAATAATGGGAGACGCAGATATCGACTTTCCTACTTGCATGCCGCGTTCTTTAGTTTCTTATCCTACTCGTATTGATAATAGTCAAACGTCGCTCACGCATTTGCTCGAAAAATTTTGGAAGTTAGAGGAGCTGCCGCAAAAAACTTATTTGAGTCCTGATGAACAGGAATATGAGAATATTTATACTTCCACTACTCGTCGCAATTTGAACGGACGATATGTTGTCGCCCTGCCCTTCAAGGACCCACCTGATAAGTTAGGTGATTCTTTTATAACCGCTAAAAAAACGCTTCTCGCTCCTAGAGAGACGTTTTAATAAATGTCCCGATCTTCGCTCCCGCTACAATGACGTTATTCAAGAATACATCAACAAGGGTTTTTTATCATTAGTTGTTTCAAATAATTTTACGGAACCTTGCTTTTATCTCCCGCACCACCCTGTCATTCGTAATGATAAAAGTACAACTAAATTGCGAATAGTACTCGACGCAAGCGCTAAGTCAGATAATGACTTTTCATTAAATGATATTTTACATAGTGGGCAAAATTTACAGTCTGATATTTTTAATATTTTAATAAACGTACGAGTTTATCGCATCGCATTTTTTGCCGACGTTAGACAAATGTATTTATGCATTGAAGTACAAAAATCGCACCGCGCGTTTCAACGCATTCTTTATCGCTTTTCTAATGAGGAAGACATACAAACATACGAATTTAATCGTGTGACTTTTGGTTTACGCTCTTCGCCTTTTCTTGCGCTACGCACACTACGTCAGTTGGCTTCCGAGGAGAAGGAATCCTATCCTCTGGCTGCTTCGGTGGTCGAGCGAGATATTTGTATGGACGATATCGCGTCCTGCGCGCCCTGCGTCAACAGCGCCGTTGACGTAGCCACTGAACTAATTCAAATGTTTCAGCGTGGAGGATTTGAATTGGTTAAGTGGACTAGTAACAGTTCAGAGCTTTTACAGCACATCCCCGCAACGCACCGTCAGCTTGACGAGGTCTCATTCGACGACCAAAGTATTTTTAAGGTATTGGGTCTTCGTTGGCACCCCGCAACTGATTGTTTTTCTTTTCTAGTTTCGCCGCCGCCGCTTGCTTGTACCAAGCGTTCTATTTTATCCGCAACCGCTCGCTTGTATGATGTTCTGGGGCTCGTGGGTCCAGTAATTCTTTTCTCTAAGCTTCTCATTAAAACCTTATGGGTTCTCAAACTTGACTGGGACCAGGCTCCGCCCGCTCACGTTGTCACTGCATGGCAACAATATATTTCAGAGTTACCTTTGATATCGAAATTAAAGTTTCCTCGCCATATGGGTATAAATAAAAACTCCCAAGTCTCGCTAGTCGCGTTCGCCGACGCCAGTGAAAAGGCATATGGCTGCGTGATTTATTCGCACATCGTTAATGATGATGACTCACTAGTGATAACGCTACTAATTTTATTGCTTCGCGTTCATACTTGAATGAACTTCATTCCTTTTTACGTTCAGACGAATATTATAAAGTATTTAATCAGGTCCTTTCTGATAACCGCATCACATGGAAACTTAACCCTCCAAACGCTCCACATTTTGGTGGGCTTTGGGAGTCAAATATAAAGATAGTAAAGTATCATTTATTTCGCGTCATAGGTAAGCAAATCCTCACGTATGAGGAATTGCTTACTGTCCTCACTCAGGTCGAACGCATATTAAATTCACGACCGCTTTACGTGTTAAGTAGCGATCCGGCGGAACCTACTGCACTTACGCCCGCGCATTTCCTCGCTGTTAATCCACTTGGATGCTTACCCGCCGCGGATCTTAGTAAAGAACGCATTAATCTTTTATCACGTTTTTCATTGCTTGATTCGATAGTTCAGTCATTCTGGAAGCGCTTCAGATCAGAATACTTACATACACTACAAGCAAGAGAAAAGTGGAATAAACATTCTATTAATTCCATTTCTATAGGAACCGTTGTTCTTATCGATATGGATAACGCCCCGCCTCTTCAGTGGCCGCTAGGCGTCGTCACTGAACTGTTTCCTGGTAGGGATGGTGTGGTGCGTGTTGCACAAGTGAAGACTAAGAGCTCCACTTTGCAGCGGCCCATTGTTAGACTTTGCCCTCTACCAACACAATAATATTTCTATATGCCTATGTAGTTTATATTTTATAAGTTATAGTTTAAGTATAAATTCTCATCCCGCTATTATAATATTTTTATTAATTTACTAATTATATTCATCGCATCGCCTCTGTTCACCGCATATATAGTTTTTTCTATATGATATTAACTCCGCTGTATATATTTATGTTTTTTTTTTTTTTAATTCGCTATTTGAGGAGACCTCAGGGCCGGGGGCATGTTCGCATGTTCATGTTCTTTCCCGCAAGTGCACTATTGTATTATATCGGCATCGTTCGCACTTGGGCGCACGCATATGGATCAGGAAGATCTATCAATCAGTCTGCCTTCGTCCGCCGCGCCGCCGACGCGCATGCAAGTCCTCGTGACAACCGCACCGCAAGCCACCACACGTGGTCAGACTCGCCGCATCGCCACCATCACCGCTGTTAATAGTTTATGATCAAAGTGATTAATAGGTACCTATAATAGTGTATTGTGAAAGACAACACCAGCTCCCGGGCAAGAGAAGATTGATCGAGGCTTCATCAGTACACGAGCATACCATCTGCTCCAGCCCCTGGGATACCCCAAGTAAGTGCGCTTTTTCCCTTTATCAATCCTTCTCGTTTTCCACCTTTAATTCGACACGCAACTTACAGTCCACAATTCCTACACCCGCAGTGGGGGACCACCCTCCTTTCCCCCTTTTATTCCACCACCATTTTTGGTCATATCGATCGGAGGTCCCACCCCTTTACCCAACATATTTATTCGATGTTATTGTACATTATGAAATTCGCAATACATACTAGACATGATATAACTAAAAACAGCACTGTATTTAATATAAATAACAGTTGAAACTCAAAATCCGCGCCAAAATGGAAAACAGTTGTGCCTACTAACAACAAAAAAAAACCCAGAGATTTGAATTTGAAATCATAAACAAATCATCCATTCCCGATACTTTTCTGACTGAATGTACACAATAATATACAACTGTGCAGTGATAGAGCTTATTATGCTAATTTACCCCCATGCTAATTTAACCCTTCAATAATAACAATCAATTTAAATAAATAAAATACACACCTTATTCCAAGTTTATTTACATTTATTTAATTTATATTCGAATTAGTGTATTTCATTTATCATTCATTTCTAACTGGTGAATACCTGGTTCAAAATCGAAGTCGGATTGTAGATGAAATAAAATTCTAGTATATTCCTGTTGTGTTTTGTAGTATATTTAAAGGAAAACACAGCAGTCGGATCGTACTCATTTAATGGCTGACAACCAACTAACAAAATTCGTACTACCCACATATATCACATCCCTCCACCACTATTTAATATATATTAAACTTAAAACCTAAACTTTTCATCCATTCGTTTTAATCTTGTTTTCCTAATGGGATAACGTCGTACAAAGTCAGGTTCCTGTTGCACGTTATTATCATTATTATCAGAATGATCACTTCGCGAATTTTGACTTGCAACAGGAGAGCCTGCGTCTACAAATTCATCGTCTGTGTTAGCTCCTGCCTCCTCCACCAACCCGTCTCGGGTGGGAGATGTGGGCGAGCCAGGAACATCCTCCTGTGTAGCCGATATCTCCTCAGCCTCATTTATGTTTAATTCGGTCGTACTTTCATCAGGGAGTAATATATCACCCAGTACACTGACATCGTCATCATACGCAGATGATGTGTTATCTTTGTACGCTAATAACTGATCAACATGTTTTTTAACAGTAATATTTAAATCTGGTATGTTAACAACAAACATTCGTGATCCTAAACATTTATTTATAATGCCGACTTTCCACGTATGCTTAGTACCATTATAAAAGTAACACTTAACTAGCACAGTGTCACCTATTGAAAAACTTACATTTCTTTTGCCACCGAAATTTTTACACTGTTTTATTTGTGCTTCAGCAACATTATGTTTAGCAGAAGATGACGAGGACGATGATAGACCCAGGCCCTGATTAGGTAGTAACAAATCAAAACGACAGCGTAAAGGTCGACCAATCATCAGTTGAGCCGGCGAAAACCCGGTCGTCATGTGAACCGAATTTCTATAATCAAACAAAATCTTATTTAATTTCTTTACAAATACTTTTGAATTTATATTACTGTCCAACATAGACTTTAAACCGTTTTAATAGTTTTTACGCTGTTCTCTGCTTGCCCATTTGACAGTGCATGATAAGGTGCCCCGGTTAAATGTTGAATACCATTTAACCCTAGACACCTAACGTTCGAACGTACCCCTTTATACCTAACCATTCATCGAATCGACGACTATTTTTTGTGGTTCAAAATTATATATATAGATACATTATTCTGTTACGACTAGTACATACATAGTTTAATAAGGTATTCTTTTAGTAAATAAAACAATTAATAGTGTTTTGAGATCAATATATTTATTTTAGGACAATTTTTGGTAAGGCACTTATGAAACTAGGTCACATGAGATCACTAACTTAGAAAAAAAAATTTAAAAAAAATTAACAAAAGTAGCCTATTTTTCTTTGGCGAAACATAATTATAATAGTCTTCTTATTACTAGGAAAAAATAAAAACTAATTTTTGGAAGCACATACTTTACAAAAATCTACTTTATGTTCACCACAAATTGCAGTGTTGCATTTAGAACAATAAGTCTTTGTCATGCGCCTTTTTTTATAGGAACAAAGACCACAGACTTTTCTTTTTTTATATTTGGTGTTTCTGGCTGAAGGTCAATGCTGGATGATGTTGTTGATGATGACTGACCTTGACTTTGACCTTGACCGTCATCGCTTGTCACACCTAATATGTCTTATCTTAGTCTTGACGTGTGTCGGCATAGTACGACCTGGTTTCGTCCACAATTTGGTCAGTAATAAATTTTTCAAATAATAAAAGTGGATCCAATATTTGCCTAACTTCACGAGTAGGTCCTCGAGCTACACGAACAATGTTTATTGCGCCAGTTCTGTTAGAAGTACGGCCTTTACTGGTCGCCCAAACATGGCGGTTACGACTGCTTTGTGAGAGAGTTATGATACATGAAGTACTACCTGAGCTCTCATTTGATGTAACAACAGATGATTGGGGCTCCAGTGTAGCAGATGAAGAATGTTCTTGAGTGTCCAGCGGACTACTTTCGTGATCAGAAGGCTCATCTTGAACATCACTTTGGTCATCAGCAACCTCCACATTATCTTAGATTTCATCCTCAGATGATGCCTCCCGTACACTGACGTCATCCTCTTCCAATAATAACCTTGTAATTTGTTCCTCAGATAGTAAATGTCGAGAACCCATTGTAAAAACTGCAAAAAAACAAAAACTTTACATACGATAAAATATACGCAAACCCTAACCATTCATCGAAACGACGAGTATTTTTGAAATAATTCGAAAAACAACGCACTTACCTGGGCGACACTGCCTCCTCCGGAAAGAGCTCGGTGAGCACTGATTTAAATAGCGACGTCACGACGATCGGCGCTCTCGATAAAAAGATATAGCTATATTTCCGACGGGTATTCATCGATTCGACGAAGGTTAGGTGTCTAGGGTTAAGCGACAACATAACTCAAACTCGTTGGAACAAAAATTTGAAGCATTGTCCGTAACTAAAGTACGTACTAAACCGAATCTACTAAACATTTCACATAACTTACTTATTACAGTGTCACTGTCTGTTTTTGACATCGCGAAACATTCCACCATTTAGAAAATGCGTCAACTGCAATTAAAAATTGTTTGCCACTCAACATAAACATATCTAAATGTACGCGATCCCAAGCAGCCTTAGGATATGGCCATGGTGATAGCGGTACCTTCGGTGGATTGCTGCGAAGAGAGTTACAAATACTGCATGACCCAATTTTTTCTTCAATATGTTTATCTATATTTGGCCACCACATACGCGCTCTAGCCACTGATTTTGTTTTTACAACACCAAAATGCGACCCATGTAATTCGTCTAGGAGTCTTTCACGAAAACAAGTGGGTATCACTACTTTATGACCTCGTAAAATGCATTGTTTTTCAACAGCTAAATCAAATCTACATAAATATTATGGACGTAATTCAGCATTTGTAACTTTTGAAGGCCAACCGTTAATAAAATTTATAACTCGTTTCAAAACGTTATCCCGAGCGGTCTCCACTCGGATCTCTTCAAAGGTTATAGGAGGCAACGCTGACTCGCCTATGAAATTAATATACAAGGTGTTATCGATCTCTTCAACATCATTCTCGGTTTGCGGAGGCACGGATCGAGATAAAGAATCAGCAACATTATTGTCGCTCTTTACGTATTGAATATTAAAATTATATGCGGATAAAAACAATGCATATCGCTGCAATCTATTCGCGGCTAAAATAGGCACACCTTTTTTATTTCCAAAAATCTATAGAAGAGGTTTATGATCTGTTCGTAGTACAAACGGAATGGTACGTCCATATAAATAATGATTAAATTTTTTTATCGCAAAAATAATCACAGTAGCCTCCTTCTGTATTTGAGAGTAATTGGACTCTGCTCGCGATAACGAACGAGAAGCATACGCTACTACACGTTCAGAGCCGTCGGGCTGCTGCTGCGCCAGGACCGCGCCCAGGCCGGCTGGCCCCGCGTCGCATGTCACGATCGTCGGGTATTCCGGATGGTAGTAGGCCAGTACCCGATCTGACGCGAGCTCACGCTTAATTTGTTCAAACGCGTCAGTTTGACTTGGACCCCACACCCATTTGATACCCTATTTTAATAAGCTATTTAAAGGGTTTAAAACCGAAGATGTATTGGGAACGAAACAACGATAATAATTGACTAACCCCAAAAATGACTTTAATTCGTTTATATTTTTAGGAGTGTAGCAGAGAATTGCACACAATGCAGTTTTGTAACTGCACGGACGAGGCGTAATTAGGTGGCGCCAGTCGTCACCCGGGCACGGCGGTAGATAGTAGGGTATAGGGCGTGTCTAGTATATATATTATTCGTATACATAACCAGTGCACTGTGAAAGTAATTAAACAATTCTTCAGAACTTTGTCGTACTTTATTATAAACGTCCCATTCCCCAAAGTGGTGACCCCGCGTTGAACATTATTTTTTAGTGAGTGAACTTTAAAACTAAACTTAACTTAGGTGACGACTCACATTTTTTACCGCCGTGCCCCACGCGCTCACGCCATATTGTTCGGACTTTATACACTAAATTTTCCGCGTCGCTATCGATCAACATGAACCCGCCGGTCCCTGGTTTGCCGCAACAATCACAAGTACCTGGTCCTGTGAAGGAAGAAGCCAAGACCGACATGGCTGCAATCACGGTTTCATCGAGGGTTCCGGAATTCTGGTTGGACCAGCCCAGGTTATGGTTCTATCAGGTTGAAGCCATACTCGCACCGCAAAAGCTGTCGGATGAGGCCAAATTCAACCTCATCATCACGAAGCTGTCGAAAGAGGCCATCCAACAGGTCACGGACATTTTGATGCAGCCCCAGGACTCACGAAAGTACGCCACGCTAAAGGAGAGATTATTGACGGTTTACGAGGAGTCTGAGACCCGTCAGATCCAGAAGCTTATCAGCGAGATGGAGCTGGGAGATCAGCGACCGTCACAGCTGCTGAGACGGATGAGGGATCTCGCCAGGGCGAAACTTCCTGATGACACGTTGAAGATCCTGTGGCAGAGCCACCTGCCAACAGCGGTACGAGGGATCATATCAGTGACAGAGTCAGCGGAGCTCGACGTGCTCGCAAGGATCGCGGACAAAGTCATGGAGACCACACGAAGCGGTACGATCGCGGAGGTCGGGACAGCAGCACCACCGGCGAGCGACACCTCCATGATAATCGCGGAGATTAAGAAGATTAACGAGCGGATTGGTCGTATGGAGCGGTCCAGGCAGCGCACTCGAGGACGCAGTCAGAGCCAGACCAGAGCACCGCACACCAGTGCCACGCGCAAGGGAAAGAGACCTGACTGGCAGTGTTTCTACCACTACCGCTACAAGGAGAATGCGCACAAGTGCATTCAGCCCTGCAGCTGGAAGAAGGAAAACTGAGCGAAGTACAGCCAGTGTCGGGTGACTGTACTCACGGTGTAAGTAGCAATAGATTATGTGTTACGGACTTTAACTCCGGCCTCAGATTTTTAGTTGATACGGGAGCAAATATTTCTGTGCCTCCCGCGCGTAGTAAAACTATTAGTACTGTTAATAATTTTAAGTATAAATTGTATGCAGCAAGTGGTACAGAAATTCAAACTTTTGGTGTAAAGACTTTAGTGTTAGATTTAAAATTACGTAGACCCTATCGTTGGACATTTGTATTAGCTGCAGTAAATCAGCCTATTATAGGCGCAGACTTTTTAGTACATCATAAGTTACTAGTGGATCTTAGCAAACGTAGATTGGTAGATCAAATTACTAATTTGAATATAGTAGGTTCAATAGTTACTTGTACACAGCCTAGTTTAAGCACGGTAGATGAATCACATCCATACTCTGACCTTTTATTGAAGTATCCTGATATAACGAAACCTGTGTCTTTCAAGGAAACCCCTAAGCATACAGTGTTTCACCATATAGAGACGACGGGGCCGCCCGTGCATGCGCGCGCCCGCCCCTTGCCTCCTGATAGATATAAAAAGGTTAGTGAAGAATTTCGTATTATGCAGGAATTGGGAATTTGCCGACCTTCGAGGAGCCCCTGGTCTAGTCCGTTACATGTGGTTCCCAAGAAGAACGGAGAGATTCGACCCTGTGGGGACTATAGGGCGCTTAACGCCGTCACGAAGCCGGACAGATACCCAATACCCAGATTGCATGATTTTACCTACATTTTAACAGGAAAACGTATTTTCAGTAAAATTGACGTAAATAGAGCATATCATTGTATACCTGTTGCCCCTGAAGACGTTGAAAAGACTGCCATCATCACAAGTTTCGGTTTATTTGAGTTTCCTAGGATGAGTTTTGGACTTATCAATGCTGCGCAGACTTACCAACGCTTCATGAACAACACGGTTTTACAAGGTTTAGGTATACGACGAGAGGATGGAACTTTCGAGAGTAGTTCCGATTTTATATTCTGTTACATCGACGATATACTAATTGCCAGCGAAACAAGCGAGAAACATAAACAGCATCTCGAGGCTCTTTTTCAACGATTGAATGATTTTGGTATAACAATTAATTTGTCAAAATGTTCTTTCGGTAAAGATAAACTCGAATTTTTAGGTCACGACATAACTGTAGAAGGTATCAGGCCCTCTAACGATAAAGTTCAGGCAATTTTGGAGTTCCCGAGACCGGAAACGGTATGCGAACTCCGTCGTTTCATTGGCATGGTCAATTTCTACCGCCCACACATGCATAGCGCAATGACGTATCAGGCGGATCTTATTAAATGTTTACCTAAAGCTAAGAAAAATGACAAGTCTAAAATCATATGGACCGATGAAGCTAATAACGCTTTTATTAAGTGTAAGGAAGGCCTCCGGTCTGCAGCCACTTTGGCATATCCTACACCTGACGCACCACTAGGGTTAATGACAGATGCTTCTGACATTGCTGTTGGAGCCGTTTTACAGCAGTTTGTCGATGGTCATTGGCAACCCTTAGGCTATTTTTCACGTAAGCTTTCAGTTACGCAAGTTAATTATAGTACGTATGATCGTGAGCTGCTAGGAATTTATTTAGCTATCATTCACTTTCGTAAATTATTCGAAGGTAGACAATTGACTGTCTATACCGATCATAAGCCATTAACTTTTGCATTTTCCAAATTAGCTAGTGATAAAGAAACGCCGAGAAGAATTCGACAACTTATGTATATTAGCGAGTTCACTACGGACATTCAGTATATTAACGGACAAAATAATATTGTCGCAGATTCACTTAGTAGAATTGAAACAATAACATGCCCAGGTGCATTAGATTTCGTAGAAATTGCAACCGCGCAGGCCGAGGACGCAGACTTTGCACAATACATTCAAAGTAGTAGTCACAATAACACTGTTATAATAAAAAAGATATTTATACCTAACAGTGATACTCAAATTTATTGCGATGTATCAACCGGAAATGTTAGACCTTATTTACCGCATAAATTTAGAAAATTGGCTTTCAGTTTAATTCATAACTTGAGTCATCCAGGTATTAACACCTCACGTAAATTAGTGAGCCAGCGATATTTCTGGCCAGGTATGAATAAGGATGTAAAAACATGGGCTAAGGCTTGTATTAAATGCCAGAGAGCTAAGGTTCAGCGTCACACCGTTTCATATTTGGGTCAATTCCCGCCGGCCGGACGTTTTGAACACATACATACTGACATTGTAGGCCCATTGCCGACCACTTCTGATGGTTATAGATACTTACTAACCGTAGTAGATCGGTGCACTCATTGGCCTGAAGCTTTCCCACTTCGCGATATAACCGCAGAAAACGTAGCTAAAGCGTTATATGACGGATGGTTTACTAGATTTGGCATTTGTCAATATTTAACATCCGATCAGGGACGACAATTTGAAAGCAACCTGTTTTCTGAGTTGATGAAATGTATGGGGATTCATAGGATCAGGAGCACACCTTATCACCCGCAAAGTAATGGCGCGGTGGAACGGTTTCATAGATCACTCAAGGCTGCCCTTAAGGCTCGTTTAGACTCTACATCCTGGCAGGATGAATTGTCGACCATTCTATTAGGGCTTAGATGCACGTTACGTAGCGATACCGGAATTTCGGCTGCTGAGTTAACGTATGGATGTACCTTGAGGCTACCAGGCGAATTTTTTGACTCTAGAAAGTCAGAACCGTCAGACCCTCATACTTTAGTTACTGAAATACGAAGTAATATATGTAAATTGAGATCAGTACCAGATAGACAGAGAAATTCACGTACGATATTCATCCATCCGGATCTTAAATCGTGTGAATTTGTTTTTATTCGAAATGATGCTGTTCGTAAACCATTACAGCCTCCCTATGACGGACCATTCCGAGTCTTAAGTAGAGGTAATAAGGTTTATAAAGTTCAATTGCCTACGAGACGCATAACTGTTTCAATAGATCGGTTGAAACCCGCTTATACGCTGAACGAGGAGCATACGGAACGTAACATATCCGATGACACTCCTACGACTCAGTTTAGCGATGTAACCTTTGATAAAAACGTAAACACATCAAGTAATCTTACGAATACTTCTTGTAAAAAGACTAGGAGTGGACGTGTAGTACGCGCTCCTGTACGTTTTAATATATGATTTTCGTTGAACGTCACATTTTCAAACCCTGATGAGAAAATATTTTTCACATGAATTTTTACTTGCATTATTATTTCTTTCTTTCATTATCTTTTTACTTGCATTACAAATATTAGCAACATTTTGTTAAGATCCAATAGACTATTTATGATAAATTGTATTACACTTGATTATAGCGTAAGATAGTTTCGCTTTTGATATAGCAAATACCTTATGTGTGACAATAACCAATCATTAGTTATGAGTAACGATGTTTCACAATTGTTTTTCATATGTATTTATTTTGCATAAAGTATTTGTTTAATTGCAATTTACGAAAATATAATTTGTAAATTTAAGTAACAAATTAGGTTATGACGCAAAAAGGTAGTTAACGTGTAGATAAATACGAAATGTTTTATCATTTACGTTTCAATTTTCGTGTGATCAATGATTTAATTAATAGTCGTTGCGTCATGACATTTTGTTGCTCGAATCTTATAACTATTTAAGTATACAATTAAAATGTAGCTAAGTTACTACTAACTAGTCGATAAAGTTAGTTAGTCAGTTAATTAATTTACAAATTTTTGTATAGATTTGTTCATATTCATATGCGTAATTCAGTGTCAATTTTTCAGTTATATAAAATAAAATTAAATGCCTCAAGTTCAATGTAAACGATGTAATTTTATGCATTTATTGTTTTCATAACTAATGTATAAAATATTAATTATATTTTATGTCATACATTGCATACCTATACTTACGATTTATCCTTTGTTTGTATTCGTAGAAAACTGTGCCCATAGTTAGAACAAGATAATAATATTGTTTTGAATGTATCATGTTATAATACCAGTGTAGAGTTGCAGTCTACTGCGCTATCAGCATTTTGCTCGCGCTGCAACTGCGTTTTGTGCACTCTGGAAGCTACTTTATATATTTTTCTATTTTGTTGTAATCGTTTGAACAATTTCATTTTTTTTCAAAAAAGGAAGGGGTTGTTGTAGCAGAGAATTGCACACAATGCAGTTTTGTAACTGCACGGACGAGGCGTAATTAGGTGGCGCCAGTCGTCACCCGGGCACGGCGGTAGATAGTAGGGTATAGGGCGTGTCTAGTATATATATTATTCGTATACATAACCAGTGCACTGTGAAAGTAATTAAACAATTCTTCAGAACTTTGTCGTACTTTATTATAAACGTCCCATTCCCCAAAGGAGGTTGACTTTTTAATATAGCTTCAATTTTTGTTTTAGACTTATGTAACCCGTCTTTATCAATGACGTACCCTAAATATTCGACTGATTTTTTAAACAACTCACACTTATCTCGCTTTAGCCGTAACCCCGCGTCCTGTAATGTTTTAAGCACTAATTCTAATCTTTCTAAATGCACTTGCCTATTAGGTGCTGTTATTAAAATATCATCTAAATAAATGCAAACCCCCTCAATATCGCCCAATAATTGTTCCATTGCGCGCTGAAAAATAAATGGTGCATTCGCCAACCCAAAAACCAGGCCAGTATATCTATATAAGCCTTTATGTGTGTTGATGCAGCACCATTTCCTCGAGTCATCCAGTTCCAGTTGAAGATAAGCTAATTTTAAATCTAACTTACTGAATTCTACGCCACCGTGAAGCTTTGAAAATAAATCCTCAATTCTAGGTAATGTATAATTGTCCAAATATAATACCCTATTCAATGTTACCGAAAAATCCCCACAAATCCGAACATTACCGTCGGGACGTAAGACCGGAACTATAGGTGTGGCTACATCAGAATGGTCTATTTTTTCCAAAATACCTAACTCAACTAACCTATTTAGTTCTTGTTCAATTTTAGGTTTTAACGCTAATGGTACCGGTCGGGGCTTAAAAAATTTCAACTGAGCATCAGGCTTATTACACGCTTTATATTAGCTTCACCTGTATGTTTGTAACCGACTTCTTTGGGCGCGATTTTGACCCACTTTAAACGGCCAGATTTCGTTCAAACTTTGTAGATTTATTGAAGACCGATGACAATACAATAATCTCATAACTTTATGTTAAAGTCGTAACTAGGATCATCAGGATAAAATAAAATATACGAGGGGCGGCTGATAAGTTCGTGGCCTAAGGTACTTTAACACGTCTAAGCGTCTGGTTAACTTGAAAATTTGCATAGGGGTCAAGGGCCGATGATAATGCAATAATTTGAGAATAAAAATCCAACTAAAAAATTAAAAATAAATAATGTAGTTTAAAAAACTAAAAACACGCTTTTGTGAAAATACGAACTAAAAAGTAAAAAAATAAGAAGAAAATGTATTTTACTGTAAAAAAAAGCGGGGGTGGTTTTTACCACTGTTACTGTTGACACCATGCACCCCACGCTTTTTTTTACAGTAAAATACATTTTCTTCTTATTTTTTTACTTTTTAGTTCGTATTTTCACAAAAGCGTGTTTTTAGTTTTTTAAACTACATTATTTTTTTTAAATTAATTTTATACTTGTTAAACTTGCCTAATTCATTAGAAAATAATTCAGAATATTTCGTCATTAAAAACTCACCGGACTCATCGCGTATCGACATATTATTACAGTCCAGACTACACAAATGTAAATTAAACAATCTCATAAAATCCCGGCCTAAAAGCGGTAAACGTTTTTCATTGGTTTTTATAATAAAGAAAACTATTTGTCGAACGCGGCCCTCAAAGTTTACGGGCAAGGACAAACAACCCAAAGGTGTAATTTTAACTCCCGTGTAAAAATTAAACACCTCACGACAAGGCTGTAGGCAATTATTATCTGTTCGGAACAGCTGATTATAGATAAAAAACGGTAAAACAGAGACAGCACTGGGTTGGCTTTAGTAGACTGCCGCACGAATTTGTTGGAAATAATTATATTGGTAGTTAGCTAGGTGATATAACATTATAATTCCAAAATATTATCGTTAGGAAACGTGTAGTTTTTTAGATATTAATTTTTAAAGTTTATAAGTTTTTGAGCAAAAAAGCGCATTTATCCTTTTTGTTGTTTATAATTTTGCATTAAAAGCGCACCAAGACGTTCTGTTTCACTGTACTGTGACTTATTAGTGCATTGATGCGTCAAAGAATGTCAAACCTTTTTTGAGAAAAAAAGACAAAACAAAAAAAGTTTTTGTGTTTTTATAGATTAGGGGAAGGGGGGCTTCGGGGGGCTTGCCCCCCGAATAGGGGGAGGTGGGGGGCGAAGCCCCCCGCCAAGAATATACAAAAAGGACTCGTCATTTTAAATGAATGGGATCGGTTAGGTTAGGTTTGACTTTTTTTAATCAATACAAAAAAAGGAACCCCGCGCAGCGGGGTTCCGTCGACATGATACCATTAATTTTATTTCGCTCGGGAGGAGCATGATTTAAAAAAAAACCACCAACATAATCTACAAAAAAGGGGGGCGGTTACGGCGAAAGAAAATTAATGGTACCACGTCGACCAATACTGAGTGATCGAAGGTTTTTTTCTTTTTTTTTCTCAAAAAAGGTTATGCGCCAACATGAAATGACATGACATGACATGAGCAAGTCATGACGAAGTCTTAAAAAAAATAAGCCCCAAAATCGCTGGTGGCGCGATACGGAATAATTACCAATTTTAATAAATACTTGTTTTTAAATTCATTAATGTGTTTCATTTCACAAGTAAGCCATATCACATTTCATACATGGTTAGAATGTAATGTATTTTTATAACTCTTTTCTAACTTATAAGCACTCTAGCTACACTCTAAATACATAATGTAAGAAATTAATATCAAATTCCATAAATTTTGGGGTTAGAATAGGAAAATTGATTTTTCTCCTTAACTATTAGTTTCCTAACTTTCCCCCTTTAGGGGGAGGGTCAAACCTCCCCCCCCCCCCCCCCCCCCCCCCCCCAAAAACCTATAATTCGTGCGGCAGTCCACTAAAGAAACCCCACAGCACTGCCACAATCGATCTCGCACGTAATTTCATAATGACCTAACTTGACTTTACGCTAAATCGGTTCATCCTTTATTGAATCGTGGATATTAAACAAATTATAAATACCTTCATCAGCGTCATCGTCACCTTTGCTCAAGAAATTGTTGTCGCTTATCCTAGCCTTGCACATTCTTTTAAGATGACCTTTCTTGTTACACCTCTGACACGTATAATTTACAAAACGGCACTTTTCTTTCGAATGATTTTTATAACCGCACACTTCACAACACTTCGCAACTCTCGAATCACTAGAAGACGCCACCCGGACGCCGCCGGCGCCCGAGCTGCGGCCGGGCGGACGCCGCTGCACCGCGAACACCGGCAGCGCGCGCGCCTCCTCCGCCGAGCTGGTGGCGGGCGCGTCCTGCGAGGCGTTGCCAGCTCGTGCTGTTTGCAAAGCTAGCCGAGCGCACCTTACGCTCTGCGCCAACTCCAATGCTTTGGTAAAGGTTAAGCTGTCGATGCTCTCAGAGAACAGCTTCTCCTTTTCCTTTGAGTTTTCCAATCCGAGTACGAACCTGTCACGTAAAGCGTTATCCAACTCGGACTTAAATCCACAAAATTGCGCCAAATTACGCACTCGTGCCGCCCATTCGGTTAAATCCTCTCCGGGGCGTTGCTCCGCCTTATAAAAGTTATATCTTTCGGCAAACGTACTCTTCTTCGATTGAAAATGGCCATCCAACTTTTTTAGCAGGGTTTGAAATTCAATTTTGTCTAATTCATCAGGAAAAACCAAATCTCTTGCGACACGGTAGGTATCTTCCACAAACGCAGTGAGCAAAAGAGCTCGTCTCCGCATACCAGCCTTATCGGTGTCGTCTCCAATGTCGTTCGCCGTGCAGTACTGCGTGAAACGACTTCTAAATATGCTCCATTCCTGCGCCCGATGGTCAAATGAGAGATTGCCACCAAACATCATTACTTTGCTTGTTCACTTTTAGTCACATACAAACACACAAGTCTATAAACACGCGTGAATTACGAATCGTCGCCAATTGTTGTGTTTTGTAGTATATTTAAAGGAAAACACAGCAGTCGGATCGTACTCATTTAATGGCTGACAACCAACTAACAAAATTCGTACTACCCACATATATCACAATTCCAGCGTTATTGGCACCAATTGACATCATTAACAAATTCGGCGACATTTAAATTTCAGGATCCTCCAATTTATCATACAGTAGAATTATTCATGGGTACAGTTACTCGCCCTAGATACCCGGGCGTGGTAATTCCAGCAGCTGGAACGAACGGTACCTACCTATTTTCACTTTACAATTTTGTAAAATAACTGGGATTTTGTCAGATTATATGGTATTACCGTGGCTACACTTCAAGTTAAGAGTAATCAATTATCATAGAATAAATTTATATTTGATTAAGTGAATTGCAAAAAAACAATTTCCAGGGGAACAAATTGTGAATCTAAACCTCTGTGATCTAAACCATCCTCGAATCCACTTGAACACACACAAAAAAAATATTAAAATCGGTCCAGCCGTTAAGGAGGAGTTCACTTTCAACACACGTACAGAAGAATTATATATATAAAGATTACATAATCGGTGCAATGGTAACAGGAGTCAAGCCTGCTTGCGTAAGCCGATCAAGGGTCCAGGGCTTGACTCCCGGCGATGCAGTGCAAATGATTAGTATAAACTTTTAATCTTGGTGGTATTTGTATTCCTGTTTTTGTATGTCCAGAATACACACAACAAAATATACCAGTGAAAACCCAGTGAAATGATTACTATGCCACATAATCAAGGGTCCTGAGTTCAATTCCAGGCGAGACAGAAATTGGAGTGACGAGTTTCAGTTTCTGTTCTTGGTCTGGGTATAAGGACATAAGAATCCTATTGTAGGGCTATTAGCATAAAAAAATTACTCATAGTGTGATTCAGGACTCTTATGAAAGAAAAGGATGATTAATAGATTCATTGCTTAAATTATCGCTTTCTTTTCAGATACAGACGGCTCGGAGCAGAAAGTCTCAATAATGTTGAACGGCGAGGAATCCGAATTATATTTCGTCAACTGCACAAGTACAAAGGTGAGGCGTTCGGGCAATAAAAAGACGTAATATTTAGTTTTGTTTTAACCACTTTTTGCAACGTTTGCTTTTGATAAATCCACGTCGCGCAGGTACCTATTAAGACTAGTCCCTGTAGCTTCTGGATTGGGTTATGGTATACAATGCCAGGCAGGTAATATGCACAGAATTTGCGATGTCATTGCCATTGAACGAAATTGAAACACAAAAGTAGAAGGTGGTAGAACTATTATGGTTCGCCCGGGGAAGTACCGCCGCTGCACCCACTTCTGCCGTGAACCAATTCTGTTGTGTTTCGGTGGAAAGGTGCAGTTGCCGGCCACACTTACATGAGGCGACCATCAGCCTCCGGAGTAGCAGCGTAACTGCATACGACCTCAGGCAAGACATCTATGCTTGCTTGAGGTTGTGTGTAGATGTCCATGGGCTGCAGCGACCACTTAACACCACGTGGTCTGCATGCTCGTCCGCTACTCTATTCAAATAAAAAAAGTGACGAACGCCTTTGGACGGTAGCGTAACGATGAACACATTTTACTGAGATGTTGGGGAAGTTAGAGCTGTGTAGATTCAGGCAACTTGACTCCACATAAATTCTGATGTCTTTTTGTTTTTTTATTTTATTTAAATAGAGAAGCCGACACATGTAGGCCACGTGTTGTTAAGTGGTCGCTGCAGCCCATGAATATCTACACACAACCCCAAGCAAGCTTAAGTCTTACCTGTGGTCGTATGCAGTTGCTACTACTCCAAAGACTGATGGTAGCCTCATTTAAGTCTGGCTGGCAACTGCACCTTTTCACCAAACAAAAAAAATTACTTAACGGCAGAAGTGGGTGCAGCGGTAAAGTTCATGTTTCTATCGTTTCGTTTTGTTGTAGGAAGAAATCGATCGCTCAGAACCACCTGACGCATTCGTGGTGATATACTCCGTAGTAGACAAGGCGTCCTTCCAGAAGGCAGAACAGGAATTGGCCAGGCTTCTGGACTGCGACATGTTGAGGGCGAGGCCGGCACTGCTGGTCGCCAACAAGATCGACTTGGCGAGAAGTCGCGCTGTTTCTACACAAGGTGATTTTGACGATTTGAAATAATTTTACTAAAGTTTCTTTTCGATGATTAGCGGCTACAATTACACGATGAAAATTCGAGCAGCGGACTGCAATTAACACCGAGCTCTACAAGTCCTGAGTTTTCTGCTCACAAAGAAAAAAAATCTCTTGTATAATTTTTCAGATAAGTATTTTTTTAATAAAATGAAAAAACAGACGAGTATACAGCTGCAGATGAGTATTAACATGGATATCTACTCGTATGCACAACCTCAGGGAAGGCTTAGTCCTGTCTTTTGTGTAAGATAGGTACCTAGTAAAAGTTTTAATTGATACCTTTTTTTAAATTGAATTGGATTAGTTACTAAGTGTGGTCCCAAAAAGCACCTTTAAAATGTTACATAATATAGTTGCGGTTTACTAAACTTAAATTTTTATAATTGTCAAGGATTCAAGACCAAAGGTTGCCCGAAAAGAATACTGTCGGTTCATTGAACTCAAAAGTTAATCAGCAAAGCAAAAGAATAATGTTGGCAAAAAATCCTTTTCAACGAAAGAAACTCTTTCCGGTTCTGAACGCTTCCCTATTTTCTCTCCCATTGAATGCCTGGCGGTTTAAAACCCTGTAATTGACAGCCTAATTAATGTTTCAATGAACGACACTCGAAACGAACGAAAAAATATGGTGGCCGGGCGTTTTGTGGCGGGAAAATTTACCGCCTTCATTATCCGCTATTATGGAGGCAAATTGATTTCCCAGGCGAGCTGTGGCCCTTATTTTGATTATTGTACTCATATTTTTCCTAACGACATCATTCAGCCAGCAAACAGGCTTATTTTTGCTATTTTCTTAATAAGCCGCTGTGCTTGTGTTGGCAATATCACTTTATTAGCCATTTTTGTCAAAGAAGTTAGTACCAATAAATGCATACAGCAAATACATGTCACTTTAGTAACTAAATATAGACATTGTGTGACATAAAATTAATTAAATATATATGTATTCGTAGTTTTAAAGAATACTGACAGAAACTGAATACGTCTTCAATTAGGTTGTAAGGTACCTACTAAGAGTACTAATATTCGTTTTGACTTATATAGATAGCTTTATAGATACATGATGGGCCCGTAGTAGCTTTTCTGAATATAAACAGATAAAATTATTTTAGCCCAATCTTAAACTTGCACAGCGTTTTCTATAAAACAGTCGCAACGTTTTTTTAACTAGAAGGAAAGTTGTTTGTGTTTGCTAAGTGTTTACTAAGTAGCAACATTGTTTTCGTAAGTAATGAAATGTTGCCAGATTCTGTCGGTATCTCTCCCTAACGTATAAATCGAATAAAAAGTAAGATATCCTTCAATTACGCGAAAATTTTCTGGCATTTATCTTGATCGATAGCTGTATGGATAACTCCTGAGATTGATGATGATTGAATAAATAATAGAAACTGTGGTTGTTGATGTCGTCTAATATGACGCTAAGACACTTGAAAGTTTCGTATTGTGTATAATTATTTAGTATTTCTAAATTCTGTGCGTGTACAGTCATTCCGGGTAACTTTGAATTGACGTTTAACTTTGAACAAAGTCGGAAAAAAGATTTAACAATTTATTACATCGAAACTTTTTGATGTTTCATGTAATAACTGGATATAATGGATTGCCAAAATGTTTTTGTAACAAATGAAAATTAAAAAAAGAAACTGTTAATGCCATAATTCTGAAAATTCCCGCCTTTTCCGTGGTGAAGTTGCTGGAAGTTTTTGAGCTCCGATTTGGAATCGTAAACTAGTCCACTTTGATTCATATGGCAAAACCAAGCTATTTGTTACTTTTGCACGTCAGTGCAGATGTAATTTTTATAGATTAGGTTTTTAAATTTAATAATACCTTCTTTTTATTTTACCTAAACCTTAAAATATTAAGGTTTTTACATTCTAAAAAAATTATTCAAAGTTACCCAAAATTCATGATACACGAAAATTCGAGTTTTAGGGGAAATTAGGGGTAGTTCTGTTGTTTCTTCCGTAAATTTATTTTGTTAGAA
This sequence comes from Pyrgus malvae, assembly GCA_911387765.1. Classification (NCBI taxonomy): domain Eukaryota; kingdom Metazoa; phylum Arthropoda; class Insecta; order Lepidoptera; family Hesperiidae; genus Pyrgus; species Pyrgus malvae. Next base: position 21,945,329 of record OU426960.1, read on the forward strand.
AAAAAAACCATCTAAAAAGGACACTATTCATTAAATAAAATAAAGGTGTCATAAATTGAAATCAGTTTTAATTATAAAAATAGTGTAAAAAATGTTCAAAGTTACCCGAATTGAACGTATTTGTGTAAATACAATAAAATGCCTCTAAAAATTATAAGATTACTAGCCTTCCGCCAGCGGATTCGCCCGCGTGGACCCTTTTTGCAGGTTCCCGTAGGATAAAAAGTAAAAACCATCCAATGTCCTTTCCCAAGGTCCACTCTATCTGTGTTCCAAATTTCATCAAAATTGGTTCAGTAGTTTAAGCAGGTAAGCAGTTTAAGCGTAGCCGATAGACAGACAGACAGATAGACGGAGTTACTTTCGAATTTATAATATTAGTAGGGACTAGTGATCCGGCCTGGCTACGTCCGGGTCATTTGATTTTATATCACCATACGAATGTATCCCACAATACAATTTTACAGGATAAAATCTATCCTATGTTCTTTCCACAGTTCTTCCACTATCTGTGTACCAAAATTCATTGACAATAGTTTAAGCGTAAAAATTTAACAAATACACAAACAGAGAGAGAGAAAGACAGAGCTACTTTCCAATATTTGAATTGGATTTTATTTACACCAACGAATTCGTAGGCTTGAAACTAACATTTCAGGTAAACCCTAAGTTCACATACACAATACAAAAATATTAAATAATTATGGGCGTACATAATCTTCTCTTCTCTTGTGTTAGTGCTGTTGACAGGTAAAAATTTATGACAGATTTTACGCGTCGGAAATTACGTTTCAGGGACCTTTTTACCGACTTCCAAAAGGAGGAAGTACTGTATTCGGCTGTATGTATTTTTTTATATATGTTCACCGATTACTCCGTCGTTTGTGAACCGATTTTCAAAATTCTTTTTTTGTTCGTATGCTAATACTCCCGAGGTGGTCCCATTGTCACCAAATCAGAATCTGATGATGGGACCCAGGGAAATCGAGAGGAACTCTCGAATTTTATAGGCACACACATTGATTTTCTTATACTTTCTGAAGCATAAGAGATATTAGTGCATAGTAATCATCATCTCATGTTGCTGAGCTGATGATGGAAGGTACTGCGACAGTGAGGAGCTGAGAGCAAATTCTTTCATTAATTTATACGTTCAGGTGGACTGATAGTAGTTTCAGGCTATAAGATGGCTATTAGATAAAATTATTATAAAAGGTAAATCTCATTAACATTTAGAAGTTAAGTGACTTTTTTTTCAATTATACTTATACATATGTAGGTACAGAATTATTAAAGTTACTAAAAAGAGTGAAATAAATTAAGTTTTTAACAAAAAAGTAGAACCGACTTCAAACGGTAAAAAATAAAATTGTTCAGTACCTACTTATTCTTGCTTATGGTAACTACTCTTAAAACTATTTTTGGAGTCGGGCCCTCAGTAAAATGTCCTGTTATAGTAAATAGTGTACCTTTCGTTCTGAATGGGCACAGCCTCCAATATTGTTTTAACAGTAATTGCCATAAGCAAAAAGATGTAGGTACTGTCCCACTGTCTGTACTGTCGGTACCCATTTAGAACGAATGGTAAGACATTTTAGAAAGGGCCCGACTCCAAAAATAGTTTTAAGAATAATTACCATAAGCAAGAAGAAGTAGGTACCTACTGAACAATTTTATTTTTTACCGTTTGAAGTCAGTTCTATTTTTTTGTTAAAAACTTAATTTATTATAGACCTATTTTCATCGAGATTATTTACAAAAAATGTTTTTTTTATATTTCCTGTAAAAAAATTTCTGATTGAGTTATTGATATTATATTGCATGCTCAAACGATTCTTGAGTCTTAACTCCGGAATTGCAGCGCAACTACGACTACATTGTACACGATTTCAGACAAGACTCAAGATTTCTTAAGGTTGTAAGATGGATTGTGGCGTACAACGCGGGTCGGCGGCCCGACGCCACAAGCCCAAAAAGAAAACGGACACACGTAAAGACAGTATGATATTAAGAACTGACTAGTGACCTTACTTACCGAGGAAAGCAGAGTACTGGCGCAGTAAAGCGGTCACCAGTCAGTCAGTAGGTATAGGTAAAGGGGGTTGGGTTACCCAAAATAAAGTAGGGAACAAAAACCATAAAATCTAAAGTATATACTACGGAAAATCTAATGGGGTCCTGAGTAAATACGTCTTGTCGAGGGAACCTGGCCTCACTCACACTCCGCGTGGTCGGTGCACCCTTACTCGTAATGGCCGCCACGGGGGCCCAAGTCAACGTCGACGACACTACACTCACTTCAGTTCTGATGGTTACGCGACCGAAACCTTCCCGTGAAAGCGCGTATACTTTAATAATCCACACTCGGACCGATTGAAAAAACTATAAGGAAAGCACCCGTGCCACTCCGTAAAACTACATGGTGCTACTTTGGCTAGCGTTGCCCACACTCCCGGGTACGTCCTTACTTCGCGGCGCTAAGATTACGACTTTTTAATATGGCAGCGATGACTCGGCTTGTCAGAAACTATTGGAAGTTTACCCTCAAAATTATTAACTATTCTTAAATGACTTCATAGATTCAATAACTTGGTATCAATTTTATCTGGTGGCAACTATACCAAACATGGATATAGACTGCATCAAGCAGTTAACACCATGTGGCCTGCATGTTCGTCTGCTACTCTAATAAAATAAAAACTTAAATAAAATTAACAATCTTTCTACCATATGTAGCAAACCCATTTGGCCATACTGGACCACTGATCGAGATCCCGAGTTTGATCTCCGGCGAGACCATTAGCGGTCCCAGGGGGGGGGGTCACACGGGACATGACCCCCCCCCCCCCAAATCCATCAGTCATGTCCCAAAATCATCAGTAGATGGATGGCGAAACAAGCCAATTTGGGACACCTCTTGATTTGAATGAGTTATGGGATTGGGATTGAGTGGGATTTAAATGAGTTTAAATTTCTGTTCTCGGTTTGGTTGTGTTTCTGTCTTTGTGTGTGTCCATGGTACCTACACCACAAGATATCCTAGTGTGGTGCTATGAATGTGTATCATTATATTTAACAAAACTTCTCTCCCACAGACGGCAAGTGCCTGGCTTGCACGTACAAAGCGAAGTTCATCGAAGTGTCCGTCGGCATCAACCACAACGTGGACGAGCTGCTGGTGGGGATCCTCAACCAGATCCGCCTGAAAAAGCAGCAGTACTCAGCGGACGGCGGCCGGGAGTCCTCCCCGGCCCACTGGTACAAGTCCCGAGGCGTGGTCCGGGCCAGCATGAAGGCCCGGCAAATGCTCACCTGGATCTTCGGCAAGGAAGACTCCAAATTCAAAAACTGTGAAAATCTCCACGTCCTGTGAGTGGAGAATGATGGTCCCGTGTTCGTGTAAAGGACAATCGCCGGGGCCTTGTGCTTGTTTAGATACGTAAGGATACAGTTGTTGCAGCGTTGAAGATTGGCGTGTGTGATAAGTTTTGGTGTTTTAATTTTGATCGTTTTTAAATATGTGAAAGCTTTATTGTTTTGGTCTTCACTATCAAGATGCCGTACATTGCCATACAATCAAGCAATAGTATTTTTCAAACTTTTCCTTACGCAAATGGATTATACGTAACTCGCTTAGATACGAGTAGTATATAGAAGTATAGATATGTCAATAGATTTGTCTGAGTTGAAAATTATAATCCCATCTTATTATTTTTTCTAATATCTCATCTGAGAGTAAATACGAACATTATTATAAACTTACCTTTTATTACAACGGTAAAATAAAACTACGACACGAATCACGAATCAAAGAAAAAAAGAGTACAGTTATCATAATTACTACCACCTAATTTCAATCAACTTAAAATAAAAAGCATATTTATTAATATTCATCATCATACACTACTACGCAAACATCGATATAAAAAGTAGGTAGATGCAAGGTTCCCATACAAACTTGAGTCAAAAGGTGGCCCCGCGTAAAAACGTACTTATTATAGATGTTTACAAGTATTCTAAACAAAAAAATGTTTTAAGGTATCTTACTTTTTATCTATTTTAAACCTTATGTTACTAACATAAGTAAGACTATAAGTCCATGTTAAATTGTTACTTATCACCTTCTGGTTCGATGTTTATAATACGGCAATAAAATTTTACGACTTTAGACTTACGAAATAGGAGTTTATTGAGAAATGAAACCAAAAGCATTACAATAAAGCACAAATTCGTTTACAAGATTAATTTACCGCCATATTTACACCACTTGGAACATAGACAGTGGAGTGGAGTTTCATTTTTATTTATTTAAAATTCTAATGCGAGCAGACAACAGAAAATTTTTAGAATCTATAAACATTATATTTTATGAAATGAACACAGTGATCATAATACGCATGTGTGTGTTAGGGTCCCGGTTTCTATTCCCAGCAAAGATTTAGGTACCTTGATACAAAAATATATTAAGTAATTGCCTTTTCAATCTGCGTTTGATTTCAGCGGTTTTTAGTTTCCCGGCATAATAAGGACGTAATGTATGTCAATATATTTTTCAATAACAGCCTTTAACAGCTCGATCTTATGGCCAAAGTTTGTTCCTTGACAGTGTTCAATTATATCTCCAAATACATTTTTTTAAATGAAATGCACATTTTTTTATACATTCACCAGTGTGTAGAAATTTCCTAACAACATATTCTCTTTTTTCATATAATAAATACACATCTTCTGATGCATAACATAATCCGCCTAAATCTTTAATATCTATCAATATATGGAACCGTAGTTTTTGTTTCGCTAGCAAACAGTTTTTACAATATTCACATTTTACATCTTTAAATTTTACATATGTAAATAAAATTGAAGTGTCTGTTTGTAATATTAAAATAACCGCCTTTTACTACATGCATATGAATGTTTATACACTACATATACCAAAATATTTTTTTTTACAATTTTTGTCTGTCTGATTCCCGTCTATCTGTCTGTTTGTTCCCACTAATCTCTGAAACGGCTGGACCAATATTGACGGGATTTTCTGTAGCAGGTAGCTGATGTAATAAGGTGTAACTTAGGCTACTTTTATTTTTGGAAAATCTAAAACTAAAGTCCACGCGAATGAAGTCGCGTTTGGCTACTATTATTTATACGCTTCTCCCACCTACGAATCATTTCAATTAGGACATATGAAATCTGCGGAGTATATGAATGAAATTTATTATGTCCGCCGTGGGTTTTAAGACACTTCCACTTTTCTTTTTGAATTTCATTTTTCGGAAAACTAAAATAACAATACGCCTTTTTTAAATAAAAGACAAATGGCGACTCCATTACTGACTTTGTTCTCTAGCGCATCAGACGTGCGACACGTCCGTGGCGGTTTAGCAAATGAAAGCGAAAGAAGGCATATCGCTGCCGTTATGCCTTCTTTTGCCGGTGCCACTTTTATGCGGCGACTGTGAATCTACCTACTTTTTATATCGATGTACGCAAATGACAAATATCACTGGTGGATAGCGCGGTAATATATTTCGAGGCACAGATAAAAAATGGCATTCGGCTTGAATGTATTTTAATGCCAAAGATTTCATCAGTTTACGAGTGTTATATTCATGCGGTTTGTGCCAAGTTTTGAGAGAATTTAAAATACGTATTAAATAAGCTTAATTTAAGTGAGATTACAGTATTTTCCTTGTTAGTAATAATATATAAAAATTTATAATTAATCTTAGAAATAAACTAACAGTTAAGTCGATGTATCAGCAATATTTATTTAAGAAACAATTTATCTAGCAAGTATATTGTGTAATATATTAATCGTATAATTATCAAACGATAACATAATCTACAATGTTACTGGACCATTTCATATTTAAATTCTTGTAAGTGTAAGGATATAATATTATGTACCTACTCAACAATTTATTCAATTACCTAGTTCATCTGTGCGATTTTACTTCGAACAAGAACGATCCTTAAATTGAGTGTAATTTATACAATCTAGAATATTGAAACTGTTTCGTGTTTAAGTACCTTTAAACCTACACAACAATGTACTTAAATAAAAAAATATAGACGGTTTTTTACATTAGTAACACAGATGACTTGATTTAATACGAGCATGTAACTTTCAGTAAAACATATTATTTCAAACAATATAAAAGGTAATGTTATTCAATTTTTTATATATTATAATTCCAGGGTCCATTATAATCCTTCCATCCATAGCAGAACATTAATTTTATATTACCTTGCTTACAAAAAGTAGCCTACGAAAAAACACAAAAATATTTGTAACTTTTTCCAATAAAATAATAAACCTACTGCATTATTATTAGATATATCTTGCTTAAATATATTCTCTTCTAATATTCTGTACCTAATGTGTTTTGTAATTAGTTGGTAAAATGAGTTAGGTAGGTACGGATAAGTATAAATGCAGACAAAAGTAGAAATAGCACAAACGCGGATTCAATAAAATAACACAATTAAATTGTTTCAAGCAAAGTTTGAAAGAAGAAAAAAATGTAATTCAATGATCTGAGAATCTACTATACGCATCCATCCCTTCTAACGTTTTTGGGATCATTTTTGGCGTATGCCGATCATTTTTTTATTTCACCATTCGTTAGATTGCTTAGTCATTGATGACATGACACTAATAAATAAATTAAATATTACAAATATTTCTTTGACAAAAATAAGACCCGAAAATTTAGGAAGTTTCGGAAGGATGCGTGCAGACAAGGCCCAGTGACCCGCAAAGTTAAACTGATCGATTACTAAAAGCTGGGGCACCTGTATCACTCATACAAATGCATTTTTAAGTTGCTAAGGTCGAAGATATCACTCTTACGGCAAGTATTTATGTTATTTATTTATTATTTGTAGCACCTTAAACTAAGGGTTACAGGGTATGACTTAATGCCTAATGGCATTCTCTGACAGTCAACCCTGGAGTTTACGGTAAGCAGGAAAATGTCTAATAACACACACTTGCATTTGTGATTATGTTGCATGTGAAGCGATGACTTGACAATTGACCGACACATGATGTCTATTTCTACTTTATTCTGTTTTAGTACATATGTAAGAAAATGTGTACATAATCTTGCGCATGCACCGAGGGATTTGACGTTGTATTTATAATTGTATCAATAATGTTGAGTATCCTTAAGTGATATTAAACTGAATTATAGCGTCGTGAGAAAGTACAGTCGGTTATGTATACGAGAGTGGTTATACGGAATATTTCTCTAAAACAAAAAAAAACAGTCCACTTCAGAAACCTATGGATACAAATTGTGCCCTATACCAAACAGATATCACCCAAACATCGCATTTTCTTTTCATTATGTTTCTACGTTGAATAATTTTGTTAGAATTGGAACATTTGGAGCTTTTGGTGAGATTGTTCAATCTGAGGTGATATAAAAAGGTAACTTAAAAGAACATGTTTAAGCACTGTTTTATATCCACATTAGTTTAATGTTACACATGTAGTTTGAAACGCCATCCATTTATATCGATATAATATCGATATAAAAAATTATAAGAAATAAGAGCACACGACTTTCACTTTTCCGCTAAAAATACATCATTTTGTGACGATTTTACTATCAGCGAAAACATGAAATATACATTTAAATACTTCTCATTTCTGAAAAAGAACGTATCTATCTATCAGCCCTTTAAAGTCCACTGCTGGACAAAGGCACTATATTAGGAGCTCCTGTCTACTGTGACATAGGCCTCCCCTAATGTTCGCCACTCCGTCCGGTCCTGCGCCCTCTGAATCCACATAAAATAAAACATAACAATAATCTTATTTAATAATAACATAATCATAAAACCTTTATACCGACTGTATTTCTGTAGATGCCTTATGTAATATCATTACATTATAATCTTATTCTATTCCTTTAAATCTTCTTATCGCGACTCAAAGCAGTGCCTTTTAATTGTTAAAATTATATTATACACTTATTTAGTACGTTTTGTTAATTAATTTAGTATTAGTAGTTTATATTATGTAGATTTTTAATCATAAAATTATCTTGAAATTTACTTTAGTTAGTTGTTGATATCTATATTAACAAGGACGCAAACATATGGCAATAGTTATTTCTTTTTAAAAAATATCAGGCTCAGGGCAATTAAAATGTCATAAAATAAATAGTGCATAGGCCAATTGATGACTTTTCGAAATTGCACAATAATCTGTCAACAAACAAATCGTTATCCCGGCTCCACACCTTGGTCCCAATGTTGGCACTAACGTGTGACCAGATCGCGAGCGTTGGCGCCGTCGCCGCGTCGCGCCATTTTCTAGATCCACATATTGGTCGAGTTGTGTTGGAACCAAAGTTGAGGCCAACATGTGCGGCCTTACAGTTGTCACTTTACATGTACAAGATTACTGAAAATTAGCCGTTAATACACATAATATTACAATGACGCGAATATGTGACGCAGTTTGTTTGGACGCAGTTCTTTTTAGGTTAAAGTTAATCGATAAAACAAAAATGTTTCTCCATAGAAAATTTCATCACTCATTTTACTCCCTCAGCCATCGATTTCGATGTTGTTTGTTTATCAATTTTATCACGGAGGGTCCATATACTCATTTTATTATAATTAATAGTATATGGACCGTCACAATAAGCAATAAGTATTGCCATGGGTTTGCCATAGAATTCGTTACGTGTATAATATATTTTAAAAATATATTTAAGTGAGTTTATGTCACGTATATTATTGTAATGAACTGAATTTTTAACAAAATAAGCTATACACATAAATTATGAATAAAATTTCCATGTTTTCATTCTAAATAGAACTTCTGCGCAGTCAAAGAAAAAGAAAGAAATTTAATTAATGAAATTATGAATGAAATAAATTAGAAATCTATTAACATCAATGTTAAATGAAACATATTCTAAATTTTGTAGGTGGTAGAACTATTATCGTTCGCCCGGGAAAGTACCACCGTGAAACCCACTTCTGTCGTGAACCAATTCTATTGCGTTTGGTGGAAAGGTGCAATTGCCGGCCACACTTACATGAGGCGACCACCAGCCTCCGGAGTAGCATAGCAACTGTATACGACCTCAGACAAGACTTACCTATGCTTGCTTGAGGTTGTATGTAGATGTCCATGGGCTGCAGCGATCACTTAACACCACGTGGCCTGCATGCTCGTCTGCTACTCCATCCAAATAAAAAATAAAATAAAATAAAATGTGATAGCTTGTTATGTTTTGAAACCGAATTACAAAACTTATCGTTAATCTTAATTATTGTCTAATATTTAGTGAATTAATGTATCTTGAGAATTCGGTACTGTATTTTTGTATCATTTGTCAACGTAGTATTGTAAATAAATCCTTAGTAGTATTTTTGTATTCGTAAATTAAGTACATTTTTTTTAAAATGTATACTAAAATTTCATGCATTTTCTATTCGAGAGGTAACATAGTACTTTGATATAAAGGTACCCAATTTCCGAAGTAAGTCAATGCTCCGTAAATATAATTTTCACAATGATGTATGAACAATACTTTGTTTTGACCACTCCAGTAAAATTACTGATTTAATGACTACTTTATCGAACAGACAAACACTAATATAATTTTCTATATTTGTAGATAGATGCTTATACTACAAATACAGAATGTTCTTTACATAATGTAACATAATTGTTATAGAAAAAATACTATCAAAAAGAATATTAATCACAATTTAATATGTTACGTAATTAATAACCATTATATAGGCGCCTAGTGTAAGAAACAAAATCAGTATGTTAATGTTATTAAAATTGCATTTCAATCATATGATCTAGTATGTATGTAATGCTGTGATTAAATGGGAGTGAATACATTTCTTCTTCTTTGCGAATGGTCTCTCGCTCATTTAACCATTTTTCCAATGTCAAGTAAACATCTGCATCAAGTTCTGGCCCGTTTCGTTTAAGACAAGCGATATAATTATAGTCAAAGTGAAATCAGTAAGTCAGGTATCGTAAAAAAGCGATGGCTTCTTAGGCAAGCTGAAAAAAACATTATTTTTGCACTGTTATTTTGTTTCGCAACATTCGTGCACTAAAATAAACCTATCGAACAAAATGCCATCAACTTTATCCAATACAACTCAAAAATACAACAACAAAATAAAAATATAACAAAAACACAATACTAGTCTGTCTTTTTTAACCTTCCGCCTCGGGAATACCTGCATCATATTGTAAAATGTCTTTACAATACGACCATTTTCTGTGCAGAGCCATTAGTGTAAGTTTGTAAACGCGCAAAACTGCGTCCGAGTTAAAATTGGACAGATAGATCTTAACCTGAAAGGAATAAGGTCGATAGTTAAATTCTTAACGCAAATGCATTAGTAACATTTTCGCGTGTGCAGACTTACACTAAGGCCTCAGCTCTCACCGATCAACTGTATACCTATTTGCAATATTTGTGTATTGCGTTCAAATTGTACTGCTAAATAACCATTTTAAAATTAATATTTACCTAATTATTTATTTTGTTTAAATAAAATAATTACCTCTTTTTAATAGTGCCTATTACTAAGTACCAATTATAATATTTCCTCGTGATTACCACCACCAGTTAATTACAGCAGTCATAAGGATTATCATTAAATTGTACTTATATACCTTTAACATAAATGTGTAGTTAGTATTATTTATTATTTACTGTAAATAAACCGATTGACAATAAAATTTGATTACAGTATGTATTTCTTTTTTACCCATATTTAAGTAAAAGCCCAGAATAGAATAACTATGCAATTTTATCGCTACCGGTATAGAAAGACCTAAACTAGGTATTGGAAAAGACTTCGATTTCTATGGGCAAGACTGAAATAGGTGTAGTGTAATAGCCATGGACCTACAAAAATAAAAACTTTCTGACAAATCAAGATGATAGCGATAATATTGACTAACATAACTCAAAAATACACCAAAAAATTAAATTAATCATATAATACATGAGCCATAAAATAATAACGTCAAGAACGTCAGTCTTCATACAAGTGCGCTGTCAAAATTGAAACACTAACTAGATTCCTACATCTGTCAGATCTGACAAACAAAATATTTTTATTTTGTCCAAAATAACTATAAAATACTACAAAATATTGAAAACACTATGAAAAGTTATTTTATTAGATTTATTTTGTTTTTAAAAAGTGTTGTGATAAAATTTAACCCTATGTCTTACGAAGCGGCCCGGCGTTTGGTGCCATTAATGGCACCAATCAACATGCTTCAATTTGGACGCGCGAACTTAGTTTCTATAATGTAATTGCATCGATATAATGTGTAATTGTAATTATTCTAAGACAAGAACACATTATGTCTTGGCCGACTTCCCGCTAAAACTCAATTGTTTTTTCTTCAATTATGGCATCGCAAACTCTGCATATTGCCAGCGTCAAGTATAATTTTTGCATCTCGTTTTTACCAGTTTCGGTGAAACTGGACGAGTAATAATAGGTAAAGTCAGTAAGTCGTCAGTAACCAGTCAGTCAAGTCAGTCAGACATTCAATTAAAGCGATGGCTTCTTTACCAGAACGTGACCAATGGAATTTTGGAGGCAAGCCGAAAAAAACATATTTTCGCACTGATTTTTAATTCACAACACTCGTGCACTATAATTAACCTATATCGAACAAAATGCCATCAATTTTATTCGATATAACTCAAAAATACACCAAGAAAGTAAAAATTAAACAAGAGCACAACATGTGTTTTTCGACTCCCCGCCAAAACCTATGGGGATGTCATGTTGTCATGTCATGCGGGAAGTCTGAAGGAACAAGTTGTGCTCTTGTTTTATTTTCATTTTCTTAGTGTATTTTTGAGTTATATCGGATAAAGTTGATGGCATTTTGCTCGATATAGGTTAATGATAGTGCACGAGTGTTGTGAAATAAAATAACAGTGCGATAACATGTTTTTTCGGCTTGCCTCCAAAATTCCATCGGACATGTTCTGGTAAAGTAGCCATCACTTTACTTGAACATTTGACTGACTAGACTGACTGATACCTGACGACTAACTGACTTTTTTCTACGACTACAGTGATGCAAAAAATTTACTTGAAGCTGGCAATATGCACAGAGTTTGCGACGCCATTATTAAAATTTAAAATTGAAGACCGGATTAATTTATTTATTTATTTCTGCCGCGACATTTAATCAACTATCCAAGGATACAGTTTGCATTCAATAGGTAACGTGGAAAGGAAGGTACGTGACGGGAAAACTAAACAGCCACCAAAATGGTAACTCTTCTGAAACCATTATTTACCGAAGTCAGTATAACTTAATCAAAAAGGGTGAGTTTGGCTATCATAGAAGTTGTGGATATCTTTGTGTCATCATTACCAGCTTTTTTAAAAGCCTTAGCCTCCCCTTCGCCTGGGGAGAGTTACCGGGTTATTTGGGGATTCATACCGCACTACGAGTAGAACGAACTCGGCGGCCTGTTTCAACGCTTGGGTAGGAGTCCCGAGATCGATTTGACGACCCGCATGGCGTAATGGTTACCATGCCGGGCTGTCGATCAAAGGTTCCCGGGTTCGATTCCTGACGAAACAGAAATTTGAACGATGAGTTTAAATTTCTGTTCTCGGTCTGGGTGTTTGTGTTTCTGTCTTTGTGTGTGTTCATGGTACCCACGACACAGGGTATATCTAACCTACTGTGGGGCTATGAGTGTGAAGCATTATACATTTCTAGTAATTACTTGCATATTAGGTATCTATACTTATCATCTTTACTATTACTAAACTGAAGAGTTTGACAGTCCTTCAGAGGGAGAAAGAAAAATCTCAGAAGCTACTCGTTCGGATTAAAACAATATAAAGTAACATTGCGGAAACATTCAGTTGCCTCTAAAACTCCATTAGACACGTTCTAGTAAAGTAGCCATCGCTTTACATGGACATCAGACTGACTTGACTGACTGATTACTGACGACATACTTATTACTGGTTCGTCCAGTTTCAACAGTGAAGCAAAAATTTTGACGCTGACAATACGCGCAGATTATGATGTGATTATTAAAAGAAAAAAATATATACCTTGGTATGGAATTAGGGTTTTTATATACGTTTACATTCAATACCGTCCAAAACACGGAGATCCAAACAACGCGCACTGCGGTCCAAAGCGTCTTGGTCCTTGAACATCTGTGATCGACCAAGCGTCAATAATTTGCGTCTTTGACAGTAATTTTACAGAGACTGGAAATATATGTGGTGCTGATACCTCAATTAAGGGAAACGTAATGAAACGAATAATATGCTTGGAAAGGTTTCGTACAATTTGCTACAAAGTTGTACTTACATATTTAAATGACATCTAATATTAATTTACTCTAGATAAAATATGATTACAAAAAATGAAAGATAAAATTCTACGAACAACGAAAGGAGCTCAAAACTGCACCTCGTCATTTTTACTCGTACACACTACACACGCATAGGCATATCGAGCAAAACTTTGTCACTGTTTTCAAAATTCAAAATATAATTAACTACCTACCCTAGAGTTGTGAGGTGTACTGAATACATATAAAAATAGGGTAATTATAATCAAACCCCGTTAATTAAGTAATTATTACCCGCATGGCGCAATGGTTACCATGCCGGACTGCCAATCGAGGGGTCCCGGGTTCGATTCCCGGCGGAACAGAAATTTGAATGATGAGTTTAAATTTCTGTTCTCGGTCTGGGTGTTTGTATTCCTGTCTTTGTATGTGTCCATAGTACCCACGACACAGGGTATTAATTATCCTACTGTGGGGCTATGAGTGTGTAACGTTTATTTATTTATTTATTATGATCAAATTACGCCATTTTTTTATTTATTTATATTATACGCACACATATTTACGAAACCGGCTTCGCTTTGTTGTTCGCAGAGTTCCATCTTTACTTTTTATATTAAATTAATCTAAGTTGTCATTGGGTTGTTACTCCATAGGTTTGTAAACCAGCCAAGAGATGACTTTTAAGTACTATATACCCTAAAAATTTCATGTTCTTAAACCTACAAACTCTATTCTATCCATTCTATTTGTGTAAGACATGTTCAAATACTACTAAAACCGGAAAAAAAAACATACAATATAATTTAATATTCAAAATACCACATCCCTGGGAGGAGAGGACAAAGCTGTGAGACAACCACATAATCCAAAAGAAAATGTTTTATTTCTTCTTATAACTTTACAGAGCATACAACTGATTGTCACGTTCGGACTCCAGGAGTCCCTGACTCATTAATCACGTGCCTGACTTAATCTAACAAACTTATCTTGTTTGTAACTATATTTACGCCATTTACGCGTACAACGATAAAAAGCGTAAGGTACGCAGACTCACAGTAAAATTCAGGATATAGACATCCCAGATCGCAGCTTGTTTAAATCGATAGAAGCGCGTATTTCCCAGCGACTAGCGTAGAACTCAGTACCTATCTACGCACTTAATAGGAAACGCCACCGCCGTATTTCCATACAAATGTATTCTCCTATTTTCTCCCTAGATAATGCTTCTAGAGATTTTTTGTGACAATCTCTAAGTCTGCTAAAGCTATGCCCCTACGTTTTGTTTCTTTCATTCAACTAATTAGATCAGAAAATATGACTCTTCAAAAATCGTAGAAAATGCCTCTTTCATACAGCCCTAATCCAACAACTGCAAAACAAAGGTTTCTACGACCAAATAAAAACATAGGGGCATAGACTTATTCTATTTTTGATATTTGTGAAAAAATATATTTAATAAACTCAATTTTGAAGGAGGGAAGAGGAGAATACGAAACCTCGATTTAGTAAGAAAGTCTGTAGGTATAATCGGTCTGAACTGAATTTGTCCCTATCGTACGCGGCGGATAGAGCAGGGCGCAGCGCGATAGCAATGGTAATTCCAAAATACCTATTTCTCAGATTCGGCTGAACCCGCGTTTCCTCTTAAGCCATTAAGCTAAAAGAACGTGGTTGGGTGTGAGATGGTTGACTGCTAGTAGCAAATGTCTCACTCGATGTTACTATCGACAACCGTCGAAGTCGAAAAAGACATATTGTGCTCTTGTTTTATTTTCGTTTTCTTGGTATATTTTTGAGTTATATCGGATAAAGTTGATGGCATTTTGTTTGATATAGGTTAATTACAGTGCACGAGTGTTTGTGAAATAGAATAACAGTGCTAAAATATGTTTTTTTCTGCTTGCCTCCAAAATTCCATCGGACACGTTCTAGTAAAGTAGCCATCGCTTTACTTGAATGTTGGACTGACTAGACTGACTGATAACTGACGACTTACTTACTGACTTTGTTATTATTGATATATTATTTATCAGTTTCATTGAAACGGGCAAAAAAATTGATGCAAAAATTATACTTGACGCTGGCAGTATGCACAGAGTTTGCGATGCCATAATTGTCACCCAACTTACATTTGTCTGCGTCCGCTTGGCTTAGCTACGTAGATCGCTCGCATTCTATTCTAACCGCCTGCAATGTAATAACTATATTATATCAATTTACAACCTTTAATACTTCTTACATTAAGAATTGAAACAATAAATTTCATTAATAGTCGCAAAATTCAGGGTGACGGAACGTTTCAAAAATTAATTCAATTAAACACGACTCCGGCGAAGCAAAGGTTGATTCAATTAACAGTTTTGTGCCTAATTGGCCCGCTTTTAATATAAATATGCAAGTCGTTTTGTTTCGGCAGCCCAAACCAAGCATGGAATTTTTACTCGTATTTATTCAAATAGCATGGGGCGCGCATGGGGCGGCGGTTAGCATAGAACTCAAACGATCTAGGCGCGGTCGGGTGTGAGATAGGTGACCGCTAGTAGCAAAAAATTTCATGTGAGTTTCCATGCTTCGGAGGGCACGTTAAGCCGTCGGTCCCGGTTGTTGTCGATAGATATGAGTCATTAAACCTTGTCGGAGGAGGCGGAGTGGTGGAGTAAGCTCCAAGCCTCCCCAATAATGGTTAGAGACCAGTGCCCAGCAGTGGGACGCAAAAGGGGTTGCAGCCTATGGGAAAAAACGTGTAGCCCACGCGGGTTAAGCCGCGGATCCAAAGCTAGCATTATAAGCATTTCAATAGCTTTATTATAAATAAATATATTATTATAATGTGTATAAATAACGTTTCACACTCAATTGAATCTTTTGGTTCAACGAGGTAATGCTGCTAGCGTTCTGGGCACCATGCCGCAATCAGGTATTTTGAATGGCATATCCATTTTGTAAAATATGTATATTATCTTTTTCTTTTTAAGTTTGGCTTAGCTGCATAGACCGCTTGCGTTCTACGCTAGCCGCTGAGCCATGCGCGCTTCATTCCCATAGGAATTAGATATTTACCTAGCTTAACATCTATGACTGTATGAAAAATGACGATTATCACTGCCATAAATTTGCCATAGAAATTTCGACGATATCGCTGATTTAGCTGATTTTACACATGAGATTTTGCAGTTAAATTATAATATTTCTATAAGTTTTATCGTACAAAATGACTGAACATGTCAATAATTATGTAAACATTAGCCCACACAGACAGACACGACGTATAAGTAACATAGAGCTATCTAAAAAGACGTTAGTAGGTATCTCAGAAGCATAGTCGTCAGAGAAAATTGTCTCCCGTCTGCGGTTTTCTTACTTTATTATTCTTATTCTGACGACCCGTGTGGCGCAATGGTTACTATGCCGGACTGCCGATCGGAGGGTCCCGGGTTCGATTCCCGGCGAGGCAGAAATTGAAATGATGAGTTTTAATTTCTGTACTTGATCTGGGTGTTTGTGTTTCTGTCTTTGTGTGTGTCCATGGTACCCACGACACAGGGAATCCTAGTGTGGGACTATGAGTGTGTAGCGTTATTTATTATTATTCTAGAAATAAGAAAATGTGGCACAATGTAAAGTTTAAGTAAACTAAAAGACCAAAGAAAAAAATAAAGACGAAATTATGAGAAATGTTTTATAGCGCCTACGGTTTTATGCCTATACTCTTTTTAAATGATATATATATTATGATATCATTACGTAAATTCGTTATATGCGTAATAGACGCATAGAGGAACAATGATGGCCCAGTGGTAAAAGACCGCGGTCTGCGACGCGACCGATACCGGGTTCAAATCCTCGGCGCGCCTCCGACAAAGGCATTTGTAATGTCTATTTGTAACTTACCGCTGCTCCACTGTGATGGAAAATATCGTGATTTTTATTTGATTACGATGTTCTCCATCGCAGTGCATGCCTGAAATTATTTTTTTCTCAAAAGCGTGACGTCCACCCATCTTCAATTGGCCAGTGTGGTGGAGTATGACCCAAATCCGTCTCACCTGTGAGAGGAGACCTGTACCCAGCAATGGGATATAAAAAGAGGTTGAAAAAAAGATGGGTAAAAAGTGGCAGCCCTTTTTGCGTTCCACTGCTGGGCGCGAGTTTCTCCCCATAACCTGGCCTGGAGCTCTTCATCTCACAGCTTCAATGCGAGTTCGTCCTCCAGCAACCCGCATATTTATTAAATAAGTAACACCACAATACTAAAAGGTACTTCTATAGTTATACTTTTTCATAAAATATTTTTGTTGAATTTGAATTGAATTTCTGTTTCGCCGGGAATCAAACCCGGGACCCTTCGATTGGCAGTCCGGCATGGTAACCATTGCGCCACGCAGGTCGTCTATAACTATAGACAACCTGCGCCTATTTTAACTATATACTTAAACTGTATATACAGTTTAAGTATATAGTTAAAATAGGTTAACAGTATTGTTAACAATATTGTTAACAATGTGTTTATATGTAGTAATTATATGTCTCATTTCAGCAGCGTAGTCGTCAGTAGAAATTGTTGATCGTCTGCGGTTGTTTTGTCAGTGTTGGGAGATCCTTCAATTAGGTACCTATAAATAATTCAGAATGTTAATTATTGTAAAGAGGCCTGTTTAGCACAACAAAAACGAAAGTTATGTAAATTCCATTCAAAATAAAAGTTAAAAATAGAACGTGTAACAGGACTGTTAGTTTCATCCTGATTTGCTTGTTCTGTTCTGAACAGTATGAGGTGATTAGATAACTACCACCACCATATTTAAAACTACATTTATTGATGTACTTTTATAGCTATTCAAAGGAAAAATGTGTTTCTTGGCCCTTAGTCACCACATGTAACACCGGCGGTATTACCACGAATAAAATTATTTTGATTTTTTATTTTATTTGAATGAAGTAGCAGACGAGCATACAGGCCACGTTGTGTTTAGTGGTCGCTGCAGCCCATGGGCATCTACATACAACCTCAAGCAAGCATAGGTAAGTTTTGTCTGAGGTCGTATGCAGTTGCGCTGCTACTCCGGAGGCTGGTGGTCGCCTCATGTAAGTGTGGCCGGCAAGTGCACCTTTCCACCGAAACACAATAGAATTGGTTCACAGCAGAAGCTGGTGCAGCGGTGGTACTTCCCCGGGCGAACAGTAATAGTTCTACCACCTACAAGAATTTGAAATAAGCAATAAAAACGTTACACACTCATAGCCCCACAGTAAGGTAATTAATACCCTGTGTCGTGGGTACCATGGACACATACAAAGACAGGAACACAAACACCCAGACCGAAAACAGAAATTTAAACTCATCATTCAAATTTCTGTTTCGCCGGGAATCGAACCCGGGACCCCTCGATTGGCAGGCCGGCATAATAACCATTGCGCCACGCGGGTCGTCGAAGCAGCGATTTATATTTGAATTTCTAGTACTAACTTAATTAATTTCTGGTACAGACCTCGCTACGTTTGTTGTCTAGTGCGTTAAAGATAACACACGTCAAAGTGACGTAGAGATGTTTATGAAGGCGTTCGTATGTGGTAGCATCTCATTAGCAATGTCGTTAGTTGAGATTGTCGCGCGTCTGCGGTTGCTTTGTCAGTATTGCGAGATCATTAAATCATGTATATATGAATAATTCAGTATAATAGTTAACACTAAAGTAGTTCAGAGAATTTGTTCAAAAAGACAATGTCGATAACTTCAAAAATAAAATCGATTTAAAGTTCCAGTCAAACGAAAATTATTAAACCCTATATTATACAGGATCCCGAAATCGACGACATGGGAAAAACACCATATAAATAAATTCATAACTACAAAATAAAAAAGCAAACTTATTAAACCCTATATTAACAGGATCCCGAAACCCACGACGTGGGAAAAATACCATATAAATAAATTCATAATTACAAAATAAATAAGCAAAATATGGGATGCCTAAATAAATAAATAACATAGTTTCTAAACTTAATAAATGAATTAGTTATTTAGATTTAAGTGTAATTTTTTATTTCTTTAATAATATTTGCATACCTTACTGAGATGAATATGGCGGACTTTAAATATATAAAACAACTTCTGTAATACCCATGTTTGCGCAAAAAAATCATTTTTATATCTTCCTTTCTTTCTTTTCTTTCAATCCTGAAATGAATTGATACCTCAAAACTTGAATCGACAGAAAGACACACATGATAGATAAATAAAATATGTACCTATTGATATTTTATTCAAAAATCTTTATTTACATTAAAAAAAACTTTACAGTATTTATAAAAATAAAATAATACATAAAATGAAACTTAACTATCTGTACATATCATCTGTACACTCAATAATCTAAACGTACTATAACACTTTAGCCATAAATTTTCGATAACACATACTTTAATGTATTTATGTATAGAACAGCAATAATGATAAAAGAAATAGGGTCTTGGACACTATGCACAAAAAAATTCAAAATCCTTACCTTAAAAAGGTTGCACTAAATGACGCTTGGAAAGAAATATAATTGTTAATTCTTTTTTATACATGATTTTTATTACCGCTTAAATCAATAATAATTAACTCAATTGACTATATATGATAAGTGACGTCACTTATCATTTTCTCATACAAAGTGTATGGGGATGTCCCGTTTTGACTGCTCATTAAAAGTATCTCAATTGACTTGGTAGTCCAAGTAGTTTTTTACCGACTTCCAAAAGAAGGAGGTACTGTATTCGGCTGTATGTATTTTTTATTTTTTTTATATATGTTCACCGATTACTCCGCCGTTTGTGGACCGATTTTAAAAATTCTTTTTTTGTTCGTATGCTTATACTCCCGAGGTGGTCCCATTGTCACCAAATCAGGATATGATGATGGGATCCCAGAGAAATCGAGGGGAACTCTCAAATTTTATAGGCACACACATTAATTTTTTTATAGTTTCTGAAGCATAAGAGATATTTACGCATAGAAATCATCATCTAATGTTGTTGAGCTGATGATGGAAGGTACTGCGACAGTGAGGAGTTGAGAGCAAATTCTTTCAATAAATAGTTTTTTTATCGAAATCTTACATTCCCGAGGTGGTCCAACTGTCACCAAGTCAAAGTCTGATGAGGGGATCCCAGAGAAATCGAAGGGAACATTCAAATTTTATAGCACAACAAATGATTTTCATATTTATACAAAGCAAAACGAACATTTGTTTATAATTATCGTCATATCATGTTGCTGAACTGATGATGGAAGGTATTATGACGGTTAGGAGTTAAGAGCAAATTCTTTCAATAAATGGTTTTTTGTTCGAAATCTTACATTCCTGAGGTGGTCCAACTGTCACCATGTCAAAATCTGATGATGTGATATTAGGGAAAAAAAATTATCACCTGCTGTTGCTTAACTGATGATTGAAGGTACAACTCCTCAACGGTTAGGAGCTGAGAGCAAATTCTTTCTTTAATTTATACGTTCAGGTGGACTGATAGTATGTCTTTCAGGCTTATAGATGGCTATTAGATAAACATGATTATATAAATTAAGTTTTTAACAAAAAAATAGAACCGACTTCAAACGGTAAAAAATAAAATTGTTCAGTACCTACTTCTTCTTGCTTATGGTAATGACTCTTAAAACTATTTCTGGAGTCGGGCCCTTAGTAAATGTCGTACCATTCGTTCTAAATTGGCACCGACAGTACAGACAGTGGGACAGTACCTACTTCTTCTTGCTTATGGTAATGACTGTTAAAACTATATTGGAGTCGGTGCCCATTCAGAACGAAAGGTACACTATATTTACTAAGACAGGACATTTCACTAAGGGCCCGACTTCAAAAATAGTTTTAAGAGTCATTACCATAAGCAAGAAGAAGTAGGTACTGAACAATTTTATTTTTTACCGTTTGAAGTCGGTTCTATTTTTTTGTTAAAAACTTAATTTATTTCACTCTTTTTAGTAATTTTAATAATTCTGTATGTATTAGCATAATTGGAAAATTTTTCACTTAACTTCTAAACTTTAAACAGATTTACCTTTTATAATCATGTTTATCTAATAGCCATCTAAAAGTCTGAAAGAAAACTACTATCAGTCCACCTGAACGTATAAATTAAAGAAAGAATTTGCTCTCAGCTCCTAACCGTTGAGGAGTTGTACCTTCAATCATCAGTTAAGCAACAGCAGGTGATAATTACCAGATATAAATATTTGTATTATGTTAAAAATATGACTAAAAGAATGTGTGTGAATATTACGTTTCAGTGTTTCCCTCGATTTCCCTAATATCACATCATCAGATTTTGACATGGTGACAGTTGGACCACCTCAGGAATGTAAGATTTCGAACAAAAAACCATTTATTGAAAGAATTTGCTCTCAACTCCTAACCGTCGTAGTACCTTCCATCATCAGTTCAGCAACATGATATGACGATAATTATACACAAATGTCTGTTTTGCTTTGTAAAAATATGAAAATCATTTGTTGTGCTTTAAAATTTGAATGTTCCCTTCGATTTCTCTGGGATCCCCTCATCAGACTTTGACTTGGTGACAGTTGGACCACCTGGGGAATGTAAGATTTCGAATAAAAAACTATTTATTGAAAGAATTTGCTCTCAACTCCTCACTATCGCAGTACCTTCCATCATCAGCTCAGCAACATGAAATGATGATTTCTATGCGTAAATATATCTTATGCTTCAGAAACTATAAGAAAATCAATGTGTGTGCCTATAAAATTTGAGAGTTCCCCTCGATTTCCCTGGGATCCCATCATCAGATCCTGATTTGGTGACAATGGGACCACCTCGGGAGTATAAGCATACGAACAAAAAAAGAATTTTGAAAATCGGTCCACAAACGGCGGAGTAATCGGTGAACATATATAAAAAAAAAAATACATACAGCCGAATACAGTACCTCCTTCTTTTGGAAGTCGGTAAAAAGGTAAATCTGTTTAAAGTTTAGAAGTTGTGAAAATTTTTCCAATTATGCTAATACATACAGAATTATTAAAATTACTAAAAAGAGTGAAATAAATTAAGTTTTTAACAAAAAAATAGAACCGACTTCAAACGGTAAAAAATAAAATTGTTCAGTACCTACTTCTTCCGGCTTATGGTAATGACTCTTAAAACAATTTTTGAAGTCGGGCCCTTAGTGAAATGTCCTGTCTTAGTAAATATAGTGTACCTTTCGTTCTGAATGGGCACCGACTCCAATATAGTTTTAACAGTCATTACCATAAGCAAGAAGAAGTAGGTACTGTCCCACTGTCTGTACTGTCGGTGCCAATTTAGAACGAATGGTACGACATTTACTAAGGGCCCGACTCCAGAAATAGTTTTAAGAGTCATTACCATAAGCCGGAAGAAGTAGGTACTGAACAATTTTATTTTTTACCGTTTGAAGTCGGTTCTATTTTTTTGTTAATCAGTTCCGAAGTCAAGATACTCCCTGTTTTCTATACATACCTTACCATTTTTTTGTATCGGGGGGGGGACCTCCATAAGATACCCAGCACCTTGGGAAAGGTTACCGGGTTATGTGGGATTTGACCGCACTAAAACCCTCTCGGTGGCCTGCCTCTGCGTTTGTGAGAACTCCGGGATCTCCTTTGGAACGCACCGGTGTCCTCCACGCGCGGCGCCCCAGAACGGGCCCATCTTCGGGAAAGCAGATGTGCTCTCCTGCACATTCAGGTGTTCACGGCGGCATGCGGCCACGCATACACCGCCGTCCCTCCAGGGGCTGCTGGCTGGACGGATCAAGCTCCCACTCTCACCGTCCGCAACCCCAGAAGTCTCCTTTTAGTCGCCTCTTACGATCAGGCAGGGGACACCGTAGCTCTATTCTTAATCCTGAAGCTATAGGGACTATACATACCTTACTACCTGCCTTATTACAACAAAACTGAAACAAAAAAGTAATTAACTACAATTGCAGTTTAAAGTACAAGTTGAAGAATTTTATAAGAGGGGCTCGAGAACTACTACAAACACCTATTAAAGGCCACATTAAAATCCGCGAGAGTTTCGCTCTTTCAAGGATTAACAACTGACCCATTTGCTGTAATTACAACACCCTCTACCTAGTTCCGTGTTCACTTTAGGAAAGTGGGTACCTACATTTTTATAATTAATGTGAAATACAAAAATATTTATAATTAATGTGAAAAAATGTATGTAATGCAACGGGCTCACAAAAGAATTTTAAATGGAATACATTAGGGCTGCAACCCTTTTTGCGTCCCACTGCTGGGCACTGGTGCTCCACCACGCAGCTCCAATGCGGGTTGGTGGAGCCGCGAGTTGGCGGCCAACCCGCTGTCGGATGTTTTCAAACCGCCCATAAGGCCTCCGACAAGGTTTGATGATTGTTATCTGTCGACAACAACCGGGACCGACGGCTTAACGTGCCGTAGCGGTCACCCATCTCACACCCGACCGCGCCCGTTTGGCTTAGTTGCATAGATCGTTTGCGTTCTACGCTAACCGCCGGGCCATGCGCGCTTCAATGGAATACATTACTTTGTTTAAAATAAATGTTGTTTAAACACAAGCTCTTAGTTAAATTCAAATAATAAACTTACACGTGGTGTTTTATATTCGACAAGTTAAGCCTTTCATTTGATACCCATAATGGCTGCGTTGTACAAAAATATGTTATTTATTTACTTATTTATTTACACTACATAAACAATACAGATTATTTTCATTGCGTATACATAGGGGTACGAGATTGCACAAATCTTTCTGCAACTCTGCAAAATTGAGCAAGCTTAAGGCGCGCACAAATGGTGACTCACGAACCGAAACCGACTTGCACACTGGTACAAATAAATAATGTAGTTTAAAAAACTAAATGTATATTACTGTAAATAAAGCGTGGGGTTACAGTAATATACATTTTCTTCTTATTTTTTTAGTTTTTAGTTCGTATTTTCTCAAAAGCGTGTTTTTTTAGTTTTTTAAACTACATTATTTATTTTTAATTTTTTAGTTGGATTTTTATTCTCATATTATTGCATTGTCATCGGCCCTTGACCCCTATGCAAATTTTCAAGTTAACCAGATAATTATATAAATTAACAAAAATCATATTTTGCAAATTGAAAAATGGAATAATTTTATCAAATTAGTGTATTGTCATCGGTCCTCAATAAATCTACAAAGTTTGAACGAAATCTGGCCGTTTAAAGTGGGTCAAAATCGCGCCCAAAGAAGTCGGTTACAAACAAACATACAAACATACAGGTGAAGCTAATAAAAAGCGTGTAAAAACCATTTTCGTTGCCGAGGTCTGATGCTTGTCTTTAAATTGTGACATTGAGCAATATTAACCCTAGCACTGAAGGGTTACTTATGTCCTCCCTAACCAAATGATAAAAATATTTCACTTCTGACTTCCAAAGAGTCACTTATATAAGTATTAGAGGGAAACCTATAAGAAGTCTTAAATGGTCTATAAACTATTTTATGAAATCTTGATATAAGTCTGTGATAGTTTTGTGCAATAATTCCTGCTAATCCTACTAATATTATAAATTTTAATGCGAAAGTAAGTTTGTTTGTTACTCTTTCACGCAAAAACTACTCAACCGATCATCATGAAACTTTGTACATATATTATTGGAGTTATCAGAAGTAAAATAGGAAACCACGGGGCACAGCTAATATAATATATTGTTAATTGATATTGTTTTGTTATTTTTTAGTATATTTCACTGCACTGCAGTTGCATACTACAAATATCTAGCTATGTAGGTAAAATAAGGAAACATTAAATATAATATTTTATTTTAAATCACTAACTTTATTGGTTCACATAGTATAATAAAAAATACTTGTATAAAAATAATACCGTTTATTATATCATTAGTATCATTACCCAAGTTCGTGAACTAACCTTAGTTTGTAAAAAATAACAAAAGCATTTCAATAACAACACTTTACCTTAGAAAATACCTTTTATACCATACCTCTTACTTACCCCTTACAATCACAAAAGCTGTTGTAGTCGCACTGTCAGGTTTAAGGACTCTTGAAGTAATAACAACACCCTGTAAAACTCGTAGCCTTAATAATTGATAGTTTAATAAATAAATAATATTTTTATAAATATTATTAATGACTAGCGGCCGCCCGTGACTTCGTCTGCGTGGACTTTGGTACTATTCATAACATGATATTATGTAGCCTATAGCCTTCCTCAATAAATGGACTATTCAACACAAAAATAATTTTTCAATTTAAACCAGTAATTCCTTAGATTAGCGCGTTCAAACAAACTCTTAAGTTTTATATATTAGTATAGATTAAGTGATCGATATTATGATTAAGTGATCGGTAAATAGCGACTACTAATTCTACATTTCAGCCAAAATATGCTTGCCATTTCGCTACCGTCACGAACGCGTTTGTCATGAAAATATCTAATTTTTAAAGTTCTTGGGCTTAAACTTCTATACAAATCCTAAAGGCTCGTACACTCGTGCTGAATTGAAGGCAATCCTCTCTATTTCCTGTTTTCCAGTTCGAATATACTCAAAATGCATGGAATTTTAAAACTTGATGAGCGTCTCGGTACCAGAAGTATACGTGGAATTTTCTGATGCCTATATTATGTATACATAATTTAGTTATGCTAATAAGTTATCAGTAGTTGTTAGTAATAAAATTACAGTGATAATAAACATCTAAATAATTACTAAGATTTGTAAAAATTTGCGTTTATCACATGCTCAAAGAAGGTAAATAAACATTCGAGTATACCATTGATATCACTCACTGTACGTGTCTACAGGTATATTAAATAAGTATTTCTGTTGCGTATGAAAAAAGTTTAAAATACTCAAACGCTTTAGTTACATACATATTTGCTATTAGAATATATAATAAATAATAAATTACCCATGGATATAAAACAGTTATCAAATACTAAATTTAAAAAACAACTAAAACATTGGCTTATAAAAAAAGCATTTTACAATATAAACGAATTTTTTGAAGATAAGACATCGTAATACGTGCAATAAAAATAGTTTGGGGAGCTTCCGCGTAAAATACATTATAAAATAAGTGTAACTCTAAACAATGCCTGAGAGTTTTTTTTCCGCCGGCTTTTTTTCTCTCATTGACCCAGCGGTGGGTAGGCATCAAAAGCCGATGATCCGTTAAGATTATTCTTAGCGGATCTTAAAACAAAATATTTTTAGTTAATTTTAATTAATACTATTGTATGCCAGAACATGGTAGACTGTTTAAAACTCCAATTATAATTTTAAACATCTTATTCTATGTATGTAAACAGTCAACAATAAAGTATTTTCATTTCATTTTATTTCATTTAGTAATCAACGATAAATATAAAAATCGATCAAAACAAAATCTGTTTAAATAAAAAACGTTTTATTAACGTAATAATTATTTCAAAGTAATATTCAAATTTAATTATTCATATGAATACTATATTTCACAACACTGGCTTGACTTGCTTATGAATATCTATCTACTATATATTATGGACACTAAGTACTGTAACTATGTTTAATATTATTATTTGATATTATTATTTCTATAAATAAAATTAAGTAAATATAAATTTATTACGATAAAATTTAAGAGTTTTCCTCGATTTCCTTGACATCGCAGCATCAGATTTGGACATGGTGACAATTGGACCACCTTGAGAGTAAAAGTTTTCGGACAAAAAAACATTTATTCAAAGAATTTTCTTTCAACTCTTAACCATCGTAGTGCCTTCCATCATCAGCTTTGTAACATGAGACGATACGATACTATGCACAAATATCTATTTTTCTTCAGAAAGTATAATAAAATCAATGTGTTGGACTATCCCATCATCAGATCTTGACTTGGTGCAAATGGGACTATCTCGGAAGTTTAAGCTAAAAATAAATACAGCCGAATACATGACCTCTCCTTTTGGAAGTCGGTAAAAATTTGTCAAATTCATATCATGTTTACTCCCGCATTTGAGCAGCGTGATGTAGTAAGCTCCAGGCCTCGCCAATAACAAGGGGCTATAAAAAAGAGTTGAAGCCAGCCATATCAGTCACACATGGCCAGCGTAGTGGACAACGGCCTAATTCTTCTTACAGGCATCTAAAAGGGTTGTATTTAGCCAGCTAATCTACTCAAACTACCAATTTATTTGAATGTGTCTCAAAGGGGATCCGTATCATATCCAACCCGGAAACCTTAATTAAATCTAAGAACGGATGTCCCCCAATCGGCTTCTGGATATAATTTACAATGACTACAATATAATTTGGAGTTAAGTTAATTGGATTGTCATATTATATACTCTCTACAAAAGCAAAAACACAGTACAGATTTTAAAAATTACTTATTTTCCTTTTAATGAGACGCACGCGCCTTTATCTATACTAATATATAAATTTGTTTGAACGCGCTAATCTCAGGAACTACTGGTTCGAATTGAAAAAATATTTTTTGTTGAATAGTCCATTTATTGAGGAAGGCTATTACTATGACCAATGACTTATCAAATACCACGAAGACGATGTCGCGGGCAGCCGCTGGTTTGTTATAAAATCCATCCATCCATCAGCCTCACATAGTCCACTACTGGATATAATATAACCCTAACGCTTCGCCAAGTTCATCCGGTCCTGCATCCTATATGAAAGCCTATTTTAACCCTATTTGGTCACGGCATCACGCGTGAACGGCTCGATCGATTTCGCTAATTCTTTTTTTATTGTATTTATTACTGTCTGCAAAAGGTTCCTATAAAGGAAAAAATATGAAATTTGCGCGGAAAATTAGAAAATTTAAGAAAACTTAACCACCATACATAGTTAAGACAGGACAACATCTGTCGGTTCAGCTAGTAATAATATAAAAAACACGATTTTTTTTCATCTGAACACGCAGATCATGTGTTGTAAAGTGGTTGCTGTAGCTTAAGAACATTACACATAATTGTAACTACAATATCGAACTTGATGTTGATTGATGCCGTATACATATATATATGCCGTATACATATATGCTATAGGTACTCCGGAGGCATGTAAGCCTGGTCGGCATCCGCATCGAAACACAATAGAATTGCTTCACGACGGAAATGGGACCTTTCTCGGTCGATCCATGTTCGTTTTTATATCTTATCTTATTATAATAATTTTAATAATTTACTAAACAGCAGTGATTTTCTAGTAGTTTTATAGAGTAGTTTACTCGTAGACACCGGTCTTTAATTCTGAACAACTACTCGTAACTGTAATCGAAAATACTTCGTTTAACTTGATATAAATATTAACTGCCGTATCCTTTCCCTATTTCCCTTTGTAATTCCCTGATAACCTTGAATCTAAATGCAGAATACGAAGGAACAATGTAATCCCAATAGATCCAGATCTTTCCTGTTTTAATTTCAGATACGTTACAAGTTACAAGGTTTACACCTTGAAATCGCGGGGTGAATGCGGACTGAGAATAAGATTGTTTTACTAAGACAAATGAAAACGGTCTTTAAATCTGCAAGGTACGGTATATATTTAATTGTAGATATATTACTGAGAAATGAGTGAGAATTGGGGAAAAGTAGAAAGTTAGACGTGTCAAACTAAGATCGTCCGTGTTCTACGTGTTCGGAATTTGTTGTTGACAATTATTTGAGCCAATGTTTGAGAAACGTAACCCTGTCGCTAGTGTAGTGTCAGTAGTCTACAGAGCTAAGTGACAGTAGCGCATTATCGTATACCTATGTTGGGTGTATGTTTTATTTTTGGACTAAGAGCTGTGTTTGCCTGTATTTGTTTTTTTCATGTAGCAAGATACAAAAAGTCAGTGATAAGTATTTTAAACCATGTTAAAACGGTTGGTAAACCTATTAAATAAATAAATGAATAAATGGGTGACCGCTTGTGACAAAAATCATACACAAAAGGAAAGGAAAGGAGAGGAGAGGAAACGGAACGTAACGGAACAGCAAAAACGAAAAGGAACGAAACGGAACGGAACGAAAAACAAAATATTTACAAAAATAATTACATTGCTGATGTACTCTTTAGGGTATACAAAATAATAAATTTTAAAATTAAAAAGAAAAAACGAAACATCAGGAGCTAGAAAATAAACAATCGTGGTATATATCCTGTAAGTAACATTACAAACTATACTTAAGTCAAAAGTTATGCTTATTTGATTAATATTATAGGCACTGTAATTAAATAGCATTTTGGCAGGCTATCTTCTCAAAATAACCCTCATTGTGGATGCCTGAGTCCGCCATTTCGCTCGCTGCCAACTGCCGTTTCCGTTTCCGTTCCAATTTTAAAATTTGAAACAATCTGCCGAACATTCGCTTCTAAAATACGAGCAGAAAATTGTTTAAAGTACATATATCTATTAAAATTATTTTATTTTCTGTGGTTTATTACTCTACTTGGATACAATATATAGAAAAATATGATGCATTCATTTAAACCAAAACCTAAATAGATACAAGTTTGGTCTTCTTAAACTTCGGACCATTATTCAAGTTTATTTTATTTTCTAGTAATAATAAATCCTAAATTTTTATTTAAATTCATAATCAATTATCTGGAATCCTAAGATTAAAATAATCTAAGTATATACAATATTATACAATAAAAATATATAAAAAATATAACATTATTTATAAAAAATAAGTTTACAAATAAAATACTTCATCTAAAAAAACCGTGTGTGGCATGGTACCCAAGACACTGGCGGCATTGCCACGTTGAATAGTAAGGCTTAGCCTTTGGGCAAAATAACCGCCAGCTCTTAGGTCACCGCAGGCCAGTACAAGTTTATAAATATTTATTTTTTTATTATATTATTTTTACAATCCTAAATGTAATTGAAATGTCCTTATAAATGAACGAAATTATTTACAGACCATGGTTTTCAGGCATTCTGTAATATAAGACATTACACTCCAGCTTAAATTCACATTACAGTGAAATATATACTCCAGTAAATTCAGTTAAATTTACTGCTTCCACCAAGTCAATGAGCGAAAAGAAACTTTATAACTTTGTAATACAAAGTTAAAAGTCTTAATGCAATAAGGGTGTAAGGATAACTGAAGAAAATTTATCGGTTATTCACTTCCAAATGAATTTGAACTTTATTATTCTTAAATAGTGATTCATTTAAAATGATTCGTAGACTCCGCTTCGTCGAAAGTCATGTAAACATAGAAGCTTATTGGTGAGTGTTAAAGTTGAATTTCCTCTAGTAGGTCGGTCCTCGCTTGTGGTCGTTGTGATGCGTTTCGCTAAAACTCTGAGTGGAGTGTTAATAGGAACTTTAAAGGCATCTACTAAAGCCGACGAAGATAGGCGATAATGCAATAAATGCACACCTCCAAAGTGAGCTCGAGAAATTGAATTACTCGGCCAATACTCAGTTTTAAGATGCTTTTGACGTCGTACCAAGTGGGTAAATACTTGTGTATCGTCGTAGAAAGTTTGTAGCGTCTAAACAGAAGATGATAAAAACATTGAATTGTGCAGACACAAATTAGAAATGACTACTTATTTGTATATTTGAATTTTTAGTCGTCATTGAAGATCTTCGTCGAACTAAAAACTTTAAAGATAATATTGACACCATCCACCCCACGCTTTTTTTACAGTAAAAT
Source organism: Pyrgus malvae (assembly GCA_911387765.1). NCBI lineage: Eukaryota > Metazoa > Arthropoda > Insecta > Lepidoptera > Hesperiidae > Pyrgus > Pyrgus malvae. The sequence continues at coordinate 21,976,381 of OU426960.1, forward strand.
ACATTTTCTTCTTATTTTTTTAGTTTTTAATTCGTATTTTCACAAAAGGGTGTTTTAGTTTTTTAAACTACATTATTTATTTATAAAGTGTTTTTAATTTTAAATGAATTGATTACTGGATCCTGTTCTCTAGGTTTTTTATAACTTCATTGATAATTCCCAAATCATTAGTGGGAATACCTCGACATTTTACTAAATTAAAAAAATTCTATAAAAAGGAATTTAACATGTAATTTTCATAAATTCATTCAAATGTAGGAAACAATCTCAAATTAAGGTAGCTTACTGACGCAATATAACCACATTCAACTGACAGCACGTCAGCCATATTTAATTCATTTCTTAAATTATATCTGACGTGTAACGTATGAGTAAAATGTAAGTTTGACCAAACTCACATGGCATAACCTGCAGAAAACAGCGAAACGAACCCCAGACCTCCCCAACATTGGGGAGAAACCCGTACCCAAGTATGACTAGGTATTCAAAAGTCACTGGTGATTAAAGCTTATCTGAGTTTGGTGAAATCAGCCCTAAGTGTAAATTTTCTTGCACCGACTACGCAGTCTACGATATTCGTAGAGTTTGTGTACTACGTCCGTAGTCTTTATTTATTCGTAGCCCGTACCGTACACAAGAAAACTGGTGTGTCAGTGAAGGATATTTCGTTATTCGACAAAAGGTAGTGCCAGCGCTTTTCGACTAGAATTTTGATCACATACTTCATCACTATTCCAGTCATTCTCGTTCTTGCAGTATTTTTTTTATCGAATGAGCCAGCTAGTATGCACTTCACCTGGTTTGATACTGTTTCAGCAACCCATGTACAATATAAGTATAACTGTACCGCTGTACATCTGTACAGGTGCGCGCTGGGGATTTGAACCCGGCATGGTTACAGTTATTTGTCGTAGATAACAGTAGTTAGTTAGTAGTTAGGTACATATATTATTGTAACACGTGAATAGTCTTTCGTTATTTTTTTTCAATAATGGCATCGCAAACTTTATGCATATTGGCAAAATTCTAAGTTTCATTAGTAATTCTTTAATACAAAGTTACTTATAATAATAGACAAAATCGGTAAAATCCGTTAGTAGAGTCAGATAGAGGTACAAATAAAGCGATAGCTACTTTACTAGAACGTATCCAATGGAGTTTTGGAGACAAATAGAAAAAAACATGTTTCGCCACTATTGTTTGTTTCACAACACTCGCGAATTAACATTATTTGCAAAAGTGTTTTAAGAACAGTATTTGATTTCAACTAATAAACCAAGAGTTATTGTAGTTTTAAAATAATAATGGTCAATCGCGAGCATTTGTGCGGGGTGTGTGGAGCGGTGAGGCGGGAGGGCGCTGGCCGGAGGGTTGCCAACCATACTGTTAAAAACAGTATTATACTGTTTTTCACTACATTATACTTTTTACTGTTGAACAAAAATAAAGTATACAAAATACTGTTTTCAGTAGCAACATCTCGGACGAACACTGAGTGCAGCGCAGTCACAATCGAGCGTTTCAGAACGAATCTGTCAAATACTACCCAATATAAGCTTCATTTAATTTAATAAAAAATGTGCTACTCATTTATTTTAATTATAGTTTTGACTGTGGTAAGCCTTATGAAGCTTTTATAAATGACTAAATTGATAAGTTGCGCGAGAATCACTTAAAATATGTCTTTAAAAAATTAAATACTGTTCATTTTTGTAAAATACTGTTTATTTTCCTTCTCAGACCTAAATATACTTTATTTTTTGTAAAAAAAAGTTGGTAACCCTAGCTGGCCGGCACTGTCGATACGAGTCATTTCATTATACGAGTGGTGTGACGTGATGAGAGTAAGGAGTGGTGTACAAAGAAAGGATTTTTTAAATTCCACCCCTAGAGGATTTAAAATAGGTATTACAAGTTTGTATAAAACTCAGTCGCAAAAAACTAAAGTCCACGCGGACGAAGTCACCGCTAGATAACCTATATTGAACAAAATTCTATCATATTTATCCGATATAACTCAATAACACACCAAGAAAATTAAAACAAAACAAGAGCACATAAAGTCTTTTCAGATTTTTAGGGACCGATTTCTGAGCAGCTCATATCCTCCCTTCTTTTACATTTCTTTTTTTTTCTACTATGGCATCGCAAACTGCCAGCATCAAGTATAATTTTTGCATCAATTTTTTGCCAGTTTCAATGAAACTGGACGAAGTAATAACAAAGGCAGTAAGTAAGTCGTCAGTAATCAGTCAGTCTAGTCAGTCCAACATTCAAGTACGCTTTACTTGAATGTTGGACTGACTAGACTGACTACTTTACTAGAACGTGTCCGATGGAATTTTGGAGGCAAGCAGCCTGTTATTCTATTTCACAAACACTCGTGCACTATAATTTAACCTATATCAAACAAAATGCCATCAACTTCATCCGATATAACTCAAAAATACACAAAGAAAATGAAAATAAAACAAGAGCACAATATGTCTTTTTCGACTTCCCGCCAAAACTCCTACATTTCTTTTAAATTATTATTTATTTACTCCATCAACAAGTGTCATAAAGTTTTTAACGTGTCAAATGTTTTGTTTTTCAATGATTATTCTTAGTCTAAGGTTTTTCATAATAGATAGATCTTGATATACATCCGTTGTCATGGCGTCGTCTCCCGGAAACGTCAAAACTTTCCGAAACTTTTAACACAGCTTAATGATTGTCACGATAACAATCGAGGATCGTTTATTTGCCTTATAAAGTTACCAACGCTGTAGTTTAATTACTTTTAGTTTAATTACTACCATTCAATTTAATGACTACAACCGACTTATAACAAATTAGAAACATATAAAATCGGATCAAAGATTTGTAGATTGGATATTATTGGCCAACCTAGGTTTAGCGTGAATTTAGTCATATACGTTAAACATACATAATATTATTGCAAAATTACATATTACCAGCCGTTTTGCGAAGTTGTTAGCTTTAAGCAGAAAAGTGAAAGAAATATCTTTTTTTTTTAATTATGGTATCGCAAACTTTGTGTATATTGCCAGTGTCAAGTTATATTTTTGCATCACTTTTTGCCAGTTTCGTTGGAACCGGGCGAAGAAGTAATAGATAAATCAGTAAGTCGTCAGTAATCAGTCAGTCAAGTCAATCAGATATCCAAGTAAGCCATGGCTACTTTATGTGTCTAGTGGAATTTTGGGGGCAACTGGAAAAAATATGTTTCCGCACTGTTATCTTACTTAACAACACTCGCGCACAGTAATTAACCTATAACGAACAAAATGCCTTCAACTTTATCCGATAGAACTCAAAATACACCAAGATTATGAAAATAAAATAAGAGCACGACATGAGTCTTCCAAGTTCCTACCAAATCTCCCATGCCACCTCCACCCTTGTTATATATCCTAGTTTTATTTACCTTTGAGCTACGTTAAATAAAATTGATAGCATATTATCTGAAACACGCTTATTATAGTGCTAGATGTCTCGTAAAACTGAAAAACAATGCTTATCGAGTTGTATTAAGCTCCACTGTAAAAGATCGCATAATGAAACCATTGTTTTACTCGAAGACTGACTAACATTACTTCGCCCGGTTTCTGTAAAATCAGGCAAAAACAGGATTTAAGAACTATTACTTGACACTGGCAGTATACATAAATCATTAGACGCTATTAATAAAAGAAAAATAAAAAGAGCTTGAGGAGGTTAAATTGTTCCAAAGTAGTATGCATCTTCTTTAGGAACATGTTTTTCAGTATTTTGATATTGATAAAAATTGATAGAGTAAATTAATTTTGTCGCTTGGCTTAGAAATATTTTGGAACCTTATTTAAGTACAGTGGCTGATCTGATAGCTGAAATTTGGAAGAGGTCAAAATTTTTGTCAACGGGGGGTGGCGGGGTGTGGCTGATGCATATGACGAGTACTCGGAACGTGCCTGGTTTGAAGGGGGTGATGTTTGTCAAGGGTGAACCCGAACTATTTTGAACCCCCTACCCCCCCCCCCCCTCCTGTATATGAAGAATGGGAAATTAATCCTTTTCGATCATTGCAATAGAAATTGATGTGTTTACTAAGTAAAATGAAAAAAAAATTCGAACGTAGCCATATAAGTCGAATGAGCAAATAATGTTTTGGCAAGGTAACAGCGGGTTGTTCAAAATGCCTTGCGTGATAGATGCTTTACTCAGAAGCCATTTTAGCGGTTGCCAACTGCCATTTCCATATCCGTTCCAATTTTAAAATATTTGCAGTTTTATATGTTGTAAGTAGGTACCGGAAGGCCAAGCGTTGCTCCAATGCAAACAATTTATTTCGATTACAAACTTCGCTAATAGATGTCAGGAAGAGTCATATTTTTCAGTGTATGTTTAAGATGATATATATTCCTAAAAACATGGATAAAACGACGATTTCTAGTAAAGATACTTAGCAAATCATGCAACTCGTTGAGGCCGTTTCCGAGTTTCAGTTTATATATGTAGGTATACACAAGAATTGTTCCTTTAAAGATTATGGATATGTCGCCGTCGGATCGTATAATCCGCCGTATTACATTCCGGCTGGCTATTTCCTAAAACAGAGCTGTATTGTAATGCGGCGCACTCTCGTTCAGCCGGATTGCAATTCAGCTAAATTAGCGAACGTTGTATTGTATGAGCTCTTCGCGTTCGTCAAAGCGGTGTAATATCGTGCCACCCAATTGCCTATATGTTACAGCCAAAGTAATAAATCCGGATATTATTTATTATCTAGCCATTTTATAATATCTACTCAATTTAGATAAAGTGATAATTGACAATGAATTAATCACATTAACTAGCAATTTTATATAATATCTGCCAAGGCTTGGATAATGTAATAAAACAAGTGGCTCTGTGACATCTCCGGCGCTGCAGGAAGACCACTCCCTCCGCGCCAGCGTAAGAAAGCACGACACCTGCGCGGCATGCGGCGAGTGGTCTCCCTCCGCGCCTCCGGCTTTTTATATACACTCTAGGGGTAGTACAGACAAGACCACGTGGATAGTGGGGTGCTCTGATTCGGTTTGGTTATTTTTCGAATATAAATAATTTTAGTCAAAATGTGTTTCGGGGTGGCTACGAGGCTTCATTACAATGAGGCTAAACGTGAGCCGCCATATTGTAGAACGTATCGCAATAACAATCCGGCTAATCGTGGACCTGCCACAATACAGAACGGCTCTGTTTTAGGAACCGGCTAGCTGTAATGTTATACGGCGGATTATACGATCCGACTGCGACAGATATATCTGCATTCCTCTTTGTTTCGCGTCCCACTGCTGGGTACGGGTGTCTATTATTTGGGAAGGCCAGGAGCTTACTCTACACTGCTGCTGCGGGTTGGAGATGCAGGTTAGTCACCCCGCCGGATATTTTGAAACCTCCCTTATTAAGGCCTCCGACAAGATTAACGACTGTTATCTATCAGTACAATCGGGACCGACGGCTTAACGTGCCCTCCGAAGCAAGGAAACATGCATAAAATTTTGCCACTATGGGCTTTTAGGTGGTTTCGACTTGCGATCGCGCCCGTTTGGCACTTTTTACTTATTAAATTAAAATACTTCGATTTTCTTCGAAGCGCGCATGGCCCGGCGGTTAGCGTAGAACGCAAACGATCTATGCAACTAAGCAAAACGGGCGCGGTCGGGTGTGAGATGGGTGACCGCTAGTGGCCAAAAAAAAAATTCATGCGCGTTTCCGTGCTTCGGAGGGCACGTTAAGCCGTCGGTCCCGGTTGATGGACAACAGTCGTTAAAGCTTGTCGGAGGCCTTATGGGCGGTTTGAAAACATCCGACAGCGGGTTGGGCACTAACCCGCATCTCCACCAACCCGCATTGGAGCAGCGTGGTGGAGTAAGCTCCAGGCCTCCCCAATAATGGGGAGAGACCCGTGCCCAGCAGTTGGACGCAAAAAGGGTTGCAGCCAGCCACTTCGATTTTATACACTGAATACTTTAACTAAGTTTCTAACTGCCAACGTTCTCTAAGTAGCTGAATGGTGAAGCACATTTTGACTGAGATGCAGAGTTGGTGAAGTTAGGGCTGGTAGAATTAGAGCGTGTAGATCCAGGATCTTACAATACAATACAAATTCTCTTTATTGTACACCAACATACACAGGGGTTTTAGTGCTTGTGTACATTAGGCGGTCTTATCACTAAAAGTGATCTCTTCGAGACAACCAAAAAACGTATTGTAGGAATTAACTATAGTACAAAATATTGGGTTAAGGTATCAACCAAATTTATTTGATAATATTGATAGCTGATGCTGACAACAAATTTTACATACGTTTATAGAAAAGGAAATAAAAATGACAACAAAAATAACATACTTAGTAAGGAAAAGAGGTGAGGAAGGTAAGAGAATGAAAAAAATAAAAATCTTAATAAACAATAATGCATTATTTAATTTTGAATGAAACTGTCCTTTATTCAAAATTAATAATGCATTATTTTAGAACAAATCCGGTGTATAAAAATAGATAACAACCTATTCTTAGACTTTATTTTTATACCCTTAAATGATAAAAGTGATTCACCCCAAACATTTAATGGTGATACGGAGTTGAAGGATCAGCTAGTCATATATAAAGATTAGTTCGCTACAAACGTACGTACGTACGACGAAGATAGCACAGTGGCTGTACAATCCATCGGGCCACCCTGATTCAATTCCGCTCGCAGAGGACTATGGGACAATCATGCGAGGTGGGCTGCGGTTTGACGCAATTTAAAGAATTTAGCGATCTTAACCCAGATTAGTATTGAGAAATTCCTAATCACTAAAATTATGGCTAATTAGAAAAGATAGTAAAATTTTTGTAGGTGGTAGAACTATTATGGTTCGCCCGGGGAAGTACCACCGCTGCACCCACTTCTGCCGTGAGCAATTCTATTGTGTTTCGGTGTAAAGATGTAGTTGCTGGCCACACTTACATGAGGCGACCACCAGCCTCTGGAGTAGCAGCACAACTGCATACGACCTCAGACAAGACTTACCTATGCTTGCTTGAGGTTGTATGTAGATGTCCATGGGCTGGAGCGACCACTAAACACTACGTGACCTGCATGTTCGTCTGCTACTTATTCCATTCAAATAAAAAAAGATAGCAAAAGATCTGGGACCCGTATATTAATAAACCGGTCTCAATTTATAAAAGTGTTCTAATTAATAAACGACTCTCAATAATCGATCAAAGAAAGCACTCTCACTTGAGATCTGTCATCATAACGCTTAATTAATATATTGAAATCAGTACTTAACTAGGCTCCTACGATGCCGTCTGAGATACCTACAGCTGATTATAGTCGGATCTTTACTTTACTTTACTTAAGATATTGTTTCGAAATTCGAAAATATTTTTCAACAAAGTTTGAATTATGATTAATAATTTATTATGTATACCTACATCAACGACAAAGCCCAAGCTTATTATTAGTTTACAAACCTGCGCTCACCTTTGCCTTTGACCAAACAAACAAGAAGACTCTGACCGTAGTGATGCCCCAGCCACTCTGATCGAGTATCAGAATTAAAGGCAATATTCCAAATGTGACATTATCAACGAACGTAATGTCTTTAGAAAGCAGTCTTTAGATCGAGAATTAAATTTTAGTAATGTATTCAGCATTTAGGTATGTAAAGTACTGTACAGTATGAAATACGCAAAAGCATAAATAACCTTACAGTAACGAAATAACAACAGATGAACAACAAAGACAAAATATTAATTGAATTATTTTAGATTAAAATGTTATAAAACATATCAAAAAAATGTGTCAGGTAGGTATTGTAATGTTTATTGTAAGTTAATTGAATTTAAACTAATCCAATACACAATGTACACAAATATCTGTAAAACAACAAACGTCCCTACTAACAAATAAACGATTATGGTTATGTATATACTTATTTGTTAGTTCTTATAATTAAATTATACAATTCTGCTATTTTTACAACTCTAAACTCTTTTTTGGTATTGGGGGAACCTTCTGCGTTTAGGGTGGTACTCCGGGATCTCCAGTGGAACGCACCGGCGTCATATGCGCGCGGCGCCCGGCACGGGCCCAACTTCGGGAAAGCAAATGTGCTCTCCTGAGCCCTTAGTGTGAGTATGTAAACGCGCCAACGTTACTACTGCGTCAGAGTTAAAATTGGACAGATAGATCTTAATCTGAAAGGAATAAGGTCGATAATTAAATTCTTAACGCAAACGCGATAGTAACGTTTTCGCGTGTGCACACTTACACTAAGGCCTCTGCACCTACAAATGCTTACGGCGGCATGTGGCTACGCACACACCACCGTCCTTCCCGGGGCCGCTGGCTGGACGAATCGAGCTCCCACTCTCACCACTGCACCACCGCAACCCCGGAAGCGCCCTTTTAGTCGCCTCTTGCGATCAGGCAGATACGACACAATCCTAAAATCACAGACATGCAATATGAAAGAAAATATAGTGATGAAAAACTTCATTTACACCTTCATATTACCGGACGACCCGCGTGGCGTAATGGCGGAGGGTCCCGGGTTCGATTCCCGGCGAAGCGGAAATTTAAATAATGAGTTAAAATTTTCTGATATATGTCTAGTTGTTTGTGTTTCTGTCTTTTTGTGTGTCCATGGCACCCACGACACAGGGTATATGTACCCTACTTTGGGGCTATGAGTGTGAAGCGTTATCGTTAGGTATCTATATTACAACATGTATATATTTTCTAATCTCGGGGAAAGTGAAAATGCACCTAAAAAATCTTTGTGGTCCACCAGCAGCGCACCGGGACTTAACCCTGAACCTTTAAAAATCCGTTATCAACAATACTACTATCACTGCCGACCTTCTGCTTATCTAAACCGCATCACTTTCCTTCACAAAACTCAACAAAATACATTTTTTATCGCCATTTACCTTAAAGCATCAAAGGTACTGACTCACCCGTCAGTGGAGAGGGCATTGCGCCTCGCTTCGATATATAATTTTAGTGCCAAATCTGGTGCGGGGGGAAGAACGCACACATTTTAATTTTGTCACACATTCACAAATATTCTTTCATCGCTACAGACACATATATTTCTAAATATGTCAATTTCAATTAACAACGTCATTTTCTATGCACCGACAACACTGACACAGACACACTAGTTGTATAACTAGAAGGCACATTGTGCATGGACGTTGGGACGAGGGTTTCGCCCGTAAAGGCCACTCTTCTGGCGGGTGTCATACCTGTCATACCTTGATGCTCTTAGGTTTTGCCACATGCTTATTTATTTTTCACATGGCTAAATTATTTTTCATTTTTATTTCGGAATATAAATTTCAAATTCTTATTATAAATTTATTTCAATCCCTAGCATTGTAAGTCTTTTGAAACTAACAGCGAGGTTTGAAGGTCTTCATTTTTTTCTCTCGTTTTTTTCTTTCTTTAAACATTCATAGAAGAGCGCAGGAGCGCAGAATTTAACTGTATTAAATTAGCACACGTCCAACTTCCGACCAAAAAACCGTTGTGCTTAGATTTCCAAATAATTTAAAACCAGTTTGCGGTTCAACTTTGATTTTATTGTTCTTAACATATTTCTCTTATAGTCCCACAAAAGCAAAAGAATGATGAAATGGGTGTGTTAAAGAAACTTGGACTTAATGCAGTGTTATCAGCAAGAGAGTCATAAACTAAAAATCCAAGTTCACTGCAGCAGTAAACTCGCTAATAAAGTGAGATTGCTTTCGTTCACTAACCTTTCCAATTCTTGGAGTCTTTGTCTTGCGTTCTTTGCAACTTTTGAAACAATTTTGCAAACTTCTCAGCGCTTCAAAAGTGCATTCTTAGTGTACGAGTCAGTACGGAACAACCATATTTATTTAAGGCGAACTTAACAGCACTTGTACAAGTATATTTTCTCAAATTTGTGACAAACGTAAAGCAATATTTTTTTCAATAGCTGCCTGGCTGCAACCCTTTTTGCGTCCCACTGCTGGGCACGGGTCTCTCCCCATTATTGGGGAGGCCTGGAGCTTACTCCACCACGCTGCTCCAATGTGGGTTGGTGGAGATGCGGGTTAGTGACCAACCCGCTGTCGGATGTTTTCAAACCGCCCATAAGGCCTCCGACAAGGTTTAACGACTGTTATCTATCGATAACGACAACGACAACCAGGACCAACGGCTTAACGTGCCCTTCGAAGCACGGAAACGGGCATGAATTTTTTTGCCACTAGCGGTCACCCATCTCATACCCGACCGCGCCCGTTTGGCTTAATTGCGTAGATCGTTTGCGTTCTACGCTAACCGCCGGGCCATGCGCGCTTCATAGCTGCCTATTTCTTAAAAATTGCCGCCTGCATTGCCTCTTAAAAGGCCTCTTACATTTTTTGCCTCGAATCAAATTGACCAAAAAGGCATTTTCGCAGCAGCAATTTGATTTAGATCGAATTATGAAGATTTATTCTTATTATTCTGTACACTGCATATTGCCAAAATTTTTTGATGTACTTACCAAATATTATACATACTTATTTCAGAAGTTTCCCAAAAGATGTTTCGAGTACGTACGAGTATTTCTGACGCCTTAGTGTAAGTCTGCACACGCGAAAACGGTACTATCGCATTTGCGTTAAGAATTTAACTATCGACCTTTTTCCTTTCAGGTTAAGATCTATCGGTCCAATTTTAACTCGGACGCAGTAGTAACGTTTGCGCGTTTACAAACTCACACTAAGGGCTCTTGATATAGGTACATTTACTTGTAAATTACGGAATTCAGACAGTCTATTACTACGACATTAGACAATAGTATATTCCTTAACAAAATTACCTATTTATTACATGAAATTATTTTTAAAAATAATCTTTAAAACACTCTAGTTTCGCCAAGGAATAGCAATAAATAAATAAGTAACGTTTCACACTCATAGAGTAGAGTAGATAGAACTATGTCGTGGGTACCATAGACACACACAAAGACAGAAACACAAACACCCACACTGAGAACAGAAATTTAAACTCATTATTCAAATTTCTGCTACGCCGGGAATCGAACTCGGGACCCTTCGATTGACTGTCCGGTATAGTAACCATTGCGCCACGCGGGTCGTCTACAATAACTAATAATCGATTAATAAAAAATTAAATAGTTGTACGTAATAAAATTTTGCTAATATAGGCAGTTCAGTATCGCCGGAGCCAAAATGTATATGATGTCTCTTAAGTACTGAGGAGCACTTACTTTATAATGGCTTGCTGAATAGACAGGCTTCGATTTATGACCAAGAAGGCCCTTTATTATAGCTTTTATAGGGTTAATGGATTCCCGATTCGGAAACTCGCTACAATAAAATCTTTTCCGCGTTGATTTCAAAGGAGAGATGATAAGCAACAATGTTTTTAATTCCATTAGAGTTTCTAATTTTGGTAAATGGCTTAGAGCATCACAGGTACTGACAGGTATGACACCCGTCAGAGGAGTGGCCTTTCCGTTCCAACCCCTCGTCCCAAGGTGCATGCACAATGTGCCTTCTAGTTATTTACAACTAGTGTGTTTCGGTGTCAGTGTTGTCGGTGCATAGAAAATGACGTTGTTAATTGAAATTGACATATTTATTTAGAAATGTATGCGTCTGTAGCGATGAAAGAATATTCGTGAATGTGTGACAAAATTAAAATGTGTGCGTTCTTCCCCCGTACCAGATTTGGCACTAAAATTATTTATTAATTTATTTCTATTTTCTATTTTCATTTTAAAATGTTTTAATTATGTATCGAAGCGCGGCGCTATGCCGTCTCTACTGAAGGGTGAGTCAGAAAACGAAGTAAGGTTGTTACAAATTTATTTAGTTTTTAATTCTGAATTAAAAGTCACGCACCACGTCACGATTCTTTGTAGTTCTAAATGCTTACAATTATTTTCGTATAATATTTATCTGAAAATGTAAATATACTTACTTTTCCTATTCATTACGTTTCAATTTGTTAACGTCAACTTTTATTTAAATACGATTTTTGGTAGTTCTAAACACTTATTATTTATTATTTTCGTATAATATTTATCTGAAAATGTAAATATACTTACTTTTCCTATTCGTTACGTTTCAGTTTGTTAACGTCAATTTTTATTTAAATACACAATCCTCCTCGCAGTTAAAATAAAATTAGAATCCCGTTTCATAAAATCATTTTTATTTCCTTTTCACCCCATTCACCCAGCTGCCAAAAACATTGATATACTCAACAAAAAATAAAACCGACGTGCGTTTGATTATCCGTTGAATGTTTAGGATAAAAATAAACTTAAAAAGAAATAATAAATTTATTATTTGTCGTTTTTTTAAATGTTTATGCAGTTAAATATAAAATTACACGTACCGACATCTATTGGAAAATATTAATAATATTGTGGCGTAGAAAGCCGTCAAATGGTCAACATTTGACAATCCACCCTTCAAACAAATGACAATGTCGATAATTATGAAAGACCTCTATAAAAATTTCGTCAAAGGAATTAAAGCTTTCTTGGTCGAATGGTTACGAAAGCCGACTACGGAACTAGAGACCCGGGTTCGAATCTCAAGTAGGTAAGTTACGTTATTTATTTTTTGTGACAATTTTTTTTAAATTGGGAGCTAGGTATTTCAAAAGGATTTGTAAAGTAACACTAAGTCAATGAATGCTTTGCTTAAAAATAAACCAAGTAAATAAATTGTTTTTATCCGAGCAACGCTCGGGCCGGGCGTCCAGGTACTTATATTAAAAAGGGATATGACTAACACAATATATTACGTATTTTTTTGCTAACAGTGATAACAATGCCGATCGAAGGGTTTGATTCCCGGCGAAGCAGAAATTTTAATAAGTTTAAATTTCTGTTCTCGTTTTGGGTGATTGTGTTTCTTTTTGTCTTTGTGTGTGTCCATGGTGCCCACGACCAAAGATTAAGCTTTACATTATACCTACATTTTATTATATATTCTACTAGTGGTCCGGCCCAGCTCCGTCCGGGTGCAGAAGTAGTCCTGCCTTAAAAGTATTGAAAGAGGATTTGTTTTTTTAATGTTACTGTTAAACAAAAATATAAAACAAATAATGACATACGATCTGTCCTGTTATTCAGACTGTGCCAAAGTTCTAAACTTTGGCACAGTTGGAGTTTTGGCGGGAAGTCGAGAAAGACGTTTTTGTGCTCTTGTTTTATTTTCATTTTCTTTGTGTATTTTTGAGTTATATCGGATAAGATTGAATGCATTTTGTTTGATATAGGTTAATTACAGTGCACGAGTGTTTGTGAAATAGAATAACAGTGCTAAAATATGTTTTTTCCGCTTGCCTCCAAAATTCCGTCGGTAACGTTCTAGTAAAGTAGCCATCGCTTTACTTGAATGTTGGACTGACTAGACTGACTAATTACTGACGACTTACTCACTGACTTTGTTATTACTTCGTCCAGTTTCATTGAAACTGACAAAAAATTTATGCAAAATTATACTTGACGCTGGCAGTATACACAGAGTTTGCGATGCCATAATTGAAAAAAAAAAGTTTAGAATGACACGGCGCGAAATACAAATGTTTGACATTGGTAAGAACAATTTATTTTTTTTATTTTATTTTATTTTTTTATTTTATGTAAACACCTTAAACTAGGAGTTACAAAGGGGTTTAGCCTAATGCCTATAGGCATTGTCTCCCAGCCGCCCCTGGGTGAAGGTGAGAATGTGCGGTAGGCTTTAATTATGAGAAATAAAATTTTAAAGATAAAAACAATATACAATAAATATATGGAAAGCAAGACTAATTATACAAAAAGAGGAAGAATAAGAATACTTACACATACACAAACTATACATACTACATGCATACTATACTTATATAATAAATATATACATATATATATATATATGATTTATAATATACATATATATATAATATACATAGATTTAAATTGTATACAATATAATATTGACAGATATGACTCTTCGATAAAAAAAATATAATTTTATTACAAAACAAAACAAAAATTAATTCGTGGTACTCAAAAAATACTCACGAACCAGTTTTTTGAATCTTAACTTGCTCGGCACGTTTCTTATATTTACGGGCAAGACATTCCAGAGTTGTATAGCCTTAACTGTGAAGGAATGATGGAAGAATCCGCTTTTATGCGGCGGAAGGGAAATGCTGAGATTTTTGGAAGAACGTATTTATATGGGACAACTACTTATAAGTTAAAAATTACTGAAATAAAACATTTTCCAGTGGATCAATTTGTAAATCTAAACCATTCTCAAATCCCCTTGAACACAGACGAAAAATTCCATCATAATCAAATCGTTTTGGAGGAGTCCAGTGACATACACACGAACACAAGAAATATATATTTATATTTAAATGCCCATGCTCTAGCTAGGTTTCATGAATTTGATGCGATGAAAACCTAGATTATTATATAATAAATAAGCCTTCTTTATCAAAACTAAACCTACTAATATTATAAATGCGATAGTAAGTTTGTTTGTTACTCTTTCACGCGAAAACTACTCAACCGATCATCGTGAAACTTTGTACATATATTCTTGGAGTTATCAGAAGTAAAATAGGATACTTTAAAAAAATTAACGCGGATACAGCTAGAAATATTATAAAGAGGAAAGATTTAATTGTTTCTTTGCATTAAATAGACTCCGAAACTACAGGACCAATTTGAAAAATTCTGTCACCATTAGAATCCTACGTTATCCCTGATGAACGTAGGCTGAACATAGACAGAATATTTTCAAAAAGTTAGAGATCCGTATGAAAACCTCGATAATGAAAACCAACGTGTGAGAAAAAAAATGTCTCGTACGCTGTGGAAAATTATTTTCAAAGCAAGGCGATGTACTACAGATTTATAGACCACATCAAAATCTACAAAAAAGTCTGCGGCACCATACTCTAACTATTCTACAACTAACTACATATTACAGTTATGTCGCAGTAACTATTAGTTTTTCATAATAAAATGAAATAGTGACGCCGGCACAAAGCTATGTGCCTATGTAGGGGACAGTTGGACAGTTTTGGTCCCATGACACGCATGGAGAATATTCATTTCATGCTACTGATTCGTTCTAATGCGGGTGAAACCGCGGGAAACAGCTAGTTTAGTGATAAAACGTTTTAGTAATGTGAACACATCTTTACAATGCAACGCAATATTCCGCGTACGGCTCGAAACTCTACGTAAAAACGAGTTTGCAGCAATCTACGTTATACGTGTAAGCGGAGCGTACGAGAAAATATGAAAAAAACACTTTCATATACTGGCAATATGAGCCTACTATATGAGCCTACTAGCCTTCAGAAAATTTACTTGTGAAACAAGTCTGTAAACATGTTTTTTTTATATAAATAAACCTTACAAAAAGGCAGACGGGCCGCGTGGTGTTAAGCGATCACCGTAGCCTATGTCTCCGTGAACTTAGCAGAGCATTTGTTAGAAGACCAAAAATAAATTGGTGTTCTGATGGCAGGCGCATGAGTTCCAGAGTTCCATATAGTTTTCTTGAATAGTTTTGCCGTAAATACAAAGATATAGGCAGTATAAGATATTCATGAAATGCGCTGCTAACTTCCCATAGCCGTAGCAGAGCATTTTTAACGGATCCGAATGAAACTTGGGGTCCTGTTACATTTCTATAAAACTGATAGTTCCTGATAGTTTTTTAAAAAAAAACTGTTTTACAAAGCGAGAAAAAAAATATTGTGTTTTTTTTTGCCTAATGTCTATAATTTGGATTCTGACGATGATAAATGCTGAAGAATTGCATGTAACTTCAAAAACTAATAAGGTAAGAAGAGACACACAGTAATACAATGAAACTAAAGCATAGAATATTTAAATTACTCTATCGAGGTACAAGTAACCCAATCTCAAATGTAAAATGACGTAAATATTGCGTCGCATCTAAAAATAAATAATTTAAATACAACCTAAAATAAGACATATGGACTTGAAACTCTACAGTTCCTAATAGATTAATGTCTGATCTAAAAAACCAGGACACCTATAAACAGAAACTCTCAGAAAAACTTCAGCAAAACAGATAGAATAGGTATATCGAACTATATTGACAGAATTAATAGTTACGAAAAAAAATTACCCATAAACAGCACCAATGAACAAGAATTCTGTAGTTGCAGTGTAAGTGAAATATGATCCATAATAAAAAATATTATAAGGATCTTAAGGTCTCAACAAACTCTCAGCAAAGAAGATTGAACGCCGAACAGTATCGAAGAAATTAATCAAAATTTAAAAAAATCTTAGTAACTTATACACAGCACCCATAAACTAGATTTATGCAGTTTCTTATATTGTAGAATGTATTGTATTAGAATAAAAATAAACAAAATCTAGAACTATCACGGATCTCTCAACAAAGCAGATTTAATGCGGAACAATATGAAGAAATTAATCAAAATTTAATAAAATCTTAGTAACTTATACACAGCACCCATAAACTAGAACTCTACAGTTTCTTATATTGTAAAATATATTGTATAAGAATAAAAATAAACAAAATCTAGAACTATCACGGATCTCTCAACAAAGCAGATTGAATGCGGAAAAATAGGAAGAAATTAATCAAAAAAAAAATAATCTCAGTAACATATACACAACACCAATCAAATAGAACTCTGCGGTTTCTGTTAGAGTAAAATGTATTGTAAAATAATAAAAATAAATGAAACCTAGAACTATCACATAACTCTCAGCAAAGCAGATTGAGTTCCGAATAATATCGAAGAAAGGAATCAAAATTTAAAAAAAACTTAGTAACTCATACACAGCACCCATAAACTAGAACTATGCAGTTTCTTATGTTGTGGAATACATTAAATTAGAATAAAAATAAACAAAATCTAGAACTATCACGGATCTCTCAACAAAGCAGATTGAGTTCGGAATAATATCGAAGAAAAGAATCAAAATTAAAAAAAAATCTTAGTAACTTATACACAGCACCCATAAACTAGAACTCTGCAGTTCCTTATATTGTGGAATGTACTGTATAAGAATAAAAATAAACAAAATCTAGAACTATCACGGATCTCTCAACAAAGCAGATTGAGTTCCGAATAATATCGAAGAAAGAAATCAAAATTTAAAAAAATCTTAGTAACTTATACACAGCGCCCATAAACTAGAACTATGCAGTTTCTTATATTGTGGAATGTATTGTATAAGAATAAAAATAAACAAATTCTAGAACTATCACGGATCTCTCAACAAAGCAGATTGAATGCGGAACAATATGAAGAAATTAATCAAAATTAAAAAAAAAACTTAGTAACTTATGCACAGCACCCATAAACTAGAACTATGCAGTTTCTTATATTGTGAAATGTACTGTATAATAATAAAAATAAACAAAATCTAGAACTATCACGGATCTCTCAACAAAGCAGATTGAATGTGGAACAATATGAAGAAATTAATCAAAATTTAAAAAAAACTCAGTAACATATACACAACACCAATCAAACAGAACTCTGCGGTTTCTGTTAGAACAAAATGTATTGTAAAATAATATAAATAAATGAAACCTAGAACTATCACATAACTCTCAGCAAAGCAGATTGAGTTCCGATTAATATCGAAGAAAGGAATCAAAATTTAAAAAAATCTTAGTAACTTAAACACAGCACCCATAAACTAGAACTATGCAGTTTCTTATATTGTGGAATGTATTATATTAGAATAAAAATAAACGAAATCTAGAACTATCACGGATCTCTCAACAAAGCAGATTGAGTTCCGAATAATATCGAAGAAAGAAATCAAAATTTAAAAAAATCTTAGTAACTTATACACAGCACCCATAAACTAGAACTATGAAGTTTCTTATACTGTAGAATGTATTGTATAAGAATAAAAATAAACAAAATCTAGAACTATCACGGATCTCTCAACAAAGCAGATTGAATGCGGAACAATATGAAGAAATTAATTAAAATTAAAAAAAAAACTTAGTAACTTATACACAGCACCCATAAACTAGAACTATGCAGTTTCTTATATTGTGGAATGTATTGTATAAGAATAAAAATAAACAAAATCTAGAACTATCACGGATCTCTCAACAAAGCAGATTGAATGCGGAACAATATGAAGAAATTAATCAAAATTTTAAAAAATCTCAGTAACATATACACAACACCAATCAAACAGAACTCTAAGGTTTCTGTTAGAACAAAATGTATTGTAAAATAATAAAAATAAATGAAACCTAGAACTATCACATAACTCCCAGCAAAGCAGATTGAGTTCCGATTAATATCGTAGAAAGGAATCAAAATTAAAAAAAATCTTAGTAACTTATACACAGCACCCATAAACTAGAACTATGCAGTTTCTTATATTGTGGAATAGAGCAGATTGAATGCGGAACAATATGAAGAAATTAATCAAAATTTTAAAAAATCTTAGTAACATAAGTTACTGGGTGCTGTGTATGAACACAGCACCCATAAACTAGAACTCTGCAGTTTCTTATATTGTAGAATGTATTGTATAAGAATAAAAATAAACAAAATCTAGAACTATCACGGATCTCTCAACAAAGCAGATTGAGTTCCGAATAATATTTATTTATTTTATTTATTTATTTTAAGTATAACCTTATTCTAAGGATACAAGGGTGTGCTTAATGCCTAATGGCATTCTCTCCCAGCCAACCCTGGGTGTTATGGAAAACTTGTGGTAGGCGCATACTTACTACATTATAAACTATATAATAATATAATTATATAAATTATACTACATAAGCTATATATATATATACAAATATATTCTATCATACATACTATATATATATATAAACATACATAAATAAACTTTATGTCAAACAAAGAAAATATATTGAGATTGAGAGAAAAACAGATTTTTAAATGATTCAGTCAGTACTCAAGAGATGGTCTCGAACAAGTCTCCTGAACACACTTTTACTTGGAGCTTTACGAACGGTCTCAGGTAGGGTGTTCCACAGTAGTATAGCCTGAATTGTAAAAGAGTATCGGAAGAAGTCACTTTTATGTGAAGGAATGTCGAGCTTTAGATTATTGGAAGAACGTAAGCCTCTGTCATGAGACGAACAGAGGTAGCGAAAGTTTTCCTTTAAATATTGAGGAGAAGTTGGATCATGTAAAATAGAATACAGAACCAAGAGAATTCTAGAATTACGCCTCTGTCGAATAGTAAGCCATCTAAGCTGCTTTCGGTAACTGGAGATGTGATCGTATTTACGAAGATTGAAAACAAATCGGATACAGTTGTTAAGGAGGCGATCTAGTTTGTCCAGAAGTATTTCATTAAGGTCCGGATATGACACATCACCATAATCAATTATCGGTAAAATTAGGCTATGCATAAGCATCAGTTTTGTTTTGAACGGTAGAAAGTTCTTTAGTCGATATAAGGACTGCAGGGAACCGTTGACTTTACGGCTGATTTCGGCTATTTGTGCCCGCCAGCTCAAACCGCTGTCAAGCTGTAGACCAAGGTTTTTTACAGTATTGGTAAAAGGTATCTTTACATTGTCGTACAATATTGCAGGGAGATCCAGAATGTCGAATTTGGCAAGTAATCTTGAGCTGCCCATCAATATCGCCTGGCATTTCAAGGGATTGACATTTATGCCGTGCGCAACCGACCAAAGTTTAATAGAATTAAGGTTGCGGTTTATAGTATTGATTGCTATATCGAGATCTTCAATTTTTGAGTGGACATACAACTGTAAGTCATCAGCATACAGATGGTACGAACAATCAATGATGGAAGTGATAGAGTTGATAAACAACGAAAACAACAGTGGAGAAAGAATACCGCCTTGGGGAACGCCAGTATAGAGATCAGCCCAATTGGAACACTTCTGTCCCAGGTGTACTGACTGCTGGCGACCGCGAAGATACGATGCAAACCACGTTAAGGCAGTTGGCGTGAATCTATTGTGTTTGGAAAGTATGGAGAGGAGTATATCGTGGTCAACTGTGTTGAAAGCATTTGAAAAGTCAATAAGCACCACCACTGTGACCTGTCTGTCATCCATTCCCCGTCTGACATCATCGATGACTTTGACAAGAGCAGTACTGGTACTATGACCAGATCTAAAACCCGACTGATAATCACTCAGTAGGTTATGTTTACAGACAAATGAGGAGAGCTGCTTATGCACACAAGCTTCCAGAACTTTAGAAAGGAATGGAAGAATTGAGATAGGGCGATAATGACTGGGGAGTGCAGGGTGAGAAACTTTGGGAAGAGGACACACATGCGCCTTTTTCCAGCTGGATGGAAATTGGCCAGATAGGAGAGAGAAATTGATTACGTGCGTAATTGTAGGTAAGAGATACTCAACTATCGGCAATATCATCGATCTAATTATATTGTCACCACAGCCAACTGCCTTGGAACTTATTTTTAAAATGTTTGCCCTAACTTCCTTCTGTGAAACAGAAGAAAGTTGAAAAGAGGTAATAGTTGGTGACTGCAAGCTTGCTATCGAGTCTAGAGTTTGGCGTTTTATTACTGGGTCTAAGGGAGCAGACGAAGCAAAGAAGCTATTTATAGAATCAAGCGTGATACCAAGGTCCAGTTCCTGTTGTGGTGGTTTACATACTCCGAGAGAACGAATAAATTTCCACGCATTAGCAGGAGAGCTATTAATAAGATTGTCATGGATATATCGGCGTTTAGCTATTCGTACCATCTGATTGCAACGATTTCGGGCTGCTTTGAATGTTATCCAATTCTCCTCCGAACGATCTTTTTTAAAGGCACGGAAAGCTCGGTCACGCCTTCTCATTGCCATTCGAACACCTTCAGACATCCACGGAGCAGGTACACGTTTTAGTTTAACACTGTGCACGGGAGCGTGGGCATCGTACAAGTCAAGAATAGCTTTATTAAGCAGACGAACTTTAGAGTCTATGGTAGATGCCTCCACTACCGGGCACAGGTTAATACGAGATGCATCTTTCTTCAGCTTTGTGGTCGATATTCTATTGAAGTTTCTTATATTTAGGACGCAGGTACTATGCTTTGGCGGTCTCAGTTTATACGCAGCATAAATAAGATCGTGGCGAGAGAAGCCAGGAGCTGGGATCTGGCCATGTGTGCGTATACGCTCGGGAGAATTGGATAACATTACATCTAGCCATGTAGGCTCAGTGTCGATATTTTGATGTGTTGCAGTTAAAGGTAAGATGTTCAAGTTCACTGAATCTACAATTGATCGCAGCTTCTGCGCTCTGGAAGAGTCCTTTAAGAGGTCCGTGTTGAGATCCCCCATGATCAGGTAATGAGCATAATCCGACCCTAACGAGTCAAGCACCCGCTCTAATTCGTTAAAATATTCAATAGAAGGAGGACAGTATACTACACCTAGTAACACTCTTCCACCATTCATGCCAAGCTCCAGGAACAAGTACTCAGCAGAAGCAGAGTAACAAGATGGAGATGCGGCTATAATTTTGTATGGAATGGCTGCCCGTAAATAAATACCAACACCACCTCCACCCTTCTCTGTCCGGTCGTTTCGTATAAGTGTAAAACCCGATAAAGGGTACAGAGAAGAATGAAGGGATGGTTTTAACCATGTTTCGGAGACAAGTATTGCATGAATGTAGTCACAAGATAACGTCCGCATTCAATCTGCTTTGTTGAGAGATCCGTGATAGTTCTAGATTTTGTTTATTTTTATTCTTATAAAATACATTCCACAATATAAGAAACTGCATAGTTCTAGTTTATGGGTGCTGTGTATAAGTTACTAAGATTTTTTTAAATTTTGATTTCTTTCTTCGATATTATTCGGAACTCAATCTGCTTTGTTGAGAGATCCGTGATAGTTCTAGATTTTGTTTATTTTTATTCTTATACAGTACATTCCGCAATATAAGAAACTGCAGAGTTCTAGTTTATGGGTGCTGTGTATAAGTTACTAAGATATTTTTAAATTTTGATTTCTTTCTTCGATATTATTCCGAACTCAATCTGCTTTGTTGAGAGATCCGTGATAGTTCTAGATTTTGTTTATTTTTATTCTTATACAATACAATCTAAAATATAAGAAACTGCATAGTTCTAGTTTATGGGTGCTGTGTATAAGTCACTAAGATTTTTTAAAATTTTGATTCCTTTCTTCGATATTATTCGGAACTCAATCTGCTTTGCTGAGAGTTATGTGATAGTTCTAGGTTTTGTTTATTTTTATTATTTTACAATACATTTTACTCTAACAGAAACATCAGAGTTCTGTTTGATTGGTGTTGTGTATATGTTACTGAGATTTATTTAAATTTTGATTTATTTCTTCCAATTTTTCCACATTTTAATTTGCTCTGTTGAGAGATCCGTGATATTTCTTGATTTTGTTTATTTTTATTCTTATACAATACATTCTACAATATAAGAAACTGCAGAGTTCTAGTTTATGGGTGCTGTGTATAAGTTACTAAGATTTTTTAAAATTTTGATTATTTTCTTCGATATTATTCCTAACTCAATCTGCTTTTCTGAGAGTTATGTGATAGTTCTAGGTTTTGTTTGTTTTTATTATTTTACAATACATTTTACTCTAACAGAAACCGCAGAGTTCTGTTTGATTGGTGTTGTGTATATGTTACTGAGATTTTTTTTAATTTTGATTTATTTCTTCCCATTTTTCCGCATTCAATCTGCTTTGTTGAGAGATCCGTGATAGTTCTAGATTTATTTATTTTTATTCTTATACAATACATTCTACAATATAAGAAACTGCAGAGTTCTAGTTTATGGGTGCTGTGTATAAGTTACTTAGATTTTTTTTAAATTTTGATTAATTTCTTCATATTGTTCCGCATTCAATCTGCTTTGTTGAGAGATCCGTGATAGTTCTAGATTTTGTTTATTTTTATTCTAATACAATATATTCCACAATATAAGAAACTGCATAGTTCTAGTTTATGGGTGATGTGTATAAGTTACTAAGTTTTTTTTTAAATTTTGATTAATTTCTTCGATAGTGTTTGGCATTCAATCTTCTTTGCTGAGAGTTTGTTGAGACCTTAAGATCCTTATAATATTTTTTATTATGGATCATATTTCACTTACACTACAACTGCAGAATTTTGTTCATTGGTGCTGTTAATGGGTAATTTTTTTTCGTAACGATTAACTCTGTCAATATAGTTCGATACCTATTCTATCTGTTTTGCTGAAGTTTTTCTGAGAGTTTCTGTTTATAGGTGTCCTGGTTTTTTAGATCAGACATTAATCTATTAGGAACTGTAGAGTTTCGAGTCCATATGTCTTATTTTAGGTTGTATTTAAATTATTTATTTTTAGATGCGACGCAATATTTACGTCATTTTACATTTGAGATTGGGTTACTTGTACCTCGATAGAGTAATTTAAATGTTTTATGCTTTAGTTTCATAGTATTACTGTGCATGGGCGTACCCAGGGGGGGGCAGGGGGGGGGCAGCTGCCCCCCCCTGGATCAAGGTCCAGATTCAGGGATTCAAAAATCCCAAAAGATCTCTTAAACGAAAAAAGAAACCTATAAAGAGTACGCTAGATAATATGCTACCTCCTGTTGTTTCCATTGTATATTTAATAATATTTTATTGACAAAGACAAAGACAAAGACATTTATTTGCACAAATATGGGTGTTTACAAAGTTGTTTATATTATTTAGTTCGCCATATTTACCTTCATGAGGTATGCAAATATACAATGATAAAAATATAAAAGGAAAAAAACTAAACTATAATACAATTACGAAATGTACATTTACATCTATTTTAATATTATTTTTATTTGTCCCATATTGCGCCTTTTATAAATAAAAATAAAAATATTTATTTATTTATATTTCGGATCGGTTCCGATCGTCAGCTTTGGGTACCCATATCACAGGGTGTTTGTACACTGAGAGGAAAAAAAGCCGGCGGAAAAAAAACCTCCCAGGTTTTTGTGGAATTCCTTTATGCCGTTTTATCGTTTATGAAATCAGTGACTGAGTAATACGCCTTTTTCAGTAAATACGTTTTAAGTCCTTTTTTAAATTCGTTGCCCGTTTTAATTTTGAGGAATTCCGGTAGACCGTTATATATTTTTGGTCCCATGCAAAAGACACTGTTATGATATTGTTTTGTTTTGGAAGCGATTGAACATAATTTACTGTTATGTCTTTTTGATTTAAGGGTTTCATATTTTGTGATTTCTGTTTTGACCATTAAAGAGATCTCGTAAATGTATAAGGAAGGGAGCGTCATTATTTTTAAATTTTGAAAATGTGGCCTACAAGTATCCGTTTGTTGTAATTGACATATTGCTCGAATGCATTTTTTTTTGAGCCTTAAACACAGTTTGAATTCCAGTCGCGTTTCCCCAGAATATTATACCGTATCTTAATGTTGCACCTGACATTTTACATTGATTGAAATTTTCATACGCTACTTTTAATTTTAATTAGATTTTATGTTATTTGCAATTATTTTTGTGCGGGTCTTTGTTACCTGAATAAAAGTATTAAATAAAATAAAAATAAATATTTTGTATGCGTGTCTTCGCATAATAGACCAGGGTCGATAATTTTGAAAATGGTAAAAAGTGAAAAAAAAATATAGTAAGATGAAAGCCATTGGAAAAGGTAGAGAATATAACAAAAATGAAAGGAAAAATTTTACGAAACACATAAGTATATATATAACATAAAATCTTATGTTTTTCGAGTAATTTAAGAATAAATTTTAATAAATAGCCCAAAAATTGTATATAATGATTCAAAAGAAATTCGGATTCGAGTTTTCATTATTTGTATTTTCTGAGAACATTTACTGTAGTATTGTATATTTTTATACCATCAGAAAGTAGAGATTTCATAGAACAAAAAGCACACCGGCACCTTTTAAATTAAAAAACTAAAAAACACGCTTTATGAAAATATGAACTAAAAAGTTAAAAAATAAGAAGAAAATGATTTTACTGTAAAAAAGCGTGGGGTGGGTTTTTAAGATACTATGGACACCATGCACCCCACGCTTTTTTTTAAATTAAAAATAAATAATATAGTTTAAAAAACACGCTTTTGTGAAAATACGAACTAAAATGTAAAAAAATAACAAGAAAATGTATTTTACTGTAAAAAAAAGCGTGGGGTGCATGGTGTCAATAGTATCTTAAATAATAATATAATAATTCTTTATTGTATCATACGAAAAACATACAAGTGATAGTAAGAAAAATACATTTACATAATAAATGTTGGTCTTCTCAATTTTTAGTCAGCTGGTACTTAAAAAAGATGAACTTGTGCTTAAACTTAAAAACCACCTCACGCTTTTTTTACAGTAAAATACATTTTCTTCTTATTTTTTTACATTTTAGTTCGTATTTTCACAAAAGCGTGTTTTTTAGTTTTTTGAACTATATTATTTATTTTTAATTTTTTTGTTGAATTTTTATTCTCATGTTATTGCATTGTCATCGTCCCTTGACCTCTGTGCAAATTTTGAAGTTAATCAGACGCTTAGACGTATTAAAAATATAAAACTTTATATTTGTTTCATTAAGTACCTTAGGCCACGAACTTATCAGCCGCCCCTCGTATATTTTTTTTTTATCCTGATGATCCTAGTTAGGACTTTAATATAAAGTTATGAGATTATTGTATTGTAATCGGCCCTTGACCCCTGTGCAAATTTTCAAGTTAATCAGACTCGTAGAAGTAAGTGAAAATGAAGTTAAAAGTTTCCATTACATACATACATACATACATACTTACATACATACAGGTGAATTTAATAAAAGCGTGTTAAAAAGCATATAATTTGACGTGAAAAATTTCCATTGAAAACTAGGGTGATTTTTCAAAATGAGGTGAAAAAAATAAATATTTTAAACCGAAAAAATACTGTGGGTTCATAAAAAGGTAGGTTATTACCAAATTTTGTGAAAAAATATTTATTTTATATATTTATGTATTTAGCAAAAGATAAAAATAAAAAATCAAAAACTTAGTTATTTGAATATTTCACATAAATTTTGAAGTTATTTGAAAAAAGTGTAAATACAAAAGTTGTAAGTAGATCTTTTTATTACCTACAACTTTGCCATTTAACTTTTTTTAATAGAACTTGTAGTTTTTCCGGAAATCGACATAAACCGTTATTTACCCTTACAATCTCACCCCCTCCCCCTTCCCGAAACTCAGATCGCGCGTAAAAAATTCCTTTTACATATTCTCTACCTTTTTCAATGGGTTTCATCCTACTACAATTTTTTTTGGTCTCAAAAATTATCGACACTGGTCTATAACGTGAAAGGCAAATATACGCGCGGTACCCAGCTTGATAAAATTTGCCCCCCTCCCCCCCTACCCCCCCGACCAATAACCTATTAATACCCCGACCAAAATTTTGTCCCCTCCTGGCCAAGACTTTTCTCCCCCTGGCCAAGACTTTGCCCCCCCCCTGGCCAAGAACCTGGGTACGCCCATGTTACTGTGTGTCTCTTCTTACCTTATTAGTTTTTGAAGTTACATGCAATTCTTCAGCATTTATCATCGTCAGAATCCAAATTATAGACATTAGGCAAAAAAAAATCACAATATTTTTTTTCTCGCTTTGTAAAACAGATTTGTTTTAAAAAACTATCAGGAACTATCAGTTTTATAGATATGTAACAGGACCCCAAGTTTCATTCGGATCCGTTAAAAATGCTCTGCTACGGCTATGGGAAGTTAGCAGCGCATTTCATGAATATCTTATACTGCCTATATCTTTGCGTATTTACGGCAGAACTATTTAAGAAAACTATAAGGAACTTTGGAACTCATGCGCCTGCCATCAGAACACCAATTTATTTTTGCTCTTCTAACAAATGCTCTGCTAAGTTCACTGAGGCGTCGCCTATGGACTCGGGCTACCCCAGGGGAGCACGAGCATTGCCGGCTTTGGAGGAGAGATTTTTTTACAGCTTTCTTGAAGAGGTATATAATCTTACAGTATTTAAAGTCGGTATTATGATTAAATTCGTAATAACGACCCGTGTAGCGCAATGGTGTCCACGCCGGACATAAGCCGGAGGCGACGGTGATCGCTTAACACCACGCGGCCCGTCGCCGCCTTTTTGTTCGGTTTATTTATTAAAAAAAAGTTTATATAATTATATTGTTCTATCCCACGGGAACAGTACATTTTTTAGGGATTAAAGTAGCCAATGTGCTATTCCATCTCAACAAACATTCATTAAACTTAATGTAACATATATTGAAACTTTTACACAAGTTATATATCATTGCAGTGCTAATATCAAATTTATTTCAATGTTAACAAGATTTTAACACGCTTCTATTAGCTTCACCTGCATGTTTGTAAGTTTGTGAGCTTGTTCGTAACTCCTTTGGACTTAAAAAATTCGTACCATACGAAACAACAAAATGAAAAATATATATAGTTTAAAAAAACACGCATTTAAATCAGATTAAACTAAAAAGTTAATAATTTTTAAAATAAGCTAAAAACGAACACCTATTTGAAACTTTTTAGTTTTATGTGCTTTAATTAAAAATGAAATAACGTTTAGCATGATTAATGAAAATTTATGAAATGGATAACTTAAAAATGTATACGAACAAGTTAAATATTCGTTTTTGGATTCTAGTGAATCCAAAGTCATTAAATAAAGTGGGTAAAGCTTCCAAGGCTCATTATTAAAATTCACCGCCTGAGATCGAAAAATCAATACCAGGATATGAAACCCTTCAGAAGTCAAAGTTATTAAAATTAGATCGCGTTGATTTAATAGATTATACATACCTATATATAGGTTCTGCTCCTTTTGGGACAGAAGCTGTAAGAAACTTGTTACAAAAAATAGGTTTTTTATTACTGCCGCAACCGCAAGTCCCATGTTAGAAACCAATGGTTCAAATTGTACCTCATTTGAATGTAAAGAGACAACCTTTAAGCTTTAAGTTATCCTTATTCATAGGGGATAAAGATCCAAACCCCATTTCACCCTCCATTTAGGAGAATAATAAAATCCTTTCCAGGTTATATAGGCCAACTACCCACTCGATTTAATATAAGAATCACGGTGCGCACAGAATTTTTGATAGACTACGGTACCTACTTAACAGATAGACTTAAGTATGAGCTTATATTGTGTTTGCCTGGTACAGTTACATTAAAAAGTGTAACTCATTTTTTAAAGCATCTTATGTATAATGTACGTACCTTATGCTTGCTTGAAGATATATTTATGTCAGGGTGTATTCCAAGATGTACTTGGAAATAGGTACCTAAGTGAAATTGTTATTAACAATTATCCACTCCTCCAACTCGCATTGGAGCATGATGGCGGAGTAAGTTCTAGGCCTCTTTAATAATCTTTAATAACAATAATGTGAAGCATGGGGGCTGGGTGCAACCCTTTTTTTTGCGTCCCACTGCTGGGCACGGGTCTCTCCCCATTATTGGGGAGGCATAATTAGGTATAATATGACGGCTTACAGTAATTTTCAGCGTGGCGACGTGTCAAACTGTATGACCTACGTAATAACATCGTCAGCGTGATTTAGAAACCGGTATAGCGCCAAGTATTTTTTACGCAGTCAGGTTGTCATAAAATTTTGTCAAACATAAAGTTTTGGGTTAAATTTGCCGCCCCCAAATATCTGTCTCCCTAGATTCCAGCATTTAGCCTTTTGGTAAATCCAACACCTTACCTATAATATACAAGAATTGCTTTTTTAAAGATATTAGATAAATATCATTTTATGCATGTTTTATGCAATGCTTGCATATCTTTGAAATGACGTTTTATTGAAATGAAATGAAAAAGTTTATGAAATAAAATAGTTTATTAACATCCTGGGTAATAGTATAAACTTGATGTTTGACATTTAGGTCATAGGGAACATGACTCCCCCCCCCCCACCCCCCCCCCCACCCCATAATCCATCAGTCATGTGTAGATGACAAGCGAAACAAGCCAATTTGGGACACTTTTTCCCCCAAATTTCTTAGTGACCCCCCCCCCCCAAATTTCTTGGTGACCCCCCCCCCCCCTAAAATTGAAGGCTGCGACCGCGCCTGTTGACATTATTGTACGGCCATCGGCTGACCGTCATGCGCTTTCTGTGCGCTAAAGCTTTTTCCTCCAGACGTCCCGCGACGGATCAAATTTTTCACGTTTGAACTTAAAATCATAGGTACTTACCAAAGAAAAAATAAAAACAAAGTTTCTCCACTAACTCCACATAGAGGAAAGTGCAGGGACATAGCTACCATAGTGCATCTGGGTATATTTTTACATATACTCGCCTTCCGTCAGCGGCTTCGCTCGCGTGGATCCATTTTATGGGTCCCCGTAGGATAAAAAATAGCCTATGAGATATTCCAGTCAAATTTCTTTCAGCAATTTAAATACGACGTAAGACGATATATTGATATATTAAAATCATAGGCGCTTAAATTAAAATCATAAGCCTATTACTCGTTTTCTCGTAGGAATGAAGCATTTTACCGAGGTAAAAAGTATCCTTTGTTCATCACGGATAATGTCGAATTCTAATGGTAAAAGAATTTTTCAAATCGGTCCAGTAGTTCCGGACCCTATTCAATACATACAAACAAATCTTTCCTCTTTGTAATATTAGTGTGGATAATACAATACGATACAATACAGAAGGTATTTTGTAACGATGTTTAGATATGTGCTACTAATAGATATATTTTATCAAATAAACATTTGGTTGTTGTTGCTAGTGACCTGCAGCTTTTCACGTTTTACATTCTTGTCCATTATAAGAAAAATACAAACACAAGAAGATTCTACTACCGTTTTGTCGTTTGTTATACATCCTGCAACTACATACATCTTCATAAATATAAAATCCTATATATAAAATTCTCATGTCACAATGTTAGTTACCATACTCCTCCGAAACCGATTCTCATGAAATTTTGTGTGCACATCGGGGTAGGTATATCTTCCATCGTTTAAGTAAAATAATATTAAAGTAAAAAAGCACGTTAAAAAGAATTCTTGTCAAACATGTATATCTGGCATAATAAAAAACAGGAATGAAAATTAAATTATTCGTAGACTCGCTCAAATTGGAATCTGACATCAGGAATGTACAAACATTTATTGCGGAAATCATCGACTCTGTAAAAGCGATCATCCAACCGGAGATACTCGTAGGTACAAATATTCCACAGGTTTAAATTAAGAATAGGTTCATGCTTACTTATTAAATAACAAATAACTATTGAATTTTGTACTAATGCATTGTAACGATAAGACAGAGTAGCCGTACCGTAGCCGAGCTAGCTCTGCTGGAGCTCTGCTGTTGCCCATGGAGTATTTTATGGGATACTGGCTAGAGCTGATTGTTAACATTTCATAAAAATAAAAAATTAAATTTAAAAATTTAAAAACCTTGGAAAATAAAAATACTTGAACTCACATAATATATTGTGACGATGATAAATTATAATAGGTTTAAAATATTATTTGTTAGTTTTTAGAGTTAATTTTTTTGGTCGGGGGGTTTTTAAATTTAATTTTTATTTCAAGCTTTTTAAACGGAACTGATCT
Organism: Pyrgus malvae; assembly: GCA_911387765.1. Classification (NCBI taxonomy): domain Eukaryota; kingdom Metazoa; phylum Arthropoda; class Insecta; order Lepidoptera; family Hesperiidae; genus Pyrgus; species Pyrgus malvae. Next base: position 22,007,054 of record OU426960.1, read on the forward strand.
GCTGTACATAAGTTACAAGGAACCAAGTTGAAAAGGCTGTAGTATATTTGGGCAAAAAAACTTTTGCAAAAGGCCAAGCCTACGTGGCTTTAAGCCGCGTAAAAAATTTAGATGGGGTCGCTATATGTGATCTCGACCAAAGGAAGCTGTTTAACAATACTCATGACAAACTGGCTCTGGGAAAATTGCACAGATTGAGAAACAATAAAGATTAAACTTTGATCCTTCTAGATTTTCAGCAAAAATATAAATCGGTTTATCCGTTTCATTCCGGCATTCCAGGATTTCATCCGCCACATCTCATTTCCAGCATCAGGTCTTCGTCGATTAGAAACATAAAGGGAACTAGTTAACACAAATCCAACGAGCCCAAACTCGATGGGTTTACTAAAAGGCAGTCCAGGGTTACGTCTCCTATCTTCGAGCCCTAACGGCAGACCAGCTCAGTGGTTCCAGAAGACATTAGTGTTTCAAATTTCATCCCACATATGCTTGCAAGTAAACTGAGCGTGTAACATTCCTATCACACCTAACAAACGACCTGATGACCTTGAAGACCTGAACCGATTTCCAGCAAACATAGCTAAGAACACTCTCGACTAATATACCTTTCAATAAAAAAAACCGCATTAAAATCGGATCATCCGTTTTGGAGCTACGATGCCACAAACAGACACGGACACATACACATTTACACACACACTGACACGTCATACTTATAACACCCCGTCGTTTTTGCGTCGGGGGTTAAAAATAGAGCTGAGAGGTGCATTCTTATTTTTCAAAATTTTGTTGAATTTTCAGTAATAAAATGTTAAATGGCTTAAAAATAAACACTTTTGCCTTTTAATTGCATGTTTAGGAACCCTACATTTTTTTTATTAAATGAGTATGCAGGGTACGTGTTGTTGGGTGGCTGCTGCAGTCCAGATATCACATAGACTTAGGAAATATATATTATAGTATATCCTAAGTCTATAAGACATCATAACCTTTTTTTCGAAGCACATATACCTAGTGTAGGCGCGTATCGGCTTTTTTTCTACACTCACATGTAACGCGTACAAACGTTTGACGCGCTTATAAGCTCGTATACTTAGAATAAGAACGTCAGTCTTCATACAAACGCGCTATCAAAATTGAAGCACTAAATAGATTCCTACAGCTGTAACATCTGACAAACAAAATATTTTTATTTTGACCAAATTAACTATAAAATACTACAAAATATTAAAAACACTGTGAAAAGTTATCTTATTAGACTTCTTTTGTTTTTAAAAAGTGTTGTGATAAAATTTACCCTGGGTCTTACAGAGCGGCCCGGCGTTTGGTGCCATTAATGGCACCAATCAACATGCTTTAATTTGGGCGCGTGAACTTGGTTTCTATAATGTAATTGTAATTATTCTAAGCTCGTATAAGTCAACCGCGACAGATGACACCCCGTGTACGGGCGGGCGTATGGCATTTTGAAGTGCAAAAGTAGCGCTCATGTGTGCGTACACCAAAACGTACAGTCGTAAGTAGTACGCGCAGAAAATAGACTGATTAGAAACCTCTCTGTATACATTCACAAATAAATGTAAGTTAATATTGATATGCATACTACCTACATACGGGTAGAATATACTTCATTTCAATTAACGAACGTTGTAAATTGAACAATTTACAGGTCTTTGATCGAAATAATTAATGTCGCGTTCGGCAGAATAATAATAATGATTTATTCAAGAACACTTACATAACTAATGAATCGATTGTCCCCAAATCTCTGCGATTAAATGAATATCCAACATATTCGTCAGTATTCGTCGAAATCACATTTGAGCTTTAAGCATTTGAGTGTAAGTTAAGATTTATTTGTTTTTTTTTTCCCGTCCCTCTGCTGGGCACAGGTCTCTCCCCTTTTTTGGTGGAGGCCTGGAGCTTACACCACCACGCTGCGCCAATGCGGGTTGGTGGAAATGCCGGTGAGTGGCCAACCCGCTGTCGGATGTTTTAAAACCACCCATAAGACCTCCGACAAGGTTTATCGACTGTTATCTACCGACAACAACCGGTGCTTCGGAGCACGGAAACACGCATGAATTTTTTTTTGCCCTTAGCGGTGACGCATATCACACCCGACCGCGCCCGTTTGGCTTAGCTGCATAGACCTACGTTACGTTCTACGCTAGCCACCGAGCCATGCGCGCTTCATGTTGTTTGTTTCATGGCTACGTGGTCGCTAAATCGCAGACTGCAGTCTTTACCCCTCGACCATCGCTGCTCGTAGTACCTGTATCTAATACCTTTAAACGAGCAATTCCTAAATATATTTTTTGAATCTCGGATACGGCTCCAAAACCAGAGCAGACAGAACAAAAAATAACGTTCACTAAGAGTTTGTAAAGGAACCGTACAGTGAATAAAGAATATTTCATTTCATTTCAATCAAAACCATATACCTACCTAGCGTTTATTTTTTATATTTGTGATTTTTTTTATTGGGAACTATGTCAAGTGGCGTTGTCAAGTAAAACTAGGCAAATGAGTGTTTCGTTTGAAATTAAACCAAGAAAATATCTCGAATAAATTATTGTTTTTATCCGAGCAACGCTCGGTCGTCCAACTACTGTATAATATATGTCTAAACATACTAAAATTCAACATTGCATCAGGTCTGCAGCTGGAGTACATAGTGGTTGCGGTTTTCATAATTTCCGGTCAAAATATTTCGCTTATTCCGTAACCTTACGTAGGTACATAGGCACATACTATTATTTTCACAATTCATTATGCGAAAATACGAACTACACTATGGCCACTTTATTTCACTGCTGGTCAAGACTGTCCTCTTCAGTTTATAATAGCTGTAACACGAATCTTCTTAGCACCTCACCCCACGGCCATACTGCATTTAAACCTGATACCTAACTGTAACTGTACCTGTTTTTTAAAACAAGGCTGGAGTTTTTTTAACACGCTTTCATTAACTTGACCTGTATGTATGTATGTAACGGAATCTTTTAACTTCATTTTCACTTACTTCTAGGAGTCTGATTAACTTGAAAATTTACACAGGGGTCAAGGGCCGATGACAACACAATAATCTCATAACTTTATATTAAAGTCCTAACTAGGATCATCAGGATAAAAAATATACGAGGAGCGGCTGATAAGTTCGTGGCCTAAGGTACTTAATGAAAAAAATATAAAGTTTTATATTTTTAACACGTCTAAGCGTCTGATTAACTTAAAAATTTGCAAGGTCAAGGGCCGATGACAATTCAATAATATGAGAATAAAAATCCAACTAAAAAATTTAAAATAAATAATGTAGTTTAAAAAACTAAAAAACACGCTTTTGTGAAAATACGAACTAAAAAGTAAAAAAATAAGAAGATAATGTATTTTACTGTAAAAAAGCGTGGGGTGGTTTTTAAGATACTATTGACACCATGCACCCCATCTTTGAAAAGATTCTATTAACCTTAGCGTACCTAACTCGGATGACGGTCAGCCGATGACCCGTAAATTGTTTAATTTAATTTCATAGTATAGGCTGTCCGAAAACCTTATATTTCTTTTGGCTTTGTCGTCTCTTTGACCCAGCGGTGGCTACAGGCCTACAGATTTGTTGCCCGTAGCAAAGCCGATGATCCGTTTAGAACATTCTGAACCACAATTCAATTCATAAAGACAATGTTTAAAATTAAAATAAATACGCTTAAAAATTAAGTAATACTACACATTATATTACATGCCTGCCAGAGTATAGTGGACTGTTAAAAACTTTAACAATAATTGCAAAACATCTGTAAGCAGTCAACAAGTTATTTTCATGTTTCCATTCACACCCTTTTTAAGTCGCATTACTGATCACGGGTTTATTACAATCATCACCAGCTTGGAATATGCGCAAATTTATGTAATGTATAACGAACGTGTCAGCCAGCTAGCCAATCGGAGCCACGCCGCCACGACGAAAAAGGGAGTCGTCTCTGTATAAGCCTTTGCCAGCCATTATTTTGTGTCATTCTGCTTGTCAATAAAAAAATGCAGAAGCTCTGTCCGTTTTATTTCTGTTCTTAGTAAAAGCAAAGCAATAACATTATTAGTATTACCTACCTACACGTAAAAAATTACCAATACGAAAATTTATTACATTGGTCACCCGCCTCTTTAGCTCAGTGGTAGAGCACTGGTCTCGTAAACCAGGGGTCGTGAGTTCAAACCTCACAGGAGGCAGAATTTAGGTTACATTGTTGTTTTTTGCTTCATCAAAACTTTGACAAACCTCCTTAACTTTTAATATTAACCTTTTTATTACCCTTTACCTACCCTTTACCCTTTTTATTAAAATGATTATAAGCATCTGATAAAGATTTAGAATTGGGTAGTACACTATGAACAGAAAAAACAAAATGCATAGCTCAAAAAGTTTATACAAAATTACGCTTGGAAACCAGGATAATTGTTATTTAATTTTTGTTAATAATTTTTATTTCTATTTAAATCAATAATAATTAAGTCAATTGACTACACCACGTTGTGACGTCATAAATATTTTTCTCATACAAAATGTATGAGGATTTCGCGTTTTGACAGCTCATTAAAAGTATGTCAATTGATTTAGCAGTCAACTACCGTATTGACATTTCAACTGCAAGTTGCAACCTTGTATAATAAAATGACTGGCTGGTTGCTCGAAATCTCGAAAACTCGACGACCCTAGCTTCGAGATTAACACCCGTATTCACAGAAGCCTCATAGTGCTCGCCAACGCATAGGGTCATCTAAATGAATTCAAAGACGACACTTGAGTGAAGCCTGCTATTATGCGTTTGTGAAAATCTACTCAAATAGCGCTCCTTGCATAGCGTTACCTGCTTACTTAAGCAAGTATCCTTTTTGAATACAGCTGTAAGAATAGGGTCTCGGTATACCCTGCTAGGTAGGTCTAAGAGGCGACTAAAAGGGAGCTTCAGGGGTTTCGGCCGGCGGAAGTGGAAGCTCCAACCGTCCAGCCAGCGGCCCTGGGAAGGACAGCGGTGTTTGCGTGGCCGCATGCTGTATCAAGCACTGGGGGGTGCGTGAAGGTCACCGAAGCTATCCGCTGTAGATGCCGGAGTCTTTCCGATCCGAGCGATAAAGCAAACCACCGAAGTAAATTTTAGAACGGTAGATACTTCGGTACCACTCTCCTCATCAATCTAAGGCATTCTTTTCATTAAAAAAATAAAATCTTGGTTACCAGACACGGACGACGACGAAATAGAGTTGCATCATCCATCCATTGACGACCCGCGTGGCGCAATGGTTACCATGCCGGACTGAAAATCGGAGGGTCCCGGGTTCGATTCTCGGCGAGGCAGAAATTTGAATGATGAGTTTAAATTTCTGTTCTCGGTCTGGGTATTTGTGTTTCTGTATTTGTGTGTGTCCATGGCTGGCGTCCACGGCACAAAGTATTTCTACCTTACTGTGGGGCTATAAGTGTGAAACTTTATTATTTTTATTATTATCCATCCATCAGCCTTTAGAAGTCCACTGCTGATCATAGGCCTCCCCTAACATTCTCCATTCTATCTGGTCCTGCGCCCTCTGAATCCAGCGGTTTCCCACTGTCTTCTTCGGGTTGTCAGTCCACCTGGTTGGAGGGCGATCTGTTCTCCTTTTGCCGGGACATGATCGCCATTTAAGGACATTTCTTCATTTCATTCAATAATTTGTAGGTGGTAGAACTATTATGGTTCGCCGGGGAAATACCACCGCCGTGACCACGTGACGTACCACTTCTGCCGTGAACCAATTCTATTGTGTTTCAGTGGAAAGGTGCAGCTGCCGGCCTCACTTACATGAGGCGACCATCAGCCTCCGGAGTAGCAGCGCAACTGCATATGACCTCAGACAAGACTTACCTATGCCTGTTTGAGGTTGTGTGTATATGTACATGGGCTGTAGCGACCACTTAACACCACGTGGCCTGCACGCTCGTCTACTACTCAATTCAAATAAAAAAAAACTCCTAACTCCAAATAGATAAATACTCCGAACTGCATAAAACCATTAAATAATAATAAAAAGTGGGGACGCCTTAAATGTTATCACAGTATTGTTGGCTCACAGCTCAGAATGCGGGTTTTTGTTAAATAAAAGATAAAACACTTTACAATTGCACGTATATTTCGTAGTTATGCAGTATACAAATCACATATGTAAATGTTTCAAGAACGAATAAACCACCAACAGAACAAAAATGGAGTACTTACATATTAACAATCAACTTAACTATTATTCCTTCAATCCTTCACTTGTTTCACTTATTATTTTGTCTACGCGTTAACACTTTTTACTCTTTACTAATGCTTTTCCTTAGCCACGTCTCGATCCCTCAGTGCTTCCAACACGAATGCTTGCAGCTTGGTCGGAGAAAATAACGACAATTCATGTGACCGGAAGTTGGCTATGATTAACTGATGGAATCAAGATGGCGAAGGTGTCGGAAACGGAACAATCGAATTACCGCTACTAAAAATATCATAATAATACGGAATTAGCTAATACAATATTCTTCATAAATAAATAAAAGCTAACAGCTCGGCCATCCTGCTTATAGCGTGTCCTCACGCTTTCTTACAAGTACAAAAGTACTATAAATTTTCTAAAAAATATTACTATAAATTACATTCTTTAACACATTATTCAATTATCTGTATAATGTACAATGTAGTTTATATTTATCGAAAGCTCTTAAATAAAATAAAATAAAAATAAAATAAAAACAAGAAATTACGTTCATTGTACTCAATAATTGTATTAATAGCAATTAATGCAGTAAATCATTATAATATATTTTTAATCGTATTTTTAATTTCAAACATAAGCTTTACTATTAATATTGTAATCTTTTTTTTATAAGGAGAAAGAACATTACTTTTATACACTACACAAAAATAAATTGGCCTTAGTTTATTTATCTTAAGAACCCATTACCCGTAAACAAGCAATAAATTACTTCAAATTAACATCTGAAATGAAATGTCAGAAAAATCATCATGAAATCTCAAATAAACTCATAAAATAATTATATGCCTAATATTTGGATTTGTATTTGGAACTTTTACACACTACACAAAAATAAACTGGCCTAAGTTTATTTATCTTAAGAACCCATTACCTAATTATATAGGATAATTTGGATTTGTATTTGGAGTCTAATTAGTTACATAAACAAAAACATGTTCAATTGAAGACCCCACATGAGGGATACACAAAGGATCCCATTCCGAACTGGAAAAACTTATTGAATCTCGCCCTCGTCCCCTCCACCGGGGCACTTTCACTCCATCCCATTACTATATTATTATGGCCCCTAGAACTTCACTAAAAGCTTTAAATAACAACAAAGTCACCAATTCCACATTTCCCGTCAGACCTTTTGTCAATTTTTCTTTTAAAAACCCGATCAAATGTGTTTAAACGGCTCATTCGACTCAACAGCGAACTAATAAACTATATATTTTACTCAACCTTCATAGCAATCAACTCTAAAGCAAAATATAAACATGTCCAAAAATTCCTTACAAAGACTAATGCGAGACACCTTCTCACTCAGATGCAAGACCCAGTCCGCAACTACATTACCCATAACAGACAAATTTCACTTTATTATCATTTTATTTTCACAAAGCCGAGGATCGGGTCCAGCCCGAAATAACAAGAATCCATTTTCAAGAGGTGCATAATGGGAACAAACAATTTTATATTCGTGACCAATCCCTGTAATATGTGCAAGCCTCATGAAGGCAAACACGGCTAACTAAATATACAAGAACAACCCTCTATCACATCAATCCGTGCAAAAATTTTTAGTCCTTGACTAAACAACTTTTACACCAATATCAGTAAAACCAAGGTACCTCAAACAAGTAGAGAAGCAATCCCAGTCTATTAAAACTTCCAAGCGAAATCGGCCTTTTTGTCCTAACCCTTACCGCAACTCAGTGCCCGCTTGCATTCCTATTGCCAGTCATAACCACTTGACCGCAATTCATAGTCTCCCCAATCCCCTGCATTTGTAGGCCCTTGCTGCAAGTGAATCCCCGTAAATTTTTACATCAAACTTGGACGCACAAACAGTTAATGCCGAACCTCTACTACTCTCGAGATTCACTATACTCCATAAGTATCTATTACATCCACCTAAGATAATTGGGTAGTTGACTGATGTCCAGAATATGCCACTTATAAACAAAACACAAACACAGACTACCCACCATCACAGAAATTCAAATAGTTGGAATACCAAACATAATTAATTATTGATCTATCGCTTTCTAGTAAATCGAGTCCCACCAACATCCCGTACCATAACACAGGCTAGCGACGTCACTAACTAGCACTTTTCTATCTATACCCCAAGTTGAAACGATCACATCCCGCACATACACTTCTCAAATTTATATGTTTGATGTATAGACGCCTACTCTACAACAAAATTGCCAAATCCTCTACCAAGATCAAACCAGTTTAAAATATCAGTCAATACCCCAATTCCATCTCCCCGTACCAGAGATACATTTTACTCAAACACTATTACAACCAAAAAAGGAGTTTTTAACAACTCTCATGTATGTACGTCCCACAATCTGTAAAATAACAGGCCACTGCTATGCAATATGATATATTACACAACACCAGAGAGGACGCCATTAAATCAGTAAATCGACCGTCCATATCTTACACTTGCTTTCTACACCCCCGAGCAATCCATGTTTATAAACGCCTCCTTCAGACAAACTAAAAACTAGGGCAATAAAAATCAGTGCATGATTCGCTCTAAAATGCAAACCGGATGGTTACCAATTTCTGATGGGTGTACTTTCTATGTTCATCCTATCAATAATTATTAATGTCGAACTCCCAGTTATATCTATAGAGAACTAAGCAATCTGAAACACTCATCTACATCATAAAAGTCAATTGCTTCGCCAATAATATGCAATAGCCTGCACTACAGCAACTTTAGTGGCCCTTCACACCTAACGGTACAATTGTATTTGTAGCAATACCTCTTCCTCACCTTTATCAGTTTGTGAATCTAATTTAAAAGACCTGAACCTATTCTGCTTTCAAACCAAATCAAAGCTAGTCTCGTCACACAAAGAACACTTTGCCGACATCTCGCCACAATGAAAAACATATTAGCGTTTTGCAAAGAAGGCTTTGGTACCAGGCTTCGATTAATACCGCTGAAGGCTTCAACCCTACATTCAATACCGTAAGTTTGATACACTTTACGATGTCCCACAGTGACTGTCCCAAAATAATTTCGCACCCGCCCAGGTTCGGTAAATTGGCCACTTCAACACCCACTGCGACTATAAGGTTACTAACAGCTCTCTACAAACATTGCCAAGCCCGACCAACTTTGGAAAAGAGCAGCGAATCATATCCCCCATCTTATACACATATTTCTGAATATTCTTCCACCTTCTTAATCCAGATTAAAATGGTTTGCTCTTTACACAAAGGATCAAAATCCGGTATTACATCGCTATTAAAAGATTTTATAATCAATTTAACTAAAAAAACTTCACCAATTTAACTAAAACAACCTACGGAGCCTACCTATTTCAACAAACTCTATTCCACCTTAACATGGTACGTATAACGCCACTGTGATTCAGAATTCCGCTCAACGCCGTACCACCGTTACATAATATGCAACCCCAGTGTGACGGGTGACGGGAAGAAAACAGCTTCGAAAACATCGCAGTACTTCGAATTCATATTCCAAACATTCAGCATCTGTGAGTCAACCTCAGGAGATAGAGACATCACGAACTCCTTCTCAGCGTTATTGTAGATCTGCAATTCCCCAGCACATGCACCCCAATGTATGTCTGCTAGACCACAGTGCACGCATACAAAACTCCCAAAAAGCAAGGCTCCCAACAAAGCCTCGTTATACTACAATTAGTTCGAAAACGAAACCCTAATGACTTATACACCTATCCCTTCCTCAAAATTCACACTATTGGTGAGAAGCGCATTGAAATCTGTGCGGTAGTTTGAGACTACCTAGTTCATATAGACAAACAGACAGAAAGACGCGTCAACGGGACTAACTTTTATACGTTAGGATTGACAAGAACTTATCTAAAATTATCTCAATTTCAAAATCCCCTTGACTACCACTACAACTCACCGTAGCTCAAATACATATATAAGTATATAGTATATAAATATTATTACAAAATAGTTTTTAATAATATAATTTCAAATAATGTTAAATAGAAACTTTGCACACCAATGTTTATGTAATTCAATTTTTTTTTCTCTCTTTTTTTTTGTAATTTTGCTCACTAAATTTTGGTTAATGTGAGACTCTAATTTTCTAAAAAAAAGCAACTATTCATATACCACATTTTGGCAAATAAATAATTTCATTTCATGATTTCATTACATTTCATTTCAAATTACCGCTCAGATGCTGCTTCCCTCTACCAAGACGTTGCGAGTTGCGTTGTTGGGTCTTGAAGGCCTCCTCTGCAAACCTTATCGCTCCTTTGCTCCTGAATAATCTTATGCCCTCTAACAGAGGCTTTCGATCTCCCTCCATCCTACGCATATCGCTGCTCTCCCGGGCTCACTCGTGCTCTACCTGAGCGTCTTTTGGTCCTCTAACCTGGACTCCCTCCTGCCCGACCTGAGCGTCCTTTTAAGTCCCTCATTCCTGCTCGACCTGAGCGTCATTTGGCTCTTAGGCCTGGGCTTACGTGTGCTTACCTTAGCCCTGATCGTACCTCCAATCCTAGGTAGTCTTTCTCGGGGGTATTCGTCCATAATATTATTATCTGCAAAATTACACATTTGAGTACATATTCCATTTTAATCATAATAAAAGTTAACAAAAATGCAAAGTGACACATTTGAGTACATATTCTATTTAAAATAGACTTTAGAATTGAATATAAAAAAGAGAACAAATTAATATAGTATTGAATTATCCAAAGCTAAAGAAAAACATCACCAGACTTCTATATGTCTATAATCAGACAATGGAATGTATTTTTCTCGAAAATGATATCATCGTAATTATCATCACCATCATCGTTGTCTTTATCATTATCACCATCAACACCATCATTTTTTTTTTCATGTTAAGCACCCCTAGGTGCAGTACAGCACCCACCACAAAAAGAATAATTGAGGATATGCAAATCTGTAAGCCATCATTTCTTAAACACTAAGTTTTAACCTTACCTTCATTGTATATCAAAGTCTTACGCTTGTATGTATAGATATCTGAATAAATTTACGACAAAAATTTACGTTAACAATGGAACTGCAAGACAAATACGAAAAAATGATACTGGCACCCCCTCTTGTAGATTGAAATTATGTAAAAAAATACAGTGTTACCGAATTCACGAAACATTCAAATCTTTGCCTTACAATCATTTTAGGTCCTAGTTTGCATTGTGGCACAGTGGATACGTTTTCCTAGAATATATAGCGATTGCTGACTGTAAAATTACATCAATTTACATGTAGATAAGGTAGAATAAGTGGAAAGTGTACATACTCGTATCATTTCAGCATTTTTTTTGTATCCTTATTATAGCAAAAAAGGATTATGAATTATGAATTATAAGCATCAAATAAATACTTTACTAGTTCTATGGTATCAGTTTTCATTCATATTTACAAAGGTCAATGTCAAATTTTAATTAATATGTGGATTATGTCGATGCAATACTAAATATAACGCGAGAACCTCATCCTTTTTGTTGATGTTGGTAAAATAAGGTAGATCAACTCAAGCCATTGTATATTCATTCATCATATAAAAAAAAAGTAAAAAAAAAGTGGGTACCAACTTCCTGTAAGGGCAATAAATTTAAAAGAAAAGTCACATTTATAAAAGCCTTCATCAAAACTAGTTGTTCACATCTAGTGTACCACAGCTGTAAAAAGATATAATTAATCATGCATCTTATTAATCTAAAATAATATATAAATCTTTAACGCACTAAACATATACGTAACATCCATTCTCAGATCTTCAAATATTTATATCTAAGTCTATACACCACGGCGGTGTTTCCGATCCAGAGAAAAGAAATTAAGTTGATTTCATAAATTACGTATTTTCTTTCTTTAAATATCTGCGTTTTTTTCATAAATTATTCATATTTTGATAAAAAAAAAATAAAGAGAAGTGGGTTGATAAGTATACTGAAAATTTATTACAATAAAAGTTAATAAAACATGTGGTTGTAAAATAATTGACGTTCACTCCTAAGCGTTCACCGGTTCGATATTCCAACAAATTCAAGAAACTTCAATATATCAGAGTATTTACAGAATTGGCCGTTGTGGACGTGAAAGAAAACAGTAAATTCTCTTATTATCCCACTTCTGAACTGTTGGCTCACAGCTCAGAATGCGGGTTTTTGTTAAATAAAAGATAAAACACTTTACAATTGCACGTATATTTCGTAGTTATGCAGTATACAAATCACATATGTAAATGTTTCAAGAACGAATAAACCACCAACAGAACAAAAATGGAGTACTTACATATTAACAATCAACTTAACTATTATTCCTTCAATCCTTCACTTGTTTCACTTATTATTTTGTCTACGCGTTAACACTTTTTACTCTTTACTAATGCTTTTCCTTAGCCACGTCTCGATCCCTCAGTGCTTCCAACACGAATGCTTGCAGCTTGGTCGGAGAAAATAACGACAATTCATGTGACCGGAAGTTGGCTATGATTAACTGATGGAATCAAGATGGCGAAGGTGTCGGAAACGGAACAATCGAATTACCGCTACTAAAAATATCATAATAATACGGAATTAGCTAATACAATATTCTTCATAAATAAATAAAAGCTAACAGTATAGATAATTCAGTTACCACAGTGGTTTCAGATTTCAGTCAAATGTTCGCACTAGCGACGTTAATGGATCGAGCCACCACTAATTGAAAGTGTTTTATACAGTGCCCACTATTATATCTTACATGAGATTGTTACTCAGAACTAATGAATTTTATTTCAATGAGGTATGATTACATTCATGGGCGTACCAAGGTTTTTTGGTCAGGGGGGCAAGCGTACCTAGGTTCTTGGTTGGGGAGGGGCATTTTTTTTAAACTAGGTACCGCTCGTGAATTTGCCTTCCACGTTACACGAAGATACGCACACAAAATATTAAATATACAAAGGAAACAGCAGGAGGTAGCATATATCTATCTTATTACTATATATACATCTAGCTCAATCTGTATAGTTAACTGAGTTCTCAACCAGGGGGGCACGCCTCCCAAGGGGGACATAGAGAGATGTCAAGGGGCGCGCAAAGCGTTTGCATTTCCTTTTTTTTATTATCACTAAGGTGGTAAACAGGCAAAAAAACATTTATTATTTTAATTTTAACTTTTGTTTATTAGAATTAAAATAAAAGGCTTTTAAGTACATAATGTGCATTTATTGTATTTATTGTAAAAGTAAAGGGGGGGGGGTGCATGAAAATATTATTAATAGTCCGGGGAGCCTCAAGAAAAAAAAGGTTGGGAAACCCTGTATAGGTTTCTTTTCGTTTGGGAGATCTTTTCCCCCTCAGTACGCCCATGATTATCCATTTCATTCCTTAACATGTATCGCAGTGGTCAATGGTGTGCCATTCTGTACCATACAGTGTTTGTGTGAGAAATCTTTTTTTTTTTATTTGAACGGAGTAGCAGACGAGCATGCAGGCCACGTGGAATTAAGTGGTCGCTGCAGCCCGTGAACTACACACAACCTCATGTAAGCCTATTTGTGATCGTATGAAGTTGCTCTGCTACTCTCCGAAAGCTGATGGTCGCCTCATGAAGGTTTGGCCGGCAGCTGCACCTTTCCACCGAAATACAATAGAATGCTATCACCTATCCATACTTAATGGAATCCAGCCAAGTGGCTGGATATTAAAACAACATCCATACTAGACATAGACAAGCCATAGGTATGGCTTGTCTATGTTTGCCACAAATTAATACTTCAGTTGTAGATTCTCAGATAATAAATAATAATAAAAAATACAATTTTAGCTTTATTTGCATACCATACATTACAAATATCACAACTACTTACTTTTATATTACAAACTAATAATGCACTATGTTTTAATTTAATTACAAGGTCATTAAAAGTAAAATTTAGTATTTTAATTATATATATCATAATTAATGTAGCAGGAATTATTTGTAGCGAAAGAAGATTGATTTGAATTACCCATCTGTCATCACACAGTTTACTAACAACTTAATTTTAACACTTTCAGCGCGTTACAATACGTTTTTGAATTGTAAGCTACTTTACCACGGTGCGGGACTTAATTTTGTGTTCTTTCACTCAGTGCGGGAGCGATTTTGGGAAAGTTTCTAGCAGTAGGAAAGATACATATAAGTATATATTTATAACCTGGGCACTAATGTAAACAGAATATTATGTTAGAACAGTACAATACATATAAGTATTGTATGCACTGAGCAGTTATAATTCATCTTTAGTGTGGTACAAGTCAATTTTGACTTGTACTTACGTGTCTTGTACCGCACCTACCTATGGCAAGGTCATTTTTTCACTAGTGCGTACCGAGTTATTCAATCAGCGAAAGCATACAAATTTTGGTCACATTATTTTCGCATCAAAACAACAATGAAGCGATCAAGTATGGTCTTTGAAAGTGGAAAAATGCATAAAGATGATCAAAATATTTATTATTCAACGTGGTCAAGTTCAACAAATACTATTGAAGTGTTAGAAGTTTTAAATCCTACAGTGAAGAAACAGAAGCTAGAACCATTTGATGAAAATAAGAAACGTATTTACGTCAGCCTTAGTTTAATTCAGAAAATATGCAATATTGGATAATGTTTCATTGCCAGGGACTTCAAGCCAGTGATTGAAGCGTTTGTAATTCCTTTAAATTATAATTCACTCATTTGCTCAAATTTTAGTTACAGAGTTGTTAAATAGAGAATCATATCTCACAATTTACCATTTTCATGGTGTGCAAATTTACATATTAGTGATTCCTTTAGATCAATCACTAACCAAAGTTCATATAGTTGAACTATTGCGTACACCAACAACTAAAAGACAACACTCGTAATCTAATAATATGCATGTCAGAGATACTAAGCAAGACGTAGCAAAGAAAAAAAAATATATATCTGAATAACGTTTCACACTCATAGAATACTGAATACTCAAACAATTTCAATAAATATTTGATTTTGAAATTTGTATGTTTCATATAAGTATTCTATTTCCATCACTAGACCTTGTATACAAGACAAAATTATTTCTTCGTGTTTTCGATGCGTTACAAGTCAATATTGACCAATGATTTACAATTGATATAGTTTCTTAAATAATTACACAATTCAGTGCCTGCCTTAATAGATACTACCCAAAATTATAAGATTTGATAAACTGACAAAATTATAGGTATTTTTCTGAGGGGTCTCATACAAGCCATTAACAATATAGCACCAAAAAAATGTTGTTACAAGTCTTATTCGTAATGTAACGCACCCACAGCAAACCCCTAAAATCTGCTGCCGCGCTGAACATGTTAACTGTTAATAATGATAAACCATAAATCATTCTTATATCATCTACATACTTAATTGTGTGAAAAAGTTTGTGTAAATGACAATATACACTTAAAAATAACTTCATCTAAGCTATGTTTCAATATTTTTGAGTCTCTGTTCAGTATGACTTTTTTAAATAGGTAATGTGAAATAGAAAAAGTTTTGTAGTGGTATTGTGTCACAATAATAACAACAGAAAATACAAGAAATTGCCTCTCAAACAGTATTATGATAGATCCTCAAAATATCAAACACATAATAAATAACAAAGTCAATTTTATTGTCAGTGTTATGGTTAACCAAGAATTATGACTTTTAATGTTAACCTTCAAACTGTTTTAATCTATAATGTCTATTTGGCTTACTGAACAAGTTATGCATGGTTAAACTTATTCAGTAAAACCTTAATCATCCGAACCAATTGGGACCAAGGCTAGTTCGGATAATAAAAAATCCAGATAATTGAAATGTGAGTTTTTTGAGACGAGATTATAAGCAACTTACCAAATAACAGTTCCATACATATTTATAAAAATTATAAATACATATTTACGTTACAATTGAAATTGAGTTTTTTGAGACTAGATTATAAGCAACTTACCCAATAACAGTTAACAGAATTGAAATGGTTGTATAAAGTCGAATGCTTTTTTTAGTTTTTGTTTTTTCATAAAATTGTTAATTTTTATTGACGAACGGCTTTAATCTATTTTTGAGCAACTAAGTCTAGCAGCTTTGAGAAGGAGAAGTTGCGTTTGGCCACATTGTTCTTGTCTCTCGAACCATTCGAGACCCATCTCAAAAGCGGCAAATGCCTCCACATGCGAAGGTTCTTCGGTGCATCCAGCCAATGCTCGGATAATTGAGCGTTCAGATAAACCAAGACATTGTTCGGATAATTGAAGGTTTGGATGATCAAGGTGCGAAAATCAAGGTTCTACTGTAGTATTTTTAAGCTGCAGGTCTTCACAGTTTTACCCTAATTTTACTTTTTGGTAAGTTGTACGCCCTTTGGTTTAAGCCAACCTTTAATAATGTTCTCTTTTTCTTGCTGTTTGGCTAGCTGCATCTCCCTGTGTCTCCTCTTAGCAAAGTTCAGCTCCGAAGACATCTCTACTATCTGTTTAGCGTAACCTTGTTGTTGTAGCATCCTCAGTTTCTGTTTTTGCTGTAATTTACATATAAGACCAATAAGTAAATATTCAATCTATAGTATAGCCTATACTATGCCTGTCCTATATTCTAAACTAGTCTTCTGCCAGTGGTTTCGTAAGCGTGGACCTGTTTTATAGGTTCCCATAGGATATAAAGCATCTTATGTCCTTTCCCATGGTCCACTCTATCTGTTCTAAATTTTATTAAAATTGGTTCATTCATTTAAGCGGGAAAACGTAACAGACAGACAGACAGTTACTTTTGAATATATAATATTAAGATAAAGTAACAATAAAGTATTATAATGTATTATAATATTATAAAGTATGGATATCAATTAACAAATATAATTTTATTTAGATGAACTTTATTAAGTTTAGATTAATTAATTTTAAGAGATCTTATGATGATGTAAAAAATACTCTGCATGTTATTTAAATGTCTAGAGACTAGCATAATATTCAACATTGACAAATAACAAGAGGTTTCTGTTGTGAAACAATACTGTTGTATTCCAGTTGAAAGATGCTATTGTCGACCAGGACATAAGAAGATCATCCACTGGAGTTTTAGCACCAATGCATACAAACGTACAAACCACAGCAAGATTCAGGTTTGCTTGAGGTTAGTATGTGTATGTATGTATGATGTTTATGGGCTGCAGAAAATATATTGCAGCTAAATGTTTGAAATCTACAAGACCAAACATATTCCGATGCTGCTTGATACGGCATGCATAGGCGCTTTTGTGCAGCAAATAATCTTTTATTACAAACCAATAGCGGCGTGGGTCTGCCATCCAAAAAGGTGTAGTCCGGCCCGTCGGTAAGAATGCCTTCAGCATTCTTGTTTACGGGTAGGCCGCGTTCTTCTCGCCATTTTTGAATTTGTAACACAGTTGTACTACTCAAAGGACGAGCCAGCACTGGAATTTCAAAAATATTTGTTGGTTATTATTACATATAAAATTACAGCTCGACAATATATTATAAAAGTATTTGAACATACATACTCTTACTTTTAGAGTTAAAGTAGCATAAACCCCTTAACGTAATATAATTCATATTTCGATTTATTGTTTAAACTCTCTCTTGCTCTCTCTGTTGAAACAAATTGAAATTTATTACAAATGAAAATAAATTATTTCTAGGTTAGACTATAGCAAAAATTAATTTGACATTTGATTTGACTTGATTTGACAATTTTGATTTTGAATCGACATCGCACGATCTGTCTGTATTGCCAATGTCAAGTAAAAATAAGAGTTATTGACAGGTATGTGACATCAGTACCTTTGTTGCTCTAAGGTCTTCAATGACATACTAAACAAAATTCCGCCGGCTTTTTTTCCTCTCAGTGTACTACAAGTGTGTACAGACAGGCTGCAAAAGCTAAAGCTTTCAAATACAAGGGTCTAGGCTCCGAATATGATTTTGTCCCAGTCGGTGTCCCTTGGTCCGTGGGGTCCTAGCGCTAAAAAGCTTTTTAAGGAAATATCTAAAAGGTTAGTCGACGACACAGGAGACCGAAGAGCTGGCAGCTACCTCGGGCAAAGAATTAGTCTAGCTATTCAAAGGGGGAACGCTGCCAGTATCTTCGGAACCTTGCCTAAAGGGACTCCTTTTAATTATAGAATAATGAAACGCAGATATTGAATGGCTGCACTGCAAGGTTTTTATTTAGTGTTTAATTTCTCTATGGTTTTTATCTAATGCCGTACATAAAACGAATTAATAAAAAAAGAAGTCAAAATAAAAGTCATTTTTCCTACATTGCATTTGGCCAAAGGGGTGCGCGCGTTATTTGGAACTCCGTGCATTTGGCTTTAATTTTGGATGTGTATAAAGTTAAACAACCAATAGACGACAGACTCACTCTGACTCACCAGTGGCATGCCAGTGTATATCAGCATACAAATTCTTTCGTGTCAGCGGTGTCAGTCACCCAAATTTCATCCTACTCATTCGTATACTGTATTGTATTCAAGGCAGGCACTACACGTTGCGAGAAATCGTTCAGATTTCTCTGAACAGACCTGTTTCTTCAGATTTATAGCACGCAATCGCACGTGTGGATGGTAAATCGTTTGCGATAAATCTGAAGAAACCGGTCTGTTCAGAGAAATCTGAACGATTTCTCATAACGAACGTGTAGGACAGGTATTAGCATAAGAATAAATAATACATAGAACGGAAACTCCCGCTCCGGACGGGCTAAAGGTCACGATATTAGCCTACGGCCTACACGTTAAACAGAATACTAAGTTGGGCTGTCTCGGCCGGCGCGTCAATTACAATAACGGCGCCAAGGTGTTTGGTTGTACAAACAATTCAAAAACAATGCCATACTTGAGTTTTTTTAGTTTGCCCAAAGAAGATGCAAGGTAAGAGTAGAGTAATATTTTTTTAAATATTATTCCGTCTCCGTCATCGATATAGTAGTCCATGGCGGTGAAAGGAGATTCCGTTCTATGTAATTATTATTTATTCTTATGGTATTAGCATGTATTAGTCTCATTTCATTCGATCATTCAAATCAAAGCGTAGAGAGAAACTGCAAGCCGCAACCATAGAGAAATTAAAGCCCGTCACATCAAACCGTCATAGCCCGTAGATAGAGAAACTTCTACGTCATAGCCGCAACCGCAACCATAGCCATAAGAATAAATAATACTACAGCAACCATCAATCAGGCTGGGAGTTCTGGCGGGAAGTCGAAAGACATATTGTGCTCTTGTTTTATTTTCATTTAATTGGTGTATTTTTGAGTTATATCGGATAAAGTTGATGGCATTTTGTTTGATATAGGTTAATTACAGTGCACGAGTGTTTGTGAAATAGAATAACAGTGCTAAAATATGTTTTATCTGCTTGCCTCCAA
The DNA here is from genome assembly GCA_911387765.1 of Pyrgus malvae. Taxonomy (NCBI): domain Eukaryota; kingdom Metazoa; phylum Arthropoda; class Insecta; order Lepidoptera; family Hesperiidae; genus Pyrgus; species Pyrgus malvae. Next base: position 22,026,734 of record OU426960.1, read on the forward strand.
AATTCCATCGGACACGTTCTAGTAAAGTAGCCATCGCTTTACTTGAATGTCTGACTGACTTGACTGACTGATTACTGACGACTTAGTGACTTTACCTATTATTACTCGTACAGTTTCACCGAAACTGGCAAAAACGTGATGCAAAATATATACTTGACACTGGCAATATGCCGAGTTTGCGATGCCATAATTGAAAAAAAACATCAATTAATTACAGACAGTAGGGATGGCGATTCTTTCCAAAAAATATCGATTTTTAAATCGATTCACAAAAAAATCGAGGTCTAAAAGATAGATTTTTTTGGAAATCGATCTTTTTTTAACCGACTTCAAAAAAGGAGGAGGTCACTCAATTCGACCGTATATATGCTTTTTTTTATGATTTTCGCGGATAACTTTGTCGTTTATGAACCGATTTTGATGATTCTTTTTTGTTCGAAAGCTTAAACTTTCGAGGTGGTCCTATTGTCACCAAGTCAGGATCTGATGATGGGATCCCAAGGAAATCGAGGGGAACTCTCAAATTTTATAGCTCCACATAATAATGTGGAAATATCGCTAATTATGTTTAAACAATACAGAATATTAAATTAAAAGTACTAAAAAGAGTGAAACTATATAACTTTATAACAAAAACAAAACCGCCTTTAAACGGTAAAAAATAATATTGTTCAGTACTTCGCATTTAATACAAGTTAAATATTGTAATTAAACGATGACATATTAATAAAATCAGGGAATTCAAAAATAAAAATTATTTCTATTACCATATTAGATCAGGTATAAAACAAGACATTTATTTTCTGAATGTATTGATTACATTTAAAAGTTTATAAAATAGATAATAAAATATAGCTTATAGTTCCAAATGCTTAATATCTAAGCTTTTTAAAAACAATAGTCTGTTAAGTCTACTGGGATCCATGAGGTTCCGCTCATCACTTGTGATATTTGCGGCAATTGAAAAAAGTCGCTCACAAGGAACAGATGATCCTACGATACTCATATACAAACGTAATATTTTTTCTATCAAAGAGAGTCTAAGGAAACTAAACACACAGCCATCTAGCGATTATGATTATTAGAGTTTTTGAGTAATTAACCCTTTAACAGGCAACACTTTTATAATACGGGTTAGCGGTGGCAAAAAGTATCTTTGTTGAGATTGTATCATTTGTATCTGTATCAGTCCAAAGATTCGAATCAGTAAAGTGCTTCATTTCTATCATTTGCATCAGTGACTCTAAACTCAATTTATGAGCGCAAATAAATTAAATAGAAACCTTAATGAATAATTTTTATTGACCTTGTTTGGAGAATTAAGTGAATTATTTTTTTTGCATTAAATCGTAAATCTATAACTTATTTACAGCATCCCTATTAACACTAATGAAAAAAACGGCAAATTGTTTGTAAAGTAGGTTAACGATCGAGATGTTTACGTGATAACGTCCGCACAAGAAAATCTCCATTCGTTTGTATGCCGCTAGAGTGAGAGAGACGGAAGATCGGTCCACTCACTCGAACGCTATGCCAGCCTCCGCTTGTGAGGATTCCGCGTGACAAGTTTCACGGAATGACTGGCAGCGCTCGAGATGAGACGGGAGATCGGTCCGTCTCTCTCTCGTTATACCTGCGATCGCGCTCGTGAGGTTTTGGTGTGACACAAGTTTCTGAACATGTCACCCGACTAAAACGATTTTAAAGACGTTATCACGTCAAAAACTTTTAAAGTATTCACAATTAAACAATTAAATATAACAGTCTTTACTCAACAAAAAAACCGGTTTTTTCTTCCGCAAGCAAAGGTCAACTAAACAAAACAAACAAATAATAACGGCTTACAAGGCCATCTTTCCTCACGCGTACTGCGTGCGAAGGTGAGTTAGTGTTGCCGTCTTTCTTAGTCACCCACTAGTAGTGAATTAGTGACTGTGCGAACCGAAGCGCTCCGAAGTAATCATACTCACTCAATCGTGACGGCGAAAGCCGCGTGCCGATTGAATGAAACCGAGATGCAATTGTGCAAAAGATAGTAAAGATACATTTGAATCAGCGTTAGGGATTCGAATCAGTGAATCACTTTGAAGAAAAGACTCCCAGAGTCGTTTCCTTAAGGAGCGACTCACCTCTAATACGGGTACATTCAACTAGTTTTATGGTTTATACCAAAACAGAAAATATCGAATTTCGATTTTCAAGGGTGAAATATCGATTCTCGAATATCGATCTCAGATCGACATCCCTAGTCAGTAGTCTCAGTCATTCATTCAAGTTTGTGTTCTGTGCAGTGTTGCCAACTGCACCGTAATTACGGTAAAAACACCGTAATCAGTATAGATCTACCACCTACGGTAGGAATATAATTACGGTAGCAAAACACCGTAATACACATTGAAAATCGTAATTGATTAAACATTTTGTAGATGTGTTATGTATGATATAATTTCAAATATTTTTGCAAATTTGAATGTGGGAATGTGTTTATGTTGGGCATTTTGTCTCTACCACCGCAGCAGAGTGAATGACATTAAAACAATAACGGAATAAACTCCTGAAAAATCCATCAAACGAAATCTTTTATAGCAGCAGGCCATACAGCGACAGGGAAACATAAAACTGATTACAAACGTTTACAAAACAACGGTATGCACTCCGGAGTGCCGGCATAAGTGAAAACTTGAACGTAAAGTTGTGTATATTTGATATTTTGGAATGGTTAGGGAATAATTTCGCACGAATTACTTTAATTATCAGTATTATTTTTCATCTAGTATTTTCAGTAGGTTTTCATCTACTATTTTTATAAAGTAGATACTCACTCATTTTCTTTCACTATTAGATACTTCGTCACTTTTTTCATTAATAGCTGAACTTTGTTCAATGTCCATATTTTAAATACTTGCTATAAACGAATTTTACAAGTATAGACAGTCGAGCCATCATCAGCCGTCACCCCTCCGTCTTACGAATTTTCGATCAGGCCACGTGTCTTGACGCGCGTTTAACATCTCAAAAAAGTGCACAACGCCGCTTAAGAAGATTTCACTTCAAAAACTGCGTTGATTTTAATCCCAGTGACACTATGCATAAAAAAACATAATATAGATATGTATAAAAATATTTAAAGTATTATATTGTCTGATTCTGATTAAAAATATAGTTTATTTTCACAACTCTGACCTATAATTTGCTGCTAAATAAACAAGGTAATTTTACCGTAATTACAAATGACGACTGCAACATAATTTTGTAAAATTTACCGTATTTTTAGAGGAATTCTACCATCCGCTAGATTTCAGAGTTGGCAACACTGGTTCTGTGCAATGTGTGTGCGTGCATTGCACTGTTGCCAGATTGGGGGTTTTTTTCGCAATTTTGGGGAAAAAAATGACTCTAGGGGAAAAACTGGGGATATAGAATCTTTGGGGAAAATTTTGGGGAAAATATTGCCACGGCTATTTTGAGTTTGCCATTTCCTAACACTGCAGTAGAACGGGCGTTTTCGATTATGAACAGCGTCAAAAATAAATTGCGAAACAGAATGCATACGAAAATTGCTGATCATATTATGAGAGAGAGAAGTGCCATACAACACCACGGTGGGTTTACAAAATTTGAGCCAAGCTCTAGAATGTTAAGTTTATTTAAGTCCAAAAATGTCTATCAAACAGAAGATGAAGACAAAGTAAATGAAGTATTTGCTATTTTTAATGAAGAATAAAAAATTCAATGCTTGATCAAGTTTTTCATTCAAATTTTTTTCCTCAGAAAAATAAAAGCAGTTTTAATTTTACATTTATTTTTACTGGTGACAAAATGGGGGTTTTCTGGTTAAAAACGTATCATTTTGGGGAAAAATTAAAATCGATTTGGGGGATATCATAAAATTTCATCTGGCAACCCTGGTGCATTGCAGCATTCAAGTTTTCGTTTTCTGAATAAGCGAGCGCGATTGTGAGTGAAGTGAAGTGTTTATTAATTGAAGTGTTCAAATTGTGTCATAAAATTCACATTTACTATCACTGGAGTGCAAACATTTCGTCAGAAACTAAGGTGGGTTGCTGAAATACTCGTATAACCCTATTCATAAGAAAAATAAATGGATCGATGAGTTGCGCCATTTGGCAGTCTGGTACTTTCTATAGCATTCGATGTGAAAATCTTATCTGTAAGTTAACTTTAACATATGCATGCATACTCATTTCAAATACTTAAAAGAAAAGTGGGTAGAACAGTAAAGCTACTTTCAGCTTAAAAAATGTATAAGTAAGCTATGTATAACAAACCTGCTAATTTGTTTATACAAAACAAATTTCATATTGCATCACAATTCGTCACAATAATATTGACTGTGATCATACACCTAACTTAAGTTTTTGCTGAATCAAATAGAAAGTACCTACGTGAAGAAAAAACAAATTTAAAAATTGCTGGTATGTAATCATTTTGTTACATACCTTCACCATATTTTATACTTTATTAGTATCAGTTACTATAGAACCTTTAGAGTATACATTTTATTCTTATGAAATAACATAGGGACATAATTTAATTCATTTGTAATAAATAATTCATGAAATTTAACTTTATGGTTTGATCCATTTTTTACAAGACATTTTAACTGTATAATTACAAAAACTAATAAAATGTATTAAGTATATCCATAAGGGATTAATACTGGTTCTCTAATTTTAATTTAATTAATAATCAGTACTTATCAAATTATTACTGATATGAGTTAAAGGGTACAATTATTAAGTTAAAGGATACTGTACCAAATATTTTTTGAACCAGTAGCAATAAATAAGTTGGATCGGCTTTAGTAATCGGCAGCACGAATATCAAAGTGATTTTGGTCTTAATCGATAGGTAATGATTCCCGAATTACAACCTAGATTTGCTTTTTGCGAGGAGATGCGTAGTTTTTGAATAATCTTTATTTTAAATTTTGAGGTTAAATTCGAAATAACATGATAGAAAGAATAAGTTATATATTTTTTTAGGTTTGAAGATATTTTTTTTATTATTTTAACCTTATACAGTTAACTATTAAATTAGGCTTAGGCACCCGTTAGTTTTGAGTTGATTTTTATCCACTGATCTGAAATTAATATTGTTTTAAAAATAATTTGAGTTCTTGTTTTTGAGAATATTGAATAGAAATTGTGATGAATCAAACCATTTTCTCATAGGTTTTTAACATCACAGCTCATTTGTAATCAATGAACTAAATTTTTATTGATTTAAAAGGTAATAAAAATCCTTTTAACCTTTATAAGGTACGCTGTTGATTTTTTTGTGCATAGAGTTCAAGACCCTATTAATTAATGGCCTTTAAAGTTTAGTGTGTGCTATTTGCAATGCTTTTTTTTCAAATACTAAGTTATATCTTGTTTGTTACAGATAATTTGTGGAGCATTGTAAGTGCTGACAAATCTATACAAAACGGCCACAGACAAGCTTAACCCTACAGAACAAACAAATTACAACACAATGTGTATGTATATCTTTTCTTCTATCACATACTAAATTATTACTTTTCTTTGCTTCAGCATATAAATTTGGAGGATGTGGCAGAATCAAGGAGTATATCCGGGAGGTCTCTGAATTTTTATATATTTGTTGTCATGTTCTTGCCTTGTATATCAATAATACTACCTCCTGTTGTTTAAAAACTATCTACAAACATTAGTTGCTACTGTTGTTGTAATTAATTCCTTTTAAAAAAGAAGCTAATAGAAAGCATTTCAAAAAATGTTTTATTAAAATTTCTAAGTTTGATGTCTTTGTAAATGTCAAGCCCAATCTGTAAAAAAAATGAAACAATTATTTTCATAGAACTTGCCATCATTTTAGCTAATGTTTGTGGACAGAATAATATATGTTACAGGTCTAAAGTTGCCAGTTCCATTATGCCTATCATCAGATCTACACATAATTACTCATTTCACACACACACACATAAATACATAATGCAAAGAAAATGATGATACTGATGTTACAATTTTGTCTGAATTAGGATCAGGAAACAACTGCACATCTACTGCTATGCAGAAAATTATTTTAACAATTTGTAGTCACGGAGGCGGTGTGCTCTGGTCTTAAGGGATGTCTGGTTCATGTGTCAAGCTCGTCGACGGGGCACTATTAGGCTTCTTTTGACAGTTGAAGCCTCTAAAATGACCATATATGGTCATTCAACTGCCAAATGAAGCCCTTACCCATATTTTTTGTGCGGTAGCCCTGAATGTGCCGTTAGTTGAGATCATCTGTCTTAACACGGCGCTTACGATATAATTTCATTTAAAATAAATGATTACTGACTTGTCTGTACGTACAAGCTGTACAGCACAGCAGCACCAGAAGTATTGAGTAATCTGTAATTCGTGAAATTTTGTAGTGTATGTCCTGTCCTGTATAATAACTATTTAATTTCTTTGCTACCTAGTTGAAATTTTTTACTGTTATGTAAAAAAACATTATATAGTAATCCATATTATTATAAAGTATTTATTTTATTTTCTTTTGTGATGGAAAGTGACCTTACTTACGTGGTCATTTTCACGTGTATCGCAATTTATTTCTCTGAAATCAACTTCCTTATTTATAACACGTCAATAGCAAACAAGCAAAGTAATAAAATTCGTAAGTACTTTTTTATTGAGACAAAACAAACATACTGAAACCTAACCAATAGAATTATAGGTATGTAATTTATATAGCCATTCTGATATCAGGTTGGCGGCTCACTTTCTTTTAATTTTAACCGTGGTGTTTAAAAGGCACATTACTACAAACTTACGCACATTGTTCACAAGCATAAACCAGTACCATTTGAAGACTAACACCTGCCACTCTCAAACACACAATGAATGGGAAAATATGTGTGCTAACTGGTATCCCCGTAAGGCACACATTTACAGCATAAAAGTTGCTTCACTTGCTAGTATTGCGGTGCGGAGTCCTTACTTTTTTTACTCGTCCGTGTTTGTAGGTAGTAATGTGTACTTCAGAGAGACAAATCCATTGCGACAACTTTACACAGTAAAAATAAGTTACTCCCCTAAAGACTGTTATGGTCTACTCTTACATGAGATAAGTAGGAAATATTTGGAGAACTACAATTTTTTTAAATTTAAACAGATTCTGAATAAACCCATAAAAGTAACGGTTTTAAATATCAAATCTTGAATTTTCACTTTTCTGATTTCTTTATCCATAGACAAATTGAAAGCTACTCTGATTGTCATGACCTTTCATTACTATAATATAATATTATAAGTGTGAAAGTGTATTTGTTTGGCCTTCCTTCACGTCACATTGGATTGAACCTGTCGAATGACCTTTGTGTGTGGAGATAGTTAGGAGGTTTGAGAGAGACAGGGTACATTTTACTGCAGTAAACCTCGATCAACCCGCATTGGAGCAGCGTGGTGGAGTAAGCTCCAGGCCTCCCAAATAATGGGGAGAGACCCATGCCCAGCAGTGGGACGCAAAAAGGGTTTTAGCCAAACCTCATTTCCATGGGAAGATCCATTATTATGCATTTGATCCTTTCTAACGCAGGTGAATCTGCAAGGCACAGGTAATGATCCTATTAAATGTGGAGCCATCCATCCATCCAGTAGCCTTTAATCGTCCACTGCTGGACATAGTCCTTCCCTAACATTCACCACTCCATCTTGTCCTCCGCCCTCTGAATTCAGTGGCTTTCTGCTATCTTCTTCAGGTTCAATCCATTTGATCCAACCCGACTTCCCCATTGGTTGTCAGTCTTCCTAACTATATGGCATGCCCATTGCCACTTAAGCTTGCAGATTTTGAAAACTATGTTTAAGTGTACTAAGTACAAAAACCTTTGTCTGTCTATAGATTCCATCATAACTGATTGTGATTTGTAGAAAAATAGTTTCTGGCTAACTGTAAAAGGCCACCCATGTCTTAGCTTTGTGGAGCAATCTTGTTAGTGTTAATTTTAAACTAATTTATGGTTATTAATGTCTTTATTTGTACCTAAAAATGTGTGCTGTTTTCATTTCATTATGAGTCACTTGATTGAATCCTCCCAATATGATAAGATAATATGATCATGTCTGTATAGATAGATCTTTCTGGTAAAAAATCTGTGATAAAAATAATAACACAAACTGATAATTTTAATGGTAAACAGTAGTAAGTTAACTTTCTAGATTGTGGTATTTGATAAGAAAATGAATGAGATAGTCTGGGGATATTTAGATAGCTATAACTAATATTACTTTGACAATAGATTACTTCTGTGTGCTTGCTTCATGATGTAATTCTTAGTCTTTGTGTGATCTGTGTTGTATTGGCTTTTGTATGTATCTGTGAATCATATCTTCATAATCCTAATCTGTTAGCATATAAGGATAAAAAGTTATTGAACTTATGTCCCTGTTGCTTCGGTATTAAGAATAGAAAGAATGAAAGAAAGAAAAAATATTTATTTCATCTTAGGAATACAAAATATTCGCTTAATGAATGTCATTTTTTTCCCGGTCATCGCCTTTAGGTGCCCGTTTGGGCTAGATGTTGAGCTGAGAGAAAAAAGTTGAAAAGCACTGTTGAAGAATTTGTGAATGTTTTTCCCTGTATGAGTGGGATGGTAAATAAATTGACAATGTAAAATCAAGCTGATAATATGTAATGTAATGATGATTCATAATAATTTCGTAACTATCTCAAATAGCTGGGGGAATTTCTGAAGCATAATAAAATTATATTGTGTTATTGTGTTGTTACATAGATAGCATTTATCATTTTCCTTATATCACTTATGTCAGTGTCTACTGGGCACTGTCCAGTGATTTTTTGTTATCATTTTCTTCCACATCACAGATGCCAAGGAACAATTTAGAAGTAAAATACGGTTAGGAATATAGCCACAGACAAAATACATAATAGCACAGGTAATATAGCTCGGAAAAGCGTGAGATTTTTCTAGATATTATCTATGTCACGGAAACCTAAGAAGACCACCCATTATTCAGCTAGGTGTTTATAGTATTAGTATTTATAGTGTTTATAGTATTAGTACCACCAAAAACATTTTTTTTCATGTAACATATTGCCATACGAGACCATATGTCTTGCACTGTCAAAAAATTATCAGATGTCATTTAGAGCCAAGCTTCTAACTCTACACACCCTAACTTGTCGACCCGTGTGGCGCAATGGTTACCATGCCGAACTGCCAATCGGAGGGCCCCGGGTTCGATTCCCGGCGAGGCAAATATTGAAATGAGTTTTAATTTCGGTACTTGGTCTGGGTGTTTGTGTTCCTGTCTTTGTGTATGTCCATGGTACCCACGACATCCTAGTGTGGGGCTATGAGTGTGTAGCGTTATGACACTTATGACTCTACAAGGTCTAACTTCACAAACGTTATCTATCTATCTACTAGACTTTCCACCTTAGTCAAATGGAAACGTAGGTTTCGTTACTGAGGAGTGTGTGGACATATTGTCATTAACTAACATTAGTTTGCTGTTGCGAGTGTTGCGACAGATTTTACGTCAGCTTATAATGACTCACGTACTACGTCACACCATCGTATATGTAACTTCCTGGCATTCAATACTTTTCTCTTCTCAGAAACCGGTTTAATCCATATAAGTAGTTTTATTTTAGAACTTGACTCATTAGAATTTTTATCTGTAATAAATGTCTGCGTCGGATTTTTTTTTTAATTAGTGGTACAATAGGTACAAGTACATGTTTCGTAAGTAGATGTTACACTGGGCTTCCTGGCAATCTTCACAATAAGAATAATCCTATACTTTTTTGCGCAGCATTTTTGTAACAATGAATGACTTTCAGCATAGTATTGTTTTTTAAATGTTTATTTTCTTTTCGTATATTTTTCAGTCAATAGTGGACTATTTTTTCGATGACGTTTTTTTTATTAATATTATTAAAGAGGTGGTACATATTGTTTTGGCTAAATATGTATTGGTTGGCTATGGTTATTGGCCATGGCGACGGGTCATCACACTCAGTTGAAGCAACTTGAAATTAATATTGAATTTTCGTATTAAATGAAAGTAAATGTTTATTAAATAAATAGTCGTCATCCGCAAAAAAATGTGGCTGAATGGCCACCCATCCTACTTTTGACCGCACTCGACATAAAATAAAATAAACTAAGCTAGTTTTATTGACACCCACCCATCCTTCTTATGACCGCTCCAGATATAGCTGATTTTCCACCCATCCTACTTTTGACCGCACTCTACTTTGTTTAGCTTTATTGGCACCCATCCTTTTCATTATGCTGTGTTTAGTTCCTGTCGTAATCGTGTCTTTTGTGCATATTACTTGTACGAATACGATGTTTCACATCTACCAGGCTTCCGATGACGGCTCACGGTTTTTTGTACTGAAAATAATATTATTCGCAGCACGGCAAACTGCCATTACTGTATTATTTACTAGCCTTCCGCCAGCGGCTTCGCCCGCGTGGACCCGTTTAACACTACAGTACACGCGCGGCCTACTATAGTAGACCACGGTAACTTTTTTTACGATAACTTCTTAACTAAGCACGCTAGAAACTAGTAATTCCAGGTAAGCCTCGTTAAATATATTTGTGTCAACATCAGTTTACCGCACAACCCCTGCGCCTACGGAAGTGTAAGAAATTTAGGGTCAAAACTGCGGGCCTACTAAAGTAGTCCGCGCGTGTATTGGTGCACCAAAATCAGCAAGTACGATTTTTTGTAACACTAACAATATAAACAAATTTCGTATTATTTTTATTGTTTTTATTCGTCTATATTAAATATATATATTAGTTACTAAGTTAAAATGTATATATTATATCATATTTCGTTTTAAATAAGCTTGCAATGTACGTTCGGATGGAATTTTGCAACTTAATTTTAGAAGTAAATATCTCCAACTAATTGAGTTAAAAAAAATTACACACGTTTGGATTGGTTTAGATGCGGCTTCATCACGTACAGACCCAACAAGCCACATTAATTCGGGATAAAAAAAATCATGGTGTTGGACACATCCATATGTCTACTATTTAAGATATATGTTGGAGCCCAACCAGAATGTCCATTTCAATCTAATGAGGTAAACGACGTTATTCATAGAGTACTGGATCCACTTTATGGTTTGAACTATAATGTTTATTTTACCAACCTTCCTCCGGCTAGAGATCAATGCGTTGGTAATGTCCAACCAACACCGGTATCGAAAAAATTGTCAGACGTAACATTCTGTACGAATTATCTTGCAATCTACTAAAACTGCTTTTGATACGCTTTGATGCACTTTTGGGCAGCATAACTCAAGAATTTCAAGTGTCGCACCATGATTTGACTCCAATAATAGGACTGGTTGGTCGATGTGCGCTCTCCACGAGGACCCATAAATTGGTCCACAAAAAAGTGGTGCAAAACTTGCAACAAATGGATTTGCCCCGATCACCATATATCCTGAATGCTACGAAAATAATGAAGATAGTAATGAAGTTCAGTTTTAAGTTAAAAAAAAACACATTGATATCAGAAGTGCCATTTTTGTTGATTTTTCTTAGATATTTACTAATTTGTTAATTTTTAATGTTTAAGAAAACTGTTTCTAAAATTTTAGGTTGTAATAAGTAACTTAAATAAACGTTTTTTATATTTCATCCATTGTTTTAAACAAAATAATTAGTTATATTAAATTTTATGACATTTTAAAATGGCCTAATATAGTAGGCCACGCGTGTACTGATGTAAAACAAAGGGGCGCGTGTACTCTAGTGTTAATGGGTCCCTGTAGGATAAAAAATAGCCTATGTGCTATTCCAGACTTCATTGCTATATTAAAACCATAGGCGTTTAGCCAATTGCTTCAACCGCGTTGACCCTATTACCCGTTTTCACGTAGGAATGAAGCATTTTCCCGCTGTAAAAGTAGCTTATGTTACTCAGGGTGAATGTAGCTTTCTAACGGTGAAAAAATTTTTGAAATCGGAACAGTAGTTTTTGATTTTATTCATTACAAACATACAAAAATACAAATCTTTCCTCTTTATAATGTTAGTATAGATGAGCAGTGTAACAGTTGGCAGGGGTTAATATACTTATTAAAGTATATATGTATCATTATTGTTAAGTTCCATATCACTCAGCCACTTAAAGCATACAACAATTTCCTTCTTCCTCTCCATTATACCTAATATTATAATAATGGATACTGCTACAACTAAAGGATAGTTGAGTTTTATAAATGGGATTACCAGATTATATCTTAATGACTGTTTTAGCGTAGGTGATAATGCAGAAACCTAAAAATGATCTTTAAAACAATGACTTAAAGTGCAAAGTTGTTTTCTGCAAGAAACAGGCACTGGCCTCCCTCACACACCGTTTAAAATAGGAAATCAGAAGATTCGTAGCGTTACATACGTTTAAAATAGGAAATAAGAATATTCGTAGCGTTACATAAATTGCATTTTTATATGAATCTTGCGTAATTTTAGTCTCTTGAATATTACGAGTAAGTTATAGATATTTCAACTCAATTGTGCGCGCGGCGTTATGTGTGCGTGGGCTAGTAATTATGCAGCTTTAATTTGTGTGACAGTGACGCGGCCGTGATCGTCCGAGCAACTTCACTGTACCTCTTGTCACGCACACAAAGTCACTGTGTATATACAGGTTTACCCACACATAGCGCCGCGCGCACAACTGAGTTGAAGTATCTATACCACGTTTTGGCTTGTAAGTAGGGTTGCCAAAAACACATATAATATGGTTTGGATATGAAAAAATATTTTTTTTGAAAAAAAAAAGTATTTTTCAAATGTTTTTACTGCTTTTTTATATTTTTTTGGATTTTCGTGTGCTTTTAGCACACGTTAACAATTTTTGTTATCTTTAAATGTTTCAAAGCTTGTTGGACAATCAAAATTTTAATAAATAAGAAATTCGTTTTTAATTTCGCCACTTTAGATACATTACTGAAAAACTCTCTCAGTGAAAGCTGAAGTAGCGGAAACGTAGAGTAAATAAGAACCGTTACTTTTAAATAGTTAAGTACCCATAATGAGTATTTTGTTACGCATCACAGTAAAGGTAAAAAAAAAAAATATTCACATACTTTATTTGTAAGCAAAAGTATAAAGTACCTAAGTATAATTACTAAAAATAAAGTAGGATACGTTAATATAAAGTATGGTTGGCAACCCTACTTGTAAGAGTATCCAGTCATGAGACGCGGCAGCTCATCAATCTGGTAGTAAAGGAAAAATCGATAGACAGGGAGACTCAACGGCGCCTATTATGTATAATATTATTATTTATTGTTGTATATTTACCTACACTACTGGCGAAGTGGTTCGCCTGTCGTAACTAGTGCCGTAAATGGGCCACCGTGGCCTATGGATAAGGTGCAGACCGAAAGGCGGCTGGTACGTAGGCAAACAAAATGAAAAGCTTAGACAAATATAGTGTCTGGCTTGGGCTATAGTGGGAGAAGGATATATACTTTTTAATACAGTTGCTCAAAAAGTGACGTATTGCAGGGACGTTTAGCGTGCGGGAAGTGGGCTATTACACACTCGTGCTTTTTCTTTACCTTTTCCGCACTCTTGCGTTCTCTTTCCCAACTGTCAAAATAATGTCTATTAAAAAGAAAAAGAAAACCAACCAAGTTTTAGAAGTTTTTATGATTATGATTTTATGATTACAAATAATTCTAAAAAGAAGCTACTAATTTGTTTCAATATCAGATTTAATGATTTGATTCAATGAGTTAGGTTAGGTTGCATTTCATTTCATCTCATTAACATTTTCATTTCATATCAATAAAAATTTTCTACTGAAGACTAGGCTGTATGGGCATAGTTCCCTTTGCCTACCCAGAATGGGTGAAGAAAACAAAAAAAAATCTCTGCGTATCTATAGGTATTCTTTTAAGGTTGGCGCCATTTTTCAAAAATATTGTTTGCGAGTTTTTATTAATTTATTAAATTGCTTAATTTTTTCGCAACTGTATTAAAAATAGTCGTTCAGTACACGTGCGGAACCGTCATTGGAAGGAGTTCCGACTGTCAACCCTCACCTTCGGCTGCGCCTTGGCTCGGGTAGACATTTGTCGGAGCTCCTTGCAATAACAGCCTTTCCGCACTTGTAATGAAATATACTATTTCGCACACTCGTCATAGCCCATAGGTATTCAATCTTCGCCAACTGGATTAAAATCTAAGAACCAGTTTTATTATACGGATGACCTTGCTGGGGTTTTTGTAACAAACAATATTCTTAATATAGATGTTGTGAGTATTGTATGCCATTATCGCGATAAATTTAAGTTTTTATTTCATAAATATATTTCACTCTCCAGCCTTTCTATCTCCAGTATCTCCACAAACAAAATTCATTCCATAAGATCACTCCAATGCGACGTGAAAGAAGGACAAACAAACACACCTTCGCATTAATAAAATATTAGTTAATTAAATATACAATGTACACTTTGGGCGAGCCAAAATTTAAGAGCCCTCTTTAAACCAGCACACGCGTTTTTTTGGGTAGTTGTTTCAGATTGTGGTCAAGGAAACCTTATTCGTGAAACCAATAACATATCTGACAATATCCGTACATGGTAGTCGTGGTACCTCTCCAAGGCGTGTGAATTCAATTCGTAATTGGTCACCATAGTTGACTGACCTATATTTTGGCCTATATTTTTATGCACTATTTTTTCTGATAAATTAGAAATTAAAAATGTTTTATTAATCTTCTATAATAACTCTGTCCTTTAAATTCTGATGGTATTTCATGTCCAAAAAATTTTTTTGAATTAGAGAAAAAAAATTGCAACTATCAATATTTTATCAGGCACACTTGACCCAAAAAAATTATTGTAATATACCTATCGGGAGAAAATGGATCTTATTATTATTGTTATAAAATAATATTATTCATAATTAAAACTATTCCTTTGAATGTGAAATTCAGACCTAAATAACGAGCATTCTGAATAGTATCTCGATTCGGACTTAGCTTAGTTTTTTTTTATTATTGCAGGTACCTAGTTCATTTTGTAAATAGACCAATAGCAGTTTATTCAGTGTTTTGACAGGAGTTGTAAACAATTTTATTCATGGAGATTTGTAATTGATAAGTTGTAGAGGCAGGTTATAGGCGAGAAAGTATTTCAGTTAAGATATATTTTTAAAACACGAAGTGTGGGCGATGAAAATCGATTTTCCCGTGTCCTTGGCCGTGTGGTAATGACTTTCCTCAATAAAATTTCTATGTCCACTAATTCTTGGTAAACGATTTCAACGGTTATTTTTATCTTGGTCAGTTTTATGAGTAGGTACCAATATTTGTATTAGGTTTTGGTTGGGAAGTCCCTGTAGCTTCGGGATTAAGAATAGAGCTACGGTATTCCTTGCCTGATCGTAAGAGGCGACTAAAAGGGGGCTTCCGGGGTTGTGGACGGTGTGAGTGGGAGCTCGATCCGTCCAACCAGCAGCCCCGGGAAGGGCGGCGGTGTGTGCGTGGCCGCATGTCGCTGGAAGTATCGGAAGGTGCAGAGAGCACATCTGCTCTCCCGAAGATGGGCCCGTTCTGGAATGTCGCGCGTGGAGGACACCGGTGCGTTCCGCTGGAGATCCCGGAGTCCTCCACAAGCGCAGAGGCAGCCACTGATGGGGTTTTAGTGTGGTCAGATCCCACATAACCCGGTACGAATTACTATGAAAATATTACGGTAAATAGGCAATCCGCACTTGGTCAGCGTGGTGGACTATGGCCTAAGTCTGTCTCACATCCTATATATTATGCCTTTACGTTTACGAATATGATAATATAATGAGAAATGAGAAGATTTGATAAAAATAAATAAATAAATCAGTATTTAGTGGTTAATTTAGAAAAAAAAGTATTTAGTACTTAATGAATTCTAATTATATTATTTGCCCTCCGTTTCATTTGTTTACTAATACAAGAAGATTATTTTTACAAACGTCTTTTTTGTGAAAAAACAGCCTTTTTGTTTCACATGGGAAATGAAAGGAAAAAGAATGCCGCGACCAATGAGAAACTATGTAAACGTCAGTACATAAATCTCGATGGCCGCGACCTGAGTGCCTACACTGCCTACCATAGAACATTATTAAGAGAAGTAGAACGGCAATAATACGCCGTTTGTATGAAGACTGGTGTCGCCGATCAAGCCCCGCCTTTCACCTCCATTACATCTGTACTTAAATAAATACGAAGCTTACGCACATATTTGCAATTTCAAATCTAGCCAATCTTAGCGCCGCATAATCACGCGATTTCAAATGAACGAATCAGACCCAAGCACGCACACAAGCACGCATATTGTAGCACGATCGCGTGTTTCTGTAGAGATTTTGGAATTTTGAGCGTTTGCTCAAAATTCCTTGGCGACGTCTGCCCCGCCCACATTTCCATTCTAACTTCTGTTAATAATGTTCTGTGCTGCCTACATTGTACGCCCCGGTCCAAGACTGAAGAAATTCTAGCAATAGTATAATATTCATTCAGTAGCAGAGACTACGCTAATATTATAAATTCGTGAAATAAAAGACTATCTGGATAGGTAGGTAAAGATACTTCAACTGAGTTGTGCGCGCGGCGCTATGTATGGGTAAACCTGTATATACACAGTGACTTTGTGTGAGTGACAAGAGGTATAGTGAAGTTGCTCGGACGATCACGGCCGTGTCACTGTCACACAAATTAAAGCTGCATAATTACTAGCCCACGCACACATAGCGCCGCGCGCACAACTGAGTTGAAGTATCTTTACGCCCCAGATGCCGAAAATGTGACAGGCGGATGCAAACTTTGAGGCTCTACTATAAGGCGCTATCGTCCGAGGTATCGTGTATTTTTGAGGGATCATTTTGTGAAAGTTAGGATTATAAAGGGTTTTATATCGTAAATAGCACTAGGTATATAATACCTGTTCTTGATCACTTTACTGTAGAGTCATTCATCCACAAAGAGGAGGTCAGAAAAGGTATAAAGTAAGGTTAGAGTAGAGCCTCTGACCACCCATACGTGTATTGTGTACCACGAATATACACATATTTTGCCACATTAAGTCCACCAGGATGAGAAATTTCTGTTTGAAAAATCCTTCTTCGGGTACTTCTTTGGTGAGTTTGTTTTCTTCTCAATGTTCAATATTATTTCTTTGTTTCTCGATTTTTGGCTTTAAGAGGCCGTATACGAAATTTTGCCGATTTCGCTGATTTCCCTGATTTTACACATGAGATTTTGCGGTTAAAATACAACATATCCATAAGTTTTATTGCACAATATGACTGGTCATTTCAATAATAAGCTATTACATTTGCCACATTTTTATTTTTATTCCTTTGTTGTGCTTATTAGACCTGAAGACGATGACAGTTTTGTGAATTTTTGCTGTAATGGGTACAGAATGTTACATATTTCTAGATCATTATGAAACCTCAGCGGATTGAAAAAAATGCTGTGTATTGCTGTAAGAATCGCCTATAAAATGTGTGTGTCACATTTTACCACTCTCATACAAAAAACTAGTAAAAAAATATTGAAATTAGTCAATTTTAAGAGAAAATGGGCCAGACATTGCATTTAATTTCGGCCAATTGGAACAGTCATTCATAAAATTTAATAGACACAAATAAACTTCAGTTCATATACAATCCGTTTTCTGAAAAACATAATCAAATTGTGAATAAAAATTTGGCATTAATAATCTTTTAAAGTAACCTAAAACTCGCATTATAATACTCGACGCAAGCTACGAGTCAGGCAGACCGCGCCAAGCGCTTTCAGAGAGTGGACATGTCGCTCTGCGCCACGCGGCGCCCTGGACGTCGCACAAGTTCGTAGCAATGTTAGTTCGATGCTCCGACTACAGAGCGGCGTGACTACAGCGCGCAGCGTATGCTTGACACTTTGAATAGCTAATAATTTTAAATATGTTGTGATGATTTACCATCTTCCTTATACAACAAGTGATAGGGTAGTAAAAATTCCATTGTTAATTGTTGTGTATCTCATGTAGAAAAGTATGTTTACAAGCATTTATAGCTTGCCGTGTTAGTAAGGTTGTTAGTGTTAGGGCCTCTTTCACCACCTTCAAGTAAAGTGACAAGTACGCTAATTGTCGGTTAAAGTCACCCGTAACTTCAATTTCCATTTCACAATGTTCGAGTAGCACTAATCATATGATAAACTGACCCGTACTCATAGCTTTAACTTGCCAATTAACTTTACTTGGGACATAACTAATCAACACTTTACTTGAAGATGGTAAACGAGGCCCTTAGTTAAATATTGCAAGCTAAATTTGAACCACTTTCGAGAGTCTGATTGAGCTGAAGTTCGAAATACACTTTTATTTTAAATGACAATATAATTATTAGTAACATTTTCGTTAATTCAATATGGCTGCTGCAGCAAAATGATGGATCACATATTTTTTGCACAAAAAGCCACACAATATGGGTATCAAATAAAAGGGATTAATTTGTAGAATAAAATACATTATAAAAAACTAATCCAAGATGGCCGCTATCCCAAAATGGCGGATAACATTTATTTGTGCAACCCTATGATATGGGTATTAAATAGGAGGGCCTAAGTTGTATAATACAAAACAGCAGAAAACTATTCTGTTTATGTAACTCAGTATCATATAATTTATCCTAATTAAACTTAAAAACTACTGTTCCGATTTCAAAAATTCTTTCACCATTAGAAAGCCACATTTACCTTGAGTAACATAGGCTACTTTTTGCCGCGAGAAAATGCTTCATTCCTACGTGAAAACGGGTAATAATGTCAACGCTGTTGAAGCAACTGGCTAAATGAAGCCTTGAAAAGCACATAGGTCATTTTTTATCCTATGAGAACCCAAAAAAACGGGTCCATGCAGTCGAAGCTGCTGGCTGAAGGCTAGTAGCTAATAAAATGGTTTTATTTATATGTCACCATTTGGTCAGAATTACAATCAGTCTGTGAGTAATTATTATAGCTATCTATAATATAAAAATGAATCGCAAAATGTGTTGGTAAGCGCATAACTCAACAACGCCTAGACCAATTTGGCCAATTGTTTTTTTTTAATGTTCGTGGAAGTTCAAGGATGGTTTTTACGGCGAGAAAAATTCGGAAAAACCATAAAAACAGCCCTTTTCTTTTTCCCATACAAATGTTTTCTAACTAAAACGTAGTCAATTTGAGCTTTATTGCTATTGTATAAAGTTCATATTAAATTACAAGCACTCACTGTTGTCTAAGCAATGTAGGTGTGTTCCTAACGTCAAAGATCATATCTATCAAAACAGTGTGCGTGTGTGCGTTGGAACACAGAATACATCGTTGGAGGAGTTTAATGTCGCATAGCATGATGTTATAATAGCTTATAGCCTTCCCTAATAACTGGACTATTCAACACAAAAATAATTTTTCAATTGGAACCAGTAGTTTCTGAGATTAGCGTGTTCAAACAATCAAACATCCACGCGGACGAAGTCGTGGGCGGCCGCTATCCCTAATAATATTATAAATTCGAAAGTAACTCTGTCTGTCTGTCTGTTACGCTTTCTCGCTTAAACTAATGAACCAATTTTAATGAAATTTGGAACACAGATAGAGTGGACCTTGGGAAAGGACATAGGATGGTTTTTATCCTACGGTAACCTATAAAACGGGACCACGCGGGCGAAGCCGCTGGCGGAAGGCTAGTTTGAAATAAAAATGATTAAGTGTTACATTGAGTGTTATCTAATCTACTTAAAATTAAAATGTAATAACAAAATTATTACTTAAACAATATTAATTAAAACAACTCGTCATAACGTGTCTCAATTAGGCTCCGTCCCTATCCGATACTATCCGAAACTATTATTTCGGATTCGGTTACGATTACGAATAATTTTTATATCGGATATCCGATAGTTTCCGTTACGGTTACGGAGCTCCCTAACATCCCTGATAATTATAAAAGAAACAAAAACCTCGACTGTGGAGTAAAAACTAAAAAGAAAGAAACAAGCTTTGTAAGCTATATTATCATAAATTATTTTTGAAAATAGAAAAATTAACAACCAGTATCCATTTAAATTTTACTTGGCTTCTTGGAAAATATCCATTGATTGAAGAATGGGTCCCACCCGACTGTAAATTCTTGACTCCAAAAATAATAATAATTGTACTGACATTATATTATTATCGTAAACACAGATCATAACTACATATTGATGAGTAGAAAATGTAAGTCTACTATTCTAAATCTAATTGTATAAGAATAAGCAATTATTTTTTCTTTTTAGTGCAATTTCATTTGTTTTGGAATAGTTTTCTTTTGTAGTCGGTTTTTTTTTTTGTTAAAATTTTTGTTTATTTTTTGCATTTTAGTAAAATTGATGTATACTAACTTATTTGTTTGAATGTGGGTAGGCATACTAGACGTGCTGTTCATTTAAGACAGCGCCGTTTAAATGGAACAGTTAACAGTTCTACCTCAGATTTCAACCTTACTGTAAGCTGTTAAAGAGTTTCATTGATCATCAAATTCAATTACGACAATTACTAGTCTATAAAAGATTCGATCGAGTATCATTAATTTACTCCTACGAATTGAAGAGTCCCGTTATTTTGTCATGGATCCCTTAGTCGGAACCTAACCAAACTCTTATTAAACTACTCTTGAAGAAAAAAAATACAATAAAAAAAGAATCATCATAATCGGTTGGCGTGATATTGAGTTATTAGTCCATTTGTAGAGCAGCTACTTAATGCAAATATGGTTTTCGCATGGATACCATTGTCAGAACTGGACCAAATTAAAATGGGACCTTACGGGAAGTATCAGCTTTGAAATAAAAAAAGAATCATCAAAATCTGTTCATCCAGTCGAAAGTTCTGAGGTAACAAACATAAAAAATATACAGACGAATTGATAACCTCCTCCTTTTTAATTGAAGTCAGTTAAAATAAAAAAGTTTCACAGACACACAGGCAAGTTCTTCAAAAACTACCAATTCCGTATTTTTCCTTTTATAATTATAATGACTATTAAAATGTTTTATCTCAAAACAAAGCAATATCATTTTGTGTATGTTATACTGAAAGTATTTATGTATTTTATGTATTAAGTAGATATGTTTTTTTTTGCGATATAGGTATTTAATGAACTATTCTTCATTTATATTTTCTTCTTCTACCTTCACAATACCTAATGTTTAATGCACCTTCCACAGCTCCACACCAACGCCACGGGTTGGCTGGCAGATAATACCATTAGGCATTTAGTCCGCCCTTTGTGCTTATTTTATAGTGTAATAAAGAATAATTAAATTAAATTAAACGTACAGATTTTGCTTATCTACAGATTTATTACATGTATAGATCATTACTTGTACTACACTAGTAAATGCTTAGTTGTGTACTATCAGACTTTTTATTCTAATTGACAAAAAACAACTGAGGAAAAGACACCGAAGAAAGTACAAAGTATCAAAACCGTTTAATCGTCGTACCAGCCTTCGACGATTCCGGACTCACACAAACCCGCGACCAAATGCTCCCGCTTACGCCGTGTGCCTTTCAAATACCTAATCTGGCCCGTTTCGATTTCGTATACGGCCTCTTAAGATTTGAGTTGTATTATCGTTTCATTATCACGGTAAAAGCTTGCATTGGAGCATCATAAGTGCAGTTGTATCAAGCAGCTAATTTTTCTTTTCCGTTCCATTTCAATAGGTCATGAACTCATTTACGCGCCTCTTGTGAGCTATATTTAGCGGTGCCTGAAACGATACGTCAGATACAGGCGAATCGACCCAAAATCTTGCTTGTTCGTCATATATGTAGGTCTACATATTCGTTAAAATTGGTAAGACTTGATATTACAACTGGCAAGGTTTCCTACTAACCTATCCGTTACTTTCCGACTAACCTATCCGTTTCTGGCGTGAAACGGGCGCAGTAGTGGTACTTTCGATGAAAAGATTCATCGGAGTAGCAGCCACAGCTCAACTGCATACGAAATCAGAGTGTAAACACATCCTCTGACTTTCTTGAGGATATGTCCAGGGGCTGCAACGACCACTAAATGTAAATTCTTTAGTCATTAAAATAGGCATGTGTGTCTGGTCATATCTGCACATTTTTTCATACCTACACATAATTATCTCTTTCGTGACAGTAATGTGATGGGTGCCAGATCTTGTAAGTGAAAGTATTCTCTGCCGTAGAATTCGAAATAAGCAAAAGGCAAACTTTTCCATATTACATACTAGCTGTGCCCCGCGGTTTCACCCACATTAGAAAGGATCATTAGCATGAAGTCAATATATTCCGCAGATTTCATGTGTTCTAATTAAAACCCATACTTTAATTTTTTCCTACGCTGATCATTTTTATTTGTAATAGCGGCCGACCGCGACTTCGTCCGCGTGGACTTTGGATTTTGTATGCGTAACGTGGAAAGCAAATTTACTGCGGTCCGGTACAATTTAAGAACCTGGGTACGCCCATGAACCCAAATAATCGTTGTTCTGAATGAAGTTCAAATACTCGACAACAGATGGCGCCACTATACTTAATTTCCAAGTTGAAGGGTTGGAAAAGACCTTATATCTTTAAAAACACGCCCTTTAGGTTAAAACGGGAACTTTCTTGTTCGAGGGGGGATAAAGGACTATCACACTATATAAGTCCCTTTATCGTGCCGGGACTCCTTTTTAAGTTTTATCGGCACGCACATTTTATCAACTTAGTTTTATTATATACCTATAATGATTTGTGTTTTTTATACGTATGACATTACCCAAAAATCTAATAGTACAGGATATCCACATAGGGTTGCCAACCATACTGTTAAAAACAGTATTATACTGTTTTTCACTACATTATACTTTTTACTGTTGAACAAAAATAAAGTATACAAAATACTGTTTTCAGTATCAACATCTCGGACGAACACTGTTAGCAGTCGAGCGTTTCAGAACGAATCTGTCAAATAATACCTAATATTAGCTTCAATTAATTTAATAAAAAATGTGCTACTTATTTATTAACTAGCCTTCCGCCAGCGG
Organism: Pyrgus malvae; assembly: GCA_911387765.1. NCBI lineage: Eukaryota > Metazoa > Arthropoda > Insecta > Lepidoptera > Hesperiidae > Pyrgus > Pyrgus malvae. The sequence goes on from OU426960.1 coordinate 22,049,841, forward strand.
CTTCGTCCACGTGGAACCGTTTTATAGGTTCCCGTAGGATAAAAACCATCCTATGTCCTTTCCCAAGGTCCACTCTATTTGTGTTCCAAAATTAAATTTCATTAAAATTGGTTCAGTAGTTTAAGCGGGAAAGCGTAGCAGAGTTACTTTCGAATTTATAATATTAGTAGGATAGTAGGATTAATTGAGGTAAGGTTTATGAAGCTTTTAAAAATGACTAAATTTATAAGTTGCGCGTGAAGCACTAAAAATACGTCTTTAAAAAATTAAAGAATTAAATACTGTTCATTTTTGTAAAATACTGTTTATTTTCCTTCTCAGACCTAAATATACTTTAATGCTTGTAAAAAAAAGTTGGTCACCAACCCTATATCCACATCAAAACGTACAAATAATTACACGTAGTACCTATTGTTCTGTGGTATTATGACGTCATCGCGTCATGCACATTGTACCACATACTTGATCAAGCCGCAGCCTTCAAACAATTTCACTGAATAATAATATAGAGGTAGGTAGTGTATGGATGTGCCACTTCGCACGGTAATCACAAATTATGTTTGTTTACTAAAGATTGTCCGTTCGTATATATGTATACTATCGACTATATAGTGACAGGTTCTCCTAACTGATTAACACCTATTACACAACCACATCCTTGCAATTATTTTACACCTACTGGTATTTAATTACTGTACATGCCAATCCGAACTTTATTTCCATTGTCAAAGTACAGAATGGGTATAGCACCATTAGCAAATAAAAAACAATACAAACAAGTCAGATATTTGACGCCGGACGACTATTCGCGTGAGGTTCTTAGTACGCATGTCTGGCAGACAACCTAGGTCAATCAATTCTCGGTCGTATTACGAAAGGAATAGCGTAGAAACTGCTAGAATAGTGCTTGCAGTCATTGATATGGATTTGATGGTCTGAAAAACATTGGTTCTGGATGGGTGGTCCAGGTCATATCACTACGCAGTCTACGTTCAAACGTGCGCTCGGATGCCTGTGTTTTACGATTAGGTACTAATTCGCACTGCAATATTTTTATTGATGTGCTAGAGTTCTTGTGCAGTATTATTCCTCAAACAACTGGGTTTTCTCAAGTGTTCTAGACTTTTCCATTGACTTTTCACTGCAGTTGTTGCATTTCGTTTCAAATGTGATCAGTTTTAGTGGGTTTGGTGCCGGGTTTCGTCGTAAACAATGAATAATACAGGTAAATTTAGCATATCGAATTTTCTTATTTCAAATTTATCGACTTTTATGATAAAACGTATTGTTATTGTGACTATTTGGTATGTTGTGCAACTTTTCACTCTTGAACGTGGCCTGTTTTCGTACTAATCTACTGGGAAATTAATAGGTACATCGGTGATCTCTTGGGCACATAAAGACCTTGTTGTTTGGCTTCTTTTGTTTTAAAATAGGTACAATGACATAGATTTTTTAAGTGTTTTTTTTTAAGTTAGGTAACACTATTTTGTTCAACGAATCATAACTCCAGGTACAAAGTTATCTGCTAATTACGTACATTAGAGTCCATTTACAGAAACATAATTAAAAAACCAATAACAGACAACATACTGAAACGTTTTTCTTATCGATTCATAAAATAATGTGGGTGTAGATCTCAGGTGTAGGTAGGTAGTACCTATACAGTTGTACTGTAGACTTGCTGAATAAAATCAAGATTTTCGTATGTTACTTGCAATGTGATGTAACTATAGAATATAATTAAAGGCAGTATTGCTTGAGGCGTCCAAATGTCTCATCAGGAGTAACGACCTGGACATAGTCTGAACTGCGACCTCAGAAAAGATACCAAAATTATTCTTGAGGTTGGATGTACATAATAATACTTATATAGAATTATTCATTAGCATACGGCCATTTAATACCACGTAGCCTACATGTTATACCTACTATATACTCTTCTGTAGCATTACATTTTATTTAAAAAGCTTAAAAATAAGACCGACTTTTCACAACTCTTCAAAAGTAAATTTAGTAAAACGATGACGTCCACCAAAGGCAGGTATAATCAATCAACCACGATGTGTCTTTATATAAGCAAAACAAGATAGGTACCTAATTCATCTCAACGTTACTCTATAACATAATTACAATAGCAAAGCAAAATAATCTTAAAACTAGTAGGTACAGTAGGTACACACTTCAACACGCACAAATATTCACGTTTACACACGCTAATTCTAATTAGAAAGAAAAAATATTAAATCATAGTAGGAATACATAATATACACTTTAATGATTGCCTTTGTCTTCCGGTCATCGCCGTTAGGGCGCATTTTCATTGCTCGATAACTGTCGATATCCTACACTCAGCATGCGGGGACTCCCCGCAAACGGGCTAACAACCATAATGAAACGCGTTATATCGAATGAGTTATCGGCCGATGAAACTGAGCCCTTAGATGCCCCTTTAGGATTCGCACACAAGACTGCAAGCATACACATCAGACACGCATGCACAGACAAAAAGGTGCAGTACACATGTCCAGACGCACAAACAAACATATATACACGCACACAATCGCAAATACACGAATGCAAGCATACACGTATACTAGCATGCATTCTTCATTATAACCACTGGCATACACAAAAAATAAACAGACCTAGATGCAATTGTGATGGTTCCCGCACCCTCCTATGCCAAATGTTGATCTTTGTAACCGTGCATCTATGATAAATGTATAGTACATATTTTTATTTGTTGGTGTAATTTCACGTAGGCGGCTTCGCAAAAAATATTAATAATATGTACTTGATTTATGATAATAACGGCATATATATTATGTATATGACTGTCATTTCATTTGACAAACGATGTACTTACAAACAATTTCTTAAATTGTCGCGTCTCATTATAAAGTTGATCAGTCTACATCAGCGAAAAAAAATGGACTATACATTTTTTAATCTGCTTTTAATAGCTAATAGGCCAGTCATTATCGACATCAAACATCGCAAAACGCGCATGTATCTACGATTCTTTTATATGTTGTTAAGTCCCCTAAGAGTAGTCTATACCAAAAATTGCAACCCTGAAAACCTTGTGCTGCCACCATGGTGCTCGAAAAACTACGAAATTTTGGCTCTAGTTTCAGTTTTTTGGAAAAAAGTACCTTAAGGAAGCGTTTGGGGTTTCTTTAGTGGACTGCCGCACGAATTATAGGTTTTTGGGGGAGGTGGGGGAGGGGGGGGAGGTTTGACCCTCCCCCTGAAGGGAGAAAGTTAGGAAACTAATAGTTAAGGAGAAAAATCAATTTTCCTATTCTAACCCCAAAATTTATGGAATTTGATATTAATTTCTTACATTATGTATTTAGAGTGTAGCTAGAGTGTTTATAAGTTAGAAAAGAGTTATAAAAATACATTACATTCTAACCATGTATGAAATGTGATATGGCTTACTTGTGAAATGAAACACATTAATAAATTTAAAAACAAGTATTTATTAAAATTGGTAATTATTCCGTATTGCGCCACCAGCGATTTTGGGGCTTATTTTTTTTATGACTTCGTCATGACTTGCTCATGTCATGTCATGTCATTTCATGTTGGCGCATGACCTTTTTTGAGAAAAAAAAGAAAAAAACCTTCGATCACTCAGTATTGGTCGACGTGGTACCATTAATTTTCTTTCGCCGTAACCGCCCCCCTTTTTTGTAGGTTATGTTGGTGGTTTTTTTTAAATCATGCTCCTCCCGAGCGAAATAAAATTAATGGTACCATGTCGACGGAACCCCGCTGCGCAGGGTTCCTTTTTTTGTATTGATTAAAAAAAGTCAAACATAACCTAACCGATCCCATTCATTTAAAATGACGAGTCCTTTTTGTATATTCTTGGCGGGGGGCTTCGCCCCCCACCTCCCCCTATTCGGGGGGCAAGCCCCCTGAAACCCCCCTTCCCCTAATCTATAAAAACACAAAAACTTTTTTTGTCTTGTCTTTTTTTTCTCAAAAAAGGTTTGACATTCTTTGACGCATCAATGCACTAATAAGTCACAGTACAGTGAAACAGAACGTCTTGGTGCGCTTTTAATGCAAAATTATAAACAACAAAAAGGATAAATACGCTTTTTTTGCTCAAAAACTTATAAACTTTAAAAATTAATATCTAAAAAACTACACGTTTCCTAACGATAATATTTTGGAATTATAATGTTATATCACCTAGCTAACTACCAATATAATTATTTCCAACAAATTCGTGCGGCAGTCTACTAAAGCCAACCCAAGCGTTTTTCAGATGTACTTTTCATATTATTTTATCAAGCTAACTAAATTTACTACAATTTAAGCCCAACATGAGCTCTCTAGGTCTATTAATTGCGGAGGTACAGCTAGTCAAAGGCTTAGCTGTACCTCCGCAACTAATAGACCTAGAGAGCTCATGTTGGGCTTAAATAGTAGTAAGTAGTAAATTTAGTTAGCTTGATAAAATAATATGACAAGTATATCTGAAAAACGCTTCCATAAGGTACTTTTTTCAAAAAAACTGAAACAAGAGCCAGAATTTCGCAGTTTTTCGAGCATCATGGTGGCAGCACAAGGTTTTCAGGGTTGCAATTTTTGGTATAGACTACTCTTAGGGGACCTAACAACATATAAAAGATTCGTAGATACATGCGCGTTTGCGATGTTTGCCTTTTTTTGTGTCGATAATGACTGGCCTATAAAATATGTTTTGTATTGGATCTCATAATTTTAAATTTGTGTCATTCTTGAAAAAAAAACTATTTTAGCTATCAAATGTTTGATAAACGTTTAAGATTTATGCATGAGAAGTGATTATCCTTAGCACAATAAGGAAATGGTGGATTTATAATAAATTTTAATATTAATTTTTTAACATAGATCAATCCACGCAAGGAGGTTACCCTCAAGGAGGCTACCCTCAGGGTGGTTATCCCCAGGGAGGATACCCCCAGGGGGGCTACCCGCAGGCGGGCTATCCCCCAGGGGGCTATCCACCACAAGCGGGATACCCGCAAGGAGGCTATCCTCCACCTCAGCCGGGATTCCAGCCACAGCCAGGTTTTGGAGGGCCAGGATATGGTGAGGTAAACAAAAATTCTTGTATTTAATTTCTGTGGAAGAACTTATTGATAAGAATGGGTCAGTTTCAATAAAGATAGTAATACCTATTACTTCTTGATTTTACCTCTCAGTAGCCAGAATAGATCAAAGCAACAGATATAAAACTATTGATAACAGAAATTATAAACATAATGAAGCCAATACAAGCCCAGAGAATGCTTTTAGCATTAAGTCCGCCCTTGTTCTTGTACTTTAGTATAAGGTCATAAAGATTAAATAAATAAATAAATAAATACAAAGTTTACGTATTAAAAATCAACAAGGCCTTGAGTTGTTACTATAGTATAGCATTTTTTACTAAAATTGTGAACTGTACCATAATTTAAACAATGTGATTGATGACCATGGACATTTTTACCACGTTTACTATTTATTTAGTGACTACTAAATACTAGTACTATTTAATTAGTAGTGTGGAGTGGATGTGCGTGTGTGTGTGCGTTTGTGGGTGACATTTTTTAAATGAAAGTACAATAAAATGTAATGAATGCTTTTGTTTTAGCCTGCTGGTGGATATGTTGGCTCTGGGGGCAGTCTCGGCGAGGATGGGGACGTTAAGGGATTTGACTTCAACGAGCAATCCATTCGACGAGCTTTCATACGCAAGGTATATAATATGATTTAGAATTTGAACAACATTTTAAAACAAACTGTCGACCATCTCACTGATAAAAGTTCTGTTCAGAAAGAGAACAGACATGGGAGGAGGGTGTTGATTAACATTGTTCATACATATTCTTTCGTGTTTCATATCGCATTCGCAGTCGGGTCGCATTTATTATCACATTAAATTCTACCAAACTTCTTCAGATGACTTCACCTGTTCTTATAAAAAAATATCCGAAAATTACATTTAAATAGTGATTCCAGTGTTAAAAAATATATAAATGTTTATACATGACAGGTATGACACCCGTCAGAGGAGTGGCCTTTACGGGCGAACCCCTCGTCCCTACGTGCATGCACAATGTGCCTTCTAGTTATACAACTAGTGTGTGTCAGTGTCAGTGTTGACGGTGCATAGAAAATGACGTTGTTAATTGAAATTTACTTATGTATTTAGAAATGTATACAAAATTAAAATGTGTGCGTTCTTTCCCCGCATCAGATTTGGCACAATAATTATGTATCGAAGCGAGGCGCTATGCCGTCTCTCCTGAAGGGTGAGTCAGTAACTTTGATGCTGTAAGCTTTTAAATCAATAAAAATTAAGTCAATTGACTATAATTTATTTGTGACGTCACAAATCATTTTCTTTTACAAAATGTATGAGGATGTCACATTTTGACAGCTCATTAAAAGTATCTCATTGATTTGGTAGTCTAAGACCGGATTGGTACTTTTTACCCAATTTTAAAAACAAGTGACTTCTGGTTCCAGGTGTACGCTATCCTGATGTGTCAGCTGGTCGTTACTATGGGCTTCATTGCACTGTTTGTGTTACACCAGCCGACCAAGATGTGGGTTAGAGCAAATCCCTACATGTTGTAAGTATTGCCATGTTTTTTATTTAAGTAAACGGAGAAGTAGTTGAGCATGCAGGGCAATTGGATTTAGTCACTGTAGCTTCGGGATTAAGAATAGAGCTACGGTATCCCCTGCCTGATCGTAAGAGGCGACTAAAAGGGGGCTTCCGGGGTTGTGGAAGGTGTGAGTGGGAGCTCGATCCGCCCAGCCAGCAGCCCCCGGAAGGACGGCAGTGTATGCGTGGCCGCATTCCGCCGTAAGCATCGGAGGGTGCAGGAGAGCACATCTGCTCTCCCGAAGATGGGCCCATTCCGGGCGCCGCGCGTGGAGGACACCGGTGCGTTCCAATGAAGATCCTGAAGTCCTCCCCAAGCGCAGAGGCAGACCGCCGAGGGGGTTTTGGTGCAGTCAAATCCCACAGTCTATCCTCCCAAGGTGCCTATTGAAGGAAAAAAAATTGGTGTTGAGTGACATGCAATCCATGGACCATCTAACCGTGCACATAACATCAAGCATGATGTCATGTGCACTTGTGCTGGTACTCTGGAGGCTCATGCTCGCCTCATGTCAGTCAATAGTAAATAAATAAATAACGCTTCACACTCATCGTCTGCGGAAAATTCGTCGAGAACAATTAGCCGAAAACACAATTCGTCGAATCGACATTTCCCTCTGTAGTTGAAATTTTTTATTAATATTTCCCGTTATAGTTGAAGGTCCCTAAGAATATTGCCCGCTATACTTTAAAACAGTATTTGTGACTGATTTTCAGTTGATTCGACGAATTGGGATTCGAAGAATTGTGTTTTCGACGAATTGGGATTCGAAGAATTATGTTTTCGACGAATTGTGTTTTCGGTGAATTGTTCTCGGTAAATTTTCCGCAAATACACGCTCATACTCATAGCCCCACCATAGGGTTACTGTCCATGGACTGCATGTCACTATCTACCCAGATATACTCTGTGTTGTGAGCACCATGGACACTCACAAAGACAGAAACACAAACATCCAGACCGAGAATTAAACTCAAAGGATCCATATTAAATATGGATCCTTTTACACAAATCCTTTTATACAAATTTTGTTGATGCAAATAATGCGCTCCTGGCAAAATTTTTCGACAACATTATGATTTAGTTGAAAATGCTACAAATCTATGTATATAAGAAAATTGTGTTAGTTACATCATTTATAATTATAAGTTTATAACTTAAGAACGGTTGGACTAACTTTTATGATTTTTGTGTTTTTGGATTTGTCTAACTGGAATAGATTAATAAGCTAATAAGTATTAAAATGTTATTAAATCCCAATTATATTAATATTTTTTCAAATTTATTTTTCCATACGGTCTGTGTATCATTTATTGTTGTGCTTCCATTCATTCAAAGATATGACACGAGGTGTCTGTAATTCCTTTTTTTCTGAGTTTGAATCACTAATTTTTATTAAATATTTTTTGCTAATGTTTATGTTTTTAATTTTTAAGTACTTTAAACTTGATTATTTCTGATATATTAAGGCAGTACTAAGTCTGCTGGGCCCCCACGAGTTATAACACATTACATTCTCCATTCCAGCTGGATCGCGTTCGTGGTGGTGCTGGTGACTCTGATTACGATGTCGTGCTGCGGCAACGTGCGTCGGCAGGCGCCGCTCAACTTCGTGTTCCTCGGCCTCTTCACTGTGGCCGAGAGCTTCCTGCTGGGCGTCACCAGCAGCATGTACGAGAGCGGAGCGGTCAGTACTCAGGAGTAGTCAATCTAGACATAGGCCTCCTCTAACGTTCGACACTTCATCTGGTTGTCAGTCCACCTGGTTGGAGGGCCAACTGTGCGCGTTTTACCGAGACGTAGTCGCCATTCGAGGACCGATGACATAGAAAGGATCTAACGACCCACGTGGTGCAATGGTTACCATTCCGGACTGCACAATCGAAGGGTCCCAGATTTGATCCCTGGCAAATCAGAAATTTGAATGATGAGTTTGAATTACTGTTCTCGTCTGGGTGTTTGTGTTTCTGTCTCTGTGTGTGTCCATGGTACCCACGACAGAGGCTATATCTACCCTACTATGGGGCTGTAGCGACCTTCTGCTACTCATCAAGAGATGGCGCCACGGGTATTCCTGAATCACGCTATCGAAGTTTTCTGAATATCCGACCATATATACAAGCTCCGAATTGAGTCAGTAGGAGCGCGGCCGCTCTCCGGGCATGACCACCTCGCCCGGCGGGAGATCTCCCTTTGCCAAAGGGCTATGAGTGTGAAACTTTCTTTTATTTTATTTTTTATTTATCTTGTAAAAAATATAAATTCTCATAAATTTAAAAATAGTTTTTTATTCCCTACTGACGAACACATTTTTATTGACAGGTCCTAATGGCGGTGGGTATAACGGCTGCGATCTGCCTGGCGCTGACGCTGTTCGCGATGCAGACGCGCTTCGACTTCACCGTCATGGGCGGCGCCCTGCTCTGCGCCACCATCGTGCTGCTGCTCTTCGGTAAGAGAAGGAGAGAGATAGAGAACATTTATACCCATAGTCTGATTTATAATTAGGTGTCTAAGATGTATACATACAAAGAAATGAAGAAACGTATGATTACAGGTATGGCAAACCTTTTATATTCCAACTTATATTTTTTTATAAAATAATAACTATACGTAATCAATTTTTTTAAGTTATATGTTTTGAACAATATATAACTAAACTTAATAGCTTTATCTAACAAAGATATTAAATGTGAATGGACTTGTTTAAAAGACAGACCTATAAATTTAAAAATTTATTCACTGTTTGTACACAAGTAATTAAAAAAATACAACACTTATAACTAATTAACAATAAACAATAACATTAACAACTACTATACTAACAAAATTTAATAAATGTTCAATGAAAATAAGCATCCGAGTTCAAATTTTACGATACGTTACGTCACAAATCTCTTTGATGACTAATGTCAACATTTATGGCGGCATAAAAAATGTTTTGTATTCCAATTGTGTTGTCTTTATCACATTGATTTGTATTTTATTACGGTTCTCTTAGTTTATTATTGTCAGAAATAAGAATCTACAATTTAAAACACATAATTTTGCAGTGGTATCAGCTTTGTTTACATTTTGCACACCTAATAATAAATCTTATTTATTAATATGATTATATTAAATAAGGACCTATTATTTATTAGTATATATAGTATTAGATAATAGGTTCTTATTTTATACCTAGTTGTTGTTTGCCTGGCTCTGAAGATGTTTTTTGATTTGAGAAAGGATGATAGACAGCCATCAATAACCAGTCAGTCAAGTGAATCAAATACCCAAATAAAGTATGGCTACTCCACCGGAACGTACAGAAAATCAAGACTTCGGACTGTTTTATTCCACAATACTGGGGCACTGAAATTAACCTTGGCTTGGCTGCAACCCTTCTGGCGTCCCACTGCTGGGCACGGGTCTCTCCCCATTATTAGGAAGGCCTGGAGCTTACTCCACCACACTGCTCCAATGTGGGTTGGTGGAGATGCAGTGGCCAACCCGCTGTCGGATGTTTTCAAACCGCCTGTAAGGCCTCCGACAAGGTTTAACGACTGTTATCTATCGAGAACAACCGGGACCGACGACTTAACGTGCCCTCCGAAGCACGGAAACGCGAATGATATTTTTTTGCCTTTAGCGGTCACCCATCTCTAACCCGACCGCGCCCTTTTGGCTTAGTTGCATAGATCGATTGCGTTCTACACAAACCGCCGGTCCATGCGCGCTTATGTGATTAACCTACCTCGAACAAATACCATCATTGTGGAAAGCGTGATTGAAATTTAGCGCATTTCAGGCTACGTGTGGCGCCAGCTCTTGACACAAGGCCGCCACATCTCTTTCAAGCTCTCAAAACCATAAGTAGTGCCTGTTCCTAAAATGTTTTTTTCCATTGCAGGCTTAATAGCGATCTTCATCCCCAAGAACCAGATAGTGACGCTGGTGTACGCGTCGCTGGGCGCGCTGCTGTTCTCCCTGTACCTCATCTACGACACGCAGCTGATGCTGGGCGGCAAGCACAAGTACACCATCTCCCCCGAGGAGTACGTCTTCGCCGCCCTCAACCTGTACCTGGACATCATCAACATCTTCATCTACATCCTCACCATCATCGGCGCCTCCAAGGACTAAGCAATAACCTCCATTGCGGACGAGGCGATCGTCCGGTGATGTTGCTTTCCGTTTTTTTAGAATTGTCATTAATAGTAAACATGATCATATACAGTTCTCACAACGGATCTCTGTCTCTCGGAACTTCGTTACTTCGGAGCTGCGCAGAGTTAAAAATTGTTGTTAACCAATTAATACACTTTTCCATATTACTTACAGAGTCGTCTATTGCACCCACAGAACATATTAAAAGAGGTTAGAAGAGAAATGTGGGCGGGACAGACGCGCCAAAGATATGAGCAAACGCACGTATCTCTACAGCAACACGCGATCGTGCTGCGATATGAGTGCTTGTGTGCGTGCTTGGGTGTGATTCGTTCATTTGAAATCGTGTGATTGTGCGGCGCTAAGATGGGCTAGATTTTAAATTGCAAATATAAGCTTCATGTTTATTTAAGTATAGATGTAGTGGAGGTGAAAGGTGGAGCTGGATCGGCGACACCGGTTTTCATACGAACGGCGCATTATTGCCATTCTACCTCTTTTAATATTTTCTGTGGTTGCACCTAACTTCACAGTGACAAAGATCTGTTGACAACTGTACGTCCAAATTGAATATCCTCAGTCAGCCATTCTAAATTGTCAATTTTTTTGTAAGTATATGTAATATAATCGTATACTGCTATCTATTCTAATCGTGCTTAATTAATTTTTTCGTTTATATGCAAAAATTAAAAGATATTCATAAGGAGTTTTTGGGTAAATAGAACTGATATTTGACAATAAATTAATCGAATAATTTTTCCAATCGAATCCTAAATGTGATGTGAATATTTTTGATTTTTGTTTTTGTTTACTACTTATGACATTTCTATAAAAACGAATTAGATATATGTGGACTTTGAGCCCGCTTAGAAGTTTTTATTTTATTTTGCCATAGATAAAGCTGATGTGATTAATACAAGTGTTTTCGCACACTGCATTCGATTTCTAGTAGCAGGTTCTTGTTTTTGAAAGCAATTCATCTAACTTGATTTCAAACATTCTGCTACAGAAATTAATGAAATATTATTTTTGATTTCTCTATCCTTTTTTTATTTTAATAAACTCAGGGGCTACCTCAATTTCCTTGTGAGTAATATAATATAAAGGTTTTAATGCATCTTTTGTTTTAGTTTGATGGCTGAAATTGGCAGTTGTATTTTTAATATACTGTAGGTTTAGACAAAAAAAACTACCCAACTAATTTCATCTTACCTAAATGTTAGATAGATTCTAATCACTGAATATTCACTTCAGATACAAAAATACTAAGGTCTTCTTTCACCACCTTCAAGTAAAGTGACAAGCACACTAATTGTCGGTTAAAGTCCCCCGTAACTTCAATTTCACAGTGTTCGAGTAGCACTAATCATATGATAAACTGACCCGTACACATCTTTTACTTGCCAATTAACTTGGCACGTAACAAAGTAACTAAGTGTTGATTACACTTTACTTGGATATGGTGAACGAGGCCCTAAATATACAGAATCACCAATGAATTTTACACTTTTTAAGGAATGAGGGATTAAGTGTACAACTGCCATGTAACTTGTAGCTGTTTTGTTTGATATTACGTTGATATTTTGTGCGAAGATGTTTATGTTTACATAGGTATTGTGGATGTCCAAGCTTGCGTGATGTATGATTTTGTGTTTATAGAGTCATTAATTAGTTTTAATGGGAATAAACCAATGTAGATACCACTAAGGGGAGTTTGAAGAAAATCCCAAAGCAAGTTATATACCTAGATGGTTAAGAATTGTTCACGTTCATTTTTCTTTCGAATATTACAGTATAAAAGTGTGGTGATAAGAATTTTCTTCATAGGAATATATTATTGTGATCTGTCCTTGGATTTTATATCTCACTTTATTACTTTCTATTAAAATATTATTTTGTACACTTATAATTTATTAAACGATTCAGTTTGGAATATGATTTTTATTTTTAATATTATTCGTTAGAAATTGAAAGAGAGATTTAAAAATATAAAAGTTAGTAAATAAATGTTTTTTTTTAATTAAAATTAAAAATCATCATATCATCACCATTTAAATAAATCGCGATATGCAGACATTCGTCCTACAGTAGACAGAAATAAAAATAATGTAGGTTTTGCAATTGTTGATTTGATATTCACAGTTTGTTGTCGTTTAAGCACCTGGACAAACAAATAGTTATTTTTCATTGGTTCGTCAATCTTTTCCCTTCAATATTGGTTTGATTCTAATTTTTGAGTATCAACTTTTAATAGTAGGTGATAAGTGTCAATTTGCATTTACTTCATATCACGCGTACTTTTCAGCAATCAAACGTTGCATAGTAAAGCTGCTAATGTTTTGTGAATTTCTCGTTTAACGGCGCACTATATATAGACAAGTGTAAGTAATGGCCAATAATTACTGTTATTTATGAAGTAATTACAACTTATTTAAAGTTTTTATTCTCTATGTTCACATGTGTTCCCTCTTTCATAATGTTTCATTTATTAAGTAAATGGTTAATCTAATGTTTACTTCAAAATTAAATATGTATGTATAAAGACCTATTTAATTTAGGACGCTATACTACGGCGTTTACGAGCGTTGGCGTTGCTATTACGTTGCCGCTGCGCAAACTCGACGTAGACGTCGCGATGTTATGACGACTAAAGGTGCGTACACATTATATAACATAACATGTTTTAAAACGATGTTATAAAACATGTTTCAGTAATGTGGAGACAGATTGTTATAAAACATGTTATTAAACATGTTATTTAACAGGTTATTATTTGTGGTGCGCAGGGCATTGTGAATAGGAACGACTAACGAAAATGTTACACAACATTGTTATTCTAATGTGTACAGTATTGTTACATGTTGCAAAGTTAAAAAACAATGTCAGAAAATGTGGACGTGTTATAAAACACAAGTTATACAACATGTTATATAATCTGTACGCACCTTAATAAAAAACACAACGTCGACGTCGCGGCAATGTTGCAGAAACGCCTATGTTCGTATCACGTCAGTGGAATAGAAGCATTAGTCTTTAAAAAATAAAACATAAAAAAACCTAACTTAAACTTTTATTTTGTTATAATTATAACATTCTTCATTTTGAATACACAAACACTTTAGTTATTAGAGTTTTAGATTAGAAAAAAATATATTAAAAAACATTTATAACGAATATTTTATAAAAATAAATAATTATTAATTATATAATTATTATATAGGGGTAGCTACGATGGGCATGCGATGTACTTGCCGAAATAGTCACTGTTACTCAACCAGGAAAAGCATAAAGTTTTCTGCAAATTACGTCATCACACATTGGTGACTGACTACACTGACTACCTGCTAAGGTAGGGTAAGTCTTTCGTCAGTCTCAGTCTGCTGAATTCCGTAGTGTATGGCGCGAAGGTAGCTTTAATTCAGCCTTAATAAAAAAAAATTTTACTGAAACCAGAAAATTAATTAACAAGATATAAGTTTTGCGAACGATGTCTGTCAACAAGTCTTAGATTTTAGGAAAGCAAGTTGTCATATTAATAATCGGAGATTTAAATATGTTAATACATAACATGTAGTTTTTTTTGCAAAATCGGTTCATAGAATGTAGTATTAGTAACCGTATAGAATTTTTGTTTAATTTAAAAATGGAAAGCTCCCCTGTATGTATCGTTATGTACCCCAGCTGTATCGTTATGGGATTCAGCTAACTAACGAAAGACTTTCTTTACTGCACCAATGTGACCTAGTATGAAAACAATCACCCTTTCCAAAATGGTTGCAGTTTCTGGTCGCTCGCCTCTCGGAATATAAACAAGTTGCATGTCTTATTCCTTTGTATTAAAATGTATTATGATATAATGACTAAAATATATTCGCATGTAAATAGTATAATTAATATTGCGTGGAGTATGCTTTCATATGCTTTAAATTTTAATGTTCGTATTTTACTCTTTTAGCACAGAAAATATTAAAGAGGTTAAAATGGAATTGTGGGCGGGTCAGACGCGCCAAGGATATGAGCAACGCTCATATCTCTACAGATCGCGCTGCGATATGCGTGCTTGGGTGTGAATTGTTCATTTGAAATTGCGTGATTGTGCGGCGCTAAGATTGGGTAGATTTGAAATTGCAAATATGTGCGTAAGCTTCACACTTGTCTTATTTAAGTACAGATGTAGTGGAGGTGTGAAAGGTGGGGCTGGATCGACGACACCAGTTTTCATACGAACGGCGCATTATTGCCATTCTACCTCTTTTAATATGTTCTGTGTGTTTTAGTATGTATCTATGTACGTTATTTATTGTTTTTGGTTTGTCGGTTACATGAGATGAGGCCTGGTATATAGCTTTTATCTCACGAATGCCGGGTTACAAAGGTTGTGATGCCTCATCCCACTTGCTATTTGTCTGTGTGCGTTTATGCGTTACCTAAAAAGTTAACAAACTGTCATACATTGTACAGTTAGGTTACTGTGACCTGCTGGCATGTATCTACCTTCCTGTCACTATAGTAACGGATGACGGATAAACAGCTTCTGTGGCACAGAGAGACAATGTGCACGACTGCAGGTATATAAATTCTCACATCCTTGATATAGATGTTCTATATCACGAAGGCCATTCGGCTGTGAATGTTGTGAAGCGTATACAAGCACATTGTTTAAGTGTGCGTAACCTCGAGAAGAGTCGAGTAACGTCAGTATGACAACTAAATGCAGAAGGGCATTACGATAATATTTTTAAAAGCTTTTTTGTTGATGACAGATTTGTTCAGATTTCTCTGTTCGTGAAATAGAATATCTAGCGGGCATTCGTTCGATAGAAATTGGCATCATTCTTTAATGGTATATTTTTGTAAGTTGGTAACATCTTATGTGACGGCGATAAACCTAATGATTAGTAGTTCTTTCAAAAGTTTATTGATTTTTTTTTGTTGTATAGACTTAATCTTGACAATAAATCTTCAAATTTTACAATGTAATTTTTGTCATTATCGAGAGAATAATTACGTTTCTTTTTTAATTAGATACATACTTACTGCCTATGACGACGCGATGGTTTATTCACTTTCATTGTAAATCTTTTGTGTGTATACTTTGTGCATTAAGACACACATGAATTGTAAGCCGTAGATTCATTAAGGTCGGTACATAATGACATGAAATCTATGTAAAATATACCCCTGCCCAACGTACTCTCTTGCATTTTTTTATTATTGTTTGAATGGAGTAGCAGACGAGTATGCAGGCCACGTGGTGTTAAGTGGTCGCTGCAGCCCATGGACATCTACATACAATCTCAAGCAAGCAGTCTTGTCTGAGGTCGTATGCATTGCGCTGCTACTCCGGAGGCTGGTGGTCGCCTCATTTAATTGTGGCCGGCAACTGCCTTTCCGTCGAAACACAACACTAAGTGCATGCACACTAAAACAAGAGCATGATTCGCGATCAGCCGCTACAATATGAAATTTAGACATTTTACTAGCCGTACGATGACAATATTAAGGAGCCATCAATAAATTATGTCGCACGAAATATTTTTTTTTTCTTCCATACTTATCACAGTCACTCGGTGTACTCCACGCGCGGCGCCCTGAACGGGCTTGTCATCTAGAGAGCGATGGTATTCTCCTGAACTTCTACCGAACTCCTGTTCTGGCGACGGCATACGGCGTCCGTCAATATCTTTGGTCGGAGCTCTCACTCCCGCCCGCCTCTAAAAGGCCTCTCCTTTAGTTGCCTCTTACGATCAGGCAGGGAATACCGTAGCTCTATTCTTAATACCGATCCTGCAGGGATACCTTTTCAATATTTCGTCGTAACGCAGATGCAATTTCTCAATATGATGTGGAGGAAAATTTTCATTCTTAATGAATTTATGGCTTCAAAAGTTGCACATGATGAAAAAGTTGAGCAAGTTGCATCTCAAAATTTTTATTAAAATAAAATAATTAATTGTATTAATTTTAAATATTTTCAAAAAGTAACAGTTAAAAATAATAGGGTAAATGGGGGTCAAGACTCAAAATACTAATCCTGCAATCCTGCGTGTAATTTGTACACCCCATTTGAAGGTTTTTCTAAAATTACTATGATATTAGGTATAACCCTGTAGATGGGCGTACCCAGGTTCTTGGCCAGGGGGGGGCAAAGTCTTGGCCAGGAGGGGCATGGGGGCAAAATTTTGGTCGGGGGGGGGGGTTAGGTTGTTGGTCGGGGGGGGGGGGGCAAATTTTTTCAAGCTGGGTACCGCTCGTATACCGCGTATACCGTATACCGCCTTTCACGTTATTACGTTATAGACCAGTGTCGATAATTTTTGAGACCAAAAAAAAAGTATACCTATATAGGATGGAACCCATTGAAAAAGGTAGACAATATTTATGTAAAAGGAAAATTTTTTACGCGCGATCTGAGATCGAGAAGGGGGAGGGGGTGAGTTTTTAAGGGTAAATAACGATTTATGTCGATTTCCGGAAAAACTACAAGTTCTATAAAAAAAAGTTAAATGGCCAAGTTGTAGGTAATAAAAAGATCTACATGTTTACAACTTTTGTATTTACACTTTTTTCAAATAACTTCAAAATTTTGAAATATCAATAACCAAGCTTTTAATTTTTTATTTTTATCTTTTGCTAAAAAAATATTTTTTCACTAAATTTGGTGATAACCTACCTTTTTATGAACCAAACACACAGTAATTTTTTCGGTTTAAAATATTTATTTTTTTCACCTCATTTTGAAAAATTACCCTAGTTTTCAATGGAAAATTATCACGTTAAATTATCTGCTTTTTTAACACGCTTTTATTAGCTTGACCTGTATGTATGTATGTAACGGAATCTTTTAACTTCATTTTCACTTACTTCTAGGAGTCTGATTAACTTGAATATTTGCACAGGGCTTAAGGGCCGATGACAATACAATAATCTCATAACTTTATGTTAATGTCCTAACTAGGATCATCAGGATAGAAAAAATATATGAGGGGCGGCTGATAAGTTCGCGACCTAAGGTCCTTAATGAAACAAATATAAAGTTTTATATTTTTAACACGCTTATATTAGCTTGACCTGTATATATGTATGTAACGGAATCTTTTAACTTCATTTTCACTTACTTCTAAACATCTGATTAACTTGAAAATTTGCAGGGGTCAAGGGCCGATGACAATGCAATAATATGAAAAAAAAATCAACTAAAAAATTAAAAATAAATAATGTACTTTAAAAAACAAAAAAAACACGCTTTTGTGAAAATACGAACTAAAAAGTAAAAAATAAGAAGAAAATGTATTTTACTGTAAAAAAAGCGTGGGGTGCGGTGTCAATAGTATCTTAAAAACCACCCCACGAATTTTTTACAGTAAAATACATTTTCTTCTTATTTTTTAACTTTTTAGTTCGTATTTTCAAAAAGCGTGTTTTTTAGTTTTTTAATTTAAAAGGTCGGTGTGCTTTACGTTCGATGAAATCTCTTATTTCTGATGGTATAAAAATATGTATACAATACTACAGTAAATGTTCTCAGAAAATACAAATAATGAAAACTCGAATCCAAATTTCTTTTGAATCATATGTACAATTTTGGCCTATTTATTAAAATTTATACTTAAATTACTCGAAAAACATAAGATTTTATATGGTTTTCATCTTACTATATATTTTTTTTTACTATTTACCATTTTCAAAATTATCGACCCTGATCTATTATACGAGGACACGCACACAAAATATTAAATATACAAAGGAAACAACAGGAGGTAGCATATTATCTAGCATACTCTTTATAGGTTTCTTTTTTCGTTTAGGAGATCTTTTGGGATTTTTGAATCCCTGAATGTGGACCTTGATCCAGGGGGGGGCAGCTGCCCCCCCCTGCCCCCCCCCCCTGGGTACGCCCATGACCCTGTAGATTTGTACTTTGCATATTGCTTAGCACCAAATATGTAATCCTTAGGATTAAAGTGTAAATTATTGAATTCAAGAAGGTTATTTACATGTTTTCGTATTCACAAGGCTCAAAATTGTTCATAATATAGGTATTATTGATTTATCATAAAATGAGAATTGATTTTTAAACAGAGGAAGTACGTAGGTACTTACACCATACGGAGGAGAGACGAAAATTTTGCGAATTATAACCAAGAAAAAAACATCCAGGCCACAAATAAAAAGTGTTGAGAATATAGGTACATTCATGTTGGTATAGTATTATCGTTGATCCTTACAAACAATAATACCTATATTTTAATATATTACAAGAAAACTTAATTTGTAACATTATGTAAGACAAATGAAGGGGTTCGTCATCCCTTGCAGATGTTACTTTACGACCGCAATCGTTTTGCAATCAAATTTATTCTTTAAATAACATTAATATTGCATAAATTCTAAAAAAACCTGAATATAAATTCGTTATGACCGTTTGTAAGCAGATAAAATATTTGGAATATTTTTTTGTTGTATTTCAATAAATTCTGTGATAGATGTACCGACACTAAATTGTTGTTTTATTTGTAAAACTCCTATAATCGCCGCTATAAAGTATTGTTGCTGGGCCGTTAACTCAGATCAATACTTTATTGTTTGATCTGAGTTTTAAAGTAGCCTCTTACGATCAACGCTGCTTCATCGTAACTAGCGTTGCCAGGCGTCCGGATAAAGCCATACATAAGTAGGCTTTTTAATTGCGTGTCCGGCCAAAATAAACGGTGTTCGGCTTGTCCGGCTTTTTTAGGCCTAATTTTGCAAACGAGCGAGCGCTGAGCGCAGGCGAGCGTTAGTCGCTCCCGCAGGCCACAGCGCCGCAGCTTTCTTGTCGTACCTACTCGTATTAATATTACTGAGACACAAATCCTCAATAATGTAGGGTGTCCGGCCTATCTACCCAAATGTCCGGCCAAACTGGCTGGTCTGTCCGGCTATTAGGATTAGCGATCTGGCAACCCTAATCGTAACAACCCATGTAACCGATCGTCATTGTCACTCGGAACATGGACCTCGGCCCTCGGTGAACCAACTGGAGCGATCCGTTAAATATTATATCTACAAAGCTCATTCATAAAATAGTTATTACCTACCTAGTGTCTTCGAAATTTCAATGAGCAAAACAGAAACGTTTCGGTTTATAGAGCTCTCCCAAGCCGAAGATTGCTTGTGGAACCCAAAAAATAAAAATCACAAAAATAAAACCATTTAAAGTATTTAACCAATTCAATTCAAATATTTCCTGTGGTTCTCCCTCTCTCTTTGTAAATTTTTCAGGCCAATGTGCGAACGAATGATAGTACTTCTACTTACTTATAGGTACCATAACATTCGTCCGCACATTGGCCTGAGCCGAAGCAAACCGACTTTAACTGACTGAATGACCTACCAACGTGTGGACGGTATCACGAACTTTCGGCTATTTCTTTGCCACAATGTTGGCCAACATGTAGAGCCGCCATAAGAAACACTGGGGCCTAAGCGCCCATAAAGTAGGCACTTTATGTAACAGCCAACCTTTTTTTTGGCAACGGGGGGGAAACCTTCAAAAGCCAAAAACCTTCAACACCTTGGGAGAGGATACCGGGTTATGTGGGATTTGACCGCACTAAAACCCCGTCGGTGACTTGCCTCTGCGTTTGTGAGGACTCCGGGATCTGCATTGGAATGCACCGGTGTCCTCCACGCGCGGCGCCCCAGAACGGGCCCATCTTCGGGAGAGCAGATGTGCTCTCCTGCACCTTCAGGTGTTCACGGCGGCATGCGGCCACGCGCACACCGCCGTCCCTCCCGGGGCTGCTGGCTGGACGGGTCAAGCTCCCACTCTCACCGTCCGCAACCCCTGAAACCCCCTTTTAGTCGCCTCTTACGATCAGGCAGGGGATACCGTAGCTCTATTCTTAATCCCGAAGCTACAGGGACTATGTAACAGCCAACCTACACTAGCTACTTTCGGCGATTTTGTCGCTCAACGCAGCGATTCAGCATTCAAGACGTGGGATTCCGATGCCGTTCTGGGTGCCAAAACGCAATGCAACATCGATGCGAATTGATACGATACACACGCAAATCGCTGATGCTAAAAGTTAGTTAGTATTTCCTGGCCGTAAACGTCACATAAGTACGCATTCACGCTTAACGGTACACCGTCGGATCTATGCGTCGGATTGACGGTTTTTTTTGTACGCATATCGTCAGTCCCAGTTATCGATAGATAACTTGTCCGAGGCCTTATTTAAGAGCGGCCTGAAAACATTCGATAGCGTGGGTGGTGGCAAAGTAACTACATAATAACCCGCATATCCACCTCCCCAATAACGGGACTGGTATGCAAGATTACACAGGATATAATTATTATGTAAGTACCTCTTAAGTTGATGCGCACATATTTTGTTCACGGATTAAAACAATTATTTAAAAAAACGGTATTTTGTGTTTCTCTAGGAACGCGTGGTTCCCGGTTTCATAAGCCCTCCGACAAGATTTGACCTTTCTTAAAGTCCAAGGGCTGCAGTCACCACTTAATATCAATGTGGCCGACAAAATGGTTACCATGCCGATATGCCGGACTCAGGACTGTCAATCAAGGGTCCCGGGGTCGATTCTCGGCGAAGCGGAAATTGGAATGATGAGTTTTAATTTCTGTTCAGGTGTTTTTGTTCGTGCCTTTGCGTGTGTCCACGACACAGGGAATCCTAGTGTGAGGCTATAAGTGTGTAACGTTATTTTACTTAAAAATAACTTAAATTATTTACCTACCTCTGATTCGTTGTTCTCCTATTCGAACGATCGAACAACCTTCATAAGCCGTGTCAAATCCTGTAGTGATTCATAGATATCGGGTTAAAAAAATTATCTTCTGTTGACACATGTTATCTTTGTCCGATAACTACCCGCAGGCCGGCGGATGTAGAGGTAACCGAATAACTGAATAATCTATATAGGTACTGATTTTTATATAAAATTTTGCCAAGACGAGTGCATGGCAATTTGGCTTGGCGCCTCGCTCGTCTTGGCACTACCACGCCCCTAAATTTGTTCTATTATCTATACATATAATAAAACTGTAAGCAGGGTCAATTCTGTACATTGCATATAAATTTAAAAAAATACTTCTAGGGGTCTTTTTATAAGTAACAGAAGCTAAAAATATAAGTTTTGAAATTATTGTCTGTCTGTCTGTCTGTCTGTCTGTCTGTCTGTCTGTCTGTTGTTAGCTTTTCACGCAAAAACTACTGGACGGATTTTGATGAAACTTTTTTTGTTTTATATATATTGGTCTTCGCTAACATTTAGGCTATAGATAATTTTAAAAATCACCCTTTAAGGGTGTGAAATGAGCGATGAAAGTTTGTATGGAAAACTTGGATTTTTTCAATAGATTTTCTTGAAATTTGGTATAAATATTTTATAACCAAAATAAAAGAATACGTGTTTCAGCATTTCCCGAAATTCACCCTTTAAATGTCAATTTTCTTTGAAACTCTTTGAAAATTGAATGTCGAAACTTGATGTACAGAATATTTTTGTGCAGAGTAATATACTTATAATTTTGTATTTGTAATCTTTACTAACATAGTAAGAATTCTATTTAAGCTTTTTTCAAAACTACCCCTCAATAGCAAATAAAATGGATTCGAAAGTTGGTATCTCAAGCGTACAATAATTAACCTTAACTTAATCTTTCATTCTCAAATTCTTTTCCCTTCTTTGAATGATGTGTTTACTGATATATTGTTGAATGAATTTCCTTAACATTAGTGTGTATTTCATATCAATCGGGTGATAAACAAAAAAGTTATGTTAATTTACACAATACGCGACATAAACTTAAAAGGCACTTTGGGGAATTTGTATGAAAGTTTCGATATAGCCCATTCAAAACCATAAATAAAAGTTTAAATTTAAGTAAAATTATTTTGAACTCTCACTAATATTGTCGACTATATTAAATATACTTAGATTAGCTTACTGTATTTTCTTTCGTTGGCCGAGTACGGCTAGACTATAGGTACCTAATAAGCGCATCGCGAGCCTTACCGCCGCCGAACCTATCACAGGCTCCATTGAGTTAGTTGCTCAGCTTATTAGTCTTCTTTTGGGGTGTAAGATTATGAACAGGCTGCAGCTGAAACGATTATTATCGCTACATTATATCAAGCTGCAACCTTTTTAGCATTCCACTGCTGAACATGGAGTTCTCCCAATATTGAGGAGGCCTCAAGCTCCGATGAACCGAAATCCAAATCTTACAATCTCAATGCATCCAGCATTAAGGTTGTAAGATACGGAATCTAAACCTTCATACAGAATGTACAAAGCCTTAACAAAACGAGACTACTGCAGACATCTAGGTGACGAATAGTTAAACTTTTAGTGAACCAACTGTTAATCTCATAATTTGACATTCGATTTATCAACCACAAAGTTTACATGCCGTACGGTAGATGGCGTTATTGAGCAATATTCATTTCTTCTCCAAAGTGAATCGATGGAGATAATTTCAAATAAAAGCCTTAAGTCTAATAAAAGTAAGTACATAGTGTAAAAAAAATAAAAAAAAACATTTCACACGTATAGCCTCACATAAGGGTAGATATACCCTGTGTCGTGGGTGCCATGAACACACATAGAGACAGAAACACAACCACCCAGACCGAGAACAGTTTAAACTCATCATTGAAATTTCTGCCGCATTTGATGCCGGATTCTAACCCGGGACAGTTCGATTAGCAGTCCGGCATGGTAAACATTGCACCACGCGGGTTGTCCCATCGTTGGGAAGGTATACGTATGATGCTGAACATTGTTAATTGGACCAATGATAACTTAACTCATTTTTTGCGTCTCTTTATTGCATACGGGCTGAGGGCTCATCCACACACGTTGATTGATGGAGATATTAAGGATTCTTTAAAGATTCTTTATAAAAATATTCTTTATTTCCAAATACAGATAGCACAATGTGTAGAGACCCTGCCTTCTGCTTTAGTTTTCACAATGTTATATGAGTTATGACTTATGACCAAACTGCTGTCCGCAAGTTTTAAACCTATAGTTTATTAATTGACCTTACAATTATTTTTCTGATTGTTTAATCCTAAGCACGTGTATGTTTAGAAATTTTATCTCCCAAGTACAAGTAGTTGTATAGTGCACCTCTTTTCTGCAGTAGGTTAAAGCTATGTATATAGAATGAGTCTATACATTCTTTGCAGTATAAATTCACCCAATTTACTAAAGATACTATTTTTAACATAGATGAAGCCACGGGCACAGCAGTATCTCTTAACTTTAATAAACGAGGTACATATTTGTAAAGAGAATCTGATTGCGCGAGAAAAGCGAAACGTGAGAAAGTGGATAGTAAGATCAGTACAGTAAGCATTCCTTACTGTTTTAGGTTTGAAGGATTTAGGAAAAATACATTAGGTTTCTTCTGTACATATGAACATTGTATTATAAGTGATTTCACTATATGTAAGAATAATCTACCTGCTACTTATTCAATGCAAATAAATAGGTAATCTTTAATTTTTTATCAATCCTTTTTATAAAAGTCTTTATACACGCGAACGACGTCGCGGGCACAGCTAGTGTTACATAAACTAGTTGAAAACATGAGTAAAGTTCACCGATTCATGGTGGACTTGGGTTTAAATTCCTTTAGAGATTCCAACGTTATCAGTGGAGTACTATGAGAGTAGACGAGCATGAAGACCAGCCACATGGTCTGAATCTTGACTGAGGTTCTATACAGTTGGACTACTACTCCGTATATTGACGATCGCCTCATGTAAGTTTGGCTTGCAACTTTCCACTGAAACATAACAAAACTGCATCACGGCAGAAATGGGTGCAGCGGTGATACTACTCCAGTTGTGACATGGAGAGTTCTAACATATATGAAAAACTTATTAAGTTTGAGTAATTCCTGCTAGGTAGTTCATTGTAAAGGAGTTGTACTGCATCTTGTGAGGAAACCTGTAAGATATTACAGACAGAATGTTATGATAATAATTTCAACTCTACGCTGCTTGACACGTTTTCATAAGACAGACAGGACCCGGGCCTTCACGGTTCGTTGTATTACATTTACGAACGAGAATTTTATAAACAGTCGATTTTTTCTAGAATATGTAGAATTTGTGAATAAATATCAGGTGTTCTGTCAGGTCCTTTATCGATCTTTCTTATCGCTAACATTGTGGGACATGGCATAGAGTTTTATCAGCTAGCCTATCAGGTATGTGCCGAAAGCGGTTATAAATGTTAGTATCAGTGATTTTATTCAGAGGACGCTACGCGACACGATGTCTCAAGTGAGTGTTTTTACAAGTTTTTTGGTTAAATAGTTTAAAATGTTTAAAAATATAACTAATCATTTAGGAATCAATAACCAATAAGAAGCTACGGTTCTTGATTTTTTCTGCTGCGAATATCACTTCGGTCCGTGACTCCCCGTGATAACTATAAAAATATTATTGCCTACATAACTAATCTAGGTGTGTCATAAAGTTAATATCGTATTGACAGTTTTTAAAGCCGGCACGCCTTGGTTTTAAATTCTTTCTAGTGATAAATTCCTTGCACATGTTATTATGGTACTAATTTTACATGTATACCACCCCAGGCTATTGGGTCACGAAGAGAAGCCTTATTATTTTGCATTTTTCATTATCATACTTATCTATTACGATTTTGGCGCCGCCCTAAAACTCCCCCCGGACCTTGTCTTGGCTTGCCCCATATTGCCGCAGGATATGGATTAACGCTGACATCTACAGATGCACACAAAATTATGCATGCCTGAGTATTCTTCAAGTCGTATACAGTTGCGCTGCCCCTGGCACTATGGAGGTCGATGGTCATCTTGTCGCCTAAAGTATGGCCTACAACGCTACAACCGAAACGCCAATAGAATTGTAGTGTACATAGTGTAATTTACTTATATGTATACAAATTAAATATTTTTTATTTATATTTGCTATAGATATTAGAATGAATTTTGTTGTACCTAAATATTATATTACCTTATAATTTTGTGAAAAAAATGTTTAATTCAATTACAGCCAGTCGGATACTCAGTTCCAGAAAATTTTGGCGAAGATGGGCAGGTCCAAGGATTCGATTTTTCCGAAAAAAGCATACGAAGAGCCTTCATCAGAAAGGTACGATTAGGAGATGACATTATTTTAAACGCGCTTTTATTTACTTGAGTGCTATCTATCTAAATCTATACTAGACGACCTGTGAGGCGCAAGGTTACCATGCCAAACTACAACCTTGGCAGCTTGGGTTTGATTCCCGGCGAAGCAGTAATTGTTTTTTTTTTATTTGTATGGAGAGACGAGCATGCAGGCCACGTGGTGTTAAGTGGTCGCTACAGCGCATGGACATCTACATACAACCTCAAGCAAGCATAGGTAAGTCTTGTCTGAGGTCGTATACAGTTGCGCTGCTACTCCGGAGGCTGGTGGCCGCCTCATGTAAGTGTGGCCGGCAACTGCACCTTTCCACCGAAACACAATAGAATTGGTTCACAGCAGAAGTGGGTGCAGCGGTGGTACTTCCCCGGGCGAACCATAATAGTTCTACCACTTACAAATAGTTCTACCACTTACACGTAACATGAAATGATGAGTTTTTGTTTTTGTTATCGATCTGGATGTTTGTGTTCATGTCTATGTGTGTGGCCATGGTACCCACAACTCAGTTGGGTATACAAATACCTACCTACTGTATGACTATGAGTTTTAATCAATTTTTTGTTTTTGTTAAATTACAGGTGTACGCCATCCTGATGTGCCAACTCCTGGTAACAATGGGCTTTATTTCGTGGTTTCTTTTCCACGAACCCACAAGAACATGGGTCGCCCGGAACAGATATTTGTTGTAAGTATTCAATGGATTTCATTTGTTTACGACCTACAAATAAACCTTCTTCTACTGTGATATCTCTACTATGATCTCTCTAATCTAAGCTTTCCGACCTCAGAGCGCACCTCATACTTACGATACGAGTATATAATTTACTTACCTATTATCCCTATTGTCCCAAGATTAAGAAAGTATTGTCACATTTTTTTATCCACGATGTTTTCCTTCTTTGTAATACAAGACATGTTATGCTTGATGTTCGTACTTGCTTTCTCAAGGGCAAGTTTTGCCCCTGAGCTCTTATGCAGTTGTGCTCCGGAGGGCTATGATCGCCCCATGAATCTGGCTGACAACTGCACCGTTCCACCGAAGCACAAAATATAATATATTAACGGCATAAATGAATGCAGCGGTGGTTCTTTACTCCACCACGCTGGCCCAATGCGGGTTGGTGGAGATGCGGGTTAGTGTTATCTATCGAGAAGGGACCGACGGCTTAACGTGCCCTCCGAAGTACGGAAACGCGAATCTCACACCCGACCGCGCCCGTTTAGCTTAGTCGCAAAGATCGCTTGCGTTCTTACGCTAACCGCAGGGCCATGCGCGCTTAAAATTGCAATCATAAGTTTCAATGTCTGTCTTTGTGAATGTGCATGGTACCCACGACACAAGCAATACGTGTGTGAGTCTATGAGTGTGTGGTGTCATTTAATATTACTATTCATTTACAGTTGGGTGGCGCTAGTAATTCTCATCGTGTGTCTGATCGTCATGGCCTGCTGGGAAAACGTTCGTCGAAAGACCCCAATGAACTTCATCTTCTTGGCCATCTTCACACTCGCGCAGAGCTTTCTGCTAGGTGTCACCACTAGCGTCTACAGCGTTAATGAGGTGATCAGATTTTCCATTTAATACTGAGAGCACAGGACGTAAACAAAATATAATTATGTAATAGGTGGTTGTCTCTTGATTTGACTACAATTCGTGCGGCAACGTCCATTTGTCGTAAGAAAATAAAAATAATAGTTTTTAAAACTATAAAACACGCTTTTAGCACGCACTAAAAATTACAAAATAATTCGGACATTTAGTTTGATGGCTCAAGAGTTTTCCCTTTGCCTAATCTTCATTAGATTTCATTCGCATTTAAACATAAACAATCACCTATGCGAAATGGTTTTATGTAGGTAATCATCTTTTTATATCACATGTAATGAAACAACGAGTTTTGATTTCTGTTTTGCCAGTGGAAACGACAATTTCAAACCAATGCAAATGTGTCAGTCAGAAACACGTTGTTTCTGACCTAGGGGAGAAACAACGTTGTTTCTACCCGGCACCTTCATTTGTTTAATATTAACGTCTTTATTTCTTTTTCTGAGCCACGTCTATAAGCTGTTCTCAAGGGTCCTTACTAATCGTATTGCGCGCAGGCTCGACGACTTCCAGCCTCCCGAACAAGCCGGATTCCGAAAAGGCTACAGTACCATAGACCACATACATACGCTGCGACAGGTTATACAAAAAACCGAGGAGTATAATCTGCCGCTATGTGTTGCGTATGTGGACTATGAGAAAGCCTTCGATTTTATCGAGACCTGGGCGGTGCTAGAGTCTCTCCAACGGTGCCAGATAGACTATCGGTACATCGAGGTGTTGAAGTGTTTATACAAAACCGCAACCATGACAGTCCGAGTCCACGACGAAAGCACTGAACCTATTCCACTGCAGCGCGGAGTGCGACAAGGGGATGTTATATCCCCGAAACTGTTTACCGCTGCACTGGAAGACGTGTTTAAGCTGATGGAGTGGAAAGGGCTTGGTATTAACATCAATGGCGAACACCTCACACACCTTCGATTTGCCGATGATATAGTCATCTTGGCGGAGTCCCTGGAAGAACTCGGCACAATGCTAGGTGACCTCCATAGCTCCTCCCAACGGGTGGGTCTTAAGATGAACATGGACAAGACGAAGATCATGTCTAATGTCCATGTCACACCCATACCAGTCGTTGTTGATGGCGCTACTCTCGAAGTTGTCGACGAGTATATTTACCTGGGTCAAGCGATCCGTTTGGGTAAGTCCAACTTCGAGAGAGAGGTAACTCGTAGAATCCAACTCGGTTGGGCAGCGTTCGGGAAATTACAAAGTGTATTCTCGTCCAGAATACCGCAGTGCCTGAAGTCGAAAGTTTTCGAGCAGTGTGTGTTGCCAGTGATGACCTACGGCGCTGAGACGTGGTCTTTTACAGTTAGCCTTTTCCACAGGCTCAAGGTCGCTCAGCGAGCGATGGAGAGGGCTATGCTTGGTATTTCTCTACGCGACAGAATCCGTAACGATGAAATCCGTAGACGAACGAAGATTACCGACATAGCTCTCAAAATTTGCAAGCTGAAGTGGCAATGGGCAGGCCACATAGTTAGGAGGACTGACAACCGATGGGGAAGAAAGGTCCTCGAATGGCGACCACGTCTCGGCAAAAGGAACACAGGCCGCCCTCCAACCAGGTGGACTGACGACCTGAAGAAGATAGCGGGAAACCGCTGGATTCAGAGGGCGCAGGACCGGACGGAGTGGCGAACATTAGAGGAGGCCTATGTCCAGCAGTGGACTTTAAAAGGCTGATGGATGGATGGATGGATGGAACGTCTTTATTTCAAGACTGTCAGAATCGCATTGACAACTGTCGTCAAATCGTTGTCAAAAGATATTTCTGCGCTATTTGTCTGAAATAGTCTTACTTCGACTGGCTACAGAAATCAAAACTCATTGTTTTATTACATATGTGATATGAAAAATACAGTGTGTGGCTCGGGATGAAACAAAGACGATTTCAGACCAGGGCGATGATTTCAGACCTCGCTTCGCTCGGGCTGTCAACTCTCGCCCTCGTCAGAAATGGTCTTGTTTCACCCCTTGCTACACAATTTACTATTTATAATATTTACTATGATTTATTTTGAAAGCAAGCGTGGAGCGATTTGTCCAAAAAGAGTAAAGGTTACATAAACGCTCCAAGTGGACCTGAAGAAGATAGCGGGAAACCGCTGGATTCAGAGGGCGCAGGACCGGACGGAGTGGCGAACATTAGGGGAGGCCTATGACCAGCAGTGGACTTTAAAAGGCTGATAGATAGATAGATGGATTGTATCTTAGAATGTCAGAATGATAGGGGCTGATTCAAGGATGGTGCAAAACTCATTTATTTTATTGCCAGGTGTTGATGGCAGTCGGTATAACTGCCGGAGTGAGCTTGGCCCTCACCCTCTTCGCCTTCCAAACGAAATGGGACTTCACAATGATGGGTGGAGGGTTAGTCGCAGCAACTATGGTTCTTCTGATGTTTGGTAAGTATATGTATACTTGGTGTCACAACATTGTACTGCAGACGCATCTTAAGTTTTGTAGGCTGGAACTGGAAGCACTACCGCTGCCCCCACTTCTGCCCTGAAGCAATTCTATTTTGTTTCGGAGCAAAACTGCAGTTGCCGGCCAGACTTACATGAGGCGAAGGCGCGGTAGCAGCCTTAAATTTTAGGAGGGTCACTAAGAAATTTGTGGGAAGAAGTGTCCCATATTAGCTCGTTTCGCCTTCCATCTTCGCATGACTGATGGATTTTGGGGGGGGGGGGGATGGTCATGTCCTGCTTGGAGGCGACTTGAAGGCATTCGTAGTAGCATTACAACTGTATAAGTCCACAGGCATGACTTAGGCTTGCTAGTGGTTGTGTGTAGATGTCCATGGGATGCAGCGACCACTTATGTTATTCAAATTAAAGAAGTTTTCAATGAAAGCTTATAAAAAGCTCTAGCTCAAGACACGGAAGAGTGACTTTTTTACGTTGCTCATCTATCCATTTCCTTTCTTTCTCTACATTTAAATTAAAGTTAAGAAACCAGAAGCCAATTTAAAAAATAGCAATGGTTCAAAACAGAAAGGCTAAAAAGAATATAAAAGGATTTGCTTAAAGATTCATGAGTTTAATGTTTTCAGAAATACAGACCCATCTTAAAGATCTCGATGAAGACGAATTTACAATTCTAATTAGAATACCTAGAAATGCTACTATAAATTCAATATATTCAATTTCACCAATTTTCATTATATATTTATTCATGGGATTTACACTATCTTTTTGTCTCCACAGGTCTCATTGCACTAATTTTTCCGCCCAACAATATAGTGACCCTCGTGTATGCGGCGCTGGGTGCTCTCATCTTCTCACTATACTTGGTATACGACACTCAGCTGATGATGGGCGGGAAGCACAAGTACAGCCTTTCTCCCGAGGAGTACATCTTTGCCGCCCTCAATCTCTACCTAGACATCATCAATATCTTCATTTACATCCTCACCATCATCGGAGCAACTAGATAATGGATGAATGCTAGGATGGCAATGAGTTCAAAAAATGTGTTAGGTGTGTTTATGTGTGTGTGACTATGTGTGTTTGTGTGTGTGTGTGTGTATTTGTTGTAACTTAAATAAAAAAATAAAAAAGGAGACGGTTCTCTATTCGTCGTACCCTTTTGTATGTATACATATGTATTGAACAATTTTTTAAGGGGTGAACGTAAACCGTATCCTTTGTATTGATCCCTTAGGTAGATACTTAAGTTAATTTTTTACAATAAGATTCAACACAAAAGCCCCAAGCTCTACGATTACAACGAGTGCCACAAATGAACAAATAATCAATTTCACACGTACCAATTTAGAGGATTCCTTCTGCATTAGAAAACTGAATTTCAAAAGGCTAGTCTCATGTCAATTTGGGCAAGATCTCATGTGATCCATGAAAGGACAAGGACCAATGAAATCTAAAGAGAATACATTCACTTCATTCTAACGCGTGTGAAACCGCGTTGGACTTCCTTCGGTTGAATAAGTTGATTTGATTTGTGATTATAGAGTGCAATGGTGGGGAGTAGTTTCGGGGTCATTATTTCTACCCCCAGAAGTGTCTCTGCAGGAATGGATGACACATAATATTAACGGTAGGTTATCTATCTTTACATATTAAGTAAAGGAACAAAAGTTTTTTTTGTATCGTGGGGGAAACCTTCAAAAGGTACCCGGCACTTTGGGAGAGGATACCGGGTTATGTGGGATTTGACCTCACTAAAACCCCCTCGGTGGACTGCCTCTGCGCGTGGGGAGGACTCCGGGATCTCCAGTGGAACGCATCGGTGTCCTCCACTCGCGGCGTCCCAGAACGGGCCCATCTTCGGAGAACAGATGTGCTCTCCAGCACCTTCCGATATTTACGGCGGAGTGCGGCCACGCCCACACCACCGTCCTTCCCGGGGCTGCTAGCTGGGCGGATCGAGCTCCCACTCTCCCTGCCCGCAACCCCGGAAGCCGCCTTTTAGCCGCCTCTTACGATCAGGTAGGGGATACCGTAGCTCTATTCTTAATCCCGAAGCTACAGGGACTAGGAACAAAAGTACCTACCTATATAAAATGTAACGATGTACATGACTGTGTATGAGTACCTAAAACTTAAAAGGTAGGCAACTAATATTTTTTGTTTTATGTAGGTAAATAAATTATTTTATCTAGTCACTTTGTGTTTTTATTTGTAACTTCCTATGTGTTTATTTATTTATTCAACAAAAATACATCCATCCTTACAGGTATACACGCAATGCGACGGATGGGCCTTGTACTTAATACCAACATATATCTTAATACAATATATAAATTATTCTATAGATACTTTAAACACACAAATATTTATGTATAACAAAGCATATACATATAACAACATGTTGTATTATCCCCAAACTTTCACCATCCCGCATTGATACAGCGTGGTGGAGTAAGCCTCCCCTCCAATAATGGGTAGAGACCCGTGCCCAGCAGTGGGACGCAAAAAGGGTTGCAGCCAGATAGATAGTTGTAAGGGGTGTAGGTAACATGTTTTATTCACTGTAGAGTTTCTTATCAAAGCATTCGTAACCGAGTATCCAAAAATACAGTAGAAACAAAATAAAAACGCTTCGAGGAGTCCAGGCGGGACGACAACGACTCATTTTTTTATCACACTCCTAGCCCCACATTAAGGTAGATATACCCTGTGTCGTCGGTACCATGGACACACACAAAGTTTGTGTTTCTGCAAACTGAAATTCATCATTCAAATTTCTTTTTCGCCGGGAATCGAACTCGGGACCCTTCGATTGGCAGTCCGGCATGGTAACCATTGCGCACACGGGTCGTCAAATTATTTTATCGTCAAATATTTTTTGTTCTATTTTTTTTCAACCCTTTTATATCCCACTGCTGGGCACAGGTCTCCCCTGACCAGTGAGATGGTTAGGCCATAGTCCACCAGGCCCAGTGAGGATTGACGAAAATACAAATAATAATACGCATATACCTAACTAACTAACTAATAAATTTCTTTGTCAGCGGTGCGCGCCGGGGTTCGAATTCGGTGTCTAAGTGTCAGAGACCGAGAGATGTAGGCCATCCTCCATCTCTCTCACTTACAAAAGGAAACCCGTGTCCTGCAACAGTGGGACATAAAAAGGGGTGAAAACGAAAAGGAGAACAACAACTCTACAACTAACCAGTCTATCTATTCTACATGAGGGCAAATATAAAGTGTAGCCTTAGCCTAGGGTACTTATACCAGTAGGAGAACCTCACCTCCATCATGGCCGCAACACTTTTTGCGTACCACTGCTGGGCACGGGTCTCTCCCCATTATTGGGGAGGCCTGAAGCTTACTCCACCACGCTGCTCCAATGCGGGTAGGTGGAGATGCGGGTATGTGGCCAACCCGCTGTCGGATGTTTTCAAACCGCCCATAAGGCCTCCGACAAGGTTTAACGACTGTTATCTATCGACAACAACCGGCACCGACAGCTTAACGTGCCCTCCGAAGCACGGTAACGCGCATGAAATTTTTTGCCACTAGCGGTCACCCATCTCACACCCGACCGCGTCCGTTTGGCTTAGTTGTATAGATCGTTTGCGTTCTACGCTAACCGCCGGGCCATGCGCGCTTCAACCTCCATTATATGTTAACTAAAACAAATATCATATTGTCTACTTACTTACACCTCCACAAAACAAATTAGTCGCGAAAGACCTGCGACCTACGCCTACAATCGTCTCTGACTTCATTGCACGTAACTTGCGTCACGTCTCTAACGAGGAAACATAAAATATATTTCGAAAAGTTACGATCGATTCGGTATTAAACGACAGAATAAACAGCCACAATATTGCCAATATCATTATACGTGTTATCAGTGAGAATACGAAGCAGTGTCTATCTTTGTTTATCGCAGTGTATTAATACCAACTACAATCAGTAAGTCCGCAAAATGTGGCCGTATGTGGTTGTTATGTTTCTTGGCATTGTGTTAATTTATTTATTTTGGAAAACTGACCCGAAACCTATTTTTGGTGTTTACGCACAGCCCGGAAAGTGGTATTATTTGAAATATGTGGTGTTCGCGTTTCTCTATTACTACAGAAAAGTGAGTATTTTAAAACAATCAGGACGAAAGCAATTTTTTCATTGTTTTTACAACAGTGTAAAAATGTTCAGATATCTTCAGTGCCGCACGTAGCAGTTACTGTACTTACCGCACCTAGGTATTTACAGGTGTAACAGGCTTAACAAAGCTAAGCAATACGGGGTACGTTTAAAACTAGGAGGACTTGCTTCTCAGTTTTTTATTTCTGTGCTTAGATCAGATCACTACCTGTCATTACTTCCGGTAGCGAAATTTTCGCGTGCGTTCGTTCATCAGACGGTATGTCCAAGAGTCGTTCGATTTTAGGGTTTCGTACCAAAAGGAATTTACTTACGAGTATTATATTAAAGTTTATAAAATAATACCGGAACGCACCGGTGTCCTCCATACGCGACGCCCTGGAACGGGCCCATCTTTGGGAGAGCAGATGTGATCTCCTGCACCTTCCGATGCTTACGGCGGCATGCGGCCACGTACACACCTCCGTCCTTCCCGGGGCTGCTGGCTGGACGGGTCGAGCTCCCACCCTCACCGCCCGCAGCCTTTTAGTCGCCTCTTACGATCAGGCAGGGGATACCGTAGAAGCTTCAGGGACCACATTCATAGCCCTACCTACTGTATATGATACCCGGTGCCCATAGGCGTACCGAGGGGCGAAGGGGCGAAGAGGCGCAGTTGCCTCCCCCCTGGATCAAAGTCCAGATTCAGGGAATCAAGAATCCCAAAAGATCTCCCAAACGAAAAAAGAAACCTATAAAGAATAAGCTAGATATGCTACCTCCTGTCCCTGAGCTACGGTATCCCCTGCCTGATCGTAAGAGGCGACTAAAAGGGGGCTTCCGGGGTTGTGGACGGTGTTCCCACTCACACTTGATCCATCCAAAAAAAAAGATATGCTACCTCCTGCTGTTTCCTTTGTATATTTAATATTTTGTGTGCATGTCGTCGTGTAACGTGGAAGGCAACTTTATGCGCGGTACCCAGCTTGAAAAAAATTTGCTTCCCTGACCAAGAACCTGGGTACGTCCATGCTGGTGCGATGGACTTGAACACACACAAAGGCAAATACAGAAATCGACGAGACCAGGAAAATACCTCTAAATTCATCATTTAGATATCTCTTCTCCTGGGAATCGAATCCAGGGCCTCTTGGATGGCTCACCGGTGTGGTGATTCTTCACCATATTCCATCCATCCGTCAGTCTTTGAGTCCACTGCTGGACATAGGCCTCTTGCCTAATGGTTGCCACTGCGTCTGGTCCTGCGCCCTCTGAATCCAGCGGTTTTCCGCTGTCTTTTCAAGGTCGTCAGTACACCTGGTTGGAGGGCGGCCTGTGCTCCTGCAGCCGAGATGTATGTTGATGATTCGAGCACCTTTCTTCTGGTCAGTCTTCCTAACTACATGGCCTGCCCGTTGCCACTTCAGCTTGCAGATTTCGAGAGCTACGTCGGTACCTAATCTTCAGCGCCATATTGGTCGTCTTTAAATGTTAAAATGTTAGAACTATGTAAGTACGGAGACACCCGAATTAGGATTATTGTGTTCATTGGTGTATTCTGTGAAGTTTAGGTACAATTACGAGTAAGTATTATATTAGAATACCCGCTACACCGCACGTGAATCAAATTACTTTTTATATAAATTCATTACTAATATTATTTAATTACACAGGTGTTGATAACCAATAATTACATAGCTACCTTATCTGTCATTTTTATAGATTAAATTCTCGTCGTGTACAGTAAAAATCTATTTTATTATTGATATTTTTTAGGGTTCCGTAGCTACATCTATCTGACCCATTTGTCTGTCTGTGTCAAGTTTAAATTGATATCAATAAAATATCAATTTAACCTGCAATTTAACCGATATAGGTACTACATCTCGTTTTCAGAACAATAAAGTTGGAAAGTAATTTCTTACCTACTTTTAACACAAGTTAGTAAACGAAGAAAGTCTGACTGGAAACCACACCTTTCCAATAAAACACAATAGACTTTCCGTCAGCAATGGGTGCGTCTGTGGCATTTTGCCGGTCAAACCGTGATACTGGACTTTCATTTTTTCTTTTCTTTATGTCTCTTCAGTAATAGATAATACTTTTTCAGTACACTAGCAAGAACAATGCGGCAGGAACAGATGGGCGAGCAGGCCAGGGGGTCAAAGCCATAGCAGATCCCGCTGACATGGACAGAGCGCAACTCCTCAGTGATCATGCCAAGGTAGGTATCTTTCACAATAAACTAAATACTTATTTTTATTAATTTTTTTTTAATATATAAATGAACCGAACAAAAAGGCAGACGGGCGGCGTGGTGTTAAGCGATAAACGTCGCCTATGGACACGGGGGAGCCACCCGAGCATTGCCGACTTTGAAGGAGAGCTTTTTTACAGCTTTCTTGAAGAACCCCATGTCATAGTCCACTGGAAATGCCTCAACTGTAAGGTTGTCCCATAATATTACACAGGCACACTTCAGACAATTGTTATTAATAATAACAATTGTCTGAAGTGTGCCTCAACTAAACAATAATAACTTATTATTGAGTTTCTTATTGTAATTTCAGAAAAACAGCTCTTTATCAAATGAACCGCTCTCTTTACTAATAAAAGTACTGTAAAAACTGGTATGTATTAGCAGCGATAGCCGAGCGGTAAAAACCGCGTTCTCCGAGAAGGAGATACCGGATGAAGATCCTCGGCGCGCACCTCTTACAAAGAAATCTGTAATTTGCGTATTTATCGCTGCTCCACAGTGATGAAAACATTGATAAATAAATAAATAAATAAATAAATAATTTATTGATCATAATTGTACATAACAAATATTTGAAGTCCCTGTCTGCCACTGTAGTTTACACTGTGTTGCAGCAGACAGTGTCTTCCCCATGTATTTTGAACAAAAGTACAAAATTTATAATACAAAGAAAACATTTTTTTATATAGAAAATGGAACATAAAGGAAATTTTGATACCAAACAGAATTACAAAAAAAAAACAAAAAAAAAATACATACAAAAGAACACGATAAAAGGGAATATTGTACAGAACAGCTCTAAAAAGGCATACAGCATAAGTAAGCGCGCTCATGTATGTGTGTCTGCCTGTCTTGTGTGTGTGTGTGTGTGTGTGTGTGTGTGTGTGTGTGTGTGTGTGTGTGGGTATGTGTGTATGTGTTTCCTTATGTATGAGTGTAAAAAACATATCTATGTACGGTTTAACATATTTTACTCAACTCTACATATTAATTTTTCCGTGCTATCGTAGTCATAATTTTGTAGCCACTCAATTAATGTTTTTTTAAGTTTGTATAGATTTACTTGTTTTAGTTTTATTTTACTGTTAATTAAGTTATATATTTTAGGAGTTAAGTATGAATAGTGCCTTCTTGCAAAAGTGCCATGACATTTCGGTACCGGGCATCTGTCTATCCTCTTGTTGCTTATAGGCAATTGTGGAACTGTTTCTCTATGATAACGCATGATACTACGGTAGATAAACAGTTTTCTCACTGACTGCACATTACATCTTTGGTAGAGGTCGGCAGTAGAATACCTGAATGGTAGAGCCAGAATAACTTTTAGTAGAGCACGTTGAGCACGTTCCACCTCTATCATATATGATTTAGCAGCACCACCCCACGAGGTGATGCAGTAACCTATAATGCATTGGCCTAGAGCTTTGTAGATTTGAATTAACAATTTTTGATCTGCTATCGGTCTAAGCGACTTAAATATGTGCATTAATCTCCTAATTCTATTCGAGACTGTTTGTATGTGTAGAGCCCAATTTAACTTATCATCAATAATTACACCAAGATATTTTATGGAGTCCACTTTATCAATTTTGTTACATCTGCAATGTTTTGCATCAGAGAGGTTTGTATTGCAAGGGTAGGAATGTGCTCGAATATAAAAGTCGGGTGGCGGTTTATTGGCGTTAGTTTTCCTAAAGCACATGTATTTAGTTTTTGTGACATTAAGAGTAAGGAGGTTATTTTCCAGCCATGATATTACTTGAGATAAGCCATCTTCTGCTATTTGTCTCACTTCTGTCCATGTAGAAGCATGAAATATTAGTGCTGTGTCATCCGCAAACATGAGTATGTCCGCGTTTTTCAATTTTAACTTACACAGTTCGTTAATATACAGTAAAAACAGGGTCGGACCGAGCGTACTGCCTTGTGGCACACCGTAGTTACAGAAAAGAGAGTCACTTTTGTATTCGTTTACTCGGATTTGCTGTGTACGTTCTTTAAGATAGTCAGAGAACCAGTCTAGTACACAGCCCCTCACGCCAGCGCTCTCCAACCGTGCCAAGAGAATGAGAATTGAGACAGTATCAAACGCCTTTTGTAAATCCAGGAAAACACCAACACATTTCTTACCTTTGTCGACATATTGCGTAATATGCGATGTTAGCTGGAGCACGGCGTCTTCAGTTGATTTACGCTTTCGAAATCCATACTGATTGTTAGCAATAATGTGATATTTTTCTAAGTACGATATCAATCGTTTATTAGCTAGCTTTTCTACTATTTTAGAGAGGCTTGGTAAAAGAGAGATCGGCCTATAATTACATGGAAGATTTTTTTCCCCTTGCTTGTAAATTGGACAAACCATTGCTTTTTTAAATATTGAGGGAAATGTGCCAGAACTGAAGCTCATATTAGCTAAGTGAGCTATAGGCTTTGATAATGAATTAGAGCAGTCCTTGAGTAGAGACGAAGAAATTTTATCAAAGCCTGGAGCACTTTTTATTTTTAAAGTAGAAATAACTTTTGATACTTCTTGTGCGTCAGTTAGGAATAAAGCTAGAGAGTTTTGTGTGTTAGGACCGAGTTTGCAGGCTGCTGTAGCTAACTCTCTATCAGATTTACCTAAACGACTAAGTGTTACTGTGGCTAAATCATGCCCAACCGATGTAAAATACTTGTTTACCAGATTCAGTGACTCTTGTGGTGACGATTCAATAGTTGTTAATGTGTCTGCCTCTACTTTGTTTGGCCCGTAGTTACATACTTCTCGTATTATTTTCCAGGTATTTTTCATATTGCCGTGAGATTGGTTGATTTGGTTTTTGTAGTAATTATATTTCAAGGTTTTAATTATATGATTACATGTGTTTCTATATTTTTTGTATGTATTTTTTATTTCTGCATCTTCGGGAAACTCTTTCACTTGTTTCTGAAGTTTATTTCTTTTTCTGATGCACTTTATAATGCTCGTGGTAATCCAAGGTTTAATGGGTCTATATCTGTTGGGTACACGTTTTAAAGTTGTATTGTCTTGTATTGAATTTTGTATTGTTGATACAAGGTAGTTGGCCGCTTGGTTAGTGTCAGTAAAAGAGTAGTAATCGTTCCAGGAATGCATGGCAAGAGTTTCTCGAACTGCATTTATATTGGTAAACATTTTATAATGGGCGCCTTTGTTGTTTTGAGTAGATAAGTAGTTAGATTCTATATAGAGTAAGGTCGGGGAGTGATCCGTTAATTCATTAAATACAAGAGTTTTCCATAATTTATTTGTTTTTATCATGAAATGGTCAAGGCATGATGTTATTCTTGTTGGAAGCACAATGCCTTGTCTCAACCCATGCGATGCTATTAGGTTAAGATAGTCTGTCGAGTGACCTGTAAGTTTTGACTCTGGTAAAGTGTTGATATTAATATCACCAGTGAAAATAAAGTTGTCTTTGTATTTTATTTGGCTAAAAATAACGTCCAGTGAGTTAAGGTAGGGTGCAGGGTTGGCGTATGACGGTGGTCGATAAGAACATAATAAAGAGTAGGTATTATCTATTTCAAGAAGTAAGCAGTTACCTTCCGTTATCAAAGGCTCAGATGAACTAACTTTGTGTTTTTTCTGTACATATGCGACTACACCATCGTTCTGATTTAAGTGTATTTTGGTATAGAACATGTTATAGTTGTGAATTGGAGGGGGATTGTATTTGCTGGTCCAACATTCAGTTAATACAATAACATCAATGGGTATGTCAAGACTACTTAGGAAAGCTACAAATAAGTCAATGTTTTTATGTATACTGCGTATATTTAGAGATAGTATTGTCATATTTTTACTGTTTGTGTTATATTTAAGAATTTTTGAGCTTTGAGAAGGGTTATCAATATGCATGCAATTAACCACTTCCGTCTCATCAACCTCTTGCATTATAACATCAGAATTATTTGAATCAAACATTATAAATTTTGTATAAACCAGGACTGTTAATCATGATCGGTACAAGTACCTCAATTATACTTTTCATGGTGTTATAATCAAAAGCGGTAATGGAAAACGTATTATTATTATATGTAAATATACATAGTTGCGACTGCATATTGTAATAATATTTATATGTATTTTTGAACGTGTTATTTAAAGTGTTTAATGTGTTGAAAGTAACTTTGTATTCGTGTAAAATGTATTGTATTAAAGTGTATGGTGTATATTGTACTTGTAGGTGTATTTGCTGTATACGCATATTAGAAAAATATAAAGCTGTACTGTAAATGGCTAACTTAAGTATAAAAAAAGTGAATATTAAAAAAGTTGCGACAATTAAAGGAAATAACAAGCTTATGATTTGTTGCACTAGTCACATGAGTCTTTGTTTGTCTAAGTCACTTTCACAGGATATACGTATTTGCGGAGATCCTTCTGTTTTACGCATGAATATCTTTCCAAATGATGTCCAACAGTAAGCAAATCCGTTAGCTTTCGCAAATTGTCGCGTTAAATAAAACAGTTTGCGCTCTTTTTGAGTCAAATTTTCTGAAATGTAGATTGGCTTGCTGGGACCTTTAACCTGTATATCTGTGGTGCTAAGTCGAGATTGGCTATTATCTTTATTGTATTTTTTAAACGAACTAATAAAATTGTCCCGCATTGATACGGTGGTGAAATCAATTATAATTGGTTTTATGGTAGCTTTCGTACTGGTTCGAAAGACATCTTTAATTTCGGTATTTTGCAGTGGAATCTTAAGTATACTCGCTACATTAACTATTGTCTTCTTAAGATCGTCTTTTTTCTCCGTTTGGCTTTGCGGTATATTTCGCAGTTCCACACTAGTGCTACGGGCATTGCGTTGCAACATATCTATTGTCTGTTCCAGTTGTACGATATGTGCTCGGTCGCTGTTTATTTTTCCTTCAAGGAGTTCAATTTTTTTCAGCGCCTCGTCATATTTTGCAGACATAAAATCCAAGGACACTTTAATATCATGAACTGATTTTATAATAACTTCATATTTGGCTTCCTGTTGTTTTTGCATCGACGTTAGTATGTCCATAATTTCAGTATTGCCCGTATCATCGGTATCTCCTCGCTTCCGTTTGGGGACGTTTCTGGTGATGCTGACACTGCTGCGCGACGAGGCTGCACTCACGCTGACCTCTTGCCCGATTTCAGAAACATTAGAGTCTGAATGGTAATGTTGCAGTGGCGTAGCGAAAGCTGAGGGCAATGGGGACATGTCCCTTGGTGGCGTACGATTTAGTGGCATTATTGTAGGTATATTTCAATAATACGGCGTGGATTATTCTTGCGCTAGCAGGATCAAAGTACCAGGCGACAAGCAATGCAGAGAACTCACCGGATCTATAGCAGCTAGAGGCGGGCAGCAAAGGTGGGGTACAGCAGCCAATGAAGCACGTTGCCTGATGTTTATGGCAGGAATGCAAACAGGTGGGCGGAGCTTACATGCGCACACGCGGAATCACGTTCTTGTTGTCTCGCTCTATGCCGTTACTCTCTATGTCGCAGCGTTCTATCTCTTCGACGTTTATATTCTCCTATTTTTTTTATCTCAATTAAATTCTATTAACTTTTAAATTAAATTTAGAAAAATAACTAAATATAATCCTGCACACGTCTACTCGATGTCGAGGTCCGGGGGGAAGAATTGATATTTAATTAATTACGATGATTTTTATCACCTGTAATTCTAAAACTTCGAACACCACATTTCAAAAACGCCTATTCTTCATTTCTTCATTCTGAATCCACGAAGGTGTGACGAAGGCGTGCGAATTAAGTGACGTTTTGTGCATCTGTTGATTCTTCTGTCATTCCATACTACGAGTTTAATGAGCCTATTATTAGTTCTGGCTTATTTCTGACTGACGGGACTTTTAACAAAGGTCTATGATCATGATCTCCATCAACACGCATTGGAGCAGTGCGGTGGAGCATTGTCCAAGCCTCCCCATTAATGGGGAGAGGCCCGTACCCAGTAGTTGGACGCAAACGCCACTTAAGCCGCCTATACACAATTTACGTGCTACCCATAAAATCTCGACAGTATATTCACCTCATCATAAATGTAAATAATATTTTCTGTTGCGCGGAGTTAGCTTCTCTATTGAAAATTAAATGGTGTTCTTTCTAATAACTGTGAATTTCAAATTAAAATAAAGATACGTAGTTCGAGTGGGCATTTTACTTAAAATGAGATATTATTCAATGTTTGTTTATTGGTGGGCGTACATTAAATACTTACGAGTAACGAGTATTACATAGTGATGTTAAAACAAATGTGTACTTTTCACAGCCTTTGATGTACCAAAACCTACGAGCTGCTGATCATAGTCATGTCTTGAATAGTCTTGACATTTGTTAGTTTTCTTTTTTCAACATTTTAGTAATGTCTACTGCAAGATACAGGATTTCTCCCAGAATTTAGAAGGCTTCAGGTCATAGTCCACCGCTGGCCAAGTGTGGGTTGAAGAACGTCATTGTCTCCGAGAAGTTTTTGTATATCTCCCAAGCATGCACGATGATGGAAAATATCGTAATGAATTATAGTGTTTGTTCTGGAGCAGAGATAAATAACTAACTAAATCAAAGGCGCGCGGGATTCAACTTTCTGCCTCCAATGTGCGTTAAAAAATCAACAGTCAGCTCTTTTTGTAAAAGCATAAAATGCTGGAAATATTGTGGTACTCGGAACTTCCTTTTCGCCTGGTACAAAACAGCTTTGTGCTAGCTTGTTTTATGGTACCATGCAGTAGTGAAAACCACCAGAGCACTTCGCCCGCGTGGACCCGTTATATAGGTTCCCGTAGGATAAAAACCATCATATGTCCTTGCCCAATTTCCACTCTATCTGTGTACCAAATTTCATTAAAATTGGTTCAGTAGTGCGCAGGAAAGCGTAACAAACAGACAGACAGAGTTACTTTCGAATTTATAATATTAGTAAGTATGGATGACTAATGTTTGCGGTTACAAATGGGGTAAAGTGGTTGCATAAGACTGACCTGTATGCCCAGAAAGGTGTGATAATAGCGGTCGTTGCACTCCATTGTTGAATCATAATATTTGCACTTTGAGTGGGTGACCGCGTAAGCCTTATCTTAACAACATCGTGGTTAGATCCGTTGGATATCAGTTTGGTTATGTCTATGACACATTTCATTAATTTGCTTTATTTTAATCCATAATTTACACAAATTACTGAGTCTCTATCAGATTTTGATAGAGGATTATAAGCGATTGAGGTCGGTCCAGATCTAGAAGGAGCCAGTTTGAGGGGCGTGCCAAAGTCATAAGAAGTGTGAAAAA
This sequence comes from Pyrgus malvae, assembly GCA_911387765.1. NCBI lineage: Eukaryota > Metazoa > Arthropoda > Insecta > Lepidoptera > Hesperiidae > Pyrgus > Pyrgus malvae. The sequence goes on from OU426960.1 coordinate 22,093,587, forward strand.
ATCAGTAAGAAAATGCACAACGGGCTTTACTTGCTGTGTTAATGCCTTAATGCTTACCACTCTGCTAAGAGGGCCTAGGGCGGAAAATTTTAGTAATTATTACACTCAATATACTTCACAAATGTATTAACCCGTCAAATACTATGTTGTTGAAAAAAAAAACCGTTAAAGAAAAGACTTTAATGCCTCCCATTACGAAGTTTTACGCAAAGACGCGAGTAAGATTTGTGGTAGGTACTTTGGGGGAGCTTAGGTATTTCAAATAAGCTTTTTATGAGAAACTGTGGAACGTTTATTGAATTAAAAATAAAGATTACAATAAGTGTCTTAACGACTAGGGCCGATCCGAGAGTGTCCTGTACCTTCCGCACACATCATCACTTTCACTACACACACATTGTCATATGCCCATCACTATCGAAAAATACGCTGGTGTGAAACCGCTCTTATAATCTACATCTACATGCACACTATCAGTCAATTTAGATGTAATACTACAGTATTCAATATTTTAGGCCTTTGATGCAGTTTTCTTCATATCAGCAAAAAAAGATGAAGATGACAAGGGTATTTACGTGATAGCTGGCAGCGAGCGCCGTCCTATGGGCATCTGCAATGGACTTTTTTACATCGGGGTAAGTGTATTATGCATAGTGGTATGTTTTATGTAGTAACTTATTGTCAAATTTAAGAAGTAAAGAGTCATCCCTTTTTACTGCCATAAGATATTTTTAGAGATGTGTGGTTTCTGGTCTCACCAAAGAGAAAAAGTATGAAAAGAAGAAGTCTAGTAGACTAGAAGACGATATGTAAGGTCATCAAGGCTAAATGATATCTAATCGGATAGATGAGATGATGTCTCATCTACCTATCGAATGATTGATCGAATTGAAACACTTTCCAAAAATTTAATTAATACCCTATTGCGCTGCTACTCTGGTTGATGTATTTTTAACCGACGAAAAAACGCATAAGGTTCTCAATTCCACACCTATATTTTCTTTAACCGCTACCTGTGTCTATTGTTTTACTTGAACGTTCTTATTTCAAATAATGTACTTTAGCTTCCCGGAAAAGGCCTGCTTTGCAGCAAGAAGTTGCCAGATACAGTCCTCTTTGGAGCGGAAATCGGAGAATTCGGCGCTGAGGGCATTAAGTTAAAACCCGTGGAGCCCATGAAGAAATGGAAGATTTCTTATAAAGGACCAATGTTGTAAGCCTTTTTATATCACTAATAAAAACACCCTTAGTGACAAATACAGCAGTCTTTTAAGATATTATGCATGAAATAAATACGTAGAGCAAAAAAGTGTTTAAAAAAAGTTGACCAAATACATTATTTATAATGTTATGAAACCTTTTTATAATTATTAAGTAAAATAATCCATTATAATAATAAGAGTACCCATCTGACGTAGCGGCGATCGGAGATTGATCTTGTACCTCCCAAACGACGCCTGGGAAAGTCTGAAAAACAGCGCTGTAAGCTGTGACCTCCTTTGCCCACAAAAAGTGTTTATTTGTACAAAAAAATCTGTTGTGTCCCTTTAAAAAAATTGTTTGCTCTTTTAAAATTTTCTTCTGTCGTGTGGCAGTAACTGCCAAGCGACGCTACATGACCTACTTTCAGCACAGGCGATTTAGTCACTAAACGCAATTCATTCAGCGTCCGTAACGCGCGATTTCGGTGCTGCGTCCAAGAAACAAATTGACATTCTGCATCAACCTTAGAGCATCACATGTACTGACAGGAATGACACCCGTCAGAGGAGTGGCCTTTACGGGCGAACCCCTTGTCCTAACGTGCATGCACAATGTGCCTTCTAGTTATATACAACTAGTGTGTGTTTGTAGCGATGAAAGAATATTTGTGCATGTGTGACAAAATTAAAATGTGTGCGTTCTTCCCCCCGCACCAGATTTGGCACAAAAATTATGTATCGAAGCGAGGCGCAGTGCCCTCTCCACTGACGGGTGAGTCAGTATCTTTGATGCTTTAAGGCATCGACACACATCCAATTCGCCGATCGCCGATTCTATAAGTTTTTTATTAGTATATATTATTATTATTATTATTAATATAAAAAACATCTTTATTGTATGGTGATTTTAGCTACCAACACGATAGAACTAAATTGATGGATGTTGAGTTTGAAGGCGAATGGGTAGCCACCAGTAAGTACTTCGACTTCGACACCGACCTGCACCCCGCCGCCGTCATCAGGTCCATAGCGAGAGAAACGTGGAGTCGGGAGTACTTCGAAGGCCTAAGAACGTAATTATTTTATTTTTAACGAATTTTTTTCCAACCCTTTTTTATGTCACACTGCTGGGCACAGGCCTTGTCTCGGAAGTGAGAAGGGTGCCTAGCACGCTGACCAAGCGCCATGTTGGTGGATATCATTGGCTGGCTGCAACCCTTTTTGCGTCCCACTGCTGGGCACGGGTCTCTCCCCATTATTGGGGAGGCCTGGAGCTTACTCCACCACGCTGCTCCAATGCGGGTTGGTGGAGATGCGAGTTAGTGGCCAACCCGCTGTCGGATGTTTTCAAACCGCCCATAAGGCCTCCGACTAGGTTTAACGACTGTTGTGTGACAACAACCGGGACCGACGGCTTAACGTGCCCTCCGAAGCGCGGAAACGCGCATGAAATTTTTTGCCACTAGCGGTCACCCTCCCACACCCGACCGCTCCCGTTTGGCTTAGCTGCTTAAACCGCTTGCGTTCTACGCTAGCCGCCGAGCCACGCGCGCTTCGGATATCATACCTTCAAGAAATTATGGGTAACTCCCCGGCATGCAAACACGCTGTCGAAGAACTTCGTAAAATATCACAATGTTATTCCTCACCATGGAGCAGCGATTGGTGGACATCATGCTTTCGAGAAATTATGAGTTAATAAGTACATAAATTCATTGAATATTACAATATGATCCCTCACCGTGGAACAGCGATGTAGGTATTTTTTTTTTTCAACCTTTTTTTTTTATCTCCCACTACTGGGCACAGGTCTCCTTCTCACACAATTGAGAGGGATTTAGGCCATAGTCCACCACGCTGGCCAAGTGCGGATTGGTGGACGTCATGCTTTCGAGAAATTATGATTTTCTCTCAGGCATGCACGGCGATGGAGAACATCGTAATCAATGAAATATCACGATATTTTCCATCACCGTGGAGCAGCGATAAATTCGCACATTACAAATTTCTTTGTCAGAGGTGCGAGCCGAGGATTTGAACCTGGGATCGGTCGCGTCGAAGACCGCGGTTTTTTACCACTCGGCCATCGCTGCTCGATGTAGGTATAATTGGTATATAATTATGCATATGTAGTATATATAGGTACCTATACCTAGATGATCGTTTAAGTTATTTTATCGTAACAGATAACACTATGTTTTTAGCGCTCACCAATCCCACTACGAGCAGTTTGGTGTACTCAAGTGCAAGATGAAAATAGACACCGACTCTTACGAGTTCACGCTGCCTTCCTTCAGGGATCACAGCTTCGGTGAGGAAAATAACACACTCATAGTCCCACACTAAGACTCCCTGTGCCGTAGATGCTACGATTAAGACTTTTGAATGACCTAAGTAAACCACAGCCACTCTTGTGAGTACCCCAATCCAAGAATAAACTAGTGCTTATAAACTCATCCGGCATAGACGCCACCCATGGTACCCTGCACACTTTACTACAAACTCGTGTAAATTTATTTTCGCTGATTTTGCGATCCTTCCTGAGTGTCAAAAGGCTCTTTAAACTATTTGAGGAATGGCTGACACAATCTGCCCCGAAATAAGTAGATACCTACTTAATTATTTATAGACCACAAACATGTAAGAACTTAAAAGATTGATTTGATCCAGGTCACAAAAGGGACTGGAGTTTGATGCACAGATACGCTTTCCACCACATTTTGCTGGAGAACGGAACGAGCATGAGTGTCGGAGTCATCTGTCAACCCTCTACTGCTAGTGTGTGAGTATTATCTTTTTGTCTTACCCGGAATCTTGGGAGAGATAGAGGGCTGTGTCGGATTCGTAACGCTCTAAAACTGCCTGACTCAGCGCTTTGGGAGGACCCCAATATCTCCAGCGAAAAGCACCGGTGTCCTCCATGTGCGGCATTCCAAAACGAGACATCTTGGAAGAGTGACAGCATTCTGCTGCACTTGTCGTCAGTGGAACAGCGTGCGACCACCAATTATTAGCTGCTGGCTAAACGGTACAAGCTCTAAGCCGACCACAAACCTGGAAGACTCCTTTGAGTCGCCGCCTCTTACTATCAGGCAGGGATACAGTGTACAGTAACTCTGTAAGAATAGAGTTACGGTACGGTTTAAGAAAACCGGGACGAGACTACCGGCACTCTGTGAGTATCATACTAGGTACGAACAAAATGTAGTCATTAATGAATGACGGATCTAAAATATTTGCTTGCGATCCGCGCATATTGCCAATATCAAGTAAAATTTTAATTTAATAATTTATTTTCCCTCATATTCATCATTTCTATATAAGATTTATTCAATCCATTATCCACCTTTCCTGTGACTGCATTTACAGATATTTTCTCTTAAGTAAATAAAGTTTAAAAAAAGATCAAAAAGACATAGGTACTTAAAAAAATAGGGTTTATATCTTGGGTATTCCAAATTCTTTAAGGGCCTCGTTCACCATCTCCAAGTAAAATGTTGATTATTTACGTCCCAAATATAGTGAATTGGCAAGTAAAAGCTATGAGTATCGGTCAGTTTATCAATGATTAGTGCTACTCGAACATCGTGAAATTGAAATTTAGTTACGGGTGACTTTAACCGACAATTAGCGTACTTGTCACTTTACTTGAAGGTGGTGAAAGAGACCACTGGTCCATGTTTAAAAGACGTTACGTACCTACTTTTATTGCAGCATGGAAATGGGAGTCGTAGCTTTGCCCACCGGCGACGTACTCCCGATCAAGTGGGTAGACCTGCAGCTGTACCAGCATGGCGAATGTGGAACAGCACCTAAGGACTACGCCTTCAATTGTCAAGCAGGAGACCAGGTTTACACAGTGCAGGTACTGCTTTATAAAGTTTATTAAACCATTTTGCCTTTTTTACCCGACTACGCGACGCAAGGAAAGATATGTTGGTACAGTGTTTATCAGCCTATGTATGAATGTTTGTTTGTATGTATGTATGTTTGTTTCTATTACTGTGGTATTGTCCAATCGCATTGATTGATTTTCAGTATTCATACGGCAAACGATTTTTCTTAATCTTACGAGTGTTACTAAAGTCAAAAAAAATAAAGGTTTTTTTTAATACAAATTGAAATTATGCATACTAAAATTAGCTTACATACCAGTTCACGATGTAGGTACCCCAACAATTTCTATGATCATGAGTGTGTAAGTGATGGAATCGAAGTATTTACTTATCAATAAAACGCCTCTTTACAAGAACAACGTGACATCTCATAAAAACTGTTTTTTTTATTATTTGATATTCAAAACCGCGATGTTGAATTTTATTTTCTACAAAAACGCGGCATTTTAAAAGTGAATGTTTGAGGAGCTATGAGTGAAAGAGACCACACCACCGTGACAAATGGCGTTATCACGTTATCTCTTTCGGTGTGGCGCACGACTTCAACAACGTTACGCGTTAGTTTGCCCCTCACGCGCAACGAGTGAAGTGCTCCTGCTTTTCACAAAAAACTTGGCATCACGAGTATGCCTCGTTTTTAGTGCAAAGGTATGTTTCTTGTTATTATTTACTTTTACTTAAAAAATGTGAATAAGTTAGTTAACTCGTTTTTGTTGTAAAACTCGTGAGTATTGAGAATGAGATAATGAATATTGTCACATTATTGATGAAAAAGTTACAAGTTTTCTTTGTGATATCTTTGAATGTAACCATGTTGTTGATGAATCGTTTTCAAATACTTTGGGTTATTTTATTTTTCATCATTATTTTTGAAAGCCTTTAAGTTTGCGTTTATATTATGCTAAAATGTTACATTATACATGCTAAAATAAAGTAACTTTTACGAATTAGTTTTTCAGATAGCATCACGATCTAGGATATTAGTTCAATTAACTACAGGTGTTAAATAGTATATTTTTCATATCACATGTAATAAAACAACGAGTTTTAATTTCTGTAGCCAGTCGAAGTTAGACTATTTCAGACAAATAGCGCAGTAATATCTTTTGATATTCACTGATTTGACGACGTTGTCAACGCGATTCTGACAGACTTGAAATAAAGACTTATATAATAAACAAATGAAGGTGCCGGGTAGAAACAACGTTGTTTCTCCCCTAGGGCAGAAACAACGTTGTTTCTGACTGACACATTCGCATTGGTTTGAAATTGTCTTGTTTCGACTGGCAAAACAGAAATCAAAACTCGTTGTTTCATTACATGTAATATGAAAAATAATTTAAGTGTACAAATAAATGATTCAAACTCTCAGATAGATATTTTAACGCAAGACGAGAATGAAAATGCCAAAAGCTCGACAACGTTGCAGACATCAACAGAAGGTATTTTTTACTTGTACTGATATATTTTTTTTTTCTAGTTATGTTCCTATAATTTCATTATTTTAATCCTCTTTGTGGACAAAGACATCGCAGTAGATTTTATTCAACCTCGTAGTTATTCGACTAGTAGCAGCGGTTCCTCTAGTTTTAGCAGTTCTTCGAGTTCTAGCAGCTCTTCAAGCAGTGGTCCATCTATGTATCAAGGTAAGACAATTATATGCAGACAATTATATTATTAAATGCGGAGGGATATAAATTATTTACTCGTAACATCTAAACAGAAGTAAAGATGTTAAACAGAAGTTTAGATTTTAGGAGTATATAATTTATAAAAAATAAAAATAAAAAAAACGTTACACATTCATAACCCCACAGTAAGGTAGTTAATTCTCCGTGTCGTGGGTACCATGGACACATACAAAGACAGAAACACAAACACCTGGACCGAGAACAGAAATTGAAACTCATCATTCAAATTTCTGTTTCGCCGGGAATCGAACCCAGGACCCCTCGATGATCGATAGACCCGCGGGACTGCTGTCCGCACAAAAAACTGAGGGAAGAGACCTCAACAAAATTGAGGGTATTCGAGGGTAATTGATCAAACCCAGTTCAAGAAATTGATTGCATTTATATCGTTTCAGATATCCACGACTTCGTAAAGGATCCTGAATCCTGATTATGAAATGGGTGGGTTTCCTGATCAGGATCCAAAACGTGACGAGTATTGTCGTCACTTGACGTGGAAAAAAATATTATCACTACCAACTAAGGTATAATATTTCGGATGATCAAAATTTGGCAACATCTAATATGGTTTCAATAAACACTGAAAACTATGAGGAACCACTTTCGTCTACAAACAAACATGCTATGGTATTCAATGATCTCGATGTCACAGAGAATAGTGAATCTTCTGCGATTGAAAACGTAAGTAACGGCAATGCTGTAAGTCCAATAGTGTATAATTCTAGTCCTAAAACTGGTACAAAAAGAAGACTAAATGAAGCAAACTGGAAATTCAATGTAGCTCAACAACTGAGAAATAGTGAGGTGGCCTATCAATCTATTAAATAAAAATAAAAACGCATCGTTCGGGAAATTACAAAGTGTCTTCTCGTCCAGAATACCTTAGTGCCTGAAGTCGAAAGTTTTCGAGCAGTATGTGTTGCCAGTGATGACCTACGGCGTTGAGACATGGTCTTTTACAGTTAGCCTTTTCCACAGGCTCAAGGTCGCTCAGCGAGCGATGGAGTAGGCTATGATTATTTTTCTACGCGACAGAATCCGTAACGATTAAATCCGTAGACGAACGAAGGTTACCGACATAGCTCTCAAAATCTGCAAGCTGAAGTGGCAATGGGCAGGCCACATAGCTAGGAGGACTGACAACCGGTGGGGAAGAAAGATCCTCGAAAGGCGACCACGTCTCGGCAAAAGGAGCACAGGCCGCCTTCCAAGCAGGTGGACTGACGACCTAAAGAAGATAGCGGGAAACCGCTGGATTCAGAGAGCGCAGGACCGGACGGAGTGGCAAATATTTTGGGAGGCCAGCAGTGGTCGATAAAATGCTGATGTATGCTTGGGACGGATAATAAAGTAACTTTTTAGTTTTACCTTATAATTTTAATTAAAGCGAGTACTAAGTTCTTTGTGATTGATTGATCTCTTGTTGATTATTGTGCCTTAAACTAATTTCATGGTGTAAGTAAGCCATTGTTTTCTTAAATTTGTATTTTTTAAATACAAGATCTTTATTTTGATAGTGTGTTTTATTTTACTTATCACACAGCCTTACACCTACATTTTATCATCTTCAATGTGATATATAAATATGTTACAAGCATTTTGTGACATATTTTCATTAAAAACGTGACATGTGTGTCTGTGTTTTTTTTAATCAATTTTTTTACTTCTTTCATTTTGAACTGAGTTATTTTTTGTGTATTTTCAGAAAGCTTATTAATTACCGAAACAATGTAACTGTTTTCCCACAGTAAAATTATCAATATTTTAGAATTTATCAACGCTTAAATATTTAAAATTGCTCTCCTGTAAAGTTGTGGTTTTAAAAATGTCACGTTATCCTTGTAAAGAGGCGAAAAATAAAGTAGGTATAAGAGCTATGCAATTGAAATTTTCGCGGTGTCTCCTTACAATGAATAAATATGGTATAATGTGCAGGTACTGGTGGAATACGAGGCCATCCACTACGTGTCAGAAGAGTGGGAGGCCCGGATGGTGGAGAGGTTCTGCAAGTTCTCGGTGAACAACGTACCAGGTCGCGGCGTCTCCGAGTTCCACTACCGCCACAAGGACGGCAGGCCAGAGAGTGTGGCCAAAAGTGACCCGGAGTGGTACAGGAAAATGTGCCATAAAATTTAGATTAATAAATTCTGTATCATTCATTACAATGTGGTTTTGTACTGTGTTGTGACTTGTGATGTGAGAGCCAGTTCACAAAGAGTATAGGCGTGGCGTGTGAAATGATTGCAATCTGTAGCTTATCTGCACTTAACAAGAGATGGCGCTTTAGGGCCGGCGCACATATGGCGGAGCGCAGCGCAGATCATTTTTTCACTGTCAACCTATTATCGACATTGTGCTCATTGCAATAATACCTAAAATCAATCAACACAACAATTTTAGTCCTGAAGAGCAACGAAGCGACTACATGCGAAAGGTAGCGCACAGGAACGCGACTGCGCGCTACTCCGCGCGCTTGCGGTTGCCGGGCTCGCCGAAGTGACGCTTCTTTTTCTTCTTTTCTCCATAATCCTTCTCTTTTTTAATTCCTCTTCTTCAGTAATGTAATTAACAGCACGTCCCAATCCGTCACTTACTTCACGAATGTACACGTTTGATCTCTCGAAAAATTGCAAAACCAATGATGACGGTGTGTCGAGTGAGCGCAGTCTAGCGCATACTCGCGCATCCGCGCGGATGCACACTCGCCTTCTCAGGTAAAAATTCGCCTAATGTGTCACGCGTTTAGAAAACTTCGCGGGCATGCTCTGCGCTGCGCTCCGCCATATGTGCGCCGGCCCTTACTTGCAGCTTTTGGCAACACAATGATCCTGAATCACGCTAACGATGTTTTCTGAACACCGCTTCAAAGTGAGACAATCGGAGCGCTGATGCTCTATACCACCTTGCTTGGCGGAAGAACTCCCTTTCCTACAAACAAATAAGAATCCTATACAAAACTAAGGACAAAACTGCGTAGGTCCCATACCTACGAAACTACCCAGTATTACGCCTACTCTCATTGTGAACAAGCTCTACATGTTTATTTTCGTTTACAATGATAATATTTTATACTGATGATACATAATTACAGGCACAAATAAATAAGATTAAAATGTTAATAAACATTGTGATAAATATTACTAATGACTGTGAAAGCAAACATTATTTTGCCTCAATGGCCTCAGCCTGTTTACTTAGGTACCTATAACATCTAATGATTTAATATACTTACTTATTGATATTTTTCTGTATTGTTTCGTACTGATAACATTAAATAAGCTACAGTTTTGTATTTAATATGCATTTAAAATTTGTTTATACTTTTATGTATAATATTTTACTTATATGTGTAAATATAATTTTATAGACTGAAGTTTTTAATAAAATTACTTAAATAACCTTAATGTTTGTTTCATTAAAAAATATAATGAACTCTTTTCAGTCGACTTCACAAAAAGGAGGTACTTAATAATCTATAGGTACTTAGCTGTTAGAACTGGTTAGGTGGGTCACCAGTACCACCACTGCACGCATTTCTGCCGTGAACCAATTCTGAATTTTTATTGAAAAGTTGCGGTTGCCGAGCAGACTTTTATCTATTTCTTAATATATGAAGCTGAAGAGTTTGTGTGTTTGAACACGCTAATCTCAGGAACTGATGGTTCGAATTGAATATTTTTTTGTGTTGAATAGTCCATTTATTGGGGAAGGATATAGGCTATATAACATCATGCTATGACTAATACCCAAAGTGCACGCGGACGAAGTCGCGGGCAGCCGCTAGTAAAGCAATAAAGAGAATCGCTCTATGTTAAAGGTCCATGGTTTAGCCAAACAAATATGTGTAGAAACGACAAACCAGTACGTACGTACTACGTACTGACGAAAAGCTGGTAGGTCAGAAAATTACAAGTAAATACAGGTACTGCTGAAATAGATTTGTTTAAAAACAAACGCCAGACAGAAAAACTGATGTAACCGCAATTTGTTAAATTATTTAAATACTTAATGCGACCATGACAAAGCTTTGTTTTATTTCATTACAACGAGTGAGTTTTAGTTCCATTAACTGTTTTGTTGATTATTCAACGGCCAGTCTAATAGAAAGTGATCAATGGTAAGCGAATGAGTCTAGTTTTCCTAGCTCGACCTTGCTTAGATGGTCAGGGATCGTCCTTTCGGTAGTCCAATTATAGTTCTAATCGAATTGACTGACTGCATACGGCAAATGGAATAATTGCTGACCAGCATCCCATACTTACACTGGGTGATTTTTTAAGACTTAAATAGTTTCAGTAAGAAGATTCATTTACAGTTATTTATTAACGGCCTTTTCTACCAAAACTCAATAGAATTTACAACAGATACTACTCTTTGGCAACATAAAGTTACCTGTTTTAAGATTCTGTAGAATCTATCTACAATAAATCAGTAATCTTAATTTTATAATCTTACAAGATTGGCTAATCTTAAACTGCGTGTATGATATAAAAGTAGGATGTGGAAAATATTAAGTCCTTACATATGAAATTGCCGATACTCAATACTGGCAACATTAAAATCAAATATCTTGCGTCTGATTAGTAATTCCAAATACAAATTTATTTCGAGATAAAGTCATATAAACATTGTTTTAGGAATTTTGGCGGAAAGTCGAAAAAGACATTATGTGCTTTTGTTTTATTTTCATTTTCTTGGTGTATTTTTTAGTTATATCGGATAAAGTTGATGGCATTTTGCTCGATATAGGTTAATGACAGTGCACGAGTGTTGTGAAATAAAATAACAGTGCGAAAACATGTTTTTTCGGCTTGCTTCCAAAATTCCATCAGACATGTTCTGGAAAATAGCCATCACTTTACTTTAACATTTGATTGACTAGTAAAAACATTGTTTTAAAATTCTTATTTCATTTGTTGTCACATAAATTGTTTGACCTTCAATATTGGTATAACAACAACTATGGACAAATTGAATTTCGCGGTATTTATGAATACGAGAACGACGTGTATGGACCACCGCTAACGAACTAACGGTGTGTTTTTTGGTTTCATCAAACGGTCGCCAAGTTAGAGGAGCTACGACTGAAGCCTTTACGTCACCCACTCCTCCAGATCTTGCTCCAACCGATTACCACTTTTTTCAAAATATGTATAACTTATTGCAAGGAAAAAAGACAAATGAGGCAGACAAAACCGCCTTCAAACAGTGCATAGACTCTCGCTCCCAGGATTTTTTTTTCAAAGGGATCAATGACATCAACCTACAAAATGGCGGAAGTGTATTGATAACAACGGAGCATAGGTACTTCGATTGATTAAATGATAATTTCATTAAAAAACTTGTTTCGCTTTTTTGATACTCGACGGCAATTTTAAATGTAAGGACCTAATAGAATAAGAAGAAGGAGTAGAAAATTTCCAAATACATATCTGTGAATCAGTTATAGGTACCTGCGGGGCTTTTGCATAACACTAGGACTGCCTGTCTGTTAGTTATATGCATAGCTTCATGGTCTGATTTGTTAAGCCAGTCGACCAAAATAGTCTGTTCAGAAAAAGAATAGACATAGAACTTAATTTGGTTAGGGGTTTTCTATAATATACAATATTATGAACCAACCCTATTCTCATTCTGAACAGACCTTATCTTCAGTATGGTTTTTCGGTTAAAGTAGTAGTTTTCAATATTTCCCTCAAAATTTTTCTGTAATATAAATAAAATATTTGTAAAACGAACGCGAATTTTTACATATTCTCAAAGTTCAAGACGTCGCGGCTAACGAATCACCCTGTGAAGTGACCGGTACAGTCCTGGTAGGGTCCCGTGCGTAAGTACCCTGTTTATTTGTACAATCTGTCAGTCGGTCAGTCCCTGCCGGCTGATGAGCCAACCGTCGTAATTACACAGAGTCCTACTACGGTGTGCCGGCAGCCGGTTGCTGCGAGAGTGAGTTGTTTCTCTCATTTAACATTTAGACTATTTCCTTTTGTATCTGGGGCATACAGAACCATACCTAAGAGTAGGAGCCGGTATCAGATATCAGTCAAAGAAAAAGAAGTCATTTTTCAATGAGGTCTTACAAATTAAGTTTGTTTTTCTTACAAGTACAGACTGTAAAGAATAAGAATGAGCCTGGACCTGAAGGCGCTATTTGACCTTGCTCCATGTTTTGTTTTATACGGGGTTTTTTTATTAGTTAACAACATGAACCACGCCTATTCTCATTCTAAACAGACTATTTTAAGGGTGTCTTTCAATAAAAATAGTAGTTTTCATATTTCCGCTCGGTACCAGTTTTCTATATTTTCTCACCGTTCTCACCATCCCTGCACCAATATAAATATTTAAAAACCAGTTACTGTGAGTTAAGTTGTTTCTCTAATTTAAAATTTAGATTACTTCCTTTTGTCTGTCTCAGAGGCAGTTTCAGAATAGGTTTTTTTTTTGGTTTCGCATCTGTGCTTATTGCCAATGTCAAGTAAAATGTATGAATAAAATACTGCTTGTTTCTTAAAAGGCGGGATTCATTATTTGTCAAAATCAGTTTGTCATCAGCAAAGAGAACTATGATTATGCTAACACATCCTATGATCGTCAGTAATCAGCACGGAGTTCCAAACAACGCGCGCACCTGTGGTAATCAATCAGTAAAGTAAGTCAGCAGATATTTGAGTAAAGCGATGGCTACTTTACCAGAACGAGTCGGGTGGAGTTTTGGAGGCATCCCGAAAAAAACATGTTTTCGCACTAAGTATTATTTTATTTCACAAAAAAGTACTGTAATGTAATTTACCTATCAAACAAAATGCGATCAACTTTACCCGATATACTAACTCAAAAATACACCAAGTAGATGAAAATATAACAAACCAAATCACCAAAACTCCCAGACTAGGTTAAAAAGGACTTTGATTAATTTTTTTTAAATTAAAGTAAACTGCAATTGTAATTCGTATTTTATTCGATTAGGTACAAAAATAAACGTTACCTTGTGGTTTAACATGTAATAGAAGACGTTTAGATTGGCGTAAAATTACCAAGCAATATGCAATTTAAATTGATCTGGTTAGCTGGATAGCTATAATGCTTATTATCTACTAGTATATATATAGTATCCCATCTTCATCCGTTATCTTTCAGTTTAAATAATGGATTTCGACGCAATATTGGAAGATGTTGGTCCATTTGGGATGTATCAGAAGCTGGTGATCAACTTAATCCTGCTACCGGCAGTGATTCCCTGTGGTTTTCACGCGTATGCACAACTCTTCATGGCAGCTGAAGTAAAACACTGGTGTAGAGTTCCCGAACTTGAAAATTCTGATGTCGAACTAGCGAAAAATTTGAGGTGAGACAAGTAGGTAATAGCTATTGTTATTAGTTTAAGCCACAACAGTAACATTAACAGAAGTATAGTAGACAGTAGTCGTAGCAATAACAATAATGGTAGACGCTATGCTTTCAAGCAAGAATGAAATTTCGGATATGGATGTTGGTACGAATTTATCAAAAATACTTTACTGTATGTGGATACCGTTACAAATAAAAAAAATCCGTGGTCTGTAAAGTCGGTTTACTGACGATAGTTGAACGTGACAACGTCATAAGAAAATACTGATGGAATGGTTGCATACTTGACGAAAACATGTAAATGTATTATTATATAGCAGCTGTCCACGCGGACGCATCGCTCACTCAAGTAGGAGAGAGGCAGATGTCGAACGCTGCCGAACGCGGAGGCCGATTGTGCCTCTTTCTCGCTCGTTCCGAGCTCTCGCTTGCACTTCAAGCCTTAAATGGAACGCCTCAGAGCGAGGTAACGCCGCATGAGTCATGTATTTTCGTGCGTGCAGCCGGCTCCATCGAATTATAAGACGTTGTCACGTCAAAATAAACAGGTAATGATTAAAATTGTATTCAAAACTATCGGAGCTCCATATCATCACTGTTTCAACTATTCTGTCTAGATTGCTTTTAACAAATTCTAATTTGCCATTGTCTTACTACTTACTACTGCCGAATAAAACTTTGAATTTTTCTCCATTATCAGCATACCTCTGGATCTTCGAAACGGCAATCTGGAATATTCTCAATGCACCATGTACAACTATAATTATAGTGAAATTTTAAAAAAGTACAAAAATATAGAGAACGCTATCGGCAAAGAAACAGCCCCTGAGATCATCCCTTGTGCTCACGGATGGGTCTATGATGATACTGTATACAGTAATACTGTTACTACAGAGGTGAGTTTGAAGTGCAAACAGATCCTCTGCATAGCTTTGATATTTTTGCGGCTTCTTTTTAATAGCTATTATAAAAACTGATATGAAATTACTTATTATCCATGCATTTCTTAGATTATGTGTCAGAATATGTATGTACTTGAAATAAAACACTTCATTTCAGTGGAATCTGGTCTGCTCAAAAGATTTCTTTCCTACACTGGCGTTGGTGTTATTAGCCGTTGGTGGAATTATCGGAAACTACATCTTTGGGTACCTCCAAGACACCTTCGGAAGAAAACCTTCCTTTTTTATCTACCTGCTGATTGAGAGCATATTTGGTGTCGCTACAGCTTTCGCCCAAAATTATGTTATATGGGTCATCTACAGATTTGGCGTTGGATTCACCGTGCCTGCTATCATGGCCACCCCTTATGTTTTGGGTAAACATTTTAATGTTATAAATTGTGCTTCGGAAAGCTTTTTAACTGCATCTTCATCTTAAATCATGTCGTAGTTGCTCGATATACGAAAAATGTTTTTCACAATAATAGCAGTATTTTTTTCATTACTTTCTGCTTAAATTGAGGATTTTTTTTCTTTTTAGTTTGATGTGTTTTAAAAGCGTGTTGTTTTAGTTTTTTTAATCAGCTAGTTAGTTAAATAATTAGTGTGGGTCAAATCTGTGACCTTTAGTTCTGATGACAATCCAATTTTATAAATTCTTGTGTCCTAGCTTCGTAATATTATTATGTAATAAAATAGAAGTTATTATTATGGAGTGAATGCTTTTATTTTATGTGAATGGAGTAGCAGACGAGCATGCAGGCCACGTGGTTTTAAGTGATCGCTTCAAGCCATGGACATCTACATACACCTCAAGCAAGCATAGGTAAGTCTTGTCTGAGGTCGTATGTAGTTGCGCTGCTACTCCGGAGGCTGGTGGTCGCCGCATGTAAGTGTGGCCGGCAACTGCACCTTTCCACCGAAACACAATAGAACAATGTATATTATTATTTTCGTTTTAGTACAACTAAACTTTTAAATAAAGGCTTGTTTCTAAGAAACTTATTTTTATAATTAATAACACCGGTTTGTATTTTCATTTTAACAGCTATAGAGCTAGTGGGACCTCGATACCGGACACTGTGTACAATCCTCTCCAACATCGCGTACTCCATGGGCCTCATCATGCTAGCTGGTGTGGTCTACTTGGTTCGAGACTGGCGCTACTTGGCTCTGGCTACGACTCTGCCGTTTGTTCTATTCTTCTTGTATATCTGGCCTATGCCAGAGAGCCCTAGGTGGTTACTGGCGAGAGGACAATTTGAAAAAGCGGAAGTCATCTTGAAAAAAATGGCTAGGTCAGTATGCTAGTGCTTGTAGCTTCGGGATTAAGAATAGAGTATACGGTGTGTAGAGAATACGGTATCTCCTGCCTGATCGTAACAGGTGACTAAATGGGGCTTCCGGGGTTGTGGGCGGTTGGGACAGATCCGGGAAGGGCGGCGGTATGTACGTGGTCGCATGCCGCCGTAAGCATCGGAAGGTGCATCTGCTCTCCCAAAGATGGGCACGTTCCAAGGCGCCGCGCGTGGAGGACACCGTTGTGTTCCACTGGAGATCCCGGAGTCCTCCCCAAGTGCAGAGGCAGCCACCGAGGGGGTTTTAGCGGTCAAATCCCACATAACCCGGTTCCTCTCCCAAGGTGTAAGGGTACCTTTTGAAGGTTTCCCCTCCGATAGCAAAAAAAAAGTTAGTATGCTTTTAATTTTTAAATGCTTACAAAATAATAAATAAAAACTACTTGGAATGGATGATATTAATAATTATTTTGACGACCCTTGTGACGCAATGGTTACCGTGCCGGATTGCCGATAGGAGGGTCCCGGGTTCGAATCCCAGGAATCAGAAATTTGAATGATGAGTTTAAAAATTCTGTTCTTGGTCTGGGTGTTAGTGTTTCTTTCTTTGTATGTGTCCATGGTACCCACGACACAGGATATATCTACCTTATTGTGGGGCTATGAATGTATCGTTCCTTGTTGTTGTTGAAACGTAAAAATAAAATAAATAAATAAATATAAATATCTTTGGACAATTCACACAACACCATCTGATTCCAAACTAAGCAGAGCTTGTACTATGGTAATCAGAAAGCTGATAAACATACTTATATATAATTCTAAATACATACTTAAATATATAAATTAACACCCAGACACAGAACAAATAGTCATGTTCATCACACAAATATTTGTCCTGGGTGGGAATCGAACCCACGACCTCACGCTTCGCAGTCGGCTCATCGCCCACTACGCCACGGAGGCTGTCAATTAATTTCTTTGTTATTTAAAATGCAAGGCCGAATTTGTTTTAGAGTAAATGGAAGATCTCTGCCCGCCAATTACATGGTGCACCTACGGCGAAAATACGAGTCAGATCGGCTAAAGTTAAATTTGGAAAAGGAGAAAACGCGTAAATATGGCATTTTGGATCTATTCAAGACTCCCAACCTACGAAAGAAGACTATAATTATAACCTTCATCTGGTTTACGAACACCAGTGTGTACGTGGGCCTGTCATACTACGCCCCAGTACTCGGTGGGGATGAGTTCTTGAACTTCTTCTTGGCTGGAATCGTGGAGCTCCCCACTTATCTGTTTCTGTGGCCCTCGATGGAGAGGCTCGGCAGAAGGTGGACCTTGTGCATGAGCATGGTGGTTGGAGGCGTCGCTTGCCTGACGACGTTCTTGGTGCAACATGGTAAATGACTGCTTAAACTATCTGGAATAATAAAACTACTGAGTATTCGTGGAACGCTCGCTGATGTGAAATATCAAAATTCTGGTACTTTAGACTAGTTTTTAGGATATTTTGGAAGGGACATAAATGGACCAATAAAAAATGACAGTAGTGAAAGACAAAGACAAATACTTTTATTTGCAAAAATATGGGTGTTTACAAAATTGTTTATAAGTATATATTTGGCTCGCCATATTTACGTTCTTGAGGTATACAAATATTATTACAATGATAAAAATATAAAAGAAAAAAATTTAACTATAACACAATAAATAAAACAAGCAATATACATAAATGAATATATTATATCTTTCTATCCCTTGTGCGAGGCTTTCTATCGATAGTTTTGGATGAGTCAAAGTAGATGCCGCGGATTCTGAAATACGCTAATTATGTACTGACTTCGAAGGCAATTTAGACCTCCCCCAAAATTTCTTGGCGACCCCCCAAAAAATGGAATGTTGCGACCGCGCCTGAAGATGCCACGCATAAAATCGATGTAACCCGCCGCATTAGCTACATGTGCTACATAAAATCCATAATCGTTCAATACTTCATGTAAATAAAAGATAGATGCTTCACACCTGCCTAGCGTTTTTCGACGACTCACATAGGTACTTTTCTTTTATAAGTACCTAAGAGCATTAATGTATATGTATTTGAAACATTTTATAGAGACTAACGTTACGTTGGCGCTGTATTGTGTTGGGAAAATGGGAATCTCATCCTCTTTCGTGGTACTACCGTTGATGGCTTCAGAATTGTATCCGACCGTCGTCAGAGGACTAGGAATGAGTCTGAGTTCAGTGCTTGGAATGCTAGGCCCTATATTCATACCCCTTGTCAATTACCTGGTAAGTAAATCTTGATAAAAACGAAATACAACACGAAATTTAACCATGGCTCTTCTTCGTAGTACTCTTTATAGACTGCCGTAGTACCATAAAAATTAAGAAAAAAAATTTAACCGAACATGTATTAGGCTAAATCACAAAACACTTCTTAGGTAGTCGAATACTTCATGATTAGTCCTCATGAGTACTAGTACTAGTGAGTACTAGAGTACTTTACTTCTAGGGTTTTGATTCATTCTTTTGTTGATTTCAAAATTTGATTTGATATTATTTTTTACTCAACACTGAAGGTTTATGTTCGTCAAATGTAGAAAGACAGACCAACAGACAGTCGGGCTATGTATGCAATCCAAGAGATATTTTCTTCCTTTTGAGATACCGAAGACTTTTACATAACATACAATATTACAAATTCATATTTAATTTATCATTCCAATGGATATTCATTTACTCATATTTACGATTTAAATCTTCCGCAGGGTTCCGACATCATGGTATTACCTTTAATCATAATGGGAGCACTACTTGTGGCCGGCGGTATAGCAAGCTTACTTCTCCCCGAAACATTGAATCAGCATCTCCCACAGACTCTGGAAGATGGAGAAAGGATGGGTTTGGACACTGATTTCTGCTGCAGTCCGCCAGTTAAAGAAACTAAATCTAATGTTATAAAGTTTAATGATTCCGAGAAACCTAAGCGAGAGCAACAAACCTGTGATTGCATCGGTCTCTGTACTTGCCCGATGGTAAACGTTTCTATTAACGAAAACGTCGCAGCAGTTATTGAGAAAAATAGCGAAAATGTTGAATTTATTTTAGTTAAATAAAGTTTTGTAAGTAGTTTTGCTGTTTTATTAATAAATAAATTTAACATTAGGTACTTTAGATTGATACAGTTGTAATAAACTATTCCATTTCAAACTATTTCATTTCATTTCAAAGGCGTAAAGACTTATTTATCCACTAGTAAATAATGAAAATATAACTGGATATATATGTATGTACGCTATAGGGAACAGAGCGACGAGTGAAACAATTTATGAAATCTTGAAAAAGGCGAAAATATCAAAAACCGTCACAAATTCCAAACATTTTCTAAAGGATAAGAATACAACTGAATAATGGATAGGAAAACCTATCTCTACTACTCCAAAGTCAACCAGTAGATACCTAATTTTTTCATCCATAATTCCATCCAATAATTTGGGAACAATTTTAGACCCCACGACTTTTGGAATATCTCATCTCATTACTCACATGTTCGGATCGGACACGTTCTGGTAAATTATGTAGCCGTCGCTTTACTTGAGCATCTTATACACTGACTGATACCTAACGACCTACTGATTTTTTTCTATGACTACAAAGTGATGCAAAAATTATACTTGACGCTGGGATTATGCACAGCGTTTGCGATTGAATAATAAAACGAATATATTGAATGGCTGCAAGGGTTTTATCCAATACCGGAAAACAAATTTAAAAGAAATTGTCTTGTCATATGTCACAGGACTCCTCTGTGACATTATCACAATGACAGCTACCATATGTCATTGTGGTAGTGTGAAACCGATCGGCGTATTTTATTTCAGATTATGAAATAATATTTTGTAATTAAATTATATGCAATAATTGATAATGGCTTCGTCCTTTTTACGCTCGAATGTTTTAACGAGACATTTAAAACGGCCATTTTATCAGAACAAAAGAAACTCTGGATATGTAGTACTGTAAGTAACAAATTATTATTGATTTACAATTTCCTATTTCCTATCTCAATTTGGATTAATGATAAAGTTTTAGCTATTTTGTCTCTTTAACTGAATCTTTTATAACCATCTCTGTAAATATTATTACACCAAAGCAATGCTGTACTATTTCATCAAACCATATATTTTTTAGCCTTTGTCTTATTTAGAGGAATTAGAGGATTTAGAGGAATTGAGAGATTAGGCCCAGATATAGGCCACTGTCTACTGTGCGGGCCTAGTGAACATTTGGTGGAAGTCACACTTTAAAAAAAATTGTTTAATTCTCAGGCATGCATAGAGATAGAAATCATTACGATATATTACAATGCTTTTCTCTCACAAGATAGCAGCAATAAATTCACACATAAGAATTTTTCAATGAAACATGTACCCTGTTTTCAATCTGGGACCCATATATTATCAATCAAGATCAATATCTTATATACTCAGCTAATGTTGCTTGCTACCAAACCATTACTTAACTAGTATCTTTTTTCGTCCCACTTTGTAGCATGTGTATCCTATAAATTAGTGAAGATACAGATAAGTGGTCAAGCCTATTAAACTGTCCAAAAGACCTGCAAAAACGTGTAACAAGTTATATCTACTTTTGAGCAGTCATAAAATATATCATCTGTGATATCACTAGACCATTACAATCTTATTTTTCTATACAACTCACTCAGAGAACTTTACTGTGCACTTTCTGGAATGCAATTCCTCTCCTGCTTCCATGCACCTCACTCCTCAAAATACCCAAATATTTCAGAAAAAATACAGAAAAAAATCCTTTTATCAGAAAAAATATTTTTGAAACATTCACTTTTTTTGCAAACAGTACCGTCACGGTTATGTCACAGTGCGAGATGCACATTTAAGTTATCTGAGTTAAAATCCACCTCTGACAAAGTGTGGTGTATTAATTTATCTCTTGCCCAACTTTAAAGAATCTATTTAGAATATTTTCCTCCCTTGTGCTGTGAAAGTTATACAAAAGTGATGTGTGTCTCAGTCAATTGGTTATAGCTAATGTTGCCAGATATACTGATTTACGTGTGACAGCCTGTTTTTCATGATTCTGGGTTGCATCTAGTACTAGACCTGATCACGAAACTAAATATCAGTATAAATTTAAAGAACTTAAGACCTACATAATTACGAAAAACACGAAAAACGAGCATGGCAAAGCAGAAATTTAATATAAAAATAACTTAATCTTAAACTTAATCTTAAAATTCATAATTTGCAAGTCAAGCAAATTTTGAATTTTATCAACTATCTCTATAATATAACATCTATTTCTATATTCCAGAATTCCTGAAATTGGAGAAGATGCAGACAAAAATATTTTACTGTCAGATAATGGTTTACCAGAATTCAGTGACATTTCTATTGAAAAGTGCATTGCTACAATTAGCAAACATAGTTTAGAATATGAAAATGGAGTAAGACAAATTGAGCAGTCCTCAGTGAACTGCAAAAATGCATTTGTAGAGATATTTCAACCTTTAGAAAAATTGGATAGCCAATTGGAACTTACATGGGGATTGGCAAAAACATTATACTTGGGTAACAGCTCATTAATGCCTACTAAATCATACATACAGATCCATGAAAGAGCACATAGAGCAAGATCATCTAAGTTTAACAGTATACCAATATTTCAAGCAGCTGTTACAGAGAAGAATCGGCTGAAAAAACTTACAGATGAAGAACAGAGGCTTTTAGATAAGTATATTTTAGAAGGTAAACTTAATGGACTCGATGTTAAAGGCGTCAAGAGAGAAAGGTTAAATAATGTTCTCAATTCACTGCAAAAGGAGAAAAATGTTCTTCGTCAAAAAGTAAATACTGCTACAAAAATGTTCAAGAGTACAATCAGCAATGAGCAGTTTGCTAGAGAATTTCCGGAGAGTCTAGCCAAAGCCATGTCTGTAAATAATGCGGCTGATAAAGGGCCGTGGCAGGTGACATTGCAACCTCACATCTATGAACCTTTTATGCAGTACTGCCCGGACAGAAGTATGCGTTGGAACGCTTGGCAAGCATATGTACAAAGATGTTCAGGTTATGGAAATAAAGATTTGGAGACAAGCACACATGTAGAGGAAATACGAAGCCTGAGACAGGAACAAGCGAAAATATTAGGTTACGATTCATTTGCAGACATGAGCATGGAAACTAAAATGGCTGGATCCTTGGAAAACGTACACAACTTTCTGGATAGTTTGCTAGAAAACGCTCGACCCATGCAGGATGTCGAATTAGAAGTTTTATCGGAGTTCGCGAAAGATAGAGGTTTCGATACGAAACTCGAACATTGGGATATACCTTACTGGCAAAGAAAACAGCTTTGGTCGCTCTACAAATTCGACCAAGACAAAATCCGAGAATATTTTCCACTACCCAAGGTGATCAATAGTCTTTTTAACTTGTGCAGCACCTTGTTCAAGATTCAAATAGTGGAGAGATCTAACGTGCATACGTGGCACAAGGATGTTAAATTTTATGATATTTACGATGAATCTAGTAATAAACCCATCGCCGGCTTCTATTTAGATCCGTATGCGCGCCAAGACGAAAAAATACGTGTTTACGATGATGCGGGGTGGCACGTGTCGATTCGCAACAAGTGCTCCGTTACATCAACGTATCCCCTATCGGCGCTCATATTTAACTTCCAAGCTCCATCGAACGAGAAACATTCGTTGCTGTCATTCAAAGAAGTCGGCGTTCTGTTCAAAAGATTCGGACATTCACTGCGACACTTGTTGACTAAAGCTAATTACGCGGAAGTTGCCGGCTTGTCGAATGTGGAATGGGACGCCGCTGAAGTTTGCGGTCAAGTCATGACGCACTGGCTGTACGATCCTCATACAGTGCAGGCCATAAGCGGCCATTACAAAACTGATGAACCGCTTCCGGAAGAAATCGTTCAAAATCTACGAAACGTAAGAGGACACATGGCGGGTTACAACTTATGTAAAGAACTTTACCTATCTCGACTGGATATAGAATTGCATTCGAAGAAAACCTTCTGGCGAGACTTGGTTAAGGAGTTGTGGTCGGACTATAACGTGTTGCCTTTCGATAAATTTGATTCGCATCCGCTTTCGTTCACAAAAATATTTTCAGAAGAATGGGGCGCGGCGTATTATTGCCACTTATGGTCTGAGATGATCGCCGCTGATATCTTTAGTGCATTTGAGGAAGCCAGGCAAGGGGACCAGGATATCCTATCGGTTGGGAAGCGGTACAGAGATACTTTCCTTGCTGTCGGAGGAAGCTGCCATCCCAGTGAAGTGTTCAGGAGATTCCGGGGGAGAGACCCTTCGCCGCAAGCGATGTTAAGTAACCTGGGTTTGTCCAAGAAAATAGTAGAGGAATAAAACAAAACTTGTATTAAAATTTTATTTTATTAATATAATGTTTCTGTTATAGTAGCCGTGGTTTTCCATTTTGCGACCTACATGCATGCAACCTCCAATAACTTTTTTATGTTTTACCCATGCATATCCACCGTTTCGATATTAAAATGTTTCATCTCAGAAAGATAAGAGGTCGTATATGAAATTATGCCGATTTCGGTGCTTTACCTGATTTTATACATATTTTGCAGTTATGTAAAATACGGTATTTCCATAAGTTTTATTGCACAATATGACTGATCATTTCAATAAACATTAGCTACTTTTTAGCTTGCGTCGAGTATCTAAATAATGTGAGTTTTAGGTAGGTATCTTTAAAAGATTTTTTATGCCAAATTTTTATTATTTGTTTTTTGAAATGAAAACTTCTTTAGCGGCGTTGAGCACTTTTTTTGGGATGGGTAAAAAATGGTAAACTCGCGTCAGGACACGTGGCCTGATCGAAAATTCGTAAGATAGTAGAGGAGACGTGGAAGATCGACCTTCACCGATCTGATAACTCGATGAGACATATTTTTTATCAAATATAATTTATAAACATATATGCCTATGATAACTTGCCTATCGAAAAGTGTTCAGTTATTTTTAATTTAATTAATTTTAATCAATTTTCTTTCATGTCACTTTCACTCTTGTGCTAACCGAACTTGTTTTATCAGATCGGTGAAGGTCGATCTTCACCGGTTCTTAGACCAAGACGGAGGGGTAACAGCTGATGACGGCTCGACTGTCTATACTTGTAAAATTCGTTTATATCAAGTATTTAAAATATCCAATCGATACTGAACAAAGTGCATCTATTAATGAAAAAATTGACGAAGAAATAGTGAAAGAAAATGAGTGAGTGACTTTATAAAATACTACATGAAAACCTACTGAAAATACTAGATGAAAAATAATACTGATAATAAAAGCAATTCGTGCGAAATTATTCCCTTACCATTCCAAAATATCAAAAATGCATCAACGTTAATGTTCAAGAAACGGATTGATTATGAACTGAAGTTTATTTTATCATCTTATGAAAGGTTATTCCAATTAGCCAAAATCAAATGCAATTTGTGGCCCATTTATTCTCAAAATTCACAAAGTAATTTTTTTATACTTTTTTTTTTGTATTAGAGTAGTAAAAAGTGATTTACGTAATGTATAGGCGATTTTACAGCAAACAGTAGTAGAGGAGACGTGGAAGATCGACCTTTACCGATCTGATAACTAGATTAGACATATTTTTTATGAAATATGTCTAATCTAGTTATATTTCTATATGATATTTTAATTACAAAAATAATCATAAAGGCTTGCCTGCAAAAAATCGTACATAAAATATTATTGCCAAGATATAAAGTTTTAGAATCAAGAAGGCCGATCATCACCGGCAATTAGACCGTAGCATTTTATTTAAATCCGTTGAGGTTTTAAAATGATCCAGAAATACGTAATATTCTACACCTAACACAGCAGAGGTCTTTTTAAGCAGTGCAGGTATTCAGGTCTAATATGCCAAACAAAGTAATAAAAATAAAAAAAGCACTATAAAATGTCATGTGCAAAATCAGGTAAATCAGCAAAATTTCGTAACGGCCTCTTAAGACATCCTACATTTTGAAGATTACTTTGTACGTAGTCCTTCAATTGCAGAGTTCCGAATTTAATTAAGCGTCTCGCATTCACTACTCAGAGCTTGAAAGTCGAAGTTACTTAGAGAGATACATCAATCAGAGTCCGGATTCTGCTCCCAAGCCCGTTCCATGTCATAGATATCCTTCTTTATATTCTCGTCTTCCGGGAGCAACTTGGCAGCGGCCTTCATTTCGCCGATGGCCTTGTTCAGCAAGCCGAGCCGGGCCAGCGCGGCGGCGCGCCGGGCGATGCACTTGGCGCGACTGCGGCGGTTGCCCTCGCAGGCGGGCTTCATCAAATCCAGGGCCGCTGAGCAGTCGTTTACCTGATTTTGAAACAATATATTCGTTTCATAAGTTTTATTTTCTTCAATTATTGCATCACAAACTTTGTGCATATATTTGATCATGTCATTGTAGGAACCAGGAACGTGTGCACTGTATGCACGTATATAAGAGTAGCGCACAGTCGTATCCCATATCACATAGCTAATAGTCGCGCCTATACGCAATAACTTACTATTATAAAAAAAGTACAATGTGAAGTATAAGTATACAGTACACCAGCGTGCACTGTATGCACGTCATGATCTTCAGCGAAGTGTTTTGCATGAGCCCACAAAGGTATCTGAGTTGGTACGACCAAGTAGCGTAAACGCGTGCATGGTACAGCTGGTGTTAAATAAAAAAAAAACATTTTAGCTAGCCCCACCCCGCGCATTATTACATTGATAGGATGACTACCTACCTACTTTGATACTCATAAGCAGACGATGTCTATCCTATCTAATCGATTACTCTCCTGAGACCTGACATTTAAACAAGGAATGTTAAGCTTACACATTTATTAAAGTTTCCTAGAGCGAAGTGGGTGGCAGCTCTGTTGGCAAAGAGGCTGGGCAACTTGTCGGATAATGTGATACCGTGAGTGTAAGCGCTTATGGCGCCCAGGAAGTTGCCACTTCGGAAGAACTCGTCGCCTTTCTCTTTGCACCATTGTGGATCCTGCTCTTCTGGTCGCAAGTCTTCGGACACAAATCCTGAAAGAATCAAGTCAGTTCATTGTAGTGCTGCAAAACTGCGGGTTGAAAGAATCCAAACTGACTACGAAATTCGACTAAATTTATTGTTTTGTATAGGGATGTTACCAGTAGCTCTTCTTGCGAGTGTGATGTTTTTTAACCATGCCTCCTCTTCGTCAGCTTTGGATTCTCGGCTTGGAGTAGGAAAAGAGCGGGGTGTATGTTTTATTTCTAATACAGCACTTTCTCTTAACTTAGGCAATACTCTTTTAGCTGCTTCTAGTTTCTTTTTCTGCACATACTCGGATTTAATTTGTGCTTTTTCTTCGCTTTTCGAAGGTTTATCTTTGGTGCTTTTTTTGCTTCTTCCCTGACATTTAGCATCATTTTTGCCTTCGTCGTCTGAAGGCGGAAGTTCGGTAATTTGAACACCATAAGGATTGCTTTGCTGAAGATTTACATTAGTTTCTCTTGCACTTTTTTCGGAAGCACTAAGTCTCCATCGCTCCAAATCACCCATGGCTTTCTGTCGTTCTGCATCTCTTCTAGAATCCATTAGAACATGCTGCTTGTTATCAATGCTCATCGCTTGTTGAATAGAAAATCGTTCTAGTTGACTTTTCTTCACAACTTTCTCTTCTGAATCTTTTTTCGCTTTCTCTTGGCATTTTTCAATAATCATTTGTCTTATTTTCATTTTTTCCTCCTTACTCAAAGGTTTCTCTAAACATTCCCACTCAACTTCCTCTTTTTTCTTTAAATCTAAGATAATAAGGTCGTCTCTTACTGTACACTTACTAGAGTCATTATCTATCTCATATAGAAGAAAGACTTCGAATAAAAAAGGGTTAAAATGAGCTTTCAAATAGCAGTCGCTTGTAAATAAGTCGACATTTTCCCGATAAACTGGACTTAATGGGATTCTGATGTGTAATTTTTCTGGGGTCTGACACCAAGTATAATCCTTCACAAGAATAGGCATTTTAAAATTTCGTTTTTATCAAAAGTAACTGCTCTTTGCTTATAAAGACTACGACTTCTGGATATTTTTGTAAGTTTTGTTATATTTAGTCACAAAATTCAGTTCGTTTACGTGTATCCATGGTTACGACCACAGACTATTAGGATATAATCTCTCGATAGAAAGTACCATGTTCCTTGCTACTAATGTATGTTACGATTAGTATAAATAAGTACTAGTCTTTTCATCGAAGAAAACCATCACTGCTGGAGCCGAAGATAAATCATTTGAATAGTTAACTTAGCAAATCCCCGAACGGGATAAGGTTTTTTGTGGGTTTCATATTTAACTTAACAATCAAATTTGTGTTTCTTGGTACGATTATATATTAAAATATATAATCACTTCATTATGTTATGTAAACGGCTATACTAAATTACTCACGGTGTTTTTCGGGAGCTTCATTTTGCGGCGAGCGGTGAGAGCTCATGACTTGCTAACTAACACGGACCTTGTATATATGTATGTCGCAGTCGGATCGTCTAAACCGCCATATAACAATACGGCTAGCCGTTTCATAAAACAAGGCACAATACAGAATATTGTGGCGTGTCCACGATAAGCCGGATTGTCATTGCGATACATTCTACAATATAGCGGCTCACATTTAGCCTCATTTTAATCAAGCCTCGTAGCCACCCACCCTGCTTATG
This sequence comes from Pyrgus malvae, assembly GCA_911387765.1. Classification (NCBI taxonomy): domain Eukaryota; kingdom Metazoa; phylum Arthropoda; class Insecta; order Lepidoptera; family Hesperiidae; genus Pyrgus; species Pyrgus malvae. The sequence goes on from OU426960.1 coordinate 22,121,760, forward strand.
ACCGCAGTGCGGTGACCGCACTCGACATTACTGAGATTTACCATCCTGCTTATGAGATATTGCTGAATGGCCACTATCTGGTGCGGTCATAAGAAGGATGGGTGTCAACAAAGCTAAGCAATGTCGAGTGCGGTCAAAAGTAGGATGGATCACTGTGCCAAGCATAAGAAATGTCTCTGAGACACATTACCTATGCCTTCAAAGTGGCTTATCGACGATGTACCCCGTTTGTATTCGGCGTTTGGGCGGCTCGTTATTTCGCCGCTTTGTCGAACGCGAAGTGCTCATGCGATGCGGCGTACGTACAATCCGGCTGGACGAGAATGCGTCGCGTGTTTTGTAATAAACAGCCCTGTTTTAGGAAATAGCTAGCCGTAATACAGCGGAATATGGAATCCGACTGCGACATATATAAAAAGTACTCTGTGCCACGGACTGGTCCAAATCTAGTCAAGCGATTCCAAAAAACATTGTGACTATAGCCGTTTACATAATACAATCAATTCAGTTACGATACCTTTAAAGACAAAACTATATGATTCCCGGCGAAACAGAAATTTTAATGAGTTTAAATTTCTGTTCTTGGCCTGGGTGTTTGTGATTCTGTCTTTGTGTGTGTCCGTGGTACCCACAGGGTATATCTACTCTACTGTAGGCTATGAGTGTGAATCGTTATTTAGAGGGCCGGATTTAGAGTTGTGAAGGCCTCGGGGTAACAAAGGAGTGGAGGCCGCTTGGCCCCAAATTATTTTCCAATTAAAATGGAGTCGAGTTCTCCAATAAAATTAATTACAAGAATTCAGAGAAGGAAAAATGTATGTTATCATTTTTAAACCCAAACATATTAAAGCTACTGTAAATAACATTTCTATGCCGCGACAAAGGGTAAGTAGACTAAAAAACCTTATGTGCGCACACAGAGTGTTGAGATAGTTTTGCCCCCCGCACGACCCGACAACGAATGTTGTGAAAAATATATATATATATATAAATATTATATAATATTTGGTAATTAATTGAATCAGGCGTTACTTTGCGGAAATCCATTTCAAGCTAATGTAAATTATATATACATATAGAATTGAAAAAACAAACATAAAGAGTCGAGAATCCTGTCAAGACACGGAATCGAATACCCAACCTCCGAGGCTGTGGGCGAGTACCACCCCACTCAGCCATTGAGCCATTGGGATACCTACTGCCTCAAGGTGGGGAGTAAATTGCAAGTGCTTATCAGGGCCATTTGAGATTTTAATATTTTACTGATTACCTGACTGGAGTGAAAAAATATAGATCGATGATTTCTGTTAACATTTAATGTAATCATGTTTGTGCAAAGTATTGTAAAACGCAAAAAAATATGAAAAGAAAAATTGTTTACTAGTGTGTTGTAGTCTGAATTTTTTTCCGAACTTTTATTGTGCTGTAGCCCCGGTTGCCCTCCCCTAAGTCCGGCCCTGGTTATTTACCATTGCACCAAGATTTTTCATTTTCACTGAAATTATTTTTATGTAGAATACAGTTTAACCTAACGTTTTTTAAGACTATGGGTGGGTACCTTGTCATAAAAAAAGTTGTAACATTTTAAATTATTATATTTATTTAATAACTCAATACAAAATCAACATAATATTTAGGTAAACATTTATAAAGTTGCACTTAGCATAAAGTTTAATCATGATCCTTCCTCCAAGGTTTCATAAGTTTTTTTTATAAACTAGCTAACTAATCAAACAAACAAAATTAAATTCTGATTCAGTTGAAGATTTGCATCTAATACAAATTTGTGCTCGAAGCTATTTTCAGTAACTAAGTAACTTAATTTAACAAACAAAATAAGTAGACTTAAGTCAAGATACTCGTTAACCAATTTAGGTATATAGACTATTACATATAGTAAAACTACTCGGTACAAAGTTTTATCATTGGTATGTTGTATAAAAATTATACTTAAAGATAGTTATAAAAATAGGGCTATAAGCACCATCAAAATCACATTAAAAATGCAATAACAATAGTATATTGTATGGCAAGGGGTGAAACAAGACGATTTCTGACGAGGGCGAGAGGTGATGTCAGGCTGTCATCGTCCTCGTCTGAAATCGTCTTTGTTTCATCCCGTGCCACACACTGTATTTTTCATATCACATGTAATGAAACAACGAGTTTTGATTTCTGTAGCCAGTCGAAGTAAGGCTATTTCAGACAAATAGCGCAGTAATATCTTTTAATTACGATTTGACGACAGTTGTCAATACGATTCTGACAGACTTGAAATGAAGAAGTAAATAATAAATAAATGAAGGTGCCCAGTAGAAACAACGTTGTTTCTCCCCTAGGGCAGAAACAAGGTTGTTTCTGACTGACACATTCGCATTGGTTTGAAATTGTCTTATTTCGACTGGCAAAACAGAGATCAAAACTCGCTGTTTCAATGCATGTGATATGAAATAATATATTTCTTAATTAAATATCTAATAAAGTATAACGATCTTAGGCACTGCGCAAACGTGGACACTTTTTTGACACAAGCTACCGATGAATATATGATTAGAATCAGTAAGAAATCAGCCACTCCCCGCGCAGACGTACGTAACATTTTGTTGTCCAGTTGCTACCACTTGTCACATACTCATTGCCGATAAAAAGGTGTTCGGGGTTGGTAACTGGAAACTAAAAGCCGCCAGTTAAAGGCACACGTTTACGCAGAGCCTTATAATAATATCTACGATATGCTGCTAACAATAAACCAGCGTTTTTTTGCTTCAATTTGTAAAAAATCTGACGCATGAGTGTAACATTTATCACAAAATAGTGTAACATTTATCATAAAAATTGTAAATCGTTTTATAAGCCTGTAACAAATCTAAAATATGTTTTGCATGTTTTAGAATGAATATTATGGCACTAACAAGAACAATACAAAACATATTTTAGTTAAAAGAATCTTATAACTTATAAGTATAACACTGTTGATTTTTTTATGACTACAGCAGTAACTATTTAAACGTACCCTTTTTACTTAGATGGCATAGACAGCCACTTCGCAGGGTTTTCGATAGTAATCTGGTCTATTTCTTTCTGTGAAAATCCTTTGGATTTCATTCTTGGCAGAACGTTGATAAGAATATGAGAATAACCGTGTCCGCCAAACTCCACCTGAAATTATTTTAAAATGATAGTATTTAAACTAGTGAGTGTTAATTAAAGTTTTAAGTGACAAAAATAATTAATTTACGTTATAGTATAAGTGAGCAACTGACTGCGAGTGACGAGAAATTAGCAGAACAGCAACTTACAAACATTAATTTGAGTTACTTAAAATGCAAAATGAGAAGCTTCATAATATTTATTTGAGTGTCAACGTCGCGTCTTACATTTTTTCAATATTTGGCAAATGTTTTTTTAACACGCTTTTATTAGATTGACCACGTAACGGAACCTTTGTAACGAAAAAAAAGAAGTAAATATATTTTACTGTAAAAAGGGTGGGGTGCTTTTTGAGATACTATTGACACCATGCACCTCACGCTTTTTTACAGTATAATACATGTACTTCTTATTTTTGTTTTGCTTTTTAGTTCGTATTTTCATAAAAGCGTGTTTTTTAGTTTTTTAAACTATATTATTTATTTGAATGAAGTGTTCCGAATAGAAAAAAACAAACAACAATTTCATGGTCATCCCACCAATTCCGACTCTCCCAACTGCCTTCGCCGGAGACGCGTAGTTTTGGGAGACGATACTTCATAAAAGCACAGAGTCGACGGAACCCCGCTGTGTTTTTAGTGTTAATTAAAATGTCAACCTAACGAACCTTTTTTTTTTGTTTTGCTGGGGGAAATGCACCTAACGAACCTAACCCAACCCTGAATGTAGATGTCCATGGGCTGCAGCGACCACTTAACACCACGTGGCCTGCATGCTCGTCTGCTACTCCATTCAAATAAAAAAAACATCCGTTTTAAATAATGAGTTTACTTTTGTTCCTTTTTTGGCGGGGGGTTTTGCCACCCGAAACCTCCCTGGACCGAAAAAATGAACTTAATTAAAGTGAACTTTTTAGTAGTTCGTTATGTAAAACCTCAATTGGAAATCATCTCTATCTTAGTATTATAGTTGCCCTCTCTGTATTTCTAATCGCTCACTTAGTAATTTAGTCGCACAGCTAGAATTTTTAATATTTGAAATGGATTAATCAAAACACACTTTTTGTAAGCTCGTTTTGGATTTTATTATTAATCAATATTCGTAGTCAGTATAGTTAATTTTAGTTTAACTCAAATTCATACAGCTCAAGTTGTTAAAACAATATTTCATCATATCAGTCGCAAAGTTTTTTTTTAATATTTTTTTTCATTATTTATTATAATATTTTTCACATTATTGCATTGTTAACGGCCCTTGACCCCTGTGCAAATTTTCAAGTTAATCAGACGCTTAGAAATAGGTGAAAATGAAGTTAAAAGATTCCGTTACATACATACATACATGCAGGTCAAGCTAATATAAGCGTGTTAAAAATAGTTTTGTATCTTACCAATCGGTGTTTAGTGTGTATGTCGTGCGACATCAGGATACGATCGGTCTTTCCTTCTTTGACCAGATGCCGGATCATCTCTATGCGATGCACGTCGGATGGCATGTCCGTGTCCACGTTCAGCTGGTAGTACGAGACTTCAGTACCAAACAGGTCGAATTGACAGTACGAGCCTAATTCGGCGAATTTAGATAGCACAGTCATATCTAGAAGTGTTCCTGAAAAAGGCAAATAAAAATTAAGTTAGGTAAACAAATTTTTTTTTTTCGTCTGAAATTCTTAGAGATGTACGGTTAGTTTTTTTACAAAAGGCATAAGCAGTATATAATGCAAATAATTATTTAAGTACATCCAAAAGAATTATAGTAAGGAAAAGATTGAAGTACTTGCCCCCCACCCCCGCTTCCCCGACCAAGAACCTGGATACGTCCATGAATATTACATATTTCTGGATTAAATTATAGATATATTTTTTAGAGAATCAAAAAATTTCAGAGGTCAAAAAGGGGGCCATAAAAATGCAATAGCTCACAAGTTATGGTGTAGCAAACTTCCTCTACTCATCAAGAGATGGCGCCACAGGTATTCCTGAATCACACTATCGGAGTTTTCTGAATATACGACCATATAATAATATACAAGCTCCGAATTGAGTCAGTTGGAGGCGTTGGAGCCCGACCGCTCTCCGGACATGACCATTTCGCCCGGCGGGAGATCTCCCTTTACCAATATGGAAATACTGTATTTTAACTGCAAAGTCTCATGTAAAAAATCGGCGAAATCGCCAAAATTTTGTGTACGGCCTCTAAAACAAAAGCTGCAATAACGCAAATTGCAAACTCACGGTCCAAGTGCGACATGGCGGCCTTGTCGGCGCGGCCGCCGGCCTCGAGGTACAGGCGCATGATCTCGAAGGGAGCGTCGGGCGCGCGGTGCGGGTGGAAGCTCACCGCGCAGCCCAGCTGGGCCTGCGCCTCCCCGGCTGCCTTTATTGCTCTACGCTCGAAATCTGCACGAAAACTCCTTGTTATTTGTCGATCCACCACAAATCATTATATAACATAATATATTTATTTACATTAATTAATATATTATATAACATTTAATTAATATGGTGTTTATTAAAGCCACTATGTTCAGGCCCAGTTCTGGCCACTATTAGCGTTTATTCTATTTTAGTTATGATTTGAACTATTATCTTTTATTACTTGGTCAAAATATATTTATTTTAATTCTACCTTTTATTTCAAATCTTCCACCAGCACGGTCTCTAAACCCGAGACATGTAAAACATTTTGAATTTTGATGTAAATTTTTTATAACACAGTGACAGATCATATTAAATAACAACTTCAAAACATTGTTCTTGAGAATAAATACTAAACATAATGGCCAGCACTGGGCCTAAACAAATATATTTCAATAAATCAATATATATACATGTATATATTATATTTATGTATGTTGTATGTAATTATTTGTATGCATATAAATATAATATGTATGTATGTGAAACATGCTCGCTTTAATTATTTAATTACTATAACATTATTCTTTTTGTGCACTTGGTGCCCGATTTGATAACGGTACTTTTCTTTCTTCTACCCAAAGGCAGTCTGGAAGAGAAGGCTATCAGCGATAAGGCCGCGTGTTGTTACACTATTTCCAATAACCTTGTTCAGTTTGTCTTTACTAATATTATAGAAGAAAGATTTGTATTTTTGTATGTTTGTAATGACAAAAATTACTCTTACGATTTCAAAAATTCTTCCACCATTAGAAAGCTACATTTATCCTGAGTAACATAGGCTACTTTTTACCTTTTCTATCTTTTTACGGGAAAATGCTTCATTCCTACGTGAAAACGGGTAATAGGGTTAACGCGGTTGAAGCAACTGGCTAAACGCCTATGATTTTAATATAGCAATGAAGCCTGGAATAGCACATATGCAATTTTTTTACTACGAGGACCCATTAAACAGGTCCACGCGGGCGAAGCCGCTGGCGGAAGGCTAGTTATAAATATAATATAACAAATCCCCACAGTCAAGCTGCATAATAAATACCCATTGTACCTGAAAAGTTATTTAAAACAGGGCTAGAGTTTTTTCCGCCCGCTTTTTTTCCTAGCCCATATAAGCCTTAGCGCACCCAAAGCGGATGACGGTCAGCTGATGGCCGTACAACAATGAAAAACATCAAGTGTATAATATTATTACCCAGGATGTTAATAAACTATTTCATTTCATAAACTATTTCATTTCAATAAACTATTTCATTTCATTTCAATCTCTGACTTTATAGTCAGTCATTTGTCATTTAAGTAGTTATCTACTTAATGCATTATGTACATTTTAAACTGATGTACTTTTATTGATTGACATTTTAATACATGTTAAGTATAGATAGTTAGATATATGGGTGAATCAACTTTTAAGGCACTCCTTTTGTGTCCCTGTCATGTAAATAATAATAAAGTACGTGATTTAGTTTAAAATATGATTGTTTTAATGTAAACATAAACTTAGATTCTCTGCTTACATGGTAGTTTCATAGTTTTTTATAGTTTATACCAAAATTTTTGATTTTCCTTGGTAACTCTATGGAACATAGGCAAACTCCATACAAAAAACATGTGTCCCCAGGTCTAGGTGAAGAAACAATGTACGATGTTTCTTAAAAAAAATATATGAATACACTGTATTTTCACACGTTATTAAGGTTCAGAAAAAGCTAGTCTTCCGTTTTATGTAGAAATACATAAAAGTTTGATTTAAATTATGTATTTTACATGCTTCTCAACGGTTGTCCCAAATTTGTCTCAAATCATAGGCTATACTGCGTTACCAATAAAAGTTCTGACCAATATCAAGAGATGGCGTCAAACTTGGTGTCTTCAAAGGTGATTATTATCTAATATTTCGTTGGTATGGTCTAACAAGGCCTACTTCGGTTTACCCGCCCCTCAGTCCGCGGTAAGCTTTCAACTGGTGCGCGTGGGTTTATTGTCGCTCTACAGCGTTACGGTGGGAATCTTGGTAAGTTTTTAAAATATTTGAATTTTATTAGGTCAGTATGTTGCCTATGATGTCTAATTTCAGGGTCATGACAAAATATTTGGCCACTTTAATTTGTGGAATTATTTATGATTTTTTTTATTCAAATTTTCTTTAGAGTTACCGGTAACGCCAGAGAACATTAGACTAAATAACATTGCTAGTTGGTATTCATGGATAGTGTAGATTTTATGCTACGTCAAACTTAAGTTTCTAATCTATCAATATACATAAACCTTATAGTAACATAGTTAAATTTGTTTTAGGTTTGTGCAATATAATCCAAAATGCCACTTAGTGCAGCAGAGAAACAGAAACGCTATAGAGCAAGACTAAAAAATAATAGAGAAATGTACGAAGAAGCAAAGAAAAAGCACCCAGCTCGATACCATAAAACTAAAAGATTAGCAAAAGATTTAATTCCAAAAGAATAATACAGGGTATCTCATAATGACCCAACTACTTCAATTGAAAAAAAAAATACATTATACTTATTTTTATATCTATTCGTATGAATTAAAAGATAAGAAACAAAATTTTACTTTTCAAATACGACATTGTTTGAACGATGGCCATTTTTAAAAACTTTTTGAAGAAGTGTTCGAGGAATACTCTTGATCTTTTCTTCAATATTGTTCTTTAAATCTGTCAATTTTCACAGATTATTCTCGTAAACCACGCTCTTAAGATAACCCCACAAGAAAAAAATCTGGTGGGGTCAAGTCAGGGCTCGAGGTGGCCATTCAATATCATCTCTTCGTGAAAGCATCTTTTCTGGGAACAACTCGTGTAATGCAGCTAAAGAGTTGTTAGTGGTATGCGATGTGGCCCCATCCTGTTGGAACCATGTCAGCCGGTTATAATGCTCACATTGTTGCAGTTGTGGCCCGAAAAAATTGCTAATCATGTCCACATAGCGTGCAGAAGTTACAGTCACTGTATGTCCTCTATTATCTTCGTAAACGTAGGGCCCAATGATGCATTTCGCCGATATAGCGACCCACACGGTGAGTTTTGGGCTATGCAACGGGCGTTTATGTAAGGTCTGTGGATTGTTTTCTCCCCAAAATCGACAATTTCTGCGATTTACGTATCCATTTATCCAAATGAAAATGTGCCTCATCGCTGAAGAACATGTTGTTGAAATTGTTAAAACTCTCTAACATTGCATTTACAAAATTCAATCTGATAACGTAATCATTTTCGTGTACAGCTTGCTCTATCTGAATTTTATAGGCCTTTAGGTGTAAATCAGATCGCAATATGGGGTGAATTGTCGCTCTTGATAATCCCAGTTGAGACTCACGCTTTCTGATGCTGAGTCGAGGCTATCGGCTTACAGAATCTGCTACTGACTGAATGTTTCTATGCGTTCTTACTGTCCTTGGACGGCCGTGATGAATTTGCGTGATGAAACGCCAGTAGTATTGAATGTCTGGATCCAAGCTAAAATTGTTGCATTGCTTGGAGCTTCCGTAATGTTGCGCAGTCGATAATGTAACCGATACAACCTTTGAACTAAGAACGAAAACGCTAAACGATTCCGTTTAGATGAGAAAGATATTTCTTATGTGGATTATGATGACATTATTCAGAAATTACCAGTACCAGAAGTTATCAAGAAAGGACCTCGTTCATACTACTATTTCCAAACATCAATAGATGTGTTTGAAAGGAAATGATACACCACTTTACAAACATCTTTTTAGGAAGATATTAACCATATGTACCTTATTATTTATTACAATATTTACTTGAGTAATAAGTGATTGATCTCGTTAAAGTTAAAGTCTCCACAAACTATTTAATAAGTCATAATACTGGTTGGTGAATTTTGCTGTTTGTTATAGTTGATTATTTGTTCTCGTATAGCTGTAAGCTTTGTTTCAAAATTATTATTTTTTGCGATTGTGGAAAATTATGGTATGAATTACTAATTGACAACACCGTTCCTAATTATTGTTAGTTAAACTGGTCATATTCTCGGTTGCCTATCTTGAAGGATTCCATATTCTCAGGCGTTACTATTTTTCTCTGGCGTTACTCATTTGTCCCTTAATTTTTATTATGTCTTTTGAAGATAACTCTGATCATATTTAATTTGTTTTAATAAAATGTTTAGTTAAAACTCTACAACAGTTGTGTGTGACATTTAGTATAAGAAATGTATGTCTGATTATTCTATGTGGAGATTTATTCTAAAGTTAAGCATTTAAAAACATACAAAGTAACGCAGTGGACCTAGAACTGTCTCCATTTCATAGGTAAGTTATAAAAAAAACGTTATTAATAAGTTAGAAATACTGAATCAAAGTATGAATAAAAACCTATCATGTTGATTTTTCTCATTTCTTCGTTTTACTTCATGTTTTGATGATTTATAGATAAGTAACGCAATGGATATTTATTAGGCACACTCATCATGTTTTTTACAAAAACTCGCTTAAACTAGCTTAGATGTCGTGCCACGTTGCAAAACCTAAAAATAGGATAAATAGTGCAAATGATAACATTATATTTTCATAACATTTCGTTATTTTATTTTTTATTTTTAGCGATTCAGAATGTTGTCAAAGGGGTGGCTTAAAAGTTGATTCACCCATATGTATTTGCTTACCTCTGATAGGCCAAACGCTCGCAATTTCGCCGAGGAATCCCGCCTTTACATCTGTATAATCTATACATCCTTCAGTGACTTCCTTCACCATTAGATCATACATTTCCTCCTTACTGAAATGTAAGTGATTGTCGGCTTGCATATCGGTAATATAAAACCCTGTTCCAGCCACTATATTTACGCCGGTTTCAAGAGACACACTGTGGTAGAAGCTAATATTTCTGTTTAATCCATAAGTAGTGTTTTCCACTATAGTTCCTGTCGTGAGCATACAACACAATTAATTACCTATACCTTATATTTAAAATACCTAGCTATGCAAAAATAAAAAAATAAAACGTTACACACTTATTGCCCCACAGTAAGGTAATTAACACCCTGTGTCGTGAGTACCATGGACACATACAAAGACAGGAACACAAACACCCAGCCCGAGAACAGAAATTTAAAGTCATTCAAATTTCTGTTTCGCCGGGAATCGAACCCGGGACCCCTCGATTGGCAGTCCGGTATGGTAACCATTGCGCCACGCAGGTCGTCAAAAAGGTACCGTCATGGTAATATAGGTATATTTAGATACTATTTGGCAATAACAAATCTATCTGGCTGGAACCCTTATTATTTATTTCAAGCAACCAAGACTCATAAATGTTTGTACACTTTAAATAAATGCGTCCTACTGATGGGAAATGGTCTCTCCCCATTATACCACCCTGCTCCAATGCGGGTTGGTGGAGATGCAAGTTAGTGGCTAAAATGACTTTTTTAATCGCCCGTAAGTTCTCCGACAAGGTTTAACGACTGTTATTTATCTATATCAACAGGGACTGATGGCTTAATGTGCCCTCCAAAGCACAAAATCGCATGTTGCCACTAGAAACTATCCCATATACGCGATCGCGCCCGATTTGCTTTACTTAGCGTAGACTTCATTGTACGCCAGCCTACGGGCCATGCGCGCGCTTCACTATCTATACCTAATAGATTTATATAACTTAGCTACGTCATTATTCATAGATAATTAAGTAGTATTACTTTTTTATTTGATCTGAGTGTTAAACTTAATGTAAACAGTTTTTATGAAGTAGGTATCTACGTTACAACAGATACCTATCATCTAAGCCATTCTAAGCTAAGGCACAGTAGCTAGAACCAAGAAACCTTGGCAGTATTGACTTTATAAACAAAGTTTGCGTGGAAAGATAATGGAAATGATATTTGATACTGTGAATGTGGATGCTGCTTGATGTTTCCCATAGTTTTGATTGATAGTCTAATTTTTATAATTGTTATCAGTATTTATTAATTTATTTCTAGACAATTTCCTCGTGTACTCATAGCTCTTTTCAAATATCTTTTTTCGTTTATATATTAGGTATATACCTACATATATGCACAAATAGTACATGAGATAATGAGAAAGAATTTGTGCTGTTAATAGAACAGTTAGTGGTCTGTACTCTGTACAAACCCTAATAACAACAGTGTTTAAAATGATCTCAGCTATTTCTTGCACAGACTCTGCATTAGACATCTATAAATCAATTAAAATAAAATAAAAAAATGTTTACCTCCTCCATGTTCCTTAAATAAAAGCAGGCCTTTCTGGACCGCATTTGAAGCTGTATTAAGGTTTAGGTTATTCAGAGAGCTGTAAGGATACTGTCTTATGAAACCGACATTATTCAAGGAGAAGTTGGAGAACTTGTCAGCAATTTGTGCAGGTGGCTTCCGATAAAAATGCTCGAAGTTCATTCCAAGATGCTCATGAGTCAGAGTGCGGCCTAAATCGTTAGGGCTGACATCACCTAAAACTGAAAGTATCGTTAATTTTTCGCCTTTTGAAACTGATAAAAAAGTTTTATGGTTTACGTGTATAATCTTTATGTGTTTATGTGGATAATCTTTCATAAGCTGTGCTGAAACGTAGGAAGAGCCACAAATCATAAAAATATAGACAAGAAAATGACAGAAAGACATTACATTTAATTTTATCAATACAGCACAAACTGAAAATGAAAGTACTGGAACAAATAGGCTGCTTATTGGATAATGTCATAACTAAATGAAAATAATAAAAAATAGTAAATATTTATAACATACCAGTCCTTACTATTGTACCCATTTCTTTTCCCTGAAATAGTAAGATAATATATTAAAAGGGAGTCTGGTTACTTTATAAAATATTTTATGGTACATTAGCTTTTATGATAATTTTGAATGATTGATTTTATGTAATGTGATGTTCTTTTTTTATTTATCGATTTGATTGCTACAATCCATTATAATATATCTCATCACAAAGTACTATCTAGTATTAGATATTCTACCTCTGAGTGTTGTCCAATCACCAATAAAAAGTTTTTTTTTACCTACCCTCAGATTTGACTTTCATAAAAATACCTACTTGTTTTTGATTTTATTTAATTTATGTAATATGCAGGTAAAATTACAAGAAAAATTGTGAAAAAACATTACCTAAGTGGTCTAGAATAGGAATTTGCAACAGGCACTAAAATAAGCTTCTAAATTAAATAATACACTTCTACTATGTAATTTAAATATACTTTTGTTAATATACTTTTTACCTTTTCTAAATTTAACATTACTCGAAAACTACCACAATATCAACAAACTGTTAGCTTTTATTTATTTATGAAGAATACTGTATTAGCTAATTCTGTATTATTATGATATTTTTAGTAGCGGTAATTCGATTGTTCCGTTTCCGACACCTTCGCCATCTTGATTCAGTCAGTTAATCATAGCCAACTTCCGGTCACATGAATTGTCGTTATTTTCTCCGACCAAGCTGCAAGTCGTCCAGCCATATGGGATTCGAGTTCCGACAAGTACAGCTATAAAATTGAAAAGAAAAAGGCATGGGAAGAAAAATTGAGAATTTCACTTTTCACAATTTCAGTAATTTGTAGAATTGTTTTCTTGACAACTTTAAGTATTTCTGAGATTGTTTGTCACTGTAGCCTTTTACTTTATAAAATTCAGTTTGCTGGTTGTTTTCTTAGGTTTCTTTTTTGTATTTTGCCTAAAACCCTTTTTCGTTTTAGTAGTACCCTGCTGCAAATTTGAATGCGCCCTAAGTGTTTAATCCGGTGGACCATACATACAGAACAATTTCTAATAAAAACCGAAATTATGTTGAGTAATATTAAGTTAAATTTTATAACTAGTATCTAAGTGTTAGTTGCAGCTCCATGTTATCTGTTGTTACAAAGTTTAGGTAAATTCACACTGCCTATTCAGATCCCTGATAATAATGTATTTTAAACTAGCTGTGCCCCGCGGTTTCACCCGCGTTAGAGAGGATCATTAGCATAAAGTGAAGTCCCTTCTGAAGTACCGTGGACCGGCTTTTTTGTAGGACTATATAAGATAAACATTAACATCATACATTACATAGGTGTACCTCTAGCGGTTTTGGCGGCGCATGCCAGAATAGCTCGCAGATGGTAGATTTTTTCCTACTTACTTGACACTTATCGTCATATTTTGGACAATTCACACAATATCTTTATAAATTGTAGCCTATATGTTATTCTGATGTATAAGCTATATTGTGGTAAAGTTTCATTCAAATCCATTCAGTAGTTTTTACGTGAAAGAGTAACAAACATCCATACATCCATACTTACAAACTTTCGCCTTTATAATAGTAGTAGGATGGACACCCCAAAGTATCAACAAACCTAGAAACCTTTAAACCCTTAAAAATGGGATACTTAGATAATTCTGTAAACATGATTATACAATGACAACTAACTCAGAAATAAAGTACTTATTATCATTATTATGAAGTACTCTTTATGTACTTAGGTATATCTTACAGTTATCTATAGTTCAGGTATCAGTTACATATATCATTAATACAAAAATTTACATTGTTTACAACAGTTTCAGTGTTAACTCCAACATAACTTTAGTAATGTTTTTATGTACCTGCTCTGTTTGGCCTGGTGGACTTATAGAGTAATAGAAAGAGTAGAATAAAGAGCAGAAAAGAAACATACATACCAATCAATTTATAAATTATGCTGGTGTGTATTCAACCACAAAATAGGTAAATAAGTTCTCTCCAAAAACACATTCAGTCCTGAGATTCAGTCGAATTCCGATGATAACATTATTAATATTATTATCATTCGTTCTGTCAATTTGATAAGAATTCTTGACAGTGACAAATGACACGTCAACCACCATTTTGGCGGGAAGTCTGAAGCATTTTTTTTCTTCAATGGCACCACGCGATTTGCGCATCGCCAACGGAAAGTCTGAAGTCTAAAGGCATGAATAAATAATACTACGTAGAACGGAAACTCCAGCTCCGGACGGGCTCAAGGTCACGATATTAGCCTACATATTAAACATAGTAATAAGTCGGGCTGTCTCAGTGGTCTGAAAATCAAGCTTCATACTCATAGAAACTGATTGTCAGAAATCAATAATTAAAAAATGTTATTGTAATAAGTACACGCGTAGCAAGCTTTTTTGAAAGTTTGAGTTTTTGGTAGTTGAATCATACTCTTGATATAATTACATGATGATAACATTACTGATGTTGTCATTAGTTAACAACTTGCTAATGACCTTCTATATGAATACAATAAAAAAGGTGCAGATTTTTTTACATTATACTACAAAATGTCTTTGATAAAGTAACTCATTAAGTAATTACCTTCATTGCTGTTGAATTTTAATTAAGTTTTGATAAGATAAGCATATTAACGACAGCAAGCGTAAATGAGGGTAGTTATAATATAAATAAGACGTATATGCTAACTTAATTTAGTAGCTCTTTGCACTTGTTCGCGCTTACTATACTTATTTACTTCGATTTGTTTTCGTGTTATAATGGAAAGCTTCAGTACCAATTTGGATATGTTTATGTTTGTGGCGAACAATAGCTGTTTTTCAAAACCCAGCGAATTATTTGAAGTTTTGGTGAAAAACGTTACTTTGACAGAAAATGAAAATAAAGAATTTAAACAATTCTGTCAGACTTTTGTGTGTTCGTTGAAAAACAAATGGATCTCGTGTAAAACATTCACACGAGAAAAACATTCATAAAAAAGTTTGAGATATGGCTGCAAGAAGACATAAAATGGCCTGAGTTCATAAAAGAAAAAATCACACCTTCTTTGGTGTTAAAGAGCAGCAACCATGTTCTAGTTTTGACTGCAGTGTAAATGAGGGCGCATCAACATCATTAGGGTTGAATGCAGAGACTTGCAGTGTTGGAACATCAACAGAGGTGAGTCCAAGAAAAGTGTTCTCTGAGCTAAGCCCGCTACAGAAGAGAAGAAGAGTGGAAGAGCTACTAGCACATACCAATGAAAGCCTTGCTTTTGCAACTGGTTTAAGTGCTGGTAACAAAAACGTAGCAGATATAATTAAATTAGTAACAGAACATCCCGAGGAAGCTACTAAGATAAAGCAACTGTTGAAGCCCAAGAAAGCTCAGCCCATATATTCCGCTGATAAAGCATTAGGTATACTGATTTCGTTGAAACTTTCAAAATGGCAGTATACAACATTAAGAGTTTGCGCAAAAGAAGAGGGAATACCCCTTTATCCTTCATATACTGCTATATTAGAGGCGAAGAAGGACTGCTACCCACCAAAAAATACTATAGATATCACTGAAAGAGGGGTAAAAGTTAAGCTTCAAGCGATTTTGGACAAAACTGTTGCTAGACTTGGGAAATTCCTACGTTTGGAATCATGTCTGGACAGAAAAGTATTAACACTTACATGCAAATGGGGCTTTGATGGTGCTTCAGGGCAAAGTTTATACAAGCAAACTATGGGGGGTGAAGATGATTACGGTAATTTTATGTACTCCTTTGTGCCTTTGACACTTTGTGGCGAAGAAAAGTTATAGGAGAATCCAAAGCCATCTTCCACAATGTTCTGCAGACCGCTTTACTTCAAATTTGCAAGTGAAAACAAATTGAATATAAAGGAAGAACAAGCTATGATTGAAGCTGAGATTGCAGCACTAGAGCCGTCTATTATAGGAAGTCATACTGTGAAGCACTCAATGCTGATGACTATGATAGATGGTAAAATCACTTCACATCTATCAAATACTTCAATGCAAACTTGTAACATCTGTAAAGCTACTCCTTCGGAAATGAATAATTTAGAGAAGATCTCAGAGTAAGTATTAATAATTCTACAAATTAATTTAAACTTACCGTAATGTTGTTTATCTTATTATTAATCAAATCATTTGTTTCCAGAAAACATGTTTCAACAGAAATATTTCAGTATGGTTTATCTACACTTCATGCTTGGATTAGGTGTATGGAGTGTCTACTCCACATTTCCTATAGACTCGACTTCAAAACATGGCAAGCCAGAGATGCAGACAGCAAAGAGTCATTGAAGAGTAGAAAACAAGCCATACAGCAAAAGTTCCGTGATGAAATGGGCCTCTTAGTAGACATCGTTAAACAAGGTGAGTTATGAAAGTAGTTGTTAAGAATATGACCCTATTACTACTGTTTTCATGCAATGTTTTGGATTAAGTTTTGTTGATTCATATTTTTTGTTTCAGGTTCCGGAACCAAAAACTATGGAAATACAGCTAGAAAATTTTTTGGTGATCCTGCCAGAACTGCAGCTATTACAGGCTTGGATCCTAGTTTGATCCAAAGATTTGCGACACTTTTGCGCGTGATGGCTTGTGGAGAGCCCATTAATGTTGATGCGTTTAAAAACTTTGCGCACCAAACCGCAGAAAAATATGTGGAACTATATGGCTGGTATTACATGCCATCTAGTGTCCATAAAATTTTAATGCACGGTGCTGAACTCTGAAGTCATTAAACATTTTAACATGATGCCCATTGGGAAATTGTCTGAAGAGGCATCGGAAGCCAGAAACAAAGATTTTAAAAAAATCCGAGAAGACCATTCTCGAAAATTTTGTTGAAAAGCAACAAACGAAGAGATTTTCAATGGTCTTGTTTCGTCAGATCCCTACCTGTCCAGCATAAGGCCACAGCTGATAAAATCAAAACGCATACCTATTACCGATGACATGAAATCTCTTCTCATTGGTGATGATGATGCAGATATAGACAAGGAGAATATTGAATTCGTTGATGTTAATGCACCCATGCTGGACTCTGATGAAGAAGATACTCTTTGATAGATAATTGGTCTTTTATAAGTAGTTAGTAATAGAGAATAATTAATATATATGTAAAGCTCTGAGTATTACTTACTACATTTAATTATATAATTTACTGAAATAATGTTTAATAGTATAATCAAATAAAGAAATTTTGACAGTTTTTATTGAATATGTGCTTTTTATTTCCTATTTTTTAAACAATTATATCATTTAAATATATCCTAAGTACGTATTTATTCCTTGTGTATATACAAATTTCAATTATTTTCATGTTGAAAGTTATAGGTATCCTTATAATATAAAATGAAGACTTGAATAATCATCTACCAAAAACTCAAACTTTCAAAAGCTTGCTACATGCAAAGCGGCACCGAAAGGCATAACAATTGTATGTCATCTTAATCGCCATGTAAAGTGTAATAACTCATGTGAATACCAGACCCTCAGTTCTGATCAGTTTTTTTAAAATCCACTTTGAAGTTTTTTTCCCATACAAAAAAAAACAAAATTTTTTTTCTCACACATGGAGCTACTCACGACCGTCATACTATAAAGTTAACAAAGGGAGGTGTACTTATTACAATAAAATTTTTTAATTATTGATTTCTGACAATCAGTTTCTATGAGTATGAAGCTTGATTTTAAGACCACTGTGGGCCGCCGGCGCGTCAATTACAATAATGGCGTCAAGTTTTTTTTTCCTTAATGGCGTCCCGGTCTTTTGACCACTTTGCCAATGACAAGCTGGGGAAATCATTATTCAATTCTAAAATCCTAAAAGGATCGGAAATTTGGACAGGATAAGGATAGTTATTGTGGTGTGTTTGGTTGTAAAAACAATGCAAAAACAATGCCACACTCAAGTGAAAACTTCTTTAGCGGCGTTGTGCACTTTTTTGTGATGGGTAAAAAATGTTTAACTCGCGTCAACTACACGTGGCCTGATCGAAAATTCGTAAGACGGGTGACAGCTGATGACGGCTCGACTGTCTATACTTGTAAAATTCGTTTATATCAAGTCAAAAAAAAAGCGACGAAGAAATATTGAAAGAAAATGAGTGAGTACTTTATAAAAATACTAGATAGAAATTAATACTGATAATTCAAGCAATTCGTGCGGAATTATTCCCTAACGATTCCAAGACATCAAAAATGCACAACGTTAAGGGGCCGTATACGAAATTTTGCCGATTTTGCTTATTTACCCGATTTAACACATGAGATTTTGAAGATAAATTACAGTACTTCTACAAGTATCATTGCACAATATAAATTTTCATTTCATTAATAATCTAATACATTAGACACTTTTATAGCTTGCGTCAAGCAAGAATTATAATGCGAGATTTAGGTTACTTTAAAAGATGTTTAATGCCGAATCATCATTATGATTAAGATTTTTTTCAGGAAACGGATTGATTATAAACTGAAGAGTATTTATGTCAAATAAATTTTACGAAAGATTATTCCATTTTGCCGAAATCAAATGCAATTTCTGGCCCATTTTCGCTAAAAATTTACTAAGTTCAATGTTTTTTTACTAATATTTTTTGTATGAGAGTGGCAAAAAGCGGCTCATACACTATGTATGTGATTTTTACAGCAATACATGGCATTTTTTCGATCTGTTTAGACTTTAAAACGATCCAGAAATATGTGATATTCTATACCTATTACAGTAATATTTACAAAACTATCACCGGCTTCAGGTCTATTATGCAAAATAACGAAACAAAAATTAAAAAGTGGCTCATTTAATAGTTTATTATTGAAATGACCAGTCATATTGTGCAATCAAACTTATGGAAATATTGTATTTTAACTGCAAAATGTCCTGTATAAACTGAGCTAAATCAGCGAAATCGGCAAAATTTCGTATACGGCCTCTTAATATTTTCACTTCTGCCGGCACTCCCGGAGTGCAACCCGTTATTATTTTTTAGTTTGCCCCAAGATGATCAGAGGTGAGTAATATTATAAAAAATTTATTCCATTTCCGTACCTAATTTATCAAAGGAACATGAACAGTTCTTTTTGTGTAGCCGATTCGATAGTTGACACCATGAACAGGAAAATTCAAAAGCTCACCCAAAGCTAAACAAACTTATTAGCTACGTTTTACCTGAAATTAAAACGTTTATTAAACATACTTACCTTATTCGACCTAATATTTATGAGAGTGGTTTCCGTAGTGTCAGACATTAATAGTCGCTTACATCCGGTCCGCCAGCGCCCCCTATACCTAACTCCAGCTTGTTCATTTCCGGTTGGTCGAAATTTTGCGACACTAGCGCCACCAAAGGCAGGTTATGACGAAGGAGTAATTTTAACCTCATTGCGTCTATGTTAACCAGGCAGTTTTAAAAACTTAGGTCGAATAAGGTAAGTATGTTTAATAAACGTTTTAATTTCAGGTAAAACGTAGCTATTAAACAGTACTGTACCGTTATTCGACCTAATATTATGAGAGACGTGTCTATTATCGCCTGGTGGCGCTGGAACAAGCCAATGTGATTAATTATCTTGCTAAGTGCCAGGAGGAATAAACGCTCATATGATAAACATATTTACTGAGTATGCAGGAGTTATGAATGTTATAAAATAACAATGCAAAATAATAATAAATTAATAAATTGCAACGTGAACTTACAAGCTGTTAACTTGATTTTAAGTCAATCATGAAGTGACAAAATCTATAGACAATGGAGAAGATATAAACACCTGCTGCAACGCAAGATGTCACGACGTAATGTTTCTTAAAAATTTATTTATTTATTTATTTAAACTTTTCTACCGTACATAACATCGGATAGAAGGCGGACTTAATGCTTAAAGCATTCTCTACCAGTCAACCTTAAGGTAGTGGGAGATCAATGAAGGCGGTAACAAAGAAACAGTAACTAAATGTTACAAGGAGGAAAAAGGAAGCAGAAAAAAAAATTGCGACACAGAAAGTAAAAAAAAAAATACGAACTGTATAAAATATGTAACGAGGATTATAAAACATATAACAAAGATGCATAATAATCATAAAAAATAATATACGCAAAGTGTAACGTGTAACGAAAAACGTTGATATGATATCATTATATATCTGTAAATATAAATGTATAAATATAAAATAAATAGTTACATATACTGAAATACCTACATATATATTTAGATTATACATATATAATTAATACATATTTAATATATACGAGGGGGATGATGACCTTAAAGTTCATATTAGGCATAGCCTAAGGCGGAGGAGTAGTGCGCAATAATTCTCCGTTTAAAAGTAAATTTGCGGGAGTGTTTTCTGATATCGTCGGGTAATGCATTCCAAAGTCGAGAGGCTTGGACCGTGAAGGAGTGGGAAGTGAAGCCAGAGCGGTGAAGTGGGATTGAAAGAGATAATGTGTCAGAAGATCGCAGCAGTCTATTATGGTTGTCTCGAAGGAACTGAAACTTGTTTTTCAGATAACTGGGTGCAAAATCATCAAAGAGAATAGAAAACAGAGATAAGAGTATCCGAATATGTCTTCGTTGACGAATCGGAAGCCATTTAAGCTGAGAACGGAATGAAGAAACATGATCGAATTTACGAAGACGAAAGATAAAACGGATACAACTGTTAAGAAGACGGTCTAACTTATCAAGGAATTCTTCGCTGAGATCAGGCGAACACACGTCAGCATAATCAATTATGGGGAGAATTAGAGCTTGCACCAGAACCAATTTAACCTTGATTGGTAAGAAATTTCTGTAGCGATTTAAAACACAAAGCTTTGATATGACTGAGCGGCTTATATTTTGTATTTCAGATGACCAGTTCAGAGAAGAATCCATGTAAATGCCAAGATTTTTGACACTGCTAGAAAAAGGAATTGTGTGGCTTCCAAGCGTGATAGGGGCAACAGACCCAATGTCAATCTTGGCAAGTTGTCGTCCACTGCCAATTATAATGGCTTGGCATTTACTGACATTGACTTGTATACCAAAATTTAAAGACCAGTTAGACAGGGCAGACAAATCAGAATTGATTTTTTTGATGGAAGCGTTAATCATGTCAGCATCAGCAACTGTGTAGATTTGCAAGTCAAGGGCGTAGAGGTGGTAAGAGCAGCTGAGACGTGTAGAGAGAGAGTTAATAAAGATTGAGAAAAGCAGTGGGTATAGTATTCCCCCTTGTGGGACACCGAATGACAACTGACACCTGTCAGAATAATTACGTCCCCAGCGGACGGCTTGTTGGCGACCACAAACGTAGGAGGAGAACCAGCTTAGCGTAGAAGACGCGAAGTTAAAATGACGAAGTATGGCACAGAGGATATCATGGTCAACTAAGTTAAATGCATTGGTGAAATCAATTAGAACAAGAATAGTGACCTTTCTATCCTCCATTCCTTCTCTAATATCCTCTGTGACTTTAAGAAGTGCAGTGGTTGTACTATGTCCGGAGCGAAAGCCGGATTGAAATGGGGAGATTAAACCATTAAAAGAGATTAAACTATTAAAAATGTAGGCTGTAAGTTAGGCAATTGTCATAATATCGTCTGAAGGGAACTTTTCAACCCAATTTCTACTTGTTCAGCTGGCCTAACACTTCCAACTGTTTACGTCGACTTCCTTGACAGCTAGGATCTAGGTCTAGGATCTCCTGGTGAAGTTAGGTTTTTAATTATTATTTATTTATTTAGCTAGGTATCTCGTTTGCAGCCGATGCAAACGATTAACACGTTAATCTTCTGCGATAAAACGATAAGAAAAAAATTATGAATAATTGCTTAATTTTTCGACGGGTGGTGACAAAGGATTTGTGGACATTAATGGTCGTATACGACAAATTCGTTTTATCATGCAAGTCAACAATATACCCAGTTAAGTCCGAAACACCTGGCTTATAAAATTTGAACTTGTAAATTAGTACTAGGTAGATCTACGTTATATTGACAACGATACAAACTTTTGTTGATGTGACTAGTTTCTTAGATTCGATTCTCCCATTTCCAGACTTCCAAATTACTCTCCAACACTCTAGGTCGTGTCAGTCCTAGACTTGGTACATGGTATGGAATCCGAGGCTTGATTCATGTGGTTAGGACTCTTTGTAGGTATTAGAAGTGGTAATGGAAATATTACCTAAATAGGAAATAGAAGCAGAATTCTCTGAGTGAGAACTGTAACTCCGAGAATGGCCAATGACTTGGTCGTTCGATTCGGTGTGCAATATTTTGATACAACTTGCGACTTTGCGACGAACAAGTCCAAGAAAGGGTGCGCCAAATTTCTGAAATACACTACACAAAATGCCACCAATAAAAAAAAAAAAAAAATTAAACGAATTGTCGGATAAGTCAAGTTTAAATATAAAGAACATTAAGTTAGATTATTCGTCTTTAGATATTTCCATGAAATACCCAAATATATGAAAACTTCAACAAGTTGATAGAGACACCAATCGAAAACCAACCGCGTGACGCCGATTTTCAACATTTGGCAGTAATACCTAGTCTGCAAGGGGATATAGACCTTGTAAATCGATATGTGAATATTAAACAGATCCGGCAGTTCTCCTATCTAGCTCTTGAGTACTTTCGCGGTGAGGTTCTTACTCTTTGCAGGTAGAAGACCCTAGTGGGGTTGTCACATTTAAAGCAAGGCTGAATTTCAGGAACTGGCCGTAACCTGAAGCATTCGAAATGTAGCAGCCTTTTAATCAGAGCAGAAGATCTGATGCTGTCCAATCGTCCCATTAGACTAAGATTGCCTGGCACTGGCACCCCAACCAGGTCCGGTTATAAAATAGCGCGACGAAAGTGACCGATGAATAAGAGACTATCGCCTGAGTATGAAAAGACTGATGGTAAAGGTGACCTGTCGTAGCCACGAAAATCATTCTTATTGTCTCCTGTAGATGTTGCTCATAAACGTTTCTTACGATCCACTGAAAATCTTTGTCTCAACACTCCCATTCATTCCTCTTCCTTTTTTTCAAAATCTTTTACTGTTACTGCCATACGCTTATGGAATTCTCTTCCTTCTACGATCCGCCTTTCTGATAATATTTCTACCTTTAAAAATCGACTACGGGACTATTATCTTTCATCTGATTCTTCTTAATGCTTCCTTTCCTTTAACTTTCAAATAATTGTATATTGCATAGCGTTGTGATGTTTATGTAAGCATATTTATGTTATGTTAGGTATATATGTAATATGTATGTATATGTGTATGTGTATATATAATATGTATGTATATATATATATATATCTATGTATCAATATATTATGTATGTATATGTATATATGTAGACAATAATTCATATGTAAGTATTGCAGCTCAAATTTTATTTACCATCTTTACATTTACTTTTGTGCACTGATGCCCTACGTTTAACATTACTCAACCATTCACTAACCCTAAGGCAGTCTGGAAGAAATCGCTATCAGCGATAAGGCCGCCTTTTGTCTACACTGTATTGTTCAATATGTTTAATGCTGTATTTTTGAATTTGTGGTGTACAATAAAGCAGATTTGTATTTGTATTTGTATTAGATCTATATACAAAAGTATCCCAAATCACCCCTTCGAGAAATTCAAGGAGCCTTTGCAAATAAAATGAATTGAATAGAATGTGCCCTCTTGGTGTAAGGATTGACTTCTCGGTGTTTATTTCCAGCCATATTACTACTGCATGCAGTGCAGACCAAGTTTGATATGTTCACCTAGTACGGCTGAGTCCTGATATACCAAAAGGAAGTCATCCGAATAAATTAAAGGCCTTGCTTTCCGAGCTACAGTACTTACAACGAATCGCCGCCCCTCCGAAGCCGGCTACAAGTAGCTTAATCAAGATATTACCACCACAGGTACGTTTGCGCAGTATTTTGCTGCGCCTTTCAGAGGGATAAAGATCCGCTCGGACAACTGTAGTGGTCAGTCCAATGCGATAAAAATGCATACGCTGAGATAAACGACAGACAAGTTATTACAAGTAATACTGGTATAAATCAAATACAGATGAATTAAGACAAGAAATTTCCTACGTGAACCAACTCATTCAATTTTCCTAAACTAAAAATTGGCAGTCGCTTTTGGTTCCGATAAACACCAATGACATTGGGAGAGGGTGTCGCCGCTTTTCTTATACCCTGCCTCATCAACATATTTAAGGAGTTTTTACTGACCAAGGTGTTGGTCGCGAAAGAATTTAACCAATGAGCGGTTTTGCTTCGAACGGGATCCGGTTAGTCAACCATGAGGATGTAGGGCGGCGTCCTCATAGATACTCGGCGGTAGCAAAATATATCCAAAACTGACCAGCACGAAGAGGTTGACACGGTGAGTCATATCCTCTTTTCAGTACAATCTCTTCTTTCTCTTTCTTCTCGAGTCTTTGCCTGGCGGAATTGAGATTTAGTATCATTTTGGGCTGACAGGCACGAAAAGGTTGACTCCGTGGGTCAGATCATCTTTTTCAGTGTAATCTCTCTTTTCCCGTGGCATGAAGAGAGTTCAGCATCGATTTGGGAGTGTAAGGGTACACAGCACTAGCAATATATATCCAGCTTGATCGACATGAAAAGGTTGACTCGGTGAGTCAGATCCTCTTTTTAGTGCTCTCTTTTCCCGGTGGGATGGAGAGCTAGCATAATTTTGGAAGTGTAGGGCGGTGACCCTCAGCACTAGCAATATATATATCCCGCTTGTCGGCATGAAGAGGTTGACCCGGTGAGTCAGATCCTCTTTTTAGAGCTCTCTTTTCCCGGTGGGATGGAGAGTTAGCATCATTTTGGGAGTGCAGGGCGTTGCTCCTCAGCACTAGCAATATATATATATATATATATATCCCGCTTGTCGGCATGAAAAGGTTGACCCGGTGAGTCAGATCCTCTTTTTAGTGCTCTTTTCCTGGTGGGATGGAGTTTGCTTTTCTAACTTTCTACCAGCAGAGACTTCCTGATACAATGTGTATGAGAAGAAAATTTTGTGACATCACAATCGAAGCACTTTATTTACCGAATTACATACCAAAATTATATTTTGAATAATTTAAGAAATGTTCATGTTCAGTACGTTTAAGATTCAACATTAGATAGAAAGCGCAACAGCACGTCCTGACGTCACGTCGTAAAATATATCACCAAAGCTTCACACGTTTTTAATGTATAGCAACAAAATTAAAATACTAAAGTTTCGTTTAGCTAGAAAAGGCCAGAATATAAACCGTAAAAACTTAAAACTATATTTTTTTTAAGCAACATTAATTTCTTTTTTTAATTTTATAGCAGTATACTGCAGGAAGTCTATATTCATATTTAATTAATAAATATAATATATTTAGTAAGTATCAATTAACTTTCTAATTGATTAAATTGTTATTGATGAAAACAAAAATCGTTAACAGAAATGAATTAACAAGTATCCTGTTTTTAGAGCAATATTTTTTATTTTATTTTTTTATTATAGTGTCAACACCCAAATTGTAAGGTATAAGTTTTATTATAAAGCTGTCATGACACGTCCAGATGAGTGCAAGTACTGCCTTTGTACTTTGTGTAGCGGGCATTGCTGCAATTCAGGTCAGAAGAAGCATTGCGAACTATTTGATTGCTAGAGCATATCCTCCGGGATGTAAGAAATGGACGGATCCTCCACTGCACCAAAACATTTAGTGATAGCTGGGTGGCACCATATTTTACAACTGGCTTATGGCTAACCAACGTAGGTCATTCGTCACGTTGATATAGGACTTCACGTTATATAGACAGGCAGAGTTATATAGACACTGCCTAGTAATAAAATAAAAATTCGTTGAAAATAATGAATTTACCTTCATAACACTATAAACAGATGTATACTTGAAACTTACGCTGTCCAAACCAAATGGACTAAGAGTTTATTTAAAAAGAAAAGGTAAAAACTCACCTTTATTGTTACTACCATATTATCTATATTGTATTGCATTTTAAATAACAAAACACTTTTACCGAACGAAAAACTTCGTTATTAATTAGTAAGTCTTGTATAAAATTGTATACTTAAGATCAAAACACTTTTACCGAACGAAAAACTTCGTTATTAATTATTAAGTATAAAATTGTATACTTAAGATAGGATTAATCCTTAAAACCACTGTAAGTACGACTAGTATAAGTAAAACGGTCCAGCGCTTGTGAGTCAAGCGAGCCAGTGACCGCCTCGTGCGGGAACAGAACAGCCAATGAGGTTAAAATTACTCCTTCGTCATAACCATGTCATAACCTGCCTTTGGTGGCGCTAGTGTCGCAAAATTTCGACCAACCGGAAATCAACTAGCTGGAGTTAGGTATAGGGGGCGCTGGCGGACCGGATGTAAGCGACTAGTACACTACGGAAACGGAAGCCACTCTCATAATATTAGGTCGAATAACGGTACAGTACTGTTTAATTAATAGTTTTACGTGAATCTGTATGTATTTTATTTCATATTTTTAGGTAAGTAATACTTACTATAATGGCTTCATTTGGTATGATACTTATGATAACTTATTATTTATAAGTATTTATAGTGTTAATAATTCTCATATTTTGTAATACCTACTAAACCAAAATACCTAATGATTTTTAAGTAAAAAAAGTAAAACCTATATTTAAGCGATAATATAACTTATAACTTATAAGACATAAGAATTATTAACAGTTCACACAACCCTGGCAACATGCCTGGCGACAGAGGGGCGCGGCGCCCGGGCGTAATGTGGTGAAGAGGGAAGTAGGTATATAAATTGCGCGTATCGATGGCGGTCAAAGGAGATTCCGTTCTATGTAATTATTATTTATTCTTATGCTAAAGGACATAATAATATTGTAATCTTGCTTAATTTTCATATTCTTAGTGTATTTTCGAGTTATATTAGATAAAGTTGATAGGTAACATTTTGTTCGACATAGGGTATTGACATTGACAGTCCATGAGTGTTGTGAAATAAATAGGTAGGAGTTTTGGCGGGAAGTCTGAAGGAACAAGTTGTGCTCTTGTTTTATTTTCATTTTCTTAGTGTATTTTTGAGTTATATCGGATAAAGTTGATGGCATTTTGCTCGATATAGGTTAATGATAGTGCACGAGTGTTGTGAAATAAAATAACAGTGCGAAAACATGTTTTTTCGGCTTGCCTCCAAAATTCCATCGGACATGTTCTGGTAAAGTAGCCATCACTTTACTTGAACATTTGACTGACTGGACTGACTGATACCTGACGACTAACTGACTTTTTTCTACGACTACAGTAATGCAAAAAATTTACTTGAAGCTGGCAATATGCACAGAGTTTGCGACGCCATTATTAAAATTGAAAATAAATAGGTAACAGGTTTTTTTTGGCGGGAAGTCGAAAAAGACATAATATAGAGTTTTGGCGGGAAGTCTGAGGGAACAAGTTGTGCTCTCTCTTGTTTTATTTTCATTTTCTTAGTGTATTTTTGAGTTATATCGGATAAAGTTGATGGCATTTTGCTCGATATAGGTTAATGACAGTGCACGAGTGTTGTGAAATAAAATAACAGTGCGAAAACATGTTTTTTCGGTTTGCCTCCAAAATTCCATCGGACATGTTCTGGTAAAGTAGCCATCACTTTACTTGAACATTTGACTGACTAGACTGACTGATACATGACGACTAACTGACTTTTTTCTACGACTACAGTGATGCAAAAATTTTACTTGACGCTGGCGATATGCACAGAGATTGCGACGCCATTATTAAAATTGAAAAAAAAAAAGACATAATATTGTGCTCTTGTTTTATTTTCATTTTCTTTGTGTATTTTTTAGTTATATCGGATAAAGTTGATGGCATTTTATTTGATATAGGTTAATTACAGTGCACGAGTGTTTCTAAAATAGAATAACAGTGCTAAAATATGTTTTTTCTGCTTGCCTCCGAAATTCCATCGGACACGTTCTAGTAAAGTAGCCATCGCTTTACTTGAATGTTGGACTGACTAGACTGACTGATCACTGACGACTTACTTATTGACTTTGATATTACTTGGTCCAGTTTCATTGAAACTGGCAAAAAATTTATGCAAAAATTATACTTGACGCTGGCAGTATGCCCAGAGTTTGCGATGCCATAATTGAAAAAATAATAATAACAGTGCGAACATGTGCGAATGCGAATGCGACAGTTATGGCATCGCAAACTCTGTGCATATTGCCAGCGTCAAGTATAATTTTTGCATCAATTCTGTGCTAGTTTCAATGAAACTGAACGAAGTAATATATAATATACAGTCAGTAATTTGTCAGTAAATGAAATGTAATATATAGTTTTAGTAATTACTCGCAACTGTGAGCAGCTGGAAGTGGGTTTATAGTGTCTCATACGATCAGCTGTCACGTGTGCCCATTATGGACCCATAGCCATACTGTTATCTCAATTATATATTATGTAATGTACTGTTTTTTTAAAAGAGTGCTGGGAGTTTTTTTCCGCCGCCTTTTTTCTCTCAGCTCAACATCTAGCCCAAACGGGCACTTAAAGGCGATGACCGGGAAAAAATGACATTCATTAAGCGAATATTTTGTATTCCTAATATGAAATAAATATTTTTTCTTTCTTTCTTTCTTTCTTTCAGTAATCTCAGTCAGTCAAGTCAGTCAAAAATTCAAGTAAAGTGATGGATGGCTACTTTACCAGATTACGTGTCAGATGGAATTTGGAGACAGTATATTATGTATATATGAACCTTAGAGCATCAAAGGTACTTGCTCACCCATACCTGTCAATACCATGATGCTCTAATGAACACATTTTGGGAGCATTAAACCATCTAATTCAGTTCAGTCAAGTCAAGAGCAGGAATGAAAAGAAATGAAAAACTTTGACGATTTAAACAAAAATCTCAGGAGGTGCGTTATATTAAGTATGTCTAAAAATCAGGAATAATTAATACTAAATCCGTGTGGATGTATATACCGGCCAACCTTGCGATGCCGGAGATATTCACAATTTTCATGTCAACTCCATACAAAATATTTTTCGAAAAATTTGTTCGTAATTGAACTAAATCATCTCAGTTGACATTTTTTATGATATTTACAATCAACGAAACCCATTTCTAACAAAAAAAAATAATTTAATTTAAGTTTCAGAGTACCAGTTGGAACCCTGTGGAATATCCATATTAACATCAATATTCAATGTTTGCGGTCAATTAACCTAAATAGCTCTACATACTCCGATCAAATATACCTATCCTACAAGAAAATACTGATTCACAATTTTTTGGTACTGGAGTTTTAAATTATAATGAAATAAAAAAAGAAATAATCATCATAGCTCTCATATATTGATTTTATTCTTTTTTAACATGTTAGCATATTATAAACATTAGGTAGGACATTTTGGACGTACTTTGCCCCAATGAGGATCAGTCAAGTTATAGCAAATTCAATCAAACTACAACACACTGTATTCTATATGACATAAGAATGATATATCTTTTTGAATTATCAAAATCGGTCCATAACTTACGAAGATATTAAGTAATAAAGTTGTGCCGTTCCTCTCGCTAAAAAGTACACGTGTGACGTCACAATTACCGAACCGAGCGCAGTCGGCATACGATTCGACGAGACGGATGTTTGAGATTCGAGTGTAAAGTGTAGTTCGAATGTAATTTTGTAATAAAAGTATAAAACTTACCTTAATACTTAATATTAGTGCTAATAAAGTAGAAGTTTGTACAAGCTCAATCAGATAAACGTCCGAAATACCTATATAGGTACCTACCTACTCGTACATATTGTACTGATCTTTTAGAGAAATTCACGTATTTTTAGCGTTTTTGAAACTAGTTGAGACTTAAAATCACTCATCTCTTTTTAATTTTGATTATCTACCCACGGAAGGTTGTGGAAATAAAACTTTATAGAAGAAACGAAAGCATTTTTATTTTTACACTTTTAGGCTAGATCATAATAAAAATAAAGTATTACCTTATACATAACAAAAAATCCTGTAAATTAACTAAACCACAGGCTATCGTTACAATATTATCCAAAAAATATTCATACATACCTCACACCTATATTTTTTTATCGAGACGAGACCCGTGACGGTGACGACCGACCCGTGTGGCGTAATGGTTACCATACCGATTGGAGAGCCCGGGGTTCTATTCCCGGCGTGGCAGAAATTTGAATGTTGAGTTTATATTTCTGTTCTCGGTTTGGGTGTTTGTTTTTCTGTCTTTGTATGTGTCCATGTGAAAACGACCTCTGCACCTGGCTACATACAACACCAGGACACTGAGGACCGACAAAAAAGATACTTGAGCTGGAAGCAGAGATAGATAAGTTACGCTGGAGTATCATAGGATTATCTGAAGTCCGAAGAGAGGGGGAGGACACGGTAATCCTTAAATCCGGTAACTTATTCTATCACCGGGAGGGCGAACATCTGTCCCAAGGTGGTGTCGGGTTTCTCGTCCACAGGTCCCTCGTCAACAATGTGACGAAAGTCGAATGTGTTTGCAAGGGCAAGGGTACCTTATACTCAGAATATCAAAACGGTATTCGCTGAAGGTCATACAGGTATATGCGCCGACGGCTACACACCCAGACGATGAGGTTGAGGCTATGTATGAGGACGTAAGTAGAGCCATACATGCCTCTAAGACTCATTTCACGGTGGTGGTCCCCCATGGATTTCAATGCAAGACTGGGCACGCGAGACGGCGACGAGCAGAAAGTAGGGCTCTTTGGATTTGGTCAACGAAACCACCGAGGCCACTTGCTTGCTAACTTCTTGGAGAAGGAGAACCTCTTCATGATGAACTCCTTCTTCAAGAAGAATCCTCATCGCAAGTGGACTTTGATAAGTCCCAACGGTTCCACGAAAAGCGAGATAGCAGACAAACTGCACATATTTAATGCCTCCGTGATCAACAGGTATGGTACGAGGCACATTAAATATCAACATCAAACTGGAACGGTCATGCCTAATGAAGTCTACGCTCCGACCAACACCTGTCCAAATCCAGGGTTCCGAGAACTTTCAGCTTGACTTGCGAAATCGTTTCGCGGGCCTAGAAAAATGCGAGTCTGTGGACGAATACCACACCAGGATGATACAAACCGTCCACGAGGTAGTGTCCAAGTTCTTTAAGGCACCCTCCAGTAGCAGACCCCAAGTGCTCTCTGAACGTACCCTCGGTCTTATAAAGGAAAGGCTTGAACTATGCGTTCGGTCCCCGTCTTCAATGTCGAAGTTGAGCCGCCTGGGCTCCGCCAGCCAGTTAATGTGATTGAGGACGGAGTCTGGCGCTGTAGTTTCGTCTAAGCCTGAAGTTCAGAGAGAAATTGAGAGGTACTACGGACGGTTGTACAGCTCCTCAAAAGCTCCCGTTACCGATGTGGTAAACGATAAGAGAGCCAAATTGACCCGACACTATACCGTTGATATTGTAGCGACCTTCCGCTACTCATCAAGAGATGGCAACACGGGTATTCCTGAATCACGCTATCGAAGTTTTCGGAATATCCTACCATATATACAAGCTCCGAGTTGAGTCAGTTGGAGCGCGGCCGCTCCCCGGGCATGACCACCTCGTCCGGCGGGAGATCTCCCTTTGCCAAAACATCTTTCACGGACGTCAGCCTGTACGAAATTAGAAGGGCCCTTAATCAGCTTAAAACAACAAAGCACCGGGAGATGACAGTATCACATCAGAGCTGCTGAAGACTGGATGGAAACCCCTCCAAGTGGCGCTCCAAAAACTGTTCGATACAGTCATCAGTAGCGGAACTGTCCCAGAGGCGTGGAGCGGAAGCGTGGTGGTTTTGTTCTTCAAAAAGGGTGACATAGCCCTTTTGAAGAACTATAGACCCATCGCGCTTCTGAGCCACGTCTATAAGCTGTTTTCAAGGGTTCTTACTAATAGTAGTGCGCGCAGGCTAGACGACTTCTAGCCTCCCGAACAAGCCGGATTCCGAAAAGGCTATAGTACCATGGACCACATACACACGCTGCGACAGGTTATACAAAAGAGTATAATCTGCCGCTATGTATTGCGTATGTGGACTATGAGAAAGCCTTCGATTCTATCGAGACCTGGGCGGTGCTAGAGTCTCTCCAGCGATGCCAGATTGACTATCGGTACATCGAGGTGTTGAAGTGTTTGTACAAAGCCGCAACTATGACAGTCCGAGTCCACGACGGAAGCACTGGACCTATTCCATTGCAGCGTGGAGTACGACAAGGGGATGTTATATCCCCGAAGCTGTTTACCGCTGCACTGGAAGACGTGTTCAAGCTGATGGAGTGGAACGGACTGGGTATTAACATCAATGGCGAACACCTCACATACCTTCGATTTGCCGATGATATAGTAATCTTGGCGGAGAACCTGGAAGAGCTCAGCACTATGCTAGGTGACCTCCATAGCGCCTCACAAAGGGTGGGTCTTAAGATGAACATGGACAAGACGAAGATCATGTCTAACGTCCATGTCATACCTATACCGGTCGTTGTTGATGGCGCTACTCTCGCAGTTGTCGACGAGTACATATACCTAGGACAAGCTATCTGTATGGGTAAGTCCAGCTTCGAGAGAGAGGTAACTCGTAGAATCCAACTCGGTTGGGCAGCGTTCGGGAAATTACAAAGTGTCTTCTTCGTCCAGAATACCTCAGTGCCTGAAGTCGAAAGTTTTCGAGCAGTGTGTGAGTTGGGTGTGAGCAGGCCGCCCTCCAACCAGGTGGACTGATAACCTGAAGAAGACAGCGGGTAGTCGCTGGATTCAGAAGGCCCAGGACCGGGAGGAGTGGAGAACATTAGGGGAGGCCAGCAGTGACTATAAAAGGCTGATGGATGGATGGTATGTGTCCATGGTACCCACGATACACCCGACCGTTGATCGTCAGTCCGATGGTAACCATTGCATCACACGGGGTCGTCTAATATAATACCTAGTTCCGAAGTCCATAAAGGGATCCACCGGGAGTGTCCGGGAGGGCCCAAGGTGGTTTCTCGTTCACAGATCTCATGAACACAACGTTACGCAAGTCGTAAGCGTAATGTATTTTTTATTCATAATATCAAAACGGTATACATTGACACTGATTCACTAGACAGCCATTTTTTTTTTATTTGAATGGAGTAGCAGACGAGCATGCAGGCCACGTTGTGTTATGTGGTCACTTCAGCTCATGGACATCTACATACAACCTCTAGCAAGCATATGTAAGTCTTGTCTGAGGTCGTATGCAGTTACGCTGCTACACCTGAGGCTGGTGTCGCCTCATGCAAGTGTAGCCGGCAACTGCACCTTTCCACCGAAACATAATAGTTCTACCACCGACAAATATATTTAGTGAGTATAATCTATGGGGAAGAAAGGTCATCGAATGGCGAACACGTCTCGGCAAAATGAGCACAAGTCGCCTTCCAAGCAGTTGGACTGACTACCTGAAGAAGACAGGGGGAAGCCGCTGGATTCAGAGGGCACAGGACCGGTCGGACGTAGTGACGAATATTAAGAAGCCTATGTACAACAGTGAGCTAAAGTACATTAAAATAATCTTTACAACAGTGTCTTGTAGTCTGGGTAGAGGCATAAGAATAAATAATTATTGTTATTAGGGTAGAGGCTGTAGTTTTTTTTACGAAGTTTTGGGTCTCTCGGCACGTTAACAAATATTTTTCTGGCATTTTAACGAGCGTATTTTTAAATTTGACACTATACAATATTAATACATAGTTGAAAATGTGAATTAGATACCAATCGGACACTTATTTGTTTTTAAAGTCAAAATTAACCACACAAAACACTGCGCGCCTAACCGCTGCTAAAGGCTAACGGTAATTGTGACGTCACAGCTATCGCGGCGGCCCTCAATGTATTTTCGTTAGTAATTTGGTCATAACTTCGTCAATTTTTGTCGTAGAACAAAAAAATTTGCACTGTACGTTAAGGATTTCATAGCTCTACAAATCTGCATTCTCAACTAAAAACGTGACTGATACTCATTCCTGTGGTTGACCTCAGTGCAGGATTAAGCCAGCGCGGGGCCAGTAGCAAATTCTGTCAAGGCCAGGGGCCCTTGGTTTGCTTTAGGTTCTCAAGTTTAGGGTATAAAATATAAAATAAAACAAAAACACTTTCAATATCAACTTCTTTAAGCAAATCATGCTCTATATTCAACAAAGTGAGATCTTAATTCATAAATATTTTAATGTTGAAAAAGAACGTTCGCCACTGCAGTTAGTCATGAAAGACAAGTAAATGCGCAAGGCAATTTCAAAGTTTGGGAAACACGATTCTAAGAATTACTTATTTAATAAAAGTTTATAAAGCTAAGTTTATAAAGTTAAGCGGGAAAGCGTAACATACTGACAGAGTTATAAAAATAATAAACCATCCTGTTACTTTTGTCTCAGACTGAATTTTACTAACGCCATCTATTAACAACATCCGGAGCTAAATATCAAGCAAATAAACATCGATCTTCCCATGGGCATAAGAATAAATAATACTACAATAACACAATAAACGTACCTAAACAAGATATTTATGAAATCAAAGTAAGAAACCGTATTGAAACGGACCCACAAGTTATTGCCAAAGAATTTAATAACTTCTTTCTTGACCAAATTGAAGATAGTTGTAATGTTAATAATAATAGTACTAAGCCTAAAATTAGTTTTAACCACCAAAATTCATTTTTCTTAAGACCAACCTCATCTGAAGAAATTATAACAATAATTAACAATCTTAATAATACTAATAGTACGGGGTACGACGGTATATGTACGAATATAATTAAACGGGTATCAAATATAATCGCTCCATTATTAGCTTATAACATAAAATTGAGTATTGAAACGGGTAAATTTCCGGAGAAACTGAAAGTAACTATTATCAAGCCAATATTTAAAAAACAGGACAGACAGGATATGGGATGTTACAGACCCATTGCACTGATACCAATTTTTTCTAAAATATTTGAAAAAGTACTGCATAACAGATTGTATTTTTACTTTGAAAAATTTTCCATTTTTGCTGATGAACAGGTTGGGTTTAGAAAAAATAAATCAATAAACATTGCAATTTATAACTTTTTACAAAAAGTAATGACAAGTTTAAACAATAAGAAACAGGTGATCGGACTCTATATGGACATGACACGGGCATTCGAGTATGTAGATCATAAATTATTGATATATAAGTTAGAGAAATATGTAGTCAGAGGTAATGCATTAAACCTATTTAACTCCTACTTAACTGACAGACAACACATTACAGAAATTACAAAAATTAATGAAATCACAAATACTCAAGAAAAACACCTTTCTCCCTCTAGGAAAGTACTGTATGGAGTGCCTCAAGGAAGTATTTTGGGCCCTTTGCTTTTCTTGATTTATATTAACGATTTTCCTAAAGTCATAAAACAACCTATGATACTGTTTGCTGATGATAGTACAGTTATATTTACAAAAGAAGACGTAGGTTCTTTCGAAAGTAATATAAATAACGCTCTTGAAGCACTAATAGACTGGCTAGATAGTAACAATCTTAAAATTAATCTCGATAAAACTAATATAATGACATTTAAAAACAGAGTATCATATGGACAGCCAGTAAATGTTAACTATAAAGGAAAGCTAATATCTGAAATAGAAACAACAAAATTTTTAGGACTATACATAGATAGCAAACTTACATGGCAGTCACACAAAGAACATGTTTGTAAATAATTAAATAAGTTTTCATTTGCTCTATATAAATTAACGCAAGTTGTCAGTAAAACGGCGGTTTTAAATGCTTACCATGCTTATGTTGGTGCAACTCTAAGATACGGATTAATATTCTGGGGTAACGCGACGGGAATTCAAACTGTATTTAAAGCCCAAAAAAAGTGCATCCGCGCATTATGTCAATTGCAACAAACCAAAGACCAATAATCCTAAAGACAGCGGGTCGGTGTAACCATTTTTTTTTTTTTTTTTTTTTTTTTCAACCTTTTTTTTTGTCCCACTGCTGGGCACAGGTCTCCTTCTCACAAGTGAGAGGGATTCAGGCCATAGTCCACCACGCCGGCCAAGTGCGGACTGGTGAACGTCATGCCTTCGAGAAATCATGAATCCCTCTCAGGCATGCACGGCGATGGAGAACATTGTTCCAATGAAATATCACGATATTCTCCATCACCGTGGAGCAGCGATAAATTCGCACATTACAAATTTCTTTGTCAGAGGTGCGCGCCGAGGATTTGAACCCGGGATCGGTCGCGTAGAAGACCGCGGCTCTTACCACTCGGCCATCGCTGCTCGCTGCGGTGTAACCATAAGAATAAATAATATGGTGTAACCATTTTGTTGGCATCTCTTTTTCGCAGCCAGTGTTACCCACTTATCATATTTCCCCCCAAATTTGGTAATCTACAATATCAAGCAAGTAAACTATAAACATTGGCAGACCAAACTGTGAAAGGATTTATATGCTTGTGCATTATGGTTGGTTGTTTGTGAGTTTAGATTGGTTGACTGGCATAAAGTTAATTGGGTCAGCAAATTACAGGACATACATATAGGAGAAAATAAAAGACAAATACAAAGATTTTTAATGGCACCAATATGGGTGTTTACAAAAGCTGTTAATACATATTTAGTACGTCATATTTACCTTAATGAGCTATGCTATAGCTAAATATTACAAAGATAAAAGTAAACACTTAGTTATAACGCAATATATAAAAATGTACATTTGTATCAATTTTATTATTATTTTTCTTCTCTTTATCCTTTTGGTCAATAAATGGCTTTCAAAATAGACCGAACAAATTCGGAATTAAATTGATGGTTGCCAGTCAATACGTCCAGTGGCCTGAATCCATTTATTTTCGGCAAGAGCGTCAGTTGGAAAACTGAAAAAAATATGACAGCAACATGAGATGAAATTCGTCTGGTAAACTTCTCATAATGTCTAATACAAAATGTATGGAGTATCTTTTTATAGTCTGTGTGAGTGAAATTTAATATGTCGGGAAAATGCTCATAACGTGCACCCCAGGCGCGGTCCCAGGTGGGGGGGGGGGGCACAGGACATGACCCCCCCCCCCCCCCCCAATCCGTCAGTCATGCGTACATGGAAGGTAAAACAAGCGAATTTGAGACACTTCTTCCCTCAAATTTCTTGGCGACCCTCCCCCCAAAATTGAAGGCCGCGACCGCGCCTGGTGCACCCAGCCTATAACATTTTACTGGTCTCCACTTAAATAGTTATATATAAACAGGGGGTATTTGAGCCTCCCGCTTGAAATGTAACTAACTACTAATGAGGTAACACATAATCTTTGATATTATTATTGTCACTGTTTTTGTTAAAAATAATTATATTTAAATAAGATGGTTAATTTTTTACTAATACGGGGAGGATATTTTGATTCGAGATTTGACAACACAATTTTGAATTTGACAATGTTTGAAATAAACAAATATAAGTTTATTTTCACGAATTTCACTATATTTACGTTGAATGACTAGTTATAAGACAAAAGTAATTAAATATCTATATATAAACAATACATATTTAGTACATTTTAAAGAGAAGTATTTAACTTACGCGTAAAATGTAATACCTTCCGGCAGCCTTCCTGTTTACGCTCACTGCGGCTCTTACAACCTAAAATACTGCAGCTCACCATATTATGGAACTAGAAAAATGTTATTTGCTTTTAATACAACACAATTTACAGCTGTGAGAATCGATTTTAACACATAAATATTATAAAACAACAATGTCACCCCGACTTCCACAGTTTGCCTGCCACATAATTAAAGGGCACTGTCAAAATATGTGGTTACACCGAAAAGGACAGAAAATCTCGCTCCCATCTCTTTTTAACAATTTCTTTGAGTATATTTCGATCTCGCTTTAGCGTGCCGTAATGAAAAAATGCCTCCGTCTATAGTACGTAAGTACATTATTCTTAGTCTAAGCAACAAACGGATACTTGTAGGCAGCACTTTCGAAATTTAAAAATAATGACGCTCCCTTCTTTATACATTTATGAGATCTCTTTAATGGTCAAAGCTGAAATCACTTAATATGAAACGCTTAAATCGAAAAGACATAACAATAAACTTTGTTCAATAGCTTCTAAAACAAGACAATTTCATAACAGCGTCTTTTGCATGGGACCAAAAATATACAATAACCTACCGGAATTCCTCAAAATAAAAGCGGGCAATGAGTTTAAAAAGGAACTTAAAACGTATTTACTGGAAAAGGCATATTACTCAGTCACTGATTTTCTAAACGATAAAGCGGCATAAAGGAATTCCATAAAAACCTGAGAGGTTTTTTTTCCGCCGGCTTTTTTTCCTCTCAGTGTACAAAAACCCTGCAATATGGGTACCCAAAGCTGACGATCGGATCCGATCCGAAAATAAAAATAAATAAAATAAATTAATTAAAAGGCGCAATATGGGTACAAACAAAGATAAATGTAGTATACATATAATAAAATAAATGAAACTATTTCAATGTACATTTTTATGTTTGTAATTTGTAATTAGTTAAGTTTTTAATTATTGTAATATTTGCATACCTCATGAAGGTAAATATGGCGAACCAAATGTATAAAAACACCTTTTGTAAACACCCATATTTGTGAAAATAAAAGTCTTTGTCTTTGTCTACATAGAACGGAATCTCCTTTGACCGCCAACGATAGGTCGCAATTTATATACCTACTTCCCTCTTCACCCCGTTACGCCCCTCTGTCGCCCAGGCGTGTTGCCAGGGTTGTGAACTGTTAGTAATGCTTATGTCTAAAGATAATATCGCAAAAATATAAGTTTTTCTTTACTTAAATCATTATTTTAGTTTAGTATTACAAAATATGAGAATAAATACTTATAAATAATATTACTTAATTAGTTATAAGTACCATACCAAATGAAGCCATTTAAGTAAGTATTACTTACCTACATAGGTGTAAGTACTTACGTAGTGTAGGTTTAAAATAAACGAATTACATATTAAGTATAACGTGCGTGCGCCAGTGCCGCGGCGCCGCAGTCGCGAGGCAAAACAATCGAGAAAGGTTCAATGACCGATGGCGGAGGCTATTAAGAAATATTTTGGCGACATGTTAAAATGCTGTAGTTATCTAACATTTTTTTAAATAATTGAGTGAAAGTGAAACAATTGGCTACACAAAAAGAACTGGTCATATCCTTTTGATAAATTAGGTACGGAAAAGGAATAATATTTAAAAAATACTAGCTGTGCCCCGCGGTTTCACCCGCGTTAGAGGATCATTAGCATAAAGTGAAGTCCCTTCTGAAGTGTCGTGGATCAGTTTTTTGTAGGACTATTTAAGATAAACGTATCCATCATACATTACGAATGTGTACAGTAGTACCCAACTGATATGGCTTACCGGTGTACCTGCGCAAAAGATGAATTTTCAAAGCGCGGGAATCAGCCGCGAATGGCACGAAGTGTAATTGTGCGGATGGGCGTGACTTGCGAGTGAGACGGAACTATCAGCTGCAGTGTATTATGAACCTTAAAGTAGTGATCTTAGGTTGATTGTAAGTTTTAAGCATTATTTCGTTAATCTTCGGAGCCATGCTTTCTTTTCTGCGCGAACGAAGATTCACGACGCGCCATATCAGTTGGGTTGGGTACTACTGTAACTCTAGCGGTTTTGGCAGCGCACGCCAGAATAGCTCGCAGATGGTAGATTTTTTCCTACTTACTTGCAGCGTTGCCAATTTAGCGACTTTGTCACTAGATTCAGCGACATTTTCGCATGAAAAGCGACATTTTGATGGGTTTTAGCGACAAAAATAATTTAACGACTTTCTTAGCGACTTTTTTATAGTGGTATTTTTCAAATAATTACTGACTTAATAAACGAATATCCATCGTTTTTATGGTTTTTTATTTGTGGTTTAGTAGGTATTACAAAATATGAGAATTATTAACACTATAAATACTTATAAATAATAAGTTATCATAAGTATCATATCAAATGAAGCCATTAAAGTAAGTATTACTTACCTAAAAATATGAAATAAAATACATACAGATTCCCGTAAAACTATTAAATAAGTTTATTTAGCGTTGGGTGAGCTTTTGAATTTTCCTGTTCATAATGTCAACTAACGAATCGGCTACACAAAAAGAACTGTTCATGTTCTTTTGATAAATTAGGTACGGAAACGGAATAATATTTAAAATATATTACTTACCTCGGATCATCTTGGGGCAAACTAAAAAATAATAACGGGTTGCACTCCGGGAGTGCCGGCAGAATTGTAACATCGTAACATTAACGTTGTGCATTTTTGATGTCTTGGAATCGTTAGGGAATAATTCCGCACGAATTGCTTGAATTATCAGTATTAATTTCTATCTAGTATTTTTATAAAGTACTCACTCATTTTCTTTCACTATAATGGAATAACATTCAAAATACAATCGATTTTTGGGTTGAAGTTCACACATACAAAGATGCCGGAAGCCACAATCCATTCCACTAACTATGCAGTCTTTCTTGCATTTACAGTTTTATCTTTGCCGCATTCAAATGCAGAAATCGAAAGAATTTTCAGCGCGATGAATTTAGTTACATCAAAGCTACGTAATCGAATGGGGCTAGCAACCTTAAATTCGATTTTGATGATCAGATGTGTACTAAAATGTATGAATAAGACATGTCGTCAGTTACGCTTACGTGCTACCATCAGATGTTAAGGCAGATTGGAACAAATAAATATTATATCACTGTGTATGTTGAATTATTTAAGTAATAATTAATATTAACGAATAAAGAGAGATTAAAATTAAAGATCTAGGTAC
The DNA here is from genome assembly GCA_911387765.1 of Pyrgus malvae. Classification (NCBI taxonomy): domain Eukaryota; kingdom Metazoa; phylum Arthropoda; class Insecta; order Lepidoptera; family Hesperiidae; genus Pyrgus; species Pyrgus malvae. The sequence goes on from OU426960.1 coordinate 22,162,981, forward strand.
TTAGTATGAATTTTTATTTTGCCCTTCATTACTTGGTGGTGGTGAATGAAGGTTAAAAAGGTGAATCTACCGAATGTTGGTAGATTCGCCTTTTTAACCCAAGAAAGTAATTAATTGATAAAAAATCTAGCGAGTTCTAGCGACTTTTTCAATTTTACTCATTTAGCGATATCTAGCGACTTTTCACCAGCGTGAGAGCGACATGCGACATTTACTGTTGTTGAGTTGGCAACACTGCTTACTTGACACTTAACGTCATAGTTTTGACAATTCACACAATATCTTTATAAATTTTAGCTTAAGTGTTATTCTGATGTATAAGCTATATTATTGTAAAGTTTCATTTAAATCCATTCTCAATTAATTAAAAAAAATTACAATTATTTTAAAAATGTCCAGATAATTCGAAAATAGATTACAATTATTATAAGAATTCCAGATCATTTGAGAAGCTTTCTCGAATATTCTCAATTGATTAAAATTAAAATAGTTTGCTAGATCATCCCAGAAATTTTGAGATCCACCCAGAAGTCCCTATTGGTTAGAAAAGTACAGATATTTTTTTCAGACTTTTTCCACCCACTTCCACCCACCGCGATCAAACTCCCTTACTATCATCTACGTACTAAGGGGTATTTACCACCCCAACGGGAAGTTGATTGGAGTTAGTGATAATAGAGAAAACCGTGTCTTTACGTACAAAGAAAACCCTTTACTTTTTATATATATATTAAGATTACTTATCTCGCATCATCTTTGGGCAAACTAAAAAAACTTAAGTTTGGCATTGTTTTAGAATTGTTTGTACAACCAAACACACCACATTAACTTGGCGCCGTTATTGTAATTGACGCGCCCGGCGCCCGTCCGAGACCGCCCTTCTTCAGTATTCGGTTTAGCCGAAATTAAAGTGTAGGCTAATATCGTGACCTTGAGCCCGTCCGGAGCGGGAGCTTCCGTTCTACGTAGTATTATTTATTCTTATGCCATGGGGATGTTTTACCGCGTTAAAAAGTAGCCTACGTTACTCTCCACCCTCCTCACTATCACCGGTATCACCCCACAATAAAAACCATACCATATAATAGCTTCGTTGCGACGTGAAAGATGGACAAACAAACAAACACACTTTTACATTTATAATATTAGTATAGATAGATGCAAAACATACATACATAGTAAAATATCTTACCTTAGATGAAGTTATTCTCGTTGATATTTTTGCCATTGTGTTTTAAAAAAGATAATTGAATGAGTTGCACACAGCACTACGTTATGCACGAAAACAGTACTCGAAGCAATGTCAAAACAACTTTTCTCAAGAATGGCATCTAAAATGTCTAAAGTGCTTTTAAGTTTTTTACGTTGTGCCAAAGGTACCTAGCTAAATGTATAGCAATTTCTTATTGTTTGATAGTCAATAGAATCCTATTTCCTGTGTGACCATCTCAAAATTGGCGAATCTGCCACAGGCTGGGCCTAAATTCTGCCAAATCTGCCACAGGCTGGGCCAAATTCTGCCAAATCCACTGCCACTTGAGTTTTTCGGGCTATTACAGGGGAGGGTTTTTGTTAACCCCCAACAATACTAAAATTTTCTTCAGTAAAAAAACAATAACAATTTATGATCAATAATAATATACAATATAAATATGTATAACAGTGAAATGTCAATTAGATATGTCTATAGCATACTATTAAAGTCAGTGATAATTATGATTAAAATATAAACGTTACACACTCATAGCCCCACAGTAAGGTAATTAATACCCTGAGTCGTGGGTACCATGGACACACACAAAGACCGAGAACAGAAATTTAAACTCATTATTCAAATTTCTGTTCCTCTAGGAATCAGACCCGGGACCCTTCGATTGGCAGTCCGGCATGGTAACCATTGCGCCACACGGGTGGTCATAAAATGAATTTTGTACAATTTATATTGCTTTCATCCATGACATGCTCCTCAAGACCTCAACCCTTCTGTTTTTGCACGATTGAGCAACAAAGACAAAGACAAATTATTTATTTACACAAACATGGGTATTACAAAAGTTGTTTGATACATTTAGTAGTCCGCCATATTTGCCTCAGTAAGGTATGCAAATATTATTAAATATAAGTACTGACTAAAACCTAACTTAGAAATTTATTTAAGTATTAAATTTACTAATCATATTATTGATTTATATTTATCCCATATTTGCGTTTTTTTTATTTCATTGTTTTTGGTAATTATTTATACGGTATTTTATCGGCGTCATCGGATTTGGCCACCCAATTAACTGGGTTTTTATACACTGAGAGGAAAAATAGGCGGCGGAAAAAAAGCCTCCCAAGTTTTTAATCCCGTAATCCCTCACGAAGTTAAAATTCGTCGTTTAGAAATTCAGAAACCGAGTAACAAACATCCAAGCTTTTACGTTTTAAATATTACGTTGCCAGTTCGGAGAAAGCATTTTAGATCTACGTTATATTATACAAAATGTTACATTTATAAAAAAAATATTCATTAAATATTTAAATTATGAGATTTTATGTCTCAAAATATCGTGATTCCTAAAATCTTCAAAATCTGCCATTTTTATATTCCGTCACCATAATCTGCCAGAGACAAAATTTAGGAGTGAAATCTGCCAAAAGGGCAGGAATCTGCCACAAATGGTCACACTGCAGGCTATTTTATTTGTTCGAGTTACGACTAGCTGGATCGATGACAATGTTAGGGAATTCCCCTATTAGTTTTGCAGTGCTGCCAACTTGCGTGTAGTGTACTTTACAAAAATGTGGTACAATTTAAGATTATTGTTGTAGATTTTGATACCGACGTTTCTCGTGGTAGGTATTATACCTACACCTACCTATAGTAATTTAAAAAAGTCTAAAATCGAAAGTATCCAAATGTGCATACCTTAAGCACTTATTTTATAGTAAAGATATTCAAGGAAATTAAATGTCCACGAACACATAAAATATGTAATTTTTAATTGAATAACTTTTTGTTTATAATTTGAATAGTTCATTTTTAAATTACCCGCCTTTTTACTTGAGACTCTGAAACACCTTGCTCTTAATCTACCGTTACTAGCTTTTAATAATCTCGAAACATGATCGATATGATAATCGATTCAAAAAAGGTCAGCTATATTCACTCATAAAATGAATCTATATTTTATAATAAATCAAACAACCACAGTAGATCAGATCGTGACTGAGTTAATAGCTACGTTTTACCTGAAATTAAAACGTTTTTTAAACATACTTACCTTATTCGACCTAATATTATGAGAGAGTGGCTTCCGTTTCCGTAGTGTACTAGTCGCTTAAATCCGGTCCGCCAGCGCCCCCTATACCTAACTCCAGCTTGTTCAAATGAAATGAAATGAAATGAAATGAAATGAAATGAAATGAAATGAAATATTCTTTATTCACTGTACGGTTCATTTACAAACTCTTAGTGAACGTTATTTTTTGTTCTGTCTGCTCTGGGTGCGCTTAGGCAATGCTGAGCTGAAGAAAAGAGCAGACGGAGAAAAACTTCAGCCCTGTTTTAAAATATGAGGTATACAATAATAAGCTTTCTTACAGAGTAGCTATGGGCAGATAAGGAAGATACGTGACAGCTACCGCATGTGTCAATGTCGTCCCATAGCCACCTGCTAACATAGGCAGTTTGATTGTTTTAAATCTATTACATCAGTTATAGAAACAGCCTTGTGGGACTACAGCTCAATCCCAAGCTTTATTATCAATTAAATAGTCCTTAAGATCGTAATAAGCCTTGCGGCACAGGACTTGTTTGACTTTCTTTTTAAATCTGTGCAAAGGAAGGGATTGAACACTTTCCGGGATTTTATTATATATTCTGATCGACATCCCGATAAAAGAGTGGCTCTTTTTGCGGAGCCTACACTTGGGGAATGCAAGTTTGTGGCCATTCCTTGTCGAAACACAGTTCGAACTATGTAAATCCAAAAAGGTCATAAATTCGTGTTTATTTTTACGAACATACATTATATTTTCATAAATATATTGCGATGCAAATGTTAGTATATTAGTTTCCTTAAATTTTTCTCTCAGAGATTCTCTAGAATTTAATTTATAAATTGCGCGAATAGCCCTCTTCTGCAAAATAAATATTGTGTCGATATTAGCTGCATTTCCCCACAGTAAAATACCATACGACATTATACTATGGAAATAACTAAAATAGACCAGTCTGGCTGTATCGACATTTGTAAGTGATCTTATTTTTTTTTATTGCAAAGACGGCAGAACTTAGTCTATTCGCTAACCGAGAGATATGGGGTCCCCATTGAAGCCTAGAATCTACAGTTAACCCAAGAAATACAGCTTCATCAACAAAGCTCATTTCCTCGCCATTCAATTGTGGTTTTACAATAATTTCTTTAACATTAGGTGGTGAAAACTTAATACAATTGGTCTTTTTATTATTGAGTAGTAAGTTATTTACATTAAACCAATTTACCACCTCAGAGAGAGCATTGTTCACATCGTCATAATCATTAGTTTGTCTATTAGTTTTGAAAATTAAGGAAGTATCATCTGCAAACAATACTATCTCGTGATTATTCTCCACCATATATGGTAGATCGTTAATATATATTAAAAATAAGAAGGGGCCGAGGATTGAGCCCTGTGGGACCCCCAAATGAACTACAGACCCGTTTGACCTTTTACCGTTCACTTCAATCTTCTGGATCCTATCACTCAGATAAGACTCCAGAAGCCTGAGCGCGGTTTCTTTGATGCCATAGTGATTGAGTTTCCTGATTAATGTTTCATGGTGTACACAGTCAAATGCCTTAGATAAGTCACAAAAGACACCTAAAGCATCCCGTGACGTCTCCCAAGCATCCACTATGGTCTTAAAAAGCTCTACACCGGCATCTGTGGTTGATCGACCCCTCGTAAAACCGAATTGATTTTTATGTATAAGTCTATTATTAGTAAAGTGTTTTAGAAGTTGTTCTAAAATTATTTTCTCAAAGATTTTACTAATGGAGGGCAGAATTGAAATAGGTCTAAAGTTGGAGGGATCTGAAGTACTGCCCGACTTAAATAAAGGTATCACTTTACTATGTTTCATTAGATCAGGAAAGTCACCACTTTTAATACAGTTATTGAATATTATAGCTAAGTGGGATGCTATTAAGTCAATTATTGAATTAAGAATTTTTACAGAGATACCCCAAAGATCAGTAGTGTTCTTAATTTCTAAAGTCTTAAATATCTTTACAATGTCTTTAGCGTCTACGGGCCTGAAAGTAAACTTACATTTGCATTCGCTTACATTTTTCTTAAGCAATGATTCGGCGGCTTCAGGGGAAGACCTAAGCGATTTAGTCGTTGAGACTGGAATGTCAGCAAAGTATTTTTCAAATGTTTTTGCTACAAGTTCGTCTGATTCAATGACGGTACCATCCGTAATAAGTTTATAGACACGATGACGGTCATTGACTCTTCCAGTCTCAGCGTTAATAATGTTCCAAGTCGTTTTAATTTTATTCTTACTAGATTTAATTTGGTTACCAATATGCAATGACTTGGCCGCGATACAAACTTGCTTAAACAATTTCGAATAATTTCTAACGTGTGCGCAAAAGGACTCGTCTCGATTATACGATCTCTCTTCATAGAGGTCATATAATTTTTGTCTACTTTTATGTATCCCTAACGTCGCCCAATCACTGAATGATTTACAGTTTTTAGGAGAGATTGTTTTTGATGTAAAAACAGTATTATACATTTTGTGTATATGAGAACATAATGTCCCATAATGTTTATTTACATTTCTATGGGCTGGAATAGGAAACCCATTTTCAATAGCACATCTAAATCTCTCCATGCGTTTTTTAGTCACTGGAACGACCACCTTGCTCTTACTAACCTGTCTGTCCATCCTGTAATTAAAGCAAACTAATTGGCCACAATGATCAGAGCTTAAGTTGTTTATTATCATAGATTGCGCTGGTAACCCATCTGTAAAAATATTATCTATGCAAGTAGCTGTGGATTGTGTAATCCTAGTTGGTTGTGAGAACACGTTAGTAAGATTACAGCATTTTAAGACAGACAAAAACTTTTTGCTTATGGCTGAATCCTCCAATATATTTATGTTAAAATCACCACAAACAACTATGTCCTTCTTCTTTTTAGATTTGTTGCACAATTTATCCAATAATTGTTCCAAAACTGACTCAAAAGTATCATACAAAGAGTTTGGAGTTCTATAAATACAAACAATAATACAATTTAACAACTCCACACAGGCTATTTCTATAGTTCGTTCAATAGAAAGGCTCACGATGTCGTGACGAACCTTAAACTTCAGGTCCTTACTTACAAAAATTAACGAGCCACCGCGTAAGGCTGTCTGCCTACTGAACGAACTTGCGACTTGGTGCGTATCAAAGTTAAAAACAAGTTGGTAATCTTTCAATTCAATTCGTTTAATTTACTTAATTACTAAATTTTAACATTGGATAACACTGTCACGACCGGCTAACAGGCTCACTATTACTTTAACAACCTATTTTGCGCGAAATACTAGGGAAAAATATTTTTAATACAATTATTTATGGAGAACCGCTTTAACTCGTATGACAGCTCGTATGACATTTCCGGTTGGTCGAAATTTTGCGACACTAGCGCCACCAAAGGCAGGTTATGACGAAGCAGTAATTTTAACCTCATTGCGTCTATGTTACACCAGGCAGTTTTAAAAACTTAGGTCGAATAAGGTAAGTATGTTTAAAAAACGTTTTAATTTCAGGTAAAACGTAGCTATTAAACAGTACTGTACCGTTATTCGACCTAATATTATGAGAGACGTGTCTATTATCGCCTGGTGGCGCTGGAACAAGCCAATGTGATTAATTATCTTGCTAAGCGCCAGGAGGAATAAACGCTCATATGATAAACATATTTACTGAGTATGCAGGAGTTATGATTATAAATAAAATAACAATGCAAAATAATAATAAATTAATAAATTGCAACGTGAATTACAAGCTGATTGTAAGTCAATCATGAAGTGACAAAATCTATAGACAATGGAGAAGATAAACACCTGCTGCAACGCAAGATGTCACGACGTAATGTTTCTTAAAAATGTAGGCTGTAAGTTAGGCACTTGTCATAATATCGTCTGAAGGGAACTTTTCAACCCAATTTCTACTTGTTCAGCTGGCCTAACACTTCCAACTGTTTACGTCGACTTCCTTGACAGCTAGGATCTAGGTCTAGGATCTCCTGGTGAAGTTAGGTTTTTAATTATTATTTATTTATTTAGCTAGGTATCTCGTTTGCAGCCGATGCAAACGATTAACACGTTAATCTTCTGCGATAAAACGATATGAGAAAAATTTAAGAATAATTGCTTAATTTTTCGACGGGTGGTGACAAAGGTTTTGTGGACATTAATGGTCGTATACGACAAACTCGTTTTATCATGCAAGTCAACAATATACCTAGTTAAGTCCTAAACACCTGGCTTATAAAATTCGAACTTGATGTCATTTGCACAAGAAACTTAACTTTTCAAGGCCAGACAGTAAACTACGTTATATTGACAACGATACAAACTTTTGTTGATGTGACTAGTTTCTTAGATTAGATTCTCCCATTTCCAGACTTCCAAATTACTCTCCAACGCTCTAGAACGTGGCAGTCCTCGACTTGATACATGGTATGGAATCCGAGGCTTGATTCATGTGGTCAGGACTCTTTGTAGGTATTAGAAGTGGTAATGGAAATATTACCTAAATAGGAAATAGAAGGAGAATTCTCTGAGTGAGAACTGTAACTCGGAGAATGGCCAATGACTTGGTCGTTCGATTCGGTGTGCAATATTTTGATACAACTTGCGACTTTGCGACGAACAAGTCCAAGAACGGGTGCGCCAAATATCTGGAATACACTACACAAAATGCCACCAATAAAAATAAAAATAAAAATTTAACGAATTGTCGGACAAGTCAAGTTTAAATATAAAGAACATTAAGTTAGATTATTCGTTCTTAGATATTTCCATGAAATACCTAAATATATGAAAACTTCAACAAGTTGATAGAGACACCAAACGAAAACCAACCGCGTGACGTCGATTTCCAACATTTGGCAGTAATACCTAGTCTGCAAGGGGATATAAACCTTGTAAATCGATATGTGAATATTAAACAGATCCGGCAGTTCTCCTATCTAGCTCTTGAGTACTTTCGCGGTGAGGTTCGTACTCTTTGCAGGTAGAAGACCCTAGTGCGGTTGTCACATTTAAAGCAAGGCTGAATTTCAGGAACTGGCCGTAACCTGAAGCATCCGAAATGTAGCAGCCTTTTAATCAGAGCAGAATATCTGATGCTGTCCAATCGTCCCATTAGACTAAGATTGCCTGGCACTGGCACCCCAACCAGGCCCAGTTAAAGATAGCGCGACGAAAGTGACCGATGAATAAGAGACTATCGCCTGAGTTTGAAAAGACTGATGGTAAAGCTGACCTGTCGTAGCCACGAAAATCATTCTTATTGTCTCCTGTAGATCTATACAGGGTGTCTCATTTAAATCGGTCAGTATGGGAAAGTCTGAAACTATAAGACATACGAAGATATGTTCTTAGGAACCATGTCATCGATTTTAATAATTAGAAAAACTGCATTCATACATTTTAAAAAAACCTGTACTCGACTCGGGAATCGAACCCGGTTGTTTTGAAAAATAAACGTTCACTGTTTCTGTTTAAATATCGATTGTGTAGGTCTTAGGCAATAAATATATCTATGAAACATGATGTCTAAAATGAATAAAATGCATTGTTTTCACATACTTTAATTTATTTTAGTAGGTGTTCGAAGTGACCGTTACAATATTCAACTAGTTCAGGCATGTAAAATTGTCTCTAATGGTCTATTGTACCTCTTTGCTGGTGTCGCAACTTGTTACATACACCGCTTTACATATCATATGACATTAAACCTTTCCGGAAGTTTTGTTATCTGCGATAATATTATCTATTTAAGGTAAGTACATTATTCTTAGTCTAAGTATTTAAGACTGCAATTGTTTACTTCTACGTATTAATCAAACACTAACAATCAATTGAAAAGCCTACTAAAAATAAGTATGTAGATAGACACGTGATAAACCTCATTTGAAAATGGAACGTCTTGGTGTGTCTGGCCGAATAGCAAAAAAAAAGAAAAAAAAAAGATTGGAGTGTCAATGTTTTGGCGGGAACTTAACATTCTGCTTAGGTATTTTTGTGTGTATCGCTGTGTGGTTGGAAAAATGCGTTTTACAAACACTGAGCAGTTGGATTTATTGGAAGCTTATTTTAAAAATAAATAATGTAGTTTAAAAAACTAAAAAACACGCTTTTGTGTAAATACGAACTAAAAAGTACAAAATAAGAAGAAAATGTATTTTACTGTAAAAAAAAGCGTGGGGTGCATGGTGTTAATTAATAGTATCTTGAAAAGCACCCCACGCTCATACTCATGTTTAAAATTTATGATGGACGTTTGGATAGATTCAAGTACCTTGCAAACTTATAAGATCTTTTAGAGGCCCTAGGAGAAATGTCAGCAAAAGCAAGAGAACCACTTTATTTTCAACAGGATGGAGCACCAGCTCACAATAGTGGCATAGCTACATACTTTTTAAATGAGAACTTACCCCAAAAATGGATTGGTACAAATGACCCTATCAATGGCCCGCGAGGTCGCCCGATTTAACGCCTCTAGACTATTTTTTGTGGGGTTACGTTAAGGATGAAGTGTATAAAACAAGCTATGACACCGTTGAAGACCTAAAAGCAGCCATAGAGTCAATTTTAATGCAAATTCACCACATGAAGATACATAATGCAATAGTAAGATAAGATAAGAGAGAAAAAAAAACGGTGGTCACTTCGAACAACTACTAAAATAAATTAAAGTATGTGAAAACAATGCATTTTATTCATTTTAGACATCATGTTTCATAGAGACATTTACTTCTTAAGACCTACACAATCGATATTTGAATAGAAATAGTGTACGTTTATTTTTCAAAACCACCGGGTTCGATTCCCGAGTCGAGTACAGGTTTTTTTTTAAATGTATGAATGCAGTTTTTCTATTTATTAAAATCGATGACATGGTTCCTAAGAACAGATCTTCGTATGTCTTATAGTTTCAGACTTTCCCATACTGACCGATTTAAATGAGACACCCTATATACTTCGTGATAGCAAAATACAAAAGTATCCCAAATCACCCCTTCGAGAAATTCAAGGAGCCTTTGCAAATAAAATGAATTGAATAGAATGTGCCCTCTTGGTGTAAGGATTGACTTCTCGGTGTTTATTTCCAGCCATATTACTACTGCATGCAGACCAAGTTGACCGGTGAAGACACGTTAATTAATGCGTCAAGCCGGGTCGGTCGTGGCAGCGGGAAAAAAATTAAGAAATTGGCTAAGTTAAATAGACACATTATTAAGACTAACAAATTAATTAAGAAAAACATGGTTGTAAAAAATCATAAAATTTTATCAAAGAAATATAAATCACTTCTTGAAGAATATAAAACATCTTCGATAGAGTTTAACATTTTGTCTAAGCGTTATGAGACTGACATTTCTGATTTAAACAATAAAATCACTGTATTGCACCAATCTTTACAGGAGATAACTTTAAAATATGATGCCGCCCAGAAGGAAATAGGAGAGCACGTAATCATCATGGACGAAGTGATAAAATTATCAAAATATAATGAAGAGCGATTTCAATCTCTGGTCAAAAACTGTCAATGCTCCGAATCATTATGTTCAGGGCCTCCGTCTCAACACATTCCTTTAAAAACGAGTCAAAATGTCAGTTCCATAACCCCAATACCCTTAAGAAATCAAATTTTAATATTTAGTGACGAGTTAGGTAAAAACATGGGTACGAAACTGTTAAATCTTACTGACAAAGTCATCTGTAATTTTAGTATGCCTGGGGCTACAATGGCGCAAATAATGAATAAGGTAATTAGTGGCACTTATGACCCCAGCTCTACGCTAATCTTGCTTTGTGGTAGACGGGGAAATATGAAACAAAAATTGTTGCTTACATATATCCAAAAATTACAAGATTTAAACGTTAATAAAATAATAATGTGTACAATTCCTTATGTTAAGGATGACTTCAATGAAAATAAATTGCGTCAACAATTAAATATACTTTTGTATAATTCAATTGGCAACAGTAACAATGTGTTAACAACTGGATCTGATTGTAATGATCCAAATAGGTTTAGGCTTTTTGACATTAATAATATATTTAAAAATAATTTTAATATTACGAAGGATAGAATTATTCTATCCAATTATATATACAAACAGATAGCATATTTGCTATCTTATTACTTGACAGATAAAGTATGTCATACTTTATCTTCAAAGACAACTGCTTTTATTGAGCAGACCGATGTTATATTTAGTAGTAATACTTGTTGTAGTACTACATCGACTTGTTTGGATGTTGCCCCAAACACTTTAAATTAAGTTATCAGACAACAGAGGCTCACGTCTCTAGCAATAAAAATATGAACATGATTATTGAGAGCCAGTTGTCGAGTAGTTTTTTAAGGAACAATAAATGTTTAAACTTGGTGCATCAAAATATGCAAGGCCTATTAAATAAAGAGCTAGAATTAGACTTGTTTTTGAAGCACTACAATATAGACGTCATTTGCATTACTGAACATTGGCTGAAAGATTGCCAAATTGTGTTTAACTTTGATAAGCACCAAGTCGCCAGTTCGTTCAGTAGAACGACAGCTATTCGTGGTGGCTCGTTAATTATTTTAAAAAAAGGCCTAAAATTTAAGGACCGTAAAGATATAGTGAGCCTTTCTATTGAACGGACTGTGGAAATAGCCTGTGTGGAGCTACCTTATTGTTTAATTGTTTGTATTTATAAACCTCCAAATGCATTGTTTGATAAATTCGAGTCAGTTCTTGATGAATTATTTCTTAAATTATGTAGCAAGAAGAAGAAGGACATTATTATTTGTGGTGACTTTAATATTAATATCTTGGAGGAATCTTCAGTCAGTAAAAAGTTTTTATCGAGTATGAAATGTTGTAATCTTAGTAACCTGTTTTCGGAACCCACTAGAATCACTGATTCCACAGCGACTTGCATTGACAATATCTTTACAGATGGCACACCAGTTCATTCAATGATAATTAATAATCTAAGTTCGTATCACTGTGGTCAACTCGCATGTTTTAAATATGATATTGATAAACGGGTTGATAAGAGTAAAGTGGTCGTTCCGGTGAGTAATAAACGAATGGAGAGATTTAGAAATAAGCTTGTAAATGGATTGTCTGTTCCGTTGCATGGTAATGTAAATAAACAGTATGAGATACTTTCTGATCAAATCAATAAAGCATATAATTTTGTATTTACCCCAAAGACAATCTCTCCGAAAACATGCAAATCATTCAATGATTGGGCAACATTGGGACTACACCGAAGTAGGCAAAAATTATATGACCTTTATTATGAGAGGTCCTATAATCATAGTGAATCCTTTTGTGACCATGTTAAAAATTATTCAAAAGTTTTTAAGAAAGTGTGTATCGCGGCCAAGTCCATACATATCAGAAATCAGATAAAATTTAGTAACAATAAAATAAAGACGACTTGGAAAATCATTAATGCCGAAACTGGAAGAGGTAAGGACCGCAACCTTGATTTTAAACTAATTGCGGATAATAATACTCTGGTTGAACAAGATGAGAATGTGGCTAATTTATTTGAGAAATTTTTTAGTGACATTCCAGTTTCGACAACTAAATCTCTTAACTCTTCCCCCAACGTTGCTGAATCGTTGCTGAAAGAAAATGTGAGCGAATGCAAATGTCATTTTAAATTTAGATCCATAGACGCCAAACACATTGTAAAAATATTTAGGAAATTAGATGTTAAGAACACTACCGATCTTTGGGGTATTTCTGTAAAGATCCTTAATTCAATAATAGATTTAATTGCACCAAACTTAGCCCTAATATTTAATAATTGTATAAAAAGTGGTGAATTTCCTGACCTAATGAAACATAGTAAAGTGATTCCTTTATACAAATCGGGCAGTACTACTGACCCTATGAATTATAGACCTATTTCTGTTCTCCCCACGTGCAGTAAAATATTCGAGAAAATTCTTCTCAACCAGTTATTGTCCTATTTTACAAATAACAAACTTTTACATAAAAATCAATTTGGTTTCACTAAAGGTCGTTCTACAACCGATGCAGGTGTTGAGCTTTTTTCAGTTATTATAGAAGCTTGGGAGAGATCGCAGGATGCCTTAGGTGTGTTTTGCGACCTATCTAAAGCTTTTGACTGCGTTCAGCACGAAACCCTTCTAAGGAAACTCAACCACTATGGCATTAAAGGTACCGCGCTTAAACTCCTGTCATCCTATTTGAGGGATAGGACTCAGAGAGTTGAGGTGAATGGTAAAAGGTCGTCTGGGTCACCTGTAGAGATGGGGGTCCCACAGGGTTCAATTTTAGGACCATTTCTGTTTTTATTATATATAAATGATCTTCCATTCATGGTAGAAAACAGTCATGAGATTGTATTGTTCGCAGATGATACTTCTCTTTTATTTAAAATTAATAGACGAATATCAAATCTTGACGACGTGAACAATGCTCTCTCTAAGGTTGTCCAGTGGTTTAATGTAAACAATTTACTATTAAATAATAAAAAAACTAATTGTATAAGATTTTCACCCCCAAATGTAAAGAAAGAAAATGTAAATCCTCAATTAAATGGTGAGGATCTTGCCATTGTTGAAGAAGCTTCATTTCTTGGAATCACAATAGACTCCAAATTACAGTGGGGACCCCACATCTCTCAGTTAGCGAATAGACTTAGTTCTGCAGTTTTTGCAATAAAGAAAATTCGTTCCCTCACAGACATTGCAACAGCCAGATTAGTTTATTTCAGTTATTTCCATAGTTTAATGTCATATAGCATTTTACTGTGGGGTAATGCGGCTGATATTGATTCAATCTTTATTTTGCAGAAAAGGGCTATTCGCGCAATTTATAACATAGGTGCTAGAGAATCTCTCAGAGAAAAATTCAAAGAGATAGATATTCTAACATTTGCTTCGCAATATATTTACGAAAACATCATATATGTACGTAAAAACAAAGAAAAATTCACTACTATATTGGACTTGCATAGTCCTAATTGTGTTTCAACTAGGAACGGCCACAAGCTGGCATTTCCGAAATGCCGGCTTCATAAAAAAAGTAATTCTTTTATTGGGATGTCCATCAGGATATATAATAAAATCCCAATAAAGATTCAATCCCTGCCTTTAAAACCTTTTAAGAAGGCAGTCAAACAAGTCCTGTGCCGTAAGGCTTATTATAACACTAAGGACTATCTTAATGATAAAGGAGCGTGGGAATGAATCTCGCTCACACAAGGCTATTTCTTCATAGATTGTATTAGTTTTAGTAATTACTCGCATCTGTGAGCAGGTGGAAGTGGGTTGATGGTGTCTCACACGATCAGCTGTCACGTGTGACCATTATCGACCCATAGCCATTCTGTTATCTCAAATATATTATTATGTACTGTTTTTTTTAAAAGAGTGCTGGGAGTTTTTTTCCGCCGCCTTTTTTCTCTCAGCTCAACATCTAGCCCAAACGGGCACTTAAAGGCGATGACCGGGAAAAAATGACATTCATTAAGCGAATATTTTGTATTCCTAATATGAAATAAATATTTTTTCTTTCTTTCTTTCTTTCTTTCTTTCGATATGTGCACCTAGTAGGGCTGAGTCCTGATATACCAAAAGGAAGTCATCCGAATAAATTAAAGGCCTTGCTTTCCGAGCTACAGTACTTACAACGAATCTCCGCCCCTCCGAAGCCGGCTACAAGTAGCTTAATCAAAATATTACCACGACAGGTACGTTTGCGCAGTATTTTGCTGCGCCTTTCAGAGGGATAAAGATCCGCTCTGACAACTGTAGTGGTCAGTCCAATGCGATAAGGATGTATACGCTGAGATAAACGACAGACAAGTTATTACAAGTAATACTGGCATAAATCAAATACATGATGCGAGACATTCCTACGTGAACCAACTCATTCAATTTTCCTAAACTAAAAATTAGCAGTCGCTTTTGGTTCCGATAAAAACCAATGACATTGGGAGAGGGTGTCGCCGCTTTTCTTATACCCTGCCTCATCAACATATTTAAGGAGTTTTACTGACCAAGGTGTTAGTCGCGAAAGAATTTAACCAATGAGCGGTTTTGCTTCGAACGGGATCCGGTTAGTCAACCATGAGGATGTAGGGCGGCGTCCTCATAGATACTCAGCGGTAGCAAAATATATCCAAAACTGACCAGCACGAAGAGGTTGACTCGGTGAGTCATATCCTCTTTTCAGTACAATCTCTTCTTTCTCTTTCTTCTCGAGTCTTTGCCTGGCGGAATTGAGATCATTTTGGGCTGACAGGCACGAAAAGGTTGACTCCGTGGGTCAGATCATCTTTTTCAGTGTAATCTCTCTTTTCCCGTGGCATGAAGAGTTCAGCATCAATTTGGGAGTGTAAGGGTACACAGCACTAGCAATATATATCCAGCTTGATCGACATGAAAAGGTTGACTCGGTGAGTCAGATCCTCTTTTTAGTGCTCTCTTTTCCCGGTGGGATGGAGAGCTAGCATAATTTTGGAAGTGTAGGGCGGTGACCCTCAGCACTAGCAATATATATATCCCGCTTGTCGGCATGAAGAGGTTGACCCGGTGAGTCAGATCCTCTTTTTAGAGCTCTCTTTTCCCGGTGGGATGGAGAGTTAGCATCATTTTGGGAGTGCAGGGCGTTGCTCCTCAGCACTAGCAATATATATATATATCCCGCTTGTCGGCATGAAAAGGTTGACCCGGTGAGTCAGATCCTCTTTTTAGTGCTCTTTTCCTGGTGGGATGGAGTTTGCTTTTCTAACTTTCTACCAGCAGAGACTTCCTGATACAATGTGTATGAGAAGAAAATTTTTGACGTCACAACGTGGTATAGACAATTGGGATGTTGACTACAAAATTTTTAATTGTTTAATCGAAGCACTTTATTTACCGAATTACATACCAAAATTAGATTTCGAATAATTTAAGAAATGTTCACGTTCAGTACGTTTAAGATTCAACATTAGACAGAAAGCGCAACAGCAAGTCCTGACGTCACGTCGTAAAATATATCACCAAAGCTTCACACGTTTTTAATGTACAACAACATTAACAACAAAATTAAAATACAAAATCTTCGTTTAGCTAGAAAGGTCCAGAATATAAACCTTAAAAACTTAAAACTATTTTTTTTAAGCAACATTAATTTTTATTTTTATTTTATAGCAGGAAGTCTATATTCATATTTAATTAATAAATATAATATATTTAGTAAGTATCAATTAACTTTCTAATTGATTAAATTGTTATTTTATTTATTTTTATTTATTTATTCTTTATTGCCAAATTTACAATTTGAACAAAAGGCGAGCTTAATGCCTATTGGCATTTTCTACCAGCTAACCTTCAAGAAGTGCAGAAAACATAAAGGCGGTGCAAAAAGAATAAAGAAAAATTACTTGAAAGAAGGATTAGATGAAAGAAAAAAGAAGTAAAAATATGATAAATAAAAGCGAATAATACCTATGTGTGCTATACATGAAGAGATAATAATATTATAAGACAGAGAAAATAATTGATATAATACTTAATCTTCCAAAATTATAAGCAAAGGTACAGGTAATGAGATGAAAATATTGTAAGACAGATAATATAATACTTGATATAATACTTAGTCATCCTAAATTATGAGCAAAGCTCCAAGTAATGAGTAAAAACACCCTTTTTGAATGAGGGCTTAGAGCACATTTTTCTAAGGTGTTCAGGAAGAGCATTCCAGAGGCGCGTCGCTTGGACCGTGAAGGAATTGGATAAAAATCCTGAGTGGTGAATAGGAAAAGACAAGGCCAATGAGTCAGAAGAACGAAGCTGTCGCTCGTGAGAGTCGCGAAGATACTGAAATTTACTTTTCAAGTACTCCGGAGAAAGTGGATCGAAAAGTACAGTAAAAAGAGTGGATAATAGGCGAAACTGTCTACGTTGACGAATAGGAAGCCATTTAAGACGGCGACGATGAATAGAAATATGATCGAATTTTCGTAGACAGAATATGAAGCGTATACAGTAATTAACAAGACGTTGCAGCTTATTAAGAAGGTCCTCATTCAAGTCAGAATAACACACATCAGCGTAGTCAATTATTGGGAGAACCAACGATTTTATTAAGTGAATTTTGGTAACAACAGGTAAAAAATTCTTAAGACGGTTAAGGGATCGTAACACTGCAAAAACTGAACGACTGACTTCATTCACCTGCACAGTCCAACTAAGGGTGGTGTCTAAGTGAACGCCAAGATTTTTGACCGAGGCTGAGAAAGGTATTGTAACATTATTAAAAGTAACGGGCGGAACTGAGCTCAAGTCTAGCTTGGACAGTTGTCGCGTGCTGCCTATTATGATAGACTGACATTTAGTTGGGTTAACACTGATACCAAATTTGTAAGACCAAGAGTGAATATTATGTAAATTTTTATTTATTTCCATTATACCCGAATTAATATTGCTGACATCGACCTGTGTATATATTTGCAGATCATCGGCATACAGATGGTAAGAGCAGTCCAATGAACGAGTGATGAAGTTTATAAATACTGAGAACAACAGTGGAGAGAGAATCCCACCCTGTGGCACACCTGATGTAAGATCATTCCAGTCAGAGAATTTACGATTTAATCTGACAGCTTGTTGACGGCCACGAAGATAAGACGAAGTCCAGTTTAAGGCAGTAGACGAAAACTTTAAATGTTGTAATGCAGTTAAGAGAATATCGTGGTCTACCATATTAAACGCGTTTGAAAAATCAATTAATACTAAAATGGTGACCAGTCTACTCTCCATACCTGCTCGTATATCTTCAGTAACTTTCAAAAGTGCTGTTGTCGTACTATGACCAGGCCTAAATCCAGACTGATATTGTGTAAGAAGCTGATTTTTAAAAAGAAAAGAAGAGATTTGCTTATGAACAGTTGCTTCGAGAATTTTTGACATAAAAGGTAATATGGAAATTGGTCTATAATGATTTAGTTGATTTGGATTAGAAATTTTCGGAAGTGGAATGATGTAAGCTTTACGCCAAATAGAGGGAAAGGAGCCTGATGACATTGAAAAATTGATAATATGAGTAAGAACATGTGCAAGCTGCTCAAGAAGTGGTATGATCATAGTTCTACTAACATTGTCGAAGCCAACTGCATTTGATTTAAGAGAACATATAGTCTTTTGTATTTCATCTACTGTCACTGAAGAAAAGGAGAAAGAGTCAATTGAGGGTTTGGCCAAGGAATTAATTTCAGAAATGGTAACTGATTTTACGGAAGGACAAAGCATCGTAGCTGAAGAAAAATGATTATTTAAAATATTTAACGAGAAAGACGGCATTGTTTGCTCGCTAGAAGATTTACCTAAGCCCAACGAGTGAAGAAACTTCCAAATGTCGGCCGAAGTTGCGCAAGATATGCTGTCATGAAAATAACGTCTCTTGGCTGCTCTCACCATCTGGTTGCATCTGTTACGAGCCGTCTTATAAAGACACCATTTGGTGTCACATCTATCTCGTTTATATTGCCGAAACAATCTATCACGTCGCGTCATTGCCATCCTCACACCACGAGTTATCCATGGAGCCGGTGGTCGCTTAAATTTGACAGCCTTAAGAGGTGCATGCTTGTCGAACAGTCTTACTATGTTCTCATTGAAAAGAGATACTTTCTCATCAACTGTAGTCGCAGCTATCACATCAGTAAAGTCAATAGCATCGGCGTCGGCTCTTAACAGTGAACTATCAATATTTGAAAAACTGCGCATCAATATAATCTCAGGTTTAACTTTAGGGGGCTTGATTTTATAAGTGAGGTAAATTAAGTCATGCCTTGAAAACCCAGGAGCGGGTAGCTGCCCGTGCATAAGGACATGTTCAAGAGAGGAAGTAAACATTAAATCAAGACAAGTATCATTAGTGTTAAAGTTATGGTGCGTAGGAAAAGAGGAGAGAAATCTCCCATAATTATGTGGTGTGTGTAGTCTGAGCAGAACGATTCCAGGACGTTCTCAAGGCTGGAAAAGAAATCAACAGAAGGGGGGCAGTAAACGACACCAATGACCACCTTGGAGCCTCTTACCTTAACCTCGAGGAAAATGTACTCACAGGAAGCAGAATATGGGGAAGGAGATGAGGCAAGAATGTTGTAAGAAATATCGCTTCGTAAATATATTGCTACTCCTCCACCCCCTTTGCCGGTGCGGTCATTCCTTATTAACACATACCCTGGAAGACTGTAAGTTACAGAGTTTAAACATGGTTTTAGCCAACTCTCTGAAATGAGAACGGCATGAACGGAGGGCGCGTTAGAAAAAGTGTCAAGAAGGTCTGCATAGTGAGCAGGGATGCTTTGCACATTTAAATGACATATATTTAAGGAAGATGTTGATGTAATTAGTGTGTTATGCAGTAAATTACCTAAAGTGTAAGGGTCAGAGAACGATTCATTGCTAGAAATGGAAGAACATGTATTATCACAAGCAGAATAAAATGATTCATTATCAGACATAATAATATGTAAATATTTAAATACAATATGTAAATATATTTATATAGGAATAAGAGATAAATATGGGTTGTAAAGAATTAATAACAATGAAATTTAGTTTTAGTATTATATAGATTTATATAAATAAATAAAGTATACAGTAAACGATTCTTATTTACCTAATATTTTATTAGGTAAGGTAAGTTTAAATATTATCTATCTGCACTTCCCGCCAGTAAGATGGTAAAAAAAAAGAGAAAAAAAAAAATAACAACAACTAAATAACAAACTTAATATAACGTACAATACTTTATAAAAAAAAAACATGAAAACTCATATCTTGTAAAGAACAGAACATAGGCAGTAGGCCGTAGAAACTTTTGTTACCTACACAACAAAATTAATAAAATGTACAATGTAATATACATTGTTATAATTATTTAATCAAAAAGAATAATGAAAAGTTTCTACTTTACCCTATTGCCAAAAAAACAAAAAAAAAGAGAAGTCAACCAAAATTAAATAATATTATTGAATGATTAATGTTATAACTTTTAACCACAGAATTTAAAATGACGCGCGTTTGCCTTAATTGACAAAAACATAATGTTGCCAAGCTAAACCATACACATTAGAATGCATCTTCAATAGTATTTAAGTGAGACATTAAGATTCTAGTACAGAAATTAACTCCTAAAAATGTTATGGATTGCCATAAGATTGATAAATTAACTTTGGCAGCGCGCACTAGGAGATGCCATGACCAAAATAGAAAAAAAAAACAATGACACTGACAGTTTCGTTTCGCAAGCTTTGACAATGACAGTAACAAAGTTTAGGTTATCATTTATCATTCGAAATAAAATAAAATAATGACTTTTTAAGTTATATACCCTCTGATCAAACAATTATCAAGATCAAGAAAACATGATAAGTTACAGAACAGAATGTTATTATAATAAACATAAAGAGGGATGGATGACATACAATATACTCACAAGAAACGAGTAAATAAAGCAGAAGCAATGTCTATGTTGTTATTTTCTACATCTTGCTGCACGTTTTGACTTTGTTTGCTGTTCCTGCTCACAAGGAGCCGCTGGTGCCGGTGATGATGACCGCGACGAGTCAGAGTGTTCGTGCTCCTCCTGCGATTTAGGAGTGGGATCAGGAATTCGATTGAGATCATCTTCAGATACCACTCGGTGCCTAGAGCCGTCCGAAAGCTTTATTATGATGACGCCATCTGAAGTCCAGCAGTTTCTCATGCCGAATTTTTGACGAGCTTGCATATATAACGTTTGACGCTGACGAGTGAGGAATTCAGATAGAACATAAGTAGTACCTTTGAGAGCAGTTTTCTTCTTCCAAACTACCCATCGCATCGAAGAGTCCACAAACCGCACAAGAACTGGACGATTTTTGCCTTCACTACTTGTGCCGAGACGATGACAACTTTTGAACATGTCGCTTTTGAAGTTTGTTATACCAAGCTTATCATGGAAAAGCTTGGCAACATGCTCCGGAAGGTCGTCTTCAACATCCTCAGAGACACCACTGACTAGAAGATACTTCCTACGGTGCCTCATTTCACCTGCTTCGACCATGCGAGAAATCTCTGTGATTTGTTGCCGAAGCAGGTTGAGAATAGCCCAGACATCGCTCTTGAACTCTGTAATTTCTTCCTGCAGACGTTGAGTGGTAGTACTACTGCGTGGGGCTGATACCTTTATCTGGGACTCCAAATCAGCAAATTTCTTCATCAACATACTTTCCAAGGCCTGTTGTGACTCCATAACAGCAGTGTAGCTAGTCATCACGGATTTTAAAGCAAACACCAAGTGCTAAATAGTTTTGTGCAGTGATGTAACAGTTGAAGTGGCAGGACAGTGCAGTGAAGTTGGAAATTACTGCATAGATTGGATTGCTAACACTAGTAAGTAATTACCGTATTTCAAACTTTGTATTAAAAGTGAAAAAAAACTGATTTTCGCTCAAAATCCAAGTTAATTAAAATACAAAAATTAGAGCACAATGTTACTTTTTCTTCAACTACCGCCCAAAAAAAATTCCCCATGTTATTGATGAAAACAAAAATCGTTAACATAAATGAATTAACAATTATCCTGTTTTCATAGCATTATTATTATTTTTTTTTTATTATAGTGTCAACACCCAAATTGTATGGCATAAGTTTTATTACCTTGTGGAATTAAAAAAAAAATTCGTTGAAAATAATGAATTTACCTTCATAACACTATAAACAGATGTATACTTGAAACTTACGCTGTCCAAACCAAATGGACTAAGAGTTTCTTAAAAAGAAAAGGTTAAAACTCACCTTTATTGTTACTACCATATTATCTATATTGTATTGTATTATATGTAACAAAACACTTTTACCGAACGAAAAACTTCGTTATTAATTAGTAAGTATAAAGTTGTATACTTAAGATCAACACTTTTACCGAACGAAAAACTTCGTTATTAATTAGTAAGTATAAAATTGTATACTTAAGATCAACACTTTTACCGAACGAAAAACTTCGTTATTAATTAGTAAGTATAAAATTGTATACTTAAGACAGGATTAATCCTTAAAACCACTGTAATCCACTGCAAGTACGACTAGTATAAGACGGTCCAGCGCTTGCGAGCCAAGCGAGCCAGTGACCGCCTCGTGCGGGAACAGAACAGCCAATGTGAGGTTAAAATTACTCCTTCGTCATAACCTGCCTTTGGTGGCGCTAGTGTCGCAAAATTTCGACCAACCGGAAATGAACAAGCTGGAGTTAGGTATAGGGGGCGCTGGCGGACCGGATTTAAGCGACTAGTACACTACGGAAACGGAAGCCACTCTCTCATAATATTAGGTCGAATAACGGTACAGTACTGTTTAATAAAATTTAAATAGTTCGCCTGTTTTCTCGAAACAAAACAAAAAACTTATAATCGATATTATATTAAAATCGATTAAAAAAAGTACAATCTTCACCGCGTAAACTCGCAAAATAAATGTATACCTATATAAAAAAATAAAAATCTTGCCGCTTGAAGGGTAGAAATGTGGTATAGATGCTAGTCTAAATATATCGATTATAATTAATTTAAACATTAGAACAATAACGTTAAAAAGTTCGTAAAATACCTACTTATTTTTACGATTTAACGTGACGAAATCGAGTTATAGATTTTCAAGTGGAAGTGAAGCATAGCATAAGCGCTTTGCGTTTAAGGCATGCAAGATACATATTTTACGCTGCTATCTAAATTAATATTTTTTAATTATGGTCAGACAGGCGTTGGAGCCCCCCAAATTCGCGGGGCCCTTAGCATTTGCTACTCTTGCTACGTGGCTAATCCGGCACTGGTTGACCTGTGGTCTTAACGGTGGTGGGTGTGACCTTTTAGCACTGTAATATTAAAATTTAATTAAAGACCGCTTTATAAAAATTTAGTTTTATTAATTCTCTATAAAAAGTCGGGCGCTAGTCTTCTAAATCCAAATTCTGCAGTTCTTCATCCAAATCCTCATCGAGGAAGAGGTTCTCGTTAATGGGCACTGCTGTCTCTGCAGGCTCAGTTGCTTGGCCGTTCTCCAGGCCTTTGTTGAGCTGCTCCAATCTGTCCTCAGAAGCTTTGGTACCAGATCCATCCACCTGGAAGGTATAAATATTTTTTACTTGTTAAATGACCAGTCGGATTCCTAAAACCATGCAAAATCAGGCAATTCTGGACTACTGATGGTCAGCTCACACAAAATAAAAAACTTTATTGTAAATATTTTTAGGTGGTGGTGTGATATGATCGATAAAAGATAAATTAATCGGAATAAATAAAATTGTTTCGGCAAAGTTTTTCAACCATATCAGTAAAAAGAGCATTAATGCTATGTCTTTGATTGCTTTATGAGTTAAAATGTTTTTTTTATGTCAGCACTTTCATTGAATACTAACATATAAAGCTGAAGAGTTTGGTTGTTTGATAGATAAGCACATACACAAATTTACTCTGGTCTGGTGATTTTCTGCACTTAGTCTCTTTAATCATATTATTTTAAACATTGTTCAATGTTTAAGTTATACATATATGATTTAGAAGTTGATTCCTGGTCTAGGTATGTATTTATATCTTTGTGTGTGTGTCTATGGCACCCGTGACACAGCACCCTTGAAGCCTATGAGTGTAAAGCAATATTTAATTTAAAAAAAGAGTCATACCTCCGAGGCCTCCATGCCAATGAGGTCGAGCTGCACCTCGCGGTAGGTGGTGGTGTCCTCGTCGTCGTCGTCGTCGGCGGGCGCGTAGTCGACGGCGTCGTCGTCGTCGTCGGCGGCGGCCAGCGCGGGGTCGAAGGAGAACATCTCGCGGCCCGACAGCCCCACCGCGCGGCCTGCTTTGAAGTCGCTGCGCCGCTGCTCCTCCGCCGCCGCCAGCGTCTCCTGCAATATAGTATTGTTATTTTAGTCTTATCTGTAGTAACAAAATAATATATTGATTTTGGAAGTCGAAGAAGACATATTGTGATCTTGTTTTATTTTTACTTTCTTAGTGTATTTTTGGGTTATATCGGATAAATTTGATGGCATTTTGCTCGATATAGGTCAATTATAGTGCATGAGTGTTGTGAATTAAAATAACAGTGCGAAAATAGATTTTTTCGGCTTTTCTCCAAACTTCCATTAGTCACGTTCTGAGAAAGACGAAGTTTACTTGAATATCTGACTGACTTGTCTGACTGATTGATTACTGACGACTTACTGACTTTACCTATTATTACTCGTTCAGTTTCACCGAAACTGGCAAAAACGTGATCCAAAAATTATACTTGACGCTGGCAATATGCAGAGTTTTCGATGCCATAATCTATAATTGAAGAAAAAAAAATTTATTATAACTAGCGCAATCTATATATAGCGCCACTAGCAGATCCAGGGAGGGGGGATAGGAGGCTCAAGCCCGGTCCGGATCACGTCATGCATCAGCTCCCTCCCCTTCCCCCCCATTGACAAAGTTTTTTGACCTCCTCCTACAGCCCGCACCTGCCCCAAATTAAAATCCTAGATCTGCCACTGTACAGAGCTCTATACATAATAACGCGAACCGACGGCTTTACGTGCCCGCCGAAGCACGGAAACGCGAATGAAATTTGCCAATAACAGTCTCACACATGACCGCGCACGTTTCGCTGAGCTGAGTAGATCGCTTACAAATCTTGCGATCTGTGCTAGTCACTGGGCCATGCGCATTTCGCAATAATCTAACATTAAAGATTCAATATAAAAATAGAGGAATATTTAACCTGTTTCTCTTTGATCTTCTTCTTCTTCCACGCCAAGAAGGTTTCTAACGTGATCTTGGTTTGATTGGGTCCGAGTGCAGCTCGCTCCCTCTCTATCAAGTCCACAAGGGATATCTCGGACTTCTTCTCATCCATTTTCTTCTTGTCCCGTTTGAGCACAAAGCCAGGCGGCAGAGCGTGCCTGTAGATACATTTAGTCCCGGATGGACACTCCCAAAACCAACCATATTTGGATTTTTCGACAGCCTCCAAGAAATGCTTGCATATCTGAAAATACAATGCCTCTATAAATCTATATATAATTTAATTTTAAACATTGACCTGAAATGTTGATGAATATTTTAAAGAAATGGTTGATAAATTTAGCTGCAACCCCTTTTACATCCCACTGCTGGGCACGGGTCTCTCCCCATTACTGGGGAGGCCTGGAAAGCGCCAGCAATCCACTACGCTGCTCCAATGCTGGTTGGTGGAGATGCGGGTTAGTTGGCCACTAACCCACTGTCGGATGTTTTCAAACCGCCCAAAAGGCCTCCGACAAGGTTTAACGACTGTTATCTATCAACAACAACCGGGACGGACGGCTAACGTGCCCTACGAAGCACAGAAACACACATGAATTTTTTTGCCACTAGCGGTCACCTATCTCACACCCGACCGCGCCTGTTTGGCTTAGTCGCATAGATCGCTTACGTTCTACGCTAACCGCCGGGCCATGCGCGCTTCATAATCTTGATAAATTTATGTGACAAATATGTACATATGGACTACTTGTTTAATATAATTGGGTAATTGAATATAGATGAGTGTGTTATTATTATCAATAAAATTTGTATAGATCTTTCCTACCATCAAATAAATTCAGATCAAATTAAAATTTGGTTAAAAACCAGCCGATTTATAAGTTTTCAAAGATTATTGTCTGCCCCTTCCTATCAAATCAAAGCTTTAATAATATTTTGTACTGTGATACAGGCAAGTGACTTCACGGACATGTAGTACCGTGTCTGTGTAATGTTCAATCTGGATTGTTCAAAGCTTGTATATTATTAAATATATTCGAATTATGTTGTTTGCTGATCCTCTAACAAAAGTTCTTCCATTGAACAAATAAAAATATTTTAGTCGGCATCCCTATATTCTTAATGTCAAAATATTTATGGATAGCATAGAAGTATTTGCATTGTATTGGTCCTGTCTTTACTCACAATGTCAGTTGTAGGTCTCTGCTTGTCTCCTTCTCCGTGTTTCTTCTCCACCACTTCCTTGAGCTTGTCTTCATCCCAGTTGTCCATGTTGTCATCATCATCACGCATGTCAACATAAAGGGATCGTTTCTCAGCCTAAAATTGCAAAGGCGATTATATTAAACTTTAAAACCTCCAAAGAAATACTAATATACATGTAGGCACTCATATAGTTAATGTGTGTTAGAAATAAAGTATGAATACCTACACCTAAAAAAATGTTTTTAAAAAGTAGTGACTACTAAAGGGGTTTTATTGCAGTAAAATCCTGAATAGGGGTCATCCCTAAATTATGTTACAAAGACTGTCTGTGGAGTGGAGGAGGTATCTAACTACCTTTCTAATGCTGGTAAAACCGTGGAGCACGCTAGTATGGAATAAAAACTCAAAAAAGTATGGTACTTTTTAACTAACACCAGTTTTATATAAATACAAAAAAAATGAATTATTTTCCAAGAGAGATATGTAAAAAACCATACCTTTCTCTCAATAGTCAAGTCATGAGAGAATTTGCATTTGTCGCCTTTTGTACACTGGCCCTGCTTGAAGAAAGCACATACAACAGATTTTGGGTCTGTGCCTGAAATAAA
Organism: Pyrgus malvae; assembly: GCA_911387765.1. NCBI lineage: Eukaryota > Metazoa > Arthropoda > Insecta > Lepidoptera > Hesperiidae > Pyrgus > Pyrgus malvae. Next base: position 22,189,852 of record OU426960.1, read on the forward strand.
TTACAATCCTTATCATTGAACATGTTCGGAAAGTACAAAATAAGTAATAGTATATAGTTCTAGGCAAATGTAAAGTGAAACAATAATGTACTAAAAGTTTCAACAAACTATGATTACAGGTTGTCTTGGATTAGTGATAAGAGCTAAAGTAAGCGCTAAGAGCTAGAGTAAATTATGTTCAATCGCTTCCAAAACAAAACAATATCATAACAGTGTCTTTTGCATGGGACCAAAAATATATAACGGTCTACCGGAATTCCTCAAAATTAAAACGGGCAACGAATTTAAAAAAGGACTTAAAACGTATTTACTGAAAAAGGCGTATTACTCAGTCACTGATTTCATAAACGATAAAACGGCATAAAGGAATTCCACAAAAACCTGGGAGGTTTTTTTTCCGCCGGCTTTTTTTCCTCTCAGTGTACAAACACCCTGTGATATGGGTACCCAAAGCTGACGATCGGAACCGATCCGAAATATAAATAAATAAATATTTTTATTTTTATTTATAAAAGGCGCAATATGGGACAAATAAAAATAATATTAAAATAGATGTAAATGTACATTTCGTAATTGTATTATAGTTTAGTTTTTTTCCTTTTATATTTTTATCATTGTATATTTGCATACCTCATGAAGGTAAATATGGCGAACTAAATATATATAAACAACTTTGTAAACACCCATATTAAATTTGTGCAAATAAATGTCTTTGTCTTTGTCTTTGTCTTTGTATCTTTTTGTGCCTGTAAAATAAATCTTTGTTTTTCATAGGGTTTAAGAATGTAATATCTAATATGATGGTGTATATAGTTCTTGAGAATGTGCTGTATCTTAAAAAGTACTGACTATAATCTCTTTCTTTTGATTGCTTTTTAAGATTCCATTCCATCTATTGCTAGCCGTTTATATTTTTTGTTTTTGTTAATAAATTGTAAAGCCGCAGAAGCAGCAGACAGACACATAGACAGACAGACAGATAGATAGACAAACGAAATCTTAATTTTTTTGCCATTCAGCTATGGAACTCTAAGAAAGATGTTTAATTATTACAAGCATTAAGAAACTTCCAATCTTGCCTATTGAGCCCGTCTGCCAATGTTCAATTACCTTTCTCCACTTTCTGTGTTTGAACAGGCTTGAAGAGCAGTGCCATCTCTTTCTGTTCTTTCAATTTCTGTTCCTTCTCTTTCTTCTTGTCATCCATTGGCTTGGCAGGATGGATGCCACCACTCTTGACCTGTTTCTCTACCTGTTGGATGAATTTTTGCTGCTTTGCTCCCTTCTTATTCTTCAAGCCAAATGTCTTATCCTGCAAAAAAAAGAATAGTGTCTGTCTTAAAAGTAATAATTATATATAATATATAAATTAAAATATAATTCTAATTTACTGTTCAACGAATTTATTGGTATTGATAAATTATCTGTCTTATTTTTTTTGTTTCCAGTTTGTTGTTGTTCTGTAATATGCCTGTAGTAAGGAGATGGTCTACATGGCTCTCTGTCAGTCCATCTTGACCTACTGTATAATTACCTGGGGAGGAGCTCCTACTTCTACTCTACTTCCCCTCGAACGAGCCCAACGTTTGATCTTAAAAGTCAGTCACTTCCTTCCTAGATTATACCCAACAAGGGATCTTTACCAGCACTGCAAAGTTTTGTCAGTACGTCAACTTTTTATACTTCATATTATTCTATATAAACACAGCCAGCTTCTTTATAATAGTTTGCATGAGACCTCAAGGAGACAAAATAAAGTCTGCACCAATACTGAAATTTTCCGAACGCAATTTGCGAGAAAATTCTACTGCTTTTTAGGAAGCTTTTTGTACAACAGACTAAATAATATACTTGAATTTTATTCTTTAACAAAACATGAATGTAAGACTAAAGTATCCAATTATCTGCAAACATTATCTTACAAGTGTACTGAAGACCTCCTTAGTATTCTGCAATAAGTGTTTTTAATTTAATTGCAGCAATCAGTTAAATACATTCCACATCATATTATTATGTTCTCATATACAACTCATTTAAGTGCATCACAACATCCTACACACAAACACACACACACACACACACACACATACACACTCACATACTCACACACACTCTCACACATTTTTTTTTTAAAGATAATTGTATAGATACTAAAATATAAAATATATAGCTATCAACATATGTACAATTTTAATCCTTGGGTGAGGGCCTGGAGATTTGCAACACAGGTTTTATCCTAGCGCAAACTCCAGTCTCTTACAAAGGTTTCATAGATTTTAAGAAAGTTCTATGTGCCTTGGCTTGTAATAAATTGCCATAACCATTTCATATCTAGATTCATTGTATGCCTTTGTAATGAGAGAAATAAAGACTATTATTATTATTATTATTATTATTATTCAAATTATTTTATTTATTTATTCAACTATTGTTACATACTATAACACAGACAACTTAATCATAAACATAATTTAAAACACATCTTAATATTAAATGTATCATTATATTTTATAATGTAAATATATATAAGTGATTTAATAAATTCAACAACAAATATAATAGGCGCACATGTATAACTTAACATATGATTATTGAGAATATTTTAACCTCGTGCCGCCCAAGCAATTTTTAGTTAGGATAAGCTGAACGCCCAATGTACAACACAATGTACAATATCTTCTCACACAGTTACCGCCCACGCAGACCAAGCTTATTTTTGTGGTGTAGAATAAAACCAATATTTTTAATATTTTTTTCTGGGTACCCTATGATGGAAAGGAATGAAGTTATTCTAATTTTATGTAAATTGCTCATGTTCAATAAAATGAACATTGGTCATTAATGTTATCTCAAACTTTAAATAATAAAATTGTTAATTTTAAACTTTTTATTGAAAAACAGTCTCAAAGTTACAAATCAGTCTGTCTGGAAATACAGCATTTTAGTTTTACTTAAAAAAACTAAAACACAAACCCAAAACAAATAAACTTTTAACAAAAAACATAAATTATGGCACTTCTTACCAAATAAAATCCTTAAAAAATATAGTATTCGTTATTCAGTTTTAACAGTTAAACAGTTTTTAACTAACCGAACTTGAATATTTATAACTTATTACAAAACTGTAACATTTTTAACACTAATAATATGTATTAAACCTTCTTGTATCTTCCCAAATAATAGAGAAATTCAAAATAAACTTCTAACAAAAAACATAAAATATGAAAATTCTTATCGAATTAAACTTTAAAAAACATTATTCTTCACATAAACCCTTCAATGTTTAGCCCTCTCCCTCTGCCTCGCCCTCTGCTCCGTCCTCTATCAGGTACCGATGGATCTTAGTTTTTGTCTTCGGAAGTGGAACTTTCACTTTCGCTACTTCCATTTTCTGTTGATCTTGCTGCTGGGAGTTGAAACCAATATCTTCATCAGGAGAAAAATCTTCTATTTCAGATTCATACAATAAATCCTCCATACGCTCATCCCTGAGATCTGAAAACATCAAATCGATTATTAACTAAATTTATTAACAGTAACGCCCAGTGTTCAATACAATGAACACAATTTTTCGAGGCACAATTTCCCATATTAAATCGTAAAATTGAATATAAATAATAATTGATCCGAAAGATATATACTTTGATCTCCATATTTTTTATTTTTACAAAACAAAACACATATAGATTTGATAAATAAAAAAAGATTTAAACTCACGTGTCGCTGGAGCCGGATTCATGGTGGCGAAAATGGCGGAGTTTCCAAATTATCTGTGGCTAATTTCTGATTTGTCACAGGTCAAAGAGTATTTCAATAAATCCACCAATCGTCTTAAAACGTCAAAATATCTGCTGGCGCGAAGTTTAAAAAGATACGTTAATTTGAACTAAATGTACATCGCAATGTACATTGGGCATTTAAGAGATGATTTATTTTTAAGTCTGGGCCGCAATGCCAAGTGTATCTTTGTACAATATAATGTACATTGGGCCTCACGAGGTTAATAAACAGATGTTCTATTGACTTTGTAACATTGATTTGTTACCAAGTTATATAAATAGATGTTCTATTGACTTTGTAACATTGATTTGTTACCAAGTTATAGAGTATAAATATGTATTATCAAGGGAAATAACATTTTGTTCGAGATACAGTCTTAATAATTTGAGATACCACATATTTAGGGGTTCAGCAGAAAGGAATGGCAATTTTTTTTACTTACTGAGAATTTTGACTTAATGAGGTTCGAGTTATGAAGATTCCATAGTACCAAGGTACTGCTCATTCCTGACAGAATTTTTTTCCAGCATACCTCTGACTGTTAGCTAGTTAACTAATGGTACTGGCAGCTTGTGTCTAAGCTGAGATCTGGCAAGTCCAGAGGATAGTGTAATGTTATAATTATATTGTTATTATGTTACAAATTTAAATAAATAAATATTTTTTTAAACTCATAGCTAAAATAACAAGTGGTTATCGTGGACACACAGAAGAAAATAAATATCAAAACCATGAAAAGAGCTCTCATCATATCTCTCCTGTAGGGAATCAAACCCAGAACCTCCTGCACTGCAGACTAGTGTTGTGATCGCTGCGCCATAAAGATCATCAAACTGTCGTTTAAAAGCAAGTTACTTCGCAGGTAAGATCAGTAATCGGCAGCAGTTCGGTCTCCGTTGGTTGAACTATTGATACTAGGGTATACAAGTTTCATCATGGTTAAGCTACAAATTTCAAGGACACCACCAATATAAGTACCTCTATAACTTTTTCCTTCTTCTTCGCCTCAGTCTTCTTGCTGGCTGAATTGCCAGCTTTCTTCGGCGGCATGGTGTATGGTTATGATCAGGGCCCAACAATAGATAGCTACAAAACCTTGCTTCCTGTATTCACACAAATTGATAACTATATAAAATAACTATGTCAATCGTAACGATTATTTATGATATAAATATATTATTGGCTGAATTTCTTTTACACGAAAAAAGATAGAAAACTACTCTTAGGCAAGGAACTGAATCTGAATATTCTGAATATTTTTATCGAATTTTGACACTGACGTGACCTGCTGAATACGCAGAGCGCAAACCAGACGCAAACTGTCAACTGACAGGATGATTTTTTTTTCAATTATGGCGTCGCAAACTCTGTGCATACTGCCAGCGTCAAGTATAATTTTTGCATCAAATTTTTGCCAGTTTCAATGAAACTGGACGAAGTAATAACAGAACAAAGTCAGTAAGTAAGTCGTCAGTACTCAGTCAGTCTAATCAGTCCAACACTCAAGTAAAGCGATGGCTACTTTACTAGAACGTGTCCGATGGAATTTTGGAGGCAAGCAGAAAAAACACATTTTAGCACTGTTATTCTATTTCACAAACACTCGTGCACTGTAATTAACATATATCAAACAAAATGCCATCAACTTTATCCGATATAACTCAAAAATACACCAAGAAAATGAAAATAAAACAAGAGCACAATGTCTTTTTCGACTTCCCGCCAAAACTCTGACAGGATTATTCGTTCAGAAATGTTCAAAGCACATTTTTGACAGAGAGATTCAAGTCCGGAATCCGGATACATGCACTAGAATCCAATGACTAGAATCTTAATCTTATGCTAGAATGCTTTTATTATCTGCATTAGTCCACATTTCTTAACTGAAAATCTCTGAAATCTTATTGGTCGGTCAGTCTCTGGTCTCTCACTCTGTGGTCAGTCAAGTCAAGTCAGTGTCACTGTCAGTTGACCACAGAGTAGGACTGACGGATGGATGGACGTCACGGAAAAGCTCATCACGGTCAATCTTGAATTTTTATCCCGAGCCGAAATAAACAGTTGCCGAAAGTAGGCCATGGCGATTGATAGTCTATTAAATGTCCCCTGCTGTACCGTCAAGTAGGTAGGTCGCGTAAGTCGCGTTTAGTATTATCGAAAATAGAGCGCGATGGAAAGGGACGTGGAGAGCGGACAAGGGGATCCTACGGCGGGTTCGAAGAAGAAAAGTTTGTGGGCCAAAATTAATAATAGGTCCACATACAGCTACTTGTTCAACATTGTTATTTCAATATTATTGCTCACGTGCTTCGCTTTAGTGATATACTTCTTCAAGGAGTACCTGAAGACTGTTTTATACTGGGTGGACGCTCAGGATCCGAGGATAATATTTTTGTTGTTCATGGGATTGTTTTTAATAGTGAGTTTTCCAGTGACAATCGGGTACCTGGTGTTGATAATTACTAGTGGCTACCTGTTCGGGATAGTAAAGGGCTTAGGGACAGTGGTGGTAAGCGCGAACTTTGGGGTGGCGGTGGCGCACTTCACGTTGAAGATGCTGAAAGGCTACCTGCCGCTGGACCGGCTTCTGAAGAATGATACGGCGCGGGCGTTGCTCAAGGTGATCTCCGGCCCGCAGGCTTTCAAAATCGTCTTCTTTGCAAGACTCACTCCAATACCTTTTGGTTTGCAGAACACTATATTTGCTGTAAGTATTTTATACTTTTTTCTATTTTACTAATAGTAAAAATCCTTCATGTTGCTATTATTTAGTTATTCTACAGACCTTTCTTTTCATCCAAGCCTGCACATTTCACCTCTGCAACTCATTATTATGAAGGAGGCCAGGAGTTTGTCAGGTGCGGTCCCACGCGTAGATGGAAGGTGAAACAAGCCAATTCGAGACACCTCTTTCTACAAAGTTCTTAGTGTCTCCCCCCAAAATTTCTTGGCGACCGCCCCCAAAATTGAAGGCTGCGACTGCGCCTGGAGTTTGTTTTACCACTTGATGGAGATAACTGTTATATTTTAAAGTACCTGGACGACCAAGTGTGCTTGGATATAATTTTTTTTTGGTTTAGTTTCAAACGAAACACTTTGCTTAGTGTTACTTAACATCACCATCTGAAATGGCTCCCAGTAAAAAAATATTTTCATAATAAATTAAAAATAAACAATATGGTTTTGATTGAGGTTCGAACCTGGGTCTCTAGTTCCACAGTCAGCCCATGTAACCATTTGGCTAAGGAAGCTTTAATTCAATGAACAAAATTTTATAAAGCTCTTTTAAAATCAACACTGTCATTTTTTTGAACGGCGGTAAGGCAGATGGCGTTTGACGGTGTTCTACGCCACAATATTAATACTCTCTAATAGATGTCGGGAGTCATATTTTCAGTTTATATTTAAGTTGGTTATCATTGAAAATATTTCTTTATAATTTAAAAAATAAATCCTAGCTGGATCGATTTATTACCACCGAAACCAGGTTACTAAATTTCATCAAAAACATTGGAGTCATTTCCGAGATTCAAAAAATATATTTGGGTATATTTACAAGAATTGCTTGTTTAAAGGTATTAGATACTGCACTGGCTGCAACCCTTTTTGCGTCCCACTGCTGGGCATGGGTCTCCCCATTATTGGGAAGGCTTGTAGCTTACTCCACCACACTGCTCTAATGCGGGTTACCATACCATAGATACTGCACTAATCTCTCCATTATTTTCCCCTTATTGTATTTTAATACATATTTATAATTACTTTAATAATTGTCATAAATAATAATAAAAACAAATGAATTAAAATATGATACACAATTCAATCATATTTAGCAATTTTCACCTAATCTTCAATATTATCATTATCACCAAGGTTACTTATACTGTTCAAACATGTAATTCAATGCCAAGTTGAAGTAGGTACTTACCATAAATGTGTAAAAAAGATAAGATACCCAACAAGAATTGGCATTTCAGCTAACCACTTCAACTAGAATTAAATAATGAAATCAATCAAAATAAATTAAGTTTTTAACAAAAAAAATAGAACCGACTTCAAACGGTAAAAAATAAAATTGTTCAGTACCTACTTCTTCTTGCTTATGGTAATTACTCTTAAAACTATTTTTGGAGTCGGGCCCTTACTAAAATGTCGTACCATTCGTTCTAAATAGGCACAGACAGTACAGACAGTGGGACAGTAGGTACCTACTTCTTCTGGCTTATAGTAATGACTGTTAAAACTATATTGGAGTCGGTGCCCATTCAGAACTAAAGGTACACTATATTTACTAAGACAGGACATTTTGCTAAGGGCCCGACTCCAAAAATAGTTTTAAGAGTAAGTACCATAAGCAAGAAGAAGTAGGTACTGAACAATTTTATTTTTTACCGTTTGAAGTCGGTTCTATTTTTTTGTTAAAAACTTAATTTATTTCACTCTATTTAGTAATTTTAATAATTCTGCACATATGTATATAAGTATAAGCATAATTGTAATTTTTTTCACTTAACTTCTAAACATTAAAGAGATACCTTTTATAATAATGTTTATCTAATAGCCATCTTATACCCTGAAAGAATATTACTATCAGTCCACCTGAACGTATAAATTAATGAAAGAATTTGCTCTCAGCTCCTAACCATTGAGGAGTTGTACCTTCAATCATCAGCTTAGCAACATGAGGTGATAATTACCGGACATAAATATTTGTATTATGTTAAAAAATATGACTAAAAGAATGTGTGTGCGTATTAAGTTTCAGTGTTTCCCTCGATTTCCCTAGTATCACATCATCAAATTTTGCCATTGTGACAGTTGGACTACCTCAGGAATGTAAGATTTCCAACAAAAAACCATTTATTGAAAGAATTTGCTCTCAACTCCTAACCGTCATAATACCGTCCATCATCAGCTCAGCAACATGATATGATGATAATTATACACAAATACCTATTTTGCTTTAATAAAAATATGAAAATCACTTGTTGTGCTATAAAATTTGAATGTTCCCTTCGATTTCTCTGGGATACCATCATCAGACTTTGACTTGGTGACAGTTGGACCACCAGTTGGAATGTAAGATTTCCAACAAAAAACCATTTATTGAAAGAATTTGCTCTCAACTCCTAACCTTCGTAGTACCTTCCATCATCAGCTCAGCAACATGATATGATGATAATTATACAAAAATGCCTGTTTTGCTTTAGTAAAAATATGAAAATCATTTGTTGTGCTGTAAAATTTGATTGTTCCCTTCGATTTCTCCGGGATCCCCTCATCAGACGTTGACTTGGTGACAGTTGGATCACCTCAGGAATGTAAGATTTGGAATAAAAAACTATTTATTGAAAAAATTTGCTTTCAACTCCTCACTGTTGCAGTACCTTCCATCATCAGCTCAGCAACATGAGATGATGATTACTATGCACAAATATCTCTTATGCTTCAGAAAGTATAAGAAAATCAGTGTGTGTGCCTATAAAATTTGAGAGTTCCCCTCGATTTCCCTGGGATCCCATCATCAGATCCTGATTTGGTGACAATGGGACCACCTCTGGAGTATGAGCATACGGACAAAAAAAGAATTTTGATCGGTCCAGAAACGGCGGAGTAATCGGTGAACATATATAAAAAAAATACATACAGCCGATTACAGTACCTCCTCCTTTTGGAAGTCGGTAAAAATCTTTGATAATTTTAAATTAGAACTTTATTATTGACACACAAAAGTCAAAAATTCTTTGGCAGTTAATCTTAAGCCTCCTAATCCTGTAATGGTTGAGGCAAGCTGAAATGGTAAGGCAATTACATTTAAGACCCATGTAAAGGTGAAGGCTGAACATGGCTGAACCATGTTGCTTTAGTACCTATCCATACTTTATTATTCAACAACATTTTCAAGGCTGTTTACTGACTGTTTACCAGGTAAACAGTCCGTAAACGTAAAGTACGTCCGTAAAGGTAAACTTTACCTAGTTTGTGTAACTCCCTAATATTTGATTGTAGATGCATATTTACTGCAAAAAATATTTACTAGTCAGGTATAACACTTATCACTTACAAGATATAAAACAAATTGATATAATTTATGATAGAATTTTGAAAAAGGTGAGACATTCATAAAATTTAAGGGTACTACCAAGAGTATGTTTCTTCTACTTTTACTTCAATTGTTGAGACATACAAGTGTCTTATCTTTTATCAACTGTGTGGTTCATTGCCTTACTATCAGTGATAGTTTAATCTGCCCTTAATTTTAATTGACAGCATCAAGCACACTTCACCTCTTAATAAATAATGTGGCTTCAAATGTAATTTGGGTTATCATGAGGTTGGATTGACATTTACAATAATAATAAAAACAGCTGTACATATTTAATTAATATTTAAATCTGAATAAATTCACGCTCTGGATTGGCATTACTACTAGATGAGGCTGTTTACATTCAATCCAGTAGACACTCTTACTTTGTTAGGGTGACAACAAGTTTACACCAAAAATGAGTATTCAACGTCTTATTATAGAAAGCGCAAGCAATTATTAATTTTTTTAAAAAACCCCCAAAAAAAACTCTAAAAACTAACAAATAATATTTTAAACCTGTTATAATTATCATCGTCACTCACATATATTACTTATGTGAGTTCAAGTGTTTTTATTTTCCAAGCGGCGTCGCGTCGGGTGACCGCTAAGTGAGAAAAACAGGTGTAGTCACAGATTGCAACAAAAGAATTTAGGTACTCCGAAAAATTCGCAAAATCGACTCAACCGTTAACGTCGTCTGCCCTCACGTTTAGCGGTCCCCCAACGCGACGACGCTTGGAAAATAAAAATACTTGAACTCACATAAGTAATATATGTGACGATGATAATTATAATAGATTTAAAATATTATTTGTTAGTTTTTAGAGTTTTTTTTTCCGGGGGTTTTTTTAAATTTTTAAATTTAATTTTTATTTCAAGCTTTTTAAACGGAACTGATCTACTGTACATAAGTTTCAAGGTACCACAGTTGAAAAGGCTGTAGTATATTTATTTGGGCAAAAAAACTTTAGCAAAAGGCCAAGCCTACGTGGCTTTAAGCCACGTAAAAAGTTTAGATGGGGTCGCTATATGCGATCTCGACCAAAGCAAGTTAACAATACTCATGACAAACTGGCTCTGGGAGAATTGCACAGATTGAGAAACAATAAAGATTAAACTTTGGTCCTTCTAGATTTTCAGCAAAAATATAAATCGGTTTATCCGTTTCATTCCGCATTCCAGGGTTTCCGCCACATCTCATTTCCAGCATCAGGTCCTCGTCAATAAAAAATATGAAGAGAACAGTTAAGACAAATCCAACGAGCCCAAACTCGATGGGTTTACTAAAAGGCAGTCCAGGGTTACGTCTCCTATCTTCGAGCCCTAACAGCAGACCAGCTCAGTGGTTCCAGAAGACATTAGTGTTTCAAATGTCAGATCCCACATATGCCTTCAAGTAAACTGAGCGTGTAACATTCCTATCACACCTAACAAATGACCTGATGACCTTGAAGACCTGAACCGATTTCCACCAAACATAGCTAAGAACACTCTCGACTGATATACCTTTCAATAAAAAAAACCGCATTAAAATCGGATCATCCGTTTGGGAGCTACGATGTCACAAACAGACACGGACACATACACACACAGACACGTCAAACTTATAACACCCCGTCGTTTTTGCGTTAAAAAAGGTTTTTATTTAGACATTTTTGGCAAACTTGTTTTGTATGCTAGATAAACAGAAGTGTGATCACTCTACAAGTAAGCGGCGGAGGCTGGCCCTTTGTTTACACAGTTCTAGTAACATGTACTGGATTGGAACATGTTTAAATTGATCCAATTCAGATCCAGAGTTGGAATCCAGTGACTCTGGATCCAGCTATTGGAGCAATGTAAATCGACCTTAAATTGAACAGCTGTTGAGACATGTCAGCCAATGTCAGATGATCAAGCATATCATTGCAATTCAATTTAATTTGTTCAGAGTTTTTGACGGGAGTTGAAAAGGACATTGTTTATTTTTAAGTTTTGAGCAGCGATGACCGAGTGATAAAAAACCGCGGTCTTCGACTCGATCGATCCCGGGTTCAAATCCTCGGCGCGCACCTCTGACAAAGAAATTTGTAATGTGAGCATTTATGGCTGCTCCACGGTGATGAAAAATATCCTGATATTTAATTGATTACGATGTTTCCCATCGCTGTGCATGCCTGAGAGAAATCCATAATTTCTCAAAAGCATGACGTCCACCAATCTGCACTTGGCCAGCGTGGTGGACTATGGCCTAAATCCCTCTCACTTGTGAGAAGGAGACCTGTGCCCAGCAGTGGGAAATAAAAAAGGTTGAAAAAAAATTTTTTTTTATACCAGATAAAGTAGTTGACATTGTGTTCAAGATAGGTTAATTTCTGTGCACACGTGTTGTGAAGTGAAATAACTGTGTGAAAACATGTTTTATTCTCTTTCTGTCACATTTCGGGAAAACAATTATGGCATACCCCCATTTGATTAGTAAAACATGATAACATGGAGCAGTGGACACAGTTTAAGCAACAACAATATATTTTTTATGAGTAAGACATTTTAAACCCGCGTGGCGTAATGGTTACCATGCCGGACTGCCAATCGAGAGGTCCTGGGCACTCCTGGGTTCGATACCCGGCGAAACAGAAATTTGAATGATGAATTTAAATTTCTGTTCTCGGTCTGGGTGTTAGGTAAATAATGCTTGGGAACCTGCTTACCAAGTCTTAAAACTGTTAATTCTTATGTGTCATGTTGATAAATGAAATGAAATGAAATAGTTTATTAACATCCTGGGTAATAATATACACTTGATGTTTGTCATTGTTCTACGGTCATCAGCTGACCGTCATCCGCTTTGGGTGCGCTAAGGCTTATATGGGCTAGGAGAAAAAAGCGGGCGGAAAAAAACTCCAGCCCTGTTTTAAATAAATTTTCAGGTACAATGGGTATTTATTATGCAGCATGACTGTGGGGCGACAAGGAGCACACGAGACAGCTATCGTGTGTGTCAATGCTATCACACTGCCATCCGCTCACAAATTTTAAAAATGTTAAAATTATTACATGGTATGTAGAAACAGCCTTATGTGAGTTAAGTTTAATCCCAAGCCTTTTTATCATTTAAATAGTCCTTGGTTTCATAATAGGCCTTGCGGCATAGGACTTGCTTAATAGTTTTCTTAAATTTGTGTAAAGGCAAGGATTGCACTTTTTCTGGAATTTTATTATAGATCCTAACAGACATCCCAATAAAAGAGTGACTTTTTTTACGAAGCCGACACTTTGGGAATGCAAGCTTATGGCCGTTCCTGGTCGAAGCACAGTTCGAACTATGTAAATCCTTAAATGTGGTAAATGTCGGTTTATTCTTATATACGTACATTATGTTTTCATAAATATACTGCGATGCAAGTGTAAGAATATTTATCTCTTTAAATTTCTCTCTGAAAGATTCTCTACAGCTAAAATTATAAATAGCGCGAATAGCCCTCTTCTGCATGGTAAATATTATGCCAATATCAGCAGCATTTCCCCACAGCAAGATACCATAGGACATTATACTATGAAAGTAGCTGAAATACACTAATCTAGCTGTATCGACATCAGTAAGTGAGCGAATTTTTTTAATGGCAAAAACAGCAGAGCTAAGTCTATTCGCTAACCGGGAAATAAGTGATAGATAGAAGCAGTGACCTTTTTTTTGTTATCGGGGGGGAAATCTTCAAAAGGTACCCGGCACCTTGGGAGAGGGTACCGGGTTATGTGGGATTTGACCGCACCAAAACCCCCTCGGTGGCTGCCACTGCGCTTGGGTAGAACTCCGGGATCTCCGGCGAAACGCACCGGTGTCCTTCACGCGCGACGCCTCAGAACGGGCCCATCGTCGGGAGAGCAGATGTGCTCTCTTGCACCTTCCGATGCTTACGGCGACATGCGGCCACGCACACATCGCCGTCCTTACCGGGGCCGCTGGTTGGACGGATCGAGCTCCCACTCACACCGTCCACAACCCCGGAAGCCCCCTTTTAATGGCCTCTTACGATCAGGCAGGGGATACCGTAGCTCTATTCTTAATCCCGAAGCTACAGGGACTAGCAGCAGTGACCTATATTTTTAACTTTGAAATCAGGAGTGAAATGAGGCTGTGATATTCTCTAATCAAAAAATGTAGATCTGGCCTGGTATTTTTTTAAGATGGGTTGGTCTCAATAAGTAGTTTTACTAAGTCTCAGATTTTAGGCTTCAAATAACAATTCTTGGAGTCAGTATAAAGTAGCTGTGCCCACGGTTTCACCCGTGTTATTTTTCTTTAAAGTATCCTATTTTACTTCTGATAACTCCAAGAATATGTGTACAAAGTTTAATGATGATCGGTTGAGTATTTTCGCGTGAAAGAGTAACAAAACAAACTTAATTTCACAATTATAATATTATTAGGATTGTCAGTTAAATCTATTGTATTTTTCGCAAAGGGAGATCTCACGCCGGGCGAGGCTGTCATGCCCGGGGAGCGGCCGCGCTCCAACTCCAACTGACTCAATTCGGAGCTTGTATATATTCCGAAAACTTCGATAGCGTGATTCAGGAATACCCGTGGTGCCATCTCTTGATGAGTAGCGGAAGGTCGCTACATGTTAAATTGAGGCCATGGGCTTTTAGTAATATTTTTTTGTGTGAGGATCCCTGTGATGTTCAATTTTGTTATTAACATTAAGTAATTGAAGCTTACAGTATAAAAAAAAATTAACAACAAGCATACCAAAGTGTCAGAGATGCTCATTTGATATTATTACACTGTTGTAATGTTGTACTATTATTTTGTAAGTGGTAGAACTATTATCGTTCGCCCGGGGAAGTATCACCGCTGCACCCACTTCTGCCGTGAACCAATTCTATTGTGTTTCGGTGGAAAAGTGCAGTTGCAGGCCACACTTACATTAGGCGACCACCAGCCGCCGGAGTAGCAGCGCAACTGCATACGACCTCAGATAAGACTTACCTATGCTTGCTTGAGATTGTATGTAGATGTCCATGGGCTGCAGCGACCACTTAACACCACGTGGCCTGCACGCTCGTCTGCTACTCCATTCAAATAAAAAGAAAAAACACCTCAGTGCAGTGAGAGAATAAGTTCTAATGGCTCTTAGTTAACTACCTATCATAGTTTTTATTATTTTAATTGTATGATCAAATTGATCACATAATACATATGTATGAATCATATGAATGCGCAAAATGCTGATAATTGTAAATCCCCTTGTTTTATCGATGTATTACTTACACCACATGTTATCACTTTATAGATCCTTTGTTAAGTATTTTATCAGAGAATTAACAGAACTATTAAGAAATTGTTTACTGCAAAGTTTATGAAATGTGTAAGGATTTTGTACTATTTATTAGGTAATGAAGAAGAAGAATAGTGTCCAAGGCCCTGTCATTTGTCTGCTTTTAACTAAATGCTGTGTTGGAAAAGCCTAATATTGACTTTCATTGCTCACTTACATAGGTAATCAAGACTATTTGTATGGACATATTATACAAGTGCTATGGAGGATACTGTGGACGCCCATTCAACCCTCCATAGCACTTGTATTGTAAATTCACTATGTCAACTATTTAGAGTTTTTAATTTCCGTACTTACAATAAAATTCGTAAGTGCAAGTAATGTTTAGGCTTCTTAGCCTAAATAGATCATCATACTCAAATATTATCTAATTCCAACAATGTCACATATTAAGATGAAACTGATTTTTATATTATTATCAGCTAAAAATCTTATCTCCAGCAAGTTCCACAAACTAAAATCTGGAACCGTCTCTGTCAACAAGTGTATACCTGATCGTAGAACTATGTGAGGTAGATACGTTCATTGACTTTCACCGATCACGGGTTCGATGTTCGATTAGTAGTATCTGCTACTAGTATAAAGTTGTAGACTATGTTCGATTCGACGTTCGAACAGAGAAGCGTAATATCGCCGCACAGTGGACTTATCGACTTTCATCGAAATAGGAATGTGACTTGTGAATTAATTTTTAAGTTACAAATGGTTGCCATTTCTGTCCTTTCACATGTCAAAAAAAATATATGCTAAATATAAATGGTAGAATTTTATATTTTTTCCGAACACTTATACACGTATATGATAAATAATGTAGTTTAAAAAACTAAAAAACACGCTTTTGAGAAAATACGAACTAAAAACTAAAAAAATAAGAAGAAAATGTATATGACTGTAAATAAAGCGTGGGGTGCATGGTGTCAATAGTATCTTAAAAACCACCCCACGCTTTATTTACAGTAATATACATTTTCTTCTTATTTTTTTAGTTTTTAGTTCGTATTTTCTCAAAAGCGTGTTTTTTAGTTTTTTAAACTACATTATTTATTTTTAATTTTTTAGTTGGATTTTTATTCTCATATTATACCATTGTCATCGGCCCTTGACCCCTATGCAAATTTTCAAGTTAACCAGAAAATTATATAAATTAACAAAAATCATATTTTGCAAATTGAAAAATGGAATAATTTTATCAAATTAGTGTATTGTCATCGGTCCTCAATAAATCTACAAAGTTTGAACGAAATCTGGCCGTTTAAAGTGGGTCAAAATCGCGCCCAAAGAAGTCTGTTACAAACATACAGGTGAAGCTAATAAAAAGCGTGTAAAAAAGCGATGCTTTAAAAGTGACATACGAATTTCTATGAAAGTCACTCTAATCCATTTCTACTGCAAAAAAATATTTTGTATACCGGTGGAAAAATAAGGTTTTCGGTCATATTTATTTGATCGTACTTACCTTAACAATAACAATACCTGAAAATGAGTGAAATTATTTCTATCTAATACCTTTAAACGAGCATTCTTGTAAATACCTAAATATATTTTTTGAATCTCGGATACGGCTCCAAAGATTTTGATGTAATTTAGTACCCTGGTTTCGGGGGTGATAAATCGATCCAGGTAGGTATTATTTTTTAGAAATTTTAAATTATAAAAAAAAATATTTTCAGCGATAATCAACTTAAATATAAACTGAAAAATACGACTCTTCCTGACATCTATTGGAGATTATTAATAATATTGTGACATAGAACGCCGTCAAACGCCATCCGCCAATCCAACGTTCAAAGAGATGACAATGTCGATTTGAAAGAGCTCTATAAACATTTCGTTCATTGAATTAAAGCTTCCTTGGTCGAATGGTTACATGGGCTAACTGCGGAAGTAGAGACCCGGGTTCAAACGTCAATCAAAATCATATTGCGTTATTTCAGATGGCGTTATTAAACCTGAACGTAACCTCTGAACTTTAATGAGATTTATCTTTACAATCATGTTAATCTCATAGCCTGATAGGATACTCTATCTGAATTCAATTCAATTCAAAGAAACAATTTGCTCTCAACTCCTGACTGTTGAAGAGTTGTAATTTCAACCATTACCTTAGTAACATGAGTTGATAATTACCGGGCACGAATATCGGTATTGTACAAAAACAATGTGTGCGCCTATAAAGTTTGAGTATTTCCCTCGATTTCAATATTTGTCGTAATATCTTTCATCATCAGCTCAGAATTTTTATTACTATGCAAGGTAAACTTCTTTTGACTCAGAAAGTATAAGAAAATCAATATGTGTGCCTATAAAATTTGGGAGTTCCCTTCGATTTACCCGTGATCCCATCAATTTATCATGCATCAGAAATAATTTTCTCTCAACTCCTAACCATCATAGTACCATCCATCATCAGCTCAGCAACATGAGATCATGGTTACTATGCACAAATATCAATTTTGCTTCAGAAAGTATAAGAAAATCAATGTATGCCTATAAAATTTGAGAGTTCCGTTCGATTTCCCTGGGATCACATCATTAGATCTTGACTTGGTGACAATGGGACCACTTCGGAAGTAGCTTTCGAAAAAAAAGAATTTAAAAAATTGGTCCACAAACGGCGGAGTAATCGATGAACTTTATAAAAAATACATTGTATACAGCCGAATACATGACCTCCTCCTTTTAGATATCTGTAAAAACGAGAGCTTCTTGAAGTTTGGTGAAGACAAGACAACCGTAGGCCATAGGTATCCTGTACTTTATCATGTGCTCTATGTCATTGTGCCCGTGTCCCACCTTGGTGAACGACCTGATACAAGTTACAAGATACGAGAAACGAGAAATGCAATTTATTTACTATTTAGATCTTGTGTTTGTGGCATATTTTAAAAAACACATATCGATAGGGTGAAAAGCAAACGATTTTGTTATGGTAAAATTAAAACCCATCCGGATGGATTTCGGATGGCTCTAAACACGGATGGTGTTTAGAGTATCCTGTAAGTAAGCAAATGAATATGTTTTTTTCAGAACCGCAAATGCTCAGGTACCTATGTAATTCCTGTGGAGTGCCTCATGTCCATAGGCGACGGTTATCACCCAATGTCACGTGGCCCGTCTGCTGCTTATAAAATGTTAATTTTACTTGTAATTTTATTTTACCACCTTATTTTAAGCGTATTAATATTGTACGCATTAACGTATTCGTCACAATCTTACAAAACCAAACAAAACTTCCATATCTTTCATATAAAATACGTTAAAACATGTTTGTTTACGCTTTGAGCGCGATCGATACGGTAAATATGATTGGCCTTTGCTAAGAAATTCACTAGTACTAGTCGTGTCTAAAAATAGGTGTGTGCTTCAGCCTTCAGGGTAAGCAATAATGTCAGATGAGACTGACGAGAGTGTTGAGATGGGAGACATAAGCAACACACTTTCTTCGATTAACATAACTGTATGTATGACATGCATGACATACGTCGATCGTTTTAAATAATATGTGTACATATGCGTGTTCAATAAGCGCCGCCGACGTGCAGACAAACACACGAACACGTCAAACTTCTATGACAATCATTTCGGTTTTAATACTTTTCTGCTCAAGAACATATCTTTGATATACCTACCATACCATGTAGGTATTGTCAGTAGTTTTTGTTTGATTATTATAACGGATGTGACCATCTTTATATTCGTCCATCCAAATAATTAATTCGCATTTATAATTTAATTCGCATTGGTGGGCCCCATAAATAGGGTTAGTATGGTACCTTTACTGTTCCTTAAAAAAAAGCTTTGAAGGTACAAGTACACCCTATCGTCACAACCTGACTAAAAACAACTTACGTAAATATAAAAATTTTCAGCTCGTCTCGAATAAATATTAAATGTTTATTAAACGTTGCGATGCTCTTTTCAAGGGTCTAATAAACGTCATGGCGCCGCAAGCGCTTCGCGTGGAGGTCTTGAAAGTTGACCTATTTTAGGGTTGTGAAGTGGAATTTCAGATATGAAAGTCGGCCTTCTTCTTATATATCTAATACCTTTAAACGAGTAATTTTGCTTATGTTTACCTAAATATATTTTTTGAATCTCGGAAACCGCTCCAACGATTTTGATGACGTTTAGTACCCTGGTTTCGGGGGTGATAAATCGATCCAGCTAGGTTTTATTTTTAGAAATTTTGAATTATTAAAAATTATTTTCAGTGATAATCAACTTCAATATAAAATGAAAAATACGACTCTTCCTGACATCTATTGGAGAGTATTAATAATTATGTATTGTGTGGCGTAGAACGCCGTCAAACGCAATCCGCCAC
Organism: Pyrgus malvae; assembly: GCA_911387765.1. Taxonomy (NCBI): domain Eukaryota; kingdom Metazoa; phylum Arthropoda; class Insecta; order Lepidoptera; family Hesperiidae; genus Pyrgus; species Pyrgus malvae. The sequence continues at coordinate 22,209,365 of OU426960.1, forward strand.
TCCAACGTACAAAGAAATGACAATGTCGATTTAAAAGAGCTCTATAAAAGTTTCGTTTATTGAATTAAAGCTTCCTTGACCAAATGGTCGTTACGTTTATTTTTTTACTTGGAGCTTTTTCAGATTACGTTGTTAAGTAACACTAAGCAAATGAGTTTTCTTTTGAAATTAAACCAAGAAAATAAATTGCTTTTATCCAAGCGAAGCTCGGACGTCCAGGCACAGGAGTCTGTGGTCCAGGTACTCTAATTTTTCTACGAAGTTAAATAGGGTGATATGAAATTATTTAAACACGTGATAATTTCAGCAATCAATGGGTATTATATTTATTTATTTATTTCCTAATCCTTAAATAACCAAGTCTTAGTCTTGCCATATATATTGTTACAAAGAAAACATGTTTTATTACTATTAAACCATTATATATAATATATATATAATATATAATGGTTTGTGTGGTACCTGTGGACCGACCGTGTTCTCAAAGTCGCATTTCGCAGCTATTCATGACATTTACTCGTAGAAAACTTACATAGTGTGGTTCAGGATATTGATATCGCTGTCGCTCTTGAAGCATTGCAGAGAGTCACTTGTACAGTTGTGACTTATGAAAAAGCGCCGTTTAAGTAATGATTTTTTATTTCAACACCAAAAACAGTACCTATTTTTATAGTATAATATTAAAAAAACTAAGGTCGACAAACGTATCGTATAAGGTATAAGTTTGTAAGAAAATTTCAGTAAGCGAGCCACGCTATACTCTCAAACTCATACTCTACCCGTTTTGTTTGCAGCGCTGGATATCCAGTCTATAAAAGGACTTATAGAAATGGACTTGCCTACTTTATACCCTATTGCTTCTCTTCTTTTCTTTTTATTGTAATAAAAATAATTCAAATTCAGATCGCAATTTGTAGCCTTAGTCGTACTAGTTATAGCAATAACTCCCGAATCATGAATGGCAGGGCCGCCAGAGTCGCCGGGACATATGGATGCTTTGCTTTCGTATGGGAGCGGTGAACAGGGTGGCGCGAAACAAATCCCTGGAGTGGACTTAGGTTTACACTCTGTAACGATAACATCTAACACTTGTGGTTTAGATTGTATAGCTTTAGTGCGATTAATTCTTCCATACCCAACTAATACAGCTTTTTGTCCATACAATGTAGTGTAATGTATCGGACTTAGCCTTCCATATTCTGTAAGATGCACTGGCTGTGTGTGCAGGAATCCTATATCGTTTGCATGGTTCTTGGAGTAAGCCGGGTGCGCCACAGCTCTGTCAACTTTACTATTCGTATAATTTGACTGAAGGGAGGATTTGTACTGGATCATAGTTTCATATCTTCGATTTTTTAATTGTGCATATCTGTTTGCTGTGACAACACAATGCGCTGCAGTTAATGTCAATGTAGAAGTCACCACAACAGCCGTGCATGCGCTGGCGAAATGTTGAGGACGTTTAATATCATATGTCACCATCCTCACAACATAAGGAAACTCTCCTTCGGTGGTATTTCTACCGTGATATATTCGCAAAAAACTCCCTTTGATTTTGACACTACAGGCGAAATATGTAAGTAATAATATTGAAGACTTCATAGTTATTGACGTTTTATAGGAGATGTAGCAATAATATTGTTAAGTAGTAAAATGTTCAATAATTTTTTTATTATTATAGTTTTGCTATATATAGATATAACACGTTTGATTCAGTATGCAGGTCCGTCTTGCTTGCATTCTTTAAACACTGCTTGTTTTAAAATCAGTACCTGGACGACCGAGCGTTGCTCGGATAAAAACGATTTAACTTCTTGTTTTAATTTCAAACGAAACACTCATTTGCTTTGTGTTACTTAACAGCGCCATCTGAAATAGCTCCCAATAAAAAAATATTTTCACAAAAAATATAAAATAAACGCAATATGGTTTTGATTGAAGTTTGAACCCGGGTCTCAAGTTCCGCAGTCATCCCACGTATCCATTTGGCCAAGAAAGCGTTAATTCAATGAACGAAATTTTTATAGAGCTCTTTCAAATCGACATCATTTTGTTTGAACGTCGGATTGGATTGGCGGATGGCGTTTGACGGCGTTCTACGTCACAATATTATTAATACACTCCAATAGATGTCAGAAAGAGTCGTATTTTTCAGTTCATATTTAAGTTGATTATCGCTGAAAATATTTTTTTATAATTTAAAATTTCTAAAAATAAAACCTAACTGGATCGATTTATCACCCTCGATACCTAAATTTCATCAAAATCGTTGGAGCCGTTTCCGAGATTCAAAAAATATATTTAGGTATGAAAAAAGAATTGGTCGTTTAAAGGTATTAGATTATTTTTTAATACTCAAACCTCAGATAAACCGATTCAAAAAGTTTTCATTTGCCTTATATAAATTTATGTAGGTTGTACGTTGTAAATAAAACGGCGGTTTTAAATGCATACCATGCGTATTGTTGGTGCAACTCCAAGATACGGAATAATATTCTGGGATGACGCGACGGGAATTCAAACTGTATAAATAAGTGCATTCGCGCAATATGGCAATTAAAATACAACAATCTACCGAAATTCCTCAAAATAAAAGCGGGCAACGAGTTTAAAAAAGCACTTAAAACGTATTTACTGAAAAAGGCGTGTTATTCGGTCACTGCTTTTTTAAACGATAAAGCGGCATAAAGGAATTCCATAAAAACCTACGAGATTTTCTTTCCGCTGGCTTTTTTCTCTTGTGTTAATTTAAACTGTCTAATTAACAAACATAACCTATGTCTTTTTTTTAGAATGCATATTATCGTATAGCCCTGTTCTTGTCGGGGGGCTTTTAAAGACATGACAGTGAGCAGCGGTAGCTGAATTAACAGCGATAGGAAACAAAAAAATACATGTGTTGTGTTATTTGAATTTGGTTAGGATTTTTACAAAATCTCTTGAAAAAGGGTGTGGAAATTTGTACATGATTTTTTCAATAGAATAAGAATGAAAAAATAAACGCAATAAAAATACTGCCTCAAGTAACTTACAGAAAGTAATGAAATTTCTCCAAGCATATTATATATGAAATTTTCCAAACGTATGTATGTGATGAGTGATGACTGTGGCCTGGATCTGTCTCAATCTTTAGAGGACAACTGTGCCCAGCTCTGGTATTTTGAAAAGGTTATAAAACTGTGAACTTACATAATTCCAGTAGAAATAAAACCATCCAATTTTTTCTTTATAGCAATGTTGAAAATATGCTGCTATGTTGAAAATAAGAATTAGGTGTGCTCGACCATTCGAGAGTCTGAAAATAAGGTAGTGACGTCAGTTTCAAATAAAACGCACGGGGACTTTTTCTTGGCATTCGGCATATTTTAGTGTTTAACTTAGATTATTTTGGTTTCTCTCTCTCTCTTTCTTTCTTGTCTCTTACATTTTGCATATCTGTGATATTGATACTCGATATTCCGAAACTCTTATTATTCTTAACATTTAGAAAATAATTTCAATCAATCTCTAGTAGGTACCCTAATGAAGTCCCTGTAGCTTCGGGATTAAGAATAGAGCTACGGTATCCCCTGCCTGATCGTAAGAGGCGACTAAAAGGGGGCTTCCGGGGTTGTGGACGGTGTGAGTGGGAGCTCGATCCATCCAACCAGCAGCCCCGGGAAGGGCGGCGATGTGTGGCCGCATGTCGCCGTAAGCGTCGGAAGGTGCAGGAGAGCACAGCTGCTGATGGGTCCGTTCTGGGGCGTCGCGTGTGGAGAACACCGGTGCGTTCCGCCGGAGATCCCGGAGTCCTCCCCAAGCGCAGTGGCAGCCACCGAGGAGGTTTTAGTGCGGTCAAATCCCACATAACCCGGTACTCTCTCCCAAGGTGCCGGGTACCTTTTGAAGGTTTGCCCCCCGATAACAAAAAAAAGGTACCCTAATGAATCATAACCAATTAATATCAACCCTCCAGGCGTGGCTTAATGAATTTGTGTAATATGTAGATAATTAAGCTCCGTGACAGATAGGAAATTATTAAATGTTAAAAATTGAATTGAATTGAATATGTGTGCCCACCTCTGGGTTAGACACCTACGCATTATGATCTAAATAAGAAGGTAAATCGAAGGTAAATATGGCGAACCAAAGGTATAAAAACACCTTTTGTAAACACCCATATTTGTGCAAATAAATGTCTTTGTCTTTATCTAACTCTTCCCAACTGCCACCGGAATCGCTTCCCATACTGAAAACCCCACAAAAACACGCGTCAGCACAACTTTGCATATCTTTGCCCTAAGTATTAGGGCAAAGAAATGCTTCCTAAATATTGACAACACCGGTATTGGCCTTTGGACCCCGCTATCAACATTGTAAATATTCTGTTTCACGTAGTCCGATCAGCTCCAACTATAGTAGTTATGTATACTACTGTGTGCGTATGCTTTTGAAACAAAACTCGGTAAGGTCCAGATTTCACTTCTGTGACTATTTTTCGAGAGGGTAAGACCGACCGGTAAGGCCCTGCTTACGCGCACGCCAGGATGACTAACCGGCTTGAGGTATCCTATACGGTGGTTTGGGTCTTCTTGGAGTGCGTCAAGTTACTTACGATAGTTGCAATATGTGAACAGCCTAACGCTGTTCAAAAAATAATCGACCGAATGCCGATTTGCCAAATGTACAGCGTCTTTGTATTGGTTCGCATAGGCAGACTCGGAAAAAATCTGTGTCAAGTGTACAGTTTCTATACTAGACCAAGTGAATGTTTGTCGTCCGCGTAAGACTTATTATGATAGCTGTACATAATACATAGTACGTAATATCGATAAAAGAATTCCATGCGTAAAATTTAACAATCCGTACGTCGCGCCAACGCGGCGTCGTCAGCTTGTTTTCGCAGATTCAGTTTACTAATAAAATGTTTGTTTTACATCAAAGTTTATTTGCATTCCTTCAGCAGCAACGTAACGAGAGGTTTAAAAATATCGCTAAACTGCCGAGCGAATTTGTCGGAAGTCTCGCCGACTTTTTATTTAACATGACGCGGACGGACGCAAATATTTTGCTATACGAGAATGTCCCGAACTACGTGTAACATAACTTAATTAATTTACTATCAGAGTCTTTCAGAGTCGGCAACGATTTCGCTACCACGATTCACGATGAAGCGCGCATGGCCCGGTGGTTAGCGTAGAACGCAAAGGATCTATGCAACTAAGTCTAACGGGCGCGGTCGGGTGTGAGATGGGTGGATGGACGGAGGGCACGGTAAGCCGTCGGTCCCCGTTGTTGTCGATAGATAACAGTCGTTAAACCTTGTCGGAGGCCTTATGGGCGGTTTGAAAACATCCGACAACGGGTTGGCCACTAACTTTACAATTTAGGGAGGTTCGTAACATTGAGGATGGCAAATAAAAATTACGAACTAAGATCAAATATCTGAGATTAGGAATAAAATATGAGAACGTGTCTCTAAAATTATCATTATAAACGAAGTCCTACTGATAATAAAATGAGTACCATCGCGCTTATTGTCTGTACCAAGCTCAATGTACGATTGTCGGTTCTTGCCAGGTCAATGAGGTCAATGTTTATTTGGAATCTTATATTTTTATGTTAGGTATTTTTATCTGGGGAAAAATCCGTAATAGATATACCTCCGTTGTGGGTCCAACAACCAGAGGGCCCACTCTGTAAGCATCCGTCCGTAAGTTCTAACATTTTCGGAATCATTTTTAACATACTCAGATCGCTTCTTTTTCATGAATTAATAAGATAAGCGTTGTCATTGATGACATTAAGCTATTGAATGAATAATATTGCTAGAATTTCTTCAATCTCATCCAAAAATAAGGTCCGAAAATTCACTTAGTTTCGGATACGGGCGTACAGAGTGGGCCCTCTGGTCCGGCGAAGAAGCGGACACTGAATTTTAACGTTTTTTACTTGACACTGAAAATATACAGATCTTGCGATGACGTTACTGATAACTCGAAAAATTATTCGTATGGAGAAAGCATTAACTACCAAAAAAAGTAAAACAAATATTAGTATCTGCTACTTCTGTTGCATTACAGAGATAATGACAGTACCTATTATAAAAACTTCGCTTACAGTACTTGAATTTAAACTTGATCAGTGTATTTCCTTTCAAGTTTGTAGCCATGATAAATACTTGACTATACAGATACAGGTCCAAAGTAACTTGGGTCTAAAGGTCACACTACAATTTCTGGTCCTTCCAACCATGAGTTACTTAATGGGGTGGTGATAATCTGAAACGTTCGTGAGTTCGTGACTTAGGATAATTATTATTACACTCCAACTAACGATAACTGCACAACTAGAACATATATTTTTTATTATACGGCATTTGTTTTTATCAGTAGCTACTCATAATAAATTAGCATTTGACTTCTAAATCCTTGATAGAATTAAATATTACAACAATTTCGATTAAATTGTACACCATGGTCTAGATTCTTGCAATCTGTCAGCCTGATCCTTTCAGGTGCTGGATGGATACTAAGTTATTACAACCACAAATATGGATTCAGACGATGATCGGAGTTTTGCTTGACTCCTAACCTAACCGTTGCTTTGAGGATTTTATGAATTTCTATGTACTTCCTTTTTCACTTGATATAGTATTACAAATAGATATATTTTTCTAATTACCTACCTACGTATAATTAAATTTTATTTGAATTCATTTTTCTGTAAATGATCTGTAGCGGGAATATGTATGACTGCAAAATATTGTTAGATCTTATTTTACTCATGTTCCATAATAAAAATGATTTGATTTGACAAGTAAAATATGCGTGAACGTAATAATAATATAATATATTATTAAAATATTATCTTATCTGTAACAAAACAAAACTCAAAAATAATAGCAATCTGGCAGTACATGCAATAATTTTGATGAGCCATATACGAGTAGCCATGGCACAGGGGTCACCACGCCGCGCTGCTGGTGTGCCGTGCATCTTAATGATGAATCTAGATGTCTTTTCCTGCTCTGGGATTCTGCGACTTTGTTTTTGTATGTGTCTATATCTATACTACAAACGACACAAGTTATTCAACTGTGGGGCAGTTTTCCTTGTTTGTTTTTATGATTATATCGATGTTTTTATGTATGTCCATCCAACGGGCGATAGATACATAAATTATTACTTACTAATAAGAGATGTTACGAGTTATCCAAAATTGCAACATCCCTGAACTAAGCAAAGCTAATAGCTTATCCTAAGCAGTAGTAGAAAAATGGGTAAGTCACTGGAATTTTGGACATTTTTGCATTGTTTTTAAACGAACTACATCAAAGAAACAAAAAGTTAGTTAAATCATGTGCAGTAAAATTCGACACGAATTATAATAAGTCACACAAAGATAATGGTCTGTCATCTCTCATTCATTTGGCGACCCGCGTGGCGCAATGGTTATCATGCCGGACTGCCAATCGAGGGGTCCCGGGTTCGATTCCCGGCGAAACAGAAATTTGAATGATAAGTTTAAATTTGGGTGTTTCTGTTCCTGTCTTTGTATGTGTCCATGGTACCCACGACACAGGGTATTAATTAACTTACTGTGGGGTTATGAGTGTGTAACGTTTTTATTCGCTATATAAATATTATATAAAATAAATATTTATGTTTTTTTTACAGTAGTGCCACGGGCAATGAAGCAATTACCCCATGCTACCCAATCTGATCATCATCTAATAAAATTCTTCTTCAACACTTCTAATAAAAAAAAATCTAATACTTTTTTTTAAGTATTGGAGACTCAGGGAATCACATTTGATATAGTGACTGTCATAAATGTCATAATGCAGGCATGCGTTCGAGAAATTGTCGAATCGAAATTTCATACTACTCGGCAGTACTCGGTCATCATGTCACAAGGAGCTCTTTGTATAATGGCCATGTTATCAAGATACCTGGGAGGCTACCCTGTATGCATCCAACAGTAAGTTCTAAAATTTTCGGAATCAATTTTGGCATATTTAAACTGTTTCTTTTTCATGAATTTATAAAATTTACGCTGTCATTGATAACAATAAGCCACTGAATGAATAACATTGCTAGAATTTCGCCAGTTTTTCTCAAAAATGAGGCCCGAACATTTACGAAATTTTGAATACGGGTGTACAGAGTAGCCTCCCAGGTGTTATGTTAATTTGACCGAGTAGTACGTTACAAGTCTACGTACATAGTTTACTTCTAAGTTCAGTAAGTTCTAATGTCAGTGGCGGTGAAGATAAGCTTCTTAAGTGTTTGCAGCTAGCCGCGGGCGAAGTGGCAGAGAAGCTTGCTTGCCCATTGTTGCGTCACTTGTCTAGTGCTTATACTGACTACTTGAGATGATTCTTATCTAATACCTTTAAACGACCAATTCTTGTACCTAAATATATATTTTGAATCTCGGAAACGGCTCCAACGATTTTCATAAAATTTAGTACCCTGGTTTAGAGGGTGATAAATCTATCCAGCTAGGTTTCATTTTTAGAAATTTTAAATTATTAAAAAATATTATCAGCAATAATCAACTTAAACATAAACTGAAAAATACGACTCTTCCTGACATCTATTGGAGAGTATTAACAATATTGTGGCGTAAACGCTGTCAAACGGGGGAGCCCACGAGGCTCATTGTGGATTTCCTCAGACGTCATCAGGACCTTGTGCTTTTTATAGGTTGGGTGGTAGGAAGATTTAAAGATTATATTTTATGACGTTTTGCGTTTAACCGGTGGAGAGAGCGCCTATAGGTTTTCAAAAATTTTATACGAAAGGTACAGGTAAAATAGTAGAATAAATAAAATGCTTGGTAAGTCATATTTCAGTAATCTGATGATTTTAGTATGAATGCATACAAAACAGCGAAATAAAAAAACGGCATTTTGGCAAACTCGAAAGAGTTCGAATTTTTAATATTTCATATTCATGGTTCAACGGTAACGGGGTATTCAAATCTGACCATTTTGACATCCGTATACTGTACCTATATTGAAGGTCTTTTTTAATCCTGGCAGTACTCGACAGGATGCAAGGTGTACCCCATATCTTAATCTGACACGCTCAAATAAATCCGAAAATCCCCTCTTGGGCTCCCCTACTACCATCCGCCAATCCTACGTTCAAAGAAATGACAATGTCGATTTTGAAAGAGGTCTATGAAAATTTCGTTCGTTGAATTAAAGCTTCCGTCACAATACAACGAGAGCTTATAATAAAATTGTGCGTCCGTGGCCGAATGGTTGCGTGAGCTGACTGCGGAACTAGAGACGCGGGTTCAAACCTCAATCAAAACCGTATTGTGTTTTTTATGAAAATAACTATTTTTTATTAGGAGCTATTTCAGATGGCTTTGTTAAGTAACAAGCAAACGAGTTTTTCGTTTGAAACTAAACCAAGAAAATAAATTGTTTTTATCCGAGCAATACTCGGTCGTACAGGTACTTTATTATTAACTAGTCCCAAATGTAAATAATTAAGTTTTATTTTAGATTGTTACTTCGGAAAGCACGCGACATGAGAATGTAGACGCTTATTACTTGCCGTACAATGGCGGGTGCGAATAAATCGTTGTTGACATGTTAATGAGGTTGCCGTGTTTCGTGCTAATTTCACTTCTTTTTAATTGCCTGCAATATGTTAATGTGCTTTATTTTAACACGGGACTGAAACCTGGTGCGGTGAAGCTTTGTATGAACAAAATAAACTTATTTCCGTAGCAATACTTGCAACGCTATAAAAATAAATTAAAAATATTAGTTTTACTTGAGAGTACTAGAATAAACCATTCGTAATCTAAGCTTCCTAGTCGGAGGCCTTTTGGGTGGTTTGAAAACATCCGACAGCTGGTTGGCCACTGACCCGCATCTCCACCAACCCGCATTGGAGCAGCGTGGTGGAGTAAGCTCCAGGCCTCCCCAATAATGGAGAGAGACCCGTGCCCAGCAGTGGGACGCAAAAAAGGGTTGCAGCCAATCTAAGCTTCTGGATAAATACTGCATGTAAAGTACCAAGAGTAAAATAATTATATTTGGTTCATTCATTATTAGGTTGTAGCATCAAGAATTAAGGACGATTTTGATAGTTTTATTACTGCACATATCCTTTGCGTTAAAGGAAATTTCATGGAGTTTCAAATCACAATAGCGTTAAATAAGACTTGACTTTAATAAATTTAAGTAATAACTAGTACTTATTTATCTCGGTTTATTGTATTTTCTTACTGTAGTAATCTTGCTTCTGTTCTCTCAAATAGGTATACTAATCGTATCACCTTGGCCTTTCACAAGAAACTCCTAACAAATTGAGTTCAACTTCTACAACTTACAAGTCCCTTGGGCTTAATGCTGCCTTGGCAAACCAAGAAACTGAAAACCAGTTGTATTCAAAGGGCAAACATTTAGAATTGGGAGTCAGTATATTGAATATTTATTAGCACTTAAGCTCTCTACGAAAATGCACCCCAATGGGCCTATTGAGCGAGAAAACTACATTTACGCGAGGAGATGAACATCAGGTTTGTGATGTGTATGTAGGTTAGGTTAGTTTCTTTAGGTCTCAGTATGTTACTCGCTTTATGTTTTTCTCGGTATGCTGCTTTTACGGTCAAGCTGATATCTGATGGACTGCATTACAGCAACCTCACGTGTCGATAATATTCAACAGCACGCAGATTTTACTTCGTTTAGTTGTGATATCCAACAACTTCACATGGTCGGCTGCAGTTAGGGTTAACAACTTTTTTCTATCAAATATAGTATTTTTGAAGTTATTGACATAAAAAATATAGTAGATGGCAAAAAAATATTTTTTTTTGTATGTGGTTAAAATTGAACTAACGCACACAGACAAAGACAGAGGACCTACGCCTACCGCCTCGGGAGTTAGCGAAAATATAGTAGTTTCGCCTACTATATATATTTTTTAGAAATATAGCATTCGACCCCTTTAAAATAGTAGGATACTATATTATATAGTAGGGTTGGCAACCCTAGCTGCAGTATCTCGGTCAAACTAATTTCGAAAAAGTTCATGGAGACCTACAGCATATTTTTTTACATTTTTCAGTTATTTTATCTAGAATCTAGGAAGTGTCTCTTCTAAACCATTGATTTAGAGAAAAAAATTGAGGTTTCCTCAATGTTATTTTTAAATGGCTTTCTCTATTATGTATGGTCCGTAGGTGTATGGAATTGTTTATTATCTATGGCCCCGTAGGCCCCATTTTATGAAAAAAATATAGTTTCAGATTTATGTAGGTATGTTTATTTTTATGCTTCGGTGCACCTTAATATTTTAAATTTTGTATACGAGTTGTAAAGCTGTTCTCAGAATAGTCTACCAAGTTTAAACTGTGTACCGCTAACGGCCAAGCCAAGCAAGGGACAGAATATCATTAATATTCGCGCTGTCCGGCAGGTGAGCGACGTGCGCGGCTGCGGCTACCACCTGGCCACCCTGCTGGGGCTGCTGCCGGCGCAGCTGATTAACGTGTACCTCGGCTCCACGCTGCGCTCCATGCACGACGTGCTGCACGAGTCGCACCTCACCGGCTACGTGGTGTTCGCTTTCCAGGTCTGTTTCTACTTTTGTCCTATGTAGTCAGCCAAGCTTCTTTGGCTAGCTACTTAAAATCAATAAATCTGTAACAAAGACGTAAACGTATATTAAAAATTATACATACTTCTTGTTCTGGACGTGTCCTCCTCTTTATACGGTTACTTTTAGCATGTGCCTCTTAAAAGTAAAGTCGACGATTGTACGAGTGCAAAACAGTCATGAAAATCAGTTGCACGTTAAATTCCTAACTTTGGGAGTCGCAACAGAGAACAGGTAGCATTAATCGCGGAGGATTTCATACTCCTTAGTTATATTTGATCTAGAGTGGTGCACGTGACACATATCCAATTAATTTATTAATATTTTTATCTTGTCTTGTTGTTGCGATTGACCTTGACAGGGTTATACTGAACCCTGCCTAGGCTTATAATGTAAGGGACCAATTCGTTCTGGATCAAACTGATGTCAAACTGCTCATACTCGTAAATAAATGTAGTTTTTTTAAGATAGTCTGGTTTTAAGCCGCTTAAATGTAGTTCATTTCATCATAAAAAGTAGCTTAAAGAATGTACCAGTTCATGAATAATAATAATGAATGATATTCATTATTTTCCCGGTTAAAACCAGTCGAATTCCTCCACGTTTTGTAAGTGTTTTTATGCGGCTTATCTTTATTCTTTTTTATTCTAAATTACAGTGGGCATATTAAGAATAGAGGATCGGTGGGAAATAAGTATTGGCTTGGCCATGTTATGAAATGAACATCTAAGAAACCCGTAAAATACAAAGTTCCGTGCCTTTACATTCCGCACACACATAATACTCTTCAAAAGATACATTTTAATTTTATAAATTAAGATTTACAGTACAATTGACACTTGGTAGAACTTCCACGGTTCTACCGGGGAAGTACCACCACTGCCACCCATTTCTGCAGAATAGTGCGGTAAAATTAAACAATTTTCGTATATCGCGTGATATATATCCTGTTCATAGGATAAAGATCCTATTCTGAAAGGTAATAGGCGTCGTCATTTTGCAAAATAATAAAAAACCCATGTAATTCAAAGCCCGAAACTAAGAAAAACGTTAAAGAGCGCCTCCAGCTTCCTTCATACCATTTGTTACCTGGTAGATGACTGATTGGCTTAATTGGCTTCAAGATGCCCTTATGAAATAAATACCTAACCTTCCTATTACAAGCGCGTGTTGCTATAACATTGGTTAGCGAACACACGTTATGGTATTCTTGACATGTTGCTGATTTGTGTGCAGTTTATTACACGCTTTTTATTAGCTTCACCTGTATGTTTGTATGTTTGTTTGTAACCGACTTCTTTGGGCGCGATTTTGACCCACTTTAAACGGCCAGATTTCGTTCAAACTTTGTAGATTTATTGAGGACCGATGACAATACACTAATTTGATAAAATTATTCCATTTTTCAATTTGCAAAATATGATTTTTGTTAATTTATATAATTTTCTGGTTAACTTGAAAATTTGCATAGGGGTCAAGGGCCGATGACAATGCAATAATATGAGAATAAAAATCCAACTAAAAATTAAAAATAAATAATGTAGTTTAAAAAACTAAAAAAACACGCTTTTGAGAAAATACGAACTAAAAACTAAAAAAATAAGAAGAAAATGTATATTACTGTAAATAAAGCGTGGGGTGGTTTTTTAAGATACTATTGACACCATGCACCCCACGCTTTATTTACAGTAATATACATTTTCTTCTTATTTTTTTAGTTTTTAGTTCGTATTTTCTCAAAAGCGTGTTTTTTTAGTTTTTTAAACTACATTATTTATTTATTTTCTTTGTCTTGCCCTCGCGTCAATGTGGACCGGTGACATGTGCGTCTTTCAAGCGTAATTGATTGACACCAATTACCACTAGTTGAAGTCTGCCTCTTTTACTTCATGGAACCGTCTTATTGCTATCTGTGAGCGATGATCAGGCTTAGACCTAATAAACCTAGCGTAAATCCGCTAAGTCGATAATAGTTCATCGCACTTGGTTAATCAAGATTGGATGTAGTATGAATTTGAACGAAAGATTTTCACGGTGTCAAAATGAATAAAGGCGGTAGATAGAAAAACGTTTACATTGTGCTCTTACATAATTATTTATTAAATATTCGAAATCTACAGTTTAATAAATAGTTTCAGTGTCTTTTGAAAAGTCTTTAAGTAATATTTACTTACGTGTATAGGCATCTTTCAATGTGCAACCTGTGATCAAAAATTTCACTGCATAGTCCTGCTGGTTCAACTGTCATCACTATTCATCACTATTCATCACAGTCATCACGCTATTACTGGTAATATGGCAAATTTACAGTCAGTATTAGAAACACAAACCGCTATTGAAGCTTCTTTCTTGAAAAAATTTGAAGAATTAGAGTCCAAATTTGCTACCACAGAACCAAAATCTAACTTAAGTTTGAGTCGCCTCCATGAAGAACTCCATGTCTTCAAAACAGATATCTGGGCTATACTGACTTCCCTCAGGCAACTCATCATGGAACTCTCTCGTGCAGCTGATGTGTCAGAGATGAGACATAGGAGAAAATTCTTATTGGTGAGTGGTGTTCCTGAAGAAATTGAAGATAACCTCGCTGACTACATAGCCAAGCTTTTTTGTGAAAAACTTGGTTTATGTGATATAGAAGGTAACCAATTCAAGTCATGTCATCGTCTCGGAGCCGCTGTTGAAGGGAAATCTCGTCCAGTGCTAGTTCGTTTTAAGGACATGTCTTGCCGCTCGGCTGTCTGGAGAAAGAAGACAGCTTTTAAAGGTAGCTCTTTTGTGATATCTGAGTTTCTAACTAAAAATTGACAGTCGCTTTTCATCCTTTCTCGGAAGAAGCTTGGCATTAAGAACTGTTGGACCATGGATGGCAACATTTTTGCCAAGCTATCTGATGGCTCGAAACGTCGGATTTACTCCGTGCAAGACCTCGAAAACCTTCCTGGAGATAGTGTAAACCCTGCGTTGAGTTCGCAGGAGCACTCTGATAGTGATAGTCTAACTGAAGACCGTGCACAATCTCCGGAACCAGTGGCCCACTCGAAATCCAAGCGTACAGCACGGAGAAACAAATGATATAGTGGTAGTCAAATAAGCTCTTTTTGTTTGTTTATCTTAGTCCCTTGTTGGTGATCTTGCTAACTTTTATATTATGTTTAGTTCCATCCATATTTCCATGATGTTTACGATGTAATTGGCCTTCCATCTTAATAACACTACTGTATAAGTATAACTGTACACAGTATTTACTGTCCTCGTTAATGTATGCATAGACTGTATCTTATAACAAACCATGACTGTAATTTCTTTTAAAATTATTAATTTTTAATAGGTTACTTGTTAAATTTTTATGACTTTGACAGCGATGTATTATGGTCATTGACAATGTCAATGTCAATTGTCAACTTATGTTTTTTTCTTTTTTAATGGCGATGGCAAATGTGTGAACTACTTTCAATGTGACGCGGCCATAGACAAAATATGCAAACCTCTCAACGTTTCGTTTATGCCTGTTCTGTTGTGATGGTAAAAATGTTGTGTGCTGTGGGTGGAACTATTATTCGATAATAATAATTGCGTTTTGTTGCCATTTTTGATCATCAAATATTGTGACTAGGTTAGCATTATTCTTACTGTATATTTTGTAAGCTTTTTTTTTTTCTCTAAATTGTATTCCCTCTTTAGTTTTTAAGTGATTTCTGTACATTCTGCCAGCGGGACTAGCAGTGGATAAAAATTGTATAGTAGTCCTATTGGACTTTTATATTTAATCTACATACATATATTTTTAATATTTATATATATATATTTATACCTATATATTTCGTTGTAATTGTTTTTTTTTTCTTCATTTTTTATACTATGTCTGATACCGATGTTGACACCTTCTACTCTGCGTGTAGTTCCGACTCCTGGTCGGACGTGAGTGATAAAAACTTTGGTGAGGCTGTGACTCTTCGGAATTCATTGCAAAATTCGCTGGACAATTCTCATTTTTCTTTCAATGTATGCCATCTCAATGCTCAAAGCATTCCTTGTCACTACACTGACCTTCTTGATACGTTTTCTTCTGCCTCCTTCTTTGTCCATGCTATCCTTATATCTGAGAGCTGGTTAAAGCCTGATCTTGATTCCATCTCTTACTCTCTCCCTGGATATAAGCTGGTGCGTAATGACCGCACTAGTAAGGGTGGGGGTGGCGTCGCCATTTATCTCAGGAGCGATATTTCTTATACTGTGGTATTATCTTCTCCATCTACTTACTCTGCCTCCTGTGAATACTTATTTTTAGAAGTCGGGGTTGGGCACTCCAAAGCCATTCTTGGCGTTGTTTATTGTCCACCTACTGTCGATTACTTCTCCAGCCTTGAGCAGGTCATGGAACATCTGTGTTCGACACACACACATCTCATAATAATGGGAGATTTTAACACTGACCTCTTGGTCGATACTCCTCGTAGTCGAAAACTCAAAAATATCATTTCTTCCGTCAACTTTTCTCTCCTCTCATCTTCTCCCACACACCACAATCTAGACACATCTGACAGCTTATTAGATTTGATTATTACTTCTTCTTCTTGTCATGTGCTCAAACATGGTCAGTTATCGGCGCCCGGGTTTTCAAGGCATGACTTGCTATTCCTGTCCTATAAATTAAGACCCCCCAAAATTGTTCCTGAGGTTGTGTGGATGCGCAGCTTCGCGAAAATTGATCCGGACGTACTGAGGGCTGATTCTGCGCAGCAGGAGTTCATGTCACGGAATGCCGAATCAACTGTAGATGAAAGTATTTCTTTTTTAAACCAGTCTATACTACAGCTTTATGATCGACATGCTCCCGTAAAAGCCATTCGTTTAAAACGGCCGCCTGCACCATGGATCACGCAGGGGGTGCGTATGGCTATGAACAGGCGCGACAGGGCATTCCGGAGGTTTAAGCGGGACAGGTGCGATAGCAATTGGGCTCTCTATAAGTCTGCTCGAAATCGCTGTAACCAGATGGTAAGAGCAGCTAAGCGTACCTACTTTGCTGATAATCTTTCTTCTTCTTCTCCTACTGCGGTCTGGAAATTCCTTAACACCCTTGGTTTCGGGAAACTCCGTACTACAACTTTTACTTCTCTGTTTTCTCCTAATGAATTTAATGACTATTTTTCTACTTCCTCCTCTCTGTGTCCTTCAGTAAAATCTTTAACTATCTCTGCAATCTCTTCTATGACTTCCCCTGATATAAAATTATTTTCCTTCTCACCTATCTCTCTTGAGGATACCCAAAAAATCTTATCTTCCATTCATTCCAATGCAGTTGGCTGTGATGACATCTGTAGATCCATGATCAACCCTATTTCATGTCATGTTCTACCTGCTATAACAAATATTATAAATAGCTCTCTGACAACAGGGGTCTTTCCTTCTCTGTGGCGCAAAGCTTTTATTATCCCTCTCCCTAAAATTTCTAACCCTAACCTCCTCAGCAACTTCAGACCTATTTCTATACTACCCTTTCTTTCTAAAATCCTTGAAATCACTGCGCACAAACAAATATCTAAGTTCATCTCTGATAATCAACTTTTGAGTCCCTTTCAGTCCGGATTTCGATCCGGACATAGCACTTCGACTGCTCTTCTTAAAGTTCTTGAAGATGTTCGTTCTGGCATGGAGGATAAAATGGTCACCGTTCTCGTTCTGATCGACTTTTCCAATGCATTTAATATGGTAGACCACGATATCCTTCTTGCAATTCTCTGTCATCTCAGGTTTTCCCGATCTGCCTTAGATTGGTTTTCGTCCTACCTTCGTGGTCGTCAGCAGGCCGTTCGTATCAATCGCGCCATATCTGATTGGCGCGACGTCAGCTCTGGTGTGCCACAAGGCGGAATCTTGTCTCCCTTGCTATTTTCCCTTTACATCAATTCTTTAACACATCTGCTTGACTGTTCTTACCATCTTTATGCGGACGATCTTCAGATTTACGCCCAGGCTGACACGATTAACATCAACGATGCCATTCTGGCTATTAACAAAAATCTTGATACGATCAGCAGTTGGTCATATCAGTATGGCATCAAAGTTAACCCAGCCAAATGCCAGGCTATTATAATTGGAAGTTCGCGACAATTAACGAAGCTGGACCTCAGTTCTGTCGCACCTGTCTTGCTTAACGGCTCTGCCATCCCTTTCTCGTCTTGCGTCAAAAATCTTGGACTCCATGTCGATTCTTCACTTAGCTGGACTGCGCATATAAACACAGTTAGCCAATCAGTTTTTGCGAGGTTGCGCTCATTGAATCGTCTCCGGAACTTTCTGCCTACTAAGATCAAAATCACCTTAGTGCAGAGTCTCATTTTTCCGATCATCGATTATGCTGATGTGTGTATGTCGGACATTGGTGAGGAGCTGCTCAACAAGCTAGATCGCCTCATAAACTACTCCATTAGATTCATTTACTGTCTTCGCAAATTTGATCACATCTCCTCCTACCGTTCACAACTCCAATGGTTTCCCATTCGGGAGCGAAGACAGATTAGAACTCTCAACACACTTCACTCTATTCTCTTTGATCCTCTCTCTCCTAAATATCTTAAAGAAATGTTTAATTACCTCTCCGATTTTCATGAGCGTCAGCTCCGCTCTAGCGATTCTTTATTACTTTCTTTCCCTCTTCACCGGTCTGGTTTTCTATCCAAATCTTTTGTACTTCATGCTACTCGGCTTTGGAATGCTCTCCCGGACGACTTAAGGAAAACTTGTAGCAAGCAGTCTTTCAAGACTAGTGTCACAGCTCTCTATTTAAGTCGCATTACTTGACGCTTTCTAAATATATTTATATATATGTATGTTTGTATTGCGTTTTTGTATTATTTCTATTAAATTTATATATTTTATATAAATTATATATAAATGCTTATGCACATATCTTTATATTTCTTTAGTTGTATTTTCATTGATAATTTCCCTATTATATATATATTTTGTTTTTGTAAGTTATTATTATGCCGCCTACAACTGTCTCTGTTTCGCCCAAAGGTAGACTGGCAGAGAATGCTTTTAGCATTAAGTCCGCCTTTTATACCAATCTATGTGGTGTAATAAAGAATTAAATAAATAAATAAATAAATAATATTCCGTATGAATTTTTAAATTAAATCAATAGAGGTAAGGCAAGATATATAATGTATGCGGTTCTTCTGTAACAGTTTG
This sequence comes from Pyrgus malvae, assembly GCA_911387765.1. Classification (NCBI taxonomy): domain Eukaryota; kingdom Metazoa; phylum Arthropoda; class Insecta; order Lepidoptera; family Hesperiidae; genus Pyrgus; species Pyrgus malvae. The sequence goes on from OU426960.1 coordinate 22,228,174, forward strand.
TATTTAAAGTATTGGATCTACTATTGCCGCATTTTTATAGCCAACCCTTAAAACGTAAGCTTCTGTGAAATATTTACCTTACTTATGGGTTTTTTGTGTCAAACATCTTGTGTGACAGGCTGGCGGTTTACGCTAATTTCGGCGTGGCGGTGCGTGGCCATGACATACATCGTGTTTCATACTAACTGTATGAACCATCTAACACATCTAACTTGACTAATTCATACAGTCTAATTCATACAGTAAAGATACGCGTGTACGAGAAATAGAAAGATACTCGTATGGTCTACTTATTCTTTTTACTAGTTTTATTTTTGATTGATCCATGTTTGTCGGGAGAGAATTGTCGTAGGTAATAGATACCTAATGTCAAGGTCTAAAATGTTCTATTAATCTTATCTATGAGAATACCCTCGTGACATGGGGACAGAATAGCTCAGTTAGCGATTTATTGACACCAATTACGACTCGTTGAGTGTTCCCTCGCTGTGCACAAGCCATCGCTCTTGGCTTGAGTTAGGTTTCCCAGGCGATAACCTGTCAGCGAAGACACAAATGTTTTAATAAGTATAGTTATATAGATAAACCTGAAAAATCTGCAATAAAAATATTATAGGTTGACATTGAAAACGAAAAATGCATGCATTTCGTTTTGCCTGTGATACCATTTATCTATATATATCTCGTCATCCAGGTAAGCTTTTCGGAAATGTTTCGCCGATGTTTTACTAATTTTAAGGGAACAGACCTAAGTATAATTTCCAACTTAATATCTCAATGCGTTTGTGGCAGACTGTGATATCAAAGTGATTCTATTCTATAAGCTATATTTTTTCCGTATAACTAACACTAAAAACATTATCATCGCAAAAACCAGTAACTGTATTGCAAATAAGCCTGTTTATTATTATAATTATTCAATTGCTAATGCCATTATTAAAGATGATCATTAAATATGAAGAGTAACCATTTGGCTTGACTGGCGATCAATTGACGTCAGTCAATTTATTGAGCTATAAAAACGTACAAGAAAAACTGTATGGAGCGATAACAACAGTATAATTGTTCTCGCTTTCCTTCAGTCAGTTCGACTCGGTTATATTGTCTTGATTTTATTACATTTTTCTTTATCCACCATCAGAATGGATTGTTTGCCTTTGGCTCTAGTGGCATTTACAGGTTCACCAGATTTTTGTGGCAAATTAGCAAATCAGAAAGGCTCAGTTAAAAAAAAGAGTGAAGTAAGGATGATTTGTAGTCCCGAATGTCGACGAGATATCTCGTGTTTCTAGGCAACAAAATGAGGACAATGGGCTGAGCGACCGATCCAGGGGCACCTCCTATGAGGCTCGAAATAGGCGAGGATCGACTTGAACAGTATTTCGTTCTCGCTTCCATTCAGTAGGTTTGAGTAGGTTATTGTCTTGATCACATTATTTCTAATCTAGGCTCGTGTCGATTGCTTTTCGTTTATCGTATACTATAAAAAATTCAAGGTGATTCCCCTCTTTATCAGTTAAATGTGCTTCTTTGTATCTTAATTACCTACTTTAAGGAAATCATATATTTTTTGTAACAATATTAATGATTACATTATCTATCTATAAATGATTATTTGTGTTACATATTGCGTCGTTTTAACAATGCTGAGTTTCTGTAATTCTTACATCTTTTAACATTATTATTAATATACATATAGCGAAGAATTAACCTATAGGTACGTAATTACGTATATGACTTGCACTTTGTTACGGAACCTATGTTTGATTTATTAAAATATTATATAGGTACGTACCGAATATAAAACATATTTGGGCCCAAATTTGACAGTTCATATCGAGGATACTAATAATAAAATTGAATATATACATACGTAAATGTATTGATAAAATTTACTTCCCATTTTCCCATGCTATAGAAATACCACCGCGATTATGGTAACGATTCTCGTGAAAATACTCGAGAAGATACCTGTCACTTATTTAAATGGATCATCGATCTACTACCTATAAGTAAAACGAACTGGTAGTTTTCCTAGAGAAAGTATTGCGGTGCGTGAACTATCTTGATAGGTACGAGTAGCGCACGTACGGGCCTTACCAGCCACGAATCATATAACGCCTGCTACACACGAAACGATATAACGTAGCGATATATTTTCACAATCCGACTTGCGCAGTTTTATCGCCTTATATTTTGCAACGATTCATTATACACACGTGCGATAAAACGGCAACGGCAATTAGGTAGTTTGTTTTGTACAGATAAATCGCTTAAATTTATCGTTACGTATTACGCTTACGTATACGGTATACCTACGTATTACGTATTACGCTTTACAAGCGCAGATGGTACTTTACTAAACGTCCTACAACGATACTAAATATCTGTGACTTATATTCACTATTCAATAATTTACTGTGTTCCGTTCTATTTTGGAAACTTTAAGAACTGTGTGCTATAAATGTTACAAATTAAAAAACGTAAAGCTGTATCTTTGCAATTGGAGCTGCGTGGCAAGAATAGGGTTGCAGAGATAAATCCAAAATAACATTAGCATTTAACACTAACAACTTTAGTGCTAATGGTATTTTGGACAATCCGGTCTTGGACTACCAAGTCAATTGAAATACTTTTAATGAGCTGTCAAAACGTGACATCCCCATACATTTTTTATGAGAAAATGATAAGTGACGTCACTTATCAGTTATCATATGTAGTAATATAAATTGACTTCATTATTATTGATTTAAGCGGTAATAAAAATCATGTATAAAAAAGAATTAACAATTATATTGCTTTCCAAGCGTGTTTTAGTGCAACCTTTTTAAGGTAAGGATTTTGAATTTTTTTGTGCATAGTGTCCAAGACCCTATACATCTTTAAGTTAGAGTTATGCCATCAAGCAGATTCTAGCTAACAATATCTAAAAACAAGAAAAAATGTTGAGTGATGAAAACTCCACGAACCAAATACTAAAGACGACCGTGTGGGGTAATGCTTACCATGTCGGATTGTCGATCTAAGGGTCCTGGGTTCGATTCACGGCGAAGCAGTATTTGAGTGATGAGTTTAAAATAATACTATGAGTGTAAAACGTTGTTTTTTTAAAAGAGAAACGTCTATGGTGCTCCCAGTTTTGTTCCCATTTCTGAACATAAGTTACGAACTATTTCTTTGATCTTTGTACAACTACATTCATAATATTGTTACTATACCCACATAGTTAAAACTTTTCACCGTTTCTGTTCTTTCTCTCGCTATAACCTTTATCAAATAAAGGCGATACTGGCTAGCCTGACATTTAAAAGGCAATCTAAGTTTAAAGTTGTTGAATAATAACTTAATAAGATATTTAAGTGGACGGACACGGTATCCTTAATATGCACTGTTAAATTTGGACCCAAATATTTTATTTATATGTATTTTCAGTATGTACCTATTACCTAAACTACATAAGTCAATATCATATTTTTAGATTGTTTCTCACATAGAGTGACGGGGTGTCCATTCCAGATCCTAATCGGGATAACGCTGATGGTGTGGGTGGTGCAGAAGGCGCGCAAGGAGCTGACGATCGCCATCATGGCGGCGGAGCTGGGCCGGGACACGATGTCCACGTCGAGCAGCTCCACGGCCAGCTAGCCCTCGGCGCGCGCGTGCAGCGACGTGGACAGCGCCACCGACAGCTAGCGCGCGTGCTGCGGCGCCGCCCGCCTGCACTGCCTCGAGACCTACGTGTGAACACGAACACCTTACAACACTGTGAACCTGTGATATTAAGTTACGAGTTACGACGGACGGTGGGTTACTAAGTTTAGTTTATAACGTAGTATGGTTGTGCGATGTGTGTTTGTTTGTTGTCCAAGTTGCTCACGTGTACACATCACAGTATGTATGCTCCTAATTTGTAGTGATACTATGACCTATTCTTTACCAATTTATGGCGGCGACAGCTTGCAGCGAAAAATTTGTGCCTTTGAGTTGGATATCGTGTGTTGGTATGCGATAAAATAATCTAATTATATAATTAATATACTATTGCATGAAAAAGTATACACCACCATACGTTCTGACTGCGGATTGTTGCAAAGTAGTTTTTACCTAACTTTATATTCTAATTAGGTAATTGAGGTAACACTTAAACTATGTAAACCACAAGCAAATCCCAACTGTACTGTTTCCTGATTTACCGTATCGTATAAACCCTAATAGGTATTAATTTACTTGATAACTCTACATGCCATAAAATATTATCTCGTGACCTCGTTCATAGAATGAAGAATTCATGAAAGAATGTAAAAGCATTATTTTAATCTAATGTAGGTACATGAAACAACGTGCATGAGTTATGAGGGAATTGCAAACTTTATCAGATGTCTCACGCGAGTTTAACAATTGCGTAGCAGTTGATACAGGGTTGACATCAATCTTGTTGAAGTTATTAGTAATTACAGGTAGATACTTTATCCCGATGATGTTGATGTAATTAATGTTATGGTACTGTATTCCAAATTTAATGTTATTTTACTAGTACCTAAGTATTCAGAATTTCCATAACAGACAACAGAAATTTACCCATTTTCCATTTTTTTAATTTGAGAACGTTTGAAAAAATTAAGTAATAAAAATAAAAAAGGAACTAATTTATTTGCAGAAATTAATATACAATATTTCCTATAGTGATGTGGGTAGCACAAAAGTTACTCAATATAGACATACCTCCGGGAGATATGCAAATATTTATTCCTCGCAATATTGCTATTAGTCACAATGTAAATATCTTCTATTATAGCAAATAAAAGACTGGACCGAGGGAAAAATGGAAACCCTTACTAAATATTATGTAGTATGGTGATCTGCGTGTTCTTTATCTGATGGTGTGGCGTTCGTGAGCCCGTGTACTTATAAGGGTTACGCATGCCTAGAGTAAATAATGAGTACCAAGAATACCAATCTCATTGGAAATTGTTTATCAATCTGCTTCTGTATGCAATTCATATAAAATAACATTTAACTCAACGTTAACGTTGATAATAATTAATAATAAAAGTCATCCCATAAGGAGGTATACTTACGGAAAAAAGAATTACGAAAAAAATTATTTAAACTACGCAATGTTTTTGTAAAGGCTAAAAGCATTAGAAAAAACTATATTTGTATTTCCTACATTACGCGTGACCGCGTGAGCAACTTATGACATTTGACATTATTATCTTGGGTCGATAACGTAACGTGAGTCGTGAAGCAAATGTAAGCCTGTTTCATTATAGAAAAACTAATCTTCAGTAGAATCTACGCTGTGGGTAGTTTACTATTTATACTTTTTCCCGGGATACCTTTTTTTGGTATCGGGGGGGAAACCTTCAAAAGTTACCCGACACCTTGGGAGAGGATACCTGGTTATGTGGGATTTGACCGCACTAAAACCCCCTCGGTGGCCTCCCTCTGCGTTTGTGAGGATTACGGGATCTCCATAGGAACGCACCGGTGTCCTCCACGCGCGGCGCCCCAGAACGGGCCCATCTTCGGGAGAGCAGATGTGCTCTCCTGCAACTTCAGGTGTTCACGGCGGCATGCGGCCACACACACCGTCCCTCCCGGGGCTGCTAGCTGGACGGGTCAAGCTCCCACTCTTACCGTCCGCATCCCCAGAAGCCCCCTTTTAGTCGCCTCTTACGATCAGGCAGGGGATACCGTAGCTTTATTCTTAATCACGAAGCTACAGACACATTTCGTTTTGATACCCCATTACTAACGTAAATAACAATAGGTACCAACTTTATATTTATCATGAGTTGTCAGCCGATACAACTGACAGTAATCCTTTCGTTAGACAAAAACGTGTACGTTTATCGGGTCAAACGATCCTTGAGTCATCATCATCAACCTCGGCTATTGTTTCGGGAACCTTGAAGATTCTCTTATGATTTTTCGAATACAATGATGTTGCAAAAAGTATAAACGGTAAAAAAACTATCACCAATAGAAATATTTAATATTCACGTCACATGCATTCAAATAATTTATAAACAAAAAATATAATTTTTATTTCAATATTAGAAATGTATAAAATCGAACTCAATGTCATGTGCTTTAGCAACGAACAAATCATTTACTTCTATTATTCGAAATATTCGTGCTCTAAAAGTTTTCCTTGAATTTAATTCATATACTTAAATATAGTTAATTTTCACGTTTTGCAACCTCTTTGGCAAATGAAATTTTCTGCCACACAAATAAACAACCCAGCCGTAGCCGTAGCATTACTAAAATACTGTCTTTTTCTGATTTATGTTTTGGAATGATGCCAAGATATGTTTTTCTTAGGACACAATCCGCCCAATTTATTTCTTCGCAACAATCTTGTTAAATTTATCTTAAACATTTGCGCTTTATTAAAATTGGCTTAGCCAATTTTCCTTAAGCATTGCTATGAAATCTTGATATTAGCGCAAATGTAGAAAATATTTAATTACAATGTCTTATTGGTTATAAATTACCGTGACACTTGTTTTTATTAGTACCCGGATGACCAAGCGTTGCTCGGATAAAAAAATGATTTTCTTCAGAGACTCAATGGCTTCGCCGATTCCGAGATGAGCCGTTTCCGAGATTCAGATTATACCTATGTACAAAAGAGTGCTGGGAGTTTTTTTCCGCCGCCTTTTTTCTCCCAGCTCAACATCTAGCCCAAACGGGCACCTAAATGCGATGACCGGGAAAAAATGACATTCATTAAGCGAATATTTTGTATTCCTAATATGAAATAAATATTTTTTCTTTCTTTCTTCTTTCTTACAAGAATTGCTCGTTGAAAGGTATTTTAGATGTACACGCAACAAAAGAAATTACACATATCTACATGTTCCGTTGTCAAACATTTTGTTACTGGTTTTAATTTAATTTAAGGTATCGTACATAATTTCTCTTCTAACATAAGGTAATAAATACATAAAAAGCTTTAAAAAGTTTAAAGGAATTATATCATGAGCATTATTGTCCAATACTTACGATTAAATTTATTGAAACATTTTTTGGGGGAGGGAAGAGGTGTCCCAAATTGGCTTTTTCCTTCCGTCTACGCGTGACTGATGGATTTGGGGGGGGACATGTCTGTCCGCTGTGACCCCCCGCCTGCAATCATTAAAAACACTATTAATTCATGAAAATATTTTTATTTCATTGCAATGCAATTAGAGACCGTTGTTCAGGGATTAACGGTACGCGGAAATTATATAATTTTTGTCATCGGCTCACGTTATCTCGAGAGCGTAGATAACAAATTCGACTTTTATGAAACGAATACGTTTGCTTTAGGCTTTATCGTTCACGCACGCTATCGGCCCTTTAACGGATAGTCGCTAGATAAACTACGGTAAAATATAGTGTGAAGGTCACAGCGTCTAACAGCCTTGGTACACAAGGTCCACGATCGCCCAAGACAAGGCAATTAGCGGACGCGGTGTCTTGTGTATTAAGGGCTAAGGCCTCATTAATAATACCTACTAAATGTTTTTAAGCTAAAGGTACCCTATGTGATTTTCTATAAATAAGTCACACTTTCTATTGGCAGTTTCTAATCGCGACTGTGCATAGAAAAAATGTATCAAATGTATATAAATTAAATAGTTATGCATTAAGAGACAATTTATTTTTCAAAGATTTTTTCGCAAATCTTAAATACTTTTCTGAAATTGTATCTACTACATATTAGTGTAATTAAAATTGTTGCCAAATAATTATGGTCATAGTCAAAAGAAACCGTTGTTTGTTACACTTTATTTATTTTTAAGGCCGCCCAACACTATTAGCACCATAACCAAAACTTTATTATAACATCGTTTAGAAAAAACTATGTGTTCCCACAATTGCAGGGTGCAACTATTTTTTTTAAATAGAGAAAATAGACGAATTAGTATTTATAAAGAGATAGAAAACCGGTAGCTTGGGACCAGAGATATTTTTTAATTAATTAAGTACTTAAATTTCATGGTTTCCTGATATATACTTTACCCTCAGTCAGTGCTTTAAGAGGTGTTTGTTTAAAATAGATTAGTTTATATTATTTATTAGATTTTTAAAAATGTAAAAACATGATTCTATTGAACTCTTTTGACTGTGACTGTACATATTGTTTTGATGCCAATGTGTTGTATATAAAGTTATATGTATAAAAAATTAATGTTTTGGCATTTATTCTTATGAAAAAGAGACTAAAGCGATTGGGGAATGTGTAGGTTTATTTAGCAAAATAGCTTGTAAGTGTATCGACTCCGGAGTCATGCAGGACGCTGCATTAAAAGTGTTAATGGATTTGTTTTGTTTTTTAAAGATTTATTTGTTAATTTTTTTGGCTACAACTAATACTCAATAAGAACACTATTAATTAAAAAAAACTTGTTTTATAGTACTATTGTGTTTACTCTCTGATGATTTGTGATACAGTATACTTTGAAACATGTTATGCTTGCTGTATAATAAATGATATATTGTATGATACTATTCTATGGACATACTAATGATACGTCCATGAAATAGGTATACATAATCTATCACTATCCCTACTAATAAATTCGAAAGTAACTCTGTCTGTCTGTCTGTCTGCTATGCTTTCCCGCTTAAACTACTGAACCAATTTCAATTAAATTTGGAACACAGATAGAGTGGACCTTGGGAAAGGACATAGGATGGTTTTTATCCTACGGGAACCTACAAAACGGGTCCACGCGGGCGAATTCGCTGGCGGAAGGCTAGTATAACTATAAATTATAATTCAATAAAATTCGAATAAGAGTGCAAGTAGGAAATCCGCGTTCTCTTGAACAAACTTGCTTCTTTCGACTAAATATTTTTATTTTATTTACTACTAAATATTTTGATTTTATTTTATTTATTTAATGCTTTTAATCAGGCAACAAAGAATTATTTAAAGAGATGTTTACACACAATCTTAAGGAAGCCTAAATCTTGTCTGAGGTCGTATGACGTTGTGCTGCTACTTCAGAGACTGATGTTTGCCTTATGTCAGTCAGTACCTTGGTCGAACCACGAAGAGATGGTTGTATAAAGTATGGATCTATAAAGAAGAGGACGGAGTATAGAGCTCTTTTTCAATACAATAAGGTATTTAACCAGTAACTACAATAATTAACACCAATATCAGTGTATTTGTTTACATGACCGCGTGACGTCACGTCAAGTTTTCGTCAAATTACGCGTGAAAATATTTCAACTGCGAGCGAACGCGAGACATAACGACATAATAATATGACGTAACGATAGTGGCTATAACCGAGTCACAAGTGTGACGTCATAAACTCAATTATGATTTCAGTGCACAGTCGTTATGACTCTCTTCTCTTGTTTATAGCTTGTACCTAAATCTATGATCAACAAAAATAATTACTGAAAAACCTGTCAAATTGTAATTCGTCTGGTTAAGTTTATGTGAAGTGTGCATTCGCCAAGCATACTGGGACTTACTCGAACTTCTGATTTTATTTTTAACGATATTCTTTATCTTATATTTAATTTATAACATATTATTATAACAATAAAATAAAATAATGTCGACAGGAATTTCAAATGAAGTTATCTGAAGTATATGAGTGTCCTTTTAGGAAAGTGCGTAATATAACTTAAACATTACCTATACACATTTCTGCAATATCTACTATGTGTCTGGCTATGGCATAAAGTGAATATAATGTAATTTATTAAATGTATATAATAAATTTATTCTAAAGTGCAATAACGTTTTTGGCAGATCTCAATGTAATTAAAAGTAAAGTTTCTATATTTTCATTGATGTACTCTCCATAGGTAGTACATTTAAAAATTGTTCTTCCTTTAACATCCCAAAGACTGATTTTTGGATTAATTCATTGATTTAATGTTTTTAATCGTTTATTTTACCTGTCTAGTAAATCTACATCTAATCTATTTTCAATCAATTTTTTTGTACTGTGTTCAGGTAAAAGTATTAATTATTATTGAATTATTTTATTTCCTATATTTTCGTCCTATTATTTTATTAATACATGAATGACTATCATAAACTTGGCATAATATAATTCCTCTATTAAAATTTTGAAATAAATTAATAGTTGAAAAAAATAGCTAAACAATTAAACATATAAAATAATATAAATTATTTTACTGACTTAAATATTTCGAAGTACTCAAGTATTACTATCTATATATATTTTAATGCTATGTAAACCATAAAGTGACGTCATAATTTTCATTAATAGTATGCTTGTTAATATTGACGGTCACTCCGACTCAGAGGGCCAAATCAACACTAATGAAAAGTAATAAAAATGTTGTAATCATCGTATAGGCAACACTTCTTTTGACGTACATAGATGCTTAAATAAGTAAAACAAATAAGCGTAGGATCAATACTGTATTATGTACCTATATTAATGTAATAATGTGCTATAATATAACAGCAATGTATTCCTATGTGTTATCTTATTATACTTGAGTTATGGTGTATGTTAGGTATATAAACTAAATCCTGTCACGATATATTGGTATTGTGATGAATAGTGATGATTGACACTAAATGGGTAATTGTAACGATAATTTGCAATTGTGCTTAAGTTATTTTTAAAACTATTAGTCCAGGGTCGATAATTTTTAAACCAAAAAAAATCATAATAGGATGAAACCCATTAGAAAAGGAGGGAAATATGATAAAAATGAAAGGAAATAGTATATTTCATTACAAGTGCGGAAAGGCTGTCATTGCAAGGAGTTTCGACAAATGTCTACCCGAGCCGAGGCGCAGCCGAAGGTGAGGGTTGACAGTCGGAACTCCTTCCAATGACGATTCCGCACGTGTACTGAACGACTATTTTTAATACAGTTGCGAAAAAATGAAGCAATTTAATAAAATAATAAAAACTCTCAAAGAACATTTTTGAAAAATGGCGCCAACCGTAAAAGAATACATATGCAGTGATTTTTTTGTTTTCTTCACCCATTCTGGGTAGGCAAAGGGAACTATGCCCATACAGCCAAGTCTTCAGTAGATTTTTTTTATTGATATGAAATGAAAATGTTAATGAGATGAAATGAAATGAAACCTAACCTAACTCATTGAATCAAATCATTAAATCTGATATTGAAACAAATTAGTAGCTTCTTTTAAGAAATATCTGCATGAATCATAAAAACTTTTAAAACTTCGTGGTTGTTTTTTTTTTCTTTTTCATAGACATTATTTTGACAGTTGGGAAAGAAAACGCACGAGTGCGGAAAAGGTAAAGAAAAAGCACGAGTGTGTAATAGCCCACATCCCGCACGCTAAACGTCCCTGCAATACGTCACTTTTTGAGCAACTTTTGTATTAAAAAATAATTTACGGGCGATCTGAGGTTGGGAAGGGGATGGGGGTGAGTTTTTAAGGGTAAAAAACGGTTTTTCTCGATTTCCGGCAAAACTAAAAGTCCTATCGAAAAAAGTCAAATGGAAAAGTTGTAGATAATAAAAAGATCTAAAACTTTTGTATTTACACTTTTTTCACATAACCTCAAAATTTATGTGAAAAATTCAAAAAACCAAGTTTTTGGTTTTTTATTTTTATCTTTTACAAAAAATTTTTTTTAACGAAATTTTGTGAAAACTTACCTTTTTATGTCCCAAATACGCTGTAATTTATTTAATTAAAAATATTTATTTTTTCACCTTATTTTGAATTAATATCGAAAAAACACCCTAATTTTCAATCGAAAATTCACCCGTCAAAATATTAGCTTTTTTCAAAAAGTTGGTGTGGTTTCTGTTTGTTGGAATCTCTACTTTCCGATGGTAAAAAAAAAATATGTTACTATGGTAAATCTTCTCAGAAAATGCAAAAATTCAAAAAATAATCTGAAAAGACAAAATCGAATTAATAATGTCTTCACTATTTAATCGTGAATAAACTCCCATGAAAAAAAAAATTAAAGAAATCAATGTCAAAATGTATAAATAATATATTATAAATCTATAAAAAAGTATAAAATATATATGAAAATCGGCCAAAAGTTTGTTTTATTAGAAATATATTTACGATATATATTTTATAGATTTTAAATATATTTTTTATAGATTTTGAAATATATTTTTTTTCATGGGATTAACTAAATTTGTTTGTGCAAAATTAAGGAGATAATTTTTTTTATCTTGTACTAAAATATCATTTAATTTCAATCTTTAGGTTATGTTAAGTTAAGCATACTATTTTTTAAAGAAAATATTACGATTTTTATGGTTGAGTTGATTGATACAGATAAAAATAGAGATAGTATTTACCTTCCTATGCAGATTCGAAAAGTTTTATTGTTTTTTTAAGTAAACTTATCACAATTATCTTCAAGAAACTCAGTGCCAGATTAGTCGTCCCGGTACTACGAAGAAACAGAGATTAATCTGAGAATAAATTCTTTATTAGTCGAGTAAAATTATTTATTATTACCTCCTTATAGTAAATAATACTTATAATTAAGTTATTTAAAATTGTACCTATAAATTAAAACAAATGGAGGCGTGTACGTGTATTTTTATAAACGATGTTGTATAATGTACTGTATTTCGAATACTGGTTAGGCTAGCGGTTGTAACAACTGCTACGAAATATATAGTATATAATAGTAGGTATGTATGTAGTAAGACCCAGACCCGCCTAGCCCCTTCCCCACTTCTCCACGAAATACCTTTTGATGGGCTACAATTTTTCGTAGGTCACTCAGGTATATCTACTCAGGTATATATAATTTATCTCAAAATAGTTATAAATAAGCATCTACGCATATAATTTAAAGAAAATTAGACAACTTTCTCCAAATATTGTAGATGTCTTATTAAATATTAATTTAATTAACTTATTTGTTTGTTAATTATAGTAGTATATTTTTATTTGCAATTTTTTTTTTATCAACGTCACATGTAATCTAACGTTTTTCGAGTAATTAAAGTCTAAATTTGAATAAATAGCTCAAAATTATTTATAATAATTAAAAAAAAAATTTCAAATTCAAGTTTTTTTTTAATTTTTGCGTTTTCTGAGAAGATTTACCATAGTAACATATATTTTTTTTTCACCATCGGAAAGTAGAGATTTCAACGAACAGAAACCACACCAACTTTTTGAAAAAAGCTGATATTTTGACAGGTGAATTTTCGATTGAAAATTAGGGTGTTTTTTCGATATTAATTCAAAATAAGGTGAAAAAATAAATATTTTTAATTAAATAAATTACAGCGTATTTGGGACATAAAAAGGTAAGTTTTCACAAAATTTCGTTAAAAAAAAATTTTTTGTAAAAGATAAAAATAAAAAACCAAAAACTTGGTTTTTTGAATTTTTCACATAAATTTTGAGGTTATGTGAAAAAAGTGTAAATACAAAAGTTTTAGATCTTTTTATTATCTACAACTTTTCCATTTGACTTTTTTCGATAGGACTTTTAGTTTTGCCGGAAATCGAGAAAAACCGTTTTTTATTTTATTTATTTATTTATTAAATTCTTTATTGTTCACCTTAAACTAGGTTCACAATGGGCGGACTTAATGCCTAATGGCATTTTCTCCCAGTCAACCCATGGCGATGGTGAGATATTGTTGGTAGGTGGAAATAGATGAATTTTTACCCTTAAAAACTCACCCCCATCCCCTTCCCAACCTCAGATCGCCCGTAAATTATTTTTCCTTTCATTTTTATCATATTTCCCTCCTTTTCTAATGGGTTTCATTCTATTATAATTTTTTTTCACTTTTTATTATTTTTAAAGGCTTCTACCCTGGACTATATAACACAATAAACTAAATAACCTTTCTTTGTAAACATTTATTGTAATTTTCTGTGCAACGATTAGTGCCATTATTAAATAATGTTTTGTTTTATATTTTTAAAAATATTTATATATTTTAACAAAGAATTTGTCATTTATTTAATGAAAAGATTTAATCCTTATAAAAATGTTAATTGTGCCAAATTGTTTTCGGGTTGAAGTATCAATACTTAGGTACTTTTTACTATGGAATGTTTTAACTTATTTATAAATAACCAATATCTATTAAATTTTAAAATGCTGGCCTAAATACTTTGGTCTCATTCTACTACAAATAGATTTGCTTGTACCGTTATAAATTATAATCAATTAAACATATTTTATTAAATAAACATATAATTCTAATGGGCCTGCACATACATTTTTTGTTGACAGATGTTCCCCATTTTTTTCATTATATTTTATTATCTATGTGTTTTATATTGCTACTATAATAGTGTCTACTCTACATGTTCAAAACATTAAGAACACAAATAAGTCCCATGTAAAAAAATGTATTTATGATGTTCATAAAATAACGTGTGATGCTTCTAAAGCTAAGTAACCATGCTCAGACTATACTGTATGTATTATAATATTTTTGTAAAAAATGTTACCCTAGGATGTAAATTAAAAAAAAATATTATGCATTTATTGTAAACGAATTTATTTTGTGTTATAAAAAATTAATCCCACTGTTATAATTTTTACTATGTACTGTAATGACTTCACTTTCTGTCAATATTGTATAAAACAAAAAATACATGTACCTATCTTAATGATAAACTTGTTTTTTTTTTGCTATTAGACAGATGGTTGAATATGATTAGTCTTTCTACAACACAAATTAACATGAAAATTAATAAGTTGGTTAGTAACAACTAGGTAAGTACTAATAGAAATTTGTATTTAAATGTTCTCTTAAATCTTTTAGTCTGTCAATTTCTAGGAAAATGGAGCCTGTATTACTGTTCTACGAATTTTGTATGTCACCGCCATCGATATAAAAAGTAGGTAGATTCACAGTCGCCGCATAAAAGTGGCACCGGCAAAAGAAGGCATAACGGCAGCGATATGCCTTCTTTCGCTTTCATTTGCTAAACCGCCACGGACGTGTCGCACGTCTGATGCGCTAGAGAACAAAGTCAGTAATGGAGTCGCCATTTGTCTTTTATTTAAAAAAGGCGTATTGTTATTTTAGTTTTCCGAAAAATGAAATTCAAAAAGAAAAGTGGAAGTGTCTTAAAACCCACGGCGGACATAATAAATTTCATTCATATACTCCGCAGATTTCATATGTCCTAATTGAAATGATTCGTAGGTGGGAGAAGCGTATAAATAATAGCAGCCAAACGCGACTTCATTCGCGTGGACTTTAGTTTTAGATTTTCCAAAAATAAAAGTAGCCTAAGTTACACCTTATTACATCAGCTACCTGCCACAGAAAATCCCGTCAATATTGGTCCAGACGTTTCAGAGATTAGTGGGAACAAACAGACAGATAGACGGGAATCAGACAGACAAAAATTGTAAAAAAAATATATTTTGGTATATGTAGTGTATAAACATTCATATGCATGTAGTAAAAGGCGGTTATTTTAATATTACAAACAGACACTTCAATTTTATTTACATATGTATAGATGTAAAATGTGAATATTGTAAAAATTGTTTGCTAGCGAAACAAAAACTACGGTTCCATATATTGATAGATATTAAAGATTTAGGCGGATTATGTTATGCATCAGAAGATGTGTATTTAATATATGAAAAAAGAGAATATGTTGTTAGGAAATTTCTACACACTGGTGAATGTATAAAAAAATGTGCATTTCATTTTAAAAAATGTATTTGGAGATATAATTGAACACTGTCAAGGAACAAACTTTGGCCATAAGATCGAGCTGTTAAAGGCTGTTATTGAAAAATATATTGACATACATTACGTCCTTATTATGCCGGGAAACTAAAAACCGCTGAAATCAAACGCAGATTGAAAAGGCAATTATTTAATATATTTTTGTATCAAGATACCTAAATCTTTGCTGGGAATAGAAACCGGGACCCTAACACACACATGCGTATTATGATCACTGTGTTCATTTCATAAAATATAATGTTTATAGATTCTAAAAATTTTCTGTTGTCTGCTCGCATTAGAATTTTAAATAAATAAAAAAGAAACTCCACTCCACTGTCTATGTTCCAAGTGGTGTAAATATGGCGGTAAATTAATCTTGTAAACGAATTTGTGCTTTATTGTAATGCTTTTGGTTTCATTTCTCAATAAACTCCTATTTCGTAAGTCTAAAGTCGTAAAATTTTATTGCCGTATTATAAACATCGAACCAGAAGGTGATAAGTAACAATTTAACATGGACTTATAGTCTTACTTATGTTAGTAACATAAGGTTTAAAATAGATAAAAAGTAAGATACCTTAAAACATTTTTTTGTTTAGAATACTTGTAAACATCTATAATAAGTACGTTTTTACGCGGGGCCACCTTTTGACTCAAGTTTGTATGGGAACCTTGCATCTACCTACTTTTTATATCGATGGTCACCGCTATCGTATGTTGAACCTCAGAGCATCAAAGTATGACAGGTATGACACCCGTCAGAGGAGTGGCCTTTACGGGCCAACCCCTTGTCCCAACGCATGGACGTTGCCTTCTAGTTATACAACTAGTGTGTCTGTGTGTGTGTGTGTGTGTCAGTGTTGACGGTGCATAGAAAATGACGTTGTTAATTGGAATTGACATATTTAGAAATGTATGCGTCTATAGCGATGAAAGAATATTTGTGAATGTGTGACAAAACTAAAATGTGTGCGTTCTTCCCCCGCACCAGATTTGGCACAAAAATTATGTATCGAAGCGAGGCGCTATGCCGTCTCTACTGAAGGGTGAGTCAGTCACTTTGATGCTCTAAGTTTTGAACAAATCAAGTGTATCAGTGACGTCTCTACTCTCTCTAGGTATACTGTTTTGTTTGTTCTAATGAATGAAAATCATGCATTTTTTAAGTTACCATCGATGGTTTAAGGGGTGTGCTAATCATCGAATAAAAATGCCTCTATTGAACCGATAAAACGGCCCAAACGTAATAATTTACCACATACCTAATGTGGTAAATTATTTTTACAAAGGATGTGTTTAATAGCTATAAAAGATATTTTATTACGAAAACAAGTATTAAGATTTATCTCTTACGCGTTGCATATCGCAATAATAGAAGCGATAGGTACTACAAAACTAGTACTAGTAACATTACTTACCTAATTTTAAATATCCTTGTAGTTATTTTACATCAATTGTTGATAGGTACAGTCCCTAGCGGATCCAGGGTTCATGCCCCCAAAACGGGACCGGGCCCGTGCTCCACCTAGGTTCTCCACCTGGGTGAAGCGCCCGCGCCCGCCAATCACTGGGGTTGCGAACATTGGCTGGTTGCATCAGGTTTCTCGATCGTCAAAAACGTAACGAAAGTTGAAAGTGTGTAGCATACGGAGCACACCTTATATCGGCCTACTCACACGCCTGCCGCAGGGGTAATCTCGGTAGGCGTGATATCGGGAGTTACTTTACACACTTGCCTGCTGTGCAATATTGGAGAATAATTCCACCAATTCGCAGTTGGCCAGCGTAGTGGACCATGGGTGAGTGGGCCGCTTATAATATGATCAACTTCGAGAGTCATGCCATCGACGGTGACTGGGGTAGGAATGACGTATGAGTTGAACATGCATGACTTTAGTCTTGTCCAAGTTCATTCCTATCCCAACCCGTCGGGAGTACTCATTTAGGCTGGTCAACATTTCCTGAAGTTCCTGCAGCGATTCTGCCATAAGGACGATGTCGTCAGCAAAGCGCAGACGTGAGATGTGTTCGCCATCTATCTTTATGCCTCGCCCAGCTTATAGACATCCTCCAATGCACAGGTAAACAGTTTCGGCGATATAACGTCACTTTGTTTCGCGCCTCTGTGCAGTTGGATGGGTCCTGTTTAAATGTTCTGGATTTTGAGGGACATATTGGCTGAGTTTTAAAGTTTTTTTGTCGCTTTACTTGAATACGTTGAGCTACGAAGTAGTCAAGGATGACTGCATGTTTTAGTTAGAACATTATAGGTGCATAAACTGCATAATTAAGAACATTATAGGTTGACACGACCCCGTTTGAAGTCATCTTTCGTTCCATCTTTTTTTAATAAATACTAAGTGATGCACAAATTACACTTGACAATGGCATATTGTGCCAGCGTAAGTTAAAGTTCGCGATACCAATGAATATTGAATAATGAAACGAAAACATTGAATGGCTGCAAGGATTTTATCCAATGCCGTAAAACGAATAAAAAAAATCTTTTGCACAGACAGATTCTTGAACGCAAATTAGAACTGTCATTTTCATTATCATGGCGGAAGACGAAGATGGTGTTTCAAATAAAAAGTCTTCCCAAAATTCTGATAATGCAGGCCCTTCGCAAGAAAACCAACAGAATGACACAAAGCCGGACCTGGGGATCGAGGAGGCGAAATATGATAGCAAAGAAAACGGGGAGAGCTCGTCATCAGAGCCCGTAGCGTCGACGTCCAGTAAGTGTTATAAAGACGTCTTTTTTTGTTTGCTAAATATACAGGACATTCCTCCTCATAGGTTCTTTCTTTTTCAGAATCGACAGGCGCGATTCGTAGGGACGAGAACCCGTTTTCGTTTCGGCATTTCTTAAAACGAGACCTGTCGCTGCCAGGGAATTCTACATATGAGAACACCGGCGCTAGGCCGAAGGTGTACGCTAACACCGTGCAGCATTCTCCCACAAAGCTCGACCTCCCTGGCGACAAGCGCGACAAGAGCCGCACAAACGAAACTCAAGCCAAAGATAAACACAGCGACGGCGCATGCCCCCGCAGTAGTGATAACACGTCTTCGAGTAGTTCCGTAGAGATACTGTTTAGTGTAATGGACAATACAGACTCCAAGCATAATTTATACTCGGAGGCATCGGAAGTGCCTTTTTATCATCGACCTAACCTGGCCTCTGAGCCTCTAGGCATGCCGTCCTTGCCGGACTTTGTCCAGGATCACATCCTAGTGGAGCAAGCATATTTGAATTCCAATGGGCCTATATCTGTCGATCTCGATAATTTACCAGATTTTACATTTAACACTAGTTTTAATGGAGGGTCACCATTACCAATGGGCAGTAGGCGAAATGCTAGTGGGTATGGTGGCAACAGGGGCTATGATTATGAATCGTACATGGGTGCAGCGTCAACATCGGCAGAAGGTGCATCTGGACGAAGTGTGCCCCTGGACTTGCCTGCGGGTGCTGAGGCAGCTGGGCCTATTCCCTTGGATCTACCAATGCACCTAAATTTGGATCTAACAGAATCTGTAAACCCAGCAGATAGGCGCAATGTTTCTCCACATAGCACATTTCCTTTGGATCTTCCTACAAATGCTGGTGAGTGTATTTTATTTAGATTTACTATTATTAAGTACTCTTCTTTTTTTTTTATTTGAATGGAGTAGCAGACAAGCATGCAGGCCACGTGGTGTTAAGTGGTTGCTGCAACCCATGGACAACAACATACAACCTCAAGCAAGCATAGGTTTGTCTGAGGTCGTATGCAGTTGCACTGCTACTCCGGAGGCTGGTGTTCGCCTCATGTAAGTGTGGCCGGCAACTGCACCTTTCCATCGAAACACAATAGAATTTGTTCACGGCAGAAATGGGTGCAGCAATGGTATTTCCCCGGGCGAACAATAATAGTTCTACCACCTACAAAAACCTTCTTGTGAAGGGTTTTATTGAAACTGGATTTTTTGTTCTTGTGATCCCATCTTGTGTATGATCATAAGGTTATACCTTCACAAATTTAGTTTCCTTCACATATCAGTGAAATTGCATGCTAGTGTAGCTGTCTGATCATTGAACTGTACTGTTACAAATGTTAAATTTCAAATAATATTAGTCTACTTTATTATGTCCAGAATTAATATGTTCAGTTCAACTCTAGGGTTTCTGCTTTCTTGGGATTTATTGGGAATTCTTAAGCAATTTGTTGTAAGTTGTTATGAAGGGAGAAAAACTTGACGCCTCAAGAATTCTCGTGCTGCTGCTTTTCACAAAAAAATTTAATTTAAGTATATTATAAGAAATTTAGAAAGAAATTTTATTTTAAAAATTTCCAGTCTCAGTATGACAACTAACAACTAATTAACAGGATTAGCAAAGTGATGGCGATAGTCCCTGTAGCTTCGGGTGTAAGAATAGAGCTACGGTATCCCCTGCCTGATCGTAAGAGGCGACTAAAAGGGGGCTTCCGGGGCTGCGGGCGGTGAGAGTGGGAGCTCGACCCGTCCAGCCAGCAGCCCCGGGAAGGACGGCGGTGTGTGTGGCCGCATGCCGCCGTAAGCATCGGAAGGTGCAGTAGATCACATCTGCTCTCCCAAAGATGGGCCCTTTCCAGGGCGTCGCGTGGAGGAGGACACCGGTGTGTTCCATGGGAGATCCCGGAGTCCTCCCCAAACGCAGAGGAGGCCACCGAGGGGGTTTTAGTGAGGTTCAAATCCCACATAACCCGGTGTCCTCTCCCAAGGTGCTGGGTACCTTTTGAAGGTTTCCCCCCCGATACCAAAAAAAAAAAAAAAAAAAGTTTGGGTATAGATGTTGAACACAGGATTTTGACTATTATGTAAATGAGGCGGTTTGTTAGGGTGTAGTTGAACCCTTTTAGCGGTAGTGTGATAAATGGAAGTTGTATTCTGTGTCCTGAATGGAACAATAGTATAGGTCATATTAATATATTGTAGGAAATCGTTTACCACATAATAGCCACTATAGCCTGTTACATTAACATACAAACAACTGACGATATTGGCAGTTAATTACGTCCAACAAATGACATTGGACCTTTGAATTAATATTAGCACTTTCTGGCATCATTAGCATGTATGTGGAATAAAGGTATAACCTATTCTTTGTATATGTTCTTATGTAATTTGGTTGAAACATGCATGGCATGACTGTTAGCGTAGAACGCAAGCAATTATAGCATTAGTTGCATAGCAACTAAGCCAAACGATTGTGGTCGGGTGTCAGATGGGTGACCGCTAGTGGCAAAAAAAATCATCCGTGCTTCGGAGGGCACGTTAAGCCATCGATCCCGGTTGTTGTCGATAGATAACAGTTGTTTAACCTTGTCTGAGGCCTTGTGGGCTGTTTGAAAACCTCCAGCGGGTGGGCCACTAACCCACATCTCACCAACCCGCATTGGAGCAGCGTGGTGGAGTAAGCTCCAGGCCTCCCCAATAGTGGGAAGAGACCTGTGCCCAGCAGTGGGACGTAAAGGGGGTGCAGCTATGTCATTTGGTTAGTCTTTTTATACTCGTATTTTTTGTAAGGCATGAGTCATAGACTTCATTGGAATGCTATGGAATGCTAATCATTTATTATTCATGCTAGTCACTAATAGAGGACACAAAAAGAAAGAAATCAATGTTGTATAAAAAAATTACAGAAGTGTAACCCAGCAGCCAAGGAGGAAAGGAGAAGAAGTATCATGTGGCATATTTAATAAAAGGGCATATCACTATAATCTTAATATACATACATATGTATATATATATATAAAACAAAATCGTGTTAGTTTCACCATTTATAACTCATGAATGGTAGGACCAATTTTTAAGATTTTGCGTTTATGGATTTGCCTTCGACAGGAATTAATCATAAATTATTTATTTGGTATTAATGGTATTACTTTTGGGTAAAATGGGTGAAATAAGAAAATGCAATCTCCAAAAATAAATTTTGCCCTGTAAGGCAAGACTGTTATAAATTTAAAACATTTCAAGCCATTCCATGCAATGATTACAATTTACATTATACATAGGATAAATAGAATAGAATAGGATAATAAGAATTAAAATATCATAAAAATCTCAATTTTATTAATATTTTAACAAAGTTATTTTCCCTTATAAACAGCATGTCAATCATTTATTTTTTTCTTAAATTCTGTTATCGCAAACTCTGTATTTTGTCAGCGTCAAGTTTAATTTCGCATCACGTTTTGCCAGTTTCGGTGAAACTGGACGAGTAATAATAGGTAAAGGCAGTAAGTCGTCAGTAATCAGTCAGTCAAGTAAGTCAGACATTCAAGTAAAGCGATGACTTCTTTACCAGAATGTGATCAATGGAATTTTGTCACATTCTGATTCCCAAAAATTTCGAATCCCACCCTTCCTAATCATTTCCAACCAATCTCAATTCTTCTATACCTGTCGAAAGTTCTGAAAGCCAGTGTACATAAGCAGCTCTCCTCATTCCTCTATAATAATAACCTGCTGAGTGTATATCAATCAGGGTTCTATTCTGGTCACAGCACCGCTACTGCACTTATTAGTTTGACGACATTAGGAAAGGGATGAATGACCGAAAGGTGCAGTGATGGTGCTGGTTGATTTTTCTAATGTTATTAATACAGTCGACCACTGTATCCTTTTATCCATATTAACCCAAATGCGTTTTTCGCCAACGACACTTAAATGGTTCACGAACTATCTTCAGGGAAGTCAGCAGTCAGTTATTTTCGAACAGCAGAGCTCATGTTGGGCGGATTCAAGGCGGTATTCTTTCCCTCTTCTTTTTTCTGTGTTTATTAACTTAATTACTTCCGCTATTGATTGTTCGTATCATCTGTATGCAGAAGACTTAAAGCAAAGAGCACTACGCGCGACTACGTGCAAAGTAACGTTGCTAATCTTGATAGAGCTACTCAAAACCTCAATAAAGTACCAGTAGTGAGATTAGCGCGTTCAAACGTTGTTCAAACGAATACATAATAATGATTACGTTACCTTTCCAGGGGCGGAGGCGATGCGACTGCCGGACTTCCTGCCGGTGCACCCGGGCCGCACCTCGCCCGAGCCGGAGCACCAGGACGAGCAGCTGCGGCAGATCATGGCGGAGCTCGAGCGGACCAGGTTTGTGGACTCTTTACATGTGTCTTAGGTATACATAATTTATTACATTTTGGAACAGAAAATTGGAACGGAAAATTGGCGCGTGGGGAAAAAGAGGCCCGCAGGTGCACAGACATTCCGGTCGATCGCGAATCGCTAGTTTTTAAGTTAATTATAATGTAGATTTAAATATTAGTTTTCATCTCGCACTCTGCTGCGAATTTATAACTTGTGGTAGAACCTGTACGGTTCAACTACAAATGTAATTAAAGTTCAGATAAAATATTAGTTTTCATCTCGCACTCTGCTGCGAATTTATAACTTGTGGTAGAACCTGTACGGTTCAACTACAAATGTAATTAAAGTTCAGATAAAATATTAGTTTTCATCTCGCACTCTGCTGCGAATTTATAACTTGTGGTAGAACCTGTACGGTTCAAATACAAATGTAATTAAAGTTCAGATAAAATATTAGTTTTCATCTCTCACTCTGCTGCGAATTTATAACTTGTGGTAGAACCTGTACGGTTCAACTACAAATGTAATTAAAGTTCAGATAAAATATTAGCTTTCATCTCGCACTCTGCTGCGAAATTATAACTTGTGGTAGAACCTGTACGGTTCAACTACAAAACTTGTTATGAAGTAGCAGATCATGTTAATGTTAAGTGTTCGATATAACCCCTATAGGCTAGGACAGATATTTTCATTAAACCACCAGCAAGCAGGGTGAACAGGTTCTTAAAAAACGTTTTAATAGTTGTACTCTAGGACAGTTCAAGCAGTTGATTGATTACACATAAATAAATATAGTAAATAAAAATAATATTACCCCTGCAGAAATATTTATTGTAAGCATTTACTGTACTGGTTTACTACGTTGAAATGTGGGTTAGTGGTCAATATACTTTTAATTGTAGATGTATCGAATCAATCACTTAACACTACGTGGCATGTTCGTCTTACATATACATAACTACTGTACTGGAGGAGTTACCGCTTGCATAGCGACCCAAAGGGAGTGTTGGGCGGCATGAGAATCAGTTATGTCTTTTGGTCTCGTGCAGTCTCCTGTCAGTCAGTAGATTGTTGCGTGAACTTTTATTCTTGAGTTTTAGTGATACTTAGGAAGACAACTAATCGAATGCTACTTTATTTATTTAAAAAAAATTAAGTGCACATTACGGTGTACAGAAAGGGGTGACAGACGTGCGAGTAAGGCGTAACGTAAGTGCGGCCTTGTGGCACAACATAATACAAAGCAGAATACGCAGTATGGCAGTAAGATTAACTTTTCATTCGGACGATATAATGAAGTTACCGTACTGTTTGTTTTTTAAATTGTGTATCAAGTACATGTAATTACTTGCACGTTTGTCACCCTTTTAAGGCGGGAGTTTCCCCAAAAAGAAGCATTTTTATTTGTGTTTATTCATAAATGTTACACACTAAATTTTGAATATAATAAATGTATGTATATTATTAGTCACTCTTTAATTTGATGTATTGCAAACATTGGCCTGAGAAACTGTAAAAATCTTATTTTATTTAAAATCTATTTTTTATCAAGCTGGGTACCGCGTGTAAATTTACCTTTCACTTTACTAACACAAAATTTGAAATATATAAGGGAACAGGAAATAGCATGTATTATAGCTTATTCTTTATAGATTTCTTTTTAGTTTAGGAGATCTTTTGGGATTCTTAAATCCTTGAATCTGGAGGAAATAGCTGCCCCTCCCTCGGCACGCCCATGGTTGGTATTGACGTGTTGTTGTGGCAGGTCGGAGCTGTTCGCGGAGCGCAGCCGGCGGTCGCGCGCGGAGGAGGAGGCGGCGGCGGCGCGCGAGGCGGGCTCGCTGCTGCGCGCGGAGGCGGCGGCGGCGCGCGCCGGCGAGGCGGCCCTGCGCGCGCGCCTGCCCGACCGCGACACGCACGCGCACTGCGCCATGCACGGGGACCGCGACGCGCCCGACGGGGTGAGGGTCTTTTCCTTCTTCTTCTTTGTGCCGGGGCCACACTAACGGGAAATGCTGTTCAACGTCGCGATGCAGGGTTTCGAATACCGATAACAATGAGGTATCGTTACCTTCACAAATCTAAGATAACGTTAATAGTTGATTCTACCTTAGAATAATTACAATTACATTATAGGAACCAAATTCACGCGCCCAACTTGAAGCATGTTGATTGGTGCCATTAATGTTAAGGTAAAATTTTATCACAACACTTTTTAAAAACAAAAGAAGTGAAATAAAATAACTTTTCAGTGTTTGTCAGATGTGACAGCTGTAGGTAGGACAAACCAAATAGCCGGACAGACCAGCTAGTTTGGCCGGACATTTGGGTAGAAAGACCGGACACCCTACATTATTGAGGATTTTGTGTCTATGTATTAATAGGTACGACAACAAAACTGCGGCACTACGGACTGCGGGAGTGACCGACAGTCGACTCGACTGTGCTCGGCTATGCTCGGCGCACGCTCGTTTGCGAAATGTAATAAGCCTAACAAAAGCCGGACACCGTTTATTTTAGCCGGACACGCAATCAAAAAGCCTACCTATGTCCGGCTTTATCCGGACGCCTGGCAACCCTAGCTGTAGGAATCTATTTAGTGCTTCAATTTTGACAGTGCGCTTGTATGAAGACACTCATTCTATACGTATTTATTCTAAGGATTCTACTGCAAAAATACCTTTGCTGCACTCACTTTTGCCGTAAAGCAATTCTATTGTGTATCGGTGGAAAAGTGCAGTTGCCAGACGGATTTACGTGAGGCGACCATCAGCCTACAGAACGACAGTTCACTGCATCCAACAAAACAACAGGCTAGACTAGTCTTAGACTTGCTTAAGGTAGTGTGTAGAACAACCATTTAACACCACATGGCATGCATGCTCATCTGCATCTCCATTCAAATAAAAAAGAAAAAAAACTCATTAATGGCATCGCTCGTGGCAGCGAAAAAAGCACAGTAGGCTGAAGGATGGGTGATCTGATCTGTTAAATCTTATTGGAGGCCTTGTGGGTTTGAAAATGTCTGACGATAGATTGGGCCTTACTATCATCTCATGATTTTTTCATGTTGCCAGTGTCTGCGAAAATATTTGAGTTCGACTATATTCTGGTATAAAAATATTATGTTTAAGAAATTATCCCTTTTATTTCAGGCGAGGTCATCTGAAAATGATGCAACAATTGCAAGATTGAGGAACGAAGTAAGGAGGTTAAAGGTATGCTACTGTTTTCAATGTTTATGTAAAAAATATATAATATTACTGACTATGTTATTTATCTTTTCTTTTTATATATAAAAAATGTAGTGCTGTTTGTCTCCGTGCTTCGGAGGGTATGATAAGCAGTGGGTCCCGGTTGTTGTAGATAGATAACAGTTGTTGAACCTTGTTGGAGGCCTTATGGGCAGTTTGAAAACATCCGACAGCGGGTTGGCCACTAACCTGCATCTCCACCAACACTAACCCAATAATGTGGAAAGGCCCGAGCCCAGCAGTGGGACGCAAAAACAGTTGCAGCCAATTGCTGTTCGTCAGTCTGGCTAAAACTCAAGAATGGCTGGAAAATTTTGGCCTTCAAATATTAATAGAGCTTCAGGGAGGGTTTAAGCGGTTAGAAAATATGGAAAGTTGTGAGATAAATAGTAAAACAACGGATATTATTTTCCATATAAACTGTTTATAATTCTTATTGTTTGTGCTATCGTCAAAAAATTTATATACGTGAAATACATAATACCAATTTATCTGTTATTACGTGTTTCATACTTTTTATTTTATAAGAATTCCTTAAGATGGTAATGAAACTAATCCTCCTTCAATACTTGTTAATTTATGTATGTTTACGTTTTTAACAACGAGACGGGTTTCAGTATTTTGATCTTTTAAAGCAGGACAATGGCCGCCGGGTTCACTAGCAAATAAATGTAGAATGTGTGTTAAAAATAATAAAAAGTGAATGACGGTTGCAGGAGGAGCTGGCGGCGGCGCAGGGCGAGGTGCGCTCGCTGCGCGCGCTGCAGGGCGCCGCCGCGCGCGACCTGCGCGCCGCCTCCGCCGTCGCCGACACCTCGCTGCGGTACCTGCTGAGCGCTACACGCGCACCTACATTTTTTTTATAATTTCGTTTTACGGCATTGGAAAAAAATCCTTTCAGCCATTCAATATTTACTTTTCAAGTTTAATAATGGCGTCGCAAACTCTGTGCATATTGCCAGCGTCAAGTAACATTTTTGCATCACTGTAGTCGTAGAAAAAAGTCAGTTAGTCGTCAGGTATCAGTCAGTCTAATCAGTCAAATGTTCAAGTAAAGTAATGGCTACTTTACCAGAGCATGTCCGATGGAATTTTGGAGGCAAGCCGAAAAAACATGTTTTCGTACTGTTATTTTATTTCACAACACTCGTGCACTGTCATTAATCTATATCGAGCAAAATGCCATCAACTTTATCCGATATAACTCAAAAATACACTAAGAAAATAAAAATAAAACAAGAGCACAACTTGTTTCTTCAGACTTCCCGCCAAAACTCCCGCACACCTACACTACTTGCACACCTTTTTTTTAAATTTTTTTTTTGACGCTGAGAAATGCTTTTACGCACACCTCTCAATGTTCCCAAGAGATTCAAGAGGCGCGTGGGACTCGATGGCATAATGCCATAATACCCACTAAAACCCAGCGGTACCCTCAGCACCATTGGTTGAGACAATATGGGATCGCTTGCGCATGCTACCATAGAGTCTCGGCGATATTCATCAGATTTGGTTGCCATCCTTCTGGGAGTGCCCTGGGTACAAATTCGGTACTCTCAAGTCTCAGTGGGAGGGGGGAATACATGGAAACCCCACCTCTATGGCAGAGGAAGGAGCTGCACATAGCGCCGTCTCCTTCCCCCTGGATGTTTTCGGCGGATAGGGTCCGCGAGCGCATCAGCTTCCGCTGCCTTTCTGCCGCCTCTATTGCTAACATTACTGTCTCGCAAAAGGAAACCATGGCCGACCAACACCTCTCGCTGTCGAGCATGGCGGTAATGACGCTCGGCAGATGGTGGCCAATATTGGCCATTCAGCAACATCAAGTGCGGTCATAAGCAGGATGGATAAAGCTAAGCAATGTCGAGTGCAGTCATAATCATAAGTAAGGTGGGTAGCTACGAGGCTTCATTACAATGAGGCTAAACGTAAGCCGCCATATTGTAGAACGTATCGCAATAACAATCGGGCTAAACGTGGACCTGCCACAATACAGATCGGCCCTGTTTTAGGAACCAGCTAGCCGTAATGTTATACGGCGGATTATACGATCCGACTGCGACATAAACACACCCACCTACTATCCATGAAACTGCTATCCCACTGGCGTTTCACGAGCGTTGATAACTCGTGTGTGCGTTAAAAATGCTGCATGAACGCGGCGTTAACGTGCCACCACTAGTGACGTCACAGTCACACACTGTAGCTTCGGGTTAAGAATAGAGCTACGGTATCCCCTGCCTGATCGTAAGAGGTGATTAAAATGGGGCTTCCGGGGTTATGGGCGGTGGGAATAGGAGCTCGACCCGCCCAGCCAGCAGTCCTGGGAAGCACGGCGGTGTTTGAGCATCGGAAGGTGCAGGAGAGCACATTTGCAGCTGCAGAGGCAGGCCTCCGAGGGGGTTTTAGCGTGGTACAAATCCCACATAACCTGGTATCCCCTCTTCCAAGGTGACGGGTACCTTTTGAAGGTCCCCAGGTCTCCGTGAACGCCTGCCTTTAAGAGACTCAAAAAATTATAAATATTTTTTTTAAATACTTTGAAAAGTAAAATACAAATATACTGAACCAAGCAAGATTTAACACAAAATATTATTTTCTATGTGGTAACAACGAAAGTTTCACGTCGCTTGCATATGCTAACCAAATACACATGTTTCTCGCAGGGAGCTGTTGGCTGGAATAGAAAGGCTCCGAAGTCTCAGCTCAACGCTGGACCCCACTTGATGGTAATCTCCACCCTTCACACAACTACTGCGTACCGGGTGTTCCTGATTCTCCGGACACAAAACTTTGGACTCCATCTGGTATAGAACATGACCTTTAAGGTTATATGAATGAATCTAATTTGCGTTATTATCTTTACGATAGCTTCATGACAGTAATTGGTAGTCGACTGTAAATACCGATGTATTTGAAAGTTTAGATTGGTTCTTTTGATGTAATATGTAAATATTAATCTTATTCTCATGTCAAAATGGGTAATATTCGTTGGTAACAAGCTGCGTCAGGAATATTTATATGTTTTTACGACAAGAGTTGTGCCTCATTTCCTATTGGAGTGATTAGTGAGCAGTTAGCACTGGATTTTAATTATGCTGCGTTTTATGTAGATTTCATAAATCGTCAGTTAAATGTTATTATAGATTTGAGTTTTTGGTTCGAATGATCGATAAAGTTACAATTGAATATAATAATATAGTATATTATGTTATTATCACATCGATGTTAAATCATATCGTCGATTTTATATTTTCAATACAATAAATGATAAATAATTTATTTCTCGGTACAAGTTTGTATAGGGCAAAGTACTGAACAGTAATGACACCTTACTTTATGAAAACTCAATACTGAGAATGTTGGTTGGAACACCTTCATATTTTAGGACATTTTGAGGTGTTAAGTGTATTGAATAAATACATGTCGTATTATTGATCACTAAAGTTATAGGTATTACAAAAAGGTGAACAATATAATTTTATCTGATGGATCTGCAAAGTTTTAAAGACAATATTAATTACTTGATTTTTTTTTTGATTCAGTCAATATTTGTAATCCATCCATCCATCCATCAGCCTTTTATAGTCCACTGCTGGACATAGGCCTCCCCTAACGTTCGCCACTCCTCCCGGTCCTGGGCCTTCTGAATCCAGCGGCTACCCGCTGTCTTCTTCAGGTCATCAGTCCACCTGGTTGGAGGGCGGCCTGTACTCCTTTTGCCGATACGTGGTCGCCATTCGAGAACCTTTCTTCCCCATCGGTTGTCGGTTCTTCTAACTATATGGCCTGCCCATTGCCACTTCAGCTTGCAAATTTTGAGAGCTATGTCGGTAACTTTCGTTCGTCTACGGATTTCATCGTTACGAATTCTGTCGCGTAGAGAAATACCAAGCATAGCCCTCTCCATCGCGCGCTGAGCGACCTTGAGCTTATGGAAAAGGCCAACTGTAAAAGACCACGTCTCAGCGCCGTAGGTCATCACTGGCAACACACACTTCTCGAAAACTTTCGACTTCAGGCACTGAGGTATTCTGGACGAGAAGACACTTTGTAATTTCCCGAACGCTGCCCAACCGAGTTGGATTCTACGAGTTACCTCTCTCTCGAAGCTGGACTTACCCATACGGATCGCTTGTCCCAGGTAAATGTACTCGTCGACAACTTCGAGAGTAGCGCCATCAACAACGACCGGTATAGGTGTGACATGGACGTTAGACATGATCTTCGTCTTGTCCATGTTCATCTTAAGACCCACCCTTTGTGAGGCGCTATGGAGGTCACCTAGCATAGTGCTGAGCTCTTCCAGGTTCTCCGCCAAGATTACTATATCATCGGCAAATCGAAGGTGTGTGAGGTGTTCGCCATTGATGTTAATACCCAGCCCGTTCCACTCCATCAGCTTGAACACGTCTTCCAAAGCAGCGGTAAACAGCTTCGGGGATATAACATCCCCTTGTCGTACTCCGCGCTGCAGTGGAATAGGTCCAGTGCTTCCGTCGTGAACTCGGACTGTCATAGTTGCGGCTTTGTACAAACACTTCAACACCTCGATGTACCGATAGTCAATCTGGCATCGCTGGAGAGACTAGCACCGCCCAGGTCTCGATAGAATCAAAGGCTTTCTCATAGTCCACATACGCAATACATAGCGGCAGGTTATACTCCTCGGTCTTTTGTATAACCTGTCGCAGCGTGTGTATGTGGTCCATGGTACTATAGCCTTTTCGGAATCCGGCTTGTTCGGGAGGCTGGAAGTCGTCTAGCCTGCGCGCAATACGATTAGTAAGAACCCTTGAAAACAGCTTATAGACGTGGCTCAGAAGCGCGATGGGTCTATAGTTCTTCAAAAGGGCTCTGTCACCCTTTTTGAAGAACAAAACTACCACGCTTCTGCTCCACGCCTCCGGGACAGTTCCGCTACTGATGACGGTATCGAACAATTTTTGGAGCGCCACTAGGAGGGGTTTCCCTCCAGCCTTCAGCAGCTCTGATGTGATACCGTCATCTCCCGGTGCTTTGTTGTTTTTAAGCTGATTAAGGGCCCTTCTAATTTCGTACAGGCTGACGTCCGGGATATCTTCGGTATAGTGTCGGGTCAATTTGGCTCTCTTATCGTTTACCACATCGGTAACGGGAGCTTTTGAGGAGCTGTACAACCGTCCGTAGTACCTCTCAATTTCTCTCTGAACTTCAGGCTTAGACGAAACTACAGCGCCAGACTCAGTCCTCAACCTCGTTAACTGGCTTTGCCCTACACTCAGATCTCTTGTGAACACTTTTGTGCCTTGGTTGCGCTCAATAGTGTTTTTGACGCGCTGTGTGTTGTGAGCACGCAGATCGCGTCGTCTGCAGCAAGAGATCTGTTTGTTGAGCTGCCTGTATTTCGACATTGAAGACGGAGACCGGATGCATAGTTCACGCCTTTCCTTTATAAGACCGAGGGTTTGTTCAGAGAGCACTTGGGGTCTACTACTGGAGGGGGTCTTAAAGAACTTGGACCCTACCTCGTGGACGGTTTGTACCATCCTGGTGTTGTATTCGTCCACAGACTCGCATTTTTCTAGGCCCGCGAAACGATTTCGCAACTCAAGCTGAAAGTTCTCGGAGCCCTGGATTTGGACAGGTGTTGGTCGAAGCGTAGACTTCATTAGGCGTGACCGTTCCAGCTTGATGTTGATATTTAATGTGCCTCGTACCATTCGGTGATCACTTCCGGTTTTAAACCTGTTGATCACGGAGACATCATTAAATATGTGCCGTTTGTCTGCCAAAATGAAGTCTATCTCGCTTTTCGTGGAACCGTTGGGACTTATCCAAGTCCACTTGCGATGAGGCTTCTTCTTGAAGAAGGAGTTCATCATAAAGAGGTTCTCCTTCTCCAAGAAGTTAGCAAGCAAGTGGCCTCGGTGGTTCCGTTGACCAAATCCAAAGGGCCCTACCTTCTGCTCGTCGCCGTCTCGCGTGCCCAGTCTTGCATTGAAATCCCCCATCACCACCGTGAAATGAGTCTTAGAGGCATGTATGGCTCTACTGACGTCCTCATACATAGCCTCAACCTCATCGTCTGGGTGTGTCGCGGTCGGTGCGTATACCTGTATGACCTTCAACGAATACCGTTTTGATATTCTGAGTATAAGGTACGCTACCCTTGCTGACACACTTTCGACTTTCGTCACGTTGTTGACGAGGGACCTGTGGACGAGAAACCCGACACCACCTTGGGACAGATGTTCGCCCTCCCGGTGATAGAATAAGTTACCGGATTTAAGGATTACCGTGTCCTCCCCCTCTCTTCGGACTTCGGATAATCCTATGATACTCCAGCGTAACTTATCTATCTCTGCTTCCAGCTCATGTATCTTCTCGTCGGTTCTCAGTGTCCTGGTGTTGTATGTTGCCAGGTGCAGAGGTCGTTTTCTTTTGTGACAGCCGAATCTCTGCCGGAGATTCTTAGCACCCCCTGCCCCGCCGTTACCATGGCCGCTGTCGTAACCAGGGATAGCGGGGCCGCCGGGGACTGGGGGCCGAGGTTTAATTGTGACTGCCATAGGGGGTTTTTGCCATAGTCACCACGCTTGGCATTGCGGGTTGGTGACCGCAGTAGATGATACGTTACTCAGGAAGATGCTGCTGCCCATCTCCTGGAATGTGTCCCTTGGTCGCCTCCTACGACCTCCTGGGAAGAATCGGAGTGGTGCTACTCTAGCCGGACACCACACGGCGAAGCCGGACACCACACGGCGAATATTGCCGGCCAATACGGCGATATTTGTAATATTTGGAAAGAATATGTATTTGTTAATAATGTCA
Source organism: Pyrgus malvae (assembly GCA_911387765.1). Classification (NCBI taxonomy): domain Eukaryota; kingdom Metazoa; phylum Arthropoda; class Insecta; order Lepidoptera; family Hesperiidae; genus Pyrgus; species Pyrgus malvae. The sequence continues at coordinate 22,261,059 of OU426960.1, forward strand.
TATTTACTTGTAACATGTCATACAACAAAGTAATTGACCGTGTAATTTTTCTCCCTTTGCATAAAATTAAATGGAACATCTACATATTCCTTTCACACAATTAAAATGTTACACTAAATGAAAGCAATTACTGTTTTTATATATACAAAACGGTAGAAAACTTCGCGAATACAAATAAACGAACTTGTTTTGGCGCATTTTATTTTTATTAACATGATAAATTAGTTTGCAGCGTTCGAAAGTTACATGACTTGGTAAAATTATGTAGCCAAAGTTTCGCGTCAGGTTATTAGTGTTGGTTGGATCACCCTCATATTTTAGGATATTTGGAGGTGTTTAGTGCATTGTGTAAATACATGTCGTATTTTTGAGTTACTGTGGACTTAGTATAAAAAGTCACTAAATGTGACAGGATAATCGTAATCTTAAAGCGAGAAATGTATTATTTTGTTGGGATAAATGTCATCAAATTATGTGCTGCTACTTGTAGTATTAGTTTATAGTAGGAATGAAAAAAAACTGAGAGAAACACAGAAGAGTTTCAGCAGCTTTGTTTTAAAAGTGAAATCGCTTGGGTTTAATCTGGTTTCCTTCGATTGTAACTGAAAATAAAAGTAATGAAAGGCACATTTTATATTTTTATCATATTGAGAATGGAGTACAAGTAAAATACCCTAAAGAATAATGTTTCTTCCGTAACTCGGGGTTTAAAAGGATATGATTGGGTTTTACGCAGCAAGGGGCGAATATTAAATAATTTAAATGTTATTATCGGGTAGGGAGGCGGATGCCCAAGTGAGATCTACGTAGGTTGTATTTAAACGTTCTTTTAAAGAATATCGGCATAGACTGGACTGTAGAGGCGACAACAGACTGTGAAGTGCTGCGCTCTTCGCGTGCGTGTGTCCCCGCGGCTTGGGGGGAATGGGGACGTGCGACGCTCGTGCCGACACCTACACCCTGTTTACAGAGTTATTACGATATTGTACTGGTTTAGAACAAAATATTTCTAACCCTTTCTGCATTGAATAGTTTCTTCCTTCATTAAACGATGCGTTTATCGTGTTAAGAAATGATGCTATGTGTAATAACCAAATCGCATGTTTTGTTCTTTTCTTATTGGACATGTATCTAGTTGTCTGTTATTGATATGTCCATCAAAATCATACGTACATTTTGATGAGGTAATAAATTATAACATACAATATTATTTGCTCTGATTCCACACATTTGGTATTCTCACACATTTAAAGATTTTTAAAATGAATCGCTGTGAGTGTCAACATTGGAATATTTTAATTTATGGGTAAATAGTATTGTTAGTTATCCGTAAACGGGAAGTAATACGAGGACGTCGCCACTGTATTAAATTGTAAATTATTTCGTATATGTATCTGTCGTTATTAAATAAACGTGCAACTCTTGTATATCGTAATTTATGAAATGTAGGTATTTAACTTAATGCCGGAATTTTGGGCGTCGACACTAACTAAGGCCGCTATCCTAATGACGTTTTACGAGCGTTGGCGTTTCTCTAAAGTTGTCCCTGCGAAAACGCAACATTGACGTCGCATCAACGCAACGTTAGCGCTGCGTTTGAAGCATGCGCAACATTAAACTCATGCGCAATTGGATGCTACCCGAAGCCCCGCCCGCGCTTACGCAGACAGAGTGGGATGTCATGATTGTACCAATTTGCTAAAAATCGCAAAGGCGACGTGAACGGCGCGACAACGTTGCAGCGATGCCAACGCTCGTAAAACGTCAGTGGGTTAGCGGCCTAAATGTATAAAATAAGATATGTCAAGTTACCGACTACACAAGTTTATTTGGCAAAATGCCTTACGTATTGAATCAACGATTACTCTTCATCTTGCTCGTATTTAAATTATAATTTCTGTTATAATAACGACGAATGGGGTTTGTGCCATTCGGTTTACAGTTCAAAGTTTAAGAAATTCTGCAGAAAGTAATTAAAACAAATTTACTTTTTTACTGATAGTATTAGAATATAAATTCTTAGCATCAAAGGAGAATGCCTAGCTACGTACCATGTTGCGTCACATGTACATCATGTTGGATAAAGAAAGAATGGGTGTGGGAAATACCTGGTTCACGTATTTTCGCGTCTTGGTGGTAGGCGTATCTACCACTGGGCGTACTCCGTTCTTCCAATATCCTTCATATGTTGACTTTCTTAGCGAAGTGATGATGCGTATGCACTCGATATGCGACACATACAATAAAACGTTGAGATTGCTGATGATAGCCGTACTGAAAGCGTAGTTGAAGGGAACTTCGGTAGTTCGACCTAACTCGGCGCGGTGCAGTAGACGCACAAGACGACTCACTGTCCGTCACGATTTCACGTCATGATTTCTCGTCCTACCTCCAGGTACCGTGATAATTGGGATGTAATAGGTAGGAGAGGAAAGTTACGTTCGGGAATCGAATGTTGTGAACTAACACACCATTACCAAAAATATTGTTTTTTTTGTGTAGTTACTACTAGTTATTAAGGCATATTTTTACCACATTATAAAGCGGTAATAAAGAAATTAACAATTTACTATTTCCACGAAAAAATGTACATCCGGAAAATAACGTTCCGTTTCCATTACACTTGCCTTCCTTTAACTACTGTCTAAGTTCACAAGAGCAAAATTATGGTGTAAAATAAATAAAATTAATGCCAGAAAAAACACAACGAAGAAGTAAAAACTTGAACATTAACGTTGCGCATTTTTGATATTTTGGAATGGTTAGGGAATAATTTCATTATCAGTATTATTTCATCTAGTATTTTATAAAGTACTCACTCATTTTCTTTTAGTATTTATTCGTCACTTTTTTTCATTAATAGATGCACTTTGTTTAATTTCCATATTTTAAACACTTGACTTACACGAATTTTACAAGTATACAGACAGTCGAGCCATCAGCTGTCACCCCTCCGTCTTACGAATATTCGATCAGGTCACGTGTCGAGTTTCACACTTTTTACCCATCCCAAAAAAAAGCACAACGAAGTTTTCACTTCAAAAAAATATTGCGTTAATTAGAAACCCAAAACTGCACAACGGAATGAAACTGCTTACGCGGCAGATCAATGTATTTGCTGTGATTGAGTTGTTCTGTTCTCTATTTTTAATGAATAATATAATAATAATTACATGTACTCTTACAATAACTAATGACATTGTCCATAATATATTGTCAATAGTTATTGTAGTATAAAGCATGTATTGTGGTGTATCCAGAAAGTGATTGTAGTACTGTGTCGAGATAGTAAACGCCGGCCAGCGTTCATGGTATCTGATATACTTTATCGAAAATCTCAAAATGTAAATTAATGTTAATTAAGTAAATTTGGGTTGACGCATGTTGGTACGAATCCCCATACAAAAATGGGCATTTTTCTTTAGTTTAAGAGACGTCGGTAACTGTTATACCATATTTTGAACGTAAATGATTGGTGTATATATATCTTATACAACCTTATTTAAAGCTGTATGTATTTTAAAGAGTAATTTTACACTATCGTCTGGTCTGCGTATCCTGTACAAGTTTGTTACAAAAGGTTGACTAGTGGCGGGACTCCTGGCAGAGTTATTCTACACAGATAATGTACATAAAACGACATATAAATATGGATCTATTGAAACTCAGTGGTACACAAATTATGGATATACTGATACATTCTATCTTTAACAACAGCTTTTTTAACAAAATTTGACAGTCTCGACTGTTTAAAATGCCGCACATCTTTACAAATTGAAACGTCAATTTGCCGTTAAGTAGATAAGTAACGAATGTCGAGACTGCCGGCACAGATCTTATGTTTATTGTAACCGTTTTCAGTGGTGGAAGCCAAGCGCATTGCACTCGCTGTAACCTGCCACAGTACATGTTTCACATCAAAATTAATCGAACTTGAGACTATGGATCTAAAATAGAATATTGCTTAAAAGTCAGTTCTTTCACTACGGATAACAATTTTAAATAACAAATATGAACGAACAATCATTGTAAATAGACATAATTACACACTAGGTAATTATTAGAAAGCAATTTACTTTGAAAAGGGTACACAAACGAGGTGATAGTTTATTTATTATGCTCTGGCTTCGTTGGAGTATTATATATTGATCTATTCCCCACGAATACGTATTGTAACTATCCAAGAAGAGTATTTTTCTATAACAGTAGGTTATGATTTATTATGGATATTAGACTTAAAAAAATTGATGTCTATGTATAATTATAATAATATTTAACGTAATGAATGGATTTACACAGTGTGGTGTACACTGCAGGTATATAATTGACGTGTCGAATCACTGCAACTTATTAATCGTAAATACTAATGTAAATATTTTTTTCGAATGCTTGTAGTAAGTCAGTTTAATATATCTCAAACAAGTACATTTATAACGAATGGTGTAATTTTTATAAAAAAAAACCTTTCAAAATAAAGGGTGATTATATTCTTCTTTTCAAGGCGTATGCCCGCAGGTCTTAGTTTTGTTGTTAAATTTAAAACTTTACCAATTTACAAGTAACACTGAATTGTGCTAGAATCTCGTAAATTTAATTAATAAGGTAAGGTAAGCGGGTATCGTAAATGAAACTATAAATCCCCCGTCGCCTGTCACTTTCAAAGGCTGCAGTGAATTATAGACAGTGACGCCATCTTAATCTTTATGGCACTACTACTGTAGTTATTTGTAAATAAATTTATTTTCCTGTAAATTAATGTAGCATTGAAGAAATAATTTGAAATATAATCACATCACATGAATGGCGAATGCCGCATTGCGTGTGCCTCCCTTCCAGCTCTACTACAGCCTAGTGAAAGGTAACTGTTTTAATTACTTAAAATACGTGCTGTTTTTTAATGTTACAAACATCCTTGAAACATAACCATGATAAGAAATACTTTACTGAACGGTCCTGTGTTGTAAAGTATTGAATTTTTTTCTGGGAGGCATATGTTACGATGATGCATTCGTAATTTTTTTTGCACATGGCTATTCTTTCTCCATATTGTACAAATAAACCAACACGCTTTTTTATTACCGTCAAAAATCACATAAAATGATGTTGAGGTATGTGGAAATATCTTTTCACCCTTAAAGCCTGTGAAACAGGCTCTTGTTTTTATATTAGCGATTCTGGGCGTGGTCTTGTGAAATTATTTCTTAGTTACATTTATTTTTATTAGCAGTACAAGTTTTTATATTTACATTGCATCGTATGGATAAAAGCAACTATGACCATTTGTTTAAATATGTAAAGTTATTTACATAATTTTAAATAGTTTTTGAAATACGTTAAATGTAAATTATAATAATAATGCACAAGTATGAATCCAGTATCGCTTATAAAAAAGCATATTTTATACAAATCTCTGTACTGTAGTGAGCAAGAAACGAATACTGTATTATAAGTTTTTGCCGTTGAGTAAGATGCTATTGTGTTTATGAAAACTCAAAATGTAACTTATGTGAGCCTGATGTATCGAATGGAAATAAAACAAATTAAATATAAATAACTTGGTTTTATTTTAGATATTTATTATACATTATACTTAGTTATATTAAATATAAATATAACAAAAAGAAATACACTAATGTATTTTACAAACTGCAGATATTTTTTATATTTCTAATTAATAAAATATTTTTAGCGATACAAGCATATAACATAAGAATCAGAAACTAGTTGACTAATATTATTTAAGATAATCTTTAATACATATCAAACATGACCTATATGCTTTTACAAGTCTTCAGAAAATATACAACTGTAATAATGTACCTTACTGTTTTTAACGTCACATACAGAGTGTTTCACGGCAGAGTTAGGATCTTTAAATTAAATAAGGAAAAAAACCTTATCGATTACCAAAAGTATTCTATTCAATTATTTCAATTCTATTTAAGTATTTGATAAAACATAAAATTAACATAAGTGCGGATATCATTTAATAATGACGTCCTCGAGATGATCTCACGCACTCCTGGAATCTTGTCATTGCATTTAGGCGTGAGGCGTGAGGCTGGAGCAAGGCAGGATCGATGTTCATATTATCGTGATGGGTATTTTGTTTGAGATGAAGGATATTCTTTTGATTATTACTATTATAAACTCTGCTCTTATGATACCCGCACCGGAAAAAATCCATGGGGTTCAAATCTAGTGATCGTGGAGGCCAAGCGATATCACCAAAGCGGGATCAATTTTCGAGGAATCAACTTTCGAAGCTTGGCGATGGTCTCTCTTGCAGTGTGAGTGTTGGCTCCACCCTGCTGAAACTACCTCCGTGAACTGTACGAAGCTGGGGTATAAAATAATTTGTTATAATTTGTCGATAGGTATAACCAGAAACAGTTATCGTTCGACCTCTACCAAACGAGTATTGCGACGAAAGCACGCGTCAACTTCGTTTATTGGCTCTTCAGTTCTAGAAGTCCTACTCGGTTCGGCCGAGACTGATCCTGTGCCACGAGACTTCTGTACCCATTGTTTTCGCTAACGTAAACTGCCACCGAGCCGTAAAACGATTTCCCGCCCTCGAAAAACGCCTCGGTAGCGTGCGCATGGTTCGTACCTGACCACTGCAATATGGTGATTAAAGTGACCGTTTGTTTCTGTCTCTCTGTGTGTCCACGGTACCCGCGACAGAGCGTATATCTGCCCTAATGTGGGGCTGAGTGTGAAACGTTATTTTATTTAATTTTAGAATCCTAACTCTGCAGTGAAACGACATGTATGTAACAGAAAATTATTCTATTATTCGAATATTTCTCAGTTTTAATGAGATTACTGTGCATAAATGTAACTATAACTGGAATGTGATTTAAACTAACAAAAGTAAAATAAGATTAAAAGTAAATAAGATGTTTAATGATAGACCAAGTCTATAGGCATAGCTGCCATGCTAAAAACTAAATTATGTAGGTACTATATCACATATATGAACTAAGTAACCTACTTACATAATGTAAAATCTCAGAGTTCATCTCTTAATTATGATTAGGTATCGAGGGCAAATGATTTGATATACGTAACATCTTCCAGTATCAAATATTATTACAGACATCAAATATTTTCTCCTCACTCAAATGATTTTCAACGCAATTATCATTGGAGATAACTCAGTACAAGCAAGTTTACAAAATTGAGAAATTCTTTCGAAAATACTCATAATAATACCTTATCAGCAGAATTTTTTAAAACTGGAAAATAAATTAACTACACATAATTAAATTTATCATTGGTATTTTATTACAGAATTTAGTTGCGGCACATGTACCATTAATCTATTCCAATGGGTGCCCAAAGCCGATGAACGGATCCGATCCGAAAAATAAAAATTAATCAATAAAAAGGCACAATATGGGTACAAATAATGATAATAATAATATTTATGTAATTATTATAAAGAAATCTGTTTCAATGTACATTTTAATATTTGTAATTAGTTAAGTTTTATTTATTGTAATATTTGCATACCTCATGAAGGTAAATATGGTGAACCAAATGTATAAAAACACCTTTTGTAAACACCCATATTTGTGCAAATAAGTCTTTGTCCAAAATACTAAGGCACAATAAAATATCCTGAGCTCTATTTACATACAATGAACGACTTTTAATACTAAGTAGTAAAAATGAGTAAATCATATCTGCGACCTGTAACACTGAAGGAGGGAATGGACACAAGTGTGAAGTATCATCATGTTCCTCCCTTGCTTCATTTGTTTGTTTTTAATTTACAATCACAAGTGTTCAGACGTGCTACTATAACCACTTTATTTTTCTATATTAACAGTGTATTATAAATATAATAATTTAGCTATATTTTTATATCTACCTTAGAAGTAAATTAAAATTTAACTAGCTATAGCTAGTGAGGAAGCCATTAAGTCATTATCAGATAGATATAGATAGCTTTACATCGTGAATTTTAATACAGTTTTCTTTTAAAGGTTTATTCGAATGTAAATATATAATAATGCACACAAGCTGCAATGGTTGACGTTTCCTCTAACAATCTAATACAACAAGTAATTTTCGAGGGGACGATACTACTGAACGGGATGCCGCGTAAACATAAAAGCGTGCACAATTTTTATATTGGGCACGCCAATATGTTAAAATCCAGTACATTTTAACACGACGAGCATAAGGATGGGTGTGGTATTCCACAACTAGATAAATCAATAACTATTTCAATAGCCAATTGTTATTATGCTCCAAGCACCTAAATAGCTGCGCGGGGAAATATAACGGAAGCATCAGTAGGGAACATGTGTGATTTTTTAAAGTATTAATCACGTATTAATCGATGATAGCTCCACCAACCCGCGTTGGAGCAGCGTGGTGGAGTAAGCTCCAGGTCTCTCCAATAATGAGGAGAGACCCGTGCCCAGCAGTGGGACGCAAAAAGGGTTGCAGCCAATCAATGATATTTGGCGTAGGCAGTGCTGCATGTACCAAAAGCCTGAGTAGGCTGGATTCAGGCGGCAGATTTTAGTGGGGGGGGGGGGTATCGGTATTCTTGGTAACAAAACTTTGGTGGCCTTTTACCGCTACAGTGACTTACCGTTTACCGATTTTATCGGTAAATCGTAATGTTACTACGGTCAGGGATTGATAACGTTACCAAATACATACTTAAAATATCGTTAAGTAACGGTATTTTTATTCATCTGTTTCTTATTTTTGGTTTGTTACGATGCATACGTTTTTAAGTCAATGGCTTAAGTGTAGGTATTGCCAGGCGCATGACGGCCTGCCCGCGTTACCCACCCCAGCTCTACAACAGGCCGTACTAGTTAGCAATAACTCATTAGGTAACAAAAAAAATATCGGTATTTTTAACGTTACTTGATCACGTATTTTTAACGCTACAACGATATGTGGCATCGTTGAAATGAATGAAAATAACGTTACTTATAGTGTGGATATGGTAGCGTTCCAAAGCCCTTGCAGGACAAGCACGCTCTACAATTGGGCGGTGTGGCCCAGCGGGTCCCAGTGCATGGGGCAGTGCAGGAAGTACTTGCGCGCGGCGGCGGCGAAGCGGCGGCGGTACTGCGCGGGCGACACCACGGTGGGCTGCCCCGAGCCCAGGTTCTTCTTCACCAGGTGCTCCAGCTTCTTGTCCCACGTGAACGTGCGGATGTAGTCTGAAAGAGACAACACCCACTTTAGCCCCACACTAAGATTCCTTGTGTCGTGGGTACCATGGACACACACATCAACACAAAAAGATTTTTTGAAAGAATTTGCTCTCAACTCTTGACCGATGGAAGGTATTACTTACATCCAGCCCATCTAAGTCGGTAAAAATCTGGTCCTGGATGTATAATTGAATCACCGAAGATGCTCACAACTAGCGTGCGTCCGCCGATGCCGAGGATTAGCGAGTAGTATGTGACGTCGTTGTCGGCCAGGAACTGCGTGTCGCGCTCGATGGTGCCCACACGACGGTACCCACGGAGGACGGGATGTATAACTATAATTGACTCACCGATGATGCCCAAAACGAGCGTGCGTCCGTCGATGCCGAGGAGTAGCGAGTAGTCCATGACGTCGTTGTCGGCCAGGAACTGCGTGTCGCGTTCGATGGCCCCCCACAGCACGCTCCCCGCGGGGGACTGGATGTATAGTTGGGTCTCCCAGCGCACTGCAAAAAGAGAGGACATTCAATAAATACTCTTAGTGAAGTTATTTTTTTTTATCTATCTGCTCTGGGTCCTCTTAGGTAATACTGAGCTGAAGAAAAGAGCAGACAGAGAAAAACTTCAGCCCTGTTTTAAAATATGGGTTATACAATAATGGGTTATACAATAATTAGCTTTCTTACAGAGTAGCTATGGGCCGATAAGCAACATACGTGACATATTCGTATCCGATTATTATAACGCTAATAGGAAACCACTTTTACTGATAAGCACGATAAAAAGTTCAGAAATAATGCGTGCTGACAAGACGTTATTGAAATTTAAATAAATTCGAAAATACTTCATGAGAACGCTCGCGTGTGTTACAATGCAACTCACTTTAAATGTTATATTTAAAATTCAGCTATTGTCTTCGCCTATTTCTTTTTTGAAAACAGGGTAAAGGATATCCTTTACCCAATATAATATTGTGTAGCCTTTTTTTACCGACAACGCTGAGCAGGTTGCGCGCTGACACCCAACGTACACTACAACGAGTACTTTGCGTGTCAGGGCGCATCCTGAACTTATACTTACACCGGGCGCGGTGGTGTTGGTCAGGCGAGAACGCGAGGTGCCCTTGAGGTCGAAGTGGAACACGCTAGGGCTCCGCCCGTCCCACGCGTGCTCCAGCACCAACACTATGCTTACATTTTGAATACCGATAAAAATGAGGTATCGTTACCTTCACAAAATTAAGATAACGTTAATAGCTCCGGTAACGGTATGCTTGGTAACAACACTTAGGAGGCCTTTTACCGCTGAACCTGACCTAACGTTATCGATGATTTTATCGGTAAATCGTAACGTTACCACGGTCAGGGATTGTTGATAACGATACCAAATGCATAACAATAGTATCGTTATTTTTATTCACCCGCCCGCGCTGTCCAACCCAGTTCTACGACAGGCCGCACAAGTTAGCAACAACGCATTATGTAACAAAAAAAAATTATCGGTTTTTAAACGTTACCTGACAACGTTGTTCAATTGAATTTGATAAATAACGTTACTACCTGATATCCTTAAAATGTTAACATTACAAAAATAACGTTACTTAACGGTACTTATAGTATTAATTTGGTAGCGTTACAAAGCCTTGGCTCCAGCACTATACGTACACTGGAGCAGGTTCTCGTCCAGCAGCACGGTGTTGCCGCCGGGCGCGGAGGTGTTGGTGAGGCGCGGGCGCGAGGTGCCCTTGAGGTCGAAGCGCGGCGCGCTGGGGCTCCGCCCGTACCACACGTGCTCCAGTACCAGCACTACACTTACACCGGAGCAGGTTCTCGTCCAGCAGCACGGTGTTGCCGCCGGGCGCGGAGGTGTTGGTGAGGCGCGGGCGCGAGGTGCCCTTGAGGTCGAAGCGCGGCGCGCTGGGGCTCCGCCCGTACCACACGTGCTCCAGTACCAGCACGCCGCTGCCGGCGCCGCCCACGCTGAACACGCCCAGGATGCGCGCTGAAATAGAACATATTATACGTTTCATATTAATGGGTGTCAAATTGATAATAGCAAAAGTCAAGAATTAAGAGGGCGTCTTAATTTAGGCAATTAATTAATTAATTAGGCAGGTAAATTCAAGGAGGGAAGGGAGACGGGTCGAATTTCATCAATATAGTCAATCTTACTTAAGGGAGAGGGTGAGTACCGGGAAATAACATTTTTTTTCTCGCAATACTGTTAAGAAGAAGTTACTGGGACAATTGTCCATAGGCTACGCGGACGACCCTGCGTTACTGAGACAATTGTCCGTTGAGTAATAGGCTACGCGGACGACCTTGCGAATTGTCCATTGAGTAATAGGCTACGCGGACGACCCTGCGTTACTGGGACAATTGTCCATTGAGTAATAGGCTACGCGGACGACCTTGCGTTACTGGGACAATTGTCCATTGAGTAATAGGCTACGCGGACGACCTTGCGTTACTGGGACAATTGTCCATTGAGTAATAGGCTACGCGGACGACCTTGCGTTACTGGGACAATTGTCCATTGAGTAATAGGCTACGCGGGCGACCTTGCGTTACTGGGACAATTGTCCATTGAGTAATAGGCTACGCGGACGACCTTGCGAATTGTCCATTGAGTAATAGGCTACGCGGGCGACCTTGCGTTACTGGGACAATTGTCCATTGAGTAATAGGCTACGCGGACGACCTTGCGTTACTGGGACAATTGTCCATTGAGTAATAGGCTACGCGGACGACCTTGCGAATTGTCCATTGAGTAATAGGCTACGCGGACGACCTTGCGTTACTGGGACAATTGTCCATTGAGTAATAGGCTACGCGGACGACCCTGCGAATTGTCCATTGAGTAATAGGCTACGCGGGCGATCTTGCGTTACTGGGACAATTGTCCATTGAGTAATAGGCTACGCGGACGACCTTGCGAATTGTCCATTGAGTAATAGGCTACGCGGGCGACCTTGCGTTACTGGGACAATTGTCCATTGAGTAATAGGCTACGCGGACGACCTTGCGTTACTGGGACAATTGTCCATTGAGTAATAGGCTACGCGGACGACCTTGCGTTACTGGGACAGTTGTCCATTGAGTAATAGGCTACGCGGACGACCTTGCGTTACTGGGACAGTTGTCCATTGAGTAATAGGCTACGCGGACGACCGTGCGTTACTGGGACAGTTGTCCATTGAGTAATAGGCTACGCGGACGACCTTGCGTTACTGGGACAGTTGTCCATTGAGTAATAGGCTACGCGGACGACCTTGCGTTACTGGGACAGTTGTCCATTGAGTAATAGGCTACGCGGACGACCTTGCGTTACTGGGACAGTTGTCCATTGAGTAATAGGCTACGCGGACGACCATGCGTTACTGGGACAGTTTTCCATTGAGTAATAGGCTACGCGGACGACCTTGCGTTACTGGGACAGTTGTCCATTGAGTAATAGGCTACGCGGACGACCTTGCGTTACTGGGACAGTTGTCCATTGAGTAATAGGCTACGCGGGCGACCTTGCGTTACTGGGACAGTTGTCCATTGAGTAATAGGCTACGCGGACGACCTTGCGTTACTGGGACAGTTGTCCATTGAGTAATAGGCTACGCGGACGACCTTGCGTTACTGGGACAGTTTTCCATTGAGTAATAGGCTACGCGGACGACCTTGCGTTACTGGGACAGTTGTCCATTGAGTAATAGGCTACGCGGACGACCTTGCGTTACTGGGACAGTTGTCCATTGAGTAATAGGCTACGCGGACGACCTTGCGTTACTGGGACAGTTGTCCATTGAGTAATAGGCTACGCGGGCGACCTTGCGTTACTGGGACAGTTGTCCATTGAGTAATAGGCTACGCGGACGACCTTGCGTTACTGGGACAGTTGTCCATTGAGTAATAGGCTACGCGGACGACCTTGCGTTACTGGGACAGTTTTCCATTGAGTAATAGGCTACGCGGACGACCTTGCGTTACTGGGACAGTTGTCCATTGAGTAATAGGCTACGCGGACGACCTTGCGTTACTGGGACAGTTTTCCATTGAGTAATAGGCTACGCGGACGACCTTGCGTTACTGGGACAGTTGTCCATTGAGTAATAGGCTACGCGGACGACCTTGCGTTACTGGGACAGTTGTCCATTGAGTAATAGGCTACGCGGACGACCTTGCGAATTGTCCATTGAGTAATAGGCTACGCGGACGACCTTGCGAATTGTCCATTGAGTAATAGGCTACGCGGACGACCTTGCGTTACTGGGACAGTTGTCCATTGAGTAATAGGCTACGCGGACGACCTTGCGAATTGTCCATTGAGTAATAGGCTACGCGGACGACCTTGCGTTACTGGGACAGTTGTCCATTGAGTAATAGGCTACGCGGACGACCTTGCGTTACTGGGACAGTTGTCCATTAAGTAATAGGCTACGCGGACGACCTTGCGTTACTGGGACAGTTGTCCATTGAGTAATAGGCTACGCGGACGACCTTGCGTTACTGGGACAGTTGTCCATTGAGTAATAGGCTACGCGGACGACCTTGCGAATTGTCCATTGAGTAATAGGCTACGCGGGCGACCTTGCGTTATTAGGACAAAGAGAGGAAGAGGCAGTGCTCTCAAGTCACTCAAGTGCTAAAGTAGGAAGCAGGCAAAACAGACCTTAGGATTAACCATGACAAGACCGACTACATACATATATGGCGACAGAAAAACACCAGGAAGCCGAGGAGAAATTTAAATGTAGGTGATGTTACATATAAAGGCGTGAGTCAATTTAAATATCTGGACTGCATTATAACGGACACTAAAACTGAAACGGAAACTCCGTTGTAGTGCCGCACTTCATAATTCCAGTATTACTGTTCAGTGCTAGTTCGGCAACAAGATCGCATCCATACGGGGAACTCCAAAGAAACTTAGAAAATGTTCACTATAATTTTTCCTTGACAATTCCAAAAAACTCCAAAAGTTCTTTTTTTGTTTTTCAAAAATAGATAACTCCGCTACCTTAGAGGTTTTCATATTTAAAAAAATAAATTCGCGTCGCCTACATCCAGGTCCCTCAGTAAACGCACACTACGCATTTACAAAACTGTAATAAGACCTACGAGTATAACCGCTGTGCTAATGTGAAGCCTGGACGCTCACTCTCAAAGACGAAACCAAACTCTTTGTAATTGAACGTAAGGTCCTGAGGAAAATCCAGGGGCACCCACAAACAGAAGAAAACAGATCGAGGAGAAAAACTAAAAAAGAAGTGAAAGACCTAGACCTAGTGGCTAAGCCGAATATCAAATTGTAAGAATGATGATCCTGCTGTGAAGCGAGCGTAATTGGGGCTGTCGAGTGGTCGCCGTCCGGACGGCCGCCCCAAGTAATGCCTACAGGACCTGGTGGAGAGAGATCTGCGCCAACTTGGAGCGGACTGGCAGGAATATTGCGCAGAACAGACTGAAGTGGAGGCTCTTATTATCAGACGCCAAGATTCAATTTGGGTCCTCGCGCCACCCCACTAACTAGCTCTCATATTTTAAAAGTTTTTAGATGGTTATTAGTGGAGGAGTCGGGCCATGTTTTACCTCTTTAGAAATATCTATCTATCAAACAATTGTATTTATGTAAAAATGGTTTGCCTGTCTTGCCATTTCTGTCGTTTTTAAAATTGGCTATAAATACCCCGGAAGCATAGTTGCAAGATGATTTTTTTTTCTTTCAGATCAATGTATAAGAGTCCCTTATTTTTTATAATTTTTGTATAAAATTCATAAGCACGTTCACAGAACAATATTTACCGAGCAAGCTGGGCAGGCGTTTCTGGCGACACGCGGTCACGTAGTGGAAGTAGTGCGGCGCGAACTCCAGGAACTGCTGCCACTCGGGCTTCGTCATCTCCTTCAGCACGTATCTGTCATCTGAAATAAGCCAAAATCACAACAATCAAAATATAGTACATTCGGCAGGAGTGGGAGCTCCAATCGTCCATTTAGCGGCTCCGGCGGTGCACAGGGTAGAGCAGGAGAGCACCATTGCTCTCCGGATGATAGCCAGTTTGAGGCGCCGCGCGTGGCTGACATCGGTGCGTTCGAAATGATATGAATTGATATGAAATATTATTTATTCACTGTACAATTCCTTTACAAACTCTCAGTTCTGACTGCTCTGGAGATCTCGGAAATCTCCCAAGCGCTAAGGCAGGCTACCGAGGGGGTTTCAGTGCAGTAAAAATCTCACATTAGGGGCCATCCATAAGTTATGTCACACGTTGAGGGGCAGGGAGGGGGGATGAACGAATCACACTCAAGCACGCACACAAGCACGCATATCGTAGTACGATCGCGTGTTTCTGTAGAGATACGAGCGTTTGCTCAAAATCCTTGGCGCGTCTGCCCCGCTCACATTTCCATTCTAACCGCTTTTAATATGTTCTGTGGTGTGGGGTACCTTTCGAAGGTATACCGCGCTACAAAAAAGTGGTGCGCGTGGAGCATACCCGTGGTCTTGCAGAAGGTGGAGCCGGACTTGCCGCCGCGCGCCGCCCACGGCACGCAGTGCGCCAGCGAGCGCACGAACGCCTCCTCCACCTCGCACAGGCCCTTCGCTGCGGAACACAAATACACCTCGATTCACTTCACCGGCAGCCGGCACCTACCCACACATTCACGCGATCGTGTGCGCAGTGTCTGTGAAGTCTGTTCAGATACAACACTATCATATTATAAGTCACGTTGACAACGACGTAATCCTACTAATATTATAAATGCGAAAGTAAGTTTATTTGTTGCTCTTTCACGCGTAAACTACTCAACCGATCATCATGAAACTTTGTACATATATTTTTTGAGTTATCAGAAGTAACATAGGATACTTAAAAAAAAATAACGCGGGTGAAACCGCGAGGCACAGCTAGTATTGAATATTGCGTATCCGTGAATTTTTTTGTCTCTGTCATACGTAGATAAACCTACGAGGGTAACAGAAACAGAGAAAAAAACACCCAATATAATGAAACACAATTGTCTATGATTTTAATGTTCCAATTTTAAATATGAGAAATCCTTTATTTCTCATAATAATATTTATGATGTTTTGTTTGAACCACATCGCGACGTCCGAAAAAAGGTAAACCTAATACTTTAAATAAGGTAAACCTAATACCTTAAGTAAATTGATTTTATTTCTAAGCATTTTAAATCATTTGTGACGATTTCGACTATTAGAGAGGTGAGCAACCAAAAATAGCAACCAATTAATAATGGCATTTTTTTTTTATTACATCTCTGCTCATTATGACTTAGAAAATTGTTATAGTTTCATTTCGGTAATGCAAATATTTGTATGTGTGTGAAATTTTACTACAACTTATTGCAAACGTCCGTACAACACCGCCTCTGTTTTCGTATATGCAAAAGTAAGTGTGGTAGGCAGTAGAACCATTATGGTTCGCCCGGGGCTGTACCACCGCTGCACCCACTTCTGCCGTGAACCAATTCTATTGTGTTTCGATGGAAAGGTGCAGTTGCCGGCCACACTTTCATGAGGCGACCACCACCCTCCGGAGTAGCAGCGTAACTGCTTACGACCTCAGACAAGATTTACCTATGCTGACTTGAGGTTGTATGTAGATGTTCATGGGCTGCAGCGACCACTTAACACCACGTGGCCTGCATGCTCGTCTGCTTTATTTGTGTGACGGGCGCGCCGGCATATTGGAGACCGAGCGCTGGGTCGCAGAATTAAATTTTTT
Source organism: Pyrgus malvae (assembly GCA_911387765.1). NCBI lineage: Eukaryota > Metazoa > Arthropoda > Insecta > Lepidoptera > Hesperiidae > Pyrgus > Pyrgus malvae. The sequence goes on from OU426960.1 coordinate 22,277,997, forward strand.
TTTTGTAGAATAACATTTTGAATCTACGATATCTTCTACAGTAATAGAAAAAGAGAAAAAACTCACGGTCCTTCTCCTTAATATCATCGCAGCACTTGGTCTCTTCCCTGGGCTCTGTGGAGTCCGGGTTGGAGCTGAGCGGCGCCAGCAGCATGTGGCGCAGTTTGTGGAACTGCGCGGCGTAGTACACGCGGCAGGGGAGTCCGTCCTGCGGAAGGTACGGAGAATTGTCTTATAACCAGTGCTGAAAATATGCGCGTATAATGGCTGGAAAACTTTTTGCGTCCCACTGCTGGGCACGAGTCTCTCCCCTTTATTGGGGACGCCTGGAGCTTACTCTACCACGTTGCTCCAATGCGGTGGAGATGCGGAATAGTGGCCAACCCGCTGTCGGATGTTTTCAAACCGCCCATAAGGCCTTCGACAAGGTTTAACGACTGTCATCTATCGACAATAACTGAGACCGACGGCTTAATGTGCCCTCCGAAGGACGGAAACGCGCATGAAATTTTTATTGCCACTAGCGGTCATTCATCTCACACCCGACCACGTCCGTTTCGCTTAGTTGCATAGATCGTTTGCGTTCTACGCTAACCGCCGGGCCATGTGCGCTTCACAACAGTGAATAAAAGAATAATATAATGAAATGCAAAAAGGGCACTAACAGCTGAATGGTTAAGACACCGGACCCATATAGAGACAAAACAAATTTGACCAATCAACGACGATGTAAGCCGCAAAGTTTTAACGCTCACGCATATATTAAGAACTAGCTGTGCCCGCGACGTCGTCCGCGTAGATAAAGACTGTACAAAAGGCTTGATTAGGCTTGGATTATTTGTTCCTCCTCTTTAGTCGTTCACTCTTGACAGAGTGGTCGTGGCTGATGAGGTTGCAATTTCCTTCGTGACCGCTTGCCCTCCACTGTCCCTTGGAATATTGTTACCTTTTATGAAATTACTTATGATACAAAAGTTCATATTATTATGTTGAGTAGATACATTCTTCCCGAGTCCTTACAGTTCTTACTGTACTCCTCTTATAATATCGACTTTTCAGTCGTTATCATCAGTTTCTCTTTACAAATTAAACGTACTATAATAGCCTGTTTTTAAAGTGTTTAGATAGTACTGCTGTGCCTGCGGAAAGTATCATTATAATTAAATAATTTGTGCTGCAAATAATGCATAGATTCATTATCATTATGTAACTTAAATATATTGCAGAAAGGTGGTGAAATGTCTACGCTATGTCAGGCGTGGTTAGTAGTTGGGAGTCAAATTCTTGGTTGCTTACACGTTGGTTGCAATTGTCGTTAACATACTGTCGTTCATACTTAATGGAGGTATTTTGAGCGATTTAAAACTTGCGACAGCAGTTAGGCCACTAACAATGAAGACGTCATCAACCTGAATTGGAGCAGCGTGAGAGGGTCAGGACCTACGCCATTAAGATTCAATTGGTCCTATTAAAAACCCTTCACACAGCATCAGAAATAAATATATCGATTACTAATATTATTCTGGGCGTGACCACCATGCCGTGCTGCTGCCGTGACGCTTTAGCATATTAGTGTAACACCAGTGCCAGTACTGCGTATGTATGTAATAGTTCTTATTAAATTAACCACTGAAAATATCTGCTCATTTCAATATCATTTTTTTTATTAGACCCTCGGCAATTGCTTATTCGTTTATTCGAAATCACTTTTTTTATAAATAAACCGAACAAAGAGGCAGAAAGGCCGCGTGGTTAAGCGATCACTGTCGCCTATGGAAAGGGGCAACCCCAGCGGAGCCACCCGAGCACTGCCAGCTTTCAAGAAAAGCTTTCTTTACAGTTTTCTTGAAGAACCCTATGTCAAAGACCACTGGAAATGCCTCAGCTGGAAGGTTGTCCCATAACTTACACATCCGTTCAAACATCAAAAGGAGCGTGCAAAGCGGCCTGTGGAACTTTAACCTTTGACTGGTGATGTAATCATGATATGGTGACGTAGCTATCATTTTGAAAAGATCACTCAGCATAGTAAAGTCGGTAGAACACTTTGATTTTTTTTACGTTTCACACTGACAGCCCCAGAGTAGGGTAAATATACTGTGTAATGGGTACCATGAGACACACAGAGACAGAAATACAAACACTTAAACCGAGAACAGAAAATTAAACTCATCATTCAAATTTCTGCTTCGCCGGGAATCAAACTCGAGACCCTTCGATTGGCAGTCCGGCATGGTAACCATTGAGCCACGCGACTCCAGGCGCGGTCACAGCCTTCAATTGGGGGGGGGGGGTCGCCAAGAAATTTTGGTGGGGGTCACTAAGAAATTTGGGGGAAGAGGTGTCTGAAATTGGCTTGTTTCGCCTTCCATCTACGCATGAGTGAGGGATTTTGGGGGGGGGGGGGTCATGTCCCCTGTGACCCCCCCCCCCTGGGACCGCGCCTGCGCGAGTCGATAATTATTATTGTCTATTAAATAAGGTCGATAGCAATAATATGTGGATATAACCACCGCCCCGCGCCTCCATAATGCTCTACCACAATGAGTACAATATCAGCGCCACTTCCAAAGCTCTCTAAGTTGTTAATTTTTTATTAGATACCTTATTATAAGTAAATATACTCGTAATTAATTATTTGAAATAATCTCCACCTATCCACTTTGTAATAGCGTTATTGGGTAAAATAATGATTATGTAACACCACCTGTAAATCTACCTGTAAAAAGCAATTAAATATGAATAAATGAATAACAACGACATCTATCGTATAGCGTGTAAACTAAATTGTCGATATACCGAATTTGCAACAGATCACTAAATAGTTCTGGATGTGAACATAGATGTCAGCAGTAGCCTCGTTTTGTTAAGGTTTTGTACATTTTGTATTGAGGATTTCTTTGAATATGTGGTGATATGTATGGTTTTTTTAAATATTTAGAGATGAAATCTAGCATAAGTGATTGAAAACTTGCTATCAGAATATTAAGAGATGTTAGTAGTTATCGAAACTTGTGGTGTGACCGCTCGCATTAACTTTATTATAGCGTGCAGGCGTTCATCCATTTCATCATTCTTGAAATTGACGTAACTTTTTTGTTTGTGAACCGATTTAAATAAAACAAACCCTAAATGTTAATCCAAAAAAATACCAATACTTCAGTGAAAACCGCGTCCTTCTACGTTAAGCCGTTCCTGAGATTAGCGCGCACAAACGAACAGATAAACAGACAAACAGACAATAATTCTAAAAATCATTGTTTTGGGTTCTATTACGCTAATAAATAGCCCTAGTGACAGTTTTTTTCAAATATCTTCAATGTACAGAAACGGACTTGTTACAGATTTATTATATGTATAGAATAGACTAGTGGACCCCGCAGACGTTGTCCTGCCTTAAAAGTATTGAAAGAGGATTAGCTTCTATATCATCTCAAAGAGTTTTTATGTTACTGTCAAATAAAAAATATAAAACAAATACTTAGTGTCAGGTAATTGTAATTCAGACTATGTCAAACTTCTGGATGATGGCGCGAAGAACCAATGTTTGACAGTTACCAATATAGGAAAATAAAATAAGTTTTTTTTCTATTAATTTCGCAATTTTTCCATATTTTCTCACCGCTTTAACCTTCTCTGGACTTCTACTAATATTTCAAGACCAAAATTAGCCACATCGAGTCGTTCTTGAGTTTTAGCGAGACTACCGAACAGCAATTCATTTTCGTACAAATTTTTCAAAAAGTTTGAACAAAAAATTTCGCAATTTTTCCATATTTTCTCACCGCTTTAACCTTCTCTGGACTTCTACTAATATTTCAAGACCAAAATTAGCCACATCGAGTCGTTCTTGAGTTTTAGCGAGACTACCGAACAGCAATTCATTTTCGTACAAATTTTTCAAAAAGTTTGAACAAAACAGGATTTGGCTGTGTATTGAAATTAGTTGTGACATATTAATGCTAAAAGAAACTAAAACGACTAACCTTCAGGAGTACTTCTATGTGGTCATTAGATTTCGCCTTCGACTTTTCTCCGTCAGCTTTGTCCTTGGACACGGTGGGTTCGTCTTCTTGTTCATTTTGTGTGCTGAAATTAAACATAAAACTAAGCGTTTCATTCATAGTTATGCAAGGGAGATATTTTATACTTAAACTAGTGGACCCCGCAGACGTTGTCCTGCCTTAAAACTAATAAAAGAGGATTTGTTTTCTTATTATCTTAAAGAGACTTCATGTTACTATCAAACAAAAATATAAAACAATTAATGACATACGAACTGTCCAGTTATTCTGACTGTGTCAAAGTTTAGAACGACACGGCACGAAATACAAAACGTTTGACAGGCAGGAACAATTTATATGGGAAAACTAAATAAGTAAAAAAGTAATTAAAAAACATTTCCAGTGGCCCAAATTGTGAATCTAAACCATCCTCGAATCCCTTTGAATACACACAAAAAATTCATTAAAATCTGTCCAGCCGTTAAGGAGGAGTTCAGTGACATACACACTCACACAAGAATTATATATATTAAGATTTTGACGATTAAAAGAAAGGAAGTTTGGTAACCTACAGAATTAGTTGGTCCTTTTTTGGGAACTTTTACCGCACAAAAACTAGTGTCCCACCGAAACTGGTTGTTACGGCCGAAACAGAAACACCTCACTAGGGCGAAAGGACGAGGACGAGAGAAGCCAAATTCAAAACCCTGCGCGCAAAATATCTGAATATAAAAAAATGTTTGAGAGAAAATTAAAGAAAATATTATTTTAATCTGTCAGTCTTTATTTTTAATCTTAATATCAACGCTCGTTAATTCGAAACTCGAAGGACTTTTAAAATATTTCAAATTATGGAGTGTTTAATTATTTTTTTTGTGAGAAAAAATATAAGTTCGAATTATTTATAAGGAATCAATTATGAATTATTAACTGCTATTAACAGTAACTGAAACTTAACTAAACAAACCAATTTTTGCGGAAATATGTGTCCAAACTAATCATTACAAAAACAAAGGCTCGTGTACGATGATAAAAGTTTGAACCACTTTCAAAATGTACATATCTCTGCAAATTATATAATCTCTCACTCTCTTTCTCTCTTCAACTTTGAATTTTCAAGCGTATGACGCCTATGAGTTCGAAATAGTTCGAATTAACGCATCGTTTTGTTATGTGGCGATGATATTTTTGTTTGAATTACCAAGTGCATAAAAATGTATTGATTTAGTTCGAAATGTAAAGAGAGAAGGGATCTCGTGATAAATTTGAATTATAGAGGTTCGAATTATCGCTGGTATGAATTAACGAGAGACGACTATAGGTTAAAATTTATTCTACTATGTATTAGTTTCTTATGTATATTGATTATTTTTATGTTTACTACCTATTCTAATGCTATATCACGTTGTAAGTTGTAACCAATTCAAAATAAATTATATGAAAATTCACAACAATCAAAACGTAGTCATGACATGATTAGGCACGTAGACGCGGCAAAATGTCTTAACATGACACACAGACTGTGGGTCTCCCTTCGCAGGGCTCTAGTGGTCATAGATCTTCATTCATCATTGATCGAGGTAATGAAATTTCTCCGCCGCTGGGCGGACATAACGGGCCTAAACTTCGGTCGTCATGTGCCGATCGTTTTCGGCTAGCAATCCTCTTCGGAGGACTCGGCTAACCGTACGAGCTTCCTAGGGAGCGGTTGCCCCTCAGGAGCACGAGCGTGTAGCGGCGCGATCCCATAGAAGTGGGAGTACCGGCCGTTGTAACATAGTCTTGGAGACGTACCGGATGATACTTACGGCTAAAGTCGGCTGCGAATGACATCTGTTTGGATTGGACGCCCGCTAGATGGCGATCATTCAATTGACATACTTTTTTCAAATTCATGAAACGAATTTGTAAGTCTTCCACTCCATTTAGATTGATGGACGTATCGTCCAATATGGGCACTTTAATATAATTGATTTATGCATGTATGTATTTATGTATACAACTATACATATATGGTACCTGCAGCGCTGGGCGCGGAGAGCGCGCAGGTAGGCGACGGAGGCGAGCGTGGCGGCGATCACGGAGCCGATCTCGCCCGCGCGCACCACCACCGGCACCAGCCCGCTCGAGATTATCATTCCGCCCTGACCAAGTACAAATATGCATTTTCTTTATTTATTTCTGTGAAATTTTATTAAAAAAGGGCAATTTAAATAATTAAAAACCCAACAGCGTTTCTGTGTAATTTGGAAATGTAAAAACCCTAAAACAAGAAAGTCGTCATACCCGATTGCACTTATGATACTTTTTCTTGCTAATTGTAATGTCTCTTAAAACTATTTATACTAAACTATAAAACTCTTAAAACTATAGGCATTTCTGTGCCCATTGATTCTGAACGAAAGGTACGCTATTGTACTGAACGCCCGACTCCAAAATAGTTTTAAGAGGCACCTTACAAGATTTAAACCAAACAAACGAGACAAACTAGAAAAAAGCTTGTAATAAAAAAGGGATCCAATTTCGTCCGTTTAATTAAAGCTTCTCTTATGTAAACTTTTCATAAATAAATGAAAGCCTATCTTTTTTTTTTCAATTATGACATCGCAAACTCTGTGCATACTGCCAGCGTCAAGTATAATTTTTGCATCAATTTTTTGCCAGTTTCAATGAAACTGGACGAAGTAATAATAACAAAGTCAGTAAGTAAGTCGTCAGTAACCAGTCAGTCTAGTCAGTCCAACATTTAAGTAAAGCAATGGCTACTTTACTAGAACGTGTCCGATGGAATTTTGGAGGCAAACAGAAAAAACATATTTTAGCACTGTTATTCTATTTCACAAACACTCGTGCACTGAAATTAACCTATATCAAACAAAATGCCATCAACTTTGTCCGATATAACTCAAAAATACACAAAGAAAATGAAAATAAAACAAGAGCACAATATGTCTTTTTCGACTTCCCGCCAAAACTCCCAAGCCTATCTTTACATTCATTTCACAATTTTCAACGATTAAGACAAATAAGGAGGAAAATGATCAATCAGGATGCCCTCCAACCAGGTGGACTGACGACCTGAAGAAGATAGCGGGAAACCGCTGGATACAGAGGGGGCAGGACCGGACGGTGTGGCGAACGTGTGGCGAACATTGGGGGGGCCTATGTTTAGCAGTGGACTTTAAAAGGCTGATAGATAGATAAATAGAAAACAAATAAAGTAATACCTGATTTTGCTGCTGGTTGTTGGACAGTAGTTGCGACAGTATCTGCTTCACAGTCTTCTTGTCCCCCTTCTCCTCGTCTTCCTCTGCACCTTTCCAAATATTCTATTGTTAACTACAGTTTTGAATGAGTTGAATGAAAGTTCATTCATTATTCATTCATGGTATCGCAAACTCTGTGCATATTGCCAGTGTCAAGTATAATTTTTGCATCACTTAGTAGTCAGAAAAAATTCGTAAGTCGTCAGCAAGTCTAGTCAGTCAAATGTTCAATTAGTAAAGCGATGGCTACTTTACCAGAACGTGTCCGATGGAGCATTGGAGGCAAGCCGAAAAAACATGTTTTCGTACTGTTACTTTATTTGACAATACTCGTGAACTGTCCTTAACATACATCGAACAAAATGCCGTTAGTAAAACTGTCACGTCTACTTGTTGGATTGCACAGAATAGACTAAAGTGGAGACCTATTGTCGGAAGCCAAGTCTTATTTTGGGTCCTCTCTCCATAACGCTAACTAATTTTACTGAATGTAAGATCTTGAATAAAATCCTTGGCAATGACAAGTACAGGTGGAAGTACCAAGAAGAGAAGAATCTGCGCGACTTCAGGCGGATGACTACCAGGAGATGGCGTAGGATAGAAGGTCCTTTTTGTGGGACGCTGACTTATTTTGCCGCTATCCCACCCAAATTACAAGCTTATAGTTAAAATAAGATAAGAAAACTTACCAGTCTCTCTGTCTAATTCTCTTGACGAATTATCTGAAACAAAACAATTTATTGGTTAAATTATGCAATTAAACAGGAGATTTTACTAAACGATTTCAGAAGCAATAGTTACCTGTAATTTCATTGTTACCAGTTTCTCCGGTAATATCTTCTGAATCTGGTTTGTCGTCTGCTGAAATTAAAGAAAAACTTTTGAATTCGGTATACATATAGTTTTTATAAATTTTAATTTTAATAGTATTTGATAGATAATACAATCAACTATAGCCTGTTTTTTTTAAGAAATGAGTACCGAATATTGTAAGTGCGTTGCTATTGGTCCACGTAATCAACATAAAGTCTGTTTCACACAAACGCTGTAGTTACATGCACGTTGAGTTGAGTCATGGCGGACATGTCTTCTGTAGTTATGCGTACCAAGCGACCTTTGCAATCTACAGAAAAACAAATGATGTACAATTTCTTTAAATCCTTTCAATAATCTGATTATAAAATTGATGAAGTTCGAACTCTTTTGCTATAATGAGCTGCTAAAGTGGATAAACAAAAGTGGTAGTCATGTGTCAATCACGTGATAACCAAGATCGAAACCAAAATGTATGAAGTCGACAATCATGAAGAAAATATGTGTAAGCAGTTTATTATTGACATATCTGCAGAAAGTTCATCGCAAGGAAGTGATGACGATAGTTTTTAAGATTGCAAGATTTTTATTATAATTTATTTGATTCTAGTGCATAATAATATGTTATATACGTAATATATGTTATATATTACAATAATGTTTTATTGTTATTTATTTATGAATATAACATGTAGCGTGAACAGATTTTTTTAAATTTTGAACAAAATTGAATAGGTAAGTAAATTTTAGGAGTATTCAATATGAACGGTCCTTAACAATTTCAAAACAAGAACAAAGGCGTGGCCCGCCCCTAATAATGACCCATCTCACTCTGTCAATATCGGAAATGTGCACCCGGGCGGAGCTGGGCCGGACCACTTGTTATTATGTATATTTTTTTATCAAATTTGATTATTTTTGGATTTTTAACCAATCAATTTGCGATGCGCATTTTTGTTTTAAAGTAATGTTTGATAAATACACAGTAAAAGTATATGATTAAGGCAAAAAACAACGGAAAAACGTAAAAAAGGGACAAACAAACAAAAAACAAAACCATTCGCACTTCTAAAATTTGTACAGATTTTTCGAATTCACAATGTCCACCAACCATGAACATGACGTGTGGTGTACGTATTATCTTTTAGGATGAGCCTGAGAATAAATACGTATAGAATGAGTGTCTTCATACAAACGAGCTGTCAAAATTGAAGCATTAAATAGATTCCTACAGATGTCATATCTGACAAACATTATTTTGACCAAATTAACTACAAAATACTACAAAATATTGAAAACACTGAAACGTTATTTTATTAGACTTTTTATGTTACTAAAAAGTGTTGTGATAAAATTTAACCTTAAGTCTTACGGAGCGGCCCTGCGTTTGGTGCCATTAATGGCACCAATCAACATGCTTCAATTTGGGCGCGCGAACTTGGATTCTATAATGTAATTGTAATTATTCTAAGGGATGAGCACACTTCGTAGCATATTTAGAATAAAAAGGCTATCGGCGCCTCACCCGCGGCGGCATCGGGGTGTTTGGTGCGCGGCGGCGCGGCCCAGCGCTCCTGCGCGTCGCGCAGCATCTTCTCGCCCATCACGATGTTGTCCCCCACGCCCCACAGGCTGTGCACCACCGCTGCGCACACAGTCAATACCTTTACACGTATGTACTTTATTTTCAACTAGCCTTCCGCCCGCGGCTTCGCCCGCGTGGACCCGTTTTATAGGTTCCCGTAGGATAAAAACCATCCTATGTCCTTTCCCAACGTCCACTCTATCTGTGTTCCAAATTTCATTAAAATTGGTTCAGTAGTTTAAGCGAGAAAGCGTAACAGGCAGACAGATAGAGAGAGTTACTTTTGAATTTATAATATTAGTAGGGATTATGGCTTCGCAAACTTTGTGCATATTGCCAGCGTCAAGTATAATCTTTTAAAACTGGACGAGTAATAATGGGTAAAGCCAGCAATTCATCAGTAATTAAACAGTCAAGTCAATCAGACATTCAAGTAAAACGATGGCTTCTTTACCAGAACGTAACCAATGGAATTTAGGAGGCAAGCTGAAAAACCAAATTTTCGCACTGTTATTCTATTTCACAACACTCGTGCACTGTAATTAACCTATATCGAAGAAAATGCCATCAAATTTATCCGATATAACTCAAAATTACACCAAGACTTAGAATAATATCGTTAAGAACGTCAGTCTTCATACTAGCGCGCTGTCTAAATTGAAGTAATAAATAGATTCCTACGGCTGTCACATCTGACAAACAAAATATTTTTATTTTGACCAAATTAACTATAAAATAATACAAAATATTGAAAACACTGTGAAACGTTATTTTATTTGATTTCTTTTGTTTTTAAAAAGTGTTGTGGTAAATTTTAACCTTAAGTCTTACGGAGCGGCCCGGCGGCCAACATGCTTCAAATTGGGCGCGCGAACTTGGTTTCTATAATGTAAATGTAATTATTCTAAGCACCAAGAAAATTAAAATAAAACAGGAACACAATATGTTTTTGTCGACTTCCCGCCAAAAACTACAGAATTAGACATAATGTATGATAGCAGTGCGTGTACCCGGCACGCTGGCGCGCTCGCCGAGGTGCGCCGCCGTGAGCGCCAGGTGTATGAGCTCGGCGTGCTGCTTGAAGCCCGCGTACTCCGCCTCCGCCTCGCCCTCCGCCACGCTGCTGAAGATCTCGTGCCCTGCGCACAATCATAACTCACTGTCCTTTATTTTCAAAATATAACGCTAGAAAGAAAACATTTATTATGTATATATTGTACATATTCTCTTCTTTTGTTGTGATTAAAATATCTTTGTGTAGTAAATAAATAAAAAAAACTATTTATATTAGGAATACAAAATATTCCCTTAATGAATGTCATTTCTTCCCAATCATCGTCTTTAGGTGTCCGTTTGGGCTAGATGTTGAGCCGAGAGAAAAAAGGCGACGAAAAAAAATGCACTCAAATTAAAACTAGACATTTATACATATACAGTCAAAACTTCTTACAACGACATCATTTATAATGACATAATGGTTATAATGACCAAAATTTAGTGCCGATTTCGATACTACTTATAGAATTAACATCAGTTATTAAAACAAACCGGCTATTGAGACTTATTATAGTGATCCCTTCGATGTTGTTATTACAGATTTCTGCTGTACTGATATTTGAGATAACAAAATGGCTATCGATATATCGATCGATCGATAATCGGCACACGTGACAGCTGATTGTACGTGCTTTTAAAATAATAAACGTTTCACACTCATTATCGCAATATTATTTCACGCCCCATAGTATGGTAGATATACCCTGTGGGTACCATAGACACATTAGAAATACAAGCATGAGCAGTCCGGCATGATCACCATTGTGCCACACGGTTCGTCTACGGTTTTACATTTTTGTATTTCTATCCACATATATCAATAAATACATCAAACTTAATCCTACATAAGCCAGCATCTCTTCTAAAGTTGCAAATCGTTGTGCTACTTCGGAAGCTGATGGCCCTCATTGTGGGGGCGGCGCGTCTATACGGTATGTATGTTCGCGCTACTCGCTCTAGGAGTACGCGTGGTGGGATCGTAATAGCCACCAGCGAGGCCAAAAGGGGAGTGGCGGGTGTATATCGGGTGTGAGATGTTAAACCCGACGCCGGTAACCCAACCTGCGAGGCGCCACGTCGGTGTCGGGGAGTTGCGTCAGTCGTCTGTCACGGGGAAGAGGAGGGGGGTGAGGGGGTGACGTTCTTTGAATAAAACCACTTATGTTCCTGATAAGGAACCCAGCCAGCCCTAACCGAACCCTAATTTATGCCAAGGCCTCTTCGTATGGTCTTGAAGTCTTCTTCCAGACTTCAGTCTTCAAATATTCCAAAATTCTTCAATCTTCTTTAATCTTCTTGTTATTAGTCTTCTTGAGTCTTCAGAGTCTTCAGAGTCTTGTTTTCTTCTTACTTTTGAGCTCGCCGAGGAATGCTTTGCCTTGGCCCCAATTTGCTTAAGTACTCCCCAAGCAATACGAGAAAGACAGCCGCGTGCAATAGCCCGATCGCGGCCTTATTTCGATACAATTTTTGCTTCGGTGAAGGCTGTTTTTCGGGTTCTTTTTATTGATCTTATTCACTTATACATATGTATCATACATAGTTTTGTTCCTCGTAAACTATCCTATTAGACTATATAAGTTCCATTTTCATAGGTAAAATACATAAAGAGTTATTTAAGAAAATATACACAAAGTCCAACAAATTTCGCCAATTGCTAACCTTATGACCTAAATAACTAAGCTAATTCACAAAATATATTCATAAAAACTATGTATCCATGTAGACAAACTTATTTCCTATCGTATTAATCCTAAAAACATCCAAAAACATATAAAAATACGATCTTATTAACAAAAAACTACCTAAGTACAGAAAAAACTTCAACCTTAAATATCTACGTAACCTATACAGATTTCTTTATAAAAATTATGTTATCCTACATAACTAATCATCCTTAACCATATTATAAAGAAAAATCATGAAAATCTAGATATCTAATTTTCCATACTAATTTCGTAAATTTTCCGCATTCCAATCTCGATTCTACTCGTCACACCGCCCTGTGTGAGCGAAGCAGGAACACTCGTTGCATCTCGTTTTAGACGCCGCGCGTGAGACGGGGATAGACGTTGCCGTCTCTGTCTTCTTCTGTGTAAGTGAAACGGGAATAGATGATGCCGTTTCGTTCAGCGGCCCTTGCAACTTTTAATATGGAATGTTCATACGTTATTCTCAATTCTCACATATGTTTTTCTTGGTCGCCGACATCCTCCCCCTCGTGCGTAGCACCAACTCCTGGCCCGGCGACCCGATGCTCGTTGTCCGACGCGATGACTGCCTCCCCGCAGTCTGGCTCGCTGGTTGCTCGCCCCTCGTCGCGTTGTGCCGGCACCAACAGGATCACCTTGGAGCTGGGACGTTTCAGGACGCCCCCCGTCGTGCGCACCTCCAGAATTCTGGTGCGGCCGTCGGGTCCTGGATAGGTTCGGACCACCTCACCCCTTGGCCATGTTCCTCTTGGCAGCGTAGAATCTACGATGAGGACCGTGTCCCCACACTGCAGGTCCCTCGTGGTAGCTCGTGCGTCGACTCTTCTAGGGATCAGAGTCGGTAGGTACTCTTTCACCCATCTGCTCCAGAAGTGGTCGGCGAGTCGCTGCGCTGTCCTCCATGTTCGTCGGCCGGTGAGGTCTTCGTCGGTGAATGCCCCCAATCTCGTTCCGCAGGATCTCCCAATTAAGAAGTGATTGGGGGTGAGGGCCCCTTCTTCGTTGTCTTCGTCGACGTCAATCAGTGGTCTTGAATTCACCAGGTGCTCCGCCTCCAATAGCAGAGTGTGCAGGACCTCTTCTTTGGGATGCCTTTCCTTGAGGGTAACTGCCAGGGCCGTCTTGATGGATCGGACCAGGCGTTCCCATGCACCCCCCATGTTCGGTGCCCCGGGTGGTATAAATTTCCACCTGATGCTCATCTTCTCCGTCGCGGTGATGATGTCTTCCTGGTTGAGGCTGGCGAGGGCTTCTTGCAGTTCCTTGTTTGCCCCCACGAAGTTGGTGCCATTGTCGCTGAAGATCGTCTTCGGCATCCCCCTTCTCGCCGCCATCCTTCGTAGCGCCAGGATCATGGAGTCCGTCGATAAGGATGCGGCTAGCTCGACGTGGACTGCCCTGGTGGTGAGGCATGTGAATAAGGCGCCCCACCTCTTCTCATGGCGTCGATCCACTGTGATGGTCATGGGGCCGAAGTAGTCCACAGCAGTGCAGGTGAACGGTGGTTCTCCATGTCGCAGTCTCTCCAGCGGGAGATTCCCAAACGGCTGGAGCTGTGGCGTGCCGCGGTGCACCTTGCACCACTGGCACTGATGAACCGTCGTCTTCACCGCAGGCCGCAGTCCCAGGATCCAGAAGCGCTGTCGTAACTCGTTGATCACCGTCGCGTGGTTCCCGTGGTTGAACTTCTCGTGATAGTGCGCGATGAGCAGCCTGGTGATGTGATGCTTACTGTCTAGCACCACTGGTCTCTTCTCAATTTGTGTGTGTAGCGCTGCATCGATTCTTCCTTGGAGCCGCAGTAATCCATCTTCAATGGCGACGTCCAACTTCTTAAGCCGGCTATTCCTCTCAAATGGCTTCTTTTTCGTGATGCAGCGCACTTCTTCCTGGAAGCTCTCTTCTTGGCTTCTTCGTAATAAAATCTTCTCGGCTTCTTCGATGTGATCGGGATTGAGGGGAAGGAACCTTCTTTCTTGGGTCTTCTTGTTCACGGGCTTGGTCGTCTTCCTGACCTTCTTCTTGTTTCGCCTCCATGTGGGATCTCGACGCTCGGACTTACGGGACACGTTTACTGCATGCTTCTTCTTCCGGAACAGGTCGATAAATTGCAGTACCCTCGCGGTCGCCCTTACCAGTCGCGTCCAGCTTGAGAACTTGACAGGGTTCGGAGTCGGATACCTGTCGACGGGCAAAGTCGCCCCCACGGTCGACTTTTCCTTCTCTTCTCCCGTGGGCTCCGCCTTGAAGGTCCGCGGCTTCGGCCAATCCTCTTCATCTTGCGCCAGGAATGCAGGTCCGTTGAACCATCGGTGTCCGCTGTTGAAATCCTTCGGTATACCTCTCGTTGCGTCGTCAGCCGGGTTGTGTGCTGTAGGTACCCAGCGCCATTCTTGAGGCTTCGTCGTGTCTTCGATCTCCGCCAGTCGGTGTGCTACGAAGGTCTTGAATGTCCTTGGGTCGGTCTTGATCCAGGAGAGCACGGTGCTGGAGTCGCTCCAATAAGTTTTCTTCACAATCTCGACGTCCAGTTCTTCTTGCACTGATCGCGCCATCCTGGCACCCAGTAGCGCCGCTTGTAGCTCCAACCTCGGGATGGACACTGGCTTCAGCGGGGTCACCCTTGCCTTGCCCGCCAGTAGTGTCACTCGGTAGCCATCTTCTTCGTCGCGCTGCCTCAGATACACGGCGCATGCGTAGGCCTCTTCGCTCGCGTCGACGAAGACGTGGAGCTCCCCCTCGGTGTTGGACTGCGCTACACACCTTGGCACCCGGAGATCCCTCAGCAACTGCAGGTCTTCTAGGTACTCCTCCCAGGTCCTGTTGTCTTCATCGGTGATGCTGTCGTCCCATCCGACCCCGCTCCTCCATATGCTCTGGATCAGCTTCTTCCCCTGGATGAGCACCGGCGATGCAAGCCCCAGTGGATCGAATGTCGACATCACGGCGCTTGTGACCTCTCTCTTGGTTGGAGTCCTCTTCCCTTCGGCTACCTCTTCCTGCAGGTTGCGAAGACTCGTTCTGAATCCTATTTCGTCGCCCCCTGTGAACCACCTCAGTCCCAATGTCTTTTCTTCTTTGGTCCCCAGTTCGACTTCCATGTTGTTCCCCTCCGGAGTGAGCTTCTTTAACACTTCCTCATTGTTTGATGCCCAACCCCTTAACTGGAACCCAGCCTTCTTGTGTATGAGGTCCACCTGGCTTGCTATCTTGATTGCGTCTTCTGGAGTCCCGAAGCTGTGAAGGTAGTCGTCCATATAGTGATTGCGCTCAATTGCCCTTGCCGCTTCCGGGTACTCTTCCTTGTGTTCCGACGCGTTCTTGTTCTTGACGAAGATAGCAGCGCTCGGAGAGCAGGCGGCGCCGAATATAACTGATGTCATCCTATACTCCCTCGGCGTCCCGCTGCGTTGACCTCCCCTCCATAAGAATCGAAGGCTGTCCCGATCTTCTTCTCGTATCTTCACCTGAAGAAACATTTCCTTGATGTCAGCTACCACGGCGATTGGCCTCTGACGGAACCGCAGTAAAACTCCAAACAGTGACTGCAACAGATCTGGTCCCGGCAACAGTTCATCATTGAGGCTCTTCCCCTGGTACTTCGCGGCAGCGTCGAACACCAGTCGTATCTTCTTCTTGGTAGGGTGCGTGACGGCGAAGTGAGGCAGGTACCATTTCTTCTCGGATGTGGACTCGTGCTTGACCTCTTCTGCGTAGCCACTGTTGAGAAGATTCCTGATCTGATCTTCATATTCCTGCTTCAGTGCCGTGTCCCTGTCCAACTTCTTCTCGATGTTCTTCAGGCGATTTTCTGCTTGCTTGTAATTATCCGGCATCTTCGTATCCTTATTCTTCCATAATAAGCCGGTTTCGTAGCGCCCATTGTCCAATTTCCTCGTAGTTTCTTCCAGAATTGCCAGAGCCCGTTCTTCTATATCTGTGGTCGGTCGGCGTGGATGGATTCCCAACGATTCTACGGCGAAATGTTCCTTGATGACCTTTTCCAATTCCTCTTCCTTAGAAGTAACGTGCGCGCAGGTTACGAAGTTCACAGGCCTCGACGCTCCTCCATCGGACCCATGTAGCACCCACCCTAGGTAAGTCAGTGATGCTACGGGTTGACCTCTTTTCCCTTTGCGTGTTGCTCTGGACACGATGAGCTCCCAGTTGTCTTGACCGATGAGTAGCTTCGGTGATTCCTCTTCATAATACAACTGGTTCACCATCGGCTTGAGATGAGCGCATTCTTCAATTCTTCCCTTTTCAATCATCTGGGGTGTCAGGTTGATGTCGTCGATCGTGCGTACCCCAGAGATGTTCCTCTTCCTGGTCTGGTGCAACCCCTTGATCTTCATGTTGATCTTCATAGAATCTCCCTTGGTGATGGTCCTGCCTCCCACAGTTTCTAGGGTGAGCGCCTCCACGGGTCCTTTGAGGCCTAGTTGTCTCGCGACCGATGAGTCCAGAAGCGTGACGGTCGACCCCTCGTCCAGTAGTGCTAGGATCCTGGCAGCCCCCCTTGGTCCATACAACTCGACTGGAACCATCTTCAAGTAGGCCCTTGCTGTCCTCGTAGTGTTCACCGGGAGCCTGACGTTGTTGGCGATCTCCCTGTCCGCAGTTTCTTTCTTCGCTTCGGGCTTCGGGCAATCCCCCTAGTCTTCATGAAGCACGAAGTGATGCCACCTCTTGCACACCTTGCATGGAGGACGTCGGCAGGTTTCCTTTCGGTGCCGCCCCTGGAGACACTTGAAGCACATCTTTGATTTCTTCGCGACCTCCCATCTCTCCTTGATTGGCAATCGTAGAAACTTGCGGCACTCGTAGAGGTGATGTTCATATTGGCAGTGTGGACAGCAGGTCTTCCTTTCTTCCTCCAATTGTTCGGATGCGGTATGTGTAAGTTGACGCCGGGGAGGCTGCCTTGGATGCATAGCCTCTGGCGTCGCGTAGGGTCCACATTCATCCGCTGCTTCATTGAGGAACTTCGTTAGTAGCACCAGATCAGGTTCTTCGTTTTTCTTCTTGGCGGCGAATCTGTACCACCTATGCTGCAGCGTTGGAGGCATCTTCTCTACGATGTTGGCTACCATTTCCGGCGCGTGCAGATATTCTGGTCTTCTTAGCCCCCTTATTGTCGCGACGGTGTTGTTCACCTGACTGGCAAACACGCAGATGTCACGCGGCTTATCCGGGATCCGGGGTAGGTTCTTCACCTTTTCCAATTCCATCCGGATCAGGGCTTCGGGTCTTCCAAACCTTCGACGGAGGGTTTCCATAACTTCTTCAGGTGGGCTTTCTGAATACAGGAGGCTCTTCACTGCTTCCCGCGCTGTGCCCTTGAGTGACCGCCGCAGCCGCGCCATGTTCTGAATTCCCGTAAAAAGTGGTGCGGTGTCTTCGTATACCGTCCTGAAGGCAATCCATTCTTCATTTCTTCCGTCGAAGTCGGGCAGGTCGTGTATGTAACTCGGTTGCGGTAAATTCCTCGGTGCAATCGAGATGGCCTTCATGATTGCCTCGGCGAGCTCCTTGGTCCCGGGTTCGGTGCGGTGTTCCGGAACTGCAGTGGTGACAGGTGGCTGACTGGTTCGCCCCTCCCCGGACGCCCCCAATCGGTGCCCCTCCCCGGACACCTGCCTCTGATGCTCCTCCTCGGGCATCCCCTCCACCGATGCATGATGTACCCATGAACGGATGTTCGTGTTCCATTCTTCGGGATCTTCAACTTCGGATCCGGAATCTTCATTCTCCGCTCGAAGCAGTTCGTACTGTGCTCTGGTGTATTCCGCAGCAGCCTTGGACTCTTCCATTCGCCTCCGCGCCATTTCCACCTTCAGTTCCCATTCCCGTTGCTTGGTGGACTTCGTGGAGTGAGTCTTCCGTGGTGCCGCAGGAACCCTTGGTGGTGCTGCTTCTTGAACCGTGGCTTCGCTCCTGGTGACTCTTGATGTTGGCGGGCTCTCCGTCGTGGTCCCATATGTGACCGAAGTGTCCAGTGTCCCCGGTGCTTCATCCGATGACTGGGGCGCAGTTGGTCGCTCCGGTGGAGAGACGCCTCGTTGACTTCGTGTGACAGGCATGATGGCGGCAGTAACCCGATGATGACGATGGCACGATGATCCGGCTCGAAGGACCAGCTGTGGGGGCGGCGCGTCTATACGGTATGTATGTTCGCGCTACTCGCCCTAGGAGTACGCGTGGTGGGATCGTAATAGCCACCAGCGAGGCCAAAAGGGGAGTGGCGGGTGTATATCGGGTGTGAGATGTTAAACCCGACGCCGGTAACCCAACCTGCGAGGCGCCACGTCGGTGTCGGGGAGTTGCGTCAGTCGTCTGTCACGGGGAAGAGGAGGGGGGTGAGGGGGTGACGTTCTTTGAATAAAACCACTTATGTTCCTGATAAGGAACCCAGCCAGCCCTAACCGAACCCTAATTTCCCTATGCCAAGGCCTCTTCGTATGGTCTTGAAGTCTTCTTCCAGACTTCAGTCTTCAAATATTCCAAAATTCTTCAATCTTCTTTAATCTTCTTGTTATTAGTCTTCTTGAGTCTTCAGAGTCTTCAGAGTCTTGTTTTCTTCTTACTTTTGAGCTCGCCGAGGAATGCTTTGCCTTGGCCCCAATTTGCTTAAGTACTCCCCAAGCAATACGAGAAAGACAGCCGCGTGCAATAGCCCGATCGCGGCCTTATTTCGATACAATTTTTGCTTCGGTGAAGGCTGTTTTTCGGGTTCTTTTTATTGATCTTATTCACTTATACATATGTATCATACATAGTTTTGTTCCTCGTAAACTATCCTATTAGACTATATAAGTTCCATTTTCATAGGTAAAATACATAAAGAGTTATTTAAGAAAATATACACAAAGTCCAACAAATTTCGCCAATTGCTAACCTTATGACCTAAATAACTAAGCTAATTCACAAAATATATTCATAAAAACTATGTATCCATGTAGACAAACTTATTTCCTATCGTATTAATCCTAAAAACATCCAAAAACATATAAAAATACGATCTTATTAACAAAAAACTACCTAAGTACAGAAAAAACTTCAACCTTAAATATCTACGTAACCTATACAGATTTCTTTATAAAAATTATGTTATCCTACATAACTAATCATCCTTAACCATATTATAAAGAAAAATCATGAAAATCTAGATATCTAATTTTCCATACTAATTTCGTAAATTTTCCGCATTCCAATCTCGATTCTACTCGTCACACCGCCCTGTGTGAGCGAAGCAGGAACACTCGTTGCATCTCGTTTTAGACGCCGCGCGTGAGACGGGGATAGACGTTGCCGTCTCTGTCTTCTTCTGTGTAAGTGAAACGGGAATAGATGATGCCGTTTCGTTCAGCGGCCCTTGCAACTTTTAATATGGAATGTTCATACGTTATTCTCAATTCTCACATATGTTTTTCTTGGTCGCCGACACTCATGGTTAAAAGTTTAGTTGCATTAAATTCGCTTTAGCGCCAGTTTCGCGTTAGGTCAGATTCGCTTAATGACACAAGTACATTATAAACACCAATAGCGCCTCTTTCGCTCAAAGCCATCATTCAAAAAGGGCGTTTTTGCTCATTACATGGAGCTGTGCTCATAACTGTGGAAGATATACCTATATATTGTAAGACAGATAATATAATTGACATGTATTATGTAAATATTTATATCTTCATATTTATCGCATAATAATATATGTTTTTATTTATCATATTTCACTTCTCTTATATTTATTTTGATCCTTCTCTTATGCACTTCTTGAAGGTTAACTGCTAGAAAATGCCAATAGGCATTAAGCTCGCTTTTTGTTTAAATTGTAAATTAGTTCAACTTGGTGGCTGATCTCCATCATGAGGAACCTTCAGAGTCCGATGAAACAGTAAGGGCCTCTTTCACCACCTTCAAGTAAAGTGACAAGTACGCTAATTGTCGGTTAAAGTAACTCGTAACTTCAATTTCAATTTCACGATGGCTGAGTAGTAGTAATAATCTTACTTACATAAACTGACCCGTACTCATAGCTTTTACTTGCCAATTAACTTTACTTGGGACGTAACTTATCAATACTTTACTTGGAGATGGTGAACGAGATTCTAAGAGATATAGAAATGGCGCCTTAGGAAAATATCCTGAGTTTGATGACCATTTTGTGTTGGCGTATAAAATTCGCGGGCACAGCTAGTATTATTCAGTTGTTTACCTTTTAACATAAGTTCATTTAGCTGCGCTATGAGCGTCTCCCGCATCTGCTTCGTATCGTACTTGATCGAGATCACGTCCGGCGGTAGCTGGATGTCGTATGTCGATATCTTGTTATACCTGAAAGTGAGGTGTTAAATGTCAGATTTTTTGCTTCGATATTAATAAAGTGGTGTAAAGTGTCATAATAATAAATAATTAATTAGGCCTAAATAAAACCCTTTTTGTCCCGCTGGGCACGAAGACATATTTGGGGGAGCTTACCATGCCGCTCCATTGATGGAGAGATAACTTGAGCGTATACAATGGACCAACCATTGTATACGCTCAAGTTATTGAGTGTCAAGATTATAAAATTTGAGTTTTATTTGAAACGTTAAGAAATTTCGGATGTTGCATTTATTTAGTTCATATTTAGTGCATAGGATGTACCGCGCGAGCCAGAGGGTGAGAAGGGAGAGGGAGAGAGAGGGCACCTGAAGCACGCCGTAGTGAGGCGGCTGACGAACGCGTGCGAGTGCTCGTTGAGCGGGTGCGGGCACTGCGCACGCGCGTACCGCGGCGCCGCCACGCGCGTCAGGAAGTACTGCGCGAGCGAGAGGGAGAGCGCGCGCCGAGAGAGACGGCTGCCACGCGACACGGCGCCGCAGCGCTCGCAGCGGGACCAGAACATCACCTGGAATGTACTCCATTTCTCCAAAATTGTCTACTTGTATACAAATATTTACTATTCACAGAATACTTTAATATAGATTCTACATGCAGCGAGTATGGCCCAACGGCTAGCGTAAACCGCAATCGATCTACGCAGCTAAACCAAACGGGCACGATCGGGTGTAAGATGGATGACCGCTGATGGCAAAAAAATTTTCATGCACGTTTTGGTGCTTCGGAGAGAACGTTAAGCCGTCGGTCCCGCCAATGTCAATATTAAACTAAAAATTAAATAAAATTATGTTAAAATAACAAATTAAACAATTAATAATAAAATAATAATAATAATCCGCGCATGTTTGCAGAACATAAAACGCGACCTACGTGATCTCGCTTAGTGGGCAAGTTTAAGAGTAAATTTTGTCATCCACGGCATTGAGCATGCGTAGCGCTCGCGTCAGCGGCGTGTTAGGCCGGCCACACACGCTTTTAGATTATACAGATCTGCGTGGATCGTCAGTTTTCCGCAGAAGTTCACACATGTCATCCACGACGGAAAATGATGATGACGCATTTGCGTTGTTGGACCCAATTATGTGCTTAAAGAAAAAAAAAGTCGAAAAGTATACATGTGGTTGCATAAAGCGCGCTTTGGGTGATACGCACGTCCGAACACTATTCGGCGAACACAAGCGGGGTCCGAGACGAACGAGCGATCACGACCGCCATCCACAACTAACGAAAACTATGCAAACGCAATCGAGAACGATTTATCTAATAAAATTTGGTACTGCCGCCTACGAACGATTAATTGCAACGATTTACCATCGACGAGCAACGATTTCGCGTCGCGTATGGGGTGGGCATTACGCAGCAGGCTGGTGCGTGCGTCGGTGGCGGCGCGCTTGCGACAGCGCCACTGGGGCGGCCGGCGGCGCCGCTCGACGTACTTGTCGGCCACACCGGGACAACTCAGTACTGTTTGTTACACGACTTTGAGTACCTATATCTCGAAAACAAAGCGTCGTACAGCAAAACCCCAAAAACGCATAAACAAATATTAGGTCTACTATCGAACAGTGAAGAACTTTATAAAACTACTGAAAATACTTTCAGGGAGCAACCAACTGATAACTATGATACATTAGAAAACAACCTTTTACATGTAATAGCCAACAGTAAAAAGATAAAAACCAAGATATTAAATCCTCCTTCCAAAGAATGGATAGACAAGAGTATAATAGCTTCAATCAATGAAAGAAATGATTTGTGGTATAAACTGAAACGCTCACCAGACGACGAACAACTGAGAAGAGATTTTAATAAGAAAAGGACTGCTGTCTTCTTGAACATACAAACATCTAAAAATCAATACTATTATAAAAACTTTTACAATTGTCAGAAAGATCCTTTAAAAATGTGGCAACTTATCAACAGATTGTCAAACAATAAAATCGAAAATAATAAACATAAACCGGTAAGCCTTTTTACGTCTCAGGGACTCATAACTAACACTAAAGACATCTGTGACTATTTTAACGTATATTTTTCTACAATAGGTACTGAACTCGCAAATAAAATCCCTCAAAAATTTCATCAAAATGCAATACGCAAAATTAACAACAGTAACAGTAAAAATCAACTTAGTAACTTTGATCCAACCACTCCACAGGAAATTTTAAAAATTATAAGTGGCTTAGATTCAAATACCAGCTCTGGGTTAGATGGCATCACCACTAAAATAATAAAATCTGTTAAGGATATAATTGTAGAAAGTTTATGCAACTGTATTAATAAATGCTTAAAAGAAGGATATTTCCCAGATTCTTTAAAATTAGCGAAAGTTAGTCCAATATACAAATCAGGAAATAAATCAGATCGTAGCAACTACAGACCTATTTCGGTTCTACCTGTAATTTCTAAAATTTTTGAGAAAGTAATACACAGTCGCCTATTAAACTTCTTGACTACAAACAATATCTTATTTGAAAAACAATACGGCTTCCGTCCTAAATCAAATACAGTTGCCGCTACTATTGATTTAGTTACTAACTTACGACTCAATATTGACAGTAAAAAAATAGGTCTAGGGTTATTTATCGATCTAAAAAAGGCGTTCGAAACAGTCTGTCATGACATATTATTAGCGAAACTAAAATCCATTGGAATAACAGAAAAAGCATACGATATTTTAAAATCATACCTTTCAAATCGGTACCAAGTCGTAAAAATTGAAAACAATCAAAGTGAACCCAGATTAATCACCTGCGGTGTGCCACAAGGCTCAATTCTGGGCCCTACCTTATTTTTGATTTATGTAAACAACATACAAGAAATAGGACTTCGGGGAGAAATAACTTTGTATGCTGACGATACCACCTTATTTTATTTTGGTCACTCAATCGAATCTGTTATAAACGAGGCACAAACTGATTTGCATATTCTACATACATGGCTACAATCAAATCTACTAACATTAAATACGTCGAAAACAAATTATATTATCTTCTCTGCAAAAAATAAAAAAATTGGTAGCTATAATCCCCTTAAAATTAATGGCGAAATAATAAATAAAGTGAGGGAAGAAAAATTTCTAGGTGTAGTATTAGATAATCACCTCACCTGGAAACCTCATTTAGAGAAAGTCCGTAAGAAGTTAATTTCTTTAACAGGTGCCATACGGGGCATCGCTAGATGTCTACCGAGACATGTTAAATACATTATATATAATTCTTTAGTTAAATCTCATTTAGATTATTTAATAGAAATCTGGGGAACATC
Source organism: Pyrgus malvae (assembly GCA_911387765.1). Classification (NCBI taxonomy): domain Eukaryota; kingdom Metazoa; phylum Arthropoda; class Insecta; order Lepidoptera; family Hesperiidae; genus Pyrgus; species Pyrgus malvae. The sequence continues at coordinate 22,302,082 of OU426960.1, forward strand.
TGCTAAAACAAATCTGCAAAAATTACAAAGGACACAAAACAAATTAATTAAATCTTTGTTTCGATACAATTACCTAACTCCTACACATAAAATATATAAAGAAACAGGTCTTATGAATGTTTCTCAAACATATAAATTTAATATTTGTATACTTGTAAGGAAAATTCTAATGAAGGATATTCATACACAAATATCATTTACCAAAAAGAAAGATCATCAGGTACGTAAAACAAGACACGCTAACGATATATGCTTACCACTTTCCAGAACAAGCTATGGAAAAAAAAGCATTTTGCATGATGGAGCTCAAAAATATAATAAATTGCCAAAAAACATAATAAATACAACGTCTTTTAAATCATTTAAAAAATTACTAAAAACATATATTTTAAAGGATCTTTCTGAGAACTAAATTCAATTTATTACAATATCTATCTACATCAATTATATAATAACCGTCTGTAAAATTTAATAAGTTAAACAGTTAACCTAAATTTATCATTTTAAATCATTTAAAAAATTACTAAAAACATATATTTTAAAGGATCTTTCTGAGAACTAAATTCAATTTATTACAATATCTATCTACATCAATTATATAATAACCGTCTGTAAAATTTAATAAGTTAAACAGTTAACCTAAATTTATCATTAAATCACTGTGCGCATAGCCTTAGTAAACAAGTATTGTCTCAATGTCTGCTTAAAGAGTAAAAAGTTTATACTTCTACCCTACATCTTATAAATCTATGAATTATATAATTAAGTTAGTTTACTATGTAAGTCGACCTAATCTTAATCTAAATTTTTAAAATTGTATTTTCTCTATAAGTGATTTTGTAAATCTTTTGAGAAAATAAATGTCTTTAACCGTAAGAAAGTTCTCGAAAAATCAGTCATAAGAAAAACATCGATTTCTACGAGTAAACAAATAGGGTCTTGGACACTATGCACAAAAAAATTCAAAAACCTTACCTTAAAAAGGTTGCACTAAATCACGCTTAGAAAGCAATATAATTGTTAATTCTTTTTATACATGATTTTTATTACCGATTAAATCAATAATAATGAAGTCAATTGACTATATATGATAAGTGACGTCACTTATCATATTCTCATACAAAGTGTATGGGGATGTCACGTTCTGACAGCTCATTAAAAGTATCTCAATTGACTTGGTAGTCCAAGACCGGATTCGGGATCCGCGGCGAGTACGTACCTATATATAGCGTACATGCAAGGTTGTTTATATCGCGGACCGCGACTATTGTTTGACTGTACATAGTGCGTAGTAACATAAAGGAAGGTTCGGGATGGGCCTATTGTATTTGGTGGTTCGGGAAATTTCTAGAGAACCATGGGTGGCAGTATATAAGCCACGCGCCGAGCCGCGACTGGGCAGTTTAATTCCGGAGGTGAAATCGAAGCGATCTCTACCCAGCGACGAGGAGAAAATGTTTCGACGACTCAAGCGAAGATATTAGACTATAGTGATTCTGCTTTGCGATTTGGACTCTGTTAAGTGAATTTTTGTGGAAGCTGACAATAAACGTCTTTTACGTTACAAACGGCATTTTTAACACCTTAAACAGGTATGGAGCAAGGGAGACCGCTCTTCTCACTCCCAGCCTACTGTAGTGGGGTACAGTATAGTACATACCGAAGACGAATAAAGACGGGTACAGGAGCGGGTAGCCCGGATAAACCCCATATAATTTTGAATACAGAAACCACGCAACATTTTTCTGAGTGCTTTCCAGCATGTATGTAAATGTACTTCGTCTCACTCGGTGACCATGTAACTGAATTACACTCCAAAAGACTCTTCACCAAGGCTTCATTTAGGGTACATTAGGCACTCATATTAGTGAAAGTACCCGATTGCCGCAATACGAAGCCCAGGTTGCGATACATTTTTTGCACACTTCGGTTATATGGTCACGAAAGTTGAGGTCAAAGGTGAAACGAACTCCGAGATCCTTCACCTCCGTGACGCGCGGGAGCGGCGGCTGTACTGCATGACACGTAGTGATATGGAATGCGCGAGCAGCTGAATGAAAGTACGAAACACTGAGCTACGTTAAAGTGTTGTTCTCGTGGTTCAACCATTCGGTCTAGGTCGCTCTGGAGTCTTAAATGGATCCGTTTTGTCACCTATTTCACGAACAAGTTTTAGGTTATCAGCAAATAAAAGTCAAGTAGACTCATTGAACACCTCCAGCAAATTTGAACCTTGGCTGATGCCTGACCTTGTCGGATACTGCTCTGAATGACAACCGCTTAAGTCGACGTATTGGCATCTATCTCGCATATAGCTAGTGACAAAGGTTAAATCATGGAGCGTGCATCCATATCGACCAATTTCACTAACAATATGCCATTATCGACCGTGTCGAACGCCTTCCGGAAGTCGAAATAGGCGGCATCCACCTGTCTTCCAGCATCAACCGCTGGTACCACTCGAGTAGATGCAACAGATTCCAGGTTGTACTCCCACCCGTACGTACATGTACGCCATGTTGCGGATGTTAATAATATTAGTCTATACTTTAGTCGACGATCTTTACGAGCAGCGACGGCCGAGTGGTAAGTAACCGCGGTCTTTGACGCGACCGACCCCAGGTTCATATCCACGGCGCGCACCTCTGACAAAGAAATTTGTAATGTGCACATTTTATCGCTGCTCCACGGTGATGGAAAATATCGTGATATTTAATTAATTACGATGTTCTCCATTGCCGTGCATGTCTGAGAGCAATTCATAATTTCTCGAAAGCATGACGTCAACCAATCCGCACTTGGCCAGCGTGGTGGACTATAGCCTAAATCCCTCTCACTTATGAGAGGAGACCTGTGCCCAGTAGTGGGACATAAAAAGGTTGAAAAAAAAAATACTTTAGTCTATCTTTACTTAAACAACTTACTTGTTTACTTAGCTCTTCTTTCTCTTTGTCAACATTACTATGTCCAATAGTGTTGCAAGTTATTGTAATACACACATCGCCATGCACGAACCTAAAAAATAGATAAGAGATATTAAGAACTGAAATAAAACCAACATAACTGAAGCATTGTGGTGAACTCTAATTTAAGAAGGTACTCTCCTTTAAATTATCACAATCGAGAAGGTTCGATTCAAGTTCGATTTTTTGGTCGTTTCGTGGTTTATTTTTCTAAATTGTCTAAGTTGTAAGTAAGTAGTAAGTATAAGTCTTTAGCTATGAAATTGAAGATTTTAAAACAAGTATTTTCAGATTTAATCACTAAATTAATTTTATTCGACAGCCATTTTTTGCCAAAGGGAGATCTCCCGGTGGGCGACGTCGTCATGCCTCACGAATGACTCGTTTCGGAGCTTGCAGAAAACATCGATAACGTGACTCAGGATACGCTTAGCGCCATCTCGAGTCGTGTACGCCTTTTTAGAGTTACGTAGTCAAATGGCAAAAAACGGAACCCTTATAGATTCCTGATGTCTGTCTGTCTGTTTGTCCGTCCGTATGTGACAGCCACTTTTTTCCGAAACTATAAGAACTATACTGTTCAAACTCGGTACGTAGATATATTCTGTGAACCACATTAAGATTTTCACACAAAAATAGAAAAAAAACAATAAATTTTGAGGGTTCCCCATACTTAGAACTGAAACCCAAAATTTTTTTTTCATCAAACCCATACACGTGTGGGGTATTTATGGATAGGTCTTCAAAAATGATATTGAGGTTTCTAGTATATTTTTTTTCTAAACTGAAAAGTTTGCGAGAGAGACACTTCCAAAGTGGTAAAATGTGTGCCCCCCTGTAACTTCTAAAATAAGAGAATGATAAAACTAAAAAAAATATATGATGTACATTACGATGCAAACTTCCACCGAAAATTGGTTTGAACGAGATCTAGTTTTTTTTAATACGTCATAAATCGTAAACCACAATTTACCTTTCATTCAATCTTAATGCAATGATTTCTATGGAGGCAATGGTGTATTTCTGTTGCCGCTATTGTTATATAAATACTAAAAATAGAATAAAATAAATATTGCAGGGGGCTCCCATACAATAAACGTGATTTTTATAGATAATGGTACGGAACCCTTGGTGCGTGAGTCCGACTCGCACTTGGCCGGTTTTTAATTTTAAATTGAAACATTCGTTTTTAGATAGTTGTGTAGATTAGTTTATGTAGTTTTGTTATTATGAAATTGAGTGGTTTTCAAGCTGCAGAGGTACCTGCGCACGTGCTGGTTCATGGGCACGTGGCAGCCGTCGGCGGGGCAGCGCGGCTGCCCGCTGAAGCAGTAGCGCTCCAGGAACGCGCCCAGCGAGATGTCGTGCCGCCCGTACATCTCCATCGTTACGATCCTGTCACACCAATATCCAGTTATTACCTGCGCTGCGTCATTAATCCTTAGTTTTATTCAGCTTAGAATAAGGTTTAATAAGGCACTGAAAAATTAACAGAATATGTTAAAGAATTAATGATTGAACTTGTGACTTTGCTTGTATTTTAGTATGACATTTTCACTGTTGAGAACCCTAACATTTAGCTATGATTTGACGACCCACGTGGCGCAATGGTTACCATGCCGGACTGTCAATCGAGGGGTCGCGGGTTCGATTCCCGGCGGAACAGAAATTTGAATGATGAGTTTAAATTTCTGTTCTGTGTATCCATGGTAACCAAGACATAGGGTATTAATTACCTTACTGCGGGGCTATGAGTGTGTAATGTTTATTTATTTAAAGATACAAAAAGATAACATAAAACTGACACAAAAGTCTGGCACGTTGGAAAATTTTAGCTGCAGCATTACAGCAGCAAACTCAATCACTGATCTTTACTACCGACGAGCCTTGGGCCAGTGCCTGGGGCCTTTTCCACAAGCTGAAAAACAAACGATGGAGAGAGCTATGCGAGAGAGGTATGCTTGATATTTCTCTACGCGACAGATTCTGTAACCGATCCGTTGAATCCGTAGAGGACTGAAGGTTACAGAAATAGCTCTTGAAATCTGCAAGTTGAATATGCAGATCTTATACTGAGAGAGACCGACGACCACTGGGGGAAAAAATCCTTGAGTAGCGACCACGTCTCGACAAATGTAGCAGAGACCACCCTCCAACATGGTGGACTAACAGCCTAAAAATAACAGGAAGTCGCTCGATTCAAAGGGCACACGACTTGATGGAGTGGCAAACGTCAGGGTGGATGTGAGCTATGAGAGTTTTATGAACGGATGGATGGATTCTACTTAACTCACCAAGGGTTGACGCAGAAATCCGGCACGTTGGGCGACTTCCTGCTGAAGCTGTACAGCAGCAAGCTCAGCCGCTGGTGGTTCTCGGGCGAGAGCGGGTCCAGCGGTTCGTTGACCTCGCTCTGCTTCGAGCTGGCTTCGGTTTCTACGTCTACCTTCTTCACTACTGATGGGTTGTAGAGAGGGCAGTCGCCTACAGGTTATGACAAAATATAATAATGTACGTACATATTAGCCACATATTCTATTCTTTAGTGTCGCTAATACTCGAGAACGGCTTGAACGATGTGAATAATTAAATTTTTGAAATATATACGGAAGTCCAAGTAAGTTTAAAACGTTGAGAAAATATAGCAAGCAAATAAGCAACACAACAGTTTTATTGCCCCATACACACTATTCTTTTTTTTTATCGAGGGGGGGGAACCTTCAAAGTACCCGGCACCTTGGGAGAGGATACCGGATTATGTGGGATTTGTACTGCACTAAAACCCCTTCGGTGCCTGCCTCTGCGCTTGGGGAGGACTCCGGGATCTCCAGTGGAATGCACCGGTGCTCCCCGCGTATGGGCCCATCTTCAGGAGAGCAGATGTGTTCTCCTGCACCGTCCAATGCTTACAGCGGTGTGCGGCCAAGTATATATTTGACAAGAAGCTTGCTGCCGTCCGAAATTTTCAGATTTAAGTATTTCTGATACCTTTAGACGCTGCACAAACAAAATAAATAATAAATATCTTTGGACAATTCACACAACGCCATCTGATTCCAAACTAAGCAGAGCTTGTGCTATGGTAATCAGAAAGCTGATAAACATACATATATAATTCTAAATAAATACTTAAATAGATAATTTAACACCCAGACACAGAACAAATAATCATGTTCATCACACAAATATTTGTCCTGGGTGGGGATCGAACCCACGACCTCACGCTTCGCAGTCGGCTCATCACCCACTGCGCCACGGAGGCTGTCAAAACGTTGACACTTTGAGTATTCTGTCGGATACAAGCTACCAAAGAATATCCTCATAGTTTTCGTAATGATTTCTAAGATAGTTTTTTAAATAATCATTTTTGTATACGACTATTGATATAGGCTTCAGTAAATAATTAATATGACAAATAATTTTCAGAGATATTGTCTTCGCAGCTCTTTATTTTCTATAATTAATAATATTCTATATGCAATGAATAGAAAATTGTAAATCTTAATTTTTTTTATGATTATTAAATCATATTTTTTATAGACAAGACATCTAAATATGAATTTAAATTAGTATAGTAAAGCTCAAATCTTTCTTTGTATGTAGATTGTTTCATAGGCAATTCGATTGCCGGGCCCACTAGTACGTGACAGATATTTTTCTTAATTTTTTTATTATTATTTTTATACATACGTTTATGTTTATCGTTGACCAGCCGACAGCCGACGGCGCGGTAGTTGGCCAGCGACGCTTTCAGGGCCGGATTGTCTATCGACGACGTGATCGGATTTTTGATGAATGGATGCGCTTCCTGCAACATACCAGATAAACCCATTATAGAACTGAAGAAAATATTTTGCTTTCATTTAAAATATCATGTAGATTATAAAATCTTTACTGAGATAGATGGAAACAATAGGGCATTTTACTGTATATAAGAAAATTTCTTTAAATGGAGATAGCTTAGGTAATTTTAGTTCCCTAAATCAAAAAATAAATAATAAATAATTAATTTCGAAATTTTCAATTTCTAATCAGAAATTTTTAAGTGGAATGGTGTCCAGTGTTTTTGTAAAATTGTAATTGGTAATAAAAATGTAGTTAGGGTCACTAAATCGAATGAGCAAAACTTTTTTTGTGTTGAATACTTTATGGTCGAATTTAAAAGCCGATGATCCGTTAAGATTATTCTTATCGGATCTTAAAACAGAATATTAATAATATATAGTTAATTTTAATGAATAATATTGTATGCCAGAATATGGTAGACTGTTTAAAACTCCAATTATAATTTTAAACTTCTTATTCTATGTATGTAAACTGAACAATAAAGTATATTCATTTCATTTCATAAACACTTTCCAAAAATGGATGCAATACCCTATGTTAGTTTTATCATTATAAATACGTACTACTTGTGAATACTAGCCTAACGTGATCATACCTGCGGCTTCAGATTGTTATCAAGGTAGTCAGTGGCGGTTCTTAGATTGTTTGGAGCAGGTGCGGGCTGAAATTTTGGATGAGGTTAAAATTTATCAATGGGGGGGGGGGGGGGGGGGGCGGAGGGTTGGCTGATGCATGAACCGCGGCTAGTTTGGGAGCGGGGCTTGGTGTTAGTTTGGAGAAATTAGAGGACTGCATAGGATGAACCCGAATGGTTTTGGGGAGCCCCCTGGATCCGCTAGTGAGGGCAGTCAGAGGATGCAACGACCTTGAGGTGCAGGCGCGCGGGCGACGGCGCGCTGGGCGGGCGGCGCGGCGTGTGCGGCGTGTGCGGCGCGCGCGGCGTGTGCGGCGCGGGCGGCCGCGCCAGGAGCACGCCGGGCGGCGGCGCGGGGATCACCACGTTCGGCGACATCGCCAGCACCACGTCGTCCGTGCACCATCTGCCTCGTCAACGATAACGATAGCAACGGTAACTTCAATATGCTATTGGACTTTATGCACAAAAATAATCAAAATGTATACCCTAAAAAGGGTAACAAATCACGCTTGAATAGATAATTTTATTGTAGTATAAAAACGGTTCTACTCACTTGGTTTTACATTAAATTAACAATAATTACCTCAAACTACTATACACTGATGTGACGACACAAATAATAATACTAGCCTTTCGCCAGCGACTTCGCTCGCGTGGACTCGTTTTATAGATTCCCGTAGGATAAAAACCATCCTATGTCCTTTCCCAGGGTCCACTCTATCTATGTTCCAAATTTCATTAAAATTGGTTCAGTAGATTAAGCGGGAAAGCGTAGCAGACAGACAGACAGACAGAGTTACTTTCGAATTTATAATATTAAGTAGGGATTTATATACAGTCATTACGGGTAACTTTGAATTGACGTCTAACTTTGAACAAAGTTGGAAAAAAGATTTAACAACTTATTACATCGAAACTTTTGATATTTCAATATAATAACTGTGTTAAATGGATTGCCAAAATGTTTTTTTACCAAATGAAAATTAAAGAAATAAACTGTCAATGCCATAATTCTGAAAATTCTCGCCTTTTCCGTGGTGAAGTTGCTAGAAGTTTTTGAGCTCTGATTTGGAATCGTAAACTAGTCCACTTTGATTCATATGGCAAAACCAAGCTATTTGTTACTTTTTTACGTCAGTGTAGATGTCATTTTTATAGATAAGGTTTTTAAATTTAATAATACCTTCTTTTTGCTTTACCTAAATCTAAAAATATTAAGGTTTTTTCATTCTAAAAAAAATTATTCAAAGTTACCCAAAACTCATGATAACTTTGAATTCGAGTTTTAGGGAAAATTATGGGTAGTTCTGTTGTTTCTTCCGCAAATTTATTTTGTTAGACAGAAAAACCAACTCAAAAGGACACTATTCATTCAATAAAATAAAGGTGTCATAAATAGAAATCAGTTTTAATATTACAAATAATGTAAAAAATGTTCAAAGTTACCCGAACTGTACGTACATATATTTGAAGATGACAAACGATTGTGACATTTGGACAACTCATAGAAATAGATTAGATTCGGCAAAAGCGGATTCAGCATTCGAGTCAGGGAGGGGGAGAGGAGGCGGGTTAAATATTGGAATTTTGTTGGGGTGAGGGCCTGCCCGTATATTTCATTACAAGTGCGGAAAGGCTGTCATTGCAAGGAGTTCCGACAAATGTCTACCCGAGCCGAGGCACAGCCGAAGGTGAGGGTTGACAGTCGGAACTCCTTCCAATGACGGTCCGCACGTGTACTGAACAACTATTTTTAATACAGTTGCGAAAAAATAAAGCAATTTAATAAAATCTCGCAAAAGAACATTTTTGAAAAATGGCGCCAACCGTAAAAGAATATTTTTTTAAATTCATTTTACGGCATTGGATAAAATCCTTGCAGCCATTCAATATTTTCGTTTCATTATTAAATAATGGTATCGCCTGGGAATCGCACTCTGTGCATATTGCCAGTGTCAAGTATAATTTCTGCGTCATAGAATAAATCAGTAAGTCGTCAGGTATCAGTCAGTCTAGTCAGTCAGAGTCAGATGTTCAAGTAAAGTAAAGCGATGGCTACTTTACGAGAACATGTCCGAAGGAGTTTTGGAGGCAAGCCGAAAAAACATGTTTTCGCACTGTTATTCTATTTCACAACACTCGTGCAGTATCGAAAAAAATGCCATCAACTTTATCCGATATAACTCAAAAATACACCAAGAAAATGAAAATAAAACAAGAGAACACCTTGTCCCTTCAGACTTCCCGCCCCGTAAAAGAATACCTATATGCAGAGATTTTTTTTTGTTTTTTTCACCTATTCTGGGTAGGCAAAGGGAACTGTGACCATACAGCCAAGTCTTCAGTAGATTTTTTTTATTGATATGAAATGAAAATGTTAATGAGATGAAATGAAATGAAACCATACCTAACTCATTGAATCAAATCATTAAATGTGATATTGAAACAAATTAGTAGCTTCTTTTTAGAAATATTTGCATGAATCACAAAAACTTCTAAAACTTCGTGGTTGGTTTTTTTTCTTTTTAATAGACATTATTTTGACAGTTGGGAAAGAGAACGCACGAGTTCGGAAAAGGTAAAGAAAAAGCACGAGTGTGTAATAGCCCACTTCCCGAACGCTATACGTCTCTGCAATACGCCACTTTTTGAGCAACTGTATTAAAAAAGTATTTTCGCAGGGAGCAAGGTTACGGTAAGCTTCCCAATTTTAACTCCAATTTTTCGCTATTTTCGTTAAATGTTTTACAAAAATTGTAGTGATAAACAAATAATATTACACAACGATATATTTTGGACTTTATATAGCAACAAAACCTTGCTTTTGCCAAATTAATGACCTAATCTAATACGAGTGAACTCGCCTCGCCCAGGGGATCATGACTCAACCCACCCTCAAGATCTTCCACTGTATAGTCCTCCACTATAAAGGGCCAAAGAATTTCATAAATTGGATAACTTGAATGATACATATAAATATTTATTTCACCCTAAATCTTTATAAAATTTATTTTATTCGTATTGATAGCATAATTTTCAAGTACACCAAAATATAAAACTACTCTACACATTTTATAATCTAAGCTCACCTCTCGCTATGCGTGTCAGCCTTCAATTTGGTCTCTTCCTTAGGCAGGAACACTTCATCATCGCCTGACATCCTGGACCTTAGAGGATCGCTGAAATCTCTTATCGGAACACCACAACTAAGAGTCTTATCACTATCTGTTTTACGAGCGAACGATCTCTTTTGAACCGAAGCGTCCTCTTTAGCCTTGGCCACTTCAGTACCCTCATTGCCATTAAATTCTGTTTTAAATGACATGATATTGCCATCATCTTCATCCCGCTTTACTTCTAAGCTATATTGCTCTTTGGTTTGACTTTCTTCACCTTCACTGGATTTAACTTCCGAACTACCTGCTATATCATTAGCACTAGCATTACTAATGGTATCACTCTCAAGCGTATCATTATTCTTATTGCCAAACACGTCATCATTAATTTCATCGCTAATATTCAACTTATCATTGTCATCATCGTGATTTTTATCGACTACTTCGGTTATTGATGTGGTTTTGTTTACAGTAGCATCCTTAATCATTCCATCTATAGCGTCATCGTCATCGACGAACGTTCCGGATTCGGGTAAAGATGCCTCTATATCACCCAGGAATGCTTTCTCTAGCTTCCAATTATAACAAGCGAGAAGCATGAATTTGACAACTTTTTTTACTCTAATGAGTTCTTGTAGGGAACCACCGCGGAGCAGAATACAGCAACCTAGCTGTGGCTCTGCACAACCTTCTAATACCATTAGGGTTTTACCGGAATCTAATGGAAGAAAAAAATATTGTTTATGTTGTGAAATGAAATGAAATATAATGTAATATAATTAATCGATTTTTTATTCCCATTAAAATAAGGGAACAATTAATATTTTATAGAAGGTAAAATTTAAACCCTGTAGAGCAAAACTTACAATTCTTAACATAGAAGTTTCTACATGTCCCAAGCCGTGGCATGCCGATCCTGGCATCAATGGAAGCCACCAGATCAGCCTTGGCACACCTGGCAGCCCTACGGAGCGCCCGGTCCCGAACACCCACTGCTAGGGCTACGCCCTCCGCCCGGAGCGCGTCCTGGACTGCCCTGGCAGCGCCGCCCTTCACGAGGACCACTTTAGGCCGGAGAGCGGATATGCGAGCCGCGCAACGCACTAGATATTCCTGTTCCTGATATGAAAAAAATATTTTGCTAAAATTTTGAGCAAAGGTAACTTACAAATCATTGTACGTTAATCGTTTTTTGGACCTTATTTATGTACCGTTATTTATTAATTTGAAAACTGACGCCATCAACACAATCACAATCGCAAATGTATAATATTGTGTGCCAAAGATCAGCATACAACATAGGTGCATTATGCGTGACGACGCCGCCCATCGCATCATGAAAAATATGTGTCAGTGCACCACCTTTCGATAAAGTTGCCCTTATATCTGTAATTCCAGTTTGAAAGAAAAAGATATGATGGCAAATTAATATATTTTAAAAAGTCGACATAGAAACTAAAGACCAAAAGAAGAACCTGTTGAAAAAATCAAATAATAACGACTCACTTGCATGAGTACGGGTTCTAACGACGTAAGTTTTCCTTCCACTCTCTGGTACGCTATGGAACAGTCTAACAGCAACACCGTTGGGTTTGATATTTGCTGTGGCATGCCTCTGTAAAATAAATATTTAGTATAATAATTCTACTGATTTAAAAAAATATATAACGATGATAGATATCTATACCAATATTATAAAGAGGAAAGATTTGTATTTTTGTATGTTTGTGATGAATAAACTCAAAAACCACTGTTCCGATTTCAAAAATTCTTTAACCATTAGAAAGCTACATTCACCCTGAGTAACATAGGCTACTTTTTACCACGGGAAAATGCTTTATTCCTACGTGAAAACGGGTAATATGGTAAACGCGGTTGAAGCAACTGGCTAAACGCCTATGATTTTAATATAGCAATGAAGCCTAGAATAGAACATAGGCTATTTTTTATCCTACGGCGACCCATTAAACGGGTCCACACGCGAACGAAGCCACTGGCGGCTATATTGATTTTAAAAAAATAGATATCAGATGGAACCAGGGAACAGGTCGATCTAGCATCTCTAGCAGGTCTAGTTTCTAAATACTTTTAAAGATTTTCAAGTATGTATTTCAAATATTTATGTTGGTATTACAGGTACCTTAAGGGTACTCTGGGTATCTTGAGAAGCCGTCCATATGGGTTCTCAATGAAATTAACATATTTATTCACTGTTTTTACAAACTCTTAGTTTTCGTTATCTGCTTATTGCTCTGCAATTTCACTAAATGCATTTCCCTCAGTGGCGGTAACGACGGCAGCTACATACAGCGTCGTCCTTCCCGAGCCACTGGTTCTATTAATCCCTTTTTGAGGTAGAGAATACGTAGCTTCTACTCACAAAATCGAAAATAATACATTCGAATCGATACAATACTAAAACACTTAAAGTTTGGTCTTTATTTAAAGTTCAGAGAGCAGAAGAGAGAAGAGAAAGAAGTACAACGGTTAAAAAGACAAACTGACACTTAATTTATTCATTGTTTTAAATTATTTCAAGATCTTGGATGTGGTTTTATTATAAAAGGTTTTGTGAATACGTAAACATGATTATTAATTTTGTACATGGTTCTTTCCGGGCTTACAATATTCCTGGGATCTTTAGTGTACCTATCAGTAATCAGTTTTTGTCACTTTTCGCACCTGTGAGCGATGTTCTTGGAGATGACGACGCCGGGCACCACGCAGCTGTCCGCAATGGCACCGCCCGGAACTTTCTTCACTTGCACGTAGTTGCGCACGTCCATGTCGCTGCATAGCATATCTACAAATATAGAAAAAAATGTGCAAAAAGGATAAGACGAAACAATTTTTTTAACTACTCTTGAATGTCCAATTTAGGCATAGCGAAGCTTTAGTGGAAGGCAAACCAGCCATACTTTTAAACTAGCTGTGCCCCGCAATTATTAGCATGAAGCGAATATACTCCGCAGATTTCATGTGTCCCAATTGAAACTCATACTTTTATTTCCTACTATTTTTGCCTTCGCAGATTTTTAATCAATACCCTATTACCAATATATAAATTTTCATACGGCTAAGGCCAGAAATGATAAAATTTCCACAAATTTTATTAGCTGACCTCATGAACTCCGTACCGCCTTTAAATGTTTCGGGTGGACTACCCTTGTGACTTAGGGGTTTGAAAAATAGATTACGACCGATTCTCAGACCTACCGAATAAACATACAAAGTTTCATAAAAATAGGCTAAGCCTAATGGAGAAGTAAGGCAACGAGCACTGTGACACGAGAATTGCAAAAAAATATATATTTAACAACCCGAATCAAAACAAAGAAATGAACATTAAACATGGTAGCCAGCAGTTATAGATGGGATGCAAACACACCTATTAGTATGTATACGCGAAGATGAAAACCACAAAATATTTAACATTTCATAACATTACGATAACAATGAAGAATGTCAACAAGTAGAATAACGTGCAGAAAAGCAAACAAAATTAAGTAACACCGCGGTTAGTTATGTAATAAATTCAGATTTGCAAGAAAAAATAATTTTAAAGAAAAAATAAATACAAAAAAATAAAAACAAAAAAATCTCTCCGGCGGGGAATCGAACCCCGGTCTCCCGCGTGACAGGCGGGGATACTGACCACTATACTACCGAAGACTTGTGAACACTGATGAAAGTTTCGTATACAAATATAAATCAAAACGTAACGTCCTTATACATTTTATAAAAGAAATTCGTCTGTGACGACACCAATCATTGATCTAGCTAAATTTTCATTGATTTAAATGGCAATAAAAATCATGTATGAAAATGAATTAAAACTTATCCTGCTTTCCAAAGCGTGCTTGCAACCTTTTTAAAGTTTAGATTTAAATTTAGATTTTTTGTCTATAGTATCCAAGACTCTATTTTGTTTAATTTTTTTTTTAAATAAATCACCTGATCCTGCTTCATTCTCATTTAAAATTTATAACAAATGTTACGTATCCTAAGAGACATCTGTCAAATCACTTACTATTTAATATTTTATTTGATAGTAACATTAAAACTATTCGTCTTTAATTTTGTTATATTTGTTTTTAGGGTTTTTGCTTATGTGTACGTTTTTAAGTACGTGACCCTGTGATCAAACTAGCCAGTTCCGTTAGTATGTGATATATCTCAACTTATTCATTTTATTCTGTCTATGGATTACCTTTTGTTGTCATTCTCATAGATCTGTAAATTCACCTAGAGATATAGTATCTGTGGCACGTATACAAACATTGCAATTCTTGGTCAGGGGGGAGGGGGCAATTCTTGGTCAGGAGGCAAATGTTTTTTCAAGCAGGGTAACGTGCATAAATTTGCTTTCCACGTTACACGAAGACACGCACACAAAATATTAAATATACAAAGGAAACAGCGGGAGGTCTAGCTCAGGGTTTCGTTCTTTTAAGATTCTTGAATTCTAAATCTGCACATTCTGGACCATGATCCAGGGGGGAAGCTGCCCCGCCTTACCCTTCCTCCCACAGTACGCCCATGCTCTCTTCACTCGTGTATGGGCAGGGTTATAGCCCTAGATGAGAGTAGCGAGGTAGAAATGAAACGTCTCGCTTGAGTAGTTATATTACACCTATACAAACTGATTTAACTGATTATAGGAAATATGTAGAAAAAAGAGCACGCAGCTTAGCTCAGCACTCACACACACACACGCACACTGACCTTTTTTTTTTTTGGTATCGGGGGGGAAACCTTCAAAAGGTACCCGACACCTTGGGAGAGGATACCGGGTTATGTGGGATTTGACCGCACTAAAACCCCCTCGGTGGCCTGCCTCTGCGTTTGTGAGGACTCCGGGATCTCCATAGGAACGCACCGGTGTCCTCCACGCGCGGCGCCCTACAACGGGCCCATCTTCGGGAGAGCAGATGTGCTCTCCTGCACCTTCAGGTGTTCACGGCGGCATGCGGCCACGCATACACCGCCGTCCCTCTCGGGGCTGCTAGCTGGACGGGTCAAGCTCCCACTCTCACCGTCCGCATCCCCGGAAGCCCCCTTTTAGTCGCCTCTTACGATCAGGCAGGGGATACCGTAGCTCTATTCTTAATCCCGAAGCTACAGGGACTACGCACACTGACCTACGGAGGTGATGTCGGCGGCGCGCGTGCAGAGGGCGTAGATGGCGTCGAGCCAGGCAGGCGGCAGGCCGCGCCGCGCCAGGCACTGCCGCGCCAGCCGCCGCACGTGCTCCTCGCCCGACTGCGCGATGGCGCGGCACGCGGCCCCCGCGCTCGCCTCGCCGCTGTCTGAAACTATATCTGGGGAACTTACAATAATTACAATTACATTATAGAAACCAAGTTCGCGCGCCCAAATTGAAGCATGTTGATTGGAGCCATTAATGGCACCAAACGCCGGGCCGCTCCGTATGACTTAAGGTTAAATTTTATCACAACACTTTTTTAAAACAAAAGAAATCTAATAAAATAACTTTTCACAATGTTTTCAATATTTTGTAGTATTTTATAGTTAACTAGCTGACCCCGCGAACTCCGTATCGCGTTTAAATATTAAATAATAATTATAATGGATAGCATATAAACCTTCTCCGTGAAAAAATACATATACATACCAATTTTCATAATAATCGGTCGAATAGTTTCTGAGCTTTGCGATGTCATATATACAAACACCCTCTTTTATATGTATAGATTTGGTCAAAGTTTTGCTTGTCAGATGTGACAGCTGTAGAAATCTATTTAGTGCTTCAATTTTGACAGCGCGCTTGTATGAAGACTGACGTTCTTAACGTTATTATTCTAAGATATAATTAGAAGAGTATTTAGCAGAAGCAATCTAAGGGGCTAAGGGTACAAAACTCTCACTCTCACCGTTCGTGAAAAAAAATTAAGTCCGCGACCGTTTGTCACAGGTTTCGTTGAACCGTTCTCGATAGTATCAAATCAAATCAAAATATTTATTTTATATTAGGAATACAAAATATTCACTTAATGAATGTCATTTTTCCCGGTCATCGCCTTAAGGCGCCCGTTTGGGCTTAATGTTGAGCTGAGAGAAAAAAGGCGGCGGAAAAAAAGTCCAATGAGCACCCTTTTTTTTAAAAGTATATATTTAAAATATATGTATTTGACGACCCGCGTGGCGTAAAGGTTACCATGCCGGACTGCCGATCGGAGGGTCCCGGGCTCGATTCCCAGCAGAGCAGAAATTTAAATAATTAGTTTAAATTTCTTAAGTTTCTGTTCTCGGTCTGGGTGTTTGTGTATCTGTCTTTAAATATGTCCATGGCACCCACGACACAGGGTATATCTATCTTACTGTGGGGCTAGTTATTTATTTGTTTGAAATAACAGTATAGCTATTGGTCGATAATGGGCACAGTGACAGCTGATTGTATGAGACACTATAAACCCACTGCCACCTGCTCACAAATGAGAGTAATTACATTCAGTTTACAAATAGCTTTGTGTGGACCAGAGGTTTGCAGCAGAGGACTTGCTTGACTGTCTTCTTAAAAGGTTTAAAATGCAGGGGTTGAATCTTTATTGGGATTTTATTGTATATCCTGATGGACATCCCAATAAAAGAATGACTTTTTTATGGAGTCGGCATTTCGGAAATGCCAGCTTGTGGCCGTTCCTAGTTGAGACACAGTTAGGACTTAGGATTCAATATCAGCCGCATTGCCCCACAGTAAAATGCCACATGACATTAAACTAAGAAAATAACTATAATAAACTAATCTGGGCGTATCAATGTCTGTGAGGGAACGAATTATCCTTATCGCAAAAACTGCAGAACTAAGTCTATTCGCTAACAGGGAGATGTGGGGTCCCCACTGTAATTTGGAGTCTAAATTGATTCCCAGAAAAGGAGCTGCTTAAAAAGTGGCAAGATCCTCACCATTTTTAATTGAGGATTTACATTTTCTTTTTTTACATTTGGGGTTGAAAAACTTACACAATTAGTTTTTCTGTTTAATAGTAAGTTATTTACATTGAACCTTAGAGAGAACGTCTTTTAAATAAAAGTGAAGTATCATCTGCGAACAATACAATTTCTTGGCTGTGTTCGACCATGAAAGGAAGATAGTTTATACACAACATAAACAAAAATGGTCCTAAAATCGAACCTTGTGGGATCCCCATCTCTACAGGTGACCCAGGCGAACATTTACTATTCTCTTCAACTCTCTGAGTCCTATCCGTCAAATAGGATGACAGGAGTTTGAGCGCGGTACCTTTGATACCACAGTGGATGAGTTTCCTCATAAAGGTTGAACCTTGTGGGATCCCCATCTCTACAGGTGACCCAGGCGAACATTTACTATTCAATTCAACTCTCTGAGTCCTATCCGTCAAATAGGATGACAGGAGTTTGAGCGCGGTACCTTTGATACCACAGTGGATGAGTTTCCTCATAAAGGTTTAATGCTGAACGCAGTCAAATGCCTTAGATAGGTCGCAAAACAAACCTAAGGCATTATATATCGTAAAATACTCCCATAACTTATATACAACTTTTTTTAGTATCCAGGGACTTCTTTTATTTATTTGTTTAATCAAAACATCCCAACACTTTTGAGAGATAATGAATTGAGTTATTCGTGATTTGTTTCGTATTAAAACCTTCCCGGTGGCCTGCCTCAGCGTTTGGGGTAGACTCAGGGATCTCCAGCAGACCGGATAGGTGTAACGGCGCAGCGTCACAAACGGGTCCAGCATCCGAAGAGCGATGGTGCTCTCCTGCAGCGACCGTCAAGTACTTCTGACGGCGGTAGGTTTTTAAGTCTCTAACATATTAATCATAGTAAGGCAACTAGCAGCAAAAAAACTTGAATATAAACTTCATTCATTGTTCATTAGTGTAATTGGAGCAATCCGTACTAAATGACTAAAAAAAATTTCATACGTACCTCCATTATGATCTAGAATTGGGGCTTCTTCTTCACTGGGCGTTGATGATTTAGGTTCTGAAATTAAAACATGTTACAAATTTCGTTAAGATAGATTATTTTATTTTGATCTAAATTTTAAGTAAAACTCAAAACGAATACTAGTGGACATATAAATAAATGGATTATAGAAGGTAAATCTTATTAACGTTTAAAAATAAGTTTTTTAATAATTAAAATAAAACCAAACAATTAAACTTTAAACTGTTAAAAATGTATTACTTAATGGCATATTATATTATTAGTTTATGGTACTTTTTTGGTAATGGTAATTAATCTTAAAATTATTTTCGAGTCGAACACTTGGTAAAATACTGCGGAGTATGTATAGTCTGTGAAGCACATATTACTTACAAACACATACACACTATGTTTGAAGTCATCACTCATCGCAACATAAAAATGCATTTGTGTAAGTTGTCAGTACACAAAAACTTTCGGGAATCGGAAATGATCGTTTGAGTAGTTTTCGCGTGAAAGAGTAACAAACAAACTTACTTTCGCATTTATAATATTAGTAGGATGTACAAGCGATAATAACCGAGCGGTTAAGAATACGTTTCCCGACATGGTGATCCCCAGATTAAACACCAGTGCGTACTTCTCACTAAGATTTACCGTTATGTGTATATTATATTAATAGCTGCTCCGCCAGAGAAAGTTTTGTATTATTGTATTACAATGTTTTCTATCGCCATGCTTGCCCGAGAGTATAATATATCTCTTAAAAGCATTTTTGCAAGCATGTTTGGACTAAACGCTTCTTAGTTCTGAATCCGTATCTATGCCCAGCAGAAGAACAATGAAGGCTTGGAAGAAAATAAAGATGTGGTTTAAGTTATCTCACATTGCTTACCGGTTTTAGTTGCTTTAATGAGTCTAGCTGAACTGTTCCCGAGGTTGAGGTCGAGACAATACGAAGACACACTCTCTACTAGTCTGTTGCATTCTTCTGCTGTAATTAGAAAATAAAAAAATTATTAATTAAAGCCTTATTAATTAAAAGCAGTTTCGAAAGATTACTTATTCTCGGCTTGCGAGCAAGACATTCGAGCGTTATTCGCACGCCGTGTTAGGTTCGGTCCGAACCCGTCTATTAACAATCAAAATATCTAGAGTACGCGCGGGCCGGTACGTACACCTCGTGCTCGGCGAAGTGCGAAGTTTCATTTCATTTCATTTCAAGTACCGTTAACGGTATTTTCATGAAGTTAACATGTTAACGACATCACGTAGTAACGTCAGTTTAGTATCAAATTAAATTTAGTGAAGTGACCAAATAACGTTAAAAAAACGATACTTCGTTGTTGCCAACTCGTGCCGTCTCGTGCTACCTGTCGTGGAGCTAGGGTGGGCAGCGCGGCCGGGCCGGCCGGCCGTAACGGAACAGCAATGTCGATCCAAGAGCCATTGACTTAAAAACCAATGCATCGTAACAAAGAAACGGAAAATAAGAAAATAACTTTACTTAATTTTAGTACGCATTTGGTAACAGTATCAGTAAAAAAATACCGATAAAATCATCGATACCGTTAAGTCATTTAAGTGGTAAAAGGCCGCCTAATTATTACTAAGCGTACCATTATCTGAGCTATTAATTAACGTTATCTTAGTTTTGTGAAGGTAACGATACCTCGATACGATATTTTTAACGGTAATCAAAGCCCTGCTTCGCAGGCGCTTTACGGGCAGCTCAGCTGCAGAACAACAATGAAGGAACAACATACGCGGCGCAGAGTGATGTCGCGGCGGAGCGTCTGGGGTACGCGCGGGCCGGTACACCTCGTGCTCGGCGAAGTGTGCACCCCCCGTCCCTTCACTCTCCGCGCCCTCCTCGCCCCCCGCGTCCCCCTCGCACGCACTTTCCAGCCAACCAGCGGCAGTCAGTTGCTGGCAGAATGCGCGCGCCTGACCTCTGGAAAAGTTACATAATGCTTTTTATTTGGAGAAATTGGAAAAGACATAATGTGCTCTTGTTCTATTTTCATTTGTAACCGACTTCCAAAAAAGGAGGAGCTACTCAATTCGACTGTATTTTTTTTATGTATGTATGGATACATAATTTATTTATGTAACATGTAAATCATGCATATTCCCTATTAGAGGAAATATAAAGGAAATATATTGAGATACTTTTTTTGAGCTGTCAAAATGTGAAAATACATTTTGTATAAAAAATGATTCGTGATATTACAAAATTCACAGAACAAAGAAAAAACAAGAGAGATGTTCGAACCTGCTATTAGCACCAGAAACAGTGTCTCCAAACACACACATTTTCAAAAGCCGTGTACATTACAATACATAAAAAAGATTCATACAATTGATTATAAATTTTAAAATTCGTTAAATAGTGTCACTGTGATTGATATTCAACATGCGATCTTAAAGTTATGAGCGTAAGATTATTTTTTGTTTAACAATAATTTCACTTACAACATTTTCCCATAGAAAACTGAAATTCAACACCTAGTAACACTTCTGGACGTTAAATGCTGCTAACAACATGTGTTCTATTAAGTACGTTCACATGTATGAAATAAGGTTCATATTTTCTTGCACTTTTTTACATGTGTTAATTTTGAATCCTGAATCATTGCAACTAAATCGGTCAATATACGTAGAGATGTAAACGAAGTTACTGTACATTGTACATTGCACGTTCTGCTTGGTAACGTCGTTTGAAAGTCCATTACGAAAAGTAAAAGTAACGTAATAAAGTAAGGACTATATTTTAGTTTTTAAAAATAAAAATACATTACATTTTTATATTTGAAAATGTATTTATTTCTTTAACCAATTAAGTTTCTTTTTATATCTTGGTACATATTTGCAAGAATCCACAGAATACCATGGTTTTCTTATATGTTATCTTGATGGCGTCTAAATATGTACTGAGTCACAAAAGTGGGCGTGGTCGTCCATATGATCAGTTTAATCACATCGCGCGGACACAGACACGTTCACTTTGCCACTTCTTTTTTTTTCGATTTCTATGACAAAATTGAATAGGTAGTCAATTTTACTTATTTATTATTAATTTAAAAGGAAATAAAAATCATATATAAAAATCAATTAACAATAATCCTTTTTAATAAGCATCTTTTTAAGGTACCTTTGTATTTTGCTTTTTAAATTTATACAATATCAATAACATAATATAACATCAGCTGATTTTGAAATTATGTTATTTACCAAATCATAACCACGAAAAACAATCGATCTGAGCTAAGCATAAAAAAAACAATGTTCGTTGATAATTTAAGTAAAAAAAAATCTTAGTGTACCTTGTCTTGTGAGACGTGTTCTCCATAACCCACTGCATAATGTCAGAGCCGCGCCAGACGCCGATGTATCGAACCAGCCGATACCTGATAATAAGATTATCTTATTATTATAATATCATATCAGTCTTAGTGCATATTATATTAGTACTTTGAACAGTGGATTTATTGACTTACTTGCACATTTTTGAATTGTTGTATGTAAAGATAGAATTGTATTGTTAGTTAAAGCGTAGAGAAAGGAGGAATGTAAATATGTACGAATAGTTTCATTGTGTCAAATCTAGCATAATTTACAGTTAAATTGGTAACAGAAAATAATAACCATTATATATGACAACGTAAGCTATTCCAAAGAGCACGTTATAAAAAGGCATGAAAAATAATTTACAGAAAAAATATGCAAGCAAATCTGCTAACACTTAATAATAAATGATTTAAAAAAAACTGCATGCAAATTGCATTACTATGCATGACAAAACTATCAACAGTTTAGATAGTTAGATTACATAGATTCTACACAGATAAAACAATTATTCATTCTTGTTACAAAGCAATAAAGTCTAAATTCACCTGTGCTGCTGTGTAGGCAGTGTGTACACAAGTTGTCTGAAGACATCGTGGAGTTCTTCCTTTGGACAATTGAGGACCTCGCTCCTCTCATCGTGGTCCCGAGCGAAGATGAAGTCTTTGCTCTTTTGAGTTGACTGCTCCTTGTTTTCTGGAAACTTCACCTGTCCAAAAATGATGTAGTTTGTAGTTGTTTAAAGGTTAAATAGTTAATACATGACATGCCTAAAGTACGTTTCATGAAATCGGTTTTTTTAATTAGGTATTGGGAGGGGTGCTAGCCCAGTCAGTGGCAGTTGTAGATGAGCACCAAAATAATAAATAATTATTCGCGCTGCGAAAAATAATGCCTCACAAAGCAACAAATTCCTTACAAAAAGCTGGTACCTTCTGCGAAAACCCTTAACATAACCCAAATTCGCAACTTGCCGTGGCAACAATTCAATTAAAAATCAAGACAAAAATAAATAAATAAATAAACTTATAATATCCGTCAGACGAAAGCAACTACTGCGGACCTAAACAAAGTGCATTCTACACATATTCTATAATCGTAAGATATAAGCTAACGATCGAGTTCACGAGACATTTTGTAAGCTACTACTCGTTCGCTTCGAGTTGGCCGTCGATGACCGTTACAAAATGACGTCACAGGCACATCAATTGGTAACGTCGACAAAAAAATAAGTTTTTTTTATTGCATTATTTATTTGATTGCATTCAGACCACCGACCACACAGACTCTAGACTCTAGACGCCTCATAACAGGCAAATAGTTCTGTCAACATTATCTGTTTATAGTTCCGACGTTCCGATAAAAATGTCCGCTATTAATGTTTTTTTGTAACAAATTTAATTTATCGATAAGTGTGTCACTAACCTAAAAAATATGCTCTGTACGTATCACTATCTTTCACTGTGGCCTTGAATTAGCAAATCCCAGCGTTGCAACCTAGCTTCGTCTTACAGATCGACCAACTTAATTAAAGTGAATACGTGATAGCGTTGCTAACGGTACTAAATACTAATAGGGTCTGTCTAGTCTGTCAAGCGGTGCGGTGAAGCGGGCGAGTGGGATCAGCCAACTCGAAGCAAACGCGCAGTAAATGTCAATCCGACATATTTTTCATTCTGTTCTACAAGTGTTAACGATAGTACCTAGTAGAATGCACTTTCTCTAGGCCCGCTGATATGATATTATGTATCTTGATAATCTTATAAATATAATTAATAGAATCAGACGTTACTTTGCGGAAAAAGTTAGGTAAAAATTGCTTTATAACGAAAAAACTTACTCGCAAAGTCACTTGCGAGGAACCATCGCAGAGTCAAAAACTCTGATGATGCTCTGTTTTGGGGCGCGTGTTGTTGGTGGAACGTATTTTGGAGTATATTTTTTATTGCTGCATGTGCATGTACCCCACAGAGAAAACAAGTAGGGTGCGCGCGTTATTTGGAACTCCGTGATGTACCCTATGTGGGAGGGAGGGAGGTGCTATTGCATGAAAAAAGTAAGTATACATCATCATACGTTCTAATTGCGGATTGTTTGCAAAGTAGTTTTTACCTAACTTTATATCTTATAAAGTTTATTTTTAAGACAAATACCTGTAAGTTCTCCTGCAGAGTTCGCAGGTCCGGCGATATGTCGCCAGTCATGTCATTCTCGCGTAGGTAGCTCAGGACGACGTTGCAGCAGTAGTTGCACACACGCAAACCACCCGCGCAACCGAATATCTGACCTGGAATTTAACTCAACTCATAACAGCTTTTATTTTTTATGAAGGGACTAATAGTAAAGTATAAGAAAATGTTTAACTTTCTAAAATGGGTCAGCCATGAGTGTATAACCCATGGAGATCACATTAGTTAAGAGGTCATCCAAGAACCTTCCCTTAACAAATCCTAAGCATATTTTGGTTGTTTATTGACATTCACAGAAATTTAAGTTAACAGTATTTAAAACAATTAAGCATTAAAGCTACAGAATCAATTAAGATTTTTTTGATATAGCTCTGAGTTGGATGGTTAAATAATAATACCAAAAATATGTAACTATGACCAAATACTTCAACTTTTGGTTATTTTAGACTTAGGGCCTCTTTCACCACCTTCAAGTAAAGTGACAAGTACGCTAATTGTCGGTTAAAGTCACCCGTAACTTTAATTTTAATTTCACGATGTTTATTTAATTTATTTATTTAACATTCGTACCACCTTAAATTAAGGGCTACAGGGTTAAACTTAATGCCTAATGGCATTCTCTGCCAGTCAACCCTGGGCGATGGTGAGAGCTATGGGATGTTCGAGTTGCACTAATGATACTCATCATACTCATAGCTTTTACTTGCCAATTAACTTTACTTGGAATGAAACTAATCAACACTTTACTTGGAGATGGTTGTCCGGCCCGAGGCCAACTATTATGGCACTTAATGCATTGATTAAAAAACGTGAATGATTAATCCGCTATTGCTATGATTACCTGGCACCCGCTGACTACAGCAGCGTGAACAGAATATCTGTCCACACACGCGGCAGTGGTGTCGGCGACGCAGGGCTCGGAACCGCGCCGCGCACTCGTAACACTCGCGCGAGATGTCGTCGGGCATCCAGTAGCGGGCCAGCTCTGTGTCGGCATAACGGGTCCCGCCCTGAAGAACATATACACCAACAAATCATAAATAAAATAACAACAAGGATGTCTTAGAATGGTGTCCTAAGGGTGGGTCCAGAAGCAGAGCATGCCCAAGTAGAAAATATTTAGATGATATAAAAAGAATCACAGGGCCATGCTAGAGCAGAAGTTTCAGCATAGACAATTATGGAGAAGCATGGGGAGGACTATATTTTAGGACAAAATAGGGGCAAAAATAAATAAATAAAATAATATTTAGCTAGAATTGTTTTATGATTAATAGAATCAGGTGTTACTTTGCGGAACTCAATTGTTATAAAGTTAGGTTTTTTTTATAAACTCCTGTAATCTAGCGATCTGCCTCTTCTAGGCATTTAGGTGGTGGTTATGTATTTGGTGCTGATTGGCATGCATGGTATACGTCCAGTGACATATCCATATATTTATAGTATGTGATCTTCTGGGAGATCTTGTTCCGACGATGGGAGAAGGTCCTGAGGCGATCTCCTTTTTATGTGTTTAAATGTGCGATTGGGGTTCATAAGATTGCAAGCAAGTTTGTTTGGCTGTCCCTCCAGGCAACGAGAATAAGACTTTAGTTTATTAGTGATTTCCTCTTTCACCAAGGTAATTTTTAAATCTCAGTGCAGTCGTGAGTTACAAATGTACCATGGAGAGCCTGTTATTATTAGTAGCATTTTAGATTGGAAGCGTTGGATAATTTCAAGGTTTGAGTTTGCTGCAGTTCCCCACAGTTCTGCTCCATAAGCCCAAATTGTTTTGAGGATATTTTGTACAATAGGAGTTTATTATTTAACGATAGGTGTGATTTACTTGCTAAGAGCCAGTATAGTTTGCGAAGCTGTTCACTTAAAGCTTTTCATTTTGTGATGATGTGTTTCTTCCATGTTAGGCATCTATCCAAGTAAATACCCAAGTATCGCACATTCTCAGCTTGACTTGGATTTGTGTTTCGTTTAGTACAACAGAAGGGCATGTGTCATGTCTAAGGATGAACGTTACATGCACTGACTTTGTTTCGTTAGTTTTGATTCTCCAGTCTTTTAGCCAAGTTGAAATTGCATTTAGGCTTTCCTGTAGCATTTCTGATGCTGTAACTGGGTTTTCATGGGTTGCAAAAAGCGCTGTATATCAGCAAAAGTTCCCACGAGGACATCCTCGGATGTTGGAAAGTCGGAGGTGTAAATTAAATAGAGGATTGGGCCCATTACGCTGCCTTGAGGGACAACTGTTTTAATTTTATAAAGGTTTGTTCTGGCTTCTCCATGTTTTACATAAAAATGTCTATCTTCAAGGTATGATTTTATAATGTGGAAGTAATTTATAGGTAAGGCTTGCAGAACCTTAAACAATAGACCCTCAAGCAACACGTGATAAAACACTTGTCATATATCTAAAAATGTTGCGCTGCAATATTTTTGGTGTTCAAATGCATCGTTTATCCTCTCAACCAATCAGTGGACTTGTTCAATGGTTCCATGTGCTTCACGGAAGCTAATCTGGTGACCTGGAATGAGTTTGGTTTTAGACAGTTCTGGTGCCAAACATTTCAAAATAAGTATTTCCATTATCTTTGATGGTATGGGCAATAAGCTTATAGGACGGTAGACATATTCTGGGTTCTTACCAGGTTTAGGAATGAGAATAATTTCAGCTACTTTCCATTGAGCAGGCACGAATTGTCGCTGCAGAATAGAGTTATAAATTGCAGTTAAGATTGCAATAGCCTTATGAGGGAGTTCTTTCATGACTTTTGCTGTTATCAGGTCATAGCCAGGAGCTTTGTTCAGTCTAAGTTTCCTTATTGCTGAGTAGACTTCCTTAGTGGTGAATTTTTAATCTGAGGCCCATTTTGATGTGTAGTAGAAAGTGCTCTCATAACCTCATCCACCTTGGTAGAGCCAGTGGCTGATTTTGGTGTAAATACCTGTGACAGGTGCTCAGCAAACAATGTTGATTTGTCAGCATCACTTTTTGCCCAAGAGCCATCGTCCCAACGTAATGGTGATTAGAATAAAATTGATCTCTTGAACAGCAGAATTGATATCGTCATCAGATTTAAGGGTAGTATGTTGATCCAATGTATTTTCCAAGACCTCCCTAAAGTAATCTCAGTTTGTTCTTTTTAAGTGGATTTTACAAGGTTTTGCCACTTCAACGAAATTGTTGTGCAGTTTAGCCACTACAGCCGAGTGATCTGAGGATAGGTCGTGTGTAGACTGACAGTGTAGAGCTGAAGTTGGAAGTCCTTTGGTGATGAAAACGTCCACCAGATCTGGTTTCTTTCTTGTGTCAGTTGTTCCTCATAGCCCCACAGTACGGTAGATATATCCTGTGTCGTGGGTACCATGGACGCAGAAACACAAACACCCAGAATGAGAACAGAAATTTAAACTCATTGTCCAAATTTCTGTTTCGCCGGGAATTGAACCCAGCTTTGATAGGCAATCCGGCGTGGTAAACATTGTGCCAAGTAGGTTGTCAATTGTTGAATCTATAAACAATGAATTTTGGTTTCTATTCTTATCCTGGGCGTTTATCTTCATGTCATTGTGTTTGTCCATGGTACCCACAACACATGAAGTACTGGTATGCGGCTACGAGTGTGTAGCAATATTTTAATCTTTATGCGCAAGCACTTGAACAGCTGAACAAATATTTTAGTAAAAAAATCCTTACCCCAGAGCCTAAAGCAACAAGACTACTAATTCTCCGCAAGACATTCGGTAAGCTACGTCCTTCAAACTCCACAGCATAGTTTGCTGGTTCCGTTTTAGCATCATCATATTCCTGTTTCGTCTGCTCAGTCTCCTGCACCTCTGACTGCTTTTCTAGCTTGTTCTCCGGACTCTCTCCCTCGTTAGGAGAGAAAATGGGAAACTTCCATAGTTTGGTAAAAAACGTCGACACTCCACTTTGGCTGGATTCTGACTCGAAACGAGGAAATTCCGTTAGCTGAGAAGTATCATACTTCTCCATTTTAAACCCAATTGGTAATTAGGCTCAACCACGTATATAATAAATATACGGAAAGAAGAATCACGCAAAATAAACAAAAATCCACCTCATATTTTGGTTTCTTTTTACTCTTTTTTTACAACAAATCTTTGTCAGTTTGACAGCTGTCAATAGTTTTTTTTTCAATAATGGCATCAAAATGTAAATGTACTCTGTGAATGGCATCGCAAACTTTGTGCCTATTGCCAGCGTCAAGTATAATTTTTGCATGGTGTTTTCAATAGATTTATTATGACTTTGACTACGTCAATATAAAAAATCTATGGTGTTTTCAAACTTTCCACCAAAAACCAATGCGTAGAGTTTTGGTGGGAAGTCTGAAGGAACAAGTTGTGCTCTTGTTTTATTTTCATTTTCTTAGTATATTTTTGAGTTATATCGGATAAAGTTGATGGCATTTTGCTCGATATAGATAAAATAACAGTGCGAAAACATGTTTTTTCGGCTTGCCTCCAAAATTTCATCGTACATGTTCAGTAGCCATCACTTTACTTACTTGAACATTTGACTGACTAGACTGACTGATACCTGACGACTAACTGACTTTTTTCTACGACTACAGTGATGCAAAAATTTTACTTGACGCTGGCAACATGCACAGAGTTTGCGACGCCATTATTAAAATTGAACCAATGAGCATAAGTTTACATACTCTTTGAGCATAAGAATAAATAATACTACGCCAATGAGTAACGAATCCCCCAAGCCAATGGCCAAAAACACGCTGTCAAATATGGTGCCACCTTTTTCATTAAAACAAGAGCACAACTTGTTCCTTCAGACTTCCCGCCAAAACTCCGGTGCCACCTTCTGACGTAGACGTAGCATTCTGATTTGACATCAATGAGTAACGAATCCCCCGTATCATTATCAAAGTTTGACATCAATTGCATGATTGATGGATGATTGACACTTGTCGTTGTCACGACCGACAGCATCCTGTACCCTGTACCAGGGGGATTCGATAATACCTACTCATTGAGTGCACCACACTTCACCACAGACACAGAGTACTTACTACCATAAGAATAAATAACTACCATACCATACCATACCACAGAGCACAGAGTACTTTTTATGAGTACCTTAAATATCTGGGGTCCGTACGTAATCGTACTTGGATTGGAAGTGAAATTAAAAAATTGTTAAGTTTTACTAATTTATATGGTGCATTATCAATAACATTTCCTTCCTAAAATGTCCGAAGTGTCACTGGAAACTGCAGCATATGCAAAAATCATTCTACACGCTGCCAAATACCCTTATTGTGCTGTAAATGGCGTTTTGCTGGCCGATGGATCTAAAATCAGAGATGGTGGTAAGAACCAAGACCTGGACATCGTGGACGCTATGCCCCTCTTTCACCATAGCCACTATTTGTCGCCTATGGCTGAAATTGCCTTAACCCAGGTACTAATGTTTTTAATTTACCTATTCATGAAACATAACTTTGCAAGTTGCATGCAAACAAACAGTGAACCATATAAGTTGTATATCTTATGGTAGGAATGAACAATTCCAGTGTTAAGTATAATACTGCTTCACACTCATAGGTCCACTAGCATTCTTTGTATTTTTTGCTTTCAGTTCAGATTTATAAATTATAGACTTAACTATGTTGGTTGAAGCCAAACTATATTATCAGATATTTGCTGTATTTATATGTATATATTTTTAACTGAATTGAAATTCATATTGTTTTGCCTGTCAACATTTTCCAAACGCATGATATAGAAATGACCTGCATGGCGGACTGGACCGGACTGCCAATCAGAGGGTCCAGGGTTTGATTCCCGGCGACACAGAGATATAAATAATGAGTTTAAATTTCTGTTCTCAGTCTAGGTGTTTGTGTTTCTGTCTTTGTGTGTATCCATGGTACCCACGACACTGTATATCTACCCTACTGTGGGGCTATAAGTGTGAAACATTATTTATTTATTTATAGTTCTTTAGTAAACTTTTTTTACGTTACGGAATACAATGCGCTTGAGGTCAGTTTACTTAATGTTTTAAGTTCTTTCAATAGTAGTCTTGGATTTGGGAAAGTCCATGCTGGTTTTGTGGGTTAAATTTTCACTACATTTTCAGATCGAAGCATTAGCGCAAGCTGATAACCGCATCATAGCTGGATACTATGCCGCCTGTGAGAACTTCAGGGACAACACTGTAGAAAAGTGTCCCGGACAGAAAATTGCTGAGAAAATAGCTGAGCACTTCCCCTCTGCTGTGTTTATTGTGGTAACTTAAATTCTATATGATTATCAGACAGAAAAGACTAAAAAATATAAAAAGCTGCCCATTTACACTTAGTACTGGACTTGCATGTCATTATTCTTTCATAGACAAATGATGATTATCAATATAGCTCTCAAAATCTGCAAGCTGAAGTGACAATGGGCAGAGCATATAGCTAGGAGGGCCTTCAACCTGGTGAACTGACCAGCAGTTTGAAGCCCAGCAGAGAACTATGAAAGGCTGTTGGATGGATGAATTGTTTCTCAACAATTGTTTTGGGTAGATATTTGGAGGTAGACTGTAGGAGCCAGATGTAGCATGTTCTCTTGGATACAATACCCAATTCTGTTTCATATTTATTGTTTATAGTTTTTTCTGGAAGCAATATTATTATTAGAGATAGTAATTGTTAATATTATTACTAAATATTTGATAACTCATTTTTAGGTGGACAACAGAAAGTTGTCACAGCATTTGGACACACCAGCTATCAAGTTGCACAAGTTCTCTGAAGGCAAGTGGAAGCCCAAAGATGCCAACAAGGTTTTATTTCGTAAGTATTCTATAATATATAATCCTTTTTACTGTCACAATGTAATGGAATATGGTTCTCATGACTTAAACTTGCGTTAGTAACTAAAACAGTAATGATAGAGAAACAATCTGAAGCTGTTAAGTGGCTATCCCACTGATGTTTTATGAATGTTGGCATTTCTCCAACATTTTACTCTACTGCATAAATGCGACGTTGCCGTTGCTAGTCTCCTATGAAATTTCGTTTTTTTAGATGTTATAAAATCGCGACGTCCACGTCGTGTTTGGGCAGTAAAAACATTGGAGCAACACCAACGGTAATAAACCCCAGTGGGATAGCAGACTTATTAAGTGTTCTTTAGTATAAAGTAAGACGATTTGATTGAAATTTCATGCTAATGGGAGCGTAAATATTCCACTATTTAATCTAGTTTTTGTATGGAGAAGAAAATTAGTGAATTTTTCAAATTACTATTGCAGAGAGTTCATATGTCTTGGAGACAGTATCAAATTTGCTGCAGAGTGATGTTTTCCATGATCTGGTGGACTTTGACAATTACTTAGATGACATCACACTGGACTGGACAAACTTGGGAATTGAAAAACTGATAGCAAGCATCAATGCATCTAATTGTAATGATAAGGATGATTGATGTAAGTGATTTTTATCATAGTTTAAGTAAATGTTTTAATTATACTATGGATACTTTATATTCCAAATCAACCCCCTGATTCATGAAAATATTGAGTGATGATTTCTGACAAGGGCGAGAGGTGACTGACTGCCCGAGCGAATAGAGGGTTGTCATCGCCCTGATCTGAAATCGTGTTTCATCCCGTGCCACACACTGTATTTTTCATATCACATGTAATGAAACTATGAGTTTTGATTTCTGTAGCCAGTCGTAGTAAGACTATTTCAGACAAATAGCACAGTTATATCTTTTGACAACGATTTAACGACAGTTGTCAATGTGATTCTGACAGACTTGAAATAAAGACGTAAATAATAAATAAATGAAGGTGCCGTGTAGAAACAACATTGTTTCTCGCCTAGGGCAAAAACAATGTTGTTTCTGACTGTCACATTCACATTGGTTTGAAATTGTCTTATTTCAACTGGCAAAACAGAGATCAAAACTCGCTGTTTCAATGCATGTGATATGAAAAAATATATTTTGAACATATTTTACTATTGAAAGCTTATAAATATTTTAAATTATTTTATGAATAAAAGGGGTAATATTTATTTTTTTAAATTATTTTATTAATAAAAGGGGTATAGTGACTGAAATACAACAAAATAAATTATAAACAATGGCTTGTTTGTCTCATCAAATAAGTTTATTGGTAATATAACCAATATTATTTCTTGATTAGTTAATCCTACTTCCTACTAATATTATAAATGCAAAAGTTTGTAAGTGTGGATGTTTGTTACTTTTTCACATATAAACTACTGAATGGATTTTAATGAAACTTTACAATAATATAGCTTATACATCAGAGTAACACATAGCCTACAGTTTATGAAGATATTGTATGAATTGTCCAAAATATGACGATAAGTGTCAAGTAAGTATGAAAAATTCTACCATCTGCGAGCTATTCTGGCGTGCGCTCCCAAAACAGCTAGAGCATATCTAATGTAAGTAATATGTGCATATGTAATGTATGATGGAAATGTTTATCTTATATAGTCCTACAAAAAAGCCCATACAGTACAGCTGCACTTCAGAAGGGACTTCACTTAATGCTAATGATCCTCTCTAACGCGGGTGAAACCACGGGGCACAGCTAGTTAAAACATATGCCCTGATAACTAAGGTAAATGCTAATGCATAATTACATGCATTAAGTATATTAGTAATGTTTATCTTTATTTATCTCTTAAATATTATTGTTGTATCAAATTACAAAATGTTAAATCTTTATGAACTCTGCACTTTCAGTCACTGTAATCATTTATATTACTATAAATAAGTGTATTTTAGGGGAAAGTGGTAATTATGTATCAAAAGTTTGTAAAAATCAACTTTAAAAAAAATGTCTTGTGGTTTTGAACAAATGTTATTTTATTATAGTTTATATCAATTGTGTTGCATTTAAAGCAATTTATTTATTGACTTTACTACTAACTGATATGGTATAAGTTGGTTATGCACTGTTATGTTTGTTATTATGATTATGGTAAAATAAACTTCTATGTTTAAGTACATTTTATATTTCATTTTATTGAGTGAATTTCGATTGTGATCTTATTACAAAATTTTATGAACATCCAAGTAATGCTAGATAAAAAAAACATCATTCATTCATTTGTATATAAACTACATAGTTATACTTAAATCAACATCAACACCTACATTATAAAATAAATAAAGTTTTTGTTGTTTGACTAGGGAACTTTAACATACACAGATAAAAATAAGAAAAATATATTCTCAATAAGATATATAAGATATTTATTACAGGTTATTGAAGTAGTCTTCAATTAATTTTTTGCACTTATTAATCCCACTCAAATCCCCAGCTTTTCCTTGAAACTTCCCATTCTTAAATGCACCCTTGCCTTTCAGCAAGTCTGTGATCCTGAAATAATTAAAAAAATTGCCATTACTTTACTGAAGTATTGCCTGTTAAAAGTTCTTTATCCGAATAAGATCTGTAAAGCAAAGTATTTTTTACTCCCTGAGAATCGAACCTTTTTTTTTGGTATTGGGGGGGAAACCTTAAAAAGGTACCCAGCACCTTGGGAGGTTACCGACTGGGTTATGTGGGATTTGACCGCACTAAAATCCACTCGGTGACCTGCCTCTGCGCTTGGGAGGACTTCGGGATCTCCTGTGGAACGCACCGGTGTCCTCCACGCGAGGCGCCCCAGAACGAGACCATCTTCGGGAGAGCAGATGTGCTCTCCTGCACCTTCAGATGTTTATGGCTGCATGCGGCCACTCACACCGCCGTCCTTCCCGGGGCTGCTGGCTTGACAGGTCAAGCTCACACTCAATTCAATGTATTAATTACTTACTGCTGTCCCAAAGCGTTACAGTGATCTTCTGGCCCTTGTATCATAATTTGACCTTCCTTTGGCTTGTCAGGGTCTTCGGAAGCCAAGAACAAAAACATGCCTTCATTCTCCAAGCCCTTACATATTGCACGATTAAAGTCAGGCGTGGCTTCCTTCTTGAATATAAATACATATTTAGGTTTCGGCACGCTTTGCTTTATTTTATCGATCTCAAACTGTGCTAATTCTGATAGAACGTTTTGGAGATTTTTATTTGTTACTTTGAGATTTTTCTGCAGTTTTTGGACAAGCTCTTCATGTTTGGTTGGTTCATTTCTGTAAACAAATTGAATTTTAAAGTGATGAAATTACGGGAAGAGCACCATGTCCAGCAGTGGTACACAAAAAGGATTGCAGACAAGCTAAAATAATAAGGTAACTGTGGCGTTGTCCATTTATTTTACAATTTTTATCAATTTATCAATGTGATCAAGTTTTAGCCATTTATGCATGATTGGAAACACATTGTAAAACAAACACAGAATCCTTCACATTTTAATTATATTTACATTAAATTTATTTGGAGGGTCGATTATAATTATTTTTAAATTAAAAATGGATACATACTTCAACAAGCCAGTTAAGGCTTTCTCCCGGTCAAGCATTAGTTGGAAGGTCTTTGTGACACGGTTTCCCACCAAGAACTTGAGATTGGTCTTGCCCTTTTTGCCTGGCTCTGTACCCAATAGCTTGATTACCTGCAGTTGACTGAAATATGTATTTGAATTAATTTATGAAATATTCACTCATTTCCCCACTAGGATTCCCGTGTCAGGGAGCCAAGGACACATAAAGATAAGAACACAAACACTGAAACTTAACTCATAATAATTTCTGCCTGAATGGGATTTGAACCCCTTGAACAGGCATGCTAACAACATGACACCATATAGGATATCATTTGCAAATGAATACACCACTTGCAAAACAATTTCGCAAGTAACTATTTTCGTATTATACCCAGATGCTATTTTCACTAGACCAAATATTCAAAAATTCCATTCGAATCCCTACTAAGGTAGGAACATCACAAAAATTATTTGTCAGGTTATAAAAAAAGTAGCATAAATGTAACAATAGGTACCTTAAATTGGATACATGAGTCCCACAACACATGTTTTCGTCTACGTTTTCAATGCATATTAACCTTATAGTCTCCATGCAATCCTTAGGCAAGCCTCTTGTATGTGCCTAGAATCAAATTTTGCCACTTTTAATCTCCCACAGACACGTCCTTTTAAATATGTTTACATTCTTTTGGACTGTTTCTTTTATAAATAAGACCCAAAGAATAAAAGAATTCTATTGTTACAGGAATTAATAAAACATACCTTATCCAACTCAGGATCATTGGCCTTAAAAAATTTGACATTAACGGGTACTGCACATCGAATTAAGTCATTGCATCTCTTCTCCACTTGTTGCACTACATCTTCCTTCACTTTTGTCGAGTCTAATTCCACATAGCTCTCATCTGCACCCAGCCACCAACTTGTGGTCGGTAGGTTGTGTTCATTTTCGAGAATTGCAGATAGAAGATGCTGACCTGAAGTTAGAAGCTATCCTTATAATGAACTGAATCTCTAAATAATATTTTAAATGGAGTCTTGTATCTTTTATAAACAAGGTCCCAAACTAACACTATGCAACATCACCTAAAATATAGTTGTCTTTGTAGGATTACTTATTTCATATTTTTTTTAAATTAATTATTTATCTATTTATCACCTATCTAGGCAGTACATAGTATGCTCTGAGTAAGATCTAATAAATATCAAAATTTAGTTAATAGAATCAGGTGTTACTTTGCAGAACTCCATTGTTATAAAGTTAGATTAAAACTACTTTGCAACAATCCACAATCAGAATGTATGATGGTGTGTACTTTTTTATGCAATAGTACCTCCCTTCCTCCCACATAGGATACATGCACATGCAACTATAATGCATAGCATTGCGAGTAACTATTGTAGAGTCAATAACCCTGATGACGCTCTGTTTTGGGGTGAAACACGTGTTGGTGGTGGTATGTATGTTGGTGTATATTTTTTATTGGCATGTGCATGTATTCTATGTGGGACTGAGAGAAGTGCAATTGCACGAAAAAAGTATACACCATCATACATTCTGATTGCAGATTGTTGCAAAGTAGTTTTAACCTAACTTTATAAATATCAAAATTTAATGTCAATTCTCCTAAACATATAATACATACTATAGACCTAAATAAATAAGACTGTTTTACCATTATTACAATGTCATGGTAACTACACCATTCTATGAAAACACAATACAAACAAATATTGCTTCACAGCATAAGTGGATGCGTAGTAGTAATTTACCTGAATGTTGCTGCATATGATCAAACCTTCTATCCCAGTCTATCCGTTGCTTGACCTGGGTGCCCAGTTCCAAAGGTTGCTTAATAAAATGCAGAGCCTCCTCTCCTCTCCGTAACACCTGGACCACTTCTACATCGTTCAGCCAACCAGTGTCATGTGGCTAAAATGATAAACTGGAATTTTAATACTTGAAAAAGCTATCTAACATCCAAAACAGCTACATAGACAACCAGGAGATGAACTTTTTGTTATGTTTTAACAAGTTTTGGGTTGGTATTTTATTAATATTACTCAATTCTTTATCCTAAAATGTTTGTAAAATAAAGAGGTAAATAAAATATTAAAATAGTGGAGTTATCAATAGATACAGTAATATAGCTATAGAACCTATTAAAATATGGGTGGTGTGAAAGCAACTGTGAGTATGTTGGCCATTAACAGTTACCTCCAATTATTATTGAATATCAGATTGAAGCAGCTTGGTAGGTGAGCTCCAGGATTCCCCAATTAGAGTGAAAAGTGAAGCCTGTAGCCAATATTTGGGAGGCCAGAGTTGTTAGTTTAATCTTAATCAATCATGTACTATTTCTATCAAGCTGGCAAAACTTTCGTACACATAAACAAATAATTATACCTGTCCACCACCTGTTGGGAATAGGATGGTATTATCTAGTACCACCTGGTAGCCCTCAAAAGGTGATACCTTCCCATACTCTACTACAGATTCTTTTGTTTCTTCACATTTTGTCACAGTTGCAGTGAACTGAAACAATATTTTAAATAATTTGTGGTGTCAAAAGTGTAACTTAACATGATTATTTATATACCTACTACTTAACTCATGTGTCATTTTTCCAGAACTAGACCGACTAGTTCTGGTGCGTCCTCCAAGCGACCGACCGCGACGACTCATGAACCTCGTTCCTCAGACCTCGTTCAGGTCCAAAACTAGTCGGCCTAGTTCTGGAAAAATGTCCCATGAGTTAAGTAGTATATAAATATTCATGGTGTCAAGACCTAAAAATATATAATGATGTGAATGTTCTCATGTTTTAAAAGATTTAACTTAATAACCCATAAAAATTTGTACCTGTATCTGTGATTCCTTGAGTCTATCAGAAACAAAATATGATACCAGTTAAACTTTTGTCCAAGGATGGACATAGCATTGTGTGACGAAAGATAGACACAAACCATACTCACATAAAGCGCAGGTTTATAGAGAGAGAAACAATGAAATAAATTTAACAACACTATGGTATTCACTTACTTCACTTCATAAACTCAAATGTATTTATGTAGTGCGTGAAACACGTCCAAAGGTTTTTTTAATAATTAAACCGATCAAAAAGGCAAGACAAGCCACATGGTGTTAAGCGATCACAGTCGCCTATGGACATGGGCAACCCCAGGGGAGCCACCCGAGCCATCTGATTTCAAGAGGATATTTCGGAACATTTATAAATTTTATAATGTATCTATGCCTTTTTACTTTATTGCTTATGGAGCGATTACATTGGCCAACATGCAGGGGCCAATTTGGCATACATTGCTGGTTATCTGAGTACATTGTAATAAAATACTGAAGATTACCAGCAATGTATGCCAAATCGAACCCTGCAAGTTGGTCAATGTAATCGGCCCTTTAGAAATATTGCAGAGATGAGCTTAGAAATATTTCAGAGATCAGAAGCGCAAAGTTAAAAAAAAAAAAACAATAATATTATGTATATTTTATAAGAAAGAGCTTATCTAAGCGGAACATCTCTGAAAATGATTTGCTTATCGGACATATTCTTATAGTTACAAATTACTTTTCAGTGTTGGTATTTTAGAGGTATTTTTAGGTTACGGTTAAACTGTACACTTGTGTTTATGAATGTTATTTGAATATCCTTACCTCTTTTAAAAAGCTATCCTCCTGGCATTTAAAAACCATTGCAATAAATTGTAGGTAATAGTATTTATATTGAGAACACCTGAATTTAACAGTTTAATTTTATTAAAAAATAGGGACAGGTGACTGCCATTGTGTCAAATACTGCAAATTGCATGATTTGCATGCATTGCAAATTGAAATATGAATTTGACATTAAATGACATTGACATTTAATAGATTGACAGTTGACTAATTTTTTTCCATCAGTATGGGCATCACACGTTTTGTGATTATTACCTGTATAAAGATAATTTGAGTCAATTTTATTTATTTGCGTCCTAATAATTATTATTAACTAAAATTAATGTCTACAGTAAATCAGTTACATATAATATATTCTTTTTAGGTTTTATTTTTTATTCGGGATTCCTGTTTGCCTGAATCGTTGATCCAGAGGGCGGCAGCCCCCTCTCCAATATTATTGTTGAAAATATTTTCTCATTCGAAATTTCATGGTGGAAGATGATCGTACTACCTTCTTCTTTCTGTTTTCAATCCCTTCTAATTTAACTATGTAGGTAATTAAATGATACAAGCGATACAATTGATTTATACTCATTTTATAAAAAGGAAGTGAGAATTAACAAACAGCCTTTTTTCTAAAATGTTTATTATAACTATATTTATTAAAAGTTTAAGCATAATGGTCCCAACTAAATAAAAAAAGGCGGAAAATAAATAAGTACTAAGGCTTATAATTTTTTGTAAAAACTCTTAAAGTTTGGTCCAAAACTGACACAGCAAAGTCCACATCTTGTTTCTCGATACACATCGGTGGCTTTATTCGGAGAACCTGCAATGCAATGATAACACGGTAACAATAATTTCATTATTTTACTAGAATAAATAATATAGACGGTTTAGTTACGTCATATTAACCTATTTTCTATGAGTGTGGTGCAGATTTCAAATCGGTTTAACATAACGTACTCTCTACTTAAATCGCAAAGGGAATCCCCCACCCACACAGTACCGTTACCTATATCTGCTATTTCCACAAAATATCGTTATATCAACTGTTTTTGGATTATATCATAAACTATGTAATTAGAGATACTACGTTTAAAACATATTATATGAGAAATGCGACTAACTATGTTGTGGCATTATGTGCAGATTCACAGACAAGAGATGCTGTAAAGGAAATTTTATTTCCCATAAGTAGTTAAACCAGTACGACTTACATTACTCCATCTGCCACCGCGTCCAAGCAGCACTCCCAAGTCTTTCGCCATCTCCCATATCTCAGATACACTGGCCGCACTCAGCGGTGTTTTCGTGCCTGGTTGTACAAACTCTATGCCCAGCATTAGCCCCTTGCCTCTGACGTCACCGAGAACGGGGTACTGTTCCTGCAGCTCCATCAACTGCTCTATGAAATACTCGCCGGTCACCTTGCTGTTCTCTTGAAGCTTCTCTTCTTCTATGACCTAAAAGTATAAAAACTAGTCATCCTTAGCTTAGATTTATTAAGAACCGTTTTAATCGAATCGATTTTACCGAATCTCACGAAGATTTGATAACTTTTAGACAAGCAAGCAAGACATGACGTGACTGTAACCAACTCTTTAGGGTTTTCTTACCCAACTGAAACGGATTATGTATGTTTGCTCCGGTCAACTCACATCTAAAACAGCTTTGCCAACCGTCGCGGCCATTGGGTTGCCACCAAAGGTGTTGAAGTACGACGCCCGGGAGTGTGCCTCTGCTATCTCTTTCGTGGTGACGACGGCAGCCATGGGGAAACCGTTGCCGATGCCCTTCGCGAGGGTCACAATGTCAGGTGTTACCCCATGGGTCTCGAAGCCCCAGAACGCGTCGCCCGTCCGTCCGAAACCTGTCTGCACCTGGATAAAGTAACGAGTAACGAGGGATTGGACAACATTCTTCAAACTAAGCCAGTGAAATAGCCAACTCGGTCACAACAAACTCCCAAAGAACGAAAGTCGTAAGAATTATTATAGCACATAAATTGCCGTCGATAAATAAAGGCCTAACTACGAATCTTACATAGTTTATTTAGTCTTTGGCGGTGTTATGTGGTGTTTAGCACTAAGTTTGAATATTCAGAACGATCAGATTGTAGCGACTTTCCGCAAATTCATTAAGAGATGGCGCCACGGGTATTCTGAATCACGCTTTTGAAGTTTTCGGAATATCCAACCATATTTACAAGCTCCGAATCGAGTCAGTTGGAGCGCGGCCGCTTCCCGGGCATGATTACCTTCCAAACGATGTTGGTTACATAGAATTAGCTACATTCAGGTCTTTCAAAGCAAAAACACCTGACGCCGCACATCGGTTAAGTTGATATTTATTTAACTTAAATTAATTCTTCCATACTTTTGTACAAGAGGTTCAAACACAGAGCAACGAATATTCATGTCACTCGCGCGCTCGCCACCAAGCGACGTGAATATTCGTTGCTCTGTGAGGTTCAAAGCTATAAATACTTACTTCATCTGCAACATAAAGACCGCCAAGTTTCTTGACCAGTTCACATGCTTTCCTGAGATAGCCCTTAGGAAACTGCACAGTTCCATTGACACCCTGGATAGATTCTGCAAACAGAGCTGCCACTCGGCCCGCCGGAATAGAATTTCCTAGAAGCTGTTGGAACATCGCTACATTAGTACGAGTATAAACCCCTTATTTACAATAAAATATGAGCAGTGCTATGAGACCCTCGTAATTAAAATATGTTTTTCACGCTCTATTAAAAATTCTTGGAAATAAGAGGGATAGTATTTATATATTTATTTTTTATACACTATCCCTCGTAGTGTTTCCTCCTCGCTTGGCAGTTGATTACATGAGTCTGAAGACTCTGTAGGGTTAGTACTTAACTTATTGACTGGAGTCAATACGTGTGATGCTCTAATGGTTAGAAAGAGTATTGAAATTTAACTGGGAGCTCTGTTCGACATTTCGTCTTTTGTTTCCTATAGATTTTCATTGGCCAGTAAATCTGTTTATTTTTCATATATGGTCATTCCCACCAGTCGACGCTTAAATATTTTATATATTTATAAACAACATACCTACCTCACTTAACTGGTGAACATATTTGTCAGAAGTTACGCAATCACCGGGGCAGGAACACGCTCCTGGCACTTGGGAATAGGAATCACGGCAGCCTCCCCAGATGCCTCTTAACGGGTCTGGTAACATAGCCTGTAAGAAGATTACCACGTTTACTTCTAACGACGTAGTAACAAATGAAACCCCCCAGAGGAAATGCCTCGAATAATAACGTTTTCGGACATTAATATCCTTTTTATTAATAATTTTGTTAGATATATAGTGATCTTGATATCATAAAAGATGTGTAAAATTGACGACACTGCCATGAATCAGTCGAATCGGGCAATCGGATATTTGCTGTTTGTGTCTAAAATCACGACTTTCCATGCATCTCAACTTTTCACTTTAGGCAAATGAACGTGTGCTGCATAACCAGTTTTATTGCGTCGGAATACCTACTTTAAAGCAACGTGGGTGCATTTGTCGGACAAAGACTCCAAACTTACATGGTAAAACCCAGGTGGCACGGCCACTGGTAGGCGATACGACTGCGAGGCAGTGAGTCCCATCAAAGCACTGGAATACCCATGATAGCTGCTCTGCAACGATATGATGTCGTTGTTCCCCGTGTAGGTCTTGGCCAGCAGTATTGCCAGATCGTTGGCTTCTGTACCACTGTTTACCAGATAAACTACCTGGAAATAGAATTTTTGTACAAATAATACGTATAAAATTACTTGTCCTAACTGAGTCATTTATCAGCGCAGAATCTTAACTACCAAAGCTCGGGTAAAATTTTGGTAACAGGTTCCTGTTATGTTATGCATTTTGGAAACTGAGGCAAGGACAGCCTTATATTTTTTTTAAATTCCACCCAATGAACCTAATCCAACCCACGCCAAAATAAATTATCCAGTAACTAAGAAGGAAAAAATGTTATTTCTTACTAACCTTGAGGTCGCCAGGGAACTTCGACGTTAACTCTTCAATATATTCGTAGATTTTTGGATGTCGGTAAATATTTGTTGTGTGCCAGAGAGTGTCGATCTGTTTATGAAGAGCAGATGTCACTTTCCTAAAAATAAAAAATAAATATTATAAACTTTGTACTTTAATCAAGTTTACAATCGTGGAAATTTTCTGGCTCAGCTCAGCTCCTTGATTGATTCTTCGGGAAAAACTTTATCACACCTTTTATTGCGGTGCAGAAATTCTCTTAAAATGAAATGGAGGTGGAATTACAAGTTTCTCACAGTTTCGTCTTTTATTTTATACCGGTTACTCATTAGTTCTGGCCACGCTTACCTATTTTCTTCAGAGGTTCCACTACTCCCGAGAATTATGTCCCGAGTTTTATGGAGTAGTAGTACAGTGTGCTCAATAAGGCCAAACAGTACTTCACTGCAAAGCAGTTGCTAATGCACTACAAAGCTATGGGCTGGTGCCGCGCCATTCGAATTATTGACAACCCTAGACTAACCGATAGGCTCGAAGATCTGAGCATACGTAGAGATATTGGTGCTCCATGTGTCTTCTACCGCATATACAACGATTGCATTGATTGCATATTATTATGGCAATCGTCAACAGTCCGTTTTTTACGTTCATTTCTACCACGAACATGAAAACTGTTGAATAAGCTTCCCTCTGAGGTATTCACATTGGGCTACGACAAGGCGTTCTTCAAGAAAGGCGTTAAAAGAGCCCTTGAAAACAAAGCTGGCAACGCATAGGTGACTCCTCTGGTGTTGCAAATGTCGATAGGCAACGGTGACCACACACCATCAGGTGGCCCGTATGCCTGTTTGCTAGTTTTATTTAAATAAAAAAGTAACGCAACTGCGCGCCAGCAGTTGAAAAGGAATTT
Organism: Pyrgus malvae; assembly: GCA_911387765.1. Lineage (NCBI taxonomy): Eukaryota > Metazoa > Arthropoda > Insecta > Lepidoptera > Hesperiidae > Pyrgus > Pyrgus malvae. Next base: position 22,345,167 of record OU426960.1, read on the forward strand.
TGTCTAAAAGCAGATTCTTCTATTTTTTCATTTGGAAAAATATCTACGGAAACTTACGGATGACAGTGTCCAACGGAGACGGTAACGATGCCCCCAAAGAGATCCAAGTACCGCTTGCCCTCATGGTCGAAGAGCCATTGCATGAACCCTTGGTGGAGAAGCAGTGGCTTCTTGTAAATATTGTAGACGGCAGGCGGAAAGTTCTCAGACTTTATTGAGTCTGTCTTTTGGAACGACGGGCCCTTGGAGAAAGTAATGAGAAACGTAAAAACATTTTATATTACTTTATGAACGTCAATTTTTAACATACTTACATAATACTATTTAGATGAGATAAAATCTGGAATACATAGTATAGGTATGATTAACTTTTTATAATCTCGATATAGACCTTCTTCTTTCTTCTTCGTCGATTCCTCATGTCTGAGGGTCGTGACCACCAAGATCCAATCTGCCTACAAAAGTTCACCATTTTGATCTACTTTGTGACAGACGCAAGGATTCGGGTACGTTGGTTGGTTGGTTGGTGGATATAGACCTAGAAGAATAGAAACGCGAGACGTCCTAATTACACTAGCACCTAAAGTGAACTTGAGTCTAGGAACAAGTGATGAAAATTGCAGTTCCACTGACACTGGACTCGTGGCGTTCTTCCACAGCCCCCATTGATGTATAATACCTTAACTATTATGTTTTTAAAAATGTTTCAAATTGAAAATAAATACTACTAAAATAATTAAATATTTAATGCACGCCCAAGTGGGTCAAATATGAGCGAAAAGTTTAGTTAAGAACCTACTTATGAACTTACCATATTTTTCAATAATGATTATTATTATGATTTCTGGGCTTAAGGGACAACTTCTCTCAACATTTTCATAACAAAGCAGGAAACTTTTAAAAAGAGAACTCGTAAAACTTCAAAAGTAGAAGTCGAAATAGAGCTCTCCTTCGGCTTTAAAGAAGAATCCTTACCTCGGCCTCTATCTTTGGTCTCTACTTTTGGAGTATCATAGGGAACCCTACAGATTAGAATACAACGTAATTATTCGAAGCCCTACAGTTTTGCTCGTATCCATCGGTGACGGTTATGATTCGCTCGCTTTATTAGGGCTTAATGTATACAGATGTAAAAGCTTACCGCATATTCATTAGGCTTAAAATCCAGCCGTGGCAACGCCGCTAGAGCGCTGTAGCGCCTGGTCATTGTGTTACAGCACAATTTTGTAACTGAAATCGTTGATAAATTTAACTTTTACTTTCAACCTTTTTGATGTCCCACTGCTGGACACAGGTCTCCTCTCGCAACTGAGACGGATTTAGGCCATAGTCCATCACGATGGCCAAGTGCGGATTGGTGGACTTCATGCTTTCGATAAATTATATATTTCTCTCAGGCATGCACGGCGAAGGAGAACATCGTAATCAATTAAATATCACGATATATTCCATCACCGTGGAGCAGGGATAAATGCGCACATTTCTTTGTCAGAAATGCGCGGAGAGGATTTAAGCCCGGTATCGGTCGCGTTGGAGACTTGGCCATCGCTGCTCCCACTCGGTAGGTATGTATTTTTACTGTACATAATATTATGTACTTTCATTTTCACATGATGCTATTTTTCAAAGAATTCCAAATAAATGTAACTACGAGTACATTATTTTGTTGGCATACATAGAATCAGGTATGTTGTACCGTATTGTGGGTTTGTTTCTTGACTAATTCTCCGAAACAAGTGCTTCAATTTTCCACGGTCCAAAATCAATCAGTGCAGTTATTTTATGTTTCGGAAAAAAATATTTCAAATAACAGAAAACATATATATACATAGTTTTGTTATTATCATAATAATACTACATACATATACATTTACCTATTAGTATTGTGTGGTCATTGTGATCTTTCTTTACCTATAATAGCACTGGACCGAAAAATGTTTTATTTTGTATTTATAAACTTTTTTCTCCCTAAACCATTTATGGTTCTTAATGAGGAATGTAACAAAAGCTTGAGTAAAATTATATAAAATTAAATTTTCTACCTGTCTTCGCCATAACTACACAGGTTTGAACAATGAAACGACAAAAACAGAACTGATAGTTTCATTATTCAATGAATTTCAACAAGCCGCGACCGTTGACTTTTCGCTATTAACATAATCGTGTGACCGCGAATTTGCTATCAATATTAAAATAAGCATCGTTTTGACGGTCCACTGATAAGATATCACCCATAATAGCATATTAATTACAAATCAATTTATCTGACCCGTGTTGGTATCCACACATATAATTTTGGCTAGTCTAATATTATGACTCGTCGACTTCTTATATTATATGAAATAAAATATGTATATGTTCATTAACAGTTACATTAATACTTAATAGTTTCATTGTGTAGACTAAAATTTAAATATCTAATCTGCGTCTCATTTATATGTACTTAAATTAATTTCAATTTACATAATAGTTTAGCATACATAGAGGGCTGATTGTAAGTCTGATCAAAATTATTTCATTTAGTTACTTTGATTGAAATAATTTCTTTCAGAATAACGAAATCAGCCCACTATTGGCTGATTTTTAATTCATTACATTTCAATCAAAGTCCGCTCTCAGGTTAAATTGTCATCCCTAGGCATGTGGTGGTTCTAAAAATTGCTGCCATTGAGATAGAAGGTAGCGAATACACAGCAAATTCCACATTGAATTCCATTTTTCTTACAGAGACGCAGATTTTTGAGTTTTTGAGTGAGACCATGAGTTTGGCATGAATGAAGCCTACCTAAAGCAAGCAACTGCCGCCCTGATATGTAATGCTTCTTCACCTTATTCCACCGTACTCACAACAACAGATCTTTGTCTATCGCAACTTCGTGCGAGTAGCTGCGCAATAGCACATAACCAGCAGCAGCATAACTAAATAGAACGAGTGGCGGTTTGCCGCCTGTAGGCTATTAAATTTTTCCAAATTGTTCTCGAATAATTTTCCGCAGACGAATTATTTTGCAACATACTTTGTCAAATTAATTGCTAATCCACAGAATTTATTTTAATATATTTTTAAATAATGCCGTCATCTAATTATTTTCTATGATATGTTACAAAACGATTCGAGGATTCGGTATTCCAAGAACCAATGGCTGAACACAAAAATATTTATTGCCTTTACCAAAAAAACATATTTCGGATACATCACAGAGTACATTTGTATATACTGGATACATGAAGCAGCACAACACAACAGTACAAATTTATTTTAGTTATTAAAAAGAATTAATTTTGGTAAAATCAAAATATTTGTTTCATTTTTTGTTATTTTTTTTAAACTAAACATAATTTGGCTTTTATTAATGTTTTAAATTGATGCAAACAAAAAAAAACTTAAAAAAAAGAAAATCTCTCAATTGAGTTACGATGACAAAGACCAATAATCCACAAGGTACTCTGTGAATAATCCTAAAGACAGCGGGTCCTGTGGCGGGTCGGTGTAACCACTTTGTTGGCGTCTCTTTTTCGCAGCCAGTGTTACCCACTTATCATATTTTCCCCCAAATTTGGTAATCTACAATATCAAGCAAGTAAACTATAAACATTGGCAGACCAAACTGTGAAAGGATTTATATGCTTGTGCATTATGGTTGGTTGTTTGTGAGTTTAGATTGGTTGACTGGCATAAAGTTAATTGGGTCAGCAAATTACAGGACATACATATAGGAGAAAATAAAAGACAAATACAAAGATTTTTAATGGCACCAATATGGGTGTTTACAAAAGCTGTTAATACATATTTAGTACGTCATATTTACCTTAATGAGGTATGCAAATATTACAAAGATAAAAGTAAACACTTAGTTATAACGCAATATATAAAAATGTACATTTATATCAATTTTATTATTATTTTTCTTCTCTTTATCCTTTTGGTCAATAAATGGCTTTCAAAATAGACCGAACAAATTCGGAATTATATTGATGGTTGCCAGTCAATACGTCCAGTGGCCTGAATCCATTTATTTTCGGCAAGAGCGTCAGTTGGAAAACTGAAAAAAATATGACAGCAACATGAGATGAAATTCGTCTGGTAAACTTCTCATAATGTCTAATACCAAATGTATGGAGTACCTTTTTATAGTCTGTCTGAGTGAAATTTAATATGTCGGGAAAATGCTCATAATGTCCACCCAGCCTATAACATTTTACTGGTCTCCACTTAAATAGTTATATATAAACAGGTGGGATTTTGAGCCTCCCGCTTGAAATGTAATTAACTACTAATGAGGTAACACATAATCTTTGATTTTATTATTTATGGTCATTGTTTTTGTTAAAAATTATTATATTTCAATAAGATGGTTAATTTTTTAGTAATACGGGCAGGATATTTTGATTCGAGATCTGACAACACAATTTCGAATTTGACAATGTTTGAAATGAACAAATATAAGTTTATTTTCACGAATTTCACTATATTTACGTTGAATGACTAGTAATAAGACAAAAGTAATTAAATATCTATATATAAACAATACATATTTAGTACATGTTTAAAAAGAAATATTGAACTTACGCGTAAATTGTAATGCCTTCCGGCAGCCTTCCTGTTTACGCTCACTGCGGCTCTTACAGCCTAAAATACTGCAGCTCACCATATTGTGAAACACGAAAAATGTTATTTGCTTTTAATACAACACAATTTACAGCAGAGAGAATCGATTTTAACACATAAATATGATAAAACAACAATGTCACCCCGACTTCCACAGTTTGTCTGCCACTTAATTAAAGGGCAATGTCAAAAATACTGGTTACACCGAAAAGGACACAAAATCTCGCTCCCATCTCTTTCTAACAAGTTCATTAAGTGTATTTCGATCTCGCTTTAACGTGCCGTAATGAAAAATAGGACTCTGTGTATAGTACGTAAGTACATTATTCTTAGTCTAAGTACGAGGAGTTAAAAATATTGACATAATTAGCTCACAAACACATTAAGTAAACAAAAGAAACATTATTTTTAATTACATAAAGAAAAAAAATTCATTACTTCGTTTTTTCAATTACCGGTATTGGACGCAACTGTGCACATCACTATTGACATAATATTTCTTCCACGCAGTGTTGCCAGATGCACTGTAATTACAGTGGATCTACTGTATTTTCAAGCCGTCTACTGTACACTGTATTGTTATAAATACAGTGTATGGAGAACACTGTATTTTTTTATGAAACAAGTTTCATTAATTTCTTTAAAATAAACGCTACTGTAATTGAAATTTTTAAAATTATGACCGTGACTTATCGCAAAAATACGAGTAGGTATGTAAATGTAGAGGAATCCCCATTCAGTCTTTCATTCGCAAAACAGTATCACCCGGTTAGAAGGAATGAACACCTTGACAACTACAGTTTGATGTAAATAGTGTGTCTTTCAAATTAGTTGCGTTTTACAGGATCGGCGAGGGCAGTATTACTCATTAGTTTTTTTTATGCGTACGTTGAAGCGTATAAAAAAAGATTTATGTTGTTTATCTCATTAAAGCTTTTAAGTAGTTTTTCGGAAGACAATAATAGTGGACCTCCAAAAAACGGCACTTGCTATTTGTGTATTATGTGCTATAAAAATATTAACTGACAGAATTGCTATAAAAAGGCATGGTGAAGGATATAAACATTTGAAAAAATCTAAACCATTGTCATCACAACCAGCTATTGCCACAGTGTTTGAAAAGAAGACATTAAAATCGGAAGATAACCTGAAATTTTTCCCGATTCGGAAGTCGTCGCCAAAAATTTAAAATTAAGTGCACGAAACTAGCGATATATAGAGACACTGATTAATTTAATTTGTAAGGTTGATAATAAACAACTATCTAAATAATACGAATATTTTTTATTTGCACTGTAAAATATACTGTAATTTTTTTTCGTTTTTACTGTATTTATGACAAAAACACTGTAATTTTTAGTACATTACACCGCATTTTCAGATTGTCCATCTGGCAACACTGCTTCCACGTCAATCGAGTTGGAGAAATTTATTTGGCATTGGCATGGTTGTCGCTTTGCCGCTGTGGCTGTATTGCATTTTGTGAAGTGAATGGCTTGGAGTTGTCACAGTTTATCTAAGATTTAGAAGCAATAAATATTAAAATGAAGTTGATATATTTAGCTTTATTAGTTCTACCTGCAGCTTTACTGTGCTTCCAAAATGGTAAGAACTTTATATTCTTAATGAAAGAATAGAAAGTGGACGGGTCACGTACGTGGCAAGAGATTTAGTTTATTTTTGAGAGAAAGTTCACAAAATATATGCTTTTTAGCGTCACCACTTTTTAATTAGGAACTTTTAGCAATTCACTTATGTTTGTGAAGCTTTGTAACTTTTATTTGTCTTTAAAAAATTAGAATCTGATAGGATGATATCGATATGTAATAAACTTATTATGCACAATATTTGCCGTACTATAGCGAATGTTTGCCTTTAAAACAGAATTTTACATCAATTAATTGTTATATAACTTTTACTGTACCTATGTGTACTCCCCAGAACTATATAAGTAATAAGTGTCACTTGTTTGTACAAATTCTATTTATAAATCCTCCATTTAGTCTTCTAAGAGTTTGATTCATCAATACTCTGAATGAAAGTAATTGTAAAATCAATAAAAAAGGTGTACAAAGGTCACAAATAAGAGTAAAAGTACCATCTGTTTCAGTTTCCATAGCTAGTTTATCACTTTCATATTACCTTTCAGTACATATTAATATGAGCAGCTTGCTTGCTTTAGTGAGCCTGTCCTGCTAAGAAGAAGGTCTTTGTACTAAGTACTTCCATAAGTGAGCATAAAAAATTAGTGACTGCTGACTGAACTTTACTATTCAAAAATATATGATATTCATTTCTACTGAAATAAACATTACATATTTTATGTAAATAAGACATGGCACTTAAATCATATAAAGATATGTAGGTAATTAATAAGTTTACACAAACTCTTTTATGTTATAGGAACACTTTGTTATAGGAATACTTTGAACTCAACATGTATTTGTGTTACTATATCCCTAGACTTTTCTCATTGTCTAAAAAAAGTAATGTTGATTTGTTATTCAATCCACAGCAAACACTATCCTAGCACACGCAGAAGAGGATGAGTTGGATGATGTGGTGGACATTGAGGGAGAGGACAACCAGGTGGTCGGAGAAGATGCACTGAGTGATGATGATGACTCCATTGTGAAGTCCTCACAAGATGTTGACACCACAATATTGTTCACCAAGCCTGTGCCTAATTATGGAGACAATGCTTTTGGTAAGATTTATGCTTGAAGGCAGCAATATGTACTATTAACAATGTTTACTTAGTTTACAGCAAACCATTCAAATGAAAAAAAAAACAAGTTTTTATTTCTATATTTTTTATTACATACATTACATTTTACATAATTCAATCAGTTTTTACATAATTCTTGATTGCACTATTCCTATATACTATTGTTTATATTTAAAAATTTATTAATAAGTATTGATTCTACATTAAAAATAAAAATAAAAATAGTAAGAAATGTATTTAAACGAATCTTATAATAAAATTATTACAGTTGCTATTGCAAAATTAAAATGCAGAGATAGTTTTTCACTGATATTTGAAGTAATATTTCAATAGATTCTCCTTCCTCAACATGAGTATACAAATTCTACTTTATTATTAGTTCAGCACGCACACTGTTGCTGTTGGCCCGCTACTAAGCAACATTGTTTTCACTTGTTCCACAATTAATTTGAAATATAAGTGGTTAATAGTGCACTAATTAGAACAAGTCCTATTTCAACATGTGACCTCCAAAAAAACACAACTTGTAGTTTTTGTTTGAACTGAATTCATCATGTTAAACCAGTTAAATTTGATTATTTGAATAATTTTGCTAACAACTGCAGCTCTGACCTAATTTAAAATATTTAATAAACCATTCTATTTAAATTAATAATTCTATTTACTAGCTTTGGAACTCCAAAGCTACAGAAGTAACTTTTCTCTCTGAAATGTCTTCATAGGTTTATTAAAAAATTGTTATTGCGAATGCTTCAATAGCACTCTAATTTTCATTTACAGATTTACAAGCTGGACACCCAGTGGAATTCCTTGTTGGGTTCATCAATAAGGGTGCTGAGGATTATGTTGTGGAAACCATGGAGGCCTCTTTCAGATACCCCATGGACTACACCTACTACATCCAGAATTTCACAGCACTGCCATACAATGTTGAGGTTAAGCCCCAGCAGGAGGCCACCTTTGCCTACTCTTTCATCCCCAATGAGGCCTTCGCTGGCAGACCTTTTGGCCTCAATATTCAGATTAACTACAGGGATGCAAGTGGCAATGCTTACCAGGTAAATTAGTGATGTTTGCCCTGTAGTCTTACTAGCGTTATGTGTCACATTACAATGATAAACTTAGAACCATAATATTAAATTCCATCATAGTACATGGTCAGAAGTGGTGAATTTTTAAGTCATCTTCAATAAATACATCATACAATTTCCCACTTATGCAATTATCAAAATATTGAAGAACAATGTAATGTAAAATATTAGTTTTTATTTTTTGTAGTTATATCAAAGTTGAACTTTTGATCTATTATCACATGAAAGAAATTGAAAGCAACAAGCATAGAATTTTCATGTTCATCAAGTATATTAAAGTAGAAATCTTGAAACAAATTGATGATCACCACAATAAGATGCTAATGAGCATGCCATCTGTTCAAATAATTTGTTGCTACATATTATGTAAATTTTATTGTTTCTCTCACATTTAAAGTAAACTAAATAAGAATCAATTCAAAAGTTACAGGACAAGAAATTTTTTTTTGTGTTTTAATACTTTTTACCTATCTCCAAATACTACTAAATTCTTGTATATCATTAAAGTAATTAAGAAGAGCATAGAAAATATGATGCTGCCATACAGCAGATCAAGATTAGGTGTGTCTTAGTGATAAAAAAATGTTTTTTTGTCCATTTGTCTGTCATGTCCCACTACTAAGCACACAGGACTGCTCTCAGAAGTAAGAGGTAGGTTAGTAATAGTCCACCACGCTGGCTAACTGCATTCAATCGTATCATTCACAATATATTTCACTTTTAGGAAGCTGTCTACAATCAGACAGTAAACATTGTAGAAGTATCAGAGGGTCTGGATGGCGAGACCTTCTTCTTGTATGTGTTCCTTGGAGCTGCCTGCGTGCTAGCTCTAGTGGTTGGACAGCAAGCTCTTTCCTCCCTCGCCCGTCGCCGATCACCGCGTGCCACTCAGTCGAAACCATTGGAGACTGGCACTGCCAACGATGTAGACTACGATTGGTTGCCTAAAGAAGTCGTCAATCAACTCAGTAAGCATTTTTTTCCATATCATGTTTGTTGATTTATAGGATTTTTTTGGATGGATAGATATGCTAATGTGTTTTCGACCAGTACAAATATATGCAAGTAAATACTTGCACATATAAATTTATTGCTAAACATAAAACCTCTCCTTTTATGAGTGGTTAAAGGCTTGGAGGCTTGGTCAAGAAAGTACACCCTGATTTAACTACCTTATAATTTCAAAAGAAAGAAAATCATATACTTGCGCAAATATGGGTATTACAAATTTAGATGGCAATATTGATTTTATTGAACCCATATTGTGGTATTTTATAGTGATTTTTATAAGTATATTTTTTTGTACTTTAATTATGAAAGTTGTAAAAAGAGGTTTTTTACATTTTCACTGGTTTACTGGGATTTCATATACTGAGAGGAATAAGCCAGTTGAAAAAAACATCCTGAAATGTAAACACATTTATTGTTCTTATCATGATAACCTTTACTTAAGATTTTTTGACTAGATTTAAATGTAATATATACAGAGTTCTTATTTTGTTACAGAGAAATCTCCCAAAACGCCAAAACAGTCACCACGCCTGAGGAAGGCAAAGAGGTCAGCTGGTGATGACTAACATAGTAATGAGGTGCAATCCTAGCAAACACTGAGCCCTCCCTGTCATCGGGTGTAGCTAGTGTCGTGACATGATCACAATAAGAATAGGTTTACAGAAACGGGGTTTGAAATATTCATCGGACTAGAGAACTGATATTGGTTAAGAAAGAAGAAAAACATACCATTTACTCCACTCATATTTTGTTTGATTGCTGGCTGTAGCAATCTTATTACGTTTAACCTAAATATGCTTGTTTTACAAATACCTTCCCAATTTTCTGACAACGATGTGTGTAGTTGAGTTTGTGAAGTGCCTAATGCTCAAGAAGTAGAAATTAATGTGTTCCTTACCTGTTCTTATTGGATTGTGTTAGTGAGAACTGTGTGGTGTTTAGTTGCTAAGTGTGTTGTGAGAGTAAATTATGGAACAAATTCAGTATGGACAGCTTTGCAATAATGTTTGTGGATGAGAGACATTATTTAATTAAAATGTTACATTTTTAAACAGTGTTTTATTGAATACCTTAGTTTAAAATTAAATGTTAATAAAATAATTGTGAAGCATTTACAGGAATACTCTTAATAAAATAAAAATAAATAGATCATTGCAAGTGTTGCATTTAGTATTATTTATTCTTATGGTTGCAACATTAAAATTTTATTTTATTTGATGAATTATACCATAGACTAGCATAAGGAATCTATGTCTTTAATATTGATACTAATAAAATATTAGTGTTAAATTTCTCTAGGCTATTATGAAAGTAATGAAGTAAAGAACACTGAAACTGCAAGATTCAAATATTATTTATTATATAAATAAATAATTAAATATTATGTATAGTAAGTAAATTTTAATTTATGTATACTAAACATCTGAGGTTAGCTTTACCTATTAGATTACATTACAAGTACACCTAAGTTGGATCGCCTAGTAAAAACGAGATATTAGGACTTAAAATTATATTCATAACATAATTAATCTGCGACACCGCGAGCTAGGCTCTCGTCCATACTAATATTAAAAATGAGAAAGTTTGGATTGATGTTTGTTACTTAATCAAGTTAGAACGGCTAAACGGATCGGGATGAAATTTGTCGCAGAGATAGATCATAGTCTTGAATAGCCCAAATCCAAAGGCTAGTTTTTATTCCGGATAAATGTACCGTTCCCGGGGGATAGGTTAGTATCATCATACTCAAATCACTTCAGGGAATGCCGGCCGGATCCTTGCCAGATCACTAGTATATAATAATGAGAGCCTATAAAGCTAAGTTTTTTCAAAAGCGCTGTCAAGAATTACTTATTGTACCTAATAGAAAGATTCTTTGTGTGTTGGATTGTCCATACCAATGGTCCATACATCGAGGTAAATTTTAGTCGTTTTAGCTTATTTTATAAACACGAACGTGAGTAAATAAAACCACGGCCTCTGGTCCACAGTCCACGGGGCTCATAAAATATATATTTTTTGAAAAAGAAAATTGATAACTTTAGGCTTTTGGTAATTGGTATTAATAATTGTGTTACCGGTAACTATAACGGTATATTTTACGCAGTGTTGCTATGGTAAAAAATGAAACTGCCGTATCTAAGAACTAAAATTGCCGTATTTATGAAAAAAAAAACATGAAATTGCCGTAAATACTTTATTTCTACGAGTAATTAGAAAATATGTTACATAATATTATCTGTAATATCTTCACCGTATAGGTTTCTAATTGATTCGAAAACCTCACTATCTTTTTTATGCAATGAATATTTTTCTTTACTTTTCATTTTCTTACACATGTCATTTGACGCTTGAAATTTCGTACAACCTCCTTGATTTTTAACTGCTTGTCTTGCTAGTAGAGCTCCGTTGACAGTGGATGTTATCAACTTATTTCTAGATTTTGTTTTCATATTGTTTACTTCACTGAACACTCGTTCACAGTCTGCATTGCTATGTGGTAGACATAATACGTCAAGCGCAAAATTTGCTAATGTTTTGCAATCTGTCTCATCGTGGACATTTGCCCAAAATTCATGTACTTTCCATGTGCCTATTTCTAATCCTGTAAATTTGTTTATGTTTGGTAGCAATGAGAGATGACAAAAGCGAAAAAAAGTCGATATCGATATAGGTATATTTATGTTTTTACGTGCTGCATTTCATAATCAATCAGCCTACTGATTAAAAATCGTTTTGTTCATAATTTTCCATTGTGATTTGTCGCAAAGCTGAATTGCCGTATTACTTGATACGGTAATGAAAAGCCTGCCGTATGCCGTAAAATCTGTAAGAACATCATGGAATGCCGTATATTACGGCAATTGCCGTATCAATCGCAACACTGATTTTACGATTTATGACACTGCGTCGGTAGCACAGAGCCTCAGACAGAGGAAGGAATAAAAATGCACAGAGCAGATAGGTCTATGATCGGTAGACTGACTGATACCTGACGACTAACTGACTTTTTTTTTTTTTTCTACGACTACAGTGATGCAAAAATTTTACTTGAAGCTGGCAATATGCACAGAGTTTGCGACGCCATTATTAAAATTGAAAAAAAGTAATCACTTCACTAGTTGTCAAAATAAAAGTTCAATTCAAGCCGCCATAGAAAAAAAGCGCGGGAAACGTTCAAATAGGCGGGAGTGTTTTTTGGGTGCTTTTTGTTTTAATTAATTTTTAGTAATTTAGAGATCAGATTAGTAGCGTATTTTATAGAATTTCTCATTAGTTTTTTTTGTATATATTTAATTTTGTGCATATAGACATCTGGGTAAGTCTTTATATATGTATTAATGAACGAGGAGGGAGATCCCTTCGATCCTGGGGGACATGATGTTCCCCAGATCGGAGCCAACATTGTAATTAATAATGACTCAAGCATGGATACGGACGGTTCTATAAGATCTGACCGAAAACGTATCAAAGCGTTGCGTAAGTTTTGTAAGAATTGTAACAAGAAAAGAAGGACTGAGAGATCTAAAGCTCGTCACCCTTATACCACATGCCTTTGTCTTAAAGAAAGTGATGAGTCCAGTAACAATGATAAGAAGAAATTTCCTAAGATTATTAATGACCCAATTTTGCAAAATGTTGATAATGTTACATATGTAGCACATGAAAATCAAAGTACTATTACTAATAACAGTTCAAACCCTGAAGTATCTTTTACTGAGAATAATAGCACTAATATTAATAATAGCCCAAAACCTAAAGAATCTTTTACTACTACAAATGTTACCAGTAATATTGATACCCCTATTCGAGTTCGATATTATATAGCCACAGACAATGCTCCCTTCCTTGTTCATGTCCAAAGAATTCAGCAATCTGCTTCTGATGGTACCACACTCCACCCAATCACATTTGGCAACTTTTTAAAGAAAAATAATAATGTTGTTAAAAATATTATAAATGGTTCTTTGAAAAGAATAGGTCGTAACAGGCTATGCATGTCGTTTTCTAATTATCAAGATGCAAATAATTTTGTGATTAATCCTATATTAGAAAAAAATAATTTAAAAGCATTTATACCGTCTTTTAATGTTTCTCGAGTAGGTTTAGTAAGAGGTATACCTTCAGAGTGGACCCTGGATGAGATTAAATCAAATATCTCAGTACCAATAGGTTGTGGGGAAATAATAAAAGTACGTAGACTAAACTATAAAGTTATTGTAGATGGCACAGCTGTTTGGAAACCTTCACAAACCATTGTCTTAACTTTTGATGGCCAGATTCTACCAAAAAGAATATATGTATGTTATAACGCCTTAAATGTAGAATTATATATCTTCCCTACAATACAATGTTATAATTGTTGCAAATATGGGCATACAAAAGTAAACTGTAGGTCTAAGCCACGTTGTTTCAAATGTGGTAAAGACCACACTGGAGATACTTGCACAATTGATGTTACTAATGCTTTTTGCCTTTCTTGCTCTGGTAGTCATTTTGCTATTAGCAAAGACTGCCCAGAGTTTGAGAGACAAAAAAGGATAAAAGTTACTATGGCACAAAGCTGTATGTCTTACTTAGAAGCATCTAAAGTACATCCCCCAATAACTAAGTCATATGCTGAAATTCTTTTATCTGAGCCAAGCCCTTCAATACCTAATACACAAATACACAAAACCATGTCACAGTCAAATACGCAGAAATCCATTAAAAAAACTGTATTTTTAAAACCTCGAGTACCAGTGAAGCTAGTGGGTGGATATGATAAATCTGCTCATAATGCCCTCACTAAAGAGTATGACCCTAATTTTTCTGCTCCCAATGGTTCTGCCCTTACATATAGCAACATTAACAACATATCAGTTAAAGATATTATAAATGAACTCGTCAACACTCTAATTAAATTAAATATCATAAAACCGGACAACGCTGCCTCTATGATTGTAGAATTAAATAATGCGGATATTCAAGACGGACAGAACAACAATAGTCCAATGGAATTGCCGCAGCTTACCTAGTAAGAAAAGTGACGTAATTTACATTTTAAATAAATATAAGCCCTTTGTAGTCACACTTTCTGAGACATGGTTGAAACCTGGATATTCTTTTCGCATACCAGGTTACTCATGTCTCAGACAGGATAGGTCTGATGGGTATGGTGGTGTTGCCATACTCATTCAAAACACATTTTCCTTTTCTCCAATATCATTACCATCACTAAGTAATGATATTAATGCTATTGCCATCCATGTAAATAATGTAAATATAATTTCTATATATATTCCTAATCCAAATATTTCTATCCTAACAGAATTAGATTGTTTATTAAGCAGCTTGCCAAAGCCATTTTTACTCCTGGGTGATTTGAATTGTCAACATATTGCATGGGGCAGTTCAAAATCTTCTTGTTATGGGGAAACCCTTCTAGAATTACTTGATACACACAATCTGTGTGTTCTTAACAATGGAATGCCTACACGGCGGACTAAACCCGGTGAAGGCAACAGTTGTCCTGATCTATCCATCTGTACTCCTAATCTAGCTTCTATTCTCTCGTGGGAACCCCTCTCTTCTACATATGGTAGTGACCATATGCCCCTCCTTATAACTTTCCCTCACCGTAAACCAGAAAGACCTAAACAACCTCCCCGTTTAAAACATAATTTACATAACCCTGACTGGGAGCTATTTAAAATAAATATTGAAAAAAGAATGTACAGTTTGCCTAAAATACACCCAGGTCTGGAAGCGGCTTGCGCAGAAGCTTTTGCTGAAATGTTAATTGAGGCTGCAAATGAAACATTCCCACTTAAAAAATGTAGATCCTTCAGAATTCCTTTACCACCCTGGTGGGATGAAGAGTGTTTTAGATCAGTAAAAGAAAGAAAAGAGGCTGAAAAAGATTATTGCAATTCAATGACAACAGAAAACTTTGACATTTACTGTCAGGCTGCGCAAAAATCAAAGACATTACTAAAAGAAAAAAAACAATTAAGCTGGCAAAAATTTTGCGCTTCACTATGCCCAGACGTCCGACCTTCACTTGTTTGGCAAAATATTAAAAGATTCCAATCTGCTTTCAATACATCTTCAGCATCACCAATCTCACATTCAGTCGCGAGTAATTTTATGGATAAATTAGCACCACCTTATGTTCCCGAGAATATTATCATACCACATAATCTACCAGTACTAATAATTAAAAATCAGCAGACATTAGTAAATTCACCCTTTACCTTCTCTGAATTAAAAGGTGTACTATCACACATTAAAGATTCTTCGCCTGGAGAAGACGGTGTACCCTATTCCTTTATTACAAAAAGTAGCGACAATCTACTAGATTATTATCTTAAACTCATTAACTCTGTTATGGTTAGTGGTCATATCCCTCCATCGTGGAAATCGCAAGTAATAATTCCGATTTCTAAACCTAATAAATCACCATTAAATGCTTCATCCTACCGCCCCATCGCTCTTTCAAGTACCATAGCCAAAATTGCAGAACATTTAGTTAAAAACCGGCTAGAATGGTTTGTCGAAAGCAATAGCCTTTTATCTCAAACTCAGTACGGATTTAGAAAAGGTAAGGGTACACTAGATAACTTAAGCATTTTAATAACAGACATACGTTTGGCTTTCTCTAAAAATGAAAATGTTGTATGTGCATTTTTAGACATAAATTCTGCTTATGATAATGTACACATACCAATATTAAAACAAAAGCTGATTAAGTTAAACGTACCTCCTTTGTTAATTAATTTTATTATTAATATGTTGTCAGAAAGAACAATTAACCTAAAAATCGAAGATAAAACGATTACACGATTTGTATGGAAAGGACTCCCACAGGGATCGGTACTTAGTCCTATCTTGTATAATATCTACACATACGATCTTGATAAAGTTATAACTTTCAATAGCGATGTAAAGGTCCTACAATATGCAGATGACTTACTTCTTTACGCAATTAAACCTTCGGTGAATGTGGCGTCTGAGGTTTTAAATGGCTCTCTTAATAAACTTAAGGAATGGTTAGACAGCAATAACTTGGAAATATCTGTCACTAAAAGTACAGCAGTTTTATTTACAAGAAGACGAAGTTACCCCCAAATGAACATACTTTACAATAATTTCAATATTCCCGTGAGAAACCAAGTTAAATTTTTAGGTATGGTATTAGATTCTAAATTAACATTTCAGCCTCACTGTCAATTTATAGCCGAGAAATGTGAAAAAAGACTTAATATTTTAAAATGCCTATCAGGTGTATGGTGGGGTGCCCATCCATACACCTTGAAACTAATTTACAATGCACTTATAAGGAGTGTTATCGATTATGGCTCATTTCTCTTAGAACCGTGTAATTTACTTGGTTTGAAGAAATTAGATATTATACAGTCAAAGTCTCTTAGAATAATAGCTGGTGCCATGAAATCAACACCGACAAACGCACTACAAGTTGAATGTGGAGATCCACCTTTACAAATAAGGCGTCAGTATTTATCTAACAGATTTTATAGTCGCTGTTTACAATACTCTTTTCACCCACTTCTTTTAAAAATTCATCAGTTATCAATCGAAAGTAGATCTTCTCCGTATTGGACCCATAAGTCCTTACCGTGTCTAAATAAAAGCTTTGACAAATTTAAATCTATAGCTGCACCCATTTATTCTATCACTTCTCTCCCAATTTTTGAAAATAGTTTCGAATCTTTACTGGTACATCCGAATGTTTTGGATTTTGGAATTTTAGGAAAAGACTTAAATTGCAACGCTAAATTTAATTCAATAATAAGTAATAATTGGCAGGGTTGGCATCACATTTACTGCGATGCATCTAAACATTCTTTAAAAGGATGTGTTGGAGTAGGGGTATTCCACTCCCAATACAGTATTGTACAGAAAATTAAGTTCCCCCCGGAGACATCTGTATACACCGGTGAATGCTATGGTATTTTGAAATCAGTGGAATATGTTCTAATGATGAAACTAAGAAATAGCTTAATATTTACTGATTCCAAAAGCGCTCTTCAAATATTAACGAAATTTCCTTTTAAAATGTCTTCTCAGCATCCAATTATTTTTAATATAAGAACTAAACTTTACGAATGTTTTCTGAAAAAATATAATATTGTTTTTGTGTGGATACCAAGTCACAGAGGTATCAAAGGGAATGAAAAAGCAGATCAATTAGCTAACGAAGCTGTGGAGTGTGGTGACATCTTTCCGTATGTCAATTATTGCCAAGACTTATGCTCACTATCCAAAAATTATCTCCAAGAATCTTGGAACGATGCTTGGAATTTAAGCTCTAAAATAAAAGGCAAACATTATCATCAAATACAACCCACCATTCCCGCTAAGCCTTGGTTTTTTAAACAAAGGTTTGACAAAATCATAACTTCCATTCTTATACGAATGCGTTTCGGACACGTTTGTACAAAACAACATCTTGCAAATTTGGGTATAATTAACGATCCTAAATGCGATTGCCGAAATGACTTTCATGATCTAAACCATATATTTTTTTCCTGTAATTTGTATGACCGGTCCTCCTTTTTTTGTCAATTGCTTGCTAATAAAGTACCTTTCCCATCTTGCATTTCCATTCTCCTCTCTTCCAATGATCCAAACATATATAAAATATTAGCATCATTTATTAGAAAAAATGATATAAAAATTTAATTTTTCTCCGTTATTGTAGTAACTACTATTTTTTTCTATATTTTATTTCTTTTGTACATAGTTTAGTTTTGTTACCATTTTAATATTTATATTTATAGCATAATAAAAAACGCGTGTATATTATTATTAACCTATTAAATTATATAGTTTTATTTTCTGTATTATAATCATTTCCTAAATGCCTACTCCCCTGATCTTCCTTATTCCAAATTCCTTTCGTTATACATTGTGTTGTGAATTTATTCTCGTTTCCCTCGTTTTACTTGTCGTTGGCTGAGCGTGAATGCGCCATCGCCATAAAGAGAAAAAAAAAAAAAAAAAAAAAAAAAAAAAAAAAAAAAAAAAAAAAGCCGCCATATTTTATCTGCCTTCCTTTTCTGTACACGCTGAATTGCGCTGCACGTGTATTTTCTCGGGTCAGCTCGATATTTGATTAAAATGGAGAAACCCAACGTTCTCGCCCGCGTCGTCAAGGTTCTGGGCCGCACCGGCTCCCAGGGACAATGTACCCAGGTCAAAGTGGAGTTCCTCGGAGAAAATAGTCGTCAAATCATCAGGAACGTGAAGGGCCCTGTTCGTGATGGAGACATTCTCACCCTCCTCGAGTCTGAACGTGAAGCTAGAAGATTAAGATAAATTACTATGTAAGCGTTTGTTAAAGTTACATGATAAACATTTTCAGCTATTTGTGATTGTTGAAATCCAAAGTTAACCTATATTTTAGCGATAGCAGGCGCTGAAGAGATTTTTTTATGTTACTTATTGGAACCCGCCCCTAAGTAGACACTCCGACCGAATATTGTTATAACTATTAAGAAATTCAGTTAGACTCAAATGCCAGAATTTTTCATGCAGATACTAATATATAGATCTTGTATGTAGACTACTATTCTGTATTCAGGATGTGTTTGTTATTTTTGCATAGTACCTATGTACTTTGTTTTGTTACTTTCAAGTAGGGTCTGAGTTTGGTCACTGAGGTTGAGGGCTGAGGTTAGCACTTCGCTGCATCTTTTCATTGCACAGCCTTTTTTTTGTTTTCGGGGGGAAACCTTCAAAAGGTACCCGGCACCTTGGGAGAGGGTACCGGGTTATGTGGGATTTGACCGCACTAAAACTGGTTGCTGCCACTGCGCTTGGGGAGGACTCCGGGATCTTCGGTGGAACGCACTGGTGTCCTCCACGCGCGACGCCCCAGAACGGGCACATCTTCGGGAGAGCATATGTGCTCTCCTGCACCTTCCGATGCTCACGGCGACATGCGGCCACGCACACATCGCCGCCCTTCCCGGGGCTGGTTGGACGGATCGAGCTCCCATTCACTCGTCCACAACCCCGGAAGCGCCCTTTTAGTCGCCTCTTACGATCAGGCAGGGGATACCGTAGCTCTATTCTTAATCCTGAAGGTACAGGGACTTTAATTGCACAGCTAGATACAGTAATAGACCTACTTCACTTAATGTACTTGCATTTGAATAATGTTTAACAATATACTACTAACATTGCAATAAATGTAAAAGGTACAGGTATCTTTCCTGGTTGTTAGCAACTTTATTTTGAATACATCTAACAGCAGGTTGGCCACTAAACATTGGATGAAGAGAACTGGGTAAGTTGTAATCTTCACCAAACATGGGCCAATGGTCAGTGGGATGCAAGAAAATGTTGTGGTCACTATAAGCCTCAACTCTTCCATAAATCTGTCCTGATAAGGTAGGATATGGGACAACCTTCAAAGGCATTTCCAGTGGACTATAACAAGAAAGCTGTAAAAAAGTGCTCCAATGCTCGGGTGGCTCCCCTGGGGTTGCCTGTGTACATAGGCAATGGTGATCCTTAACACCACGTGGCCTGTCTGCCATTTTATTTGATTTATTTATTAACAAAGTCATTTGCAATTACTGTTTACAGCGTACAAATAAAATTAACATTTTTATTTAAAGCTTATTTCAACTTTCTTTGTTGCAGGTAATATTCCCCATTTATTTAGGTTGAGGCACCTCCATTATGTTATCTAAATCCAGGTAAAAATGCGAACGACATCATCAAATGTAACCTAACATCATTATCATTAATAAATAATAAACCACTCGATAAAATGGTTTGTTTTATTTGCTGTGCCTTACAGTTTCCTCTACCTTACAATGTAGTCACTCTGTAATTGGCTGGATACAATTTTATTTGAACAGTTATAGAATAAATGGACACACATGATCTGCTAATCATATTATGTAAACCCACATCCGTTAAGAGATCTGTTAATAGATGCAAGTCATAATGTATAAGAATAGTTTGAGAACCCAGGGGCAAGGTCCAGATTCAAAAATCCTAAAATATCTAAACAAAAAAAAAACCTATAAAGATTAAGCTAGATATGCTATCTCCTGCTGTTTCCTTTGTATATTTAATATTTTGTGTGCGTGTCTTAGTGTAATGTGGAAGGCCAAGACCAAGAACTCTCCCCTCCCCCCCTTCTGACCAAGAGCTTGGGTGGGTACGCCCATGGTAATTTGTTTAAATTTATCGCTGCTCCACTGTGATACAAAATATTGTCATATTTAATACATACGATGTTTTTCACCACCACACCGTGCATTACTGTTAGAAACTCACAATTTCTCGAAAGCGTGATGTCCACCAATCCACACTTAGCCAGCGAGGTGGATTATGGCCTAAATCAAGTTCACTTTCGAGAGGAAACCTAACGTAAAAAGAGTTGATTTTTTTATCACTTTGTGCAAATTACGTTTCCTCTACTATACTTTAAAAAAAAAACGTAATTCGTAAAGTAAAAGCATAGTACCTAAATTGTAATTGAGAAAATTGCTATTTTAAAAAATATCGATCAAAAGCTTACCTAATAAGATAGTTTTGTCATCAACCCGTTATAAAAATGTATAGATACCTACGTGATCAGTTGATACTTGATCAGAGTTATTTTATATTTATATTTTGAAATGTGTACTGCCTTACGATATCGCGTTATCATTGTGTTAATTGATGTTTACGATAACAACTACTTATGCTAGCACGAACACTTACTACATAGACATTGACTAATAAAATATTAGCAAGAACAAGAACGCATCCATTTACATAATTTAAAAGAGACAAAGACAAAGACATTTATTTGCACAAATATGGGTGTTTACAAAGTTGTTTATATACATCTAGTTCGCCATATTTACCTTCATGAGGTATGCAAATATAAAATGATAAAAATATAAAAGGAAAAAAACTAAACTATAATACAATTACGAAATGTACATTTACATCTATTTTAATATTATTTTTATTTGTCCCATATTGCGCCTTTTATAAATAAAAATAAAAATATTTATTTATTTATATTTCGGATCGGTTCCGATCGTCAGCTTTGGGTACCCATATCACAGGGTGTTTGTACACTGAGAGGAAAAAAAGCCAGCGGAAAAAAAACCTCCCAGGTTTTTGTGGAATTCCTTTATGCCGTTTTATCGTTTATGAAATCAGTGACTGAGTAATACGCCTTTTTCAGTAAATATGTTTTAAGTCCTTTTTTAAATTCAATTTTTTAATTCCGGTAGACCGTTATATATTTTTGGTCCCATGCAAAAGACACTGTTATGATATTGTTTTGTTTTGGAAGCGATTGAACATAATTTACTGTTATGTCTTTTCGATTTAAGGGTTTCATATTTTGTGATTTCTGTTTTGACCAAAAGAGATCTCGTAAATGTATAAGGAAGGGAGCGTCATTGTTTTTAAATTTTGAAAATGTGGCCTACAAGTATCCGTTTGTTGTAATTGACATATTGCTCGAATGCATTTTTTTGAGCCTTAAACACGGTTGGAATTCCAGTCGCGTTTCCCCAGAATATTATACCGTATCTTAATTTTGCACCTACGTACGCATGGTAGGCATTTAGAACCGCCGTTTTGCTTACAACTTTGGCCAATTTATATAAAGCAAAAGAAAACTTATTTAATTGTTTACAAACGTGTTCTTTGTGTGACTGCCACGTTAATCTGCTATCTATGTATAGTCCTAAAAATTTTGTTGTTTGTATTTCAGATAACAACTTTCCTTTATAGTTAATATTTACTGGTTGTCCGTATGATATTCTATTTTTAAATGTCATTATGTTTGTTTTATCAATATTAATTTTAAGATTATTACTATTTAGCCACTCTATCAGTGATTCAAGACAATTATTTATATTACTTTCGAAGGAACCTGTGTTTTCATTTGTAAATATTACTGTACTATCATCAGCAAATAGTATCATCGGTTCTTTTACTGCTTGAGGAAAATCGTTAATATAAATTAAAAAAAGTAAAGGGCCTAAAATACTTCCTTGAGGCACTCCATACAGTACTTTCCTAGAGAGAGAATGGTGTTTCTCTTCAGTTTTTGTGATTTCATTAATTTTTGTTATTTCTGTTATGTGTTCTCTGTCAGTTAGGTAAGAGTTGATTAAGTTCAACGCATTGCCTCTAATTCCATATTTCTCTAACTTATTAATCAGCAATTTTATGATCTACATACTCGAATGCCCTTGTCATGTCCATGTCGCAGTCGGATCGTATAATCCGCCGTATAACATTACAGCTAGCCGGTTCCTAAAACAGGGCCGTTCTGTATTGTGGCGGGTCCACGATTAGCCGGATTGTTATTGCGATACGTTCTACAAATGGCGGCTCACGTTTAGCCTCATTTTAATGAAGCCTCGTAGGCACCCTGAAACACATTTTCACTATAATTATTTATATTCGAAAAATACCCAAACCGAATCAGAGCACCCCACTATTCACGTGGTCTTGTCTGTACTACCCCTAGAGTGTATATAAAAAGCCGGAGGCGCGGAGGGAGACCACTCCCCGCCCGCCGTAGGTAAGCGCAGGCATCAAGAGAGCCGGAGCGGCTGAGGCTGGTCGCCGAAGGCGACCAAAAAGCCGTAGCTGCGAAGGCGAGCGCAGGTGCCGCGCTTTCTTACGCTGGGGCGGAGGGAGTGGTCTTCCCGCAGCGCCGGAGATGTCACAGAGCCACTTGTTTTATTACATCATCCAAGCCTTGGAAAGTGATTAATTCATTGTCAATTATCACTTTATCTAAATTGAATAGATATTATAAATAATGGCTAGATGATACCTATATAATATCCGGATTTATTACTTTGGCTGTAACATATAGGCAATTGGGCGGCACGATATTACGCCGCTTTGACGAACGCGAAGAGCTCATACAATACAACGTTCGCTAATTTAGCTGAATTGCAATCCGGCTGAACGAGAGTGCGCCGCATTACAATACAGCCCTGTTTTAGGAAATAGCTAGCCGGAATGTAATACGGCGGATTATACGATCCGACTGCGACATCCATATAGAGTCCGATTACCTGTTTATTATCATTTAAGCCTGTCATTACTTTTTGTAAAAAATTATAAATTGATATGTTTATTGATTTGTTTTTCCTAAACCCTACCTGCTCATCAGCAAAGATAGAAAACTTTTCGAAGTAAAAATATAATCTGTCATGGAGTACTTTTTCAAATATTTTAGAAAAAATAGGTATTAACGCTATAGGTCTGTAACATCCCATGTCCCGTCTGTCCTGTTTCTTAAATATTGGTTTGATAATTGTGACTTTAAGTTTCTCTGGAAATATGCCAGTTTCAATACTTAAATTTATATTATAAGCTAGTATTGGTGCAATTATATTTGATACTCGTTTAACGATATTCGTACATATACCGTCATACCCCGTACTATTTGTATTATTTAGATTATTTATTATTTTTATAACTTCGTCGGGTGAGGTTGGTTTTAAGAAAAATGAGTGTTGACAGTTAAAACTAATTTTATGTATATCACTATTAATCTTTATATTACAGTTATCTTCAATTTGATTTAAGAAGAAGTCATTAAACTCTTTGGCGATAATTTGTGGGTCTGTTTCAATGTGGTTCCCCACTTTGATTTCATTAATATCTTGTTTAGGTATATTAAGGATAAAGTAAAACCTGAGTTTTATTCAGAACCGCGCCGACCCCTCACAGCGTCTGTGTGCGAAACCTATGAAGCGCAAGCGCCTGGGGTGTTATAAGTTTGACTTGTCTGTGTGTGTAATGTAAATGTGTATGTGTCTAGTGCATTTGTTTGTGGCATCGTAGCTCCCAAACGGATGATCCGATTTTAATGCGTTTTTTTTTATTGAAATGTATATCAGTCGAGAGTGTTCTTAGCTATGTTTGGTGGAAATCGGTTCAGGTCTTCAAGGTCATCAGGTCGTTTGTTAGGTGTGATAAGAATGTTACACGCTCACTTGCAAGCATATGTGCGATCTGACATTTGAAACACTAATGTCTTCATGAACCACTGAGCTGGTCTGCTGTTAGGGCTCGAAGATAGGAGACGTAACCCTGGACTGCCTTTTAGTATACCCATCGAGTTTGGGCTCGTTGGATTTGTCTTAACTAGTTCTCTTTATGTTTCTAATTGACGAGGACCTGATGCTGGAAATCTGGAATCTCTGAGCTGGTCTGATGATAGGGCTCGAAGGTAGGAGACGTAACCCCTGGTCTACCTTTTAGTAAGCCCATCGAGTTTGGGCTCGTTGAATTTGCCTTGACTAGTTCTCTTCATGTTTTTAGTTGACGAGGACCTGATGCTGGAAATGAGATGTGGCGGTTGAAACCCTGGAATGCCGGAATGAAACGGATAAACCGATTTATATTTTTGCTGAAAATCTAGAAGGACCAAAGTTTAATCTTTATTGTTTCTCAATATGTGCATTTCTCCCAGAGCCAGTTTGTCATGAGTACCTATTGTTAAACAGCTTCCTATGGCCGAGATCGCATATAGCGACCCCATCTAAACTTTTTACGTGGCTTAAAGTCACGTAGGCTTGGCCTTTTGCAAAAGTATTTTTTGCCCAAATATACTAAAGCCTTTTCAACTGTGGTTCCTTGTAACTTATGTACAGTAGATCAGTTCCGTTTAAAAAGCTTGAAATAAAAATTTAAAAACCCCCCGACCAAATAAATAAACTTCAAAAACCAACAAATAATATTTTAAACCTATTATAATCATCATCGTCACATATATTATGTGAGTTCAAGTATTTTTATTTTCCAAGCGTGTCGCCGCGTCGTCGCCGGCGCCCAGCCCCTTGTCTTGGCGCCTGTGTGCGCCGCACACTTCGCACATAGGGGCGGCGCGCGGCCTTGGTTTTATTGTATGTAACTAGCGGCCGTCCACGTGGACTTTAGTTTTTTGCCCCCATTGAGCCTTCCTCAATAATAGGCTATTCAACACTTTTCAATTGGCAACTTTTAGTACCTATATTATTATAATAGATATGGAGGCTTTGTTTAGGTAGTTTAAAGGTTGAAATTAGACGGATATTCATTTGCACTGTCAAGAGAAACGGTGTTTGTGGGGACTCTGTAGGTACCTAGTGAGTAATAGTGTGTATGTACAAATTCTAAATATAATTAATATCTGAAGGGTATGGGAAGAATTTTCTTCTTTCGATTGGAGAAGTACCTCTTCTGCATCCATATTTTGGTGGAAAGGGGACGTTGCCAGCCACGAGCCGACCACCAGCCTTTGCCTTTGGAGCAAAAAAGACTTCATTGCTTCGGAATAGCAGCGCAACTTCATATGACCTCAACACCGCGATCATGTCCCAGGCGCGGTCACAGCCTTCAATTTTGAGGGGGGTTGCCAAGGGGCGTCACTAAGAAATTTGGGGGAAAGAGGTGTCCCAAATTGGCTTGTTCCGCCTTCCATCTACGTATGACCATGACGTTTTCAAGTAAAGTTTCTTATGAGTGCACACACAATAATATAATTTTCTATTAATGATTTCATTCTTTACTTTATAGATATTTGGTATATTACGTAATGTAGTCATTGATTGAGGAAAACGGAAAATCAATACACTTGTGATAAACACGTTTCATAACGTACTCGTGTAATAACAATAACTTACATAATAATTATAACGTAGGTAGGAACGTATAGCCTGCGATGAGGGGCAAATCAGTGTAAAATGCATGTTTTCTCTCTCTTAGACCCTTATTAGTCCACAGCTGGACAAAGGCCTCTCCCACGGCGCGCCACTGAACCCGAGGGGTGATTTTGTAACTGTGATAGAAATTATTTCATTTATTTTGTTTGAAATAATTTCTGTCAGAATTACAAAATAGGCCCACGATTGGTTGATATTTAATTCTGAAAGAAATTATTTCAATTACTTTGATAAACTAAACTAAAGTTACAAAATCAGGGGGCCGGTCTTCGGCTGTACCCGGTTTACTTAAACATGGTCTCCACTCCAGAGCCGTCTACTGTGCATGTTCTAGTGACACATAAATAAGATACATTTTCTAAGAATTCGAATCTGCCTCCTAGAAAAATATATTGATACTCACTAACACGCGTTCACGCGTGTTTCCGGTCTTAGGAAGGCAGTAAGCAGTCAGTCGGTTGTCAGAGGCCTTATGGGCGGTTTGAAAACAGCCCGTTTTCCAGCAGCGTGGTGGAGTGAACTCTAGGCCTCTCCTCATATTTTGGGATGTGGGAAGACCCGAGCCTACGTGGGCAGTGGATCGCAAAATGAGGTTTAGCCGAAAATAAAAACGTGAAAATGGCCCTCAGACGAACAAACGTCGGTTTCTTGACAATTTCGTTGCCAACCGATATCTATGCAACTAAGCCAAACGGGCGCGGTCGGGTGTGAGATGGGTGACCGCTAGTGGCAAAAAAATAATAATGCGCGTTTCCGTGCTTCGGAGGGCACGTTAAGCCGTCGGTCCCGGTTGTTGTCGATAGATAACAGTCGTTTAACCTTGTCGGAGGCCTTATGGGCGGTTTGAAAACATCCGACAGCGGGTTGGCCACTAACCCGCATCTCCACCAACCCGCATTGAAGCAGCGTGGTGGATTAAGCTCCTTAAGGCCTTCCCAATAATGGGGAGAGACCCGTGCCCAGCAGTGGGACGCAAAAAGGGTTGCGGCCAATTGCCAACCCACGTATGTGAATAGCATCCTCAAAATATGTTAGACTAGCTGTGCTCCGCGGTTTATAATAACTCCAAGAATATATATTATGTAGGTACAAAGTTTCATGATGATCGGTGAGTACCTAGTTTTCGGGTGAAAGAGTAACAAACAAACTTACTTTCGCATTTATAATATTAGTAGGATACTAGGCACCTACATCATTGAAATAAAAAAGATGCTTATCGAACCCTGAACATCCCTGAACCACAAGAATAAATAATACTACGCCTGAACTTTGTTTACGAGCTGTAGGAGGTACCTAAGATTTATAAATCTGATGCATTGCGTAACCTTCAAGGTTGAATAAATCATTAGATACAATTCATGTTGTTTAGTGTTTTGCACAATGTTGCTCAAGTTACCATTTCTCATTACATTATCTATACAAATAAATAAAATTTGAGCGTCTGTTTGTAATATTAAAATAACTGCTTTTTACTACAATTTTTATGAATTTATATACGGTACATACCAAAACAACATTTTTTACAATTGTCTGTCTTGTCTGTTTGTTCCAGCTGATCTGTGAAACGGATGGACCGATTTTGACGGGACTTTCACTGGCAGGTAGCTGATGTAATAAGGAGTAACTTAGGCTACTTTTATTTTAGAGAAATTCTAAACTAAAGTCCACGCGGACGAAGTCGCGGGTGGCCGCTAGTGGAAAAATAAATAGTTTTCCATCATGTTCATTTATTTCTGACGACCACCCGTGTGGCGCAATGGTTCCATGCTAGACTGCCGATCGAAGGGTCCCGGGTTCGATTCCCGACGAGGCAGAAATTTGAATGATGAGTTCAATGGGCACTTTGTGCCATATTTTTGCTTATTGTTGCCTGACGCTTTTTTCACAGTAATACTAGGTATTTTCGTTCATTATTGTTTTGAACTTATTTAAAAAAAAAATAACTTTTTAGTTTGATGTGCTTTAATAGCGTGTTTTTTTAGTTTTTTAAACTATATTTTCCACCAGTAGTGATGGCACGACTTCAATTCCTAAGCCTTGCATATTTACTTGAATCAAATGCGGGACCTGATTGGCCTTCCGGCATGATTACCATTGTGCCATATGGGCAGTCAATGATCTTTTATATCAAATGGATGGTAGAATTTCCAAGGTTCTATCAAGGTTCAATCGGGGAAGTCACAATGCTGTATCCATATGCCAA
Source organism: Pyrgus malvae (assembly GCA_911387765.1). Classification (NCBI taxonomy): domain Eukaryota; kingdom Metazoa; phylum Arthropoda; class Insecta; order Lepidoptera; family Hesperiidae; genus Pyrgus; species Pyrgus malvae. The sequence continues at coordinate 22,373,509 of OU426960.1, forward strand.
GTTGTTTCTGTGGGAAGGTGCATTTGCAGCCAGATGTATAAGAGGCTATCATCACCCTTTGGAGAAGCTGCACAAATGCATGAAATTAGACTTAAGCTTGATTGTGGTTGAGTGTAACTTGCATTATATGCTAAAAAACTGAAGTATACACATAATGACCTGCGTGGCGCAATGGTTACCATGCATCACTGCCAATTGAAGGGTCCTGGTTTTGATTCTCGGCGAAATAGAAATTTGAATGAGTTTCAATTTCTGTTCTCGGTCTGAGTGTTTGTGTTTCTGTCTTTGTGTGTGTCTATGGTGCCCATGACACAGGGTATATCTAACCTACTGTGGGGCTATGAGTGTGAAGCGTTATTTTATTTTTTTATTTTAAATATGCTTGTAGGTATTTGATATTGGATATTTACACACATACTTCAGGTCATCTAAACAATTTAAGTATGTTTAAAAACACTATATTACTTAACAACTATTTTGTTCATTTACAATTTTAATTTTTAAATGATAATATTTACAAATACTTTTTAAAAAAATCTCTCAGTCTATGCCTTGAAGGCTGTGTGGATAAAATTTGTCTGACCTGATGTGAGTGTTGGTGTACTTTAATACAATCTCAATACTCACAATCTGTTGGCAGTTGAAAACGCTGTTGTAATTAAATGTAAACGCAATGGTTACCATGCCAGACTGCCGATCGGAGGGTTCCGGGTTCAATTTCAGGCGAGGCAGAAATTGAAATGATGAGTTTTAATTTCTGTACTTGGTCTGGGTGTTTGTGTTTCTGTCTTTGTGTGTGTCCATGGCACCCACGACACAGGGAATCCTAGTGTGGGGCTATGAGTGTGTAGCGTTATATATATATATATATATTTATAAATCAGTTAGATGAGCTAAACTATATTTAACATATTACAACAGATGTAAGGCATGTAATTCAACACAAAATTATGCAAAATATGTGTTTTGAAATGCTGTCTTTGAGGAGTATAAGTAATCTATAGATTGTATCTAAAGTACTGAATAACTTGTTTGTGGCTTTGAATAAAGTTTACACATCTGTTTTAGCCACCTTTTTTCAAACATAGACTGAAATTCAGATAAATGACTCAGCTGTATTGCACTTTGAGATAACAATATTTAGCATACAATTATCATAATGATGTGTGATAATTTAGATCATTACAATGTTCATGTAATGATTGAATGAACTTAGAATAAAACAGCACCTTTAAAATTGAATTGTATTTCACATTATAATATAATCCACTAGTAATAACTGTACATTAATTATCACCATATTCAATTATCAACAAAAACGCCGCGTCGTAAGTACATTGCGGCGTAGATGTCTTAAATCCCCCTCAATTTACACAAGGCAATGTAAATAAAACACGCATTTATTTACAAGAATATACAAAAACACGTTCCAATTTAGCGTGAGGACTATCACGATCACGCATCGCGATGTTCCCGCCTTTTTGGCGACAGGAACTATCGGTTGCACTTTGAGCACTTCGGAAGGAAACTCGCGAGGGTCCCGGAAGTCACTAGGTGTCGTATTTCTCGCTCTCGCACTGGCTCGCCCAGAACAAACAGTTCCCGATGCCGCTATAACAAATTAATATCACTGCAGCCAAGAACACTACGCTGCACACTGTACACGGCTTCCGTTCCAGAAAAAATCCAATTAAATACAACACCATGAACATTACGTGTGTATTCACTAGCGCCGGGTTCACAGGTTTCGGTATCAGTAACACGGGTATCAGCCATTGTAGGCAATACATTTCGTCAGCCAACACAGCACACAAATGCGTTATCTTTGGAGAAAAGTACGACTTATACGTTTCGCAATCGACATGTTTTGTTCGCTATCATATTTATCTACGAAAAATGTCAAGGTATTGAATCGAAGTTTTTAATTGGAAAACGTCGACGCGATCTCTTCCTTCCTGGTAATCCTGGTTTTAGTGAATTTGACTTTGACAGTTGTCAATTTGACACTAATTAGCCAGCTGACAAGTTTTTTCTTTCAGTAATGGCATCGCATCTATGCATTTTGCCAATGTCAAGTGAATATTTGTGTGTAGTCTTTGCCCGTTCATTGGAACCTGTCGACGATGATATAAACATAGATGACATAAAGTTAACAAAAAAAAAACATGTTATTTGCCTCCATGCTTTATAACATGCCTGCAAAACTCCGTCGGACATATTTAGGTAAATTCAGAGACTTATAATAAACTAGCGTGCGTAGGTAAAATTAGCCATCGCTTTACTTGATTATGTGACTGACTGAACTGACTAATTACTTACGATTTACTCATATTTTCCATGACTACTTCGTCCAGCAGTTCCTACTCTAAGGAAACTGGCGAAAAAATGCTGCAAACATTATACTTGATCGACTTGATGCTGGCAATATGCACGGAGTTTGCGATGCCATTATTGAAAGAAAAAGGGCCATCGAAGTTTTTGGCGGGAAGTTGAATAAAGACATATTGTGCTCTTTTATTTTTTTTGTGCTCTATATTGCTTTATTTTCATTTTACTGGCGTATTTTTGATTAAAGTCAACGGCATTTTGTGTTTTTGTTTAGTGTACTAGTGTTGTGAAATAAAATAACAGTGCGTTTTTCAGCTTGCTTCCAAAACTCCATTAACTGGCAAAAACTGGATACAAATGTTCACTTGACATTAGCAATATGCACAGATGCAATGCAAAGATGTTGCTTCAATATTTACATTTTACTAAATTGAAGAAACATGAATCATACCAATTATCTTCTGTATTGTAAGGGTGTTTCTGTTCTTCGTTGGGTGTTCGTTTTCATGCCTTTGTGTGTGTCCATGGTACCGACGATACGGGGTATTTGTGGTATATCCATCTACGCTACTGTAGGGCTATGACTGAGAAACATTATTATTCGTTCGAAACATACGTCATGACTAGTGGGTGCTTTTTACCCGAAAAGGAGAAAGGAACTGTCATGGGATCATTAAATTTTGTATGTCTATTATGAGATCTTTTTTTAATGTGTGGGGATAATAATTCAATAATTGATATTAATTCAGAATGTGAAAAACATAATCGCTTCTAAGTTGGTAAATTAATATATTTTTCATAAAAATATTTGAAGTTAAAAATCTATATTTGCAAGATAGCACTTGCATTGATATAAAAATGGAAAAGGTTTTTTTGTATAGGTACTAAGAATGAAAAAAAAAGGTTTGTTATTAAATTATGAAGATAATAAATTTATTTTCTATCATAATTAAATTGCCATAATGTATAAACGTATTATAAGTTGCTAAATTCATATTTTTTCAACCTTTTGTTATGTCCCACTGCTGGGCACAAGTCTCCTCACAAGTGAGAGGGATTTAGGCCATAGTCCACCACGCTGGCCAAGTGCGGATTGGTGGACGTCATGCTTTCGAGAAATTATGAATTTCTCTCAGGCATGCACGGCGATGGAGAACATCGTAATCAATTAAATATCACGATATTTTCCATTACCGTGGAGCAGCGATAAATGCGCACATTACAAATTTCTTTGTCAGAGGTGTGCGCCGAGGATTTGAACCCGGGATCGGTCGCGTCGGAGACCGCGGATTTTTACCACTCGGCTATCGCTGCTCATTCATATATTTTTCATAAAAATTGTATATAATAAAAACTGCCGTATTTTTATTTACTTTAATATATAAATTTCCAAGAAAGCAATTGAAGAGTACATTATATAAAAATGGAAAAGGTTTTTTGGAACGAAGTTCCTTATCGCGCGTTGCGAAAGGGGGCTAGACGGATGAGGCTTACAACTATAGCAACCGCACTCGACATTGCTTAACTTTGTTGACTCCCATCCTTCTTATGACCGCACTTGATGTTGTTTAGTGGCCACCCATCCTACTTTTGACTGCACTCGACATTGCTAAGCTTTATTGCTACCATTCCTACATTTGACCGCACTAGATGTTGGTGAATTGCCACCCATCCTACTTTTGACCGCACTCGACATTGCTTAACTTTGTTGACACCCATCCTTTTTATAACCGCTCTAGATGTTGCTTAATGGCCACCCATCCTACTTATGACCGCACTCGACATTGTTCAGATTTATTGCCACCGATCCTACTTTTGACCGCACTCGACATTGCTTAGCTTTGTTGACACCCATTCTTATGACCGCACTAGATTTTGCTGAATGGCCACTATTGGCCACCCATCCTACTTTTGACCGCACTTCACATTGCTTAACTTTTTTGACACCCATCCTTTTTATAACCGCTCTAGATATTGCTTAATGGCCACCTTTCCTACTTATGACCGCACTCGACATTGCTCAGATTTATTGCCACCGATCCTACTTTTGACTGCACTTGATGTTGCTTAGTGGCCACTATTGGCCACCCATCCTACTTTTGACAGCACTCGACATTGCTTAGCTTTGTTGACACCCAAACCTAAAACAAATGCAGAAAGAATAAAAAAACATTATGAAGCGCAGAAATTAAAGAAACAAGAAAGTAAAAAAATACAAAGTAACTTCGTTCCATCCGGGTGTCCCTTGACACCTCAGTTTTTTTACTTAGTTATTTTGACATTTTTTTAAATTGGGAGCTATTTCAAAAGGCTTTGTTAAGAAGCCGTGGCCCGTGCGACGTGAGCGTGTTTCTCTATCTGTCTCTCTCTCTCTCTCTCATAGAAAGCAAGCCACTTATTTTCGTTTCGTCTTTCTATTTCGCATTGAACAGTGTGGAGTCGCGACGATTATTTTTGTTGAGTGTATACGGGTTTTTTGTACATAATAAATAATAATAATAATAATAATAATGAATAATATAATATAATAAAATTTTATTACAATTCTTTCACTAATTAATCGAAAGGAATTTCGTTCCATCCGGGTGTCCCTTGACGCCTCTCAAGTTTTTTTTATATAATATGAAGGGAGAAAAGGATTACTACCAGTTGATAAATTATGAAGGTACTAAAATTTTAATTAAATTACCATAATGTATAGCATTATAGTATTAGGCTATCTATAGAATATTTTGTTTCTTTTACGCCATATACATCCTGGCACATACTGGCGTATAGTATGACATACATAAACAAACAAATGAAGGGTGTATTACCGTAATAAAGACCTGCTCTTTTGTTTCAAATGGCACAGAGCCAACTTTTCACCGCGAGTAATATATCGTAGGTACTTCGTAACCTAGTCTCTGTAGCTTCGGGATTAAGAATAGAGCTACGGTATACCCTGCCTGATCGCAAGAGGCGACTAAAAGGGGGCTTCCGGGGTTGTGGACGGTGTGAGTGGGAGCTCGATCCGTCCAACCAGCAGCCCCGGGACACCACCGGTGGTGTCATATCGAATCTCTAGTCCACATGACACCACCGACTATGAGTGATGTTACATACAGCAAAATTGACTTTTACCTACTAGGAACCATCCCAGGCGTTATAAGAACAATTACTCATCAAAGTTGCTTAGTTGTTGATATGAAAACTGCAATTAAGATAAAGTAGTTTGAAAAAGTATATATTTATCTGTCACTCAAATGGTCATCTTGACATTGTTCATTGCAATTTGCATATTATTGTCTTTCCGTCTTTAAAAAACACAAAAAAAAAGTTCATTAAGGCCTATTACAAGCACATAACAACAATTGTGGACATGCTGGAAGACTAGTTTGCTGCACTGTAATTACCGGTCCGTTCTTAAATACATTAAAATGAAAATTACTTAAATAAAAACTAATGTGTCATAAACTCTGTTTTATTTATCGTTTAACAATAGATAACTTAAAATAATGAAGAAGGAGCTGTTTGTCAAAAACGCGTTTCTAGACATCACTAGGGCGGTGACATATGGACTAGAGATTCCATATGACACCACCGGTGGTGTCGTTCTGGTGGTGTCAAGTGGAAGGAACGCCGGGAAGGGTGGCGGAGTGTGCGTGGCCGCATGTCGCCGTAAGCATCGCGGAAGGTGCAGGAGAGCATATATGTTCTCCAAGAAGATGGGCCCGTTCTGACGCGTCGCGCGTGGGGGACACCGGTGCGTTCCGCTGGAGATCCCGGAGTCCTCCCCAAGCGCAGAGGCAGCCACCGAGGGGGTTTTAGTGCGGTCAAATCCCACATAACCCGGTACCCTCTCCTAAGGTGCCGGGTACCTACCTTTCGAAGGTTTCCCCCCGATACCAAAAAAATGGGTGGTTATTTTAAGTTCAAAATATAGATAAATTAAGTAATGGTGTTTTTGTTTTACAAACAGTCAGGTACAATAAACCTTCTTATAAAACACAATACATATGAAGTCGTGAAAAAATTAAGCATCTTACTTATGTATATGGCAGGTCCAAATTTATCTCTCCTCACAGACTGTAGAAAGAAAGTTGGTGTAAAAAGATAGATAGAATGGCATCACCTTCTTTTGTTCATCATCATCATCATTAAAGAGCCATTCAAATCGCAATGCTATATCCCTATCTCAGTGCTGGATTTACTAAAAGGCTGAGTAGGCTGGAGCCTAGGGCGGCAGAAATTAAAAGAAACGTCACTGCGTAAGAAATACTTTCAATATGAACAGCTTGTTAAAGCTTGCTATTTTTTTTAGTCCAAATAAGTCTGGTTACATGATAATTGACATACTTACAAAATAACAAAAAGTCAAAACTAAGTACTTACTTACATAGTTCTAGTCTATACTTTTTTTTTAATATGCTACGACGTACTAATGATCAATGGATAAAACGTAACTTGCTTGACCTTATAGTAGAAGAGCCCATGATGCTAAATGTGCATTTACGCGAGCGTCATGAACTACTAATCCGACTAATCCAGATTAAAAAGATTGGACAATAGGAAATTGTTTCACCGTTGAGGATAGCACCTATAAGTTTACAAAATTGTTAAATTAGAAAGAAATTAGAACCTAGTTTAACACATACCTACAACAAAAAAAAAACATTTCAACACTCTCGGGCGGGATTGGTTCCCTTATATTATTTTTTAATTTAAAAACAAACAATGTGATGATACGTTTTCTATTCTGACAATTTTGACAACTGGAAGTGAGAATAAATATACAAAAAATGTAGAGTTCCTATATAGAGGCCTTTTTTTGGGACTATTGAACAGAGTGCAAGGTATACCCTGTATCTGAATCTGACGCGCTCGAGAAAATTCAATAATCCTCTCGGGTATCCCGCCTATTAATGTTTCCGGGGAAAAGAACATTTGGATTAATGCTTTTATGCTCGCAAGGTGATTGTTCTGCTTTTTGGCCCATGACCTAAATGACTGTAAAATACATATATTTTCCATTATTTTCCTATATGTTACATTGAGATTGTGCGCCCAGTGGTCGAAATTTGACCTATAAAAATGCATATTGTAGCAGTGGTTACATAACCGTCCATGAAAAACCAAATAAATAAATAAATAAAACTTAATTGATAAGAGTTAATGGTGTTAGCTAAACTGTGTTTTAGTCTAAAAAGGCTTTATTACTGGCATAAAAAATATTGTCTGAAATAATTTAAAATCTGAAAGGGATATAATAGGGATTTAAAAAAATATTGGTTCAATCGAAGCATTTTTGTCAGTAGATTAGCACAAAAAATAAAATTTTGAATAACTCCAAAATATGGAAGACTCGATCGTTTCAAATTAAATATTAGACTGAGAGAGCAATACCTAACACAGCATGACGTCCCTTGTACAAAATACGAGTACATATTAGATCATAGTAAAACTTCAATTTGACTTCGATTTTCGGTTTGAAAAAACAATACCTAATCTTTACAAATATATAAATTAAGAAACTCTGTTGTTTTGTTGTTGTTTTTATTCAATATTCATGTTGATATGAATTTATTCGACGGTAAGAATAGTGTACCTATTCATACTTATTGATATGTACTACATACATGGTACAAGGTAAATATGGCGAACCAAATGTGTAAAAACACCTTTTGTAAACACCCATATTTGTGCAAATAAAGTATGTGTCTTTGTCTTAATATCAGTGCACTACCCAATTTGCTAATTTCATGTGCGGTTCAGAATCTATATAAAGTGTCGTCTTGAAAGTTTCCTAGGCATGAATGAACAGTCCTATCAACAATTTATCAACGTCTGAATCCACCTAAAAGCTAAGTGGAGCGGACTGGTCCATTAATAATATCACCGAAACTCGACGGTTCCAGCATTAAATTATTTATACGTTGCCGTTCTAAAAGGTCTAGCGCTAAAGTGTGATGTTCCTAAACTTTTCTGTGGCAGCGCTCTCAGCAAAAGTATTTATGAAGTTTTATTTCATAAAATGTAATATCAAGCATGGTATTTAACTAATTTATTCTTTTAGATCTACATACTTCCGCCGATGGTTATCTACTCCCAACCGTACGCTAGATCGTATCTGAGATCGCATTTTCTTGTGCTGCTGATATTCCAGACACTGGAAGGCAATCGCTTGTGCAGTGATGGAACTCATCCGGCCTTTTCTTTCACTCATTTATACATACTATCTATAAATTTACATATCTGTGTTCAACTTTTCATTTCATGATTCTAAGGAAATTTAGCAAAATTCACTTTACTCACCGATGAAGTTAGAAATATAAATCTCCAGAAAACTTATTTTTGCTATTCATTTACATAAGAAGAAAAGATCCGTGCCTCCATAAAATATACCCTTTTCTCTCCCTTTTGAATAAGAGTATTCTTCCCATGTGTAGTAAGTAATTAACCCCTGCCATTTATGCGAAGTTCATAGTTCACTTTAATTAGTATAGTGGGGTCAAAAATCAATTCCCATCTTGTCATATAGACCCTGATATCTTGGATTTATAATAATGAGACAAAGGGATAATTTCTGTTCTTTGATCCTAATCCCTTTGAGGTATAAACTATGTACAATCTTATTATTTAACGTCCACAATGTATATATACGTAGAAAGCTCCCATTCTGGGTGTCTCTTCGGCTCACGCATGCGTAACAACATCCCGTGCCCCATTCGGAAACGTTTCCCGCCAGTGACGTGCGGACCCCTCGGCCGCTCTCCGGCCATCCGACAAAAAACCCGCTCATCCGTTCATTCACCCACCCAGTGACAGAAATATCAAGTGAAATCAATAAATCGGTTAATTCAATGATCTCATAAAAATGATTAACTACCAATACGAAAATCTTCATGATTATTTCACTCAAATAATAAAGGGATCCATCACTCTCATGACTGTTTGGGTAATCATCATGTGCCATGACGAAGATTCCTTCTAAGATAAGTATAACTTGACAATATCGAGACAATAATTAGCGTTTAAGATATTTTATAAGTAACTTACAATATTATTATAGTCCATATCATATCAATAAAATAATCAAAAATGGCTAATACGGCACATTTGATGAGGCGACAGAGTTCGCGTGATTTGTACGCACAGCGCTCCCTGGATCGCATGGAGATGAAGGAGTTGAGAGGCAGGCTCGTGACTATGGAGAACGGACACCCGTCACACCGTACCCATGTTATGTATGGAGCTACTAATGAGGCGTTCGAAGATACAAGTCCAAATAGACAGTCTTCAGAGACGCCCACGAGCAAGGCCAGTTCTGCTGAAGTGGGAAATGGTTTGAAGCCAGAGGGAGGCTGCGAGAGAGAGTCTTGGGATAGCAAGCTAACCTTCCTTCTCGCGACCGTTGGGTACGCTGTTGGTTTGGGCAACGTGTGGAGATTTCCGTACTTGGCGCAAAAGAACGGTGGTGGTGCATTCCTCATTCCTTATTTCGTGATGCTGGCTATCGAGGGGATACCGATTTTCTATCTAGAGTTGGCTATTGGACAGAGATTGAGGAAGGGTGCGATTGGAGTGTGGCACCAGGTGTCTCCGTACCTAGGCGGTATTGGAATCAGTTCGGCGGTGGTGTCGTTTAATGTGGCGCTGTATTACAACTCGATAATCGCGTGGTGTCTATTCTACTTTGCTCAGAGCTTCCAGGCTGAGTTGCCCTGGGCAGAGTGCCCCAAGAAGTATTTCAGTAATGGATCATATACCACCGAGCCGGAATGTGCTGTAAGTAACTACTTGTAGACTCTAGAAATTATGACCTGATTAATCTTAGAAGACCATATTTTGATTGAGCAATCTGCTTTGGATTAAGTAATTTAAGATCAAAATTTTTGTCTTTTTATTTTCATTTTGTTTGTTTTTTTGTTTGATGTTTTCATCTAAAAATGTACAAATTCTTTAATTTTTATCTTTATTAAACTTTCAACAAATAATTTAAATCATATGGTTGAATATAACAAAGTTGGAATAAAAACCTACCTCCCTCGAGAAGTCTGGCTGTTACCGGCACCTTTCTACCAAACTCTACAAAAGCAAAGAAATGGCAATTTTCCTATAGCATTTTCCTATTACAGGGGGGCCACTCGCTAACTCCGTTTCCGTCACTTACGGGCCGTCCGTAAGTCGTCCGAAACTTCAGAGTGTACCCTACTCTCTAAGAACTTCGGTTGCCATCATTTCGAACGGGATCATAGACTATTTTCATGAATGATAGATTCCAAGGCTTGTCAGCCCTAGGGAGGACAATTTTATCGTGATTATTACCGGTTTTTTATTGCGACAATATTTTCTTTATAAACGTATAAATTATATATCTAGAATCACCAAACATTTATTTCACTAATATTAGTTCTCAATTACCTACTGTTTCATTTTTTTATGTACTTATGGCAATAGTTTATATGGTTTTATCTATATAAATACCTTTCCCTCTAATAAGTACTAAAAAATTAAGTTATGTCTATGACAATTGTCTATTTGACATATTTTTATTGATGTCTAACGGATGTAAATGCTTATAATATTTATTGAAATAAGAGAAAGTATTTGCATTTAATGTACGAGTAAGTATCCTTTAATGTGTTATGAAATATGAATTGAATTGTGTTTACTCAATAAACGACCTATTATTGTTGTAACTTATTTTAGTCAAATATTTTACAGTAACAGTGGACAAGAAACATTAAGAAAGAAATTAGGGCCTGTGGAAGACCGTCTACGAAACAAATCCTCTCCAAAGTTAAATAGTAGAGCTGCAATGGGATGGATTCTTGGACAGCTATAGCAAAAATGCTTTTCGTCAATCCACGCTCCTCCCCGGAACTTATCGATTTATTTCTTAATTTCGGATCATGAGGCATAAAGATGATGATTAGGCAATCCTTCAAAGATCAAGTATATTGCATGCATAATGGCTTATTAAAATATATAGTACAGACAGGTACATAGATTAGTACGTACATGCTTCTATAAATAAATATAGAATTACAAAATGTTTCCATTGTTTTACTTCTTGCAAATATAATTGTCTCTCATATTATTATGTATGCGCGTGTAGTAGAAAAATGCGCGTAGCCCTGCGGCTTGCGTAGAAAGTAAGCCATCTCCGCGGCAAAGCGAAACTCGCACGGTTTGGTGTAAGGGAAACCGCTAGTGGCATAATTTAATAAAGTGAGTAGAAGGACTAATAAAATTTCATGAGAAGTTAATCATTTTATTTATTTACAAAAGTACATGTAATTAAGGTTAGGTAACTCTACAGCATAACATGTGACAGAAAATATGTACAAACAGATATAAATTGACTTAATGAATAAAAGAACACATCAACATCCAGATAATGAAATATAAGGCATTTAGCGGCAACAGTCTAGCACAATCCGGCGACGCAGCCGTGCGGCACGCGTGCACCATTTGCTATGCGAACAGCCGGCTGGGCCATCTACCTCCAGTCCATACCCTCCACGCATTTGTGTCGATAGAACCTCCAGTCCACAGTTTTATAGAAACTTTAGATACTACAATTATTGACTGGAATAGAAAATTCTATAAAATTATTTACTTGGCTTGAATAAAAATCAAAATAAATATTAGGAAAAGGGTTGAAAACTTTTAACACGAGATCGAATTCGATGTCGTGTGATTTGACACATTCATATCTCATGTCAAACTCAAATTTACGGACGGGCTTAAAGCCTTACGTAGTAGGTTTTTGCTGTCACTTGAAAGTCATTCATTCTACGGACGAGCCCGTCAGAAATGGGCATCCGTAAGTGTTACAGAGTACGAAATGCCGAAACTTTGGCCGAAACTTCGAGTTTAGTGCTTAGAGAGTGGCCCTCCTGAGTGGTTTGAACTTCGAACACAAAATAAATTTACGCAAAAATTTCGAAAGTAAGTTTCTTTCAATTTTCTCAACGTTTTTCCGTTATGTGAACAATTTATACATAGCACCTGTCGCCAGCGATTATGCTCGAAAATAAATATGAAATGTGAAAATATAAACTATAGGCAGATCTCAGATTAAATAAAATTAGTAGTCTGTAAAGTCGGTTTACGGCTACGTCATAACAATGAAACCACATAAACTTTTCACGTCACTTTATAAACAGTCGACGAACGGCGCAAGCCTCAACGTAACGTTACAAGCATAATTTTACAAGCGTAACATTACAATGAGCGTAACGTTACAGTGAGTCATCCTTTTTCGTGCTTGCAGCCGGCGTTTATCTATTTATTTGACAGCCTCCGTGGCGTAGTGGGTGATGAGCCGACTGCGAAGCGTGAGGTCGTGGGTTCGATTCCCACACAGAACAAATATTTGTGTGACGAACATGACTATTTGTTCTGTGTCTGGGTGTTAATTTATCGATTTAAGTATGTATAGAATTATATAAGTATGTTTATCAGCTTTCTGATTACCATAGTACAAGCTCTGCTTAGTTTGGAATCAGATGGCGTTGTGTGAATTGTCCAAAGATATTTATTTATTTATTTATTTTATTTATTAAACGTTGTCACGTCAAAAATTATAGACAGAAGGCTGCAAACAACGAAGTGTGGCGTTTAAACTGCACCTAGCCGAATACACATTGATTTGTTTGGAGGAACAGGTTTGTCAAGAGTGAACCCGAATGGTTTTTATTTTGGGGTCCCTGGATCCGATAAGTGTTTTAGTGTATTCCTTCACAGTTCAGGCTATACAACTCTGGAATGTCCTGACCATTACTATTCTACCCCTATTATTTATATTTATATATTTTTCTCTCTTTAAAGAAATTCTTTGCTTTTTTAAAATTTAATATTCATAATCAAAGGCTACCGCACATTCTCACCTGGGGTTGGCGGAAAGACAATGCCAATAGGCATTAGGCTAAATCCCTTTGTAATTACTAGTTTAAAGTGTTTGCAAAATAAATAAAATTATTCAATTCTATAATTATTTAAAACGAAAATGTTTTGGTAATTAAAAAAAATATTTCTATAAGTGTCTGTCGTCCTTCTTCGTAATCTTGAGCATTCTATGTAAATTTTTAGATGAGAATCTGCGCCACCTGTTATACGGGATTAAGTCTTCCTTTGTGCTAAATGTCAACAGCCAAGTCTTTTCTTAGCTTCTCACAAAATAAGTGGCTCATCTTAGACAGCTGAGAAATTCTTCTTGTCTTTTTTATGGACATGAAGTAATCAGAACAGTTTGTTAACGGATTTTATTATTTTTTTACTTATTAATTTTTATTTACTGCTTTAGTTTATTTATCTATAAAGTTGTGTATTTGAAAGCGCAAATCTCGGGAACTGCTGGGAAAAATTCTTTCGGGATAATTCTTTGTGTGTTGGATATCATGGAAGGTTTTAAGTATTTACTTTAAAACATCACGTTTTGACGCGCGAAACTACTGAACCAATTTTAATGAAATTTGGAACACAGATAGAGTGGACCTTGGGAAAGGACATAGGATGGTTTTTATCCTACGGCAACCTACTCGTATAAAACGCGTCCACGCGGGTGAAGCCGCAGGCGGAAGACTAGTCTTAGATAATTTAGACTGTAAATATATCCATAGAACAAATTTCACTACATCTCTATAACGAAGCACATAATTTTCAGTACGGGAATGAAACATAAACTATTGCCAAAATACGTTCACTGAATTTAAGCTGCGCTTAAACAAGAACGAATTATTGGATTTTCAGTTCGTTGAGCGCTAAAAGCTTAAAATATTTCTACTCTAAATTGCATCAATATTAAGCTTTTAAAGTGATTTTCATCCATCGGTAATAGAATTATTAAATTATAGATATATACATAACTGACTGTCGTCGCACTTATAAAACAAGTACATATTATTATTCTTTATTAAAAAAACTAAAATCTATTACTACTTATAGTAACCACACAAATATTATTATGTTGTGTAAAAAAAGTTGTCGTATGTAATTCCTTTATGATTTTTTTTAAGGCTGATTAAGGTGGTTTATGCAACCGGTGTTGAATGCAACCGGTGGGGAAGAAAGGTCCTCGAATGGCGACCACGTCTCGGCAAAAGGAGCACAGGCCGCCCTCTAACCAGGAGGACTGACGATCTGAAGTAGATAGCGGGAAACCACTGGATTCAGAGTGCGCAGGACCGAACGGAGTGGCGAACATTATTAGGCCTATGTCCAGCAGTGGACTTTAAAAGGCTGATGGATGGATGGATGGAAGGTGGTTAAAAAGGTTTTAATGTTACTGTATCGAAAACTAAGAATAAACTTAGCCTGACCTCCTTCAACACACCTGGCAGCAGGATATTATGCAGAATTCTTATATTTTACGACGGATATAAATCAGACATAAAACTGTAATCGTGCAGGAAAGCGTCTGGAGAATTTTTAGTCAAATTATTTTCCCTGATTCCATTTCATTTAAGTTGGGCTTAAGCAAGAGTGAATTATTAGATGTTCGTTGCACTTGTGAAGGTAAAAACATTTTTCCTAAATTGAATCAGATGCATTAAGCTGAAAAAGTAATTAAGTGACATCCATTTCAGCCATTGCCGGTAATCGAATTACTAATGCAATTTAATTACAGATTATCTAACTTATAAAACATAGCCTTCCGCCAGCGCCATCGCCCGCGTGGATCCGTTTAATGGGTCCTCGTAGGACAAACAATAGCCTATGTGCTATTCCAGGCTTCATTGCTATATTAAAATCATAGGCGTTTAGCCAGTTGCTTCAACCGCGTTGACCCTATTACCCGTTTTCACGTAGGAATGAAGCATTTTCCCGAGGTAAAAAGTAGCCTATGTTACTCAGGGTGAATGTAGCTTTCTAATGGTGAAAGGATTTTGAAATCAGAACAGTAGTTTTTGAGTATATTCATTACAAACATACAAAAATACAAATCTTTCCTCTTTATAATATTAGTATAGAAGTATGCATTGTTAAAAAGCCTAAAGTTTTATTACTTTTAGAAGGCAAGGTGAGTAAGGTTACTGAAATAACCCAAAACTTAAAGAATAAACTAAGTGTGACCTCTTTCAACACCTGGCAGAAGGAGATTAAGCCCAATTCGCACATTTTACGACGGACATAAATCAGGGATAAAATCGTAATCTTGCTGGAAAGCGTGTCAAGAACGTTTGGTCAAAATATTTTTCCTTGAATGCATTTAATTTAAGCTGCGCTTAAGCAAGGGTATTATTAGATTCTCGGCCATCGTTGCTCTCATTTGAACGTATTGCGTTTTAATGGTTCGAAAGTAAAACGAACAACAACAATTAGTGGGTTGTTTAAATCGAAGTCTATTTTGCTTAAACTACCTCAAAATTGTAGTTCACACGTATTGATTTTAGTAAATTGCTCGTAGTTGACCTCTTTTCACATTTTTCAATAATGCAGTCGAGGTGAACGTTGTGTAGGTTACAGAATGAATTGTCGCACTATCCATCATTTGTTTTTCAATTAGGGCATTACACGATCACAATTTTATTTATGGCCATTTCACAAGTACTATGGCCCATACTGACCTACGGCTTAAAACTTTGTCAATTCTTCGAGATGATATAAGTCTCGCAAGGGGATGTTAAAAAGGATAATAAATAAATAAATTAATAACGCTTCATACTCAATCCCCACACTATGATTCCTTGTGTCGTGGGTATCATGGACAGATACAAAGACAGGTACAAAAATACCCAAACCAAGAATAGAAATCAAAATTAATCATTTCAATTTTTACCTCGTCGGGTATCGAACCCGGGACCCTCGATTGGTAGTCTGGCATGGTAACATTGCGCCACACGGGTCCTTTAAATGCTTCAAACCCTTTGATACACGAAAAAGTTTATCTTTTGACCGCATGAAAATTTTTAGCCTTTATCAACAGAGGTTGTTCACCTGAGCCCTTAGTGTACGTTTGTAAACGCGCAAACGTTACTACTGCGTCCGAGTTAAAATTTGACAGATAGATCTTAACCTAAAAGGAATAAGGCCGATAAATAAATTCTTAACGCAAACGCGATAGTAACGTTTTCGCGTGTGCAGACTTACATTAAGGCATCTGGTTGTGGATTTACAGAGGCTGAGTAGTCCAGAGGAACAATAAAATTTAAAGAACGTATCCGGATTTTGTATGGTGATTGGAGATACCCTTAGAATGTATGTACATTAAGGTACAATAATACCGTATAAATCATCTCTTCTCTCTTACTGCAAATAAAAAAGGGCTGAATAAAATGCCGTATAAAAAGTTGTACAGGCATGTGTTCAAAGGACCTTACAGTTTTCGGTTGACAACATGCGGATGAACTTTTTAGCTTACTTATTAATTTATCTTGATGTTGAAAAGAGTTGGGAAAACCTACTCACTCCCGCCCCCCGCTACAAAAAAGGCAACAGAAAATCAACAGCCTGTACCTGATAAAATAATAAATATGTGGCTTTGCAATATTTTACATGAAAATCTTTTTGGTGGGATTAGTTTTTTTTGAAAGTTGCTTGTTTATGAATTTTCAAATCTTCAAGATCTCTAGCACTTGTATTGAGCGCCTGTCTTTCTACCTCTAGTGTCATTGCGGGTCTCATACAAATTTGCATACTCTAATTAGGAGATAAAAGTTACAAGTTTTATAATTTTGTTGTTGTTTGTGTACTAATACTAGCTTACATACCAAATTTCAGCTTTCTAGGACATGTGCATAACATTGCTAATAAAGAAGATTGAAGCGAATAATTTAATCTAATATAACTACCTATTGATTCCCATGTAGTGGAGAAAGTTTTAAGAATATTTCGTTGAAAGACAACAGTGTCTACTGAAGCAAAATTTCTAAGGATATGCCTATATCTTTAATAGCAATTTAATATTCAAAGATTCAAAAATATCTTTTGTTAAATACTCTTTCTTTGTTTACCAAAATATAACTTTATTAAAACATTCTTTTTTACGAAACTAAAGGTCCTGAAAAAAACTTAAAAAAATTTACATAAGAGTATAATACGCAAGCGAACCGGCATATAACAGATAGTATTCCATATAGAACCCAAATCATATAATCGAGATCGTACAGTTAGATAATGAGTTTTTCAATTTCGCTTTGACGAAATCCACACGCCACTTGATTCGGAGAAAAGCTATTGGAGTCGAAATGAAATCCTCGATGATTCAAAGAAACGTACGTAGGCTTTGGACATATTGAAGACTAATGGTTTTTTACTAATACAAAGGACACTATAATCTTTTTTTAGTAATCAAATGGCGAAACAGGAATCTTTTTGTCTTTAAGAAAAATGTTAAAGCAACATTTTTTATTGAACGACACTTATCTATCATTTCTTTGACTATGTGGGTAAAACTAATTATAACTACAAATAATTACCTGTTTTAACTTATCCTTTGGGTTGGTTCAGACCGATGTGAGATAGAAACTCTTATGTATGTGAATACAATGTGCTAGAAATTGCTTGGAAACTGCGTGACATAATAAACAGTTTATCTTTGTCTTGAGCTCTAGATAAATTTTATGAGTCTATTCTAGAGCGTGTTCTGAATACTGGTTCTAAAAGGACAAAAACTTCCAGCAAGGCTTGGCTCTTATCTGAATTGGTATGCAGTTTCGCTATAACCCTGGAGGCAAATACAAGGACTTTTATTTGCATAAATATGGGTTTTTGCAATAGGTTCTTCATGTAGGAGTAAGAAGTTTATAGTGAGCAATTTTTCATGAAATACATATGTGAATATTGGGTACAAAAGATTATGGTCAAATAAGAAAGATGTTCATTATTAATTCTCAACGACCGCATCTTTAAACTAAAAAACAATAAAATTACGTCACAAATAAAAAGAAATATCGTAGTAAAATGAATAAAATTTATAAAAAATTACCTCCAGCTGTGATTTAGTTAATTAACCAACATTAGGGCTGTGAACATGCCGAAACGTATTCACTTGAAGAATTTGATAAGAAAGCTTGGCTTGGCTGGAAAACGGAGGATAAAAGAATCCAAGGCAATAAACCCTCGGTCACGTGCGGGGTGATTGATTTGTGTGCTCTTACTGTGAGTACATAAATATAACCGTTAGAGGATGTGATCGATCGAAAATATTGATATGAATTTATCGTTTAATGATTTCGTTCAACAGACGGTACATTTTTGGTTTTTGTCATTCGTGTGTCTGAAAGCCGAGTTTGGATTACTATTTGGTATGAGCTGTAAAATTGAGAATTTTCGTAGTTTTTTTAGGGTTCCGTAGCCAAATGGCAATAAACGGAACCCTTATGGATTCTTGATGTCTGTCTGACTGTCTGTCCGTCCGTATGTCACAGCCACTTTTTTCCGAAACTATAAGAACTATACTGTTGAAATTCGGTACGTAGTTGTATTCTGTGAACCGCATTAAGATTTTGACACAAAAATAGAAAAAAACAATAAATTTTGAGGGTTCCCTATACTTGGAACTGAAACTCAATTTTTTTTTTCATCAAACTCATACGTGTGGGGTGTCTATGAATAGGCCTTCAAAAATGATATTGAGGTTTCTAGTATAATTTTTTTCTAAACTGAATATTTTGCGCGAGAGACACTTCCAAAGTGGTAAAATGTTGGTACCCCCTGTAACTTCTAAAATAAGAAAATGATAAAACTAAAAAAAATATATGATGTACATTACGATGCAAACTTCCATCAAAAATTGGTTTGAACGAGATCCAGTAAGTAGTTTTTTTAATACGTCATAAATCGTAAACCACAATTTACCTTTTATTCAATCTTAATGCAATGTATTCTATGGATAATCAAAGGCAATGATGTATTTCTGTTGCCGCTATTGTTATACAAATACTAAAAATAGAATAAAATAAATATTTAAGAGGGCTCCCATACAATAAACGTGAATTTTTATAGTAATAATGGTACGGAACCCTTCGTGCGTGAGTTCGATTCGCACTTGGCCGGTTTTTTATTTTATTTATTAGGTTTTTTTTATGAGATAATATGTATAAGCTGATGATATCGTACACTTTATTCTCATCAGTTTAATCAAGTTTATGGAAGTGCGGTAAATCAACTAATCTAAATTTTTCCCAAGCCTAATTAACTCATCATAAAAAGGGTCTTGAAGAACGGGTAAACAGGTATATGGATATAACAATGAATGAAAAAGTTTCTTTGAGCATCATAACCCTAAATGTTTGGTTGATAATGAATAAAGAATACTGTAGCTACACTTAGCTCTAGTATCCATTTCCATCACTATATCTCTTGAGACTGTTGATGGTTGAGCCTCTCGTCGATAGCTCAGTCACGCGCGAGATGATTGATTTGTGCTCTCATACTGTAAGTACATTAATACGAGTAACTATTTGATGTGATCTATTAATTCGAGTGATCGTTCAATTATTCCTTAGCCCTTGCAGTGTTCGGAGTTTAGGCATCATGAAAGTTCCAATACAATTTTATTATTGCATACTATATGTATTTATTAATTTTCTATTTATTAGTTCACGCTCCCAGAAGTGATATAGGATACCCGGAGGCGCGTATTTTATCCTCTTTTCTAATAAATAATGTTTAACTAACTATCAAAGCATTGCAAAGTAAGCAATTTTAATTTCTTTGCTATTAACTAGGTATATATTCATTTTGCTATTAACTAAGTATATTAACCATGGTCCCTATAGTATCGGGATTAAGAATAAGGCTACGCCGTAGCCGTAGCCGCTACGGTATTTCTCACAATGGCTTGAAATATGATTTTAAGAGGCGACTAAAAGCGGGTTTCCGGAGTTCATTTGACAGTAATATACGAGTAAAAACTCATAAGGATGAATTAAGAATTTCCTAAATAAAGGATTTGATAATTAACTGGATCTGGCATCTGCAATGCCATTCTTGATTTTCATATAATTTTTATTAAAGCTTTTTGCTTATGTTTCTATTTTTAAGTACTTTAAACTTGATTATTTCTGGTACTTTAAGGCAGGACAACGACTGCCGGGTTGGCTAGCAAAAAGGCATGCATAATCTTAATATATTTATATAAAAAGTAAAGGGGTTTTGTACGTAAAGACACGGTTTTCTCTATTACAATTAACTCCAATCAACTTCCCGTTGGGGTGGTAAATACCTTACATCAGAATAACACAAAGGCTACAATTTATAAAGATAATTATCCAGAATATGACGATAAGTGTCAAGTAAGTAGGAATAAATCTACCATCTGCAAGCTATTCTGGCGTGCGCAACCAAAACAGCTAGAGTTACACATATGTATGTAACGTATGTATAATGGAAATGTTTATCTTTAATAGTCCTACAAAAAAGGCGCTCCAGCGGCACATCAGAAGGGACTTTACTTTATGCTAATGATCCTCGCTAACGCGGGTAAAACCGCGTGGCATAGCTAGTGTATATTACACTGTTTTTTTTTTAGGAAAAAGTGAAACTTATTGGTAGTCAATATTTTCATAGTGCCCCAGGGAATGCGCATAGCGTTCGACTGCTACGCCGTCTACGAAAAATAAACAGCTGCTACGCCGTAGACATTCGGAAAATAGCTTTGAATTTTTATGTAAAAGCGAGATAGTAAGCAAAATGCAATGAAAATTATTGAGAGCAATAAAATTGTATTGAAAGCTAACCATATCATAAAAAGAACCATGTATTACGCAGTAATTTACAATATTGAATAGTTGCAACAATAATGTTTTTTGTCAATGCCTTCTCATTTATATGTAGAAAAACTTTTTTACTCACTTATTTCTCCTTCCCTTAGCTAAGTAAGCCCTTCATTTTTATAACCTATATCCTTATAGCCTTTCTACTCGTTGAGATGGATATTATTTTTGTGAAAAGGCAGTATTAGTAATAAATTATGAAAACGACGAGCAGCAGGTGTTGTTTTCAAATTAACTTGCATAATGGCTGAAGACCTGAAATGAAAATAAAATCTTCTAATACTTAATAATATATTTTTGAAGCAGTAAGTTAATTTTTATTTACTTAATAGAAATTATATGTATTTTTATGTAGGTTCGGGCTTCTTCTTCCAGAGACCAAGTCAACACATTGCCCTTTACTTTTTATTTTTTAAAACAACAAAAAATTTATATCATTTAATAATTGTGGTCGTAATTCGTAATATACAGGTCGAATTATGGAAAGATATCAAGAGTCTATAGCGGTCGAAAATAATTTTTCAGTTACTATAATAAATGTCTAGTAGGTCTATTCGACCCCAGTCTGTTTGCTGCCCAAAGTATAAAAAACGATTTTTCCGAACAGTAAAATATCCAACAAAGTTATTTTATCTTGCACAACTTGTTGCTAAACGAGTATTTATAGTACATTCATGTCGAGTTACGCAATAACCCGGGTCGTTCCGGGACCAGAACGGACTGATAATATAGAGCTAATGGCAATGTTGAATGAAAGCATGAGAAAGATACGGCTAATATAAGCCCACGTATTGACCCTATTCCAAGTAAAATATTCAACAAAATAGGACGAACTTGTTTCGAAACGATTATTTATAAGTACATTCATGTCGAGTTACTAAATGACCCGGGTTGCACCGGGGCCAGAGCGGGTTAATACAGAACAATGGGAAATGTTGCATGAATTGTTATCCCTATCTGAAGTAAAACACCCAATCAAAAAGAACCAACTTGTTGCTAAACGAGTATTTATAGTACATTCGTGTCGAGTTACGCCCGGGTCGTATCGGGATGCAGAGCAAATGGTAATGTTGTATGAACACAATATGAGGGCTAATATCAGCGTATGTATCAACCCTATCCCAAGTAAAACATCCAACCAAGTAGAACTAACTTGTTGCTAAACGAGTATTTATAGTACATTCGTGTCGAGTTACGCCCGGGTCGTATCAGGATACAGAGCAAATGGTAATGTTGCGTGAACACAATATGAGAAATATACGGCTTATATAAGCGCATGACCCAGTCCCAAGTAAAGTAACAAACACAGAGTATTTATTATTACAAGTTTTTTATTAACTTGCAATGTTTGTTTGTGGAGGGGAATCTTGCAACTCAATTTTGCAAAACCGGATATCTTCAACCGATTGAGCTGAAATTTTAGTTTAAATGACAATGCAATTATATATCATCATCGACAAAATGGAAGCTTCTAAGATTATAAATTGAGGTCACAAAAATGGCGCTATACAAAATATTCGCAAAAATGATAAATCGTAAAGACCCAGCTGTTGCTGATATAATGTAAATTGCAGTATTTATAGCGCTTTCATTTCGACTTACGCAATGAACTGGGTCGTACCGGAACTGACACCGGCTGTAAAAAATAAGGAAATTCTGTATTAATACAATGTAAGTAATAAATACGATGTCCAGTCAATAAACGCGTGGGTATTAATCTCGATTCGGGTTAAGATAACAAAGACAGTATTACAGAGACAAATGTTCGTGGAAAATTCTAATAACGTGAAATATAAAGATACAGGACAATGAAATATTTCGGTGATAAGTTGCTTTTTTATCAATCTTTTTAATGTCAACGCTAGGCATAGAGCACCTCGCGGAATTAAAAGGAATTTAATCCATAGTGACGTGCTGGCCAAGAGTGGGATGGTACATAGATATGGTATGCCTTAGGGCAGTTTTGTACAACTCTCAGGCATGCGTGCTGATACAAAGCATAATATGATGTTACAATATGTTCGATCAGTGTGGTGCAGGGATAAACAAGTGTATAGTTTCTATGTCAAAGAGAAAAAGAGAGAGATAGAGAGATTCTGTTGTCTTAACCATTCGGCTTTCACGGCTGGAGTAAGAGGCGTGGAATACCATTCGTATATTTGTTAATAAATACTGTTGAGCAACTTAGGTCAACAGCAGTAAATACCTTTTACATTTTTTCAATTCTGAAAATAATAAGATTTAAATAACTAAAACTAATTGTATTTTAAAATAATAAGACAGAGTTTTACTCTAAATGACCGTCCAACCGCAACGACAATTGGTAGTCGTGTCTTATAATATTTTTACTATTTATTTTGTGCTTATACAAGAACAGAAAACAATTGCAGATTTTCAAAAAAAATTGTACAGTGTTATTGTAAAATAATGGGATAGGAAATCAATGTTTTTTCCCTTTCCACAATCTTCAGAGTTCGAAGCGGTTGTATTTAAAAGCCACGCGGGAGGAAATTCTTTGCAAGAAGATTAATAATCAAGGCCGTGGTTTTACCGCCCGCCTAGCGCCTTCGCGTGTTTTTGCTGAATAATTTTACCATAGACAATAGCTGTTGGCTTCAACATTATATTTGTTAAAGAGTTAATATTGTTGAAGTAAAAACTTGGCTACATATCCTATATTAGAATGTAAAAAGTATATACATACGTATATAATTCATTGTGTACTATACGTTTTGGCATTACTTACGAATCAAGCGCCATTTTTACTCATCAGCATTAGCTAAACGCTCTAAACTGCATACCAACTACACCGCTTATTGAACTAAAAGATCTGATTTTAATTACATTGTAACAGTACACCAATGTAAGCTATCGATCGCGTATAGGCCCGACTGTGATGGGAATCGACTGTCCGGTCAGTCGCTAATATACACTTATATAATACGTGCATACAATGCACAGGTTCCCAGTTCCAACATTATGGACTTTGAACTCTAAAGGGAATGGAAAGAAAGAAAATTTTGAACTAAATGGAAGTATTTAATCAATAAATTCACTAACTTTTGATTGTTATAAGCAAGCCACGTACTGTAGTAAGATTTTATTTTTAATTTTCATTGCACCATCTGATCTAATAGTTTATTACCACATTTTCCGCCGATATTAAATTTATCAGTGATATTAGCTCTTTTGTGTTGAATATACCTGCGGAATTCGGGATAATGGTGGGTATGGCCCCGATTATGTTAATTTCAGGGACTTTCTAAGGTCGTATTAAAACAAATTTATGCCTTTGTCGTAAAGTCAAACCGTTTAAGTCCTTCCTTCTAGTAGCTTTGTTTTCATTGTTCATAGATATTGTAGTAATGTTAACATTGTGTCTTTCTAAATATTGAATGGAAATAAAAAAACATCGTTAAAAATGGAAATCAAATGGGAACAGTAGAGAAACCACAAACACCATGACATGAGAGATATCTATATTAGATTTATAACTCAAAATCTGTCGTCTTTATGCAGATGTATGAAAAAACTAATATATAATTTAGTAGATAGTTTTTTTCGAGAATTATGAGAGCTACAATAGTTTTAGTGCTTTTCGACTAGGTTTTATGTTAGTAATATTTTGCTGTATATCCAATACAGCATAATAAGTCAGGCATCACCAATTGCAGCGAGACCCGTGCCTAG
The DNA here is from genome assembly GCA_911387765.1 of Pyrgus malvae. Lineage (NCBI taxonomy): Eukaryota > Metazoa > Arthropoda > Insecta > Lepidoptera > Hesperiidae > Pyrgus > Pyrgus malvae. The sequence goes on from OU426960.1 coordinate 22,398,234, forward strand.
CAGTGGGGCGGGTATAAAAGGCTACAGTCAAATGTAGGGGGGTAAATAAAGGAATTTTGTTCTAATATTTCACCCATAGTGTTGGTACCGAAAAATAGGGCGTACAAAACTTTTGTGGCAAAACATTTTTTATGTCAAAAAACACTGAAACCGCATGCTAAATAAAGCAAAAGTAGAACTTGTAAGAAACTATTTTTATTATCAAAATATTTTTTTTGGAATGCTTTAATGGATACCTAAGTAATGACGCAAAGTTATAAAATCCAATCAAGGGCAAGTTGGAATCTTGCTTAAAGACACAGAAAAGAAGGAAAAATGTATTTGAGCTTCATTTATGCTGTATTTTCATAAATAGAGATCACGATAACATCCCAGCCCCTATAAAGGGCCACTGTTGGACATAGGCCTCTCATAACATTCGCTAATCCGTCCACGTCTGAAACTTCTGATTCTAGCGGATTACTCTCTGTGCTTCTTTTGTTGACACGTGGTCACCATTAGAGGACCTTTCTTTCTAAACGATTACTGGAACTCCTAGCAATATATTAATAAAAAATGTTTCACACTCATAGCCCCACAGTAGGGTAGATATACCCTGTATCGTGGGTACCATGACACACACAGAGATAGAAACACCAAGACCGAGAAGAGAAATTTAAACTCATCATTCAAATTTTCGCTTCGCTGGGAATCGAACCCAGGACTCTTCGATGGTAACCACTGCGCCAAGCGGGTCGACAATATTCCTAGCAATGCCATTTCAGCTTGCAAATTTTTGTGATAAAATACGCTTTGCAAAAACTACAACTATCTAGGTATCCATTAGGTACATTACGTAACAAAGTTACAGCTGTTGAAATGTATCATTTCTGACAGATGGACAGACAGCGGATAAACCCTTAGTAATACACAACCCTTTGGTAACTGAACCGTTAAGGGACACAAGAAAAGTAAATAAATATTACCCGCTTTTAATACCCGCTTCACCTAATTGAATCGCAAATGATAACAAAAATATTTTTAAATTTACTTGGCAATGGAAATTATTTAAATTTCAGTGTTTGGAATATTATAATGATTAGTACCTACCTGGACGCCCGAGCGTTGCTCGGATAAAAACAATTGATTTGCTTAGTTTATTTTAAGCAAAACATTCTTGGCGTAGTGTTACTTAACAAAGTCTTTTGAAATACCTAGCTTCCAATTTAAAAAAATGTCACAAAAAATTAAAAACGCAACTTGACTACTTTAGGTTTGAACCCCGGTCTCTAGCTCCGTAGTCAGCTTTCGTAACCATTCGACCATGAAAGTTTTAAATTCATTGACGAAATTTTTATAGAGGTCTTTCATATCGACATTGTCATTTGTTTGAAGGGCGGATTGACTGTCGACATTTGACGGCTTCTACGCCACAATATTAATAATATTCTCCAATAGATGTCAGTAAGAGTAATTTTATATTTAACGGCATAAACATTAAATAAATCGACAATTTCTATCAATAAATATTTGCTGGAACCATTTATCATCCCCGAACAGGGTACTAAATTTCATCAAAATCTTTGAAGCCGTTCCCGAGATTAAAAAAATATATTACAAGAGTTGCTCGGTCAAAGGTATTGTTAGATTTTTTATTTTATTTATCAATACTATTTTATTTATCAATAATTTTTTCGCCTTTTTTACATTATTTCGCCTCCTTTAAACGTTTCTCTTCGGAATAGATTGTGTTTCCTTATATTTACTAACGACTGATGATGAACGGCTGTTTTCCTAATTTATTACTCGAAAGATCCTGAACAATGAGCGTTAATTATAAGGTTACGTATCTTCCTCCGAATCGTGGCGCAATAGTTACCATGCAGGACTGCCATTCGGAGGGTCCCGGGCTTTATCCCGGCGAAACAGAAATTTGAATGATGAGCTTAAATTTCTGTTCTTGGTCTGGGTTTTTGTGGTATCCATGGTACCCACAAGACAGGGGATATCTACTCTTCTGTGGGGCTATGAGTGTGAAACGTTATTTATTGTTTATTTATTTATTTATTCCCCATCTGAATAGACTATCTTATTTAAATGCTTTTTGTGTATAATACATCGAAATTACTACATAATATTTCTTTTATTTTTAAGTACATATGTTACGTCCTGGTTGGGCATTATAAGGGCTAGGGGCAATTAAACACTTCTAACATATGTTTTGTTAAATTATTTTCATGATACTACAAGAGAATTAAAAATTAAGAACATGTCAAAGCCAATTTAAGTATTGTTATCTCCCGTGCGCGAGGAAGATAAACTAGAGCCATTTATGGACTGAAAATGATTACAATTGACATACACCCACACAAACACACATACACAAACACACAAACACAAATAAACACACACACACACACACACACAAACACACATACACACATATATACTTTCACTCTTTCTTAAGTATCTAAAATTTCATCAATTAATGTATATGTAATATCCTAGGCTGTGTTTCAAATTGTTAAAATTTGTCTGTTGGAAGAGCGGGGTACCCTGCGGGTTATTTGGAACTCTGTGGGGTACTCCGTAACACCCGTTTTACCAACCCAGTACAGGAGCCCTTGCTACTTGTTTGTTACTACCTTTTTGAAACGAAATAAACGATATTTGATTTGATTTGACAATTGATTCTGATTGAAAAATAAAAACCAATACCATTTCACCACTGAATAAGCGTTCTTTGTCTGAACATTTTAACGAAACCCTTTCGGTATACTGTATTTTAGTTTTTCTTTTACTTTTTGAGTGATTGATGATCTGAGAAACAATTAATCAAATTTAACGAGAAATTTTATTCTTGTTGAAAGTAAAAAGTCACTGTTGATAATCACTAGGTCACTTTTATCTATACTAATATAATAAAGAGGAAAGATTTTTATTTTTGTATTTTTGTATGTTTGTGAGGAATAAACTCAAAAACTACTGTTCCGATTTCAAAAATTCTTTCACCATTAGAAAGCTACATTCACCATGAGTAACATAGGCTACTTTTTGCCGCGGGAAAATGCTTCATTCCTACGTGAAAACGGGTAATAGGGTCAACGCGGTTGAACCAACTGGCTAAACACCTATGATTTTAATAAAGCAATGAAGCCTGGAATAGCACATAGGCCAATGGCCATTTTTTATCCTACGGGGAGCCATTAAACGAGTCCACGCGGGCGAAGCCGCTGGCGGAAGGCTATGACTAATAATTTTATTGAATGATGTTTTTATTGCATTTAATGAATTATTTTTAACATTTATTGGGTAAAATGCGAGTTTTATTGTAGTTTAAAGTAACTATATTTAAATCTGGAAATATTTCCGCTGCACCCATTTCTGCTAAGGAGGGAAGGGAGGAGGTTACCGGTCATGCTTACAAGTTATTACTGATTACAATTTATGTCGCACACACACACATTAACACGATTCTAAATACGACTATGTTTAAGTAGAGAGATATGATGGCTGTTTCCTATTTCAAAAAAATAAATACCATAGCATAAAATAAAATCTTTCGCCATTTTGTTGCGTTGGTTATTTTATATTTACATATAATTATATAATGACATTGTCACACAAACTAAACGTGTATACAATTTAAGCTAAGTCGGTTGAAAATATGTATCTTCTACAAAATTGCATTGCAAGATTCCACCCGGATAAACATATTATGTACATTGTATTGCAACTATTGCAAGCAAATAAAAAGCTAAGGACGAAGGTCAAAATTGTGATGATCATAAAAGATATTTATAGATTACTAGAAATCCGCAAGTGGCTTCGCCCGCGTGGATCCGTTTAATGGGTTCCCCAAGATAAAAAATAGCCTATGTGCTATTCCAGGCTTCATTGCTTTATTAAAATCATAGGCGTTTAGCCAGTTGCTTCAACCGCGTTGACCCTATTACCCGTTTTCACGTAGGAATGAATGAAGCATTTTCCTGAGGTAAAAAGTAGCCTATGTTACTCAGGTGAACGTAGCTTTCTAATGTGAAAGATTTTTTGAAATCGGAACAGTAGTTTTTGAATTTATTCATTACAAATATACAAAAATTCAAACATACAAAAACACAAAACTTTTCTCTAATAACTAATATTATATATTAGTATAGATTTCAAATATGATAATAGTTTATTTCAAATACAAAGTAACTAACTTTTAAAGTTAATTTTAAAGTTCATTAGTTACATAGTTTTCACAAACATTAATTTTCACTTTGAACAGTTGCCGTCCTTCAAACAAACTCAACAGCTGTCAACAACTTTGTATTTTGTAGCACAAGATAAAAACATATTTATCAATATAGAAACTTAGAAGCATATCGTTTTTAGAAATAATTCTATGTATGTAATATTCGGTCAAGTTAACATGACCCTAGGAAGCTACTCTGAACGGCCGTATCCCAAACTTCGTGAATTTTCGGGGCTAATTTTTAGTAAGACTGACGAAATTATAGTATTATTCATTCAGTAGCTAAATGTTATCAATGACAACGCTTATCTTATAAATTAATGAAAAAAAAAACTGTCTAAATATGCCAAAAATAATTCCGAAAATGTTAGACCTTATGAACGGATCCATACAGAATAGCCTCTCAGGTGTCATGTTAACATGACCGAGTAGTAGCTAACATGTTCTAAAGGTTGATACTGTTGCAGGGCACCTAAAGCATGCAACTTGAGATTACTTTGTAATTATGTACTTGTAAATGAAAGATTTTTATTTGCACATGGATGTTTACAATAATAATTGTTCTGATACATTATATTGACGACCTGCGTGTGCGTTACGATGCCGGACTGCTAATCAAAGAGTCCCGGTTTCGATTCCATTTAAATTTCTGTTCTCGGTCTGGGTGTTTAGGTTTCTGTCATTGTTTGTGTTCATGGTACTCAGGACACAGGGTAGATCTATCCTACTGTGGGGCTGTGAGTGTGCAAAGTTTATTTATTTATTTAATTGGTTTCCCATATTTACTTTCTCGTGGTATGCAAACAATAAAATGATTAAAAACTTTTGTTTTTTTTAGGAGACCTGCTTACTTTGCAACTGAACGCAAATTATAAATTGGCATGAAATTATGACGGAGGCAAATAAATTAAAATATCAATTTTCCTGAACCAATGAAAGCGAACTTTAAGCTTAATGTTAGTGACTCAGCGTTTTCAAATTAGCGAGCGAGACGATCCGATTGGGCTATTGATTGGATCATGATACCCGAGGATATTTACCATTAATGCTGAATCAGATTCATTCGTAAGATTTAACGTAGGCGTTTACAATTTTGAATTAACACGTTAATTGATATAACTATTGAATATTAGTAAAATAATTTTTGGGATAAAAAGTATGCAATTCGAGACTATTGCTGTGCCAAATTTCAGCCCGATCCGTTTAGCCGTTCCGGCGTAATTAAGTATTATCCATACATCTAAACTTTCGTAGTGTGTTTGTGTATAAAGCACATACTTATTATACAATATACGTGCATAAAGAGCAACATCGTCGCGTGTCGCAACAAGAAATGCTTTTTTTCTGAGTAATACTCGCGCCACTGAATCCCTTCGTTCAATTACCAAAAAATTGCTCTATGGAGTCAACGCAGCAATGGAACTTCCCCGGTCGACTATAAAATTTTTCACCTCGCAACTTCCCTAGTCATTGAAAAAGATTGAATAGTCCTCATACTTATGATTTTATTCACTATAGCGGCCGCCCTCGACTTCATCCACGTGCATTTACGAGTAAGTTGTCCCGTCTGTCCCGTCAAAATCGGTCCAGCCGTTTCAGAGATTAGCCGGAACAAACAGACAGACAGACCGACAGACAGACAGAAATTGTAAAATATGTTATTTTGGTATATGTACCGTATATACATTCATATGGATGTAGTAAATAGCGATGACATTACAAACGGTTATATTATAAACAGACACTCCAATTTTACTTATTTGTTTAGATATAGATAATAGTGTAAATATGTATTAACTACATAGATGTGCCACACGATTTTACCCAGGTTATAGCGTGATTTTTTATAGCCTAAAACCGTCGATAAATGGAATAACGAACACAAAAATAATTTATCAATTTGAAACAGTAGTTAATAAAAATATTAACTAACTACAGAAAGTTCATAAAATTTATTTTAATTAATTTATGATTAATGTATATTCCAAAATAGAAGTAATACTCGTTTACGGCAGGCTCTTTTAATAAATTTAATTATTGAAATATATTTTTCAAATAACTTTATTTAAATAAACACCAATAAGCCCCTAGATTCCGTCCAGGAAACATAATTCTAAACAAAGTTAACGGGCCCTTTTATAAAAACTCCGAGGGAAGGTTGAGGTGACCCTTCTCAAAAGGTAAAAGTCTATTTACGTCTCGACCTTGTGTCTGACATTTTATTCAATTATATTTTAAGACATGTTTAGTATTCGCTGAGTTGTGAGATGCGTAAAGTATAATGATGTGTAATTTTTTGAAATAATATTAGGAAGAAAGTGATTACCACACATACCTTTAACAAACTCGAGTGCTATCTTATGTTGCTAGGTGCTAGGTCTTTTGCAGAAGTGCTTTTTCTCCAGAAATTATACCTAGTCCTTTTTTACAGAACCGTAAATCTGTGTGAGTATGTAAATCTAATTAATTGAATTCTTTGGACACTTACTATTTATTTTTTGCGTTTTCTTTGAGCAAATTATTTTTGATCGTTTTTTGTTGCTGAGTATGTATATTCAAAAATAATCAATTTCAAGCACTATCAACAGAACGGATATGACAATGAACAAGTCTAACTATTATACCCAACGAAGCATGTTTAAAGTAAAATATTTAGTAAAAAGATTTTCCTAACAAGTTATGTTTTTTACAACTTTTAAGTACTAGTTAGGAAAGCTAGTAGCTAGTGAGGAAAAACGAATGATAAGTTTGATATAATATATAAAAAAAATCTACCACCGTCGTATTCGAAGAATAAAAATAAAAAGCATCTTACTTGTATTACTCTACTCGTTACGAGATAGCTACGAGAATCTCGTAGCACAAGAATCTACGATCTACGTGTACGAACATCCATTTTATATTAAGTAACGGTAACGACAGTCCTATACGAAGAAATTCTAGTATTTTATCTATACATATAATAAAACTGTAAGCAGGGTCAATTCTGTACATTGCATATAAATTTAAAAAAATACTTCTAGGGGTCTTTTTATAAGTAACAGAAGCTAAAAATATAAGTTTTGAAATTATTGTCTGTCTGTCTGTCTGTCTGTCTGTCTGTCTGTCTGTCTGTCTGTCTGTTGTTAGCTTTTCACGCAAAAACTACTGGACGGATTTTGATGATTTTTTTTTGTTTTATATATATTGGTCCTCGCTAACATTTAGGCTATAGATAATTTTAAAAATCACCCTTTAAGGGTGTGAAATGAGCGATGAAAATTTGTATGGAAAACTTGGATTTTTTTCAATAAATTTTCTTGAAATTTGGTATAAATATTTCCTAACCAAAATAAAAGAACACGTGTTTCAGCATTTCCCGAAATTCACCCTTTAAATGTCAATTTTCTTTGAAACTCTTTGAAAATTGAGTGTCGAAACTTGATGTACAGAATATTTTTGTGCAGAGTAATATACCTTTAATTTTGTATTTGTAAACTTTACTAACATAGTAAGAATTCTATTTAAGCTTTTTTCAAAACTACCCCTCAATAGCAAATAAAATGGATTCGAAAGTTGGTATCTCAAGCGTACAATAATTAACCTTAACTTAATATTTCATTCTCAAATTCTTTTCCCTTCTTTGAATGATGTGTTTACTGATATATTGTTGAATGAATTTCCGTAACATTAGTGTGTATTTCATATCAATCGGGTGATAAACAAAAAAGTTATGTTCATTTACACAATACGCGACATAAACTTAAAAGGCACTTTGGGGACTTTGTATGAAAGTTTCGGTCACAGCCCATTCAAAACCATAAATAAAAGTTTAAATTTAAGTAAAATTATTTTGAACTCTCACTAATATTGTCGACTGTATTAAATATACTTAGATAAGCTTACTGTATTTTCTTTCGTTGGCCGAGTATGGCTAGACTATAGGTACCTAATAAGCGCATCGCGAGCCTTACTGCCGCCGAACCTTACATCACAGGCTCCATTGAGTTAGTTGCTCAGCTTATTAGTCTTCTTTTGGGGTGGAAGATTATGAACAGGCTGCAGCTGAAACGATTATTATCGCTACATTATATCAAGCTGCAACCTTTTTAGCATTCCACTGCTGAGCATGGAGCTCTCCCAATACTGAGGAGGCCTCAAGCTCCGATGAACCGAAATCCAAATCTTACAATCTCAATGCATCCAGCATTAAGGTTGTAAGATACGGAATCTAAACCTTCATACACGCGCGTTTGCAACTCCGTGATACAGAATGTACAAAGTCTTAACAAAACGAGACTACTGCAGACATCTAGGTGACGAATAGTTAAACTTTTAGTGAACCAACTGTTAATCTCAATATCTAGGTACCTATTTGGTAATTTGACATTCGATTTATCAACCACAAAGTTTACATGCCATACGGTAGATGGCGTTATTGAGCAATATTCATTTCTTCTCCAAAGTGAATCGATGGAGATAATTTCAAATAAAAGCCTTAAGTCTAATAAAAGTAAGTACATAGTGTAAAAAAAAATAAAAAATAACATTTCACACGTATAGCCTCACATTAGGGTAGATATACCCTGTGTCGTGGGTGCCATGAACACACATAGAGACAGAAACACAACCACCCAGACCGAGAACAGTTTAAATTTCTGCCGGCTTCGCTGCTGGATTCTAACCCGGGACAGTTCGATTAGCAGTCCGTCATGGTAAACATTGCGCCTCGCGGGTTGTCCCATCGTTGGGAAGGTATACGTATGATGCTGAACATTGTTAATTGGACCAATGATAACTCATTTTTTGCTTCTCTTTATTGCGTACGGGCTGAGGGCTCATCCACACACGTTGATTGATGGAGATATTAAGGATTCTTTAAAGATTCTTTATAAAAATATTCTTTATTTCCAAATACAGATAGCACACTGTGTAGAGACCCTGTCTTCTGCTTTAGTTGTCACAATGTTATATGAGTTATGACTTATGACCAAACTGCTGTCCGCAAGTTTTAAACCTGTAGTTTATTAATTGACCTTACAATTATTTTTCCGATTGTTTAATCCTAAGCACGTGTATGTTTAGAAATTTTATCTCCCAAGTACAAGTAGTTGTATAGTGCACCTCTTTTCTGCAGTAGGTTAAAGCTATAGAATGAGTCTATACATTCTTTGCAGTATAAATTCACCCAATTTACTAAAGATACTATTTTTAACATAGATGAAGCCACGGGCACAACAGTATCTCTTAACTTTAATAAACGAGGTACATATTTGTAAAGAGAATCTGATTGCGCGAGAAAAGCGAAACGTGAGAAAAGTGGATAGTAAGATCAGTACAGTAAGCATTCCTTAGTGTTTTAGGTTTGAAGGATTTAGAAAAAATACATTAGGTTTCTTCTGAACATATGAACATTGTATTATAAGTGATTTCACTATATGTAAGAATAATCTACCTGCTACTTATTCAATGCAAATAAATAATCTTTATTTTTTAATCAATCCATTTTATAAAAGTCTTTATACACGCGGACGACGTCGCGGGCACAGCTAGTTTTGAAAATAAAAACAACAGAACAAAGCTCCTACATAAACGTGTACGTTCAATACAAGCCGCTGTGGTTACGTAAATCGGATCCAATGAATGGAGGCAGTGTGGGCGTTATAGTAATGTGCTTACGTACTATATAAATGCCAGTGTGGCTTCCCGTTTGTTACTCACACCGCAAACTGGTTATGTCACATCTACAGTACTTTTTAGGAACATATAAGAGCAGGCGCGGTCCCAGTGGGGGGGGGGGGACAGGGACATGATCCCCCCCAAAATCCATATTGGGACACCTCTTCCCCCTTTCTTAGTGACCCCCCAAAATTTCTTGGCAACCTCCCCCACAATTCAACCTTTTTTATGTCCCACTGCTGGGCACAGGTCTCTTTCTCACAAGTGAGAAGTGGATTTAGGCCATAGTCCACCACGCTGGCCAAGTGCGGATTGGTGGACGTCATGCTTTCGAGAAATTATGAATTTCTCTCAGGCATACATGGCGATGGGGAACATCGTAATCAATTGAATATAACGATATTTTCCATCACCGTGGAGCAGCGATAAATGTGCACATTACAAATTTCTTTGGTTTTTTAGCACTCGGCCATCAGTGCTCCTACTGCTGCTCCTGCTGCTGCTAATTCTTTTTTTAAACTACAATATGGGACTCTAAGTTAACTTTTCATAGGGTGAAATGGAGTACTGCTCCCATCTCTGGGCAGGAGCACCGAAGTACCAGGTACACCCATTTGACTCCGTTGAAAAGCACGCAGTCCGAATCGTCAACGACCCAAGATTGACTGACAGGCTAGAACCGCTTAGCTTGCGAAGAGACATAGGCTCGCTTTGCGTGTTCTACCGACTTTACTATGGTGAGTGCTCCGAGGAACTCTTCAAATTGATGCCTACATCACCATTCCATGATTATACCACCAGACGAAGGTTAAAGTTCCACCGGCACCATCTGGACTCGTGGCGGTCCTCCACAGTCCGCTTTGCACGCTCCTTTTTACCACGGACGTGTAGGTTATGGGACAATCTTCCAGCTGAGGCATTCCCAGTGGACTATAACATGGGGTTCTTCAAGAAATCTGTAAAAAAAGCTCTCCTTCAAAGCCGGCAATGCTCGGGCGGCTCCCCTAGGGTTGCCCGTGTCCATAGGCGACGGTGATCGCTTAACATCACGCGGCCCGTCTGCCTTATTGTTAGGTTTATTTATAAAAAAAAAAAATTTGTAATTTTATATTTCTCCGGGACAGTACCACCACTAAACAAATTTCTGCTGTAAAGCAATTCTATAATGTTTCGATTAATAGTTGCGGATGGTTATATGGGACAACCGCAGTAGCAGAGTAACTATACAATAATAAGATCTCAGAAAAGACTCAGGTTGAGGTTGCGTGTCCATGGGTTACAGCGAGCACCGAATAAAACGTGGTCTGCTACTCCATTTAAGACATTATTATGTAGTACTAATGATAATTACGTACAAACATACAATATATACGAGAAGGACATAACCCTTTCCTCGCTACTGCGAAAAGGGATCATTAATTTCAGACTCTCATATTTTGCGCTCAATGTCTTGGAAAAGTTGACTAACGTTATTTTTTGCGCCGTTCTGAAGCACTTTCGACGGCAGATGTTTCGTCGAAAGGTTTATGTCATATTATGGTAACAAAAATGTTTTTATACTAATCTAGCTGACCCCGCGAACTCCGTGCCGCGTTTAAATGTTTGGAATTCTGAAATTCTGAAATTTGGGTTCTCAGACCTACTGAATATGCATATAAAATTTCATAAAAATCGGTCGAACCGTTTCGGAGGAGTATGGTAACTAACATTGTGACACGAGAATTTTATATATAAGATTATTTGCTAAGTTTATGTAATGAATATGTAGTACGACAAATATACCAGGTATAAAGGGCAAACGTAGGCGAGAACTACTTTCATATGTTTCAGTACAGTTTTGTTGAGTGGGAGTATGTTTCAATATAGATGGAATCTATATTGGACTCGTGAATATATTTTAACGTGCATAATAACACATTGACAGTAATTGTTATAGCATTCCTCTGCCAACAGAACTCGATTATAAATAAGGCTTAATACGATAGTAGAGACGCCCGGGATGCTAAATCTGCAGTTACTTAAGCGTCGTGGGAAGTTATTGGATTGTAAAGATTAGGTCTTCTAAACAAAAAAAATATGATAAGTTCGCCATTTAGGTGGGGAAGAGACCGAGTACAGATTTTGAAAAAATCGTGCGTGGCAAATATAAGTCGAAAAGATTAAATTTATGGTAAGTAATATTTCAGTAATCTGACAATTATAGTTTGAATAAGACCGTGGAGACGAACCTGCAAAATTAACAAAAAAAAATCCGATTTCATGAAAAAAATAAAATTGTTCAGTAATTGATTATGATACTTTTTCTAACTAATGATAAAGATTCTTAAAACTATCTTGAAGTCAGTGCCCACTCAGAATTAAAGGAACGCCATTTTATTAAAGCCCCGACTCCAAGATATTTATAACGGTGAGGTGTAATGTTTATTATTTATTAGTAAATTGCCAAACGATAATTTGATACTCTAAACTGAAAATTTTAAACTGGAAGTGAAAGAATATATATAAAAACTATAGCGTTCCTATATTTTTTGAGTATCCTTTTTATTTTAGGAGTATCCTTTTTATTTTGTGAGTACGCAATAATGTGCAAGGTATCCCTTCCCTGACGCGCTCGAGAAAATACAAAATTCTTCTCTTTGGCTCCCCGACTATAATGTTTTGTCCATTCCATAGCTTCAATTATTTAATGGCCAACCCTCAGACGGATGTTTTAAGATAAGGTTGAACAAGAGTTTCAGATAGATATAGATAACATCGGGGACCGCCGCGTCTTCCGATGCAAGGACGTGAAATTAAAAATCTTTTTTTTTACAAAAGTAGAAATATTTAGCAAGGTATTCAACGATTGATATTTTTTCTTAAGTCTTCCGACTTACATTTGTAGATCTGTTGTTCTGCACAGGCTTTGATTTAATGTTTTGATTTAACATGATATGGACTTACAGTATAAATTATCAAATAAATTATACTTGATCTACTATTTCAAACTTCATTTATTGCTATAAGTTTCAGTAACCTCGCAGAATCTAATTTCAGAGTACGCTACAAATCCTGCAGATTGATGCAATTTACAGTATATTAATAACTAGCCTTCCGCCTTCGGCTTCGCCCGCGTGGACCCGTTTAATGGGTCCCGGAGAGTAAAAAATAGCCTATGTGCTATTCCAGGCTTCATTGCTATATTAAAATCAAAGGCGTTTAACCAGTTGCTTCAACCGCGTTGACCCTATTACCCGTTTTCAGGTAGGAATGAAGCATTTTTCCGCGGTAAAAAGTAGCCTATGTTACTCAGGCTGAATGTAGCTTTCTAATGGTGAAAGAATTTTTGAAATCGGAACAGTAGTTTTTGAGTTTATTCAATACAAACATACAAAAATACAAATCTTTCCTCTTTATAATATTAGTATAGATAACGGGCAGGCCACACTAGCTACTTTTAGCACCGGCAATCGGCGATTTAGTCGCTAAACGCAGCGAATCAGCCTCCGAAACGCGCATTCCGGGACCACGTCTAAGTGCCAAAACGCGATGCATTATTGAAGCACACGCAAATCGCAGATCGCCGATACTAAAAGTAGCTAGTGTGGATTGGCCGTTATGTGGGAGAAGTCAAGTGGCACGTGAGCGCATTATAGCGAACCTCTCGTGTGCTCTTTTAATGAGTGGGTTTGAGGGAAATATGGTTAGTCAATCGAATACAAATGGGTTGCAACCGCAAACTAACGGGCAAAACGCAAACGATATTGAAGTGGGTTTTAACATATAGATATAATAACGTATAGTTTTATCATGACATACGGTTACTGCATTATGAAAATAGGACTTCTTTTACTATATTTATTAGGAACTACTATTTTTTACGATTTATTATTAGTTGTGCGCCGCGGTTTTAACTGCGTTAGTAAGGATACAATTATATTATCGTGGATATTCCAATGACATGGTTTACTATGTTAAAAAGTAGCAAGTCGAGCGTATTTTCATGTTTTAAAAGACCCATTTGCCCTCTAAAGTACGGAAACAGGCATAAAATTTTGCCTCTAGCAGTTACCCATCTCACACCTGACCGCAAGCTTTTATCTTTGCGTTCGCTTGCGCTCTACGCCAGCCGCCAAGCCATGTGCGCTGTGATCCCTTACTAAACTTATTCTGACGTTATTATTCATTTATATAACAAATAAATATAAGAAATACATTCTTATATTGGAGCTTAAATTCTCTTCTATCCGTCTGAAATAACTTAATCTATTTCAACACTCCCCCTCGGTTTATTTAAAGAGAAGCTTCGCAATCTATTGCATTGAGAATGGTTTAAATTTATCTGTTGTTACGTAAACCAGGCGTAGCTGAATAAAGTCCCGGTTATACCGACGATCAATGCTTACGTGCTACTATGTAGCTAGTCTCACTGAATGATGGGATGAACATGTACTTAACCTGCACATTAAGGTTAATCGATAATGGACAAAACTTTTGACCTTGTTATATCTACAACATTTAAAAAAACAAAATAAATTTTCACACTCATAGCCCACACTAGGATTCCCTGTGTCGTGGGTAACATAGACACACACAAAGACAGAAACACAAACACTCAGACTAAGAATATAAATTTAAACTCATTATTTAATCGGGAATCGAACCCGGGGACCCTTCGAGATAGGCAGTCCGGCATGGTACCTATTGCGCCACACAGATCGCATTTTTGTTTATGTTTTACATTATTTATTAATATCAGTTATTTAATACTATAAAGTTTTTTCCTTATAAAGGTAAAATAATTCTCAATAGCATCTGTCTGCCGAAGGGTTTCAAGAAAAAGTTATTAAAGGCATGGGGTCAACAAACGCAAAAATAAGTTCTGTAATCAATCTTAGGCATTAAATTTTGTATGCGCTATTTATGTTGTTGAAACTGTAACTTTTTTGACATTTTTTGCTAATTATTTTAATGACTTTCAATGTCTAAGCTATCCATATTTTTTCTTGTCTTGACTGTTGACGCCTACGCCTCGTAGCCCATAGCTATAACGCCTACACCTCGTAGCGCGTAGTTATAACGCCTACGCCTCGTAGCATGTAGCTACTACGCTGACGTTTCGTAGCAACTAACAGAGCGCGCATGCTTGCAATGCCTTAACAATATTCTCAGAGCAAACCTGAATATTTACTTATATATTTTTTATTTCTAATACTGTTGGCTTTCCTTCGACGCGAATTGTTTTAACTTTCCTAAATTCTACTTTTTTACATTAAATAAAAACCCCACTGTTCCTTCCTTTTTTAAGTCACTGAGTCGGGAGCACTCTGGTCCATTGTAATAAATAAATAACGTATCACACTCATAGACTCGCAATAAGGCAGATATAGCCTGTTTCGTGGGTGCCATAGACACACACAAAGACGGAAACACAAACATTCACACCGAGAACAAGTTTCCTCTCAATGTACAAACACCCTGTGATATGGGTACCCAAAGCTGACGATCGGATGCAATCCGAAATATAAATAAAGAAATATTTTAATTTATAAAAGGCGCCATATGAGACAAATAAAAATAACAATGAAATAGATGTAAATGTATTTTTTTCTAATTGTGTTATAATTAAGTTTTTCTCCTTTATATTTTTATCTTTGTAATATTTGCATACCTCAAGAAGGTATATATGGCGAACTAGACAACTTTTAACTAAACACCCATATTTGTGCAAATAAAAGTCTTAGTCTTTGTCAAATTTCCGCTTCGCTGGAAATCAAACCCGGGAACTCAACTCCGATTGGCAGTTCGACATGATAACCATTGCGCCACACGGTCGTCTACTTACTTATTTACACAAATCAATCACAACCACGTAATAACGATATCAAAAACTTGTTTTTTTGAGGAAATTCATCTCTCCTCTATTTCCACTCAAACTTCAAACATATTCTCGTTGTACTCGTACAATATTGTTAGAAATAAAAACCCATAATATTTGTTGAAATTCCATAAGTGCAATAAAGCGTACGAGTATGTATCGTACAGTTGATTTTCTCTCCAATTTCGCTCCGTTTTCTTGCCCACTCAACTACGCCGCGATAACATTATGTACTTATATATCGTAGATTAAATATCAGACAAGTGTGCAGTCAACGTGACTTAGTGATCGCTATGGCACAAGAACACAATTATCAAAAGGGACAAAAATTTAAAAACATCATTGAAATTTCTGTCCTGCTATACTCGGCACGGTTTAATACTTAAAACCGTCATGATTTCTAGTAGAATGAGCGATATACCATATAGGTAGTGTACCAAAGTTTGGTCAAAATAACACTCTGCATGCACAGTGGTTTGTAGGTGGTAGAACTATTATGGTTCGCCCGGGGAAGTACCACCGGCACACCCACTTCTGCCGTGAACCAACTCTATTGTATTTCGGTGGAAAGGTGCAGTTGCCGGCCACACTTACATGAGGCGACCACCAGCCCCCGGAGTAGCAGCGCAACTGCATACGACCTCAGAAAAGGCTTACCTATGCTTGCTTGAGGTTGTATGTAGATGTCCATGGACTGCAGCCACCACTTAACACCACGTGGCCTGCATGCTTGTCTGCTACTCCATTCAAATAAAAAAAAACAGTGCAAGCTACTATGCTATGAATAGTTCGTTATTTACATGTATTATCTGGTACTTGAATGAGTTCACGTGCCGAAGCGTTCAGCCTCGCGCCGTGAACTGAATAAATTGATAACTCTAATTATGTGACTTTAATTGTGATAAACCAGAGTTCGATAAATAAAGCTTTTATATAGTTTTTTTTTAAACGAGCGTGCTGGCCTGGCCACGCGGCACAACGATATTTATTAATCACAACCTTTTTTCTGGGTTACCGGCACCATGGGAGAGGTGTTACCGGGTTATGTGGGATTTCTTACCACAGTAAAACCCCCTCCCCTAAAATTCCCTCAGAAGAGAAAGAATGTACAGCGATGGCATTTTCTCAGTAAGTCATTACAACTTACATTACGCATAGAAGTTACATCAAAATAATATTCTAAATGCATAATGCAAGCTCTTGTGCTCTGAATAGTATGTTATTTACGTTCAGCCTCGCGCCGAGAACCGAATAAATAGAAAACTATATGTGATGCCGGGTGTACGAGTATGTATAAACCGGGCATTTTATAGTTATTGCTTTGGTATCATTTTTTACTAATGGTGTGTTAATGTTATAAGTAAGTAATAAGTTTTTATACTTATAATATGTACTTGCACTCTGTCTATATAAATTCACGTTATCGCCGGACGTCTTAAATGTTTTGGAGTTTTTGAAGTGAAATCTTTTTTGATGAAATCTCTGGACTCGCGACACCGTTACGAGATGCAGTGTGGTATTGACGAGATATTTAAATAACTTCGAATCAAATTGTTAATTTCCTATTTTAGTTACCATGAACCTATAGTTTCTATTTTAGATTGTAATAATTTTAACGATAATGATGATGATACAAGAGTTGTCGAAATTGATAACGATGATTCATAAAAGAATATTAAATGTATTTTAAAGTTTCTAATAATAAAATACAATTCATTAATAAAATACAATTCATAAATAAATTCATAACATAAAAAGTGTCTAACGCGCCAAAATAAGTTTTCACTTCTATCGACACTCCCGGAGTGCAACCCGTATTTTTTTATAAACCAAACTAGCAGCTGAGTGTACAGGCCTCGCTGTTTCAAGTAAACGTTGAATTCAATTTGCCAATTCGAGGGACTAGATACTACTTTATGTAAGGGTCGAGTTTTGTCTGAGTATTTGCAAATGCTCTGATATTTCAGATACTGACTCTAAAAACAGCTCTTTTGCACTGGAATGCAACAAAAATCTGTCATGACAGAAATACCTATGTGCAGCCGTCGTACTTCCTCAGTCGGAAGATAGAGGTAAAAATCCTACTCGTATTCTTTAAGTAAAGTTTGCTCTAAAAACACTCTAAATTCAAAATGCAAGATGCGTCCTGTGTCCTGAATAGTTATTTGCGTGTATTGTCCCATAATTGAATGAGTTCACTTGCCGGAGCGTTTAGCCTCGCGACGTGAACCGAACAAATTGAAAATTCTATGTGACTATGCCCGGCATTCTATAGTTGTTGTTTCGGTACAGTTTTTAGTCATGGTGTATTAATGTTCGGTATCTAAAGTTATTATTATTTAAAGTAATAATAATAGTAGTAATACTTACTCTATATATAGCATACTTACTCGTACACTATAATTATTGCTATGTTTTAGGCGATCGTAGTGGAATAAACATCAGAGCCCTTAGTGTAAGTTTGGAAACGCGCAAACGTTACTACTGCGCCCGAGTTAAAATTGGACAGATAGATGTTAACCTGAAAGGAATAAGGTCGATAGTTAAATACTTAACGCAAACGCGTTAGTAACTCAAACGCGTTAGTAACTCAAACGCGTTAGTAACTCACACTAAGGCCTCAGGTCTACTCAGTTGTGGAGAGAGACTCGTGCCCAGAAATGCTCACGAAAAGCGTAGGACTGCTGCGCTTAGCGGTAGACTCGAAGATAATAATATGCTCTAATACCTTTAGTAAGCTCTATATTCAAAACTTATAAAGTAAAAATAATTTTTTTTCAACCGTTTTTTTATGTCCCACTGCTGGGACCTCCTCCTCACAAGTGAGAGGGATTTAGGGCATAGTCCACCACTCTGGACAAGTGCGGATTGGTGGACGTCATGCTTTCGACTTCATATGACCCCTCTACCACTTTAATTTTGTTATTTGGTAGACGGGGACAAGTACGGCAAAACCTACTTACTAGTTATATTAAAAAACTACAAGACCTTAAAGTCAAAAAAATTATCTTGTTTACAATTCCTTATGTTAAGGATGATTATAATGAAAATAAAATAAGACATCAATTAAATATACATATGTATAATTTAATTGCCAATAACAACAAATGTATTAATTTTGAATGCTCTGATCATAATTATAATAATAATGACATATTTAATTTGATTGACATCAATAAAATATTTAATAATAATTTGATTTTGACATTGGATAGATTTCATCTATCAAATTTTTTTTATAAACAGATAGCTTCCCTGCTATCATATTATTTAAACCTAGACTCGGCTATAAACTTAGCTATAAAAACTTCTGCTTCTATTGAGCAGGTTAATGTATCGACATGTAGTAATACTTGTAGTACTACTGCATTGAAATGTTTAAATCATTTCCAAAATAATTTAAATTAAATGGTGAGACAACAGAGACATCAATCTCTAGCAACGGAATAAATACGTATATATGCCCTTTGTCAAGTAACATAATAAGAAATAATAAATGTCTAAACTTGGTGCATCAAAATATCCAAGGTCTGCTAAACAAAGAACTAGAACTAGAATTATTTTTGAAGGAATATAATATTAATATAATGTGTATTACAGAACATTGGTTGAAAGATTACCAACTTGTTTTTAACTTTGATACGCACCAAGTCGCAAGTTCGTTCAGTAGGCAGACAGCCTTACGTGGTGGCTCGTTAATTTTTGTAACTAAGGACCTGAAGTTTAAGGTTCGTCACGACATCGTGAGCCTTTCTATTGAACGAACTATAGAAATAGCCTGTGTGGAGTTATTAAATTGTATTATTGTTTGTATTTATAGACCTCCAAACTCTTTGTATGATACTTTTGAGTCAGTTTTGGAACAATTATTGGATAAATTGTGCAACAAAACTAAAAAGAAGAAGGACAGAGTTGTTTGTGGTGATTTTAACATAAATATATTGGAGGATTCAGCCATAAGCAAAAAGTTTTTGTCTGTCTTAAAATGCTGTAATCTTACTAACGTGTTCTCACAACCAACTAGGATTACACAATCCACAGCTACTTGTATAGATAATATTTTTACAGAGGGGTCACCAGCGCAATCTATGATAATAAACAACTTAAGCTCTGATCATTGTGGCCAATTAGTTTGCTTTAATTACAGGATGGACAGACAGGTTAGTAAGAGCAAGGTGGTCGTTCCAGTGACTAAAAAACGCATGGAGAGATTTAGATGTGCTATTGAAAATGGGTTTCCTATTCCAGCCCATAAAAATGTAAATAAACATTATGGGACATTATGTTCTAATATACACAAAATTTATAATACTGTTTTTACATCAAAAACAATCTCTCCTAAAAACTGTAAATCATTCAGTGATTGGGCGACTTTAGGGATACATAAAAGTAGACAAAAATTATATGACCTCTATGAAGAGAGATCGTATAATCGAGACGAGTCCTTTTGCGCACACGTTAGAAATTATTCGAAATTGTTTAAGCAAGTTTGTATCGCGGCCAAGTCATTGCATATTGGTAACCAAATTAAATCTAGTAAGAATAAAATTAAAACGACTTGGAACATTATTAACGCTGAGACTGGAAGAGTCAATGACCGTCATCGTGTCTATAAACTTATTATGGATGGTACCGTCATTGAATCAGACGAACTTGTAGCAAAAATATTTGAAAAATACTTTGCTGACATCCCAGTCTCAACAACTAAATCGCTTAGGTCTTCCCCTGAAGCCGCCGAATCATTGCTTAAGAAAAATGTAAGCGAATGCAAATGTAAGTTTACATTCAGGCCCGTAGACGCTAAAGATATTGTAAAGATATTTAAGACTTTAGAAATTAAGAACACTACTGATCTTTGGGGTATCTCTGTAAAAATTCTTAGTTCAATAATTGACTTAATAGCACCCCACTTAGCTATAATATTCAATAACTGTATTAAAAGTGGTGACTTTCCTGATCTAATGAAACATAGTAAAGTGATACCTTTATTTAAGTCGGGCAGTACTTCAGATCCCTCCAACTTTAGACCTATTTCAATTCTGCCCTCCATTAGTAAAATCTTTGTGAAAATAATTTTAGAACAACTTCTAAAACACTTTACCAATAATAGACTTATACATAAAAATCAATTCGGTTTTACGAGGGGTCGATCAACCACAGATGCCGGTGTAGAGCTTTTTAAGACCATAGTGGATGCTTGGGAGACGTCACGGGATGCTTTGGGTGTCTTTTGTGACTTATCTAAGGCATTTGACTGTGTACACCATGAAACATTAATCAGGAAACTCAATCACTATGGCATCAAAGAAACCGCGCTCAGGCTTCTGGAGTCTTATCTGAGTGATAGGATCCAGAAGGTTGAAGTGAATGGTAAAAGGTCAAACGGGTCTGTAGTTCATTTGGGGGTCCCACAGGGCTCAATCCTCGGTCCCTTCTTATTTTTAATATATATTAACGATCTGCCATATATGGTGGAGAATAATCACGAGATAGTATTGTTTGCAGATGATACTTCCTTAATTTTCAAAACTAACAGACAAACTGATGATTATGACGATGTGAACAATGCTCTCTCTGAGGTGGTAAATTGGTTTAATGTAAATAACTTACTACTCAATAATAAAAAGACCAATTGTATTAAGTTTTCACCACCTAATTGTAAAACCACAATTGAATGGCGAGGAAATGAGCTTTGTTGATGAAGCTGTATTTCTTGGGTTAACTGTAGATTCTAGGCTTCAATGGGGACCCCATATCTCTCGGTTAGCGAATAGACTAAGTTCTGCCGTCTTTGCAATAAAAAAAATAAGATCACTTACAAATGTCGATACAGCTAGACTTGTCTATTTTAGTTATTTCCATAGTATAATGTCGTATGGTATTTTACTGTGGGGAAATGCTGCTAATATCGACACAATATTTATTTTGCAGAAGAGGGCTATTCGCGCAATTTATAAATTAAATTCTAGAGAGTCTCTGAGAGAAAAATTTAAGGAAACGAATATACTAACATTTGCATCGCAATATATTTATGAAAATATAATGTATGTTCGTAAAAATAAACACGAATTTATGACTTTTTTGGATTTACATAGTTCGAACTGTGTTTCGACAAGGAATGGCCACAAACTTGCATTCCCCAAGTGTAGGCTCCGCAAAAAGAGCCACTCTTTTATCGGGATGTCGATCAGAATATATAATAAAATCCCGGAAAGTGTTCAATCCCTTCCTTTGCACAGATTTAAAAAGAAAGTCAAACAAGTCCTGTGCCGCAAGGCTTATTACGATCTTAAGGACTATTTAATTGATAAAAAAGCTTGGGATTGAGCTGTATTCCCACAAGGCTGTTTCTATAAGTGATGTAATAGTTTTAAATCAATCAAACTGCCAATGTTAACAGATGGCTGTGGGACGACATTGACACATGCGGTAGCTGTCACGTATGTTCCTTATCTGCCCATAGCTACTCTGTAAGAAAGCTTATTATTGTATACCTCATATTTTAAAACAGGGCTGAAGTTTTTCTCCGTCTGCTCTTTTCTTCAGCTCAGCATTGCCTAAGCGCACCCAGAGCAGACAGAACAAAAAAAAATAACGTACACTAAGAGTTTGTAAATGAACCGTACAGTGAATAAAGAATATTTCATTTCATTTCATTTCATATTTCATTTCATTTCATTTCTTTTCGAGAAATTATGAATTTCTCTCAAGCATGCACAGCGATGGAGAACATCGTAATAAATTAATATCACGATATTTTCCATCACCGTGGAGCAGCGATAAATACGCACATTACAAATTTATTTGTCAGAGGTGCGCGCCGAGGATTTGAACCCGGGACCGGTCGCGTCGAAGACCGCCGATTTTTACCACTCGGCCATCGCTGCTCACACAAAAATAAATATAATGTATAAAATATTCTTCATGGAAAAATCTAAAAGAAAGTAATTATTCGTTCCTCAAAAGGGTAAAGTGCCTTCTGAGTTATTCCGTTATCCATTTGTCTGTAAAGAGGGTTCAAATAGAAGTTAATAAAAGAATATGTCATAAAAAGTAAAGTTCAATTTCATTTTCGTGAAATATTATGATTTTTTTGCTTTAAAACTATATGTACTATATATACATACTATACATACATTGTTTACTGTCATTATTGTATTAAAATTTATATAGATATGAATACTACAAAATTCTACAGTATACTGGGTATAATTACATAAAATGTTAAAATTGGGTTTACGGCGCGAGGCTGAATGCTTCGGCACGTGAACTCATTCAATCATGGGAAAACACACGTAAATAACGAACTATTCAGAGCACAAGTTGTGCTTTGCATTTAGAGTATAATTTAGCGCAGCTTTTTGTTACAATGCGTATTCATGCCATAATGCTTACCATACCAGAAATCATGTCGGTTCCATTCGCGGCAGGACATAAATTTCAATGACTAATTAATTTCTGTTCTTGATTTTATGTTTCTGTTCCTGTGCTATAAGCATTAGTAGACCACATGAATTTCACGCATTTCTGCTACATAAATAAAATAAAAACTCTATAGTGCTAATCATATAAGTATATTATCTATGGTGGTAATTAATATATCACCAAGCTGAACCGAAAGTCAGAAAGACTGAGGGTAAGTACAACACACCGTTTGTAAAACATGGTACGAAAGAATTACAGTATGCCGGGTACAGTCACCTAGCTAGAACTTTCAATTCATTCGGTTTATGGCCTCGTGCCTGGACGCTTCGGTACTCTTCTTCTGAACTCATTCAATTATGGGAAACGTACACGTAAATAGCGAACTATTGGGAGCACAAGTTGTGTTTTGCATTTAGGGTATTGTTTTGAACAAGCTTTGGTTATTTTTATAGGTATAACTTGCATTTTTTGACTGAAGCAGTGTTGCCTCCGTTGTAATCATTTCTCGATTCATTTAAGTCTGGCTGGCAATCATATTTTTCTGCAGAAATACAATAAAAATGGTTCACACCAGAAATGGGTGAAGTGGTGGTACTTACCAGGTTGAACCATGAAAATTCTATCACCTAGTGTGTGATTATGAGACAGTCATCTGCATAGCATTTCCTAACGCGGATGGATACAAACTTTTTTTTCATGGTGGAGGCTTGGTTAATTTAATCTCATTTCAAACAAACTGCATCGTAAAACATTTTTAATATACAGCGGCAGTAAGCGGACGAAGTGAAAGTTAAAAGTAAAATATAGTATTAATTTTACCTTGCAAGATTTGTTCCACATATTAAAAATGCCTTTTTTTACTAGCCTTCCGCGCTTTCCGTGTACTGTGACGTAACGTCTAAGCGTATTAAGCAAGACAGGCAATAAAACGCTTTCACACTCATAGCCCCACTCTAGGATTCCCTTTATCGTGGGTACCATGGACACACACAAGGATAAACACCAACCCCTATACCACAATACAAAGAGCGCCTTTCAGAGGGCACCACTAATCCGAGTCTTCACCATAGATTTATTATGACTTTGACTACGTCAAGGTCTTCACCAACTCGCACTGAAGTAGTAGGCTAATCATCAACATTTCGCAACTATGAGAGCAAACACGTACCCAGCGGTACTGGCAAGACCAGTTGTAACCACAGTTTTAGTGGCCCACAACCGTAATACAGAAGTCCAATGTGTAAACAACATTAATCATTCTGTTGCAGTTTAATTAACGAGGCGGATAATTGAGTGCGCCGAGTGATTGAGTTAGTTTCCTGACTTGTATGTAGTGCGAGATACGCATACTGAGCTACGTAGTATCCAAGAGAGGATTTTCGTATTTACTCAAGCGCATCAGATTAAGATGTTTGCATATTTTTGTGGTTATTAAATTAAAAATTAATAACTAAGCATTAAGTTACCTGTCCCAATAATCAAAACGCTTTTTGATACTCTTTCTTGTATCAAAATAATACTGTTTTCAGTATCAAATAATATAAAAAAAATATTAAAAAGTGAATAAGACCACATTTTCCAAGTCTTTTGTTTACGTTATCTTCATAAAGATCTATTTGAAAGTTTGAAAGCCTACTTTTAAACATATAAAAAATTAAAAGTTTATGTCATTGATCCACCGCATAGTGAACGAACGCCAACAAATTTTAGTGGCCCACAGCCATAATATAGAAGTGCAGTGAGTAAACAACATTAATCATTCTGTTGCAATTTGATTGACGAGGCGAATAATTGAGTGCACCGAGAGATTGAGTTAGCGTCCTTATGTATTGCTTGATACACGGTAATATGCTCCGAGCTACTTAGTACCTAAGAGGGGATTCTTAGATTTACTTAAGCGAGTGTGACTTTACAACATTTGCTTTAGAACAAATACTGTTGGTTGCGGTTTTTACAAAAAGTAAATCGTGCCAAAAATAACCAACCAACTTTTCTGTAATTTCGATTTATTACCGGCAGATTATAATATTCCGATATCTTTGTACTATTTGTTTTTAATTAAACTCTGTTAAAAATACCTTGTTTGAATGTCGGAATGACCATTAATTTACATTGTTGTTATTAATAAAATACACGTTATATCAGTTGTTTTTTTTCTATATTTGTATATTCACCACATAACCCTTTACAACGAGCTAGTAACCGCGGCGCATTTCCAAGTACATAATCTGCTTCGCAATACTGTCTGATAAAATGTATTTGACGCCAAGCGCTTGAGTAAATTCATGTTTAGCATGTAGACTCCCCCACTAACAGGGCAAAGTCATTACGGGGCAAACTCGTTATCATAATTGACATTTTGTGTAGACCTCATTCAAAGACTTCTCTTACTGGAATTCAATGAATATACGCAATTTATTCCTACTGCTTTGCTTAATAACGTTATTTATTACCTACCTATATATGTTACCTACCTATATGTAATACTGTTATATTCTATGATAGGTAGGAAGGGTCGCACGTCAAACAAACTCGAGAGTTAGTTGCACACTGATTTATTAAAGACTTACCCTCGCATATATAACATCCCTCCCCCTTAATCTAAAACCTATTCTTAACATAATTATGTCTTACTAACTATTCATCCTAATGTTCCACCGTTGGTGGATCATCGTCCTCATCACTATAAGAAGCCACTGTAGGCGTCGAAAAGATAAGGCTAATCGCGCGCCGTCGCAGAGTTGTAGTTTGCAGAGTCCCTGGGGAACCTGACGGCGTCGCTCCTTGGACAGAGCTCGTTAATGGTCCTCCTTCCCCCACCGGCTGCGCCAGTACTTCCGGCTCAATTGAAGCCGGAGGCGCCACGTCAGGGACCACGTCCGGGTTCCAGTCCTGCTACCATGCCCATGATAAATTTATCCAGCAAGGCCTCCTCCAAATTCTTGAATGCACAGTGAGCCGCCAATCCCCTGAGTCTAGCCGCCCATTGAGTGTGTGTCTCACCTGGTATTGCCGCATAGAAAATCGACTTCTCTGGAAATCCGAACCTTTTTGGTGTAAAATGATCATCGAGGAGTTTCAATATAGCCTCATAGTCTAATTCCACCAACTTGTTCGGTAACGCCAGGTCGCTTGCGAGTTTGAATGTCGATTCGCTTAATGACGTTATTAGAATCGCTCTCCGTTTGACCGCTGCTTTGTCCGTTGTCGATGTTATGTCGTTAGCGATAAACCACTTGTTTAATCGGGTCTTGATTCGAAGGTATTCCACTCTTGTGATAGATGATCAAAAGTGGAAAGAACACCATAAGAAGCTCCCGAAGCCATTGTGCAGAATAAAAACTGTGAGTCCGCTCGTCGCCACGTGTTATATTCTATGATAGGTAAGAAGGGTCGCACGTCAAACAAACTCGAGAGTTAGTTGCACACTGATTTATTATAGACTTACCCTCGCATATATAACAAATATCTATATATTAAGTATAGAAGTATGTATGTGGGTGGTAGACCTTTAATGGTTCGCCGGGATTTATTTTTATTTCAATGGAGTAGCAGACGAGCATGCAGGCCACGTGGTGTTAAGTGGTCGCTGCAGCTCATGGACATCTACATACAACAGAAAACACAATAGAATTGGCCAATAATTTTTAGGCGCACAAATAACAGTAGGTTGGCGTGCTGAAACCATACTTACTTAGTCTTAATTCATATAAGGTAAAGAATCTTTCCGCGCGCTCTGTTTCAAATATTTTGGAGTCAGATTAGCCGCGAAACTAGCTTGAACTCTCACCGGGGACAAGCGAGCCGGGCCGTGCACCTGTCTCGCTCTTGCAGTACTGAGAAATAGATCCGTACGTTGTACTCTCATGTCACTGAGTTACTGAACTAAATGAACTGCTTTGGACTACAGTGAGTAAGTGATACATATGGACTAGACAGGTGAATTACTTCAATTGTGTCATTCATTCAGGAACTATCCAAGTCTAGTGTCGAGCCCCCGGCTTAAGCAAATGATGCGAAAACAAAATGAAATACGGATTTTAAAACAATATTTTTCCAGCTTAATTTCGACATAAATTTGAATTTGGAATTCCTTATCAAACGAAAGATATTTGATTTTAAAGTTGCCAGTATTGAGTATCGGCAATTTCATATGTAAGGACCCAATAAATTCATTAAGAAGTTTAAGGAACAGTGAATGTATAAAACTTGGACGCTTATTCTTAAAGCTTGAGTATACATACGTGGTTCACAACTTCATGCCGATAGCATGAAAGTTTACAGTCCAACTCAGCCCATTCAGATTTTTCCATTATCCAATAGATCGTAGGAAGAAAAATATAAGTACAGTATTAAAGTGGCTGAAGTATACAGTACACTAGCGTAAGCTATTGTGTATAAGCGCGACTGTTAGCTATGCGCTACAGGATACGACTGTACGGGCAGTCTCTGAATCTACTCTTATATAATACGTGCATTCAGTGCACATGTTCCTGATTCCTACACAAGTAAACCAAATACTATCATTAAAACAAATATTTTCTCTACATGCAGTTACAAGCGGTAATAATTTTAAATCAAAAGATGGTCTTCTGAAAATACTTTGGCATAAGTGCTATTTGTGGCAGTAATCTTTTAATAACGTCTACTTTATTTTGCAGGTGAGCAGTCCCACGCAGTACTTCTGGTACCGTACAACGCTTCAGATATCAGAAGACATAAATTACCCAGAGACGTTCAACTACAAAATAGCATTAGCCCTCGTGATCGCCTGGATTCTGGTCTACTTATGCATGATCAAAGGAATAGCATCTTCTGGAAAAGTAGTATACGTGACGGCTACGTTTCCTTACATCGTCTTAGTGATATTCTTTTTCCGAGGCATAACATTGAAAGGGATGGGTGATGGCCTAATTCACCTCTTCACTCCCAAGTGGCACAGGATTTTGGACCCTGTTGTATGGTTGGAAGCTGGCACTCAGATATTCTTTTCCCTTGGCCTAGCTTTTGGTGGCCTAATCGCCTTCTCCTCGTACAACCCGGTTGACAATAACTGCTATAGAGACGCGATTATGGTCTCTATGACTAACTGCTTAACGTCCATGTTCGCTGGCATTGTCGTTTTTTCAATTATCGGCTTCAAGGCTACAATGGTGTACGAGAAATGTTTATCGGAGAGAAATGCGACGTTATTGGACGTATTTGGACCATCGTTCAGTTCCATGGTATTGCCGGAAGCAGGCCAGGTGGTCAATGTTGACGTAAATGGCAACTTGACGAGAATTCTAATGCCACATTTGCCAGAGTGCGATTTGCAAAAGGAGCTTGACAATGTAAGTAATCGTGTAGCTTTAGGGCCTATTTCACCACCTTCAAGTAAAGTGACAAGTACGCTAATTGTGCCAATTAACTTTACTTGGGACGTAACTAATCAACACTTTACTTGGAGATGGTGAACGAGGCCCTTAGAGTTATAGTAATTGCGCTAATAATAATTGTATAGTACTGAAGTCCATTTAATGTAGTTGGATTACTATAAATATAAATATGTATAAAATGTTGTATTGATTTTGATTTTTTAAAGTAAGTAATCATAGTACTATCCAGTCATGTACCGTAGGTATATATAAATTGGTTTATCCTATATAAAGTTCACATACAGAAAAATTAATTCGAATTGAGAAAATAGTCTATTTAATCTCCCTAATCCTTTTAATTAATTCAATAATTGAAATATGCTTTTCAACTATGACCTTAACCTGACCTTATATCAAAACCTATTTTATTCACAGACAGCCTCAGGAACCGGACTAGCTTTTATAATTTTCACGGAAGCCATCAACCAGTTCCCAGGCGCCCAGTTTTGGTCCGTCCTTTTCTTCCTGATGCTGTTCACGCTGGGCATTGACTCCCAGTTCGGCACCCTGGAGGGCGTGGTCACGTCCATAGTCGACATGAAGCTGTTTCCCAACTTGCGTAAGGAGTACCTGACGGGTGGGCTGTGCCTGGTCTGCTGTCTACTGTCCATGGCGTTCGCTCATGGGGCTGGAAGCTACATATTCCTGCTGTTTGACATGTACAGCGGGAATTTTCCACTGCTTATCATAGCTTTCTTCGAGTGCATCGGCATTGCATACGTCTATGGCGTGAAAAGGTAGGTAGGACTTTAAAGTAATTTCTTTTTACCATAAGTAATTTAAAAAATGTAATAGGTCATTACCTGTACCGGTCACGACCTGAAGAAGACAGCGGGTAGTCGCAATAAAACTGAACGAAGTAATAACAAAGTTAGTAGTCGTCAGTAAACAGTCAGTCTAGTCAGTCCAACATTCAAGTAAAGCGATGGCAACTTTACTAGAACGTGTCCGATGAAATATTGGAGGCAACCAGAAAAAACATATTTTAGCACTGTTATTCTCTTCACAATACTCGTGCACTGTAATTAACCTATTTAACAAAATGCCATCAACTTTATCTAGTATAACACATAAATACAACAAGAAAATGAAAATAAAACAAGAGCACATTATGTCTCTTCTGACTTCCCGCTAAAAACTCTGCAATTATGTTGTGTCTCGATGGAAAGTTGCGGTTGCCTGTTCAGTGAATGACCAATGAAGTAACCATTAGCACAGAATAAATAATAGTACAAGAAAGTACCAGCAACTGCTTGCGCGCTCAGGCAAGACTTAGGGCCTTGTTCACCATCTCCAAGTAAGTTTTGATTAGTTACGTCCCAAGTAAAGTTAATTGGCAAGTAAAAGCTATGTACGGGTCAGTTAATCATATGATTAGTACAACTGGAACATCGTGAAATTGAAATTGAAGTTACGGGTGACTTTAACCGACAATTAGCGAACTTGTCACTTTACTTGAAGGTGGTGCAAGATATTATAGATATAATTTACTAAATGCCATATAAACTGTTAGTGAGTCTTACTGAAAATATAACGAAAAGCTAAATATTGTAACATTGCAAACTCTACTGAATTTTTCTTGGTTAGACTCTCCGGGGACAGTCCAGTACCTTTGATGCTGTAAGGGTTAGATACTTATTGTTTTTGTTTGCTTGCAATGTATCGAGTCTTGTACAGACTTCAGAAAATATTTGCTTATCTATAACCTACCACAAAGATAAAGTAAAACTTCAACTTTTCATATTCATATTCTTTTTTTATCAAATGTACGAAGAAAAAGTATGAAACTATGATTTTATTACCATGCATTTTATTAAAGTACGTTCCAGCACTTAAAGCCAAGAAGGCCGAGAAGAAAATATCCGATGATATTACTTTTTTTTATCCGCTCTTAAAGTTTTAGATTCATCGTTATGAAATGGTACGCCAATACTTTAAGGAGGGTACAATTTATGAATCTGAGAAATAAAGGAAACTTGGCTGCAACCCTTTTTACGTCCCACTGCTGGGCACGGGTCTCTTCTCATTATTAGGGAGGCCTGGAACTTACTCCACCTGCTCCAATGCGGGTTGGTGGAGATGCGGGTTAGTGGCCAACCCGCTATCGGATGTTTTCAAACCGCCCATAAGGCCTCCGACAAGGTTTAACGACTGTTATCTATCGACAGCAACCGGGACCGACGGCTTAACGTGCCCTCCGAAGCACGGAAACGTGTATGAAATTTTTTTGCTCTACTACTACTACTAGCGGTCTCCCATCTCACACCCGACCGCGCCCGTTTGGCTTAGTTGCATAGATCGCTTGCGTTCTACGCTAACCTACGCTACGCTAACCGCCGGGCCATGCACGCAAGGAAACTTGACGGTTTTCTTTTATTTAAATAATGCAGACGAGAATGGGAGCATGGGGTGAAGTGGTTGCTGTAACCCCAGAAATCTTATACCTACACAATATTAAACCTCCCGAGTTTTGCCATAATTCATTATGCAGTTTCGCT
Source organism: Pyrgus malvae (assembly GCA_911387765.1). Lineage (NCBI taxonomy): Eukaryota > Metazoa > Arthropoda > Insecta > Lepidoptera > Hesperiidae > Pyrgus > Pyrgus malvae. The sequence continues at coordinate 22,429,308 of OU426960.1, forward strand.
GCTATTCCGGTGACCATCATCGCTGTATGTCTGGCCGGTAATCGGTTTGATGCTAGCAAAAACTATATAGTACTAGCGAACCCGGCAGATCAAACTGCACACAGTGTGCAAATTTTATTAAAATCGGTTGAGTAGTTTAGGAGTCCATCGCGGACAAACAACGTGACACGTAATTATATTAAGATTTAATAGATAAGTATCGAACTCATAATGTGTGCAGTCTCTGTTTTAGGAAAATTGAAAAAGCTAGTTTCATTCGTATTTATTATTATATTAAAATAAATAAATAAATAATAATAAATAAATATCTTTGGACAATTCACACAACACCATCTGATTCCAAACTAAGCAGAGCTTGTGCTATGGTAATCAGAAAGCTGATAAACATACATATATAATTCTAAATACATACTTAAATAGATAAATTAACACCCAGACACAGAACAAATAGTCATGTTCATCACACAAATATTTGTCCTGGGTGGGAATCGAACCCACGACCTCACGCTTCGCAGTCGGCTCATCACCCACTACGGCACCGAGGCTGTCATGTGTGCATAGTGTTCTTATTCGTTATTGTTAAAGTGTAGTAAGTACTTTACTGTACTTCCATAGGAAGAAGAATTTCTTAAAATAATTTTTCTAGTAGATGTGCCTTTTTTTTTTGTTGTCGGGGGGGAAACCTTCAAAAGGTACCCGGCACCTTGGGAGACAGTACCGGGTTATGTGGGATTTGACCGCACTAAAACCCCCTCGGTGGCTGCCACTGCGCTTGGGGAGGACTCCGGGATCTCCGGCGGAACGCACCGGTGTCCTCCACGCGCGACGCCTCAGAACGGGCCCATCTTCGGGAGAGCAGCTTTGCTCTCCTGCACCTTCCGATGCTTACGGCGACATGTGGCCACGCACACATCGCCGCCCTTCCCGGGGCTGCTGGTTGGATGGATCGAGCTCCCACTCACACCGTCCACAACCCCGGAAGCCCCCTTTTAGTCGCCTCTTACGATCAGGCAGGGGATACCGTAGCTCTATTCTTAATCCCGAAGCTACAGGGGCTCTAGTAGATGTGCCTAACATTCATTTTACTGTCGGATTGAATACGTTAATCTTAGCTTATCCTCACTTAGAGATCTTAAGAAAGATATTTGAAACAGTTCTCCAAGTAAGCAAGGGATTTTCGTAAAGAGGGTCGCAATAAGCGTAATCAGATTCGTTTTAGCATAGTTCAGTGGAAGGGCGTATACGCCGGCGTATATTTTATTTATGATTCCACTAAGCTTTACGTTACTGTGAAATTTGTACTCTTAGTGCTTAAGAGGAAACGCGGGTTCAGCCGAATTTGAAAAATAGGTATTTTGGAATAACTATTGCTATCGTGCTGCGCCCTGCGCTATCCGCCGCGTGCGATAGGGACAGATGCAGCTCAGACCGATTATACCTACAAATTTTCTTACTAAATCGAGGTTTCGTATTCTCCTCTTCCCTCCTTCAAAATAGAGTTTATTAAAAAAAATTTCACAAATGTCAAGAACTAGAATAAGTCTATGCCCCTATGTTTTTATTTTGTCGTAAAAACCTTTCAAATATGTTTTGCAGTTGTTGGATTAGGGCCGTATGAAAGAGGCATTTTCTACGATTTTTGAAGAGTCATATTTTCTGATCTAATTAGTTGATTGAAAAAAATAAAACATAGGGGCATAGCTTTAGCAGACTTAGATATTGTCACAAAAAATCATTCCTCTAGAAGCATTATCTAGGGAGAAAATAGGAGAAATACGGCGGTAGCGTTTCCTCGTGAAGCGTTTTTGTAAAACATGAGACGTATATATGCATACATACAGTATCTGTAATAATTCTTACTCTGTACGTGCTTCCACACGGACCTCGTATCTAACGCTAAGCTCAAGATTCACCATGAAACAAATAATAGGAGAGTGAGTGTTAGAATTCGTACTTCTACTGATGCGATTAAAACTTACCAGTTTTCCTAAATGCACCGTTTGGCACCAATACTTAATTACTTGTTAAATGATTTAAATGACAAGATACATACTAAACTTATCTGCATACACTGCCTAAGGATATTACTTAGGCAGTGTCCATACACTTGTTGACTCCATAGTCAACAAAAAATACGAAGCAAATGAGGCCGCTGTTTAGTTGAGAAATTTAATCTGTATCTAGAAGCCAATTTTAAGGCCTGTATTGGTGCGCCGCGCGTAGAGTATACCGATGTAGTGCTCTGGAGATCGCGGGAACTGAGGCAGGCCACCGAGGGGTCTTTGCAGTGCAGTTTTTTTTTCAAATAACTCGGTTTCTCTCTCGCCGAAGTGTCGGGTACATTTTGAAAGTTTCTTCTCCGATACAAAAATGGTATCTATAGGAACTGTAAATTTATTTTTGAAGTTACATTAAAATTAATGCTGCGTTTGATAATAAAATGAAATATCTATTTTGTCACTTAAAATAAGCATTTCTTAAAATGAGCCATTATATCCAAAATAATACCTATTACACAAACTCATCATAAAGAAAATCGTTACTGGTCTAATAACCTCAAATAGGTAACGCACAAAACTTTACCGGCACCGAAACTCTCTTGTCTAATTATGTTGTCTTAAACCTTACTTGTTCATCATGAAACAAACAGTCTCGGTAGCAGCTTCACTCATTTACATTTATGAAGTAAATTTGCTTGAACGTGCCGTTAAATGACAAGGTATAGTCGAGCAACTTTTGCGCGTAAGTGTTGCCAACATCCTTTTGAAGATTTACTCGTAAGCACTTTTTTCTTTACATTTCTAACGTCTTATCTCTCGCTACTCGTTGCGATAAGTTCTCGGCCTATTACACAAGTAAAGGAAGTTCTTTGCCTAAGGTTAGAGATTGAAAGTGAAGGGTTTTTTACATTTACCTTTTGCCGCCATGTGAGTTAGCTCTTGAAACCATAGATTTTTTATATATACTAGTAAAAGTCATAAATCTATGCTTAAACCTGTCTGAAATGTAAGAAAGACTTAAGAGATTTTTACGAACTGGTTGCGTTAATGAACTTCGATGCGTTTTGTAGTATGCATAAATTAATTGCATCTAGCAAAATTGGACCTATTTATGCAAACCGGAACCAACCCACACATGATAATGATGATGATAGTTTTGAGAAAAAGCTGTTTAATGTATTAGACAACTGATGTTTTGTGGATTGGTAAACACGTCATGAAAATGTATTGTTCTGTCAAAATTATCACATCATTTTGATCTTTACAGGGTTGATAGAAGGTGCAATTTTAAGCTTTTCTGTGTCCTTAACTCAATTTCGGCATGAGTGTGGATTGGTTCCGGTTTGCGTAAATAGGTCCAATTATAATTACACAAAATAGGCCATAATATTATAATTTTATAACCTTCTTATAAAGCACTCAAAAGTCTCGCATCTTAATTTTGCGGGCACTCAACTTTGTTTAACATTAAAATAAGTAAGGAAGCAGCTACTCGTATTTCGCTGTCTCGCTCTTTTATGAATGAAGCAAGTTTTCTTGAATGTGCTGTTACATAAATGGCAAGGCGTTTTGCGCTTAAGGGTAGCCATAAACCGTTTTGAAGATTTAAGCACTTTTTTACATTTCTTACTTACAGCTTACCTCGGCTTATTATCTCCTGGGTAATAAGGAGATAACAGCCCGCTTTAAAATATAAATGGCACATTTACGTTTACACAAGTTGAGCAATTTTTTTCTGCGTAACATTTGACTCGAAAATTGAAGGGGTTTTGGATTTGCCTTTTGCCACCCTGTTATGTATCTCTGGAACGTCTCTGAAATAATAATAATACGTCACCATTCCATGATTATACCACCAGACGAAGGTTAAAGTTCCACGGACACAATCTGGACTCGAGGTGGTCCTCCACAGTCTGCTTTGCACGCTCCTTTTTACCACGGACCTGTAAGTTATGGGACAACCTTCCAGCTGAGGCATTTCCATTGGACTATGACAAGGGGTTCTTCAAGAAAGCTGTAAAAAAGCTCTCCTTCAAAGCCGGCAATGCAAATGAGCTGGCAATAATATGGAAAACTCTACGAAATAGGGTTCACGCTTTTTCGTACAGTTCCCACACGTCGACAATAATTTAATCTATACATAAAGTTGAAGAGTTTGTTCGTTCGTTCGTTTGTAAGTTTGTTTGAACGCACTAATCTCAGGAACTACTGGTTCCAATCGAAAAAATCTTTTTTGGGGTTGGGTAGTCCATTTATGGGGGAAGGTTTTTTTATAAATAAACGGAACAAAAGGGCAGACGGGCCGGTCGCCTATGGACACGGGCAACCCCAGGGGAGCCAGCCGAGGGCTTTAGGCTATATAACATCATGCTATGACTAATACCTGATATTTGATTGTTACTAACGTACTAACGATATATGGATGTAATTTATGTCTGAAATAAATGTTTATTATTATTATTATATACCAAAGTCTACGCGGACGAAGGCGCGGGCGGCCACTAGTTATTAAATTATACCTAAAGCAATCAAGAGTGAATCTTAAGTTTGCGTATACCAAAACTTTGTTTGGCATTAAAAGCGCTAAAACGGCTATTTATCAGTTTGTCATTTATGAATGAAGCAAGTTTTATTGAATGCGTTAAATGCCGAGGCGTTTAATCGACCAACTTTTCTTCTTAAGTGTAGACATTCTGAAGATGTAAGTGCTTTTTTTCTATACATTCGTTATGGCTTACTTCTAGCCATTCATTGTGATAGGTTACATTGCTTGCCTCTCGCCACTTGAGGTAACTTCTCGACCCATTATTTTCTGATTTATATAGAGGCTAAAATGTATAAGGTTTCGTAGATAATCATAAATATAATTTTAACACTCTTGATTATGACTGTAATATTATATTTATGGTTTCGTAATTTAAAAAGAATTTATAGGTTATTCACCACTTAGTCTTGTTAACGGAGAATAACAACATTAAAGCGTGCTATTGACACAAAGCAATCTTTGCTTGTGTAAATAAAGGATTATGATTATAATAATTATTATTTGGTAGTAGCTATTTCGAAGTTTCACTTTATATTTTATGAAGAAAGTTTTATTGAATGTGCCCTTAAATGGCGAGGCGTTTAATAGAGCAACTTTTCCTCTTAAGTGTAGCCATTTTGAAGATATAAGATCTTTTTCTTTATATTTCTTACCTCGGTCCATTATCTGTCGGGTTACAGAATCCAATATAAAAATGGTACAACGTTTAGAAGAAAGGTTTTGTTCACGTGTAGCTATTTTGTTAACTGAAAGATTTTGTTATTTATGTTTTTTACTGTAAGTTAGCTCTTGAACTTTTATCTTTTAGCTCTTTACGAACTGGTACGTAAGAATGTTTCGTTGCAATCTTACGAGTAGAAAGTGTAATTTATTTGACGTTTTCAATAGGTACAGGATGAAAAAGTTAATGGATTTTGTAATATAACTTTGTCGTTATATTTTATTAGAGAATAAGCTATATAAATGTCTCTATTGTCTCTGTCTGTCTGTCTGCTACGCTTTCCCGCTTGAATTACTGAACCAATTTTAATACCAGAGTACCAGATATTGAGACCTATACTGCCTCTCTGCTGGATCTTCTGCTGACCACCCATCCATCTGACTACCGGGTGACGGTTGGGGCCCACTTGGGACTTCTGACCATTGCCTGGTCAGTTCTGCCGTACCCTTGCCGCCCCCAGAAGGTTCTCGACCCAATGGGAAGCGTCAAGTCTGGCATTACGGGTCAGCGGACTGGGATGGACTCCGGGAATTCCTGGCCTCCTACCCCTGGAGGCAGCTGTGCTTCACCTCGGGTGATCCTAGCGCGTGTGCGGAATCGATAGCCGATGTGATACGAGAGGGCATGCTTGGTTTTATTCCCAGCTCTTCAGTATCCATCGGCGGGCGAAACAAGCCCTGGTTTAATGGGTCTTGCGCTAAGGCTTCAAGCCTTAAGCAAGAAGCGTTCAAAACCTGGGCTGATGCGCACGCGCGCAACGACCCCGAAACGTCTAAGCTTCGAAAAAAATTCAACGCTGCCTCCCGTTCGGCAAAGAAGCAAACAGCCAAGGCGAAGTTTAGGCACATCGGTAGAATTGGCCAGCGTCTATCAAGCTACCCTTGCGGGAGTCGAGCTTTTTGGTCGCTGGCCAAGGCTGTCGAAGGTAACTTCTGTCGGTCGTCTTTACCATCTTTACGGAAACGGAGACCGACGATACTCTGGCTCACACGGCAAAAGGGAAGGCCGATCTCCTGGCTACCCTGTTTGCCTCAAACTCGACTCTGGACGACGGAGGTGCCGCACCGCCGACCATCAGGCAGTGTGAGAGCTCGATGAAAGACGTGCGTTTCACTCAAAAGGCCGTCAGACGAGCTCTGCAAGCCCTCGATGTCAAGAAGTCGAGCGGGCCAGATGATATCCCCGCGATCGTACTAAAGACGTGCGCTCCCGAGTTGGCTCCCGTCTTAACGCGCTTATTCTCGCTTTCCTACACCACAAGTAAAGTACCGTCTTCGTGGAAGGTAGCCTTAGTACACCCAATTCCGAAAAAGGGTGACCGCAGTGACCCGTCCAATTACAGGCCTATTGCGATAACCTCCCTGCTCTCTAAGGTGATGGAGCGTGTTATAAACACACAGCTCCTTAGGTACCTCGAGAGACATCGGTTGATCAGCGATCGTCAGTATGGCTTTCGCCAGGGCCGGTCGGCCGGTGATCTCTTGGTGTACCTCACACACCGCTGGGCTGAAGCCATCGAGGGTAACGGGGAGGCTTTGGCAGTCAGCCTGGATATCGCAAAGGCCTTTGACCGGGTCTGGCACAAGGCCCTTCTCGCGAAGCTTCCATCTTACGGTCTTCCCTTGAGGCTATGCAACTGGGTGGCTAGCTTTTTATCTGAGCGGCAGATTAAGGTCGTTGTTGACGGATGCTGCTCAGATATGAAGCCCATTAACGCCGGTGTTCCCCAAGGCTTAGTGCTGTCCCCTACACTATTCATTCTGCATATCAATGACATGCTGCAACAATCACGCAGTATACATTGCTATGCAGATGATAGTACGGTGGACGCACTATACACCTGTCGAGCCAATGCCTCTAGGTCACAAGTGGAGGAAAGCAGAATCAAACTTGTGTCTGAAGTCGAGAACTCTCTGGAGCGGGTCTCGGAATGGGGTCGACTTAACCTTGTCGAGTTTAACCTCACGAAGACACAAGTTTGCGCGTTTACCGCTAAAAAAGCCCCATTTGTTATAGCGCCCCAGTTCAAGGGCACCGCGCTCACCATCGGTGAAAGTGTCGGTATCTTGGGAGTTGACATTACGAGTAAAGTGCAGTACCGGAGTCATTTGGAGTACAAAGCCAAATTGGCATCAAAAAAGCTTGGTGTCCTCAACAGAGCGAGGCAGTACTTCACTGCGGGGCAACTCCTGACGCTGTATAAGGCTCAGGTCAGACCCCACATGGAGTACTGCTCCCATCTCTGGGCAGGAGCACCGAAGTACCAGCTACACCCATTTGACTCCGTTGAAAAGCGCGCAGTCCGAATCGTCAACGACCCAAGATTGACTGACAGGCTAGAACCGCTTAGCTTGCGAAGAGACATAGGCTCGCTCTGCGTGTTCTACCGACTTTACTATGGTGAGTGCTCCGAGGAACTCTTCAAATTGATGCCTACATCACCATTCCATGATTATACCACCAGACGAAGGTTAAAGTTCCACCGGCACCATCTGGACTCGTGGCGGTCCTCCACAGTCCGCTTTGCACGCTCCTTTTTACCACGGACGTGTAGGTTATGGGACAACCTTCCAGCTGAGGCATTCCCAGTGGACGATAACATGGGGTTCTTCAAGAAAGCTGTAAAAAAAGCTCTCCTCCAAAGCCGGCAATGCTCGGGCGGCTCCCCTAGGGTTGCCCGTGTCCATAGGCGACGGTGATCGCTTAACATCACGCGGCCCGTCTGCCTTATTGTTAGGTTTATTTATAAAAAAAAAAAAATGAAATTTGGAACACAGATAGAGTAGACCTTGGGAAAGGACATAGGATGGTTTTTATTCTACGGAAATCTATAAAATGGGTACACGCGGGCGAAGCCGCTGGCGGAAGGCTAGTATTAAATAAGTCACAATATTTAAAAAAAGTTTTCACTTTTAGATTTATGAGCAAGTTTACTTGAATGTACCGATAAATGGTAAGGCGCGTGTAGCTATTTTAAAGTTTTAAAAGTCTTCTATATCATCCTCTCCTCTCGCGACCTCTTCAAAAAGTACGTACATACGTAGGTACGTACTGAGTTTTATTATCCCATAAAAGTAAGACCTTATATCTATAAATTTATCCCGTAATTCTTACAATTTTTTAAACCTAAACAATTAACTTAAATTAATGTAAACTTCTCGTTAATTTCACTTAACTTTCGCCACTCGAGGGGAGTTCTCAGTTCTTTATCTCCTGCGTTATAGGCTCTTCGTAAATGGCATATTTAGTAGAGAAACTTTTTTGCTCAACTTATCCTGTAGGAGCCGTAGGCTAGAGCAATTCACCAGTCTCGTTTGATTAATGTTTTATGGCGAGCGATCGTCTGGTCTAATCTCAAGAAGCTGCAGTGTATAACTCCAGCACTAGTCCACCAAATACTAATCAGAATCTTCTTTTTGGTCAGTTTTCGCTAAGTTTTGCCGGTTAAGCCAATGGGTGATCACTTCCGATTGTCGTACAGGATCCATTTCTCATCACAAGTCACGCGGTTTAAAATCCTCTCATTATTGTGACGATTGAGCAAAGAAATGCAGCAAGCGACGCAATACGTGCGGTACCCACTTTTCGAGTTTTTTGTCTTTTCCGATTTGGCGCAAATGCTTCCACTATTGCCTTCAATTCTACTATTCACTTGAGCATCAGGTTGTCCACGTCGCTCATTGTATAAATCGAAATTTCCAGTACAGAAACGTTGAAACCAAAAACGCATCGTTCGTTCGATAGCGGTGGGTCCGTACACGTCGTTAATTCCTCGAGTCATTTCTGCAGCACTGGTGCCAGTAAATACCGTGAATTGTCCCTGACACTTTTTTTCTTCAGGATTAAATAAACAATCTTTGAAACTATCGTTAAATTGTACAGCTTTGAATTATATCACTTTTCCTCTTAAGTGAAGCTAATTTTGATGATTTGAAGGGTTATTTACTCGCTAATAAGATAATTATCTTCTGTATTTCATATAATATACTATTCAATGCCGTTACGGAGAATGTACCTATATGCTATCAGTAAATACGTCATTTTGATAAAACATAAACTGAAAGGAATAGGTACTCGTAGGCATCAAACCACATCAAACATTCGGCTGACAATATTCGGGGTATGTATGGAGGTCATTGGAGGTGTAAAACGCTGATGGACCGATAAGCTCCGGTCACTGTTTTATTGGAATATAAAATCAATAAATTGTTTGGGCAATATTTTTATAGTGTTATAGGATTACGTAAACGTTAGGGTCTGTCTATTTGTAAGGCAAGACATAAAAGTGCAAAGTAGTGAATTACAAAGAAGATTCCTAGGGTTTTTTTCTTCTTCAATTATGGCATCGCAAACTCTGCATATTGCCAGTGTCAAGTATAATTTTTGCATCAGGTTTTTTCCAGTGTCGGTGAAAATGGACGAGTAATTATAGATAAAGTCAGTAAGTCGTTAGTAATCAGTCAGTCGAGTCAGTCAGACATTCAAGTAAAGCGATGTCTTCTTTACTAGAACGTGACCAATGGAATTTTGGAAGCCAGCCGAAAAAACATATTTTCGCACTGTTATTTTAATTCACAACACTCGTGCACTATAATCGTATGCACTATAACCTATATCGAACAAAATGCCATCAAATTTATCCGATATAACTCAAAAATACACCAAGAAAGTAAAAATAAAACAAGAGCACAATATGTCTATTTAGACTTCCGCCAAAACTCATTCCTAGGGTTCATGATTTTTTTAAATTTCAAATTAAGAGTAGTGTTATGTTATATGTTATTACTTATAATTCAAATGATTTATGCGTAGACCATGGACTTTTTTATTATTTAGTTAGGTACGGCACAAATAAAAATATATTTTTTGATTAGATTTGCAGATGACATAGAGCTGATGACTGGAACGCGCCCAGGAATTTACTGGCTGATCTGCTGGAAGTACTTGTCACCTCTGGCGATGCTCTCCATCCTGATCTCATCCTTCTGGGAGCTGGCCACGGAGGGTTCAGGGTACGACGCCTGGATCAAGTCCGAAGGGGACACGGTGCGAAAACCCTGGCCTATTTGGGCCGTTCTGTTGGTGCTAGTACTGGTGCTAGCTTCAGTGCTCTGGATACCTGGATTGGCTATTTGCAGGTGCGTTATATTATTTTTTACTAAAGGATATCTTTCAAAGGTCGACTACAGGAAGCAGTGGAAGCTGGCACGTGTAACACATGCGTGAGTGTGTATGTCTGTGAAGTATAATGAATACTGAATCCCGCTGCGTTTAGCGAGTAAAACGCTAATCATATTAATATTATAATCATACTTCATACTAATATTATAATCATACTTCATACTATCATACTAATATTATAAACGCGAAAGTTTGTAAGTATGGATGTTTGTTCCTCTTTCACGTAAAAACTACTGAATGGATTTTAATGAAACTTTACAATAATATAGCTTATACATGAAAATAACACATAGCTACAATTTATAAAGATACCAGTCTTCCGCTAGCGGCGTCCCCCGTGTGGACCCGTTTTATAGGTTCCCGTAGGATAAAAATCTTCTTATGTCCTTTCCCAAGGTCCACTCTATCTGTGTACCAAATTTCATTAAAATTGGTTCAGTATTTTAAGCGGGTAAGCGTAGCAGACAGACAGACTTATAATATTAGTAGAAATTGTGTGAATTGTCCAAAATATGACGATAAGTGTGAAGAAAGTAGGAAAAAATCTACCACCTGCGAGCTATTCTGGCGTGCGCTGCCAAAACCGCTAGAGTTACACATACGATGTACGAGTATGATGGAAATGTTTATCTTAAAGAGTTCTACAAAAACCTCGCCACAATATAACTTCATCTCATGTGTAAGCCATTATGGCCAAAATGTGTAAGCCATTATAATCAAAATAGTGAACCATAACTAGAATAAAAATTGATAATTTACTGACCCTTATAACGCGGGTGAAACCGCGGGGAGACCTCTAGTTATTTTAAAGATCTTGAGTTGAAAAGTAGCTAGTGTGGCTTATTAGCTGTAAAGAGTGATACGTCGCCGGTCGTCGCAACATGAAATTAAGCATACATACAATGAAACTGCCACACTTGGTTACTACGGTACAATTTACGCAATATAAATATATGATAATTATGTAGCTCGTGAACTTTCTAACATTATTTATTAGATAATTTTTAAACTTGTTTCCTTGTTTATTAGATTGCTTATACGGGAATAATTGAAACGTAACAATATATTAAAATGCCTCTAAGAGACCGTATTATTATTGAAATGATCAGTCATATTGTGCAATAAAACTTATGGAAATACTGTATTTTAACTGCGAAATCTTATGTGTAAAATCAGGTAAATCAGCGAAATGGGCAAACTTTCGTGTACGGCCTCTTAATAACAGACCCTAATACGGCTTGGATTGGTTAAGTAATGAAATACTTCGGGTTGTGCCATTGTAATTGAACGTGTGGAATCTCTTTCATTGAAGATTAGTGGGTCATATTTACTTGTAACCTTCATCGATAATTTCCTAGCAACGCTGATTCTATTGAGGTTCGTGGTTGTTAAGATGGTACTCATATAGTAACTTTCTGGAAGTTATTCGAGGTCAGTCAAAGAACATTTGACGAATACTTCATGAGAAAAGCTACTTAGTTTTGTAGACCTTTATAATTTTTATAAGAGCGTACTTTTTTAGTAGGTGGTAGAACTATTATGGTTCGCCCGGGGAAGTACCACCGCTGCGCCCACTTCTGCCGTGAACCAATTCTATTGTGTTTCGTTGGAAAAGTGCAGATGCCGGCCACACTTACATGAGGCGACCACCAGCCTCCAGAGTAGCAGCGCAACTGCATACGACCTCAGACAAGACTTACCTATGCTTGCTTGAGGTTGTATGTGGATGTCCATGGGCTGCAGCGACCACTTAACACTATGTGGCCTGCATGCTCGTCTGCTACTCCATTCAAATTAAAAAAATGACGTGTTTAAGTAGTCTCTGCCGCCCATGGATATCTGCTGCGCTCAACTTCAAGTGGGTGACAATTTGTCTGACATCTTATGCTCTGGAAATTATTCTCCGGACGCTTGCTTGTCAGTTGCCAGCTGCCACCATTTAAAACGGTTCACAAATTTACGTTAAAATTAAACTTCTTCATTAATTGTTTGCATAATACGAGCCTGTACCATACCAGTACCTCGGAATTTTAACCATATTGGAAAGTATCTCTATGTACCACGTAAAAATATGAAAATTTGGAATTAAACTACATAAATAAGTAAGTAAAGATAAGCAGCATACTTAATAATATGTAATATAAAGATATACGATAGGTACGATAGAAAAAGTCAATATTTTTTCACATAAATTTATTTTACACCTTCCACAGATACTTCGGCATACCGATAATAGACGACGAGGAACGCGCATGGTTCCCCGCTGAAGAACTTCGTGACTTCCATGGAATCGAACCTCGGCCCGTCTCTAGCGTGGAGACGCTTCTCTTCTGCACCAGACCTGACGGCACCGAGGGCTGCTGCTGGCCAGGATGCTGTGAGACTGATGATGACGAGTAAACAGTACTGGATTAACCCCGTTAACTTCCTTTCTTTACCCTTTTCATACTCTGACTGGCCGAATGTGTTAATAAAACATGGCTGAAGTTTTTCTCCGTCTGCTCTTTTCTTCAGCTCAGCATTGCCTAAGCGCACCCAGAGCAGACAGAACAAAAAAAAACGTTCACTAAGGGTTTGTAAAGGAACCGTTAAGTGAATAAGTAATATTTCATTTCATTGCATTCACAGCATTGGCGTAGATATGTTGACTGTTAATGACTGTTACACATAGATTTACCATAAGGAAATGTGAACAACAAAAATGCGATGCGTAATGGTCACAGTAGTAGAATTTCATTTTGCTTACAATATAGATATTTCTGCATTGCATGTTGTATGCGTATAATAGGTTCAATAAATCGACTGTTTAAGCATTAAATAAGGGATGGGAAACGTTACGCATACAATCGTAAACGCTAGAGAATTAAATGTAGGGGACGAAAGCTACGATCATGTGGCTCGAAATCATCGATCATTAGCTAGGTATCAATCCCATACATTTTCATTTTATTCTACAAGCGTTTACGGTAGTAGAATGCATTTTGTTTAGGAGGGCAAGTGCGACCACGATAAGGATTTATTAGCGCGTAACCAAAATCGTCGCCATCTTGGATGTGCCCCTTTTTAACACTTACGCCTATATCATTAAAGTATGGGGGTAAAATTGGTACAAACGCAATCAATTAGTTTTGTTACTGTTGAATGATTGACCTACCTTCCTAACAAAGAGAAAAGAGTCTTGTCGCACTATAGCGTTCTGTTATGAGTGTTATGACCTTATGACCTATCCCAGGAAATTAAAGGATACAATGACATTTTGACTTATATGGGAGGAATTCTGCAAACTATGTGTTTTCTTCACTATCATATCGAAGCCCACATATCAATACGAAAGTTTCACATATCTACTGACATAACTTACCTAGTACGTCGCTTTATTCAGTTATATCATATTTAAGTATCATAACATCAATTTATATAAAAAAATAAGTTATTTATATTTTATGAAATAATAATTGTTCATAGACTTCTAATGTTTTATTACATATATAAAATATATTAGGCATTCTATGCTATAATTATTGATTTTTACCAGCTTTTACCTAATATTTTTATAAAATTATTTACCCTACTATAGTGGGTAGCAATGGTAGCAATATAAAATATTATATAATTTTACTGTTATCCGTTCTTGAAAATGTTTTAGATATTTCTATACCTGTTTTATATATAAATATATTTTAACGTCGCAAAAGACAATAATATAATAACGAAAAGACACTGACAATAACAAGGTATTCTACTGTACCGAAATAAAACCAACGGCCAAGAAATAAAATATTATTAAGCACAAAATATTTCTCTCTTTTGAAGACAATTCCATTTAAATATGAGTAATTTCAGAAGTTATATTTTTAACATAGTTCTTTATGCAAAATACTTATGAATATAATATTATTATTGTGTTAAACACTACGTCTAACATACAATTCCTATTAACTTGCGGATTGTGTCTCAGAATAAGCGTTAAGATTTAATAATAAATAATTCGTTAAAACTATAATTACTTGCTGTATAAATTTATTTTTATATTTATTTATGTATGTACTAAAATTCATATATAAATGACATGACGTGAATTATTTACTTAGTTGCGATACTTACTAGAAAATTTAAAAGAATAATTTTTATTAAATAAGTAAAGTGACAATAACATAAACAATATACATCTACCCAATTTATATAAGTACCCATTTTATAAATATAGCTTATACTAAGTGCTTAGACGAAACAATATATTTAACTCTATAAATAGCTTTTAAATAATGTAATTGACAATAAAATTTGCCGTTAAAAGACAATAATATTGAAAATGTCTAATTGTCTGACCTTACGAGATAGATAATATACGACTGTATAGGTATATAAATTAGGGTTGGCCATGAACATTTATGTACGCGTTATTTTTAAGGGTCGCACAAACTTTAATGTAGCATAATCATCATTATTTAGCTGATGTTATAAAGTAGGCACTTAGAAAGTTGTTACAGAATTATACATTTTCCTTTGGCGTTGAAAACATGAGATTTTTATTATACTATTTAAAATACGAATGTCATTTAGCCTGACCACAGAGCTGGGAACTATCGCTCCTTCGCATCGCTAGAGCCTCTCTATTGCCAGACGCTGCACTTTTGGAAAGCACCAGAGCAGCCACCGACTAGAGTATCATGATTTTGGACTCCTCTGTATCTGGACTCCTGGGAGTTACAAATCAATCGTTACTTTCCTATCAAAATACGTATATAAAAACGGGTTTAGCGAAGTCCCGTGACTCGCATTGTTTCTGTTTTGATTTTATAAGTATGCCATCTCTAGCAAATACGGCGATACCTTGCTCTGCGGTAATATCTGTAATTACCGAGTAATATGAATAATTTTATCTTTAGTTCCGATAATTATTGTATACCATTTAATAACTGTTTTGATAGATGTAGCCATGGACGTACAGAATACAACGTTTTTTTTCTACGTTCATGGATGTAGCATCTTAATTATATTTAAAAGCATAATATTAAATTGACTGCTATGTGTATTTGTAGCATTTAAATACTATACTTGTTATTATCTTTTATCAATATTCAATGTGATAATTGATTGTTATCTTTTTGATTAATATACTTATATAAATAATTGAGATAAGTGTGCGAATGATTATTAGAATATTTTAAATACAATATTTAGCGTTATGGGTATTTCCGATCCATGATTAAGATTGGTATAAGTTTTTTATGAAATTTTTAGACTTTTATGAAAATAAATTATTGTAATTTAAATTATCTATAGATTGAATTATGGCTGCGTTTTTTGGAATATAAAAAAAACGTTAACGCCTGTTATTTTTTTTGTAAAGTTAGGTGTACTTTATTACAAAATAATTTGTCCCAAAATTTTAACACTATATTTTCCTATTAGTATTCTCAATCGTTTATATTATAGGCGTAATTATAAAAGAAATTAAATACCTACAACGCTGATATTTAATAATTTAATATACATATAGAATTATATAAATATCCATATTTTTAGCTGTTTAAATGCCATTTTTGTGTAATTAACTATTACGGATTATGACTCTGTAGCCATAAGGTGATTTGAGAGGTTATACTGCACAAAATAACATATTTGTTGTTGTGTATTTTGTTACGATACTTACTTTTGTTGGTAGTTTTTAAGTATAACATAAATTTCATATAAAATATCAACATTATACGCACATTTCAAAGAATATTTATGAAGTTAATAAGTTTACATGTAATGGAAAAATCGTATGCTAACAACATTCTCAATGAGAATATCCGTTACAAGATTATTCGTATGTTTTCTGAAATAAACTTCTTAAGATTTCTCTTGCTCTTAGCATAAGAGTGGATTATATGAGCAAAATAAAGTAGCTAGCTGTGGATTTATTAGTTCACTTTTTAATATAGATTCTAAATATTCTAATGATATGCATAATTTATCATGAATATCTTTTTTTGGTAAAAGAGCATTGGTAAATGAAATTGTTTCAATTATACATGAGGTTTAGAATAATAACGTTAAGTTAAGGACGTCAGTCTTATAAATAAATAGACTAAATAGATTCCTAGAGTTTTGGCGGGAAGTCGAAAAATACATATTGTGTTCTTGTTTTACTTTCATTTTCTTGGTGTATTTTTGAGTTATATCGGATAAAGTTGATGGCATTTTGTTTGATATAGGTTAATTACAGTGCACGAGTAAACACTCGTACTCGTCGTTATTCTATTTCACAAACGTGAAATAGAATAACAGTGCTAAAATATGTTTTTTCTGCTTGCCTCCAAAATTCCATCGGACACGTTCTAGTAAAGTAGCCATCGCTTTACTTGAATGTTGGACTGACTAGACTGACTGATTACTGACGACTTACTGACTTTGTTATTACTTCGTCCAGTTTCACTGAAACTGGCAAAAATATTGATGCAAAAATTATACTTGACGCTGGCAGTATGCACAGAATTTGCGATGCCATAATTGAAAAAAAAAAAGATTCCTACAGCTGTCACATCTGACAAACAAAATATTTTAATTGATTTAATGCATGGCAATATTGGCAATGCCAATGCCATTAATTGCACCAAACAAAAATATTTGGTTTCTATAATGTAATTGTTATTATTCTATGACATGAGGTCTAAGTTATGTTATTAGGCTAAATAAATAATTATATAACACCATTGAATACCATTTTTTTGTTGTATACTAATTACCAGTTGTTATAAACGTACCTAATGTTGCTAGTGTAAGTCTGAGAGGCGAGAGGCGAGGCGAGTGTAAGGCGAAACAAGCCATTTTGGACACCTCTTTGACCTCTTTCCTTCCTTAGTGAACCCCTCCCCCCTCCGTATTACGTATTACGTAAAGAATGTTTTTTTTTTTATTTTCCACACATCACAATATCACAGCAGTGTGTAAATTAAATACTACAAACAAAATTCCCGTGTAAATTAGTTTCTACAATCAAAATTTTGCTTTACTAGTGATGGCAATGAACTTACGCAAAAACGTACCTATTTATAATTCGTGTCAATTACAAACTTATTCGTATTAAATTTGTAGTTGCGCTTGCGGTTACATATAATAATTTTCAGAAATTTAATTTATGTACGTACATAGTATATATATTTCACGGTATGGTAGCAAGAATTTTTGACACTTTTAATAGAGAAAATAAGAAAGTAAAAGAGTTCGGATAACGAAATTGTTTACGTAAAATGGGTTAAAGATACTTCAACTCAGTTGTGCGCGCGGCGCTATGTGTGCGTGGGCTAGTAATTATGCAGCTTTAATTTGTGTGACAGTGACGTGGCTGTGATCGTCCGAGCAACTTCACTGTAACTCTTGTCACGCACACAAAGTCACTGTGTATATACAGGTTTACCCACACATAGCGCCGCGCGCACAACTGAGTTGAAGTATATCTACAATATTTTAAATATATCACTATGTTAAATGTTTCGACATATCACATTTTCAAATAATGCACGGCCTAGACGAACTGTCCTAGGGACTTAGTGAGTAGAAATCTGACTCACTAGGATATGCTCACCACTCCTACTCGTGTAAACTATTAAAAGATTATAATTGTAACGTTAAAATAAGGTTTACTAATCCCATGTATAATTAGGTAACTTATGTATGAACTGTTGAGAATGTAGATATGTATTTGCATCTAAGAGTACTTATATAAAGTCCATTTCATTGTAACGATCATTACTTTCTAATAACTTGTTGTCTATGTATAAAATATTATGTATCTATTAACGTGTTGATGGTAAATAAACTTTAGAAAAACTAAGTTATTTTATTTGAAACTCTGCATTATAGTTATGAACTTTTTTTTGGTATCGGGGGAAACCTTCAAAAGGTACCCGGCACCTTGGGAGAGGGTACCGGGTCATGTGGGATTTGGCCGCACTAAAACCCCCTCGGTGGCTGCCTCTGCGCTTGGGGAGGACTCCGGGATCTCCAGCGGAACGCACCGGTGCCGCGGTGTCCTCCACGCGCGACGCCCCAGAACGGGCCCATCTTCGGGAGAGCAGATGTGCTCTCCTGCACCTTCCGATGCTTACGGCGACATGCGGCCACGCACACATCGCCGCCCTTCCCGGGGCTGCTGGTTGGACGGATCGAGCTCCCACTCACACCGTCCACAACCCCGGAAGCTCCCTTTTAGTCGCTTCTTACGATCAGGCAGGGGATACCGTAGCTCTATTCTTAATCCCGAAGTTACAGGGACTATAGTTATGTACCTATCTCCAGCTCTTAATGAATTGCGGAATAGGTACATGTGGAAATGGCGGACATGTAGAGTGACTATTTTGAAACAAACAACAACAGTGTTATTGTTATTTGACGACCCGCGTGGCGCAATGGTTACCAAGCCGGACGGCCAATTGAGGGGTCCTGGGTTTGATTCCCGGCGAAACAGAAATTTAAATGATGAGTTTAAATATCTGTTCTTGGTCTGGGTGTTCGTGTTTCTGTCTTTGTATGTGTCCATGGTACCCACGACACAGGGTTATAATTACCTTACTGTGGGGCTATGAGTGTGTAATGTTTATTATGATTATTATTGTTGTGATCGGTTATACATGACGAACACCGCCATATGCATACGAATTATTGCACAGAGTACATTATATATACGCGAAAATTATTGCAGGAATAAAGAAAACGGAAACTATGGAGGTTCAACTCCAGTTCTGATTTTTTAAAATTCGTTTTACGGCATTGGTAAAATCCTTTCAGCCATTCAATATTTTCGTTTCATTATTCAATAATGGCATCGCACTCTGTGCGTATTGCCAGTGTCAAGTATAATTTCTGCATCTATTATTTTATATAAATCAGTAAGTTATGAGATACCTATCAGTCAGTCTAGTCAGTCAGATGTTCAAGTAAAGCGATGGCTACTTTACGAGAACATGTCCGAAGGAGTTTTGGAGGCAAGCCGAAAAAACATGTTTTCGCACTGTTATTTTTTTTCACAACACTCGTGCAATGTCATTAACCTATATCGAAAAAAATGCCATCAACTTTATCCGATATAACTCAAAAATACACCAAGAAAATGAAAATAAAACAAGAACACAACTTGTCCTTTCAGACTTCCCGCCAAAACTCTCTTTAGTTTAGAAGATTATAAAAATACACTTTAATGTGAGGCAGGTTATGTTAGGTTTTCAAACCATAAGACCGATAAGGTTTAACAACTGTTTTCTATCGACAACAACCCTGAATGACGGCTTAATGTGCTCTTCGAAGGACGGACACGCGCATACCATTTTTGCCACTATTGGTCACCCATCTCACACCCTACCGCGCCCTTTTGACTTAGCAGCATGTAGATTACTTGCGTTCTACTCTAGCCGCCAGACCATTCGCGAGTGGGGGATATTAGTTTTGAAAAAATCACAGGAAGTTCTTACTATTTGCTTTTCGTTTTAAAGTATTTATATTATTGTTACGCGCTATGGGTAATGAAAATGCCGTTGGTAACGTAGAAGGCGTTTATTGTCAGCTTCCACAAAAATCCACTTCACAGAGTCCGAATCACAATGCACAATCACTATAGTCCAATATCTTCGCTTGAGTCGTCGAAATAATTCTTTCTTGTCGCTTGGTAGAGATCGCTTCGGTTTCACTTCCGGAAATAAACTGCCCAGTCGCGGCTCGGCGCGTGCCTTATATACGGCCACCCATGGTTCTTTAGAAATTTCCCGAACCACCAAATACAATAGACCCGTCCCGAACCTTCCTTTATGTTATTACGCACCTATGTACAGCTTATGTAGTCATAAACAATAGCCGCGACCCGTGATGTAAACAACCTATACATGTACGCCATATATAGGTACGTACTCACTGCGGATCCCGAATTTGTTTACTTGTAGAAATCGATGTTTTTCTTATGACTGATTTTTCGAGAACTTTCTTCACTGTTCGATAGTAGACCTAATACCTGTTTATGCGTTTTTGGGGTTTTGCTGTACGACGCTTTGTTTTCGAGATAATGGTGCTCAAAGTCGTAACATTACCCCCTCCTTAGTCATGCTCGTCCCGAGCATGATTCTTTCCGTGGTATTTTGCTAGTCGGTCTACATGTACTACTTTTAGCTTGCCGCGGGGACCCTTCTATACGGTACGTGATGTCGTTAATCTTTGTGACAATAGTGTAAGGTCCTTCCCAGCGAGGTTGTAATTTCGGAGACTTCCCTTCTTCCTCTGCGGATTGTGAAACCACACTTGAGCTCCTTCTTCAAATCCCTTAGAATTGGCTTTCCTGTCGTATCGGGTCTTCATGCTTGTGCTGGTTTTCAAGCTGTTCTCCCGAACCATCTTGTGTTTTAGCTGGTATTGAAGATCACTTACGTACTCCGTCACAATCTTGGGACCATCCGGTGGAGTGCCAGTAATGGCGTCTATTGGAAGCCTCATTTCTCTGCCGAAGTTAACCCTTGCTGGAGTAAATCCTGTACTGTCGTGGAGTGCCGAACGATACGACATAAGGAACAGAGGTATGTATTGGTCCCAATCTTTTTGATGTTCATCCACTACCTTAGCCAAGTGATTTTCCAACGTTTGGTTGAATCTCTCGACCATACCGTCTGACTGTGGATGAGCAGGAGTCGTGCGCGTCTTATGCATGCCCAGCAAACTACACATTTCTTGGAAAAGCCCTGACTCGAAATTACGTCCTTGGTCCGAATGAATTTCCATAGGTACACCATATCGGCAGACTACTTCTTGCACGAGCTTTTTAGCCACGGTGTGTGCTTCTTGATTGGGAGTGGCAAATACTTCATGCCACTTGGTGAAATAGTCCTGCACAACTACGATGTATCGGTTTCCATCTTCGGTTACTGGAAATGGTCCAGCTACGTCAATACGCTCCCAAGGTGCTCCAATGTTATACAACTTTAATTTACCTTTACTTCTTGTTTGGGGACCTCTGACTGAAGCGCAAGCTGTACATTTTCGGCACCAGTCTTCCACATCTTCGCGACAATGTACCCAATAGAATCTCTTTCGCAGCTTTATTAGTGTTTTCTTCACGCCAAGGTGCCCACCAGAAGTTCCATCATGAATGTGCCTTAGGACGGACGACACCATACTTCTTGGTACTATGATCTGTAGAGTTACTTCCTTTCCGGTGTTAGACTCCCATCTTCTATGTAAGACATCATTTTCCAAGACTAAGCTGTCCCATTGAGCCCAATAGCTTTTAGTGACTGGGCTACATGCTGACACATCATTCCAGCTGGGTTTGTTGTCACTTCGCTTCCAGTCCAGTATTAACCGTAGATCATCATCTTCTTCTTGCGCCTTTTTCATGTTTTCGTTGGTCCATTCATCGTCTAAGCCTTGCGTCCTTATTAATTTAACATGCCCTATGGTTTCCTGTTTCTGACAGTCGGCGCTGCTATGTCCTTTTCTACCTAAGAATACTCCATTAGCATCTTCTGTTTGAACTGCAGCCTCTCGCGTCATGGGTCGTTGATGCTGGTATATCTTAGGCCTCTCCTTGTTGTAGGTGCGCGTGTCCTTCCCGCAATCCTTGCCTCCACGTCGTTCCCCGGTGTCGCCATTTCTGCACCTCCAACATTCTCTCCGCTCAGTCTCGCGCCAGGCCTCAACTGCCTGATTTCGCAGACGCTCTTCTATCTCGCGGTCCTTTGACGCCGTATCCACAGGTTTGGCGGCACCGAACACCTTCTCTGTTGAGCCAGGTTTGCGTACCATCTTTTCACCATGGGTCCCGTAGTAAGAAACCCATCTTCTTTCTTTCTTGGGACACTCCAAGCGAATATGCCCCTTTTCGCCGCAACCGTAGCATGTAGGGCCAAAACGTGATTTCTTTTCCTCCGTTACCACTTCCCTTACTCTATGGTACCTTGTATCTTGTCTCACGGCTTCGACTTCCAGGGCATGGGCCAAAGCACTCTTCAGAGTCTGGTGATGGCCCAGACGCACAGCAGCCCTGACCTCTAGATCTCGTATCCCGTCGACAAATGCCTGCAGTAAGTACACTTCGATATTCCCTGGTGTCGAAGAGTAAGCACGCCTTACAAGCCTTCCAACCTCCGTTGCCCACTGCTGGAGGTTCTCGTTGGGCTTCTGGGTCCTCTCTCGAAGCTGGGCTCGGTACACATACTCTAAATGTTTCTCGCCATAGCGAGTTTCTAGCGCTTCCATTAGAGCTTCCAGTGTCCGGCCTTCCTTTGGTAGGTTATCTATAGTCATCAAGGCGTCTCCTCTTAAGGCCAGAGTTAGAGCAGTAAAAGAGTAATCATCCCCCCAGGCATTTGCTTTTGCGAGCGTCTCGAACTGGTATCGGAACGCCGACCAGGAAGAGCTTCCATCAAAATGTGGAAGGTCGAGCCTCGCCGATGATGACGACGGAACAACTACGGGCTCGCGAGTCTTTAGTTTCACGACCTCGTTGGTAAGCTGTTGTAGGCGGTTGTCATGGCCTTCGACTCGCTCCTCCAAATGATCCGTCCTCAGCGTAATTTCCTTTACTTCCTGCTGCACCTCTTTGAGCTTTTCCCCAAGTCCAGTCAGCCCACTATTAATTTTGTCGATGACCATTTCGCGGCTGGCTTCTTGACTGGCCTGGATCTGTTCCTGGATTTCGCGGCGGCTGACGTCTAGGCTGGCCTGCATTCCCTGTATGGCAGACAGTAGCGCTGTCATATCCATTGCAGCGGCCGGTGCTGCGGTTGTCCCTGACGACGTCCCCGGTGCAGCGGTCTCGTCCACCCCTTCAGCCGCAAGTTGTCGTGCAGCATCCATACCGACCTGTCTCCTGGTCCTCGGAGTGCGCCCCTCTTCGTCTCGTTGTACTAACGGCATCCCGCTTCTGACACCAATTGTTACGCGCTATGGGTAATGAAAATGCCGTTGGTAACGTAGAAGGCGTTTATTGTCAGCTTCCACAAAAATCCACTTCACAGAGTCCGAATCACAATGCACAATCACTATAGTCCAATATCTTCGCTTGAGTCGTCGAAATAATTCTTTCTTGTCGCTTGGTAGAGATCGCTTCGGTTTCACTTCCGGAAATAAACTGCCCAGTCGCGGCTCGGCGCGTGCCTTATATACGGCCACCCATGGTTCTCTAGAAATTTCCCGAACCACCAAATACAATAGACCCGTCCCGAACCTTCCTTTATGTTATTACGCACCTATGTACAGCTTATGTAGTCATAAACAATAGCCGCGACCCGTGATGTAAACAACCTATACATGTACGCTATATATAGGTACGTACTCACTGCGGATCCCGAATTTGTTTACTTGTAGAAATCGATGTTTTTCTTATGACTGATTTTTCGAGAACTTTCTTCACTGTTCGATAGTAGACCTAATACCTGTTTATGCGTTTTTGGGGTTTTGCTGTACGACGCTTTGTTTTCGAGATAATGGTGCTCAAAGTCGTAACATTATGTTATTAGATCGAGCCCTTGTGATCGTTACTGCTGTAATAAGCATAATGTTCGAATCACCAAACAGAGAAATCCTATAATCTTTTTATGAGCTGTAGATTAAAATGCCTTCGGCGAAAACATCGAGAAAGAGTGAAACTCAAACGAGGGATGAAATACATATGTCCTAAGTGTTTGGACATACTTGGCTTTAGTTGTGGTGGTCCTACTAAGTCGCTTTGAAAACGCGAAAAAAGTTTTAAGAGTTGTTCTTGTGATCTCTTGCGTATCGGACAACACTGCATACAATATTTTTGCTTTACTTTGCCCTTGCTCTTAGAGCACTGCAGGTCTTGAGTTTGACGGGAGTCAATACCTGCAATCCTCTAAGCCCTTGCTCTTTCTTTACTAACTATCACCCATCTGTACCCATAGCATAAGAATAAATAATAATTACATAGAACGGAAACTCCCGCTCCGGACGGGCTCAAGGTCACGATATTAGCCTACATGTTAAACATAGTAATAAGTCGGGCTGTCTCAGCCGGCTCGTCAATTACAATAATGGCGTCAAGTTTTTTTTCCTTAATGGCGTCTCGGTCTTTTGACCACTTTGCCAATGACAAGCTGGGGGAATCATTATTCAATTCTAAATTCCTAAAAGGATCGGAAATTTGGACAGGATAAGGATAGTTATTGTGGTGTGTTTGGTTGTACAAACAATGCAAAAATAATGCCACACTTAAGTTTTTTTAGTTTGCCCCAAGATGATGCGAGGTAAGTAATATATTTTAAATATTATTCCGTTTCCGTACCTAATTTATCAAAAGAACATGAACAGTTCTTTTTGTGTAGCTGATTCGGTAGTTGACACTATGAACAGGAAAATTCAAAAGCTCACTTATCGCTAAATAAACTTATTTAATAGTTTTACGTGAATCTGTATGTATTTTATTTCATATTTTTAGGTAAGTAATACTTACTTTAATGGCTTCATTTGGTATGATACCTACTTATGATAACTTATTATTTATAAGTATTTATAGTGTTAATAATTCTCATATTTTGTAATACCTACTAAACCAAAATAATGATTTTTAAGTAAAAAAAAGGAAAACCTATATTTAAGCTATATTATAACTTATAAGACATAAGAATTATTAACAGTTCACAGCCCTGGCAACACGCCTGGACGACAGAGGGGCGTAACGAGGTGAAAGGGGAAGTAGGTATATAAATAGCGGCGTCTCAATGGCTGTCAAAGAAGATTCCGTTCTATGTAATTATTATTAAATTTATTCTTATACCCATAGATAGAAATAGAATTTGGCATAAGAATAAATAGAATTTGGTGTCATTAGTGTCATTACCTCACTAGTGCACAGAGTACATTTGCACTAGTGTCAGACTGTCAGGATGACAGGAAGGAGTCGATCAATGTTAGTATAGTATTATGATCTAGATAGGAAGAAACACAAGATTATAATGTTTTGTATTAGTAAAACGCGCTCTACATATTGGTAAACTATAAAGTGAGTTTATTTAAAATATTACAATTCATATATTAAGTAAAAATACCTTGAAAATGATGCGCTTTCCCATGCATGTCCCATCATTCCATGCAATGTGGTAAATTTTTGCCATTTTCATAATTTCATACACTTTTTTTAGATATGCCGCGCAAGTATGTGCGCAAGGAAGGGGCACGGCCCCGCGGCGAGTGGACTGAAGATGATCTTAAACGCGCTTTTGAAGAAATGAGACAAAATAAATATTCTTATCTCGAAATATCTCGTCGTCACGGCATTCCATATAGAACCCTAAAACGACGATTTATGAAACAAGATACGAATAAAATAACATTAGGTTGATACCTACCATTTTTTTCCTTTATGTTTCAGGATTTATTGAAAATTTTCTCAATGAGCATGCAAAAATGTATGCCCACAAAGTACAAATAAAAAGCATTTGAGAGCAGGTGGAAAATGACGTTTAAATTCAATTCATCAATTCAAATCAATGGTTAGACATAAGATAAGATGATCTCCATGGGGCATGGAGCAACGTGAACGGTCTGCCCGCCGGGACCCGGGATCACTCCCGCCCCCCTCTCCTACACCCTCTTAATTCCGGTTGAGCCACTCAGGCTCGATACAAAAACCCGGTGAAGCAGTAAACACCGGTAGGGCTAACTGCAACGTGTCCATTAGAAAAAAAAAGATAAGACGCCATATATGGAAATCACACTAAGACACTGTTCATGTGCATACATTCAGGCGCGGTCGCAGCCTTCAATTTTGGGGGGGGGGGGGGGTGCCAAGAAATTTTGGGGGGGTCACTAAAGAATTTGGGGGAAGAGGTGTCCCAAATTGGCTTGTTTTCCCTTCCGTCTACGCATGACTGATGGATTTTGGGGGGGGTCATGTCCCCTGTGACCGCGCCCGCATACATTGCCACATTATGCATGGTAAACCTCAGAGAGTAAATTTGTATATATATATACCATAAGTAAACCTGCCCCCTGATTTTATAATTCTGAAAGAAATTATTTCATTTACTTTGATTGAAATAATTTCTTTCAGAATAACAAAGTCAGCCCACTATTAGCTGGTTTTTAATTACACGTTAACACGACGTATTGTATTTTTTACAACCTGTTTATGTGAACCACTTCTGAGCACAGGTTGCCCCTCGGAGGTGAGAGGAATTTAGACAATATTTCACCGCGCTAGCCAAGTGCGAATTGGTGGACGATTGTATCTAATCTACCTATTTGTTGCTTTTTAGGTAATCGCCCGGTTTTGGGATTCGACAACGATAAACGACTTATTGCAGTAGTGCAAAAGTTAGAGGCTGAAGAATTATCTATAACAGGAGCTATGTTACGAAAACTAGCCTTCGAATTCGCCGAAAAACTTGGCATTGCACACAACTTTCACAAAGAGACTCGCGAGGCTGGACGGCAGTGGCTACAGTCATTTTTGGAACGTAATCCTGAGATTAAGCCTATTTCGGTGGATATTCCACGAAACCACAAATGTGTACTAGGATTGTGATGTTATAGGCGAACTTTCATCGACTGGAAAATTACTACAATCGCATCCATGCCTTCCGTTGAGATAATATTATATTTTCTCGCCGTGTCTCGGTGAACAGGTGCGGTGGCTGGTCAGACTTACAGAAGACAATCAGCCTTCTGACTAGCAGTGCAACTACTTGCGACTTCAGGTAAAACTCAGGCTTATAGTTTATATTATGGACTGCTGCGATCACTTAGAGCTTGTCCAGAAGAGGCAAATTCGTCGCATAAATAAAAATAAATAAATAAATAAATAATTTAGTATCTCGATACTAGACACAAATTACGTATCGGCGGCGGCGCGTCTTGTGCTAGAGACGCCTTGTTGATTCCAGCTATCGCGCGACTTCTATGTATCGAGCACCAGAATTATGATACGGAAATATTATTCGACCCCAAATACTAAAACGTTGGTAGGTACGCTCCCACTGGACGCAACGCACCATTCGCACGGTACAATCGCGACGAATTCGCTTCCTCTTGACAAGCACTTAACACCATGTACTCCACTCAAACGAAAAAATGCAAGATATTTTTTTGGTAATTTGTAGATTTTTCGATAACAACTTAAGTGTGTATCGACGGACGCGTATTCCATTCGCGCGGTTGCGGAGGTGAACTCCAAATCTTTGAATTAATGTGGGTTTTAAATAAATTACAAAATGCTTTACTGTGGTTTTTTATTTTCGTAATAATTAGAAACAAAAACCCCATATTCATAAAAAATTGTCAACGTGTTATAAGCCTCTTATAATAGATTTGTTGTCTCATTTGACTTATCAGTCTTATCACCGTCGTCCGCGAGTATAACAACATAGATATTTTAGCTAATAAAGGCTTATAAAACTCTTGTAATTTTTATTACATGAGGTAAGAAGAAATTAAGCTAACTTAAGACAAATCATCATCAGGTACCTACAGACAAATCATAGCAAGAACATGTATACAATCAATACAATCATAGACAAAATAAAAATTACCTATAAAATTAGTAATTACTGTGAATCGCTGGCCACGAGGTACAAATGGTCCGTAAGCCAGCGACAGATTTTGATGACCAATATTTTCTCAGTTGATAACTCGGAATATGGTTCAGAAACGCTGCTTAAAAGGTGGACTATACGTCAGCTGGTCATCCAAATTGTAAAAAAAATTTTTCAGTTATTTCCTCCCAACCAAAAATTTATCGGTTGATAGTTTATATGTAACTATGACATAAAAAAACAGCTGGCTATAACTTTGTTGAATCCTCGTAATACAGTTTCTTGTTTCATACAAAATGCATTTGCAATACAGTAATCGATCTTTTCAAGTTAGATACTTTTGGCTGTAACTAAACAGAGCACAGTACATTTGAAATGCACTGCATGTTTTCTCGTGAGCAGCAAGACACCTGCATATTATTATATACAGGCTAAAATCGGCGTTGTAATTCCATTGTGTTTCGACATCCATTTATCATTAAGTGCTGTTGTCATTAGGTATCACATTTTGAACAAAAAAATTAACACTTGTCGATAACACAATGGTAACCAATTTCCTTACAATTAAGTCAACCTACTTATAAAAGTATTAAAAATAAATAGATAACCAGCAGGTTACCACCAGCACCATTATTATTTCTTTACATTATGATATCAATATGTTGATTGATATCATAAGGTAAAGAAATAATAATGGTGCACATACAATTCATAGCATAACTGGCACGGTAAACAATATTATGGAAAATCTAACCATCGCTAGTCAAGTATGTAATAATATGTATGTGGAGAACAACAATTTCATAAAAAAGAAATAATTATAGTACATAAGGTTTAGGTTATGGTTCCACTGCAGTCTGGTAAAAATTTAAAGCTTCTTTCGCGCCAATAGCTAAGGAATTCACCAGAGTGAAGATTATTTGTCTAGTCCACCGAAGTAACGTTATTTTAAGAAAAAATACGGCCCGAAATAAGCGGTTACAAGATTTATTTAGCCTCTATATATGACGAATTTATTCAATTTATTACCAGGCGCGAGACATTTACATTCTTATTTTATTCAAATTGTTTTGATTGTAAGCCATATTTAATATACAGGTTGTTTTTAATACATAGCTGCTTACATTCCTAAATAAATATATATATATATATATATATATATATATATATATATATATATATATATATATATATATATATATTTAAAGTCTGTAGCAGGTTTTAATTCCTAGTACTGAAAAAAACGTATTGGCAATAAATAATGTGAAACATTTATTTGAACACTTACATTTTTTTATAAATGAATAAACTTTCAATGACGACAACCTTGCAATATTCTCACTCATGCTAGATGTAGTACTTTTTACTAATTTTTATTCGGTATTTAAGTATGTATATGTATAAACAAGTCTTAAGTATTTCAAAAATATATTCATGGATACTTTTTAAGCTAACATAGCTTTTTAATACACAAAATAGAGGGTAAAATATAATTTGGCGATAAGTACATATTAGATTAAAACACAAATAGCGGAAGATGGGTCAAGTGCTAGCTCTATTTAAGGGGTTCACCCTTAAATCAGGTCCCTGCGCCTAATTTCACTCAGTCACAAATGACTAGTGATATTTGGCGGAGCGATACCTGATACCATAATGTGTGACGAGCTTTTGGCAGGACTCGTACACAATGATGAGTCAGGGAAATCAGTAGCACGCTTTTCTTGCCCCCATTATGGTGAAAACATATTGGTTTGTCTCTGTCCTTCAATATCATATAACTTTAAATAGAATCAAAGTTTTGCAGGCATGGAATTAGGCATCATTCCCCATTTCAGTTGACATAGACGTGCCATATCAGCAAGAATCATTCAGCTATTTTGTTTTAATCCAAGCAATGAGTGGTTATTTTCTAACAATACTATACAACTAAAAAATAAAGAATATTTCTTACTAATTTCAATGAAATATTGGCAGTTTTAAATTAAAAGCTTTCTTATAATCATACACAATAGGTATTCAATGTCTCTTCATAAACAGTTTTGCAGTTTAATCATTATGATGATGACAAAACTACAAAGATTGTATGAAACTAAAAATCCAGAACTGACAGAGATGAAATATGTATGTATGGCAACTGCAAACTCGATATAGTAGGTATAAGTAACAAAATTTGTACAGAAAATGGAGACTTTGTTATATTCTGATTTGTGGCTTAATTAAGATGTTGTATTAAGTTCTTGTAACAAGTTACAAGTGACACATGTTACTAATAACTGCTTAGTAGCAATTGAATTAGTATTCAACTAACTGCTTAAAGTGTGGCAGAAGTACAACAGTATCACCAATGTGCTTTATCTTATCTCATCACCCATAGTTAAATCTGTAGTCCATAGTTGCATCCATAGTTGCTCTTTTGGTGATATTAAACATTAATTATACAAGTTGGCTGCAACCCTTTTTGCGTCCCACTGCTGGGCACGGGTCTCTCCCCATTATTGGGGAGGCCTGGAGCTTACTCCACCACACTGCTCCAATGCGGGTTGGTGGAGATGCGGGTTAGTGGCCAACCCGCTGTCAGATGTTTTCAAACCGCCCATAAGGCCTCCGACTCAGTTTTAATTATAGTTAATCAGCACAAAGTTCATTTCCTTCTACTCTGGGTTTATTTTGTCCACCTTCATTCCAAATTCCATCTTTCACATTCTTATAATCTGTGTGCACAGAGTATAGTCAGTCAGTAAGTTATTTGTGTATGTAGATGCAAATCATGTCACAATAAAACCCTCAAAACTGCATACTTACATAAACACACACATATACACCGTCTTCTGTGCCTTCACACAAATTGGACAGTCTATCAAATTTTATCAACTTTGGATGGAATTTAAATATATTGGGTAATGATAAGAGTGTGAATATAGTATATACACACGGCACTGGGTTGCCAGTACTTTTGCTTGAACTTGGGCATGTCAAGCCAAGTGTGTGCTGCATGTTTAGATACTTTATTTAAGCATAACAAATTTTGTAAATTAAATTAAGTGAAAATATCATCCATCCTATCAATTCATTCCATAATGAAAAAAGCATAGTGGAGTAGCTTACTCAACTATGCCCAGGTCTCGCACATTACAGGAATAGACCTGTGTCCAGCCATGGGACACAAAAAAACTATTGGAGCTGTATCTATTACAAACAATATCAACTAAACAATTCATTGAGTGGGCAACATAGCTAACACTTGATAATTTGGTATTATATCAGAAAAATTAACAGTCTCACCCATAAAATCAGTCAAATGTCTGCATGTCATTCTTTCTCCTCCCATATTTCTTTCTCTGTTTCAGCTTTCTTGATTTTCTTTGCTCTAATATCCGCCATTGTTTGCTCGATAGAGCGTTGGTCCTTTTTGTTCTCACTGGGGACTTCACCATAACTTTTATTTGCATTGGTCTTATGTGCTGCTCCTATAGCAGCTGCTTCTCCTATGAGGTGGGCATACTTCTGCTTGTAAAATGTTCCACTTAACTCTTCCTTACCATGTTTACGCTTACGATTATTCTCATCATTATCCAATGCAGCTTGTTTTTCCATTTCCTCTCGCAGTTTCGCCATTTCCGCCGCTTTCTCTTCATTCCAAGCACCACCATTACGTCTCACTGTTAATTCATCTTCTGATGGTCCTTTCTCCTTCAAATAAATTATTGGATACCTATCTATGCCCTCGTGGCCAAATGAATATACCAATACACCATATAATTCAGCTACATCTCTAACTATGGCTCTATACATTTGATCCATTGGCTCAAACTGCAAGAAAGGTTGGGTACCATCTTTCAGAAAATCACTTATTTTATCTTCAACACGTTTCCGAAACTTGTTTAACATATTCTTCTCTTCTTTTTGTTTCCGTTCCAGAGCCTCCTTTTGTTTTTTTCTTGCTATCTTCTGGGCTTCACTGGCTGATGGTGGCTTGTCCATTGAATTTAGAATTGAACCCAATAGATCCATGTTTTCTGCTTAGATTTCGTTTTCAGTGCAAAAAGAAGTGTAAGCTAGGATTAAGAATATCTTTTTTTCCCAATAGGCGGGGACTTTCAGATTT
Source organism: Pyrgus malvae (assembly GCA_911387765.1). Taxonomy (NCBI): domain Eukaryota; kingdom Metazoa; phylum Arthropoda; class Insecta; order Lepidoptera; family Hesperiidae; genus Pyrgus; species Pyrgus malvae. The sequence continues at coordinate 22,461,376 of OU426960.1, forward strand.
TCCACTAGTGGTTCTGAACCCAGCCTTTTTAACTCCAAAATTTTCAAAGATGTTTCTATTTGTGAATGGATCTGACTACCAAATGTTAGGGCATCTGATACAAATTCTAGTATCTGTTTCAGGGGTGGTTGAAAGGGTGTTCCCGTTATCAATCGTGTGTTAACAGTAAAGTCAATCTCTTTGCAACTATCAATCAGAGCCTTGTGTTTGTGGCTCAGCTTGACAAATGATGCATCCAGTATAAACCTGAAAATATAAATTCAAATTACTAATATGAATATTTTGCTAAATAATATTTTAGATGGATGATATGTCCAAGTTCAATATTCATCCCAGCTTAGTGGATATTGAAACTTACATACAGGATCAATACAAATAAATGAAAAAAGAAGGTTATTTAATAAATATTTACCTTAAGAAATCAGATTTGAATTACACTTATTGATATTCTGTCAAGTATTCTAACAAGTGTATTTTATCTGATAAGTGTACATTTTTAATTTATTTGTGTAAAATAAATGAATCAGTTTAACACAGATATCTTTTATTCATGATCATATTGATGCCATTTAAATTTTACAATTGTAAATGTATTATGTATTTGTATATATTGTATATTAGTAATCAATTTTTATGGGTATTTGTGTGTTATCTTATCCATTTCAAAAAAATATTTTATTTAGTACATCTGGCAACCCTACTGGCATTCATAAGATGCGTTTTTAGTTCCTAGAATATAGAGTAGCTTAAATCTAATTTTCGAAGACAATATTACGGTCGGAGTGTCTACTTTACAAAAGGTTATATTCTTACATAAACATAGTACCTAATTTCATTCAACTTTTCAATGTGTTAAAAACATTGAATTGATAGTGTAATCAATGCATCACTACTCACTGCTGATCTTGAATGTCGACTATTGCCGCTTGTATCTGGGCATGAAGAGCAGACAATATCTTAGGTTTTAAATCGTCAAACTGCTCCAATGGCGTGCCTTCAATTTGAGCCCTAAAATAACACTTAATTAATAATAAGTTCATGAAACAAATTCTGCAACATCATAAACAACAAATTAACTTACTCTTGTATATTTCTGCAGCGTATTATTAGTTTATTTATAGCAATTGCGCAGGTCTGGCAAGATTTCAAACACGTTTTGGACGTATTGTAGAACTCTTCGAAAAAAGAAAAAAAATCAATGATCTGTTTTTGTATTTTTGCTTCCATTATATATAAGCATCAAATGCATTTTCTTGTCGCCAAGAATTACATACCAGATTCGAGAAAATAACTTCGCGAATCGAAAACACACAAACCAATACCACAAGACCACAACCAAAGCCCAAACCAATAATATAAGGGATGAATCGATATTACCGAGTACTCATGGGTATCGATACTTCTCATTCGATACTACTACTAGCATCGAACAAAATCAACATTCGATACCGAGTATTAGTATCGAACGAAAACAATGGTATTGGTATCGTATCGTCGACCGTCGTCACACCCGCCCGGGCTTGTCGGTTGAGTAGATTGATTGACCAAATAGCGACGGTGCACGGGTACGCACGACACAGGTGCGTGCGGGGAGGACGCGCCGACGCGCTGGCCGCTGGCAACTGTATTTTTTTTTGTTGGCAGTAGTGTTGCAACAATTGAACAAAAATTTCGATTGTTCATAATCGATTATAATTAAATATATAATATCGATTTAGTTGATTAGTCGTTTAAAAATAGTCAAATCGTTTATTTTATAAAGAATAAACGATTTTTCGAAAACAACATGAAGAATTTTTTGATTAAATTTAAGTATATATATTTAATACAAAATAAAGCATTAATTTAACTACTTTTTCATTTTGTTCTACTCTGCTCATATCTGGCATTATCATAAAATAATTAAAAATTTATATGTTTTTAAAAATTGATTGAGTACTCACAAGTATCGATACTTCAGTATAGTATTGAATACGGTATCGATACTTTGATTTGATACTATTTTCCAGTACTAGTATCGAACAAAGAGTGGTATCGTTTCATCCCTAAATATATGACATTGACATTAATGACTGACATTACCTACTGACAATGACAAATAACGTTTTTTTTCTTCTTCAATTATGGCCAAGAAACATTATGGCAGGAGTTTTGGCGGGAAGTCGAAAAAGTCATAATGTGCTCTTGTTTTATTTTCATTTTCTTGGTGTATTTTTGAGTTATATCGGATAAAGTTGATGGCATTTTGTTTGATATCATCGGGCACGTTCTAGTAAAGTAGCCATCGCTTTACTTGAATGTTGGACTGACTAGACTGACTGCTAACTGAAGACTTACTGACTTTGTTATTACTTCGTCCAGTTTCACTGAAACTAGCAAAAAATTGGTGGAATAATTATACTTGACGCTGGCAGTATGCACAGAATTTGCGATGCCATAATTGAAAAAAAAAACAATCAACAAGAATAAATAATAATTACTAGAACGGAATCTTCTTTGACAGCCATTGAGACGCCGCTATTTATATACCTACTTCATAAGAATAAATAATACTACTTATTCTTATCCCTACTTTCCCTTTCACCTCGTTATGCCCCTCTGTCGCCCAGGCGTGTTGCCAGGGTTGTGAACTGTTAATAATTCTTATGTCTTATAAGTTATATTATAATATCGCTTAAATATAGGTTTTCCTTTTTTTACTTAGAAATCATTATTTTGGTTTAGTAGGTATTACAAAATATGAGAATTATGAACACTATAAATACTTATAAATAATAAGTTATCATAAGTATCATATCAAATGAAGCCATTAAAGTAAGTATTACTTATCTAAAAATATAAAATAAAATACGTACAGATTCACGTAAAACTATTAAATAAGTTTATTTAGCGTTGGGTGAGCTTTTGAATTTTCCTGTTCATAGTGTCAACTACCGAATTGGCTACACAAAAAGAGGTGTTCATGTTCTTTTGATAAAATAAGTACGGAAAGGGAATAATATTTAAAATATATTACTTACCTCGCATCATTTTGGGGCAAACTAAAAAAACTTAAGTGTGGCATTGTTTTTGCATTGTTTGTACAACCAAACACACCACAATAACTATCCTTATCCTGTACAAATTTCCGATCCTTTTAGGAATTTAGAATTGAATAATGATTTCCCCAGCTTGTCATTGGCAAAGTGGTCAAAAGACCGAGACGCCATTAAAGAAAAAAAAAAAAACTTAACGCCAATAATGTGATTGACCAAAGTAATTGACGCGCTGGCCGAGACAGCCCGACTTATTACTATGTTTAACATGTAGGCTAATATCGTGACCTTGAGCCCGTCCGGAGCGGGAGTTTCCGTTCTATGTAATTATTATTTATTCTTATGGTTTTGGCTTGAAGTCTGAAGGGATAAGCTGTGCTCTTGTTTTATTTTCATTTTCTTAGTGTATTAAATTTTTTGAGTTATATCGGATAAAGTTGATGGTATTTTGCTCGATATAGGTTAATGAAAGTGCACGAGTGTTGCGAAATAAAATGAGAGTACGAAACATGTTTTTTCGGCTTGCCTTCAAAACTCCATCGGACATGTACTGGTAAAGTAGCCATCACTTTACTTGAACATTTGACTGACTAGACTGAGTGATACCTGACGACTAACTGATTTTTTTCTATGACTACAAAGTGATGCAAAAATTTTACTTGACGCTGGCAATATGCACAGAGTTTGCGACGCCATTTATAATTGAAAAAAAAAAAACCAATCGCAACACTATGACAAATAAATGACATATGACATATGATTGCAACTCACACATACATGAATTAACAGTGTAAATTAGGTTTTGAGGGAGGATGTACATGAGTTCAGTTCGCGATTTTTTCCGCTCAAAATTAAATACGCAACCCTTTTTTTTCAACAGCTTTTAACTGCTTGTGTGAACAGTGTTTTTATAATTAGGGGTTTGTGTTTAAAAATGAGTGAATATGTGTAATCTTATTTAATTTCTTTTTCATCTCGCTACCTTAAAGTGCTTTCGTGAAAATGAATGGTAAAATGCACAGTGAAACGAGCGCTTTCTCATCTGACAGCATGCGCGCCGAAATATTGAACCCATTCGTGCACAAACTGGAATTAGACAACACTTATGATAAAATAAAGGTAAGAAATCTTCAATTTTCAATTACGAGTGTTTTGATTGAAGCGTGTTTGCGCAAACTCTGTATAAAGACGAGTTTACATAACAAAAATTACATTTATTACACTGTTATGTATTATAGAAAAGAATCTGCTCCATTCTGCAAAATAAATCTAAATTAAATTTCATCAATTTTCATCAGTAGATATGTATTAGATCTGTTCTGCTCTCTCAAAATGTCTAGTCGTAAAGTCGTAACTAATATTTGTATCCATATGACCATGTGATTTGTTTCCTTGTATTTACCCTACTCTTCATTCAGTGTTAAGTACCTACTTCTTTTCGTCTGCTACTCCATTCATATACCTACTGCATACGACCTCAGACAAGACTTACCTATGCTTGCTTGAGGTTGTATGTAGATGTCCATGGGCTGCAGCGACCATTTAACACCACATGGCCTGCATGCTCGTCTGCTACTCCATTAAAAAAAAACTTCTGAAAGGTTGTTGATTTAATGTCTTGTTGGTGACCATAATAATAAACTGTTTACCTGCCATTAAGTATTGCAAGTGAGACCTTTTTTGATATGAACTGAGTAATCATGGAGACCATGAAACAATTAGTGGTCACTGCAGCCTTTTCTTCTTCTTTCTTTTCTCTTTCAGTTCTTTAGTAATATAGTTCAATCAATGAATAAAATTACACTTTTGGCTGAGATTGTAAGAGGAAATGGTACAGTTGTATTCCCATACTAATGTATTCTCCTATTTTCTCCCTGGATAATGCATATAGAGGAATGTTTTTTTGTGACAATATCTAAGTCTGCTAAAGCTATGCCCCTATGTTTTGTATTTTTCAATCAACTAATGAGATCAGAAAGAAAATAAAGATCAGAAAATATGACTCTTTAAAAATCTTAGAAAATGTCTCTTTCATACAGCCCTAATCCAAGAACTGCAAAACAAATTTGAAAGGTTTTTACAACAAAATAAAAACATAGGACTTATTCTATTTCTTGATATTTTTGTTTTTTTTTAATAAACTCAGTTTTGAAGGAGAAGTCAGGAGAATACGAAACCTCGATTTAGTCAGAAAGATTGTAGGTATAATCATGGTATAATCGGTCTGAGCTGCATCTGTCCCTATCGCACGCATCATATTGCATATAAATTATATAATACTAGCCTTTCGCCCGCAGTTTCGCCCGCGTGGACCCGTTTTGTAGGTTCCCGTAGGATAAAAACCATCCTATGCCCTTTCTATCTGTGTTCCAAATTTCATTAAAATTGGTTCAAAGTTTAAGCGGGAAAGCATAGCAGACAGAAAGACAGACAGACAGAGTTACTTTTGAATTTATAATATTAGTCGGGATAATTATCTTTATATATATAAATAACACATTGATATAAGGTATATTTTGGATTTGACGATTGTGATTTCTTTAATTAGACTGTTTAATGATTAGACTTTACTATTTTATTTTAATAATTGTATACATAATTAATTAATGTATTTTATAATTTGACATGTATATCTATTTCATTTTGATCAATTTGAATCAATTTAAATTAGAATTTGGACTTAAGTATTCTAAAAATAAAAAAATAAAAAAAATATACATGTATATATGTGGAAAAAATATTAAATAATGCCTCCTTCTGTGACCTCAAATATTTGGACATTCTATAGACAGTAAAAATGATAATTAATTTTATTTTTCTTTTAATTAAACCATGTTGCATTTTCGATTAGTTAGTTTATTTGTCAAAATTTACTTTACTTTTACTTTAATTTACATTTACAGTTTAAGAATACTTATTATTTAGATCAAGCACATCACACATATTATTATTAAAAATAAAAACTTAACTGTTTTTATATTCATAATAAATTGCCGAACAACAATTTGAAAATATCATAATATATCAATACAAAACGTTGCGATATATTGTCTGATTGATTGATATGTCGTGTTGTGATTCGTATTGGTATATCCTTCGGTGTATTAATTCAAACTCAATATTGTAGAAATGCATTAAAAATAACTATTCCGCCATCTTGGACGATCCGCCATATTGGATTTAGAATGACGTCACACAGCTTATCGTGTATTGTCACCCAAACTAAACGTGTATACAAAATTTCAGCTCAATCGGTTTAATATATCTGCTTCAAAATTGAATAGCAAGATTCCACCCGAAAAAACATATATACGTACATAATAGGTCTTTACCTATGAAATTGGTCATTTCAAATAGAAAAAAGTTTGGAATGGCTGTATTCTAAATTCAAATTATTTTTGTTTTAAAAACATGACATTCTTTTTACAAACTCAGTCTTTTGTTTATTGATTAGCGTTGAATTTTCATTACATTAATTTGAACATTTTTCTTCATAATGGATATTTTAAAAATTCGTGTACTAATTATTATTATGGAATATGATTTCCATCGTGGCACCAACGCAACACAATCGGCACGTAATATCAAAAACATTTACGGAGAGAACTGTATAAACGAACGCACAACCCTTTATTGGTTTTCCCGGTTCCGTTGTGGAAATTTTGACTTGAAAAATGAAGCTCGTGGCCGTCCGGAGACTGGTCAACAATGATGAATTAAAGGCGATTGTGGAAGCTGACGAAACACAATCTACAGCTGACCTAGCAGAAGCTTTTGATGTTAGCATCAAAACAATTTTGATCCATTTGCGACAAATAGGCAAGGTAAAAAAACTTGATAGATGGGTGCCGATCGCCAGCGCAACGTACGCAGGCAAAGAAATGAAGGAATTTTGAACCGAATTGTTACGTGCGATGAAAAATGGATCGACAATCGAAAGCGCTCAGCAAGTTGGTTATATCCTGGTTCAGCACCAAAGCAATGCCCTAAACCAAAAATGACCCCTAAAAAGGTGATGGTCACTGTTTGGTGGTCTAGTACGGGTGTGATTCACCGCAGCTTTTTACAAAACGGCATAAGCATTACTGCAGATGTGTATTGTGAAGAACTGGAGACAATGATGGAGAAGCTTGCACATCGGCAACCAGCTTTGGTCATACGGTCATCCCCACTGCTCCTTCACGACAACGCGCGACCCCATACTGCACAACAGACAGTCTCCAAGCTGCAAGAGCTGGAAGCTCTCCCTCATCCGCCATACTCACCAGACCTTGCACCTACTGACTATTACTTTTTCTAAAATTTAGACAACTTTTTAGTGGGTAAAAAATTCAATTCCCAAGAGGCAGTACAAAATGCCTTTGGAGAGTTTGTTGCCTCCCGTCCAGCTGATTTTTACAGGAAGGGCATCAATAAATTGCCAATGCGTTGGCAAAGATGCGTTGATTGCATGGGTGATTACTTTAAATAACAGAAATAAAAAAGTTTATAAAGATAAGTACTTTCACTTATTCTATACAAAACGGCAATTTCATAGGTAAAGACCTAATATGTTGCAAGTTAAAAAAAAGCTTTAATAATACATTTATATTTTGAGATTAGAATTGCTATGGGTCGATAGTGGGCACATGTGACAGTTGATCGTGTGAGACACTATCAGTTGCAAGTTGCAAGACTAATAATGTACATAATCCATCCACAAACCCATAGGTACTTCCTCCTTATAATTTTTTTTACAGTGTTGTGCAAAAGCATTTTTAAATAACTTTTTATTAACTTTCATTGGGGATTTTATCATTTTAATTAATTAAAGTAACTAATAAAATAAAAACGTTTAGTAACTAACTGATTAATAAATATTGCTTACTTAACTAATTAATTTATAATATTTAACTAAATGAATTTTAATAGTGAGTATAGCAGATGAGCTACTTGGTTGCTGCAGCTCGTGGACTAGGATGCGCAACCCCAAGGAAGACCAAGTCTTCCCTGAGGTTGTAATGAGTTGTAATGTTACAGTCATTACATCATGAAAATTCCCGCCTTTTCAGTGGTTAAGTTGCTGGAAGTTTTTGAGCTCTGATTTGGAATCGTAAACTAGTCTACTTTGATTCATATGGCAAAACCAAGCTATTTGTCACTTTTTTACGTCAGTACATAGATAAGGTTTTTAAATTTAATAATACCTTCTTTTTGTTTTACCTAAACCTTAAAATATCAATGTTTTTACATTCTAAAAAAAAATATTCAAAGTTACCCAAAATTCATGATTAATTTAAAATTCGAGTTTTAGGGGAAATAATGGGTAGTTCTGTTGTTTCTTCCGCAAATTTATTTTGTTAGACAGAAAAACCAACTCAAAAGGACACTATTCATTCAATAAAATAAAGGTGTCATAAATTGAAATCATTTTTTAATAATAAAAATAACGTAAAAAATGTTCAAAGTTACCCGAATTGTACGTACTGAAAAAACTGATGGTCACCACAGATACCTAAGTCTGGCCGGCAACAACACTTTACCACAGCAAATCAATAGCAGAAAAAAGTGGAGCGGTAGTATTTCTTTGTTAAACCATAAGAATTCAACCACCTATTGATATTTTTTTTAAAGCAGCATATTATAAAGCCTCCAAGAAGGTGTGCTGCCCAATACTATATATTTCTCGGTTTTGCCTACACACATTATGATTTAACTGATCAGTTCGACTGTACTGTAATAATACTGTACAGATAACCGAAGCTGAAGGTCTGTAGCAGGCATTACCTGCACAAAAAATAGAACGTAACTAATGCATCAACGACTCACATTAATCCCGTGAGGTACTACGGCCTTAATCTTAGGACATGGCTGCAACGCTTTCTGCGTCCTACTGCTGGGCACGGGTCCCCCTTAGTGGGGAGTCCTGGAGCTTACTCTACCACGCTGCTCCAAAGCGGGTTGGTGGAGTCTTCTGGAATCTGAGGACATAACAAAGAGTTAAAAAAATCGGTTCAAATTATTGCCCGGTATTTTTTTGCATAGGTACCTAAATTAAATAAAAATGGGTATAGAATGCCCGCTGCACCAGCTGCGGGGCTATGCACTATTCTAATACGTAAATATAGGCTCTAAATATTTTAGCCTTTTTGTTCATATTATCACATAACCTTAGCTCATGACAAGACCATTAGTAATCGAGGGAAGTCCCACGCCACCCTTTACGCTACGGGTTGTTTCACACTAATTTATTATTAACCCCATACTTAGGTACTAACGTCGGCTCTTGAACTACAATTCGTTGACCTATGATAGGTTATTTACGTGATAGTGTTTTATTTAATCGAAACCACTATAATTAATAACAATTAATGAATACTAGTAATACCTTTTTGTGCTTCAAAAAACCATACGTGCGTATGGCGTGGTTGCATACGTACGGTACTTACGTCGACTAACGTTCTTTGGTTATGTTCGACAATATTCTTAAGTACTAATCTAAAACCCATCAAAAACTACAAGCGGAACCTTGAAGAGGCAGACTGCAGTCTGGAAGAACGTCCAGGATCCTGTGATTGGATATAGGAGAGATGGCTTCGATTCAAGAATTCCGTAAGTAGTTTCTGAATTCTTTTGTGCTGGCATTATGCTGGTTACAGTAAGGGAAAGTGTTCTACTATCCCAACAGTGGGCTTGGGTCATAATTGCGCGCCCGCCCATCCATTTTCTGGTACGTACACAATGGTTTTTTCCGGCGTTTTCGCCCTCGAACGCGGCTGACTTATACGAATGGCAAAAGCTCGCCTATACACGCCTACTCGCGCACCTATAAACGAGCATATACCCGCGTATAATATGCTGTCTTAAAACCTATCTTATTTAGCTAAGAAATTAATGTCCATTTGAATTTAATGTCAATGTTAATAGTAATCTCATACTTTTAATGTTGGTTATAGGCAAAAAAAAAAAAAACAATATCCATGTAGGACGTAAAACCACAAGTACATTTGACCTTAGGTTATAGGGCTAGTTTCGTGACAGATTATGAAAATATTTTAATCTTAATAAAATTAATTGTTTGGAACGGTCAACATCCTTTCTCTAAACTCCGTTTGTATTGTGTATTCAACTACATGGCCATACGAGTAAAAAATAATGTAAAATATTCCAAAACTATTCATGTGTAATTGAATGCTCAAAATCCACAAGCGCTTCTGGCTTCATTTCTGCTGAGACGAGAAGAAATTCTATTGTGTTTCGGTGAAATAAGTATATAAGTAATAATATAGCCTGCACAGTATCGAAGCAATTCCATACGATCTCAGACAAAACTCAGGCAATGCTTGTCCATGAGCTTCATTGACCTTATACAACTAGATGGACTGCACGCTCGTTCGCTAATCCATTTAACATAAAAAATAGCATTCGCTCATAAAAAGTTATTTGATCACAATTTAGCCACATCATTAATTCTACCATCTTTTACATAGCTCACATCTAGAGATAAAATCCATGTTTGAAAATCACAGTTTCTCCTAAAAAGCTTTATAGCTATAGTGGCCCATTGCTATTTAGTGGCCAAAACCATGGCCCCAGATACTTAATAAAATATTCGAGACCACAAAATAAGCAGCGCAAAAAATTGCTGAAAAACCTACAACTTCACTGTTTGAATTGACGGAAATGCACTTACGTCTTGGTTACCTTTATTACTTGAAACACTATAATCATCGTAATGGATCTAGCACAAAAATACTCAAATATAAAAATAATACGAATTATATTACGGTGATTGTTTGATGTTGTCATTTATATGCAACTAGCTGCGAAACCCGGCGTTGCTCGGGTTAAAATACGTCGCATATTTAATCTAAACTTTAAAGAGATTTACCTTTTATAATCATGTTTTCTAATAGCCATCTTATAGCCTGAAAGAATACTACTGTCAGTCCACCTGAACGTATAAAATAATGAAAGAATTTGCTCTCAGCTCCTAACCGTTGAGGAGTTGTACCTTCAATCATCAGCTCAGCAACATGATATGATGATATTTATACACAAATGCCTGTTTTGCTTTAATAAAATAAAATTTAAAAGAGACACGACAATTTGCGATTCAGATCTTCATCGGTCTAAATTTACATATTATATCATTCATCACCTTTTATCACATTCGCTTTAAACTGCCTTTAGGATAATGATGAATAATTTTGAATTTATATTGCTATTTCACATTTTATATTGATTTATAAGGTATTTGTTTATATGCAATGTTATGTTTAATTTAATTTAATGTAATATTTAATGTGTGTGTGGGGACCTTTGTTGTCTGTCAATAAAAATAATATTATTACTAATATTATTGCCGAAGTAACAAATAACGCTCCACGCTTATAGCCCGACTAGGATTACCTATGTTATGGGTACCATTTGGGTACCATACTACATATACGATACACAAAATAGACTGGAATTCAATTACCCAGGCCATTAAAATTTCTCTCAACCGGGACCTTCGGTCGGTCTTGCGCTATGATCGCCATTGCGCCACACGATCATCAGTTTGACTGCAGCCATAGTATCACTAACACGAAATGTACACTATTAAGTTAGCATTATTTTACTTACTGTCTGAAGGTTTACGAACGAGTACCTAATCCGCTCATTTGGTATTAAGCATTTGCTGCAGCATGAGCTGTAAATCACCCAATCTAGTTAACAGTATTGTCTGAGGTTGTATAAGGTAATACGAATTTGCGCTGTTATCCCGGAGTAGTGCTGCCATCCGTCCGGATTTCCCCGGATTTGTCCTAGTTTGAAGGGCGTCCGGCAGGAGTTTTTAAAAGTGTCCGGGTGAAACCCAGACACTTTTGTAGTTAGGGGAAATCATTTTTTTTAATTGATAAGCGATAAATTGAATAATACTTAGTTAAAAATTCATCCACAATAACCCGCATTCAAGAAGGCTCGGCAAAAATTAAATAGTCAACGATCGAATGGAATTAAAAAATTATAACGCTGTTTTTATTTTTGTTGCAAAAAATATTTTTCCAGAAATGTCCGGGGAAAAAACCATATTTCGTCCAAATATCCGGAATTTTTGCCGTGTTTATCCGGCGTCGGCAATTTAGGTGATGACAGCCCTATCCCGGAGGCTAATTAATTTTCCTCATGTAGGTGTACACAACATAGAATAAATAGGTAGTTGTAAGGTTGTAATGAAAGCATTCCCCGACCAAACCATTCAAGTTTCACTATTTACGTAATTGACAACATTTAAGGTGGTTTCAAACCAGCGTATTTTTCCGTGCGTGTACGGTCGTTTCGGCAAACGAGCTTCCACGCGCGCTACTCTTAACACCTCAAAAAGTCGAAGAAAAGTCGTCGAAGTCGTCGATTAGCGCCTACAAGCCTTCAAAAACAAATTAAACGAGCGTATAATACGTTAATCTGAAACCGGTAATCCCCTCTTTCTTACCTGTCAAACTTGTATCATGATACATGTGCATTAGGTTTTATGCCACGTTTCCTGTCTTTGTAAGATAATAATACCAGTATTTCTGACATTTCTATGATGATTGCACAATAGTTCATGCAATCGTAGACGTTTAATTGAAGTTGATAGCACAGGTGATTGAGAATAGTTCTAGGACAAGCTAACTTGTAGATAATTTGTACTGCCAGGTTTGAATTCATTTTTGTTTTTTAATACGCTTTTTAATAATAGCTTTTAATTTAATTTAATTTTAATAATAATATTTTTTTTTTAAATTTAATTTTTAATAATGGCTTTTATTAATAGATTCACCAGTATTTTAGTCAGTTTAGAGCTTGTTTGTAACTCTCCTTTGGACTCGATTTTGTCCCATTTTCAACGGACAGATTTAATTCAAACTTTGGACACTTATCAAGAATACAATAATTTCATGAATTTTTCTAATTCTGAGAACTTGAAAAAAATATTTTTAACAATAAATCGAGCTTAAAAAATGAGAAATATAGTTAAAAACTAAAAAATACGCAAAAAAATTCAAAAAGCACATCAAACTAAAAAAGTGAAAAATAATCCTTAATATAAGCAGAAAGTAATAATAAACAACAACAACAACATAAAAAAGTAAGTACTAGTAAGTATTACTGCGATATACGAAAAATATGGCACAGAGCGCCCCCCACCCTGGCTTTTTTCACAATACCATACCGCACTACCGTATACCATACCGCAGCGACCGACACCGAGCACGCTAACAGCGATAATTACAGCCTGACCTTTCTACTGGGTCCCAATTCTCGTCTCCTTCAGTATTTTAAATTCTTCTTCGTACATATAAAATTTGTTCAATGCAAACCACTGTACCTTTACACTGTACGAACAGTTTTAACTAGTGGCAATTTTTGTTTTTCTGTAGATTGTGTTTTTTTTAATTATTCCTCTTTTCTACTTCCAAAACATTTGAATCACAGCACAAGGCATGAGCCGCTGAAGAGCGGTCTACATTGATCCCTGGTGAATGAAACGGAGTGAATTAGCGAGTCCCACCTCCTTGTATTGTCAAACCAGCCAAAAATACAGTCCAATTTTAACCCACCCAGTTGGCCTCTTTTGTGTGTGTACCATGATTCATGCATTTTTCAAGAAGACCCCAGACCTCATTGGTCAGTTTCACAAAAGAAATCGCTTCCGAGAAAATTCACTGTCTTGCTTTCACCCATCATTGAAAACTTCAGAGAATTATGTTGTGTATTGGACCGGTAAAATATTGTATTGAAGCAGATTGAACGGACATTTTCATTTGTCTGAAGTTCAGTTATCTGATTTTATAAGCAGATTTAATATACATACAATATACAGAGGTGTTTTTGCTTGTCACGTTTAAATGAACATTTAGTGTGTCTAAACTCTTAAACACTCGTGGCGAAGCGAGGCGATGTCGCTCACTTTTTCGAATAGAATGAGAATAGACCCCTTGCTAGGAAACAAGAAAGTAAGTGGTTTGTAATTGCCAATTGCATATTGCCCCTATTGAGAGAAAGCATGCGGTTACGTTACAAAGAATAAACATAAAGAAATTGTTAAAAGTAAAAAGACATCAGCTATTCGCTCGTGAACACGACCGCGCCCGTTTGGCTTAGTTGCATAGATCGTTTACGTTCTGCGCTAACCGCCGGGCCATGCGTGCTTGGTTATGAATCGTTGAAAATTGTTCCCTTTACACTGTAAGCACCGTACTTCAAAAGGTACCCAGCATCTTGGGAGGGGATACCGGGTTATGTGAGATTTGACCGCACTAAAACCCCCTCGGTGGCCTGTCTCTGCGCTTGGGGAGGACTGGAGATCCCGGCTCCAGTGGAACGCACCGGTGTCCTCCACGCGCGTCACCCTAGAATGGGCCCATCTTTGGGAGAGCAGATTTGCTCTCCTGCACCTTCCGATGCTTATGGCAACATGCGGCCACGCACACACCGCCGTCCTACCCGGGGCTGCTAGCTGGACGGATAGAGCTCTCACTCTCACAGCCCACAACCCCAGAAACTCCGTTTTAGTCGCCTTTTACGATCAGGCAGGGGATGCCGTAGCTCTATTCTTAATCCCGAAGCTACAGGGACTTCGATGGACGGCCTGTGCCCAGCAGTGAGCCAATTAAAAACAAGGATGAGAGAAAACTATTATAAACTTATGTTGAAGACAGACATCAAATTTTGTTGATGTCTATTTGTCAACATCATAAATTCAAATGGATCAATAAAACAATCTCTTGCTACGTATAAACAAAACTGTTTTCCAGTAGGATTTACAAGTAAGGTTTCTTTTATCCAGTCCCCTCGTTTATCTATCTCAATTTACCTAACTCCCTACCGCAAGACAAGCGTAAACAGCAGAGGCAGTTATGTAATCGATGAAAGTGGCCAGAGCGATTTTCTATCGAATAACACCGCGGCACCGCGGCTACGCAATCTTGTGTAAGTCCGGATTATACTAATGATAATGACAAACAGCAATGATGATGGGAAAAGCATATTGCGATTAACACTTATTCCGTATCGTCTGAGAGAAATAATCTGTAAGATTTGAGCTTCCAACCATCAACAGTCAACCAAATAAAAAAACCGGTACCTAAGCGATGTTTCCACAACTCTTCTTTCAGTTTTGGACTTTTATTTTTAACAACCAACTGGTTAGTTTTGTATAAATATGTAAAAAAACTAATCATGGTATTAAAGTCACTCCTAAAATATTGTCCAAAGATCGTCCAAATGAAAGTGGGACTCACAAGTTTGTGAGTTGTCCAAAGATCGAAGTTTAGGATGTAATCTTAAGAATCTACGATATGTGCCTAGGGGTCAGATTAACCTTGTCCTTGCTAGACTGTAATATAGACCGTGGAAATTCACTAGCTGCGACTAGTACTACTCGTAGATTGTCAGATGAGATAAAAGGCGGTGGAATAGCACCAAAGCCTGATTAGTTTACATCGAGATGGCCAAAACCATCTCAATAGTGCTCGTATGTAGGTATATTATTTATTAAAAATCTTGTACTACGGTATTTGCGTGTGGTGTTTTTTGTTGGCAGTACTATACTACTAACTCCTCCGAAATGAATCCATCGATATTTATAAACTTTTTTGTGTATTTGGTAGATTATAAGAATATGCAGTAATAGTATATTTCATTACAAGTGCGGAAAGGCTGTTATTGCAAGTAGTTCCGACAAATGTCTATCCGAGCCGAGGCGCAGCTGAAGGTGAGGGTTGACAGTCGGAACTCCTTCCAATGACGGTTCCGCACGTGTACTGAACGACAATTTTTAATACAGTTGCGAAAAAATGAAGCAATTTAATAAAATAATAAAAACTCGCAAAGAACATTTTTGAAAAATGGCGCCAACCGTAAAATAATACCTATATGCAGAGATTTTTTTTTGTTTTCTTCACCCATTCTGGATAGGCAAAGGGAACTATGCCCATACAGCCAAGTCTTCAGTAGATTTTTTTTATTGATATGAAATGAAAATGTTAATGAGATGAAATGAAATGAAACCTAACCTAACTCATTGAATCAAATCATTAAATCTGATATTGAAACAAATTAGTAGCTTCTTTTTAGAAATATTTGCATGAATCATAAAAACTTCGTGGTTGCTTTTTTTTCTTTTTAATAGACATTATTTTGACAGTTGGGAAAGAACGCACGAGTGCGGAAAAGGTAAAGAAAAAGCACGAGTGTGTAATAGCCCACTTCCCGCACGCTATACGTCCCTGTAATACGTCACTTTTTGAGCAACTGTATTAAAAAATAAATTTCATACCGCTAAGTGGCTAAGTGTCTATCTAATAAGTAATTTAGAATTTTCTTTTCTATTTTCTCCTTATGTTAATGACACTAATGACCCTTTCTGGTGCAGGTGCCTCCGCGAAGCATAGTTAGTTTTATACTAAGAGATGGCTCTAAGTCTAAGAAGGTTTGGCTGATCGTGGATTAGAGTGGAAACTGTAGATTTATTTATTTATTTTTATGTGAAAACAGCAAGTTTCACAAAGGATTAAACCTAATGCCTCTTGGCATTGTCTGTCGGTCGACCCTGGGTGATGTTGAGAATGCGAGATAGGCTTCTAAAAATAAATAAATATAAATACTTACATACATACATACATACATAGATTGTGTTGATCGTAAATGACTAGGGAATTAAAATACTTGTAATACACTCATAGATGTGTTTT
The DNA here is from genome assembly GCA_911387765.1 of Pyrgus malvae. NCBI lineage: Eukaryota > Metazoa > Arthropoda > Insecta > Lepidoptera > Hesperiidae > Pyrgus > Pyrgus malvae. The sequence continues at coordinate 22,478,114 of OU426960.1, forward strand.
ATGATTACTTGCTACTACTTATTCATGCGCTTTTAATTTGAAGTGAACGTTCGATAGTGGATTGGTCACTTAACCGTTACTGATTGTATTGACTACTTCACATCGTATGCTTCAGGCCTCTCCAATTTCATGAAGCGATCTATAGTTAGGCTAATGCAACTGTAGAATGTAGCTAAATGTGTGTAAACAGAGCCTACAAAGTATAAGCCTGCCATTACATTAGCCCTTAAGTTTAGAGGAGTAGTGCAACGAACTCCATTCGGCCTAAGATAAGGCATCAGGTATCTTGCATACTAGACTGTCATAATTTATAAAAAAGCCTGCCAAGTGCGAGTCATCTCGCGCACCAAGGGTTCCGTAAAATATTTAAAAAACAATAATAATATTGGCTGCAACCCTTTTTATGTCCCACTGCTGGGCACGGGTCTCTCCCCCTTATTGGGGAGGCCTGGAGCTTACTCCACCACGCTGCTCCAATGCGGGTTGGTGGAGAGTAACATAATAATATTATGTTACTAAAATTTATGGTTTTCACAATTTTTCCTTTATCTTTGCTATAAGACGTTTCTTCGTACCAAATTTCAAGATTTTGAGTTCACGGGAAGTATATCCTGAAGGTTTTGATTCCCTTGCGAGTGTCAAATATTTGCGGAAACTTGCGGCATAAACGGCTGTATCTTTTGATTGCGCTGGCTTAGAAGTTTGATTTATTCACAGCTTCAAGGGACAGTAGTAGACTTAAGTATTTCATATAAATTCCGGCTTCATACCTCCACGCGGTCCTGAGAAAAAGGTTCTTGACAGACAGACAGACGGATAACAAAGTTATTTTATAAGGTTTCCGTTTTTTCCTTTCGATGAAAGGAACCCTAAAAAGACGAAAAAGTTCAAAAGCGATAAAATTGTGTACAAATACAGACATCCGCAGAACTAATTAAAATTTTAGTCAGTTGCACTGATGCTCGTAGCATTGAGTCAACCTTGCGAGGTTTCGTAACCACCCAAGGGAACTCTCAGGCCTGGTTATGTATCTTAATAGGTGTATTAGGAACCGATAAATTAGAATTAAAAAGGGAAGCTAAATTAAGTAGGAATACTTAATAAGTCAGCCAACTTAATAAACTTGACAATTGCGTCAAATGTTTTGTAATGGTAAAGTAAGCGACATCTAATACCTTTAAACGAGCAATTCTTGTATATATCTAAATATATTTTTTGAATCTCCAAAGATTTTGATGAAATTTAGTACCCAGCAAATTTTTATTGATAGAAATTGTCGTTTAATTTAATGTTTATGCCGTTAAATATAAAATTACTCTTACTGACATCTATTGGAGAATATTAATAATATTGTGGCGTAGAAAGCCGTCAAATGTCGACCGTCAATCCGCCCTTCAAACAAATGACAATGTCGATATGAAAGACCTCTATAAAAATTTCGTCAATGGAATTAAAGCTTTCTTGGTCGAATGGTTACGAAAGCTGGCTACGGAGCTAGAGACCCAGGTTCAAACCTCAAGTAGGCATGTTGCATTTTTAATATTTTGTGACAATTTTCAAAAAAAAATTAGGAGCTAGGTGTTTCAAAAGGCTTTGTTAAGTAACATTAAGCCAAATCAATCATTCAAAATCATTCAAAAAATCAATTGTTGGGCGTCCAGGTACTACTTAATAATATCAGTATCATATATTTGCGATTAACAAGTGAAATAATCATTAAAAGTCCTACTTTTATATCGATGTTAAAAGTATAATAAAAGTATTAGACGACGCGACGGATGATAAGTGGGAAGAATTTTCAATTGTAGATTTTGGTATATTCGAGTTTTAAAACGATTAATAAGTCATCATTGGATGGAATCGATGATGACAATTATTTCTACTGAATGACTTTCTAACCTATTGCTATTGGCGTACGCTTTAAATCTTCTTGACTATCTTACCTATTTTTAAAGTAGAATTTTTTTCCTAGCGATATTTTTCCGCAGAGTTAGCTAAGATCGATCAAAGCCGCTTTGCAGTAAGGTCGCTGGTACGAATCTCCGCCTAATTCGATTTCAGTCTGCTCTTCGTGCCTCCTTGTTCTTAATAATTTAGAGTTTATATTCTTGCAGGTATTATGTACTCAATGTATTATTGTGTAGCGAGTAGCGACCTTCCGCTACTCATCAAGAGATGGCGCCACGGGTATTTCTAAATCACGCTATCGAAGTTTTCTGAATATCCGACCATACTCGTAAATACAAGCTCCGAATTGAGTCTGTCGGAGCGCGGCCGCTCCCCGGGCATGACTACCTCGCCCGGCGGGAGATCTCCCTTTGCCAAACTTTTTCCCGACGTGATCTATTAAAGTATTTTTTAAAATACAAACCTCGGAAAAAGTACCTTACCCTTAAAATTTGGTTTAAGCTTTTCATACCCGAGTTCCCTATCTTTTTTTCTCTGGACACATAAAGCACTGATGACGCTGTTTCGTCATCGATGTTACGTAGATTCTTAGACCTGTTTTTCCTGGTTGGCCCTCTCTTTAAATCTCACGTCAACTATCTTGCCTATTTGTAAATAACTTCTTCCCTAGCGATATTTTCAGCACAGCTAGCAACGATCGATCAAATCGACTTTGCAGTAAGGTCACCGGTATGACTTCGCGTAATTCAATTTCAGTCTGCCTTTCATCCCTCCTTGCCGTGAGCAGTTCCGCAGTATTTTAATAAATTTAGAGCAGTGACTTCCATTGTACTTGGTTTACATTTTTTTTGGTTCCTTTCAAATATTACAGTTTGAGGCGATTAATAAAAACTCAATGTTTAGTAGTTAGTACTAGACAAAGATCTCGGGAAAGTATGAACTTATAATAATATCAAATTAGGTTTTATTATTTATTTTTCCAACTCCCCATGTTTCTATCCATGAAATCGTAACGTTCAGATTAGAACCTTTTGTATTAGCGAGATTAACGAACTATCACTGTTCGCATCGAAGTTAATATTGTCCAAAAATATATATATTTTTTAAATATTTTATGAAATCATTCTCTGACCTACTTGATTACTGAATAATGATTGAATCATTCAGGTTGCAATTATTATTAAGTACTTATATGAATAACGGCAAACTACAACCTGGTTTAATACCATTAAGCCAAAAGAGCATCAGAGAGACCACAAAAAACGTGGCAGACCTAAAACAAATTTAATATCTAGGTAATCGTACGTGTCCGTCATTACCGAATCTGTATGTGTCGCAGCCATTTGGTTAAATCAGCCACTCAATTAAAAAGCTAGCTCGTTTATTGAACGTCAGCATTCATTAAAGTGGCTAAGTGATAACTTGCCAAGTCGCTGAATGTAACGTCATTGAACCGGTTTGTAACCATTTTAATAAAAACTTAAATTGAATAAAAATCAATTTTAACTTCTTCAAAACGTGCAGCCGGCGGCGTAATATAAGTATTTATAATATATGCAAATCCATATTGCCATACTTTATTTTATTAAATAAAAAACACAAAACATTTTGGTGACTATCAGCGCCACAGTGAAAAAAAATTAAAACATTTGGATCACCTGCCTGATTTTACTTCAGCCATCCTCAAAGGGCTTTTTTAATAATAGTAAGAAGCCGACTAGTTGAACGTTTAGTGATGCTAGTTCAATCAACTATTGGCCTAGGCATTCAAATGAATGGCTGCAACCCTTTTTGCGTCCCACTGCTGGGCATGGGTCTCTCCCCAATATTGGGGAGGCCTGGAGCTTACTCCACCACGCTGCTCCAATGCGGGTTGGTGGAGATACGGGTTAGTGGCCAACCCGCTGTCGGATGTTTTCAAACCGCCCATAAGGCCTCCGACGGCTTAACGTGCCCTCCGAAGCACGGAAACGCGCATGAAATTTTTGCCACTAGCGGTCACCCATCTCACACCTGACCGCGCCCGTTTGGCTTAGCTGCATAGATCGCTTGCGTTCTACGCTCGCCGCCGAGCCATGCGCGCTTGAATGCTTGCGTTTAATAAATGTGCTAGCCTTTTCATTGAGTGAGTTATTTAACTAGATGGCTGCGACATACGCACTACACCGTTATACATATGTGGCGAACAAATATTTACGATACGTAGTTTTGATTCGGCAACGGCCCGAATGTTGACAAACAGAGGTTGTGAAATTTTATTGTCATATCAGAAAGTAAGACTGTAATTTTGCAGGTGGTAGAACTATTATGGTTCGCCCGGGGAAGTACCAACGCTGCTCCCACTTTTGCCGTGAACCAATTCTATTGTGTTTCGGGGGAAAGGTGCAGTTGCCGGCTACATTTACATGAGGCGACCACCAGCCTCCGGAGTAGCAGTGCAACTGCATACGAAATCAGACAAGACTTCCCTACGCTTGCTTGAGGTTGTGTGCAGATGTCCATGGGCTGCAGCGACCACTTATCACCACGTGGCCTGCATGCTCGTCTGCTACTCCATTCAAATAAAAATAAAGTAAGACTCCATCCATCCATCAGCCTTTTATTGTCCACTGCTGGACATAGGCCTCCCCTAACGTTCACCACTCCTCCTGATCCTGGGCCTTCTGAATCCAGCGACTACCCGCTGTCTTCTTCAGATCGTCAGTCCACCTGGTTGGAGGGCGGCCTGTACTCCTTTTGCCGAGACGTGGTCTCCATTCAAGGACCTTTCTTCCCCATCGGTTGTCGGTCCTCCTAACTATATGGCCTGCCCATTGCCACTTCAGCTCGCAGATTTTGAGAGCTATGTCGTTAACCTTAGTTCTTCGACGGATTTCATCATTACGAATTCTGTCGCGTAGAGAAATACCAAGCATAGCCCTCTCCATCGCTCGCTGGGCGACCCTGAGCTTATGGAAAAGGCTACCTGTAAAAGACCACGTCTCCACTGCTCGAAATCTTTCGACTTCAGGCACTGAGGTAGTCTGGACGAGAAAACACTTTGTAATTTCAAAAGTAAAAAAATGAAGTAAGACACTTATGTTTCTTTTTCTGTTTTGAATAGAGACAAACAATATTTGCAACGAGACATTTATGCCTGCACAGATTTTATCCATAGTAGTTGAAACGGATTTAAAAAATAAATAAATGAAAACGTCACCTTGAGCACCAAGTCAGTTCCAAGTCCTTTCTATTTCTGATCCTATATATAAATGTACGATGTAAATAATAGAAAGATCAATCCTAAAAATGTCTTTCAATAAATAGAAAAAAGTATAGGAGTACGTAATGTTATCTATTTCAGTACTTAATTTAAAGGCATCGTACATTAAGAAAATTGGTTTTACTGTTGCATTAATTAAATTTAATTTCAATCATAGTTTTGACGACCCGTGTGGCGTAATGGTTACCATGCCGGACCGCTGATCAGAGGGTCCCGGGTTCGATTACTGGCAAAGCAGAAATTTTAATGATGAGTTTATATTTCTGTTCTCGGTCTGGGTGTTTGTGTTTCTGTCTTTGTATGTCCATGGTACCCACGACACAGGTATATCTACCCTACTGTGGGGCTATGAGTGTGAAACGTTCTTTATTTATAGGTGTATAATACTAGTATAGAAATATTGTAAGTCTCCTACGATCATTGATACCTTAACTTTTCAAAGCCTTTTCTAGGAACGAGGTTTTAAATATTTTTACTGTCTTGTAGACATGAAGTTTATCGTCAAAGAAACGTCAAGAACTTGCGAGGTTTCTGCTGCTATCTATAGATATTCTTTATCGATTTAAATTTTCTGAATATTGGAGTGAAGCCTGCTAATCAAATTTGAAGAGGGGTAAATTTACCTTCAGTAATTCTTCGTCTTGAACTTAAGTTTGGGGAGCGAAGGCTTCGTAACGATCAATATTCGTCTATTTATGTCAACTTTGCTTGAGTTTTAATTTTTTGAATCGAATATACATATGTATTTATTGAAGAAATAAGGAAAACGAATAATAAACGCAAAATTAGCCGGAAATCTAGAACTAAAGTTCATTTGCGTCTGATAGACTTATTGCTTAATTTCCTGCCGAGTCCATGATACATCTAATTGTGTTTGCAAATTTTGATAGGATTTCCGTGTCATCAAGGTTGTTTTTTTATATTTACGAATTACTTTTACTTCCTCTCGTATTTATTGAAAATGTTACATTTGTGTTCAAGGTTAATGTTATAGATCTTGATTCAATTAAGATTGCGACAAAGAGCTGCTGGGGAGCTGTTCGGAAAAAGTAAGGATTATAGAAAGCTTTTCTTGCAAATGGCATAAAATAGTATTGCTGTATCTTGATTATGATTTGTTTTACAATACAAGCACATGACTGCGGCAGATTTTCGGAATAAAATCAAGTATTTTTTTTTAATATTCTATAGTATTTGACCAACGGTTGCCCACCAATTTCACCACCACTCATTTTACTACTGGGAGCAGATGAAGCTGCAAAAATTTGCCAAAGTTTAAACTGCCTTAGTATCTTTTTCTTTTGGTAATGGAATCGAACAATTCGTGCATATTGCCAGTAGCAATTTAACACATTTGAATCCAATTTAGTACATTTTGTGGAAACTGGGCGATATAATTGTTTGTTTTAATTGTAAATGTGCTTGTATTGACAAGCACATGACTGCGGCAGATTTTCTGAATAAAATAAAGTTTTTTTAAAAATATTCTATAGTATTTGACTAACGGTTGCCTAATTTCGCCACCACTAACTACTACTGGGAGCAGATGAAGCTACAAAAATTTGCCAAAAGCTTTTAAACTGCCTTTTCTTTTGATAATGGAATCGAATAATTGGTGCATATTGCCAGTAGCTTGTAGGTATTACCCAGTATTTTGTGGAAACTGGGCGATATAATACTTTGTCTATCAGCAAACAGTCGTCGTGAAGCGCGCATGGCACGGCGGTTAGCGTAGAACGAAAACGATCTATGCAGCTAAGCCAAACGGGCGCGGTCGGGTGTGAGATGGGTGACCGCTAGTGGCAAAAAATTTCATGCGCGTTTCCGTGCTTCGGAGGGCACGTTAAGCCGTCGACCCCGGTTGTTGTCGATAGATAACAGTCGTTAAACCTTGTCGGAGGCCTTGTGGGCGGTTTGAAAACATTCGACAGCGGGTTGGCCACTAAGCTTCACTAACCCGCATTGGAGCAGCGTGGTGGAGTAAGTTCCAGGCCTCTCCAATAATGCGGAGACACCCGTGCCCAGCAGTGGGACGCAAAATGGGTTGCAGCCAAACAGTATAAAGAGATGGCTTTAACTGAAATTTTGTAGGCAACCCGAGAAGAATGGCTTTGGACTGTGATTTTAGTCGATATTTATAATAAAAAAATGCAACAAGGATATGAAAATAAAACCCGACTACGACATGCCCCTTTTAAGAGGTTTTAGCGAGGCTAAATCCTCTACATATCTAAGAGGTATTCTTTGTAGTTTTTCTTACTTATGCAAGGACACAAAATTCGTTTTCCACTCCATTGTTAACATTATTCACGCTCATTCTTCTACTTTTTCAGTAAGGTCGGTCATTGTAGTTTGAGAATTATGGATAATAGCTGTATCTGTACATTTACTATTGTCCTATGTTTACGGTTGTTGGTTAATGCAACGTGTTTTCTTTGAATTGCGTTGAAAAAATCATACTTGTTGGTTGTTATGAAAGACATTTTTTTAAATTTGACCAAATTTCTTCCCTTATGTGTTTAGCCCTGAATATTCAAATTCAATCCTCTAACTACTTATTGTGCTACAGGGACCGTAACATTAGTTTTTGTAATTGTTTCAGACGGCGATATTCACAGTGATATTGCTGCCCTTTCGAGTGATAGTCATTTGCTACCTGATCGTCACTGCCTGGTTCCTGGCCTGCATCGGCCTCTATGGCTTGAGCGAGGATGATCTCAGGCGGAAGCCTATGACAGGATGGAGGAGGTGGGAATACAAATCAAATTTTTGGACTTTATAACAAGAAAATTTTTTACGTATCTGAGGGCTACATTTTTGTTTTAATTTTTTCAAATAAAGTTGCCATTTTATTCGGTGTAGGTTAATTACTATGCCTGATTGTTGTGGAGTAAAATAACAAAGCATATTATGGCCCTTCGGGTGCCTACAAAACTCCATCAGACACGTTCTGGTAAAGGGGCCATTGATTTATCCATAACTGATTGACTGATAAAATAATTGATGACTAAAATGTTTTAACTAATATAATGTCTCCCAATTTTAGCGACACTGACAGAAATTGGATTCAGAATGTTTGCACTTGGTACTGGAAATTTGCACATATCATGCGATATAACTGTAAGGCTACAATACAATAACTGCATTATGTTTGGCCAGATAATATGCGTGGAAAATTATGGAACTAAGAAAGATCCATAAATACATAACAAAACAATAAGAAATAATCAATCTGTGTATCCAGATTATAACTAATATACTAAAAATTCTCACTATCAGCCAGGGTTGACGGGTAGAGAATGCATTCGGTGTAGGTTAATTACTATGCCTGATTGTTGTGGAGTAAAATAACAAAGCATATTATGGCCCTTCGGGTGCCTACAAAACTCCATCAGACACGTTCTGGTAAAGGGGCCATTGATTAATCCATAACTGATTGACTGATAAAATAATTGATGACTAAAATGTTTTAACTAATATAATGTCTCCCAATTTTAGCGACACTGACAGAAATTGGATTCAGAATGTTTGCACTTGGTACTGGAAATTTGCACATATCATGCGTTATAACTGTAAGGCTACAATACAATAACTGCATTCTGTTTGGCCAGATAATATGCTTGGAAAATTATGGAAAAAGTTCCATAAATACATAACAAAACAATTAGAAATTATCAATCAGTGTATCCAGATTATAACTAATATACTAAAAATTCGCACTATCAGCCAGGGTTGCCTGGTAGAGAATGCCTCCAGGAATTACATCCGCCCTTTGTAACAATGAAGTATAAATAAATAAATAATTTAAAAATTATAAAATTTACAGCTTTAACTCACGTTTAATTTCGGGGGGCTGGGATAGTTTTGTACCGTACTAAAGATTTTACCGAAATACGCGTTCCTTGCTTCGTCATGGTTGTTTAAGTATAATAATAGTGAAGTCATTAAATCTTGTTGAAGACTTTTGGACACTTTCAAACATCCGACAGCTTAAGAAATTAATCCTAGAGCAATTAAGGGGAAATACTGGAGATCAGCAGTACTATGCCAAAACGGTTGAACTCATTTGATTGTAACTATAAATTCCAATGTAGAGGGTATTACTATCAATTTCGCACACCACATTTGAATATTGGATGGTCAGGAAAAACGTAAATTAAGATTTGTATTGTAAGATTTAAAAATAAAAAACGAGCATCGAAGTTTCTTCCTAATGAAGATCTTATATACTCTCATTAAAATATAAAGATGTTTATTAAATAACACTCGTTTAAATTGACGAACAAAGGCTGTCGTCTCTTTAATCAGAAATTGCAATTGCAGTAGTGTTATTCTTTGTCGAAACTAAATTAAGTGCGCATAAAGAATATGCTATTAGTTCCAGCATTGAATTAATAGTTGACTGTAGATAGATGGTTATGATTTTGTATTGACTTTTTGCAATCAATAAGCAGACGAAACGAATGTATAACACGACTTGAATTATTTTTATTGATTAAAGCAAGTATTATACGCTATATTATACTTTTGTTTCTTACATCATGTTCTAACAGGTTCCAATGGTTATTTAGTTTTATTTCAAGAGACATCATAGTATCAACCCGTAAGTAGGTTTGTGATATACAATACAAATACGAATTAATATTTCTCTTTAAACGGACTTAAGTATGTAAACTTCGTGTTGGTCTTTCTGATGTAAACAAATTATTTTCTACCATATTTTCAAATTGCTCTACCTTGTAATTTTATGGATAATGTTATTACTGAATGATTTTTAAACTTATAGAACTAAAGAAAATATAATATTTGAGATCCCGACCATAATAAAGGTGTCTTTATATTATGTCCCGACGACATCTCTCACATTTGATATGCCCTATAGTACAGTTTAAAAAACTTTTTTAAGAAGTCGCTCCTAATTCAAAGGTTTGGAATCAGTACCTACCTATTCTTGTTTTTTTTTTAGTTATTAAGCTATATATTCATTTATGGATCAGGAAAAAGTTTCGGAAAAATTTGACTGTCAGATGGCACACACACACACACACGAGTTATTTTATAAGGTTTGATTTTGTATTTTTTCGTTCGGTACCCGAAAAATTGGCTGACCCACATAGTCAAAAAGTTTAAATTTAATAAAACTAAATTAGGTTTAATTTCACGAATTAAATGAAAAAAACTTGCAATAGCAAGTTGGCTGCTCAGTAAATCGATTAAATTTTGCGAAATCGTTTCGCCTTTTCAAATGCTTTTTTACCGAATTGAAATTACTTGTTCGACCCGCTTCGTTGGTTTTGTTCTGACCCTGAAAGCGTTTTAGAGGTTATAAACGACATTATTTGCTTGTATAGTTGTGATATTTTTCTGGCCATGATCACCTTTCCGGTTTCTAAACTTTTCCAGTTTATTTAAGACAGTTCATAAATTGTTTGTTTTCTGACCTTTAATTCTTAGGTTAATGTTACTTTCATAATTTCATTAATGATTAATGTAGTTCTTAGTATCAGGTTTGATTATGTGTGATATGATTTATAATGGTTATTTTTTACATTGACAAGTTTATTATAATATTGTTCTCCTTTACTAGTGTACTTGGCAATGTAGCTTCTATGATGAATCTTCTTCTTATGATGAACCTTTCATCTTGATTCTTGACCGAATGTATTGATTAGTTATTCGTTGCGGTATTGTATCCTAATCTTAGCTGTTTCTAGTTGCTTAAACTAATTACTAATTTAAATCTTATCTTATAAGTCATGAATACAGGGAAGCTTTATCTGGCCTCCTTAATTCTACAATATGAATCCCACTACTGGGTACTCCCCAAAGGGAGTTTGAAACTTACTCTACCATCTAGTAGGGCAGTGGCCCACCAGCCTGTCTGATATTTCGAAGCGCCCGCCGGGTCTCGGACTTTTAACGACTAGGCGACTGCGACTCGTAACTGTCGATAACAACCGACTAACGCAGAATCGTGGAAATGCACATGATATGTATTTATTACTAAATGTCATCTATCTTAAACACGATTATAATCGTTTCGATTAACATTAACCATATTTTGACATGGTTCAACGTGGTTGTTTTTTGTGGTAAGTATATAAAGTTGATATGACTATTTGCTTTAAAATCTTTAAGATATTGTCAACAAAATTATTTTACTGTTGACCTTTCTGCTGACGACGTATCAACAAGAGGCCCACTTTTAGTGATGAACGACGATAACACGCAAGAAAAAGGGTGCATCGTACGTAGGTTGTACGAAGAAGTTTTACCAAAGCGTCAAAGCGCTTTCGCATATCAATACAAGTCATCTCGTGTCATATAGAAATAACGTTTCACACTCATAGCCCCACAGTAAGTAAAATAAGATATACCGTGTCGTGGGTGCCATGGACACACATAAAGACAGAAACACAAACACCCATACCGAGAACAGTTTTAAACTCTTCATTCAAATTTCTGCCTCGCCGGGAATCGAACCCGGGACCCACTGATCGGCAGTCCGGCATGGTAACCATTACGCCACACGGGTCGTCAAAATGAAGGAAATTGTTCATTATAAGTCACCGCTGACAAAAAGTCACCAATTGACCTTTTTTACATTATGTATGGAAATTGTAACTTTATGCGTTCTTGACATTCGTCGTAAAGAGTGTCTGAAGTGGCCTTAGCAGTGAAGACTTCATTGAGCCAATTGAGCTAAGAATGTTCTTGACAGTCCTTCTTAATTTGCCTAAACGTCGTTTTAATTTTCGACTTTCCTTGTTTGTTTAAAGAACATTTATTTTACTATTGGACAAATCATTACCATGCACAAGTTCACTTCTTTGGTAAATTTCCTCATTAGGAATTAGTCCAAGGATTTTGATGTACAGTTCATTGCGCTTACATGTATGTCTTCCTTAGGAATAAAAAACTTTGTTTCAAGTTTCTTCAAGGTCTTGATAACTTGTTTTGATTTATTAATAGGTATTAAAAATCTTGTGTAACAATGAATGTATGAATAAATTTCAACAAAAAAAAAAATTTGGGCCAAATTTGCTAGGCTCCAGCCTACTCAGCCTTTTGGTAAATCCAGCACTGAAATGCAGAATATAGCTTATTTAAGTTGTTGTAATTAATAACAACATGCTTTAAAATCTTAGGCATTTCTTCTATCTCCAACCTATTTATGTTCCACTGCTGGGCTCTGGTCTCGTCTAACAAGTGAGCGGGATTTAGGCCATAGTTTACCACGCTGGCCTAGTGCGGATTGGTGGATATCATAATATATCTTCGAGAATATATACTCCCGGGTAGGAGACCGCATACCTTATCACTCCTCCATCGCTGATGATAAAAATCTCGGTGTTTTTTATGTACCTACCTACTCGCTGCGTTCTCGCGTAGTCTGCGTTAAAACCGCTGAACGAAAAAAATGGTTAAACCTTAATGACTGAAATAAAACTGTTTCTATATTTTAGATTGGACTGAGTTGCACAGTTTTTTTAATATACTCGTAGGTACTCAGATATCTTTTCAGTCAAATTTTGATATCAGCTTTACATTAATTTAACCTAAGCTACTGATTTCTCATAGTACTGTCTTATTCTTATGGTTTTGACCTCATACAAGTGTCAAGACGAGAGTCTTCAGCCACGCTCTCCAATTCGCGATATCATTAAGAATTAGCTCAAGGTCCATTCCGGACCGTGGTTCAACGCACCATGAAGGCTTCCGTTACACTGCGTTTGCAACGTCAACGTTTTTTGGACATTTCCAATTTTGTGTCATCACTATTCTAGGCAAAATATATAGCAGATATATCATATTTTGTGTTGGTTACGTTGTTGTTGGCACGGGTCTTTCGGAAAAATCTCATTTACGTATGTAGTAGTAGTTCACAGACTCGTCGAAAATGTGAATAGTGCGGGTTAGTGGTAATCACTTGCCTTTGAGAATTGACGACCCGTATGGCGCAATGGCACAGGAGTAGATAAACGACAATGGTTACCATGCCGGACTGCCAATCGAGGGGTCCCGGGTTCGATTCCCGGCGGAGCAGAAATTTGAATGAAGAGCTTACATTTCTGTTCTCGGTCTGGGTGTTTGTGTTCCTGTCTTTAATGTTCCTGTCTTTAATGTTCCTGTCTTTAATGTTCCTGTCTTTAATGTAATTACCTTACTGTGGGGCTATGAGTGTGTAACGTTTATTTATTTATTTGAGAATTTTTGTGTAACTCTTAGGCGGAGATAGAAAATGTTCCAATGTTTTCTCTCCTCCGCTAGTCCGTCCGGCTTTCGATTTCAGCGTGCAAGATTATCTTGACGTCTCGGCTATCACTGCTCATGCGACAACCATCTATTAAAGACCATTCCACATTAAAACTTATTGTCTTATTCTTTTTGCAAGTTCGCTAATTAAATGTTCACCTACTTGACTAATGTGACTAGTTCGAATTTCAATTTTTAGGTCTGATAAAAAGATCACCACTTTATTCGAGTTTATTTTTTTCCCTTCATTGGATTATTGCAAAATACAGATCTTAACATGTTTTCGTGCAGCTCAAGGCTGAACAAATTTAATGAATCTTAATGAAATTTTGCGATTTAATTTTTACTTACCGTTATTATTGAAAGTTGTCGTTTTTATTGAAAGCTTCTTTTTTAATTGAAAATTTATTCAAATTCATCAATCATCAATCACATAATAGTTCTTTTCATAAGTAAAGGTTACAATAATGTATCAAATAAGAATTAAATAAGATTGTATAAGAATTGAATTGAAAGAAATTTGAAAAAAAAAAGAAAGATGGAATTTCTTTCAATTCTTATTTGATAAGGTCAACGTTACAAATTACTGTTATTAATTTCATTATGGTTATTTATATGTACATGCTTGATTGATTCCGCCTCCGTCACAGATTGATGGCATAACTTGTTCAAATTATTGTGATTAATCGATGTTCATTCTGTCATTCTGTAGTTCTTACTTCATCATTCCCTAAATGTCTTACTAATAGCCTCAAAAGTGGTAGTAATTTTCATCAGTTTGGTATTAAGTTTTATCGTAAACCTCTCTTTACTTTTTCTAATTTTTATTTATAACTGAATTGGACTTCCTTGTATGTGTCAAAAACTTGTCACTTATGCTAGTGATATGCTATTTTGCAAGTAATACGTGTATTGGCATTTGATACTAGCCTTACACTTGTATAAAAGGTGTTTATTGGCGTATTCTAGCTGTTGGCCTTGATGGCCTAGCGCCGGATCCGAGCGGTATCGAAACAATGCCACGGCCTATTGTAGACGTGATGAAACATTAGTTGTATCTCATCAAAATTATTTGATTTGATTGGCGGTACACATTACACAGTGACCTGAAGATTTCAATACGTAATTCGTTCGTCAATGGAAGAATTTTTACCCAACTTCAAGAAAGTATGTCTTAAACATATATTATATTGTTTTTCAAATATTTGACAGGACACGTTATGTATAACATTATTATTGTGATGTGTTTAATATTGCTACTTTTATATATGTATTATTATTACTTATATTTAAATTATTGATATACCTTCTGTTTTGGTCTGTGTTTATATGATTTATTTCCTTAACACATATTTTAAGTGAAAAAATAATTCTATTTATTTAATTCTATTTATTCATTATTGTAATTGATTTTGTTCACTAATACGTATGCACTATCGATATAGATATTCATTCTTATTAATTTATCTTTCAGTTTACTAGTACTTTCACTTTGTATTTTCTTATAACTCTTAAGTAACCTCTTCGGATACTTGTTATCACTGGTAATAAAACACTGTCACTTTTAACTTATACCTGTTTGGAAATTATAATAACAAGTAATAGCATTAGTAAGAATTTAATAGTTAATAGCTAAGGTTACATATCGCTGACGTTCATAACGAGCAAATTAAATTTTAATTTGTGAGTCTCATAATCAATTTGTACTCTTGTTTAATATTTATAAAAGTTAAAGCGTGGAAATAAAAGAACCTGAAGGAGTTCAAGATTTAATTTAGTAACGATTTGCTCGGCATTTTCTGAATCCTTTTATCGAAAATCACAAATAAAAATATTTCCATGATCCTTCTATAAGAACACTCTGTTGAATGGAATTATCTTTTTTATCATGCCTTTTTTATCATTAAGGCTGCGATTAACTTATTCAGTCATATATGTTGTCGTAAAAACCAGAAATTCGAATTCGAAAACGAATTTCTTAGGGGTTTCCTTAGATACCCACTTAAATTGGAAAAGTCATATTGATAAAATTAATAATAAAATATCAGCTAATTGTTATGCTCTTTCAGTATTAGTAGATGCGTCAACTCTTGAAGTAGCTAAAAGTTTTTACTATGCTAATATTTACCCCCTTCTAACATATGGTATTATATACTGGGGAAATTCTGTTAATGTTAGTAGAACATTTATATTGCAAAAACGTAGTCTCAAAATATTGTATGGTAAAGCGGGTGACGAATCTATTCGCTCACTATTTTCAGAAAAGAAATTCCTTACATTAACTGGAATATATATATTAGAGATTTGTACTTTCGTTTTTAATAACAAAACTTGTTTGAAAAGCAAATAAATATGCGCATAAGAGATGTGCCCACGAGACTAAAAGATATTGACGCTTTGTATTTACCTCGAGTAAAATGTCAGATTTTCAGAAATAGTACATACATATTTGCTATTAGAATATATAATAAATTACCCATAGGTATAAAACAGTTATCAAATACTAAATTTAAAAAAACAATTAAAACATTGGCTTATAAAAAAAGCATATTACAATATAAACGAATTTTTTGAAGATAAGACATCATACGTGTAATAAAAATAGTTTGGGGAGCTTCCGCGTAAAATACACATTATAAAATAAGTGTAACTCTAAACAATGCCTGAGAGTTTTTTTTCCCGCCGGCTTTTTTTCTCTCATTGACCCAGCGGTGGGTAGGCATCAAAAGCCGATGATCCGTTAAGATTATTCTTATCGGATCTTAAAACAAAATATTTTTTAGTTAATTTTAATTAATAATATTGTATGCCAGAACATGGTAGACTGTTTAAAACTCCAATTATAATTTTAAACATCTTATTTTATGTCTGTAAACAGTCAACAATAAAGTAATTTCATTTCATTTCATTTCATTCACTTTTTATGTACAACGTGATATCTGAGGTCTTATACCTATATTCCTAGTATAATCTTCTCTCTACAAACATTACTTTTACATTGCGTGTATTCTTTACAATGACATTTAATGTTTGTTACTACCATTATTATGCCAGGTTTTAACTTTACAATTTCATATCCTACTACGACACAATATAATGTTCAACAATAACCCTCTAACACAAGAAAACTATGTAACGCGGTCACACACGGTGTACAGAGTCGTTTATCACAAGATGTGTTATCGCGTCGAAAGAAAGCGTGTGAGAAAGTTTGAGCGATTTGCGTCAAGTAGCTCAACGTGGCCTCTCGGTCGGGCGTTGTTGATCTTCAAATTGCTATGTAATGTGCATAGCAATACCACGAAGTAGTGAAATACTAGGGCTAGTAAGCTACAATTTATTTTCGATTATAGCTTTCACCCGTCTATCGTCAATGATCCACGTTATTGGGTCGATTGGGTCATTCATATTTGATTTGACACTTGGAGGTAGTATTTTACTCTTTTGACATTAGTCTTGACAAGGTTAGCTAGCGCACTATCTCGAATGATCATTAAATGATACTAATTTGGTTTTTTTATTATACTTAAACTTTTATTTCTTTCAACATAAATTACAATTAAAAACTACTTAAAAAGAAAAAGATAATATACAGTTTTCACAAAAAATCCAAAAGACCTGATTGCGGATGGTGCCCAGAACGCTGGCAGCATTCCCTCGTTGAACCAAAAGACTGATTTTTTGAGCAAAGTAACTGCTAGCCCTCTGGTCACCCGAAGCGAGGACAAGTCTGGTCGACATATCCATGCAGAATTTTTTCATATCAGCCGACCATGGACCCAACGTTTCCATTGCAAGCGCCGCTAAATGTGCTTTTTTACAATCTTTTTTTTGTCCAATTGCTGGGCACAGGTCTCCTCTCGGAAGGATTAAGGCTATAGTCCTCCACGCTGGTCAAGTTCTTTATTTATCACTAAACGGTAAAGAACATTCCTTCTTTCATGGTGTATGAATTGTGACCATGACGTAGGCTATAGGTGATTGAATCAAATTTTAGGACAATCCGTTTTAGGGCAGGGCCATTTTTATTCAGGTTGTGGACGTCGAACATTGTTCTTTTGTCACCTGGAGGTATGTATGTTTGTTTGATATGTACTCGTATCATTGAATGACTGAATGAACGTTAGACAACAATAACATGTCAAAAAATACTCCTATTAGAATGGGATTACTAGTTTATTTTTTGTACTTTATAGTTATGCTGCGTCATGCGTGCAATAATAATTCTCATTATAAGCATAATTTAATATAGTGACTATCTACTATGCTTTTAAAGCTTGTTCGAAAATTTAATAAACGGTTAACCCCATATGAAGCACTCAGAGAAATGCTGGTACAAAAAGACACCTAATACCTAATCCGTTTAAAACCGTCCTAAAAATGGTGAAAGTGTTGGAATAGTGGTACATACTCGTAATTGAGCCTTCCCGGCTGTATCCCAATTAAGAAATGTTCCTTCGATATTGATTCTGAAGCAGGGAGCAAAACGAATGGCTCGTGCAATGTGAATGAAACAGTTCAATTTGTGAAAATCAATACTCATTACTCACTCAAGCCCCGTAGCTTCATCTCTGGAGTCATTAATTACATTATTAGCTTTGGCAACGAGGCTATCACGTGCTGATCCAATATTGGAATTTGTATTAAAGAGGAACACCGAAGAACCATATCCGTTTGACTTGTTGTAAGTAC
Organism: Pyrgus malvae; assembly: GCA_911387765.1. Taxonomy (NCBI): domain Eukaryota; kingdom Metazoa; phylum Arthropoda; class Insecta; order Lepidoptera; family Hesperiidae; genus Pyrgus; species Pyrgus malvae. The sequence goes on from OU426960.1 coordinate 22,496,232, forward strand.
TTTTGGTTTCTAAATTGCAGTTGACAAATCTATTAGCCTCATCTCCGACATTAATTTACTTACATTATTAGCTTTTGGCAATGAGGATATCACGTGCTGATCCAATATAGGAATTTATATTATTTTTAGAAATACTGATGAGTTATCGTTATCTTTGTTTGGATTGCTATATTTTGGCATGTAAAGATTAGTACACAAATCTTTGAATTGTAGAAACTTTACTCAAAGGGTACAATTCTACGAAAAAAATTAACTAAAACGTATCTTACACAATAAGGTTACTGCTAAACTTACGGATTAAAATTACATATAAAGTCTTTAGTGGTACCAACTCAAACTATGAATTAAATAACGTACTTAAAAATATTTTATTTTTATACTAAGAATATATAATTTACAAAATCGAGAAAACTACTCAGTATTCATTATATTAGCTCATTGCAGTAACTCGCAAGTAAAACTTTATGGCCTATAATTTAATAATAACAAAAATGTCAAGGTTGCTATAACTAATTAGCAATAATAACGAAGCGGTTATTGATTCTAATTAAGTCATTATGCTATTACTTTATCAAAAAATAAAGTTTATTGCTGATGTTATAGTAGATTCTGGGATTGAATAATGCGAACGCGGAAGAAAACTTAAAAAAGATGTGTACATACAGTTCCATACTGATGATAATTTGTTCGCAAATATTGATCATTGTATTGAAAGTAAATAGATGAACATCCTGTATGTATTAAGCAGACTACTTTGCTAACTGCAAATATATGCGTGTCCTCGATTTTAGAGTTACTAAACTTGACGAGTTCAATAAAATTTATGAGTATCATAATATCCAGACGGGAACTTAACATCGTTAATATTTTAGTTACTTCATACATAATACTATACATGGCCTTCATGGATATTCTGTTCATTTCAATGTTGCGATTCGATTTTGAATTCAAATTTTCGTCATTCGTTACTTCTGTATGTGTCCAAAACCTTCGATCAGTTTCTAACTTTAATTGTTGGTTCTAGCAAACTCCGGTTCTACATTCTATCGCTAATGCGTCTCGTTGTTGTGGCGGCTGGCTTCCACCGGGTGAAGGTGTTGGGCCGCCACCACACGCCTTCCGACCGGCGCGAGGCTCCGGTGGTGGTGATGGCGCCACATTCCTCCTTCTTTGACGCCATCGCCATCGTCTGCTTGGGAGCCCCGAGCGTCGTTGCCAAGGCTGATACCGCGAGGTTGCCGTTAATCGGACGTAGGTTTGGTTTGGTGGCATGCAACGTAGAAAGCTTGGTGTTGTTTTTGTTTTTTTGTCACTTTGATTTGTTGCGATAGTTTATTTGACACAAATCAACGTCAGTGTTTAAGAAAATCTAGTAGATGGCATACTAAATTCACTGGAATATTCAAGTAAACCAATATTATTCGTTTTTCATCCACTTTTTTAAATCCTTTAGCCGATTCGTACCCCCTGTGTTCCTCAGCAAGTTTACCAAATTCATTGTATCCTTCTCACTCTCTGTGTTGTTACAAGATTTTAAAATTACTTGTTATTTTAGTATTTTGTTCATTATGTTTCTTGGTAATTGTTTAGGCTTTTATTTTTTACCCTGTAAGTAGGATTTTAACATTTTTATCAACACTTTGCAGTCCGTGTGTAAAATTTTTAGATGCTTGTATCATTGTACACATTTGTAACATAGCTAACACTTTTTGTTTGATTTTGCCGCATCAATTTTCATTTAATTTTTTCTGATTGCTTTTTGTTTTGTCCTCAATGTCACGCAAGTATGTAGTAGTTTTATAATGTTTCAAACATATAATACTATTACTTATTATAATTGTCAAAGCTATTGTCGTAATTATATTTTGTATGTAACTACTGGCATGGTTCGACCGCTACACCAATTCTGCCGTGAAGCAATATTGTGTTTCGGTAGGCTATTGCAAGCCAGACTTACATGAGGCGACCTCAGACAAGAATTTAGCTTACTTGAGGTTGTGTTTGAGGGAGATGTATACTATACATGCACTGCATTCGTTTGCTCCACGTCAATAAAAAAACGGTTAAATTGAAAAAAAGGGTGCGAGCACTTATGTACGCGCGTGATAAGTTATACTTTAAATTTTTTTTTAAAATAAGCTATCAGTATCATCGAGAGGCAAAAATATGGGTAACAACTATAATTTTAAAACTGACAAAAATTTCGTCAGGTGTATGTTCTATTTTTCATATGTCACTCCAATGCTTCTGCCATAATCTTAATTTCAAGTTGTTAGTATCAGTTTTTGATGTCCTGGTTTGCTCATTTAACGCTACTCTGGTTATGGGAATAGACTTGAATTTTAATAAAGATGGTCAGTATGCCTTAAGGTTACTTACAATTTGTTAAGATATCCATAAAATCGCAAGCTACTTCCTTTGTGCATAGTTATATTTTTAATTTCTTAACATCACAAATTTTCTCATATGATCCTGAGACACCATTATAAAATATTTCCGGTTAACCTTTTTAAAATTTGTGAGCGGATGGCAGTGCGATAGCTAGATAGATGTGTGTCCACACGATAGTAGTCTCGTGTGCTCCTTGTCGCCCCATAGTCATGTTGCATTTTAAATATGTACCTTTGTACCTGAAAATTTATTTAAAAAAGAGCTGGAATTTTATTGTGCTCCTAGCCCGTATAAGCCTTAGCGAATCCAAAGCGGATGACGATCAGCCGATGGCACTACAATGACAAACATCAAGTGTATACTATTACCCAGGATTTTAATAAACTATTTCATATCATTTCATTTCTTTTCTATAATGTTGTGTATAAAGCTTCATAAACGTATAGCTTTGTGAAATAGTTGGAATATTCGACCACAAGCGAGATAATACATACCAAATATGTACGTGGTAAAAACACAATTCAAATATGCAATTATGCAATGTTAAGTTACGCTTTGACAACAGCTAAAATAAGTATTTATAATATTTTGATAACCCGTAATCTCGGGGTGACTTTTATTGGATATTTTACATTTGTACTTCATTATGCAATTGTTGATACGATTAATCGTCAAATTACGTGCTGTTTTCAACATATATCATATTATACATACATTGCCGACTACTTCGACATTCTATAGAATACCTAGGCAAATGGAAAGTATTTCATAAATTAAATGACCGTTTTAGACATTCTATACATTGCCTAGATATTGTATAGAATACCTGAATTATACAGATTGCTGGTAACATACACATACATAGTGGTTTACAGTTATAAAAATCAATCCAAAGTTTAATGACATGAGTCTTTTGTTATGAACTTAATCAACGTGTGAAATTTCTTGCAGTATTGCTAAACAGAATTAAATTTAAAAGTAAACAGTGCGTGTCATCCACCATTGATACAATGTTTTTTTGTGGTTTATTTAGAAAGAAAAAGGTAAGGGTAATAAAACATTCTTGCATGTTGCCGCTAAAACGGTAGTGTGTTGGTTACGTATATTACATATCAACAACGGTACAACAACTTTGAAGATTACATTTGACATAGATTTAAGTTGCATGTGAGTATGTATTTGTGAACTTACTTAGTAGTTATTTCTTGTTGTCTTTTGTTTTTTTTAACTTACATTGAGTATTTTTAAAAGGTATGCATATAAAATATGTTTTATCTGTGTATCCGGCTCGAAGGACCACTTTGACTATGTACGGGCTAGTTTCGATACCGATTGTCAAAGAAAAGATGTTGTTAAAGTTTATAATATTTATTGTTATACACTGTAGATATGATAATGATGTTGCTATGAGTACGCGCGCGATATGTCAGTTTTCATTGAAAATATTACCGGCGCGGGCGCGTGCTATACGAAAACGTGATGACGGCTGGTGTGCGGTTACACCGATATCTATATATATATCTGATAACCTGTTTTTAGTTAAATATAGCAAAACCTTTTTTCTAAGGTCTTTTTGTCGGGCGTCGTAAACATAGTATGTATGTATGTTCAGATAATTGAAACCGTAATGCTCAGAACGAAATATCTGCGGCATTTTTAAATAAAGCAAACAATTTTTACCGAGGTTAATATAGTAGTATTGCCTTACAAAAAGGTAGCTGATACTTGGAATTCCTTCCAATAAACGTATTACGCTTACCTTTCTTTGCTCCAGATTTACGTAATTCACATCGCGGACCACCGTAGAGCGTCAAAATTTACATGTATGACACCCGTCAGAGGAGTGGCCTTTACAGGCGAACCCCTCGTCCCAACGTGCATGCACAATGTGCCTTCTAGTTATACAAATAGTGTGTCTGTGTGTGTCGGTGTCAGTGTTGACGGTGCATAGAAAATGACGTTGTTAATTGAAATTGACATTATTTAGAAAAGTATGCGTCTGTAGCGATGAAAGAATATTTGTGAATGTGTGACAGACAACATTAAAATGTGTGCGTTCTTTCCCCGCACCAATTTGGCACAAAAATTATGTATCGATGCGAGGCGCTATGCCGTCTCTACTGACGGGTGGGCCCAGTACCTTAGTTGCTCTAAGTGGTCCACAAGACGAGCAAGAATTTTATTGCCTGCTATGACGTCAGAATTTTATTTCACATTCACTTTCGGTTGAAAAGGAAGCAAAAAAGTTTCATTCAAATTGTTTCTACTTGGAAGCTTCGCTACTTTGTATGCTCACATAATACGGGGTATTGGATTTAAGACTAAATGCTGATTTTATTTCTCAAATAAGGTTTCTCATTGCCTGTTTTGAGAATTAAAATCATTAAGAAATATCAGAAAAACACTCATAAAGAATTATATTTAAAATTTAAAAAACTAATAATACCGTTTACATCGATACTTTTTTTAAATGAAACAAATAACGTTTCACACTCATAGCCCCACAGTAAAGTAGATATACCCTGTGTCGTGGGTGCCATAGACACACACAGAGACAGAAACACAAACACCCAGATCGAGAAAACAAATTGAAACTCATCATTCAAATTTCTGTTTCGCCGGGAATCGAACCCGGGACCCTCCGATCGGCAGTCCGGCATGGTAACCATTACGCCACGCGGGTCGTCACTTTGATGATTTTCTTTTAACAGTGAGTTGTTATTTACGAAAGTTTACATTTTGAATTAGAATATGAGTTAGTTAAGTAAGCTACCGCCATCTCCACCAACCCGCATTGGAGCACTCCACCAACCCGCATTGGAGCAGCGTGGTGGAGTAAGCTCCTGACCTCCCCAATAATGGGGAGAGACCCGTGCCCAGCAGTGGGACGCAAAAAGGGTTGCGGCCAAGTAAGCTACTCGTCTTTTAAAGTTAAGTTATATAGTTATATGTTCATTTTGTGTTGCAACAATAATATTGTTTGCATTGACCTTATATATGTCAATATATCGTATATATGTATATCGTATATATGTCGTCTGTATGTTGTTTCGAATCTGAAATAACGTGGTCTCTAAATTTCGCTTCCGGGTGCAAGAGCAATGCATTGGATAAAGTTTTTGTTTTATGCAGAAACAAGTTTCTCAAGTAGCCAATTACTTGTCATAAACTAGTAGCGGGTGTCGAAAAAATATCTTTATGGGCAAATGTGGACCAGTATTAATTAAATTACCAAAAAAGTTCAACCAAAGCTCAAATGGGTGATTGCGCCATGGATGGTGGACTATATTTTTGGCTGTTTTTGAGACGAGCTTTTTGTCTTTTTTTTTCAACCTTTTTTATGTCCCACTGCTGAGCACAGGTCTCCTTCTCACACAATTGAGAGGGATTTAGGCCATAATCTACCACGCTGGCCAAGTGCGGATTGGTGGACGTCATGCTTTCGAGAAATTATGAATTTCTCTCAGACATGCAAGGCGATGGAGAACATCGTAATCAATGAAATATCACGATATTTTCCATCACCGTGGAGCAGCGATAAATTCGCACATTACAAATTTCTTTGTCAGAGGTGCGAGCCGAGGATTTGAACCTGGAATCGGTGGCGTCGAAGACCGCGGTTTTTTACCACTCGGCCATCGCTGCTATTTGTCTGATTTTTTTTATTTGAATGGAGTAGCAGACGAGCATGCAGGGCACGTGCTGTTAATTGGTCGCTGCAGCCCATGGACATCTACATACAACCTCAAGCAAGCATACGTAAGTCTTGTCTGAGGTCGTATGCAGTTGCGCTGCTACTCGGGAGGCTGGTGGTCGCCTCATGTAAGTGTGTCCGGCAACTGCACCTTTCCACCGAATCACAACAGAATTGGTTCCAGGCAGAAGTGGGTGCAGCGGTGGTACTTCCCCGGGCGAACCATAATAGTTCTACCACCTACAAAAACTGTCCGTTTGTCGTCGTTTTCCTCAAAGTAGGAAAATAATCATCTGCATAACGCCTGCATATCTGTTATTCTGTTCAAACTTATAAGCCTATTCCTTTTAGTAGGTAGGTACGTAGAAGTACATTACTTACCTGAAATTCTAAGACGTAGTTCAATTTTAAGTACTTTTTTAGAAAAAATAATCTTATAAAAGTGCAAACTCGACTGGTCTACGGTCTATAAAACATTGTCATGAATATTGCAGGACCAATATTCATTTCATCAAAATGAAATTATTCTAGCGTTCACTTTTTTATAGTTTATATCGTCGCGTACCTGTGCACATTTGCAAATTATGATTTATTACCTGCAGGCTGCAACATTGTGGCCAACCGGAAATGCTGCAAGATGTAATCTACCTAACGGTGCATAGGTCTTAAACAGTTACCTAGCTTTCGCTTTAATCCGAAAAGACTAAAAAATCTTAGCAATTATACGAGTATTAGCTGCTAAAGTACTTAGAGAAATCGTTATGCAACGACATTTATATCCTAATTTTACTTTCAAATGCGCGAAATCGCATGTTTCGTGCATCGTTTATTTTAGGTAAAAAAAATGCTATTTTTAAATATTTAACAGTCTTAATCTAGATTTGCTCCTTGTGGGACAGAGATGTTTTATAAATCTAAAATTTACGAATTAAATTTGTAAAATAAGATAATTTGATCGCAGTATATTGATAGTTTGCAGTTTAAAGTTAATGTAAGCTGATATTGATGATTTTCATAAGTATCCAACTTTTTTATCTTTTCTTTCTACGTATGCATGTAGAACTTAATATATTTCATTACACAATTAATTAAATAAGGTGGTAGCTTTGGTCTTCTTTTATTATTATTTTGTAAGCTAAATATTGACACCTACACTGTCTTTAACTTTCTATGCGGTGTTAAACTATGTTTTCTTCTACCGCTTCGGTAATTTCTAAATGCAACTTTTATGTCGATCCATTTTTAAATTTGCTCTCATCACCATTTTATCAATGCGTCTATTTTTTTAATGTATGTGCATTTGTGTTTATCGCTATGCCATGTCTCAGAACTGTTTGCCAAGATTCTAAAAATGTTTACATATTTGTATTTGTTTGTCTTGCCGAGTCTTTAACTTCCAACGAAATAAAATATTACTTCTCTTCTTGTGTACGAGTATTTTAGGTTCAATGATTTATCTTGTAATGAGGCTTTGTATTGATATATCATTCAGCGTTTTCACTATTGCACGCCTCATAACGCGAAGCATTTGAGGTAGTGCACTACTCTCAACTAGCTAGAAAATGTGCTTTTCTTGAACTTTGATTGCCTCTTATATATTATTATGTATTTTGCACCGATTCTTTCATATGAGCACACCGATATGCAGATGAACTATTAATTTAACATTAGTAAACTAATAAATGAACATTTATTGTGTTTTATATAATAAAAAACTGATTGAAAAAAATCTTCTATGGACGTCCGTGTTTCTGTGCGTATGGATCCCGTATGTGGCAGTGATAAAGTCCGTAATATTGCACATATCGAGTTTTTTTTTCCCATTCAGAATTGTTTCCCCTGATCTGGTATTGAAAATGGCAGTTTAATTTAGTATTGTTTAATTAATATTGATGAATAAAAAATCCCAAATTTTTTAATTTCTCCTACGCTTCGTTATACTTAGGAATAGAAACCTTTCACTTTTCATCACTTTTCAAAAAAATATCGACTGTTCTTCATAGTTTTAGTATTTCTATACATTAATCAATTTTATTTTGAAGGATGAGATTATGAGGCGTGCACTTTTGGATTTTCCAAACAATACCAACACTATATTCATCATTGCATTCATTATACATTTACCAAGATTAAATTTTCAGTTGCATTAAAATTGTTTGGTCACGAGTATTTGTTTTCATAGTTTGTTTAATTCCAAGCATTATCTATATTTTTACGCTGTCTTGGACTTTTATGCAACTACTGTAATAAAATTTATGACATACGAGTCATAAAATTTATGTCATAAAAGTTTAATCATAATAAAAGTTTAATCATATGATTGAATTTATAACATTGGATTTCCAGCCAGAAAATCAGAGGAGCTCTCTACGATTTTATATATATCACTTGGTCTACGGTCTATAAAACATTGACATGAATATTGCAGGACCAATATTCATTTTAATGAAACTAATATAAAACACTTGTTATAAGTAATTCAAGGACAACACAAAAATACACGTCCACTCAACGGCAATTGAGGCTTTCATTTGAAATGGGCAAAATCATATTCATGTGTTCCTATTAGATAAATGTATGCTTTGTTCAGTTAAAACTTCTGCGTAATGCCGTATTGTATATTGCATTTTCTTCTTGAGGTCGTCTGTGAATGGAACGAAATGGAGTGTTTACGTTCTATTGGGCGCGGAGCGTAAACATTATTGAGTGAAAGTAGGTACAGGGTGCAGCGCAAGTTTGCAGTAGTTAGGAGTCATCGTCATGTCGGACATTTTTTTCTACTTTTTCTCTACGGTTTTGGGCTTATGACTGTTTTAAATCTTCTATTCCTAACCCCTAAATAAAAATAGATTTCTCTTTTAATCCCAGAAAATCATTTTAGCATCAAATTGAAATTCTTAAAATTGTGTGTTGGCACGTGATTCTACAACAAGTGATTTCTGGATATTAACCCTTAATAGGGCACATATTAAAATGATTGAAAAACCGGTTTTTGAGTAATTATTTAGATATTTATTAGGATTCTTTTCAACATTATTCATGAGAATTTAAAAATATATAAAAGCAAGTACGCGAAATATCGGTGGTAATCATTTTACCATTGCCCGTTTACGCTTAGGCGATGGTGGTAATTATTTGACCTTAGCCCGTTATGGTACTAGAAGTAGAGCTGCTACAGTCTATAACCTCTCCTAATTCTAGAGCAATATGAAATTTTTATCGGTTTTTCGGCAGGTCTTGCTAGATTAACCATGCTTTCATCCACCAATTGAGTGCTCAATTGAGAACATAGAATCTGGAAAATTCCGTTTAGGCTCGTTATCACTGGACGTATTTTGTAAAGTTTATCATGATCTGGCGTATCTCTTCCGGGTTATTTGGTATTATCGTTCAAGTCAATGTTTTCAGTCAGTTTTTTGAATCTCTTCGGCGTCAAAGTTTATCGGCAATATCAGGATTTCTATAAAAAGTATCAGTTGACCAATACAGATTGACATCAGGTAAGGGGTGAAGACACTGAAGACCCACCATTATCAAGATACCAAGATATGCACGCATTTCAGCGACAAATGTTAGATTCCAGTGTAGGGTTTGCCTTTGTGCCGCATAAATATTTGTTTGTTCTACCAGCAACTCGTCGAAAAATTCAATAGGTGGCGTTTTATGAGTGACGGGCATGTTTCAGTTAGGCGTTTATCAAATTTTGGTAAACTATGCTTTGAAACCCTGACCAATTTTGTGCCATACGAATATGCCTACTACTTAGTGTGCTTATGCTTGTCGTTTCATTAGGCTGTGCTAAGTCAGAATGAGCTAGAGTCGGATGGCCTGATTCTGAAAGAGCGCTGAAAATGATAAACATGATTTCATTTCGCGTACTTCCTTCCCTGGCCAGTTCTTTGGTTACTGGTTCAACGCTTTCGAGATATTCTACCGAAACACGTGGTCCGGGAGGGTCTTTAATTCTCTAACCCCCTCCTCTCCAATTCAAGCTCTTCGCCAAATATCCTTGAAAGCCCTCGTGAAATTTCATCGTCGAAATCCAGCACCGAATGACCAAAAATGGCTCTTCCGAGATACTTTTGTCGCTACTTTCAATAGCGGAGAGATCATCTTCTAAAATACTGGCGATAACACTATCAGATAATTTTTTTCTCTTCGACGTTTTCCTGAAATAATAAGTACGTTATCGGGTAACGGTAACTATATTACCACCAAATACTACTAAGTTGATGTAAGCAGGCAAAGGTAAGAGTATTACCACCGAGTTTACGACGATTTTCTAATTAGTAAGAAGTTCTAATGTAAAATTATTCTACGAATAATGCAGGGTAATATAATCAATAATTTCAAAAAACCTCACAAAACCACTTATCGGAATCTTTTTAGAATAAAAATATGATTTACTTACGCCAAACACCTCAGATTTACGAAGTTTACTGTTTATTTTTTTTAAATGATGGTAGTTTGAAAACTTCAACAGTTAGCGAAAGTTAAACTAATACCGTTTTGTTATATTGTGTAGTTATATTGTTGTAGTTGTGTTGAACACTGTACGCATTGACACGAGGCGTGGCTCTATGACACCTACGGTAAAATAACTAAGTGCTTTAGTGATGGATAGTATTGATAGGTTTTCTTATTGTATTCTTTATTTATTTCATAGAAGTTAGGCGAAAAATAGATAATCAGGTGTTTATGCTTTTATGGTCAATGTCTGCATATTTCACCGACTTCTAAAAGGAGGTAATTAATGTATTCGGCTGAATTTTTTTTAGTTATGTTAGAAACTGTCTAATATTATTAATTAAATATTTGGTTTATTATTAGGTATTAAAGTATTGCATTGATCAAAGTTAAAACTTATTGTAAACAAATATGTCCGACGTTATGTAGTAGAACTTCCGGTAAAAATAGGCTTGTAATGACACATTTGACACACGGTTTTATGGAAGTCGAGTCTAGTAGATACCTTGAGGGTAACAGTTTGTAAATCTAAAAGAGAAATAAATCCTTGAAATAGTTAAAAGGTGTATTATTCCTAACAACAGTTTGTGAATCTAAAAGAGAAATAAATCCCTGAAATAGTGAAAAGTCGTATTATTGCTAACAGATCAGCAGCGGGATAGTATCGAGGATTTTTTTTTCTCGATATCAGAACTCGGCGCCCAGTGAATTTGAAGGTACGTTTTAGTTTAAATCCATAGTTGATATTAAAACAAGTGTTATTATCAATGATATATAATATCATTGGCTATTATTCAATCAATAAAACGAAATTGACATAAGGACGGGTATTTTAAAAAATACTTAAATAACATTCTTTATAGATAATATAATTTCTCGAATTGGATATCAAGAATTTTTATTTTCTTGTACAATCTATAAACATTTCTTTTCTTAGACCGTTTTTATTAATTTATATGATAATAATAAAAATCAATAATAAATTATGACAAATACTTTCCATTTTATATGACATGTCGTGAACATTTTACTTTTTAGTTTTATTTTATATTTCAGTGATATAATGGAAAACAATCAATTATCCAAATCTTGGTGTCGTCCAATAGTGACGCAATAGACGAAAAGGGTCCGAAAGCGGTGCAGCGCGTCGAGGCGAGAATGGCCCAGCATGTCGAGCAAGAGCGGTATAGCTCGCGCACGCAAATGCGTCGAGGCAGACGAACGAATTGCAGTGCACCTCAGTGCAGATTTACGGGCTGACAGTCTTGTGCTTAATCGGATGTCTGCGAGTTCGCTCTGTACTAGTACGTTTGGGATAATGTACTAGTACGTCTTATTAGTATATTTAGTACTAATAGTACAGTTATCCTTATCAAACAGCGACCAGCGTAATAACCGGTCGAACCCAATTTGATTTTCTTTCAAGCTTTAACAGACCCAGAACTATCATTCTAAGTATTGAAATGAGTAGGTATGATTACCTAATTACTAATAATTAAAATTGTAGATAATATTAAGTTCTAGTTAGATACGGTATAATGAGTTAGAATGGCGTATTCGAAAATTAAATCTATTTAGGTACATAATTTTATATTTATACACCAACAATCCTCATTTAAATATAATCATGCCAGAAACAACGAACTGTCGATATATTATTAAAATACAACTTATATGGATTACAGATTTACAAACAATTTATTCACGCGCAGCAAAGTTGACTGTGACATAACAACATCAACAATCATTCATTGTACCTACCGCGCATGAGTACCGGCGCGGTGTAATTATATCAAAATGTCATTCTTGTAACTTAAGCATTTGTTCGGTTCGGGATTTCTTAAGCGGACAGTCGGACATTTGCGCTACATGCATGTTAAAGTGAGACGCGCTTAGTGTACGACTGTCCGAAATGTCCGATTAGGTATTTCTATTTGGTAACGTTACTTGTAGTACAGTGCTGCGTAACATCACCTAATAGTACATCGTACGCGTACTACACAAGACTAGCTGAAGAGCAAGTACCGTATTTTTCTGAAGCGAAGTTATTAGATACATTGAAAGACTTAATTAGTTCAATTAGATCTGATGGCCATAATGATCGTTTTTCTGCTTTAATTGTTATAAGTGTAGTGAAGAAGGCCTTCCGCATTTCAAGTGCAAACTTCCAACAAAGAAATGCGATAGGTATGTACTTGTCATAAAATAGGTATTCAAAATTGACGAGTACCCTCAATATTTTTTTATGATGCAAATTCTTTATATAACCTTTCTCCCTATTTATTTATTTTTTTCGTAAAGATTAGTTATAAATATTTTCTTATTCCGCCCCTGTTATGCGGGGATAGTAACAGTGAAAACTTGTTTGCCTGTAAGGCCGGTTTACGGACGGTAGTTTTACGTGATAACGTTAAGTATAAAGAAACATTGAAGAAAGATTGCATACTTTTATGAATTGAATTGAATATTATCACAAAATTATTATTTAGTATAACATTTACAAAGAAGAGTTAAATTTACATTTTATATTTTTCGGTAAAAGACGTTATCTCGTCAATATAGACAGCATGAAAATCATTTCAGGCGTAGTTTTACTATATGCATATATGTATTAGAATCAATGCACGTTTATTTTGGTTATAATGAGACAACCTTACTCTACTCGTTTTAGCGGCATAATATTTGAAGGAACTAGTATCACTAAGAGACCTAATCGACAAATTGAAATCAGGTATCCAAAGCATTGTACAGATGCATAGTGATCATAAGCAGTTGATAATTAAAAGCGCTATAACCCAGGTCCATACAAATACGTCATAATTGGTATTGCTTTTCTAAGTCGCAATCCTGTAAATGTTCGTCTTATTGACTCCACCTGGATTTCTACAGTACAACACAGCAATTTAGAACTACAAAGAATTATAAGTTTATTACATTATAAAAATAATTTTGTAGTTAAACGAGGGCCTTTGTATAGGAAAACTGTATGGAGATTGCTTGGTTATAGAAAGGGGAATTTGTTGGCAAACATTGGAAGCCAATCATGATGATACATTATAAAAAAATAATTTTGTAGTTAAACGAGGGCCTTTGTATAGGAAAAACTGTATGGAGATTGCTTGGTTATAGAAAGGGGAATTTGTTGGCAAACATTGGAAGCCAATCATGATGAAACATTATAAAAAAATTATTTTGTAGTTAAACGAGGGTTTTTGTATAGGAAAACTGTATGGAGATTGCTTGCTTATACAATGGGGATTAAGTAATACAGTAAATAAATCAATTGGTAAATCACCAGCCGAAGCTTATTCGGAACTAGAGACCGCCCGCGATTTCGTCCGCATGGACGTTAGTTTTCCTTATTACCCCAGCTACCCACCAGTGAGCCAGAATAGACCGACACACACATAAAATGAAAAAAAATGCTATTTTAGTATAATGTACCGCATATACATTCATATGCAAGTTGTAAAAAGCGGTTATTCTAATGTTACAATCAGGCACTCCAATTTTATTTATTTGTATAAGATTAAGACCATTAGTTGCTGTTGCTGTAGGATGATTCAGATACTAATAATACATAAACACAAAAAAATTACCTTGTCTCGCCAAATGTCTCGGCAAATTGAAACAAATCAGATTCATCAAAAGAAAATTTAATAGGAGTAGGAAAGTCTTAAAATTCAATTTTGGCGACTTACACGTATAAGGGTAGAAAGAGATTCCTTCAACTAGAAAGAGCAAAAATTAGTTTCTAAAATTCTTGATCCATATTATTATCTCATTAGTAAAATACTAGAAAATAATAGATCTCGCAAGGGTAGACCCTTCAGTGGCATATTTACAGTTGATAATAAAATTAATCCTTGGCTGGTTTACAATCGCAGCTGTGAATCAGATTTTGACAGTTCAAGCTGTGAAGGTCAATCTAGTTGTCTAGATGTCTTATTTTGCTAGACAACTAGCTGAATTGAATTTTATTATGAAAAAAAATGTAATTAAGTAACTCTTGATTAGACCAAAAATGAAATAAATAAAATTAAATGCATTATTTCATCTGTGAAGGTACATGTCAATTTGAGACATGTCATCAAAAGTTATTGTTTTTATTAATAACAATAATAATATAAAAAAATACAATAATAATAATAATTTACATATAGTGATAATAATTGCAATATTTTAATATAAATTTATGATCTAATTAGCTAACCTTTTAAGGTGTCTATTATGATTATGACAGTATTTTATGAATTAATTTGTCGAATAAAAGCAGTTTTCATTTAGCAATTTAAAAACAAAACTTTTGAACCGATTAAATGTCATGATTTTCAACTGAGATGGTATCAAAGTTGTATGCACATCATATAGATACTTCTTGAATAACATGCCGTAGAAGAAAATGGTCTGTCCAATTGTCCTTGATGTCGTGTTATGAATGAAATCAAAATGAAAGGGATAGGGACTGAGATAATTAAGTATATTATTTTCCTGTTGAGAAGACATAAAGGGGCTTTTATGAATTTACCTCATGAGAACAAGAGTTCTCATTGGGTTGAGTGTTGAAGACAAGAGGGGCTTCAGCATTCTCAAGTTTCTTGTACTTGATAAAAGCATAGGGGTCTTGAAGAAGAGGCTTCAATATTCTTAGAAAAGGGGCTTTTATGTTTTTACCTTGTGTGAACATGAGTTCTCATTGGGTTGAGTGTTGAAGACAAGAGGGGCTTCAATATTCTTAAGGAAGGGGCTTTTATGTTTTTACCTAGTGGGAGCAAGAGTTCTCATTGGGTTGAGTGTTGAAGACAAGAGGGGCTTCAGCATTCTCAAGTTTCTTGTACTTGATAAAAGCATAGAGGTTTTGAAGAAGAGGCTTCAATATTCTTAGGAAAGGGGCTTTTATGTTTTTACCTTGTGTGAACATGAGTTCTCATTGGGTTGAGTGTTGAAGACAAGAGGGGCTTCAATATTCTTAAGGAAGGGGCTTTTATGTTTTTACCTTGTGTGAACATGAGTTCTCATTGGGTTGAGTGTTGAAGACAAGAGGGGCTTCAGCATTCTCAAGTTTCTTGTACTTGATAAAAACATAGAGGTCTTGAAGAAGAAGCTTCAATATTCTTAGAAAAGGGGCTTTTATGTTTTTACCTTGTGTGAACATGAGTTCTCATTGGGTTGAGTGTTGAAGACAAGAGGGGCTTCAATATTCTTAAGGAAGGGGCTTTTATGTTTTTACCTTGTGTGAACATGAGTTCTCATTGGGTTGAGTGTTGAAGACAAGAGGGGCTTCAGCATTCTCAAGTTTCTTGTACTTGATAAAAACATAGAGGTCTTGAAGAAGAGGCTTCAATATTCCAAAGTTTTTTGTACCTGATAAGAACATGTAGGGGTCTTATTGGGGTGAATATTGAAAACATGTAGGGGCTTCAATATTCCAAAGTTATTTGTACCTGATCAGAACATGTAGGGGTCTTATTGGGGTGAATATTGAAAACATGTAGGGGCTTCAATATTCCAAAGTTATTTGTACCTGATCTGAGCATGAAGGAGTCTTATTGGGGTGAATATTGAAAACATGTAGGGGCTTCAATATTCCAAAGTTATTTGTACCTGATCAGAACATGAAGGAGTCTTATTGGGGTGAATATTGAAAACATGTAGGGGCTTCAATATTCCAAAGTTATTTGTACCTGATCAGAACATGAAGGAGTCTTATTGGGGTGAATATTGAAAACATGTAGGGGCTTCAATATTCCAAAGTTTTTGTACCTGATCAGAACATGAAGGAGTCTTATTGGGGTGAATATAAAAGACATGAAGGAACTTCAATATTCTCGTTAATTTTTTTGCAATATTACTAAAGAATACACGGGACCCAAAATATATAACGGTCACCGGAATTCCTCAAAATTAAAACGGGCAACGAATTTAAAAAAGGCTGAAAAAGGCGTATTACTCAGTCATTGATGTCATAAACGATAAAACGGCATAAAGGAATTCCATAAAAACCTGGGAGGTTTTTTTTCCGCCGGCTTTTTTTTCCTCTCAGTGTACAAACACCCTATGATATGGGTACCCAAAGCTGACGATCGGAACCGATCCGAAATATAAATAAATAAATATTTAAATTTAATTTATAAAAGGCGCAATATGGGACAAATTAAAATAATAAATAGTTTTTTTCTTTTATATTTTTCATCACTATATTTGCATACTTCATGAAGGTAAATATGGCGAACTAAATATATATAAACAACTACCTATGTAAATACCCATATTTGTGCAAATTAATGTCTTTGTCTTTACATTTATGCATAACTAAAAATAACAACAATTTTATTAATCCAGAATTTATTGTTTTTTTTTAAGCACAGTGTAAAAGTAATGTTAGATTCTCTTTACGATAACTTGTAATATTAGTAGTAAGATCTAAATGAATAACTTTGATTTATGAAATGATTTACACTGTTTATTTTTACTATATTCAGCGGTTTCACGAGACGTGAAAATGTCAGGAAAGGCCGACTGTTAGAAACTGTCTAATATTATTAATTAAATATTTGGTTTATTATTAGGTATTAAAGTATTGCATTGATCAAAGTTAAAACTTATTGTAAACAAATATGTCCGACGTTATGTAGTAGTTCTTCCGGTAAAAATAGGCTTGTAATGACACATTTGACACACGGTTTTATGGAAGTCGAGTCTAGTAGATACCTTGAGGGTAACAGTTTGTAAATCTAAAAGAGAAATAAATCCTTGAAATAGTTAAAAGGTGTATTATTCCTAACAACAGTTTGTGAATCTAAAAGAGAAATAAATCCCTGAAATAGTGAAAAGTCGTATTATTGCTAACAGTTATATGTATGTTCACCAATTACTCCGCCGTTTGGTGACCGATTTTCATAATTCTTTTTTTTGTTCGAAATCTTATACTTACTTCCGAAATGTTTCCAATTTCACCAAGTCAAGATCTGATGACGGGATTCCAGGGAAATCGAGGGGAACTCTCAAATTTTATAGGCACACATATTGATTTTCTTATACTTTCTGAAGGAAAATAGATATATGTGCATAGTAAGTTACTGAGCTGATGATGGAAGGTACTACAATGGATAGGAGTTGGTAGAAAATTCTTTTGAAACATGTTTTTTGTTCAAAAACTTATACTCCCGAGGTCGTCCAACTGTCACCAAGTCATGATCTGATGATGGGATCCCAGGGAAATCGAGGGGAACTATAAAATTTTATAGGCACACACATTGATTTTCATATACTTACTAATTCAATGCAAAACAGATATATTTTGTATATAGTTATCATTACCGATTACCATATTGCCGAGCTGAGTATAAGAGTTATTACCATTAGCAAGAAAAAGTATCATGCCAAGTACTCGACAATTTTATTTTTTACCGTTTGAAGTCGGTTTTATTTTTTGTAAACCTTCTTATCAACAATAAATATGTTCATGCTTATTAGTAGGTTACTTTTCTTAGCCAAAGTGTTACTATTCATCTTAATTTCAATTGTTTTAAATCTTTTACCGTTTGTGATATTACGTATTTTTAACGCATTTGTATTAAATTTATTGTTTTAAAATAAATTTATTCATTTAGATACTTCCGTCTGAGTTCTCTATTTTTTCTAATAAGTCTTCTTTACTGATGGCCAAATGATAATATTTGTTATTCCAATAAAATTGTAGTTCTATTCTGACTATAGGAAGAAATATAATCTGAATCCATTCATTTGTATCATTTTTGAAGAGAGTAAAGTACTATTTCATACTTAAAATCCTACATTGAACAATACCAAAAAAAATGGCATAAATAATTTTATTTATTTCAAAAACTTTTTTAGAAAAAAATCTAGGCTGACAACAAGCCGATGTTTTACATGCCCCATATAGTATAGATATTTGTAGAGAAAGTATACATCGTGTAAATAATGAAATTGTATTCACCTTGTAGGTCGTTGAAACCGCTGATATGTTTCATCGGGAAGTTATCATATTTAGCTGGCGGGATGGCGATCACTGTCAGAGGGCGCCAGGCGAGCCGCAAGGAGGCCCCCATTCTGGTGGTAGCGCCCCATTCCTCGTTCCTGGACAGCTGCATCGTGTATGCAACCAAAATGTCTTCCGTCATCGTGAGGAAAGAGAGCATGGATAACTATGTTGGAAGTAGGTAAATGGGGAATTGGTGGTGGGTTTCTTTTAGATCGATCTATTATGGTGATGGGTATTTATATGAAATTGTTATTGGGCGGACATGCCGGACTCTGGTGGTAGCTATATGTCTACAATATCTTCTGTTTAATCACAGTTATTCTTCCTATTCTTTAGAATTAAAGCGAGGATAAATATGTTAGACGTAGATAAATACCATGTGGTGACTTTCTCCTAGTTATATCTGGATATTATGCCCAAATTCAACATGACTGGATATAGTCATGTTTAATTTGGGTATTAATATACATTTGGTGGTGGGTTCCTTTTGGTTGAATATGGTATTGCTAACTCAAAGCTGCCTTGACAAACTTTAACCTTAATATTTATTAACCGAACTACAAAAGTACAAGAAAAGTGTACCGATTTATAGATATCAGTATTATTCAGTATACTTTGCTCTGTATTCAAAGGTAGCACGTTCAGCCTGCTCAGCTGAGCCGATTATGTTGAAATTCTCATTATATATATCAGAATCTTTTTCGCTTTGTGTATATGATCAACATTATCGTGGGTATCAATTTCAGCACAGCAATATCTAGTACTATATGGTCGTTAGATCTTGTGTAAACGTTCTCTTTGCAATATTTACATAATAATGTACACATTTTTAATATTCACTTCAGTGGAGCAGACGTGCTGTTCCTTATCTAAGTGTTCTAGTTTAGAAACTACTACTACGTTTTTATTTGACTATCTCGTGCATAGCGTAGACTACTCGTATCGTAAGTCGTGATGCTCCTGGATACATTTGTTACAGCAATGAAGTCGGTTAAAATAGCGTTTATTGCAATCTGATGCCATATAAGCCCTACTTAAATGTCGTGGGTCGCCATGCAGTGGTATTTAATAAAACAAAACGACTGTTTAGTTTGACGGTTCGTTTATTATTATCTTACCATATAGTTACAATGTTATTATGTATGTACCCACACTACATTACATAGGTACGTTTAGTCTCAAATTACAAACGACATGTTCAAATTTACTTTCTTTTTGCATTGCTCAATACAGACACAATACAAGGAGCGCCTGCCATTGTGATACAGATGTCTTATAACGTGACACAATAGCGGTGTTCCCAAAAGGATTGCGTCTTCCTTTTTTCTTTTCTTAAACCACGCATTAATCAAGCTTAAAGTCTGAGCACGCATTACTTTCGAGCTTTTCTCCGTTACAAATGTTTTGTCTTGTTTATTACCTGCCATTCTCAACCAATGCCACAATAATTTACTATAGATCAGTTCGCAGATGTGACAATAGGTACCATTATTCTTAGTCTAAGTACCATTAGGTATGCTGGAAGGGTCATTTAACTTTGTAAGTATTCGTTTCGTGATAAAAAAGACGTTTGTCAGATGCTAATGCTGTATTTGTCACTGCCCAGTGTAGTAGGCAATACTATAAGTCCTTCTTAGTCTTGGGAATTCTATCCTAAAGTGGTACGGTACGGTAAGCGGAATCCAGCAGCTACCCGCTGTCTTTTTCAGGTCGTCAGTCCATCTGGTTAGAGGACGGCTTATGCTCCTTTTACCGACACGAGCTTGCCATTCGAGGACCTTTCTTCCCCATTGGTTTTCAGTCCAGGACTGAAGTTAGGAAACTATATGGCCTGCGCTTAAGTAAGCTAACAGATTTTGAGAACCTGTGTTAGTAACCTTCGTCCGTTTATAGATTTCAACGTTACGGATTCTGACGCATGGAGAAATACCAATCATGAACTCAATGCATGTTGTTTAATCTATGAAGTTTTCATACGCACGTATTCGGTGCGACCAAGGGCGGCCGCCGAAAACAATTCAACGGCTCATTGAATTAACTCCTTAAAAATATCTGAGTTGACCGGTGATCGACAATACGACACACGCTTTTTATTAGTTTTTTATTGATCTATTTGAATTTCAAATTTTTGAAGCGAGGAAGGCAAAGCGAAATAAAACTTTGATTTCTTTTTTTTTGCAAATGACGTCCTGGCATTTTGTCATCTTGACCTTTTGACTTTCTTAAATACCTTTTTCTTGACATTCTACTTGTGTTTTGCCTGAGTGGCTAGTTTCCACGTAGTCTATTTAAATTTCCAATATAGGTATATGGTGTAAACAAACACGCGTCATGCTCTCGTATTTACGTTTCAAAATAACTATTTTTTATTTATCAAGATAGAAACAGTTCAAAGCTATTACTTTTTAATCCGTTCAAAAAATTCCAGTACAGTAAACATTTTTGACAAAATAGCTATCATAATTTTATTATTATTTGTTTATGAAACGAATTAACTGCTTTTAAACCGACCAGAATTTATAACTAAAGGTATTTTTATCGTATCGTATTTAGAGTTGCCATCTCTAAAATTTGTCAACCAGGACAAGACGCGTTATAATCCCGGATTTTAGAGCCCAAAACCCGGATATGTCAACAGCCGCGGGGGGGACGGTGAATTTAGCGTGTCGGTTCGTTGGTTGATCGCGACGTGCGGGCACTTAATTTGGACGTACACCATCATTTGTTTGCTACTTATGAGAATTCTAAAAAACTGACTGTAGGTGTGCAAATCCCCTGTAGCTTCGGGATTAAGAATACAGCTCCGGTATCCCTTGCCTGATCATAAGAGGCGACTAAAATGGAGCTTCCGGGGTTGCGGGCGGTGAGAGTGGAAGCTCGACCTGTCCAACCAGCATCGGGAAGGACGGCGGTGTGTGCGTGGCCGCATGTCGCTGTGAACACCTGAAGGAGCAGGAGAGCACATCTGCTCTCACGAAGGTGGGCCCGTTCTGGGGTGCCGCGCGTGGATGACACCGGTGCGTTCCACTTGAGATCCCGGAATCCTCCCCAAGCGCAAAGGCAGACCACCGAGGGGGTTTTACTGCGGTAAAAATCCCACATAACCAGGTAACCTCTCCCAAGGTGTTTGGTACCTTTTGAATATACCAATAGGTACCAAAAAAGGTGTGCAAAGCCTTGTATGAAAGGCACGAGATTTTGTCGCCCCTATTCACCATTTTACTGTCATACGATTCTAGGCATACTTAGTCATAAAAGAAAGTTTAAGGGACAAAGTATACGCGAAGCAATAAAGAGAAATTTTACTGCACAGTCGGAACGCGAAACGGCAACATAATGTAGATATAATTGCAGGTAATGTTGCCATGTTATAAAGAATAATGGAGCCCAAATGCCTCACAAAGTTAACTCAGTAATTATGTGGTGATAGTATCTCATAGGCCTATTGAGTTACTAGATAACTGCATGTTTAAATATTATATTATATTGTAGCAAAGATTAATTAAACACTTGCATAGACTCCATCTTTACGGGTTTATTAAGTATGTACTATGTTTCTGCCCACGGCTCTGCGCGCGTTGTATTCGGTTATCATTCCGAATTTTTATCTACTACTGAAATGAAATGAAATGAAATGAAAATACTTTATTGTTGACTGTTTACATACATACAGTTAGATGTTTAAAATTATTATAAGAGTTTAAACAGTCTACCATGCTCTGGCATACAATATTATATTACTAATTAAAATGAAAGTATAAAATAGTTTTATTTTAAGATCCGCTAAGAATATTCTTAACGGATCATCGGCTTTTGATGCCTACCCACCACTGGGTCAATGAGAGAAAAAAAGCCGGCGGAAAAAAACTGATACTTCCTCCCTGTATCACGTATGTCTCCATGTAGGTCGAATTGTCAAAAACTTGAGTACAAATATGTATTTACTTCCCATACAGTGTCTAAATACAAAGTTTCATGGTTTTATAACATCACGTCACACAAATTTTCACCTGTTATTTCCCCTTTATACGTATTTTTCGCGATAAAATACCCTTTTCCAAGGTCCACTTTATCTTTAGGCTTAAAGGCCTTTTCAGCTTTTTTATACTTTCCCTTTCCCCCCTAACACCTTTGTTTCTAGTGCTTATCTTTTCAATAGATCAAAAGTCACATTGTCATTCTGATAACGCAAATATTTTATTTCTAATATATTTCGTTCTGATAAGGTTGGCATACGGCCAACATGCAATTAATGTCCTGAAACTTCAAAGCTCCGCGTTTGCAGAAACATTAGTTTTACCCACGATTTACACGAGTCGCGTTACGTGAGCATCTCTTCGGAGCTGAACGAAACTTGACCTACTTAGGCACGTGAGGAAGATGGAGCTCGTAACGATCGAAGTTGCTTGTTTAAGCTCAACACAACAACACTCAAGGATATTATACTGTTTAAAGAGTTAAATCCTTGCATAATGTGAAACTTGGTTTCTTTTTGCTCCTATAACATTTGCCAAACGTAACATGAACATACGCCCTGGAAAGTGTGGGAGAGTCTAGTCTAATGCTTAGATATGAAGAGCGTGTCGGATAAGGAGATTTCTGGTGCGTTTTCTGGAAACCCTGTGTTGTCCGGGTAACCTGCTCGAGGCACAACAATCATTTGCCACAAATTTAGAATTATCATAGCTCCTTGTCAACTCATCTTAATATATATAAATGACGTGTCACGTTGTTTTTCCGCGATGGACTCCTAAACTACTTCACCGATTTTAATAAAATTTGCACACCGTGTGCAGTTTGATGATGTGCCAACTTGAAAGATAGGATAGCTTACATCTCAATTTATAGTCGCAATATTATTTTATTTCGGACGCTTTAAGGCAGGACAACGTCTGCCGAGTTAGCTAGTAATAATATAAGTTATCCACCTAAGTTATTGGCTTAACAACCTAACAGTACGGTCGACTCACAGGTGGTCTCAGTACGAAAAAGTTTATAATTGCTAACTGCCCCACCCAGCATTTTCCATTCCTCGGGAACAGTCTTCGGCCAGAAAATGAAATAAGTAAAGAAAAAATAAATTATTTCTTTTTCTGTTGTTGACCTCTGTTGACTTTTTCTGATGACCTCGCCTTCACGTACAAATGAACACAAAAAAGTTTGTACAAAAATTTCATTCAATAGGTTTGTACCATGTATTGGTTGCCAAAATTTCGTAATAGACGTTGTTCATTTAAGACATGGCAAACTTACTGTTGCATTTATAATATTTGTAATTGACATTTCGAGACCGATTCCATACAAGACCGTAACAGCTGCTTCGGACTAAAAATAAAAGGACAAAATTATTCTTGCAACTGCATCCGCATTGTTTGGGAAGTTAAGATAGGTTTTAAAGATATGAGTGGTACTGATGAATGATAAACGTAAATTTTACATTGAGACGTTTCTCGACTATGTAATTGTAATTGTTTGTAACTGTTTTATGGACGTGTAGTGTGATTAAGTGATTCAGTTTGTTAAATTGCTTTGATAACATCTTTAGGTGTTTTTTTCTGAATGTAGTCCTAACATTGATAAAATGAATTACAGAAAAAAACACTTAAAATCATGTTTGATATTTAAACATGCGCGTTTTTCAACGAAAACAAACATTGTATACCTGCATACATACATACGTTGGTAATGTTGGTATGTTTGTTTCCGCGATGCAAACGCTATAAAAGCGTGTAAATAAAATGATGATGAATTGTAAATAAGTAATATTTTATTTATATTTTTTATTTTAACTCACACAGCTTCATGATTAAAAATATCAGCGCTGAGTGGCCAGTAGTAAAGTGTTCCAATATAACGAATATTTTATGAAAAAGCTTTTCGCAGTGCTATTGTGTGGAGATCAAAAGTTTCATGTTTCATTAACGCTCCATACAGCCTATAACGGGGCTTAAAGCGGGGCTCGATACGTTCAAAAACTCACTGAAATTGCGAAGTTAAAGTAGTTAATGAATATTGAAAATGTATTCTCTACCAGTTATAATGTTATTTTTAATGTACAGATTTAAACTTCACATGCGCAATTAACATAATTAATTAAAGGTGAGTACGTTGTTCTGGATTTTGTATTGTATATTTTTTAGCTGTAGGAAAACCTGCGCATGTTAAGTCATGAGTGCATGTTATAACTCATGTTTATATTTACGTGTATTTCATAACTTACTTGTTTTCGTGTATATTGTGTTCTTATTTAATTATAAATAATACACATATGTATTTACTGAAACCATTTTTTTATTCTGAAGTCAACAACAACAACTCGTTACCTAGCAATCAAAGAACATGTCAGTCCTCCGCCCCTATTCGGTTGCTGGGTCTGCCACGTTGGTTGCTGGCAGCATCTGGTCTAGATGACGGCGGATCACCTTGCCATCATCGGTTCTTATTTCATAATGTAAAGTGCCTAAACGTTTTGTTACAAAACCGAAGTCCCATTTTGGTCGAGAGTTATTGTAGTCACGAAATTGTATTCTGTCACCAAGCTGGAACTCCCTTGAATGTGATATATGGTCCCTGTTTGTAGATTGTACAGTGGAAGAAACTTTTTGAAACATTGCATGCAATTTTGTTCTAATCTCTCTACCGAACATCATATTGTATGGAGATAAACCTGTAGTATTAGGTGTACGTCTCAATCGTGTTTTGATTATAAGTAATTTATCTGACAATGATCCACTCTCCCCCGCCATACTCCGTAAAGATCTCTTAATGGTTTGGACAAAACGTTCGGCTTGTCCATTTGTAGCGGGATGGTATGGAGCTGTAGTTTTATGTACTATTCCATTATCGGAAAGAAATTTATTGAACTCTTGTGATGTAAATTGTCTTCCATTGTCGGATACTAGAATGTATGGAATGCCAAAGTTAGAAAATAAATCCTTTAGAATTTTAATGCACCATGTACTGTTACCACTTTTGGAAGGAATAATTTCTGTCCACTTCGAAAATGCATCAACGACAATAAACAATTGATGTCCTAAGATGGGACCAGCAAAATCAATGTGAATTCTCTGCCAGGGCTGATTTGGAGCTTCCCAGTGGTGTATAGGAGATTTCGTTGGTTCGTTCTGTTGTAGTCTACATGATCTGCACGACTTTACTTTGTTCTCTATTTCTTTATCTATATTTTTCCAATAAACAAAACTTCGAGCTAATAATTTCATTTTTACAATACCAATGTGGCCGGCGTGTAATTCTTCTAGTATTTGGTCACGTAAATTTTGCGGAATCATTATTCTAGTCCCTTTTAGAATGCAGTTATCTTGAAGGGTGAGTTCGTTGTCTCTATATCCATACCTTTCCACCGAATGACCTGACTTTAACGCTGTTATCAAAACATTGAGTTCGGAATCAGCTTCTGTATTCTTAGCTATTAATTCTGGAGTGACGTTTAATGAATTAATATGTTCTACTTGGAATGCACAATGTTGATCAATTTTATTGTCGCTTATTTTTCCAACTGGAAATCTGGATAAGAAGTCTGCATTAGCATTTTTATTAGATGTTCTATATTCAATGTCGTAATCAAATCCTGAAAGAAAGTGAGCGTAGTGAAACAAACGCATTGTACTCAATGCAGGTAAGGTTTGATGGGGGTGAAAAATAGAAGTCAAAGGCTTATGATCAGTTATTAAAGTAAACTTCCGACCATAGCAATAATGGAAAAATTTCTTAAGTCCCCAGAATATAGCAGTAGCTTCTTTGTCTATTTGGCTATATTTCTTTTCGCTGTTAGTGAGACATCTCGATGCAAATGCTATTGGACGTTCTGAACCGTCTGGTAGCTTGTGTGATAGAACTGCGCCCAGACCTGTAGGTGAAGCATCTGTAGCGAGTAAAAGAGGCTTCAATGGGTCAAAATGAATTAAGACTCGGTCACTTAAAATTTCTTGTTTAACTTTTCTGAAACTCTTTTCACATTCAGTGTTCCAATTAAATTTAACATTTTTCCTAAGTAAAACGTTTAAGGGACTTGTAATTGTTGCCAGATGTGGTATAAATTTATTGTAGTAATTTGCCATACCAAGAAATGTTCGCAATTCATTAACATTTTTCGGTCGATCTGCATTAGAAATTGATTTGATCTTTTCGCTATTCTTATGTAGTCCTTCGCTATCAATTGTATGACCCAAATAATCAATGCTTCTTTTGAAAAAGTGGCATTTTTCTTTATTAACTCTTAAGTTATTATCTTTAAGTTTCTTTAGAACTTCTCGCAAGCGAATTAACAATTGTTTTTCTGTAGAGCCTTGTATTATAATATCATCAAAGAAACATTTTACTCCTTCCAGGCCAACAAGTAAATTGTCCATAAATTTCTGCCATAGGTTAGGAGCAACCTTAATTCCGAACATTAATCTATTAACTTTATATGTTCCTTTGTGTGTACTTAGTGTTTGAAGTAATGCACTCTCATCATCCATCTCCATATGTAAATATGCTTGAGTTAAGTCAAGTGTACAGAAAAATTTACCACCATTCATTTCCGAAAATATGTCTTCAATAATAGGAATTGGGTACTTATCGTCATGGATTACTTTGTTTAAAGTTATCTTGTAATCAGCACAAAGGCGTATACTTCCATTTGGCTTAACAATAGGTACAATAGGAGTACCCCAATCAGAATTATCTACTTTTGTAAGTATCCCTTGCTTGCAAAGCCTTTCAATTTCTTCATCTACTTTTTCCTTTAAAGCGTAAGGAATCCTCCTGGGCTTAATAAAGATTGGATGTACATTTTCTTTTAAATTTAGGTGTGCCTGGAGATTTGGAATTTTTCCTAAATCAGATTGAAAAACAGTAGAAGAAAATTCTTGTAATAAATGATCCAAAGTATTGTTTTTGTCATCTGTTTGGACTGCCTTTATGTCTGCTAGTTTCACTTCAAGTTCTTTTATCCAACTTCTCCCGAATATGGCGTCAACGTTTTTGTTAATAATGTATAATTTTCCAAAGAAGCTTTGAGTTTTGTACATACATTTGACATATGCAACTCCCAACGGTCTTATTATTTCACCAGTGTAAGTTCGTAGTTTAATATCTGTCTTGAAAATTTTGTTAGAAATATTCAAATTCTTGTATTGGTTTAAAGACATAGAAGTTAACGTAGCACCTGTATCAAATTCCATTTGTACTGTTTTGTTCTCTATTTGTACTGTAATCATAAACCGTTCAGTTATTTCGCTTTTGATTAAGTTTATATTTGCAATACTTTCATTACTTACACTATCAGAAGTCTCATCAATTTGATTTGTATGTCTATTTGATTGTAGGCAGACACGAGCTAAATGCCCTTCTTTTTGACATTTCCGACAAATGCTTTTTATAGCTCTACAGTTATTTGCTCTGTGATCTTCTTTACCGCAACGAAAACATTTGCCTCTTAAGTCACTTATTGTAAGCTTTCTTCTGGTGTATTGAAGGTTGCGTGGTGTATTTTGATTAAATTTGGGATTTATAGAGTCTGAAATTTTATTAATGGGATCAATAAATTTATCGTTTTTCGATGAAAATGTTAGATTCTCCGCTTTTCCCAATTCTATCGTTGTAGCCATTTGCACTAATTTTGAAAATGTAGGCGTTTCTCTCTCTTGTAATATCTTTGTTCTTATATCACTATCTTTTAGACCTCTAATAAACTGTAGTATTAAAAAGTTTTCTAGTATTTCTTTCTTACAACTTTTGCATGTAAATTCACAGTTAGTCGATAGTCTTTTGAGTTCCGATGCGTATGTAGCAACCGATTCATCTTGACTTTGAATACGAGTAATAAATTTGTGCTGTAATGCCCATACACTAGGCTTTGGGTCAATATATTCATCTAATATTTGAGTTAGCTCTTCAAAATTCTTATTTAGTGGATCGTCAGGAGAACAAAGATGATACGTCATTTCATGCAGTTCTGGTGATAATGAAGATAGTAAAACATATACTCTGACTTTTGGGTCGTAAATTTTATTTAGCAAAAAGAAAACTGACAATCGTCTTGTAAAATTTTTAAATGTTTCTTTTTCGCCGAGTGCTTGTAAATTTATTTTAGGAATCTGTTCATGATAACTATGAGCACTGGGTGATGTTTGAGAAGGAAGGTATGAACTTTCAGGTAAGGAATCATTATTTTGCTGTCGTAATTGTATGAGTTTTAGTTTCAAAGTAGTGCACGAATTCTCGAAATCATACCTGTAATCTATTTCATCCTGTAAATTTTGTTCTTCGGTTTGTATTTCTATTTCTTGTTGTATCACATCAAATTTTTGTAATGTATCTGCCAAAGATGTCAATCGTAATTCAATTTCTTCGTTTGAAATATTTTCTTTTTCGGTAATGTATTTACCGGTTCTTGAAATTAATCCCCGTAATGAGGCGCGTACTCTTTTATATTTCTTTTCATCATTATTCGACATCTCGTCGCCAATTATTGTGTTCTTATTTAATTATAAATAATACACATATGTATTTACTGAAACCATTTTTTTATTCTGAAGTCAACAACAACAACTCGTTACCTAGCAATCAAAGAACATGTCAGTGTATATGAAGTATTTTATTTCGGAATGCTAACAATGTAACATTGGTTCCAACGTATTTGGTAACAACGTATTTCTGTGATTTTGTCGCAACTTTTGGTCAAGTACATTCGCGGAAAACATTTTTTCCTGTTAAAGTCAACCTATCCTATCAACCTATCTCATTCTCACTTTAAGAATAATAAACTTCCGTTACTAGACGAGATCTATTTGTGCATTTTATGGTTTGTTTAAATATTATTTTGAAATAGTAAAATATAGCCGCGTCGCGACAAGAATTGATTAAAATACCTAATATCTTTGTTGTCTTCCTTTATTGGCGCCCTACGTGGGGCTGTTTCAAGAATTTTTACAAAATTATATTTTTTATTTCAGAGCTTATAAACTACACGCAACCGGTGTACGTGTGGCGAGATGACCCTAACTCGCGGCAGAACACGATCAAGGAGATCATCGAGCGAGCCACTTCCAAGGAGGACTGGCCACAGGTAGGTAGAAATATTGGCTGCAACCCTTTTTGCGTCCCACGTCCAGTAATGTTACTGGGTGTCCCTGAGGACTCTCTTCATTATTTGGAAGGCTTACTCTATCACCCTGCTCCAATACTGGTTGGTAGAGATGTGGGTTGCCGCTGTCGGATGTTTTCAAACCTTTCATAAGGCTTCCAATAAGGTTTAACGACTGCTATCTATCGATAACAAGCGGGTCCTACGGCTTAACGAAATTTGCCCTTAGCGGTCACTAGGCTCGTTCGCACTCATTTTGCTTATCTGTATAGATCTATTGCGTTCTTCGCCAGCTGCTGGCCCATTTGCCCAGTCCCTGTAACTTCGGGATTTAGAATAGAGCTACGGTATCCCCTGCCTGATCGTAAGAGGAGACTAAAAGGGGGCTTCTAGGGTTGCGGGCGGTGGGAGTGGGAGCTCGATCCGTCCAGTAAGCAGCCCCGGGAAGGACTAAGCATTGGAAGGTGCAGGAGAGCAGATGTGCTCTCCCAAAGATGGGCCCGTTCCAGGGCGCCGCGCGTGGAGGACACCGGTGCGTTCCACTTTCCCGGAGTCCTCCCTAAGCGCAGACGCAGGCCACCGAGAGGGTTTTAGTGCGGTCAAATCCCACATAACCCGTATCCTCTCCCAAGGTGCCGGGTACATTTTGAAGGTAACCCGCCCCCCCTCTCCTCCCCATATGATATTCCTCCCCAAAGGATATTCCATAAAAATAAAATTCAGATTTTCATGATTCTCCGGGGACTTTACTTAAGTTGGTTTGTTGACTCGAATAACGTTTGCAGGCAGGAAACAACCAGAACTAATCATATTGTTTGTCGAAATGCTAACATTAACTAATCAAAACTACAGCTAACTGTATTCTGGGAAGTTCTAAGCTAAGCAAACTTGTGTTAGGGGAATTGGAAGCAGACTAGCTATCTTTTAAATGAAAGCTATGTATATTTTATGTTGAAGCCCGAATGGCTCAACGTCAAGCGTAGAACGCAAGATTAGCGGTTTCGCTTACTTTGCGTTACGGGCACTTTTGGGTGTGAGATGGGTGACCGCTTTTGTGGCAAATTTAATGCGCGTTTCTGTGCTTCGGAGGGCACGTCAAGCCGTCGCCGTCGGTCCCGATTGCAATCGTTAATCGACTGTCGACACTACCTGTACCGGTAGTCTCGACATTCGTTACGACAGCTTATCGACCGAAATCGGTCGGGAACTCGATAACGACAGCTTTTTGATGAAGTTCAGCAGTATCGCCTGCCTAAAATGTATCAATAGTATCTTTACGAATTGAATGGTCAAAGTATGATTGTTGGTAACTTAGCGATACACTATTAATCGATAAAACTAGCCTGTCTGACTAAAAATAGCCTAAAATAACATAACGTCTGTTTACCTTTTTGTTCGGTTCATGCGAAATAAGAATAAGCAGACTAATTTATTTATTTTGCAAACACCTTAAACTAGGAGTTACAAAGGGTTAACCCTAATGCCTTAAGGCATTGTCTCCCAGTTAACCCTGGGTGATGATCAAAATATGAGGTAGGCTTTAGTAATGAAAATCAATAGGAAAAGACAAGCAATAGTTAAAAGTGAATAATAAGATAGTAAATTTAAAATAGGAATAATAATGACTAATGTCATAGTCTTGTACTTATCAAGTAGGGCTGTCATCCGTCCGGAATTCCCCGGATTTGTCCTAGATTGAAGGGTGTCCGGGGGCCGTCCGACTGGGGTTTTTGAAAAGGGTCCGGGTGTAACCCGGACACTTTTGTTGTCAGGGAAATCCATTTTTTTAATAGATAAGCGATAAAGTGAAATAAATCTTAATAAAAAAATCATCCACAATAAACCGCCTTCAACAAGAAGGCTCGGAAAAATAGTCAACGATGGAAAGGAGTTAAAAAATAATAACGATGTTTTTATTTTTGTTGCAAAGAATAATTTTCCAGAGATGTCCGGGGAAAACCCATATTTCTCTCAAATGTCCCAGATTTTTGCCGTGTTTATCCGGCGTCGGCAATTTAGGTGATGGCAGCCCTATTTTCAAAAAGTACATAATATATCGTGCAGAATCTCCCGGCGGCGGCAGTATGAAGGGCCTGTAAAGTTTCGATTGCTTTACATGTTGAATAGGAACGATTGCTAAGCAGTAAATGTACAGCTGCGATGAATACGATCGCTTTAGAACTGTTTTTGAATACGAACTATTGAATTCGTACGCACAAAAGGTAGGGCTCCTTTTTACGTTCTCAATAGGCGTTTGAAGCTTAGATCCCTTTTGGAGCTTTGTGTTTTGAATGTGCTGCTTTTTGAAAAGGAAGGAAGGAAAGAAAAAATAAATCAACCTATATTTGTATAAATATGAACCGAAAATCCCATATAGTGCAATAGATATAAAACACGAGTGCCGTTTAACCCTTTCATGACCCAGGGTAACTTTTTTCCCTATTTAAATTAATTTAAAAAAAAAAAAAAATTAAAAAAATATCGTAATCAATTGTATTTAGTTACGCAATTATTTTTATTTTTTATACCGAGTGCCGAAAAAGATAAGATTCATATTTTAATTTTTTATACTGTCACACGGTAATGAAAATGCCGTTTGACACGTAGAAGACGTTTATTGTCAGCTTCCACAAAAATGCACTTAACAGAGTCCGAATCACAATGCACAATCACTATAGTCCAATATCTTCGCTTGAGTCGTCGAAATAATTCTTCCTTGTCGCTTGGTAGAGATCGCTTCGGTTTCACTTCCTTATATGTCTTATATACGGTGCCTTATATACGGCTGCCCATGGTTCTCCAGAAATGTCCCGAACCACCAAATACAATAGGCCCGTCCCGAACCTTCCTTTATGTTATTAGTTATTATTACACACTAGGTACAGTCAAACAATAGCCGCGGCCCGCGATGTAAACAACCAATACATGTACGCTATATATAGGTACGTACTCGCCGCGGATCCCGAATTTGTTTACTCGTAGAAATCGATGTTTTTCTTATGAATGATTTTTCGAGAACTTTCTTCACTGTTCGATAGTAGACCTAATACCTGTTTATGCGTTTTTGGGGTTTTGCTGAACGACGCTTTGTTTACGAGATATCGGTACTCAAAGTCGTAACAATACCTATTATTTTGTTTGCTATTTGTCATCATATACCTACTTATTTTCAAAAGCAGTCCAATACCTTCGATGCTATAAGTCAAAAGCCATTGCTTGATAGACCTAATTCAATGTTTTATTTATTACCTTTATAGCCTATAGGGTTTTTTTTTCGGATTAATTTCCAGAAAAGATATTTATTCCACTGTTAATTATCTAACGTTTATATTTCTTTTTATAGTATCCAAACAAACTCAAAATAATACTCGTAGGTACATGTTTATTAAATATTTACAATTAGTACTCTTATGGTCCTGTAAGGGTTAAGAATTTTAGGTTTAATTTTTTCAAATATTTGTGACCCCCGGAAGTTTTCTCTTGATTCATATTGTGATATGACAATCTTAAAGTATCTGATATAAAAATCAAATAAAATAATGCCGCAGTAAAAAATGTAATTTCCGCTTGCGAACGCTCCATATCGGAAGCTGTCAGCTGACTTTATGATCCATGACTACAATAAAAACATAATGGTCGAAGCTTACTTTCGTTTATTATTCGTAGTTTGTTTGTCTCTCTTCCTATTGACCTAATTGTTTGCGTTTGATTTTGACAGACCATGTAATAATAGGTTGATTTTTATTATAGTACTAGCCTTCCGTCAGCGGCATAGCCCGCGTGTACCCGTTTCATAGGTTCCCGAAGGATAAAAACCATCCTATGTCCTTTTTCAAGGTCCACTCTATCAGTGTTCCAAATTTCATTAAAATTAGTCCAGCAGCGGGAAAGCGTACCAGACAGAGTTACTTTCGAATTTATAATATTATAATAGGGATTGTGTTAATTGTATTGTTCTAAAAAGTTCAAATTGAAATCTATAAGAAATAAGCTCTCTTTGTATTGTGTCTATGCTGAATTGGCCATCAAACTGGCTGAAACCTCTCCCTCACTGTTAGACACGGATCCTTCCTCATTATTGGGAGGAGTGGAGCTTACTACGACCCTGGTTCAATGCGGGATGGTGGAGATGTGACCAACCCGCTGTCGAATGTTTTTAAACCACCCATAAGGCCTCAGACAACCCTTAACGATTGCTAGCTATAGATAACAATCGCCGTGTGTGTCCCCACATTTTGAGGAAAAAATGATTTTAGAAACCTCTACGCTGTCGAAACTTCATAGTTTTTGCTTTCGGCTACGGAACCCTTTAAAGGACAACATAAGATGTACAACAAGTATATTGTTCATATCTGTTTCGTTAATAACATCCATGCCCTTTTTTTTATATCGGGGAGAAACCTTCTAAAGGTACCCGACACTTTGGGAGAGGATACCGGGTTATGTAGGATTTGACCGCGCTAAAACCCCGTCGGTGGCCAGCCTCTGTGTTTGTGAGGACTCTGGGATCTCCATTGGCACTGCGCGGCGCCCCAGAACGGGCCCATCTTCGGGAGAGCATATGTGCTCTCCTGCACCTTCCGATGCTCTCGGCAACATGTGGCCACGCACACATCGCCGCCCTTCCCGGGGCTGCTGGTTGGACGGATCGAGCTCCCACTCACACCGTCCACAACCCCGGAAGCCCCCTTTTAGTCGCCTCTTACGATCAGGCAGGGGATACCGTAGCTCTATTCTTAATCCCGAAGCTACAGGGACTAGCATCCATGCCCTATTCTAATAAATAAATACTAAAGAGTATCACAATATTCCAGGTGCTGATCTTCCCAGAAGGGACGTGTACCAACCGTTCCTGTCTCATCACGTTCAAGCCGGGTGGTTTCTACCCCGGCGTGCCGGTCCAGCCTGTCACCATCAGATACCCCAACTCCCGCGACACTGTTACTTGGACTTGGGAGGGGCCTGGCGCGTACGTTTTTAATGTATTTTATTATTTTATTTATACTTTATTGTTATAACGAAAAAAGTTATACAAAGGGCGGACTTAATGCCTGGAGGCATTCTCTACTAGTCAACCCTGGCTGATGGTGAGAATTTTAGTAGGTGGCAACAATATTATATTTATGCAACAAAATTTTACTGCGAACTGTATCTAAAGCGTGCTTAACAAACGTTTAAATTCTTAAATAACTATGACTACTGTATATATAATAATAATAATATAAAATAAATAAATATCTTTGGACAATTCACACAACGCCATCTGATTCCAAACTAAGCAGAGCTTGTGCTATGGTAATCAGAAAGTTGATGAACATACTTATATGTATAAACAAATAGTCATGTTCATCACACAAATATTTGTCCTGGGTGGGAATCGAACCCACGACCTCAAGGTCCGCAGTCGGCTCATCACCCACTACGCCACGGAGGCTGTCTTATGTGTGTAATATACATAATACACACATAAAATATGTTTCATTTAAACGGAGTAGACACGCAGCAACAATAATGTCTCGGTGACTGAAGCGCGCATGGCTCGGCGGCTAGCGTAGTACGCAAGCGGTTTATGCAGCTAAGCCAAACGGCGCCCGGTCGGGTGTGAGATGGGTGCCCGCTAGTGGAAAAAAAATTCATGCGCGTTTCCGTATATAAAATAAATTATTATAAAAAGCACAAAATTGGGTTTAAGTCTAATTAATGAAAACTGTAAAATTTAAAACCACTTTAATGTATCTTATGTAATAGTCTTCTGTAATAGTCATTTTAAGAATTTAAGTTTGTCATTAAAATAATTATTTTAGTTATGCTGCTATTATGGCGACTAGTGGTGTCTTCAGAAAGGTCTGGCCGGCTACTGCACGTTTACATGTAAACACTTCAATCACTTGACGGCAGAAATAAATAAACAATAAATAACGATTCACACTCATAGCTCCACAATACCTATAATGGGCATGATGACAGATTTTCAAATACCTTTCCTTATTGTAGGTACATGTCTCCTAGTTTCGAAAAAAAGTTTATTTCAGCAATAAACTCAACTTTTAACGTAAATTAATGTATTTTCTGCTATGTAATTTGAATTAAGCGCGAAAACGCTCGTAGGTGTCATGACGTCGTCGGCTTGCTCGTCAAACTTCAAACAACACGATGACATTAACTGAGGCGTGACGTCATTCCTTTTGATTGGCGTTTCAGATAACATGGCCGATTGCTGTATTTAATACTTTTATTTTATTGAAAATCTTATTAATCTTAATGTTTATATTAAAACGGGATTATATTTTAGAACTTTTTTAGCATATATTTTTCTATAAAAGTGTTTATTCCCTGATTCTTTAATAGTGTCATCATGCCTATGTAATATGATGTGATAACTATAATGTAACTTCACTATTCTATAAAAGCTAAGTCAGGTAATTAATTATATGACAATATCGCTGATAGTTATTGAATTTACTGAACTAAAATAAATATTTTCCACACCTATAAAATTATTATGGTTAGCAAAGTCGTAAAGGCCAATAAACATACATACATAAAGCTTTATATCTCCTACATGTTTATATTTCTTACTATCTATGTTCACACCTAATGTAGGTTATAGGTGTTCGAATAACTCCATCAATATCAAACCGCAGAACTGCTGAGGCTAACCACATGAATCTCTCCCAATTATCGAATACAATGCGTCGATATTATATTGAATGGTAACCTTTATTATACAATTATGTATGTATGACTAGGTATGATTCGCTTTTCGTATGTAATATACAATATATTTTTTCGATCAATGCTAAATTGTTTGAGCCTTTTCCTTTTCGAAAGCTTAGGAATAATGATTAAAAGGCACACGTACGATTTCTACTAATCTTAAAAGATAGCACAGATGGGTGGTTGTGCGTATATAGGTGTATATTATTTTATTGTTCCATGCTCAAAAACTATACACCATTATAAGTTTAGATTGCGGATTGTTTCAAAGTGGGTTTTTAACCTAACTTTAAAATCATAATAATATACATAGTTGGTAAAAGTCGTAATATTCTCGGATAGAATAAGAAAAAGTCTTGCTTTCAAGTACCCAAAATGGTTAACTAGGTAATACAATTAGTATTCTGCGGTAATACTAAGATGATTTCTCTCTCGCGTTTTCTTATTCTTCATATTTTTTAAAAAGGGTTCCCTACTTCTACTAGAGCGACACAATACTATGCGGGATTTCAATAAAACCGTTCAGTGATCTTCCGTAGGGATTTTTAGAAGGACTTGGGATCTCCAGTGAAACGAGCCGATACATTTCTTACGCAGCGTCCGTAAAGTCGCAACCACGGGCGACGTGGCTTTCTTACTTAAAATTGTCGCTTATTTAATATCGATACAATGTAACAGTATACAAGTATATAAGTATATACAAGTATAATGTATAATATTAATATACATATTATTATGTATAATCCTATACCTACCTATTATATAATATTTTTTGTAACTCGTGGTATTTGCTTACTTATTGCTTGCTTATTTGACGACCCGCGTGGCGCAATGGTTACCATGCCGGACTGCCAATTGAGGGGTCCCGGGTTCGGAAATTTGAATGATGAGTTTAAATTTCTGTTTTCGGTCTAGCTGTTCGTGTTCCTATCTTTGTATGTGTCCATGGTACCCACGACACAGGGTATTAATTACCTTACTGTGGGAGTATGAGTGTGTAATGTTTATCGCTTTCTGGTTGTCAATACCCAGGTTAATTTATATAAAATATTTAACTTTACTGTTTCATAATCTTTTTGTTACAGTTTGAAACTCCTCTGGCTGACACTGACCCAGGTGCATAGTTCATGTGAGATAGAGTTCCTGCCGGTGTACTACCCCAGCGAAGAGGAGAAGCGAGATCCCAAGCTGTACGCGAGGAATGTCCGGGATGTTATGGCCAAGTGAGTGGTTCCAGCTGGAAACTTCTCAGTCTCATGGAATAAGGCTCGTGTTGACAAGCAGGATCCCAGCTGAGTGTCTTGAAACTTGTCTCACGCAAGTGTGAGTTATAGAGTTCCTGCCGGTGTGCCCCTGCAGAAGGGGCCCGTTCCATTGTCCAAGTCCCAAAAGACGAAACATCTAATGCTTTGATTGCTGTCCTCTTTTCTTTGTGGATTGCTGTGCCCGACCCCACGTTGACCCTCTACGTGTATACGGAGAAAATATCATATAAAGTAACATCTATTCTAATTAAAAAAGATGGTTTGACCTTGGCCTTAATCGTTGTTAATTCTGTGATGAGAAGTAAAGTTTCCAGTTAAACTTTAAAAGTGTTGTTCTTGATGATATTGTAAAATGATATTATCAAATGTAACTGTACCAGATCTGCGACCGGGCTGACTGGCGTATATGAAATAAAAGAAAAACAATTATAACACAATTTAAAAAAAATACATTTACATCAATTTTATTATTATTTTTATTCGAACCCATATTGCGCCTTTAAAAAATATTTTTTTATTTACTTAAGTATGTATTTATTTAGTTCTTCGTTTATTTAATTATTTATTATTTATATTTATTTATTTTCGGATCGGATCCGATCATCGGCTTTGGGTACCCATATTGCAGGGTTTTTTATACTGACAGTAAAAAAGTAGGCGGAAAAAACCTCCCAGGTTTTTATGGAATTCATTTATGCCTTATTTATTTATTATATATTTTATCGTTTATGAAATCAGTGACTGGGTAATACGCCTTTTTCACTTTTCTAAATTCGTTGTCAAGCGCGCATACGCATTTTGTAAGCTCGAACATAAAATTACTAATCCCTATTTCCTAGGGCATTGGGCGTCCCAGTCCTGGACTACACGTACGACGACTGCAAAATGATCGCTAAGGCCAAACAGCTGGGCGTGCCGCACGCTCCACTCCTGCGTGAGGTCAGCGAACTTCGGGGACACTTGGGGTATGTGTTCTGATGTTAAAAGTGTTTAAATCATTGTATTATATGTCCTATAAGTACCTATAACCTATATGGACGACCCGTATGGCGCAACAGTTACCATGCCGGACTGCCGAGCGGAGTATACCGAGTTCTATCCCCGGCGAGGCAGAAATTTGAATGTTTTTAAATTTCTGTTCTCGGTCTGGTTGTTTGTGTTTGTCTTTGTGTATGTCCTTGGTACCCACTATACGGTATATCTACCCTACTGTGGGGTTATAATATAATTGTGAATGTTATTTACTTATTAATTCTATATTCCAGTGTAATTTACTCAAACTGTCAAAGATTATCAAAAAATTGTAATAAATCTGCAGAGAAATATTGATACAATTTTGTAAACACTTTTTATTTTCTTCATGATAAATTCTTGGCGATATGCTGATAGGTGCTATAAGGTAGATAGGATGCTGAGGTGATATATAACAAAAAAATGTAATAAATCTGTAGAGAATTTAAATGATTGATACAATTTTGTAAACGCTTATTATTCTCTTCATGATAAAGTAATGCTGTGGACCCGTTTTATTGGTCCCCGTAGGATAAAAACCATCCTATGTCCTTTCCCAAGGTCCACTCTATCTGTGTTCCAAATTTTATTAAAATTGGTTCAGTAGTTTAAGCGTGAAAGCGTCGCAAACAGACAGACAGAGTTACTTTCATGTGGTTGCCGGCGTTAGAATAGCACCACTCCGATTCTTCCCAGCAGGTCGTAGGAGGCGACCGAGGGACATTCCAGGAGACGGGCAGCAGCGTCTTCCTGTGTAAAACAACATCCACTGCGGTCACCAATCCGCAATGCCAAGCGTGGTGACTATGGCAATAAACCCCCTTATGGCAGTCACAAATAAACCTCGGCCCCCAGTCCCCGGCGGCCCCGCTATCCCTGGTTACGACAGCGGCCATGGTAACGGCGGGGCAGGGGGTGCTAAGAATCTCCGGCAGAGATTCGGCTGTCACAAAAGAAAACGACCTCTGCACCTGGCAACATACAACACCAGGACACTGAGAACCGACGAGAAGATACAAGAGCTGGAAGCAGAGATAGATAAGTTACGCTGTAGTGTCATAGGGTTATCCGAAGTCCGAAGAGAGGGGGAGGACACGGTAATCCTTAAATCCGGTAACTTATTCTATCACCGGGAGGGCGAACATCTGTCCCAAGGTGGTGTCGGGTTTCTCGTCCACAGGTCCCTCGTCAACAACGTGACGAAAGTCGAAAGTGTGTCAGCAAGGGTAGCGTACCTTATACTCAGAATATCAAAACGGTATTCGCTGAAGGTCATACAGGTATACGCACCGACCGCGACACACTCAGACGATGAGGTTGAGGCTATGTATGAGGACGTCAGTAGAGCCATACATGCCTCTAAAACTCATTTCACGGTGGTGATGGGGGATTTCAATGCAAGACTGGGCACGCGAGACGGCGACGAGCAGAGAGTAGGGCCTTTTGGGTTTGGACAACGGAACCACCGAGGCCACTTGCTTGCTAACTTCTTGGAGAAGGAGAGCCTCTTCATGATGAACTCCTTCTTCAAGAAGAAGCCACAGCGCAAGTGGACTTGGATAAGCCCTAATGGTTCCACGAAAAGCGAGATAGACTTCATTTTGGCAGACAAACGGCACATATTTAATGATGTTTCCGTGATCAACAGGTTCAAAACCGGAAGTGATCACCGAATGGTACGAGGCACATTAAATATCAATATCAAGCTGGAACGGTCACGCCTGATGAAGTCTACGCTCCGACCAACACCTGTCCAAATTGAGGGCTCCGAGAACTTTCAGCTCGAGTTGCGAAATCGTTTCGCG
Source organism: Pyrgus malvae (assembly GCA_911387765.1). Lineage (NCBI taxonomy): Eukaryota > Metazoa > Arthropoda > Insecta > Lepidoptera > Hesperiidae > Pyrgus > Pyrgus malvae. The sequence continues at coordinate 22,536,676 of OU426960.1, forward strand.
GGCCTGGAACAATGCGAGTCTGTGGACGAATACAACACCAGGATGGTACAAACCGTCCACGAGGTAGGGTCCAAGTTCTTTAAGGCCCCCTCCAATGGTAGACCTCAAGTGCTCTCTGAACACACCCTCGGTCTTATAAAGGAAAGCATCCGGTCTCCGTCTTCAATGTTGATACAGGCAGCTTAATAAACAGATCTCTTGCAGCAGACTACGCGATCTGCGTGCTCATAACACAAAGCGCGTCAAAAACACTATAGAGCGGAACCAAGGCACTAAAGTGTTCTCAAGGGATCTGAGTATTAGGCAAAGCCAGTTGACAAGATTGAAGACGGATTCTGGCGCTATAGTTTCGTCTAAGCCTGAAGTTCAGAGAGAAATTGAGAGATACTATGGACGGTTGTACAGCTCCTCAAAAGCTCCCGTTACCGATGTGGTGAACGATAAGAGAGCCAAATTGACCCGACACTATACCGAAGATATTCCGGACGTCAGCCTGTATGAAATTAGAAGGGCCCTTAATCAGCTTAAAAACAACAAAGCACCGGGCGATGACGGTATCACATCTGAGCTGCTGAAAGCTGGAGGGAAACCCCTCCTAGTGGCGCTCCAAAAACTGTTTGATACCGTCATCAGTAGCGGAACTGTCCCGGAGGCGTGGAGCAGAAGCGTGGTGGTACTGTTCTACAAAAAGGGTGACAAAGCCCTTTTAAAGAACTATAGACCCATCGCGCTTCTGAGCCACGTTTATAAGCTGTTCTCAAGGGTTCTTACTAATCGCATTGTGCGCAAGCTAGACGACTTCCAGCCTCCCGAACAAGCCGGATTCCGAAAAGGCTATAGTACCATGGACCACATACACACGCTGCGACAGGTTATACAAAAGACGAGAAAGAGGAGTATAATCTGCCGCTATGTATTGCGTATGTGGACTATGAGAAAGCCTTCGATTCTATCGAGACCTGGGCAGTGCTAGAGTCTCTCCAGCGATGCCAGATTGACTATCGTTACATCGAGGTGTTGAGGTGTTTGTACAAAGCCGCAACCATGACAGTCCGAGTCCGCGACGGAAGCACTGGACCTATTCCAGTGCAGCGCGGAGTACGACAAGGGGATGTTATATCCCCGAAGCTGTTTACCGCTGCACTGGAAGACGTGTTCAAGCTGATGGAGTGGAACGGGCTGGGTATTAACATCAATGGCGAACACCTCACACACCTTCGATTTGCCGATGACATAGTAATCTTGGCGGAGAACCTGGAAGAGCTCAGCACTATGCTAGGTGACCTCCATAGCGCCTCACAAAGGGTGGGTCTTAAGATGAACATGGACAAGACGAAGATCATGTCTAACGTCCATGTCACACCTATACCGGTTGTTGTTGATGGCGCTACTCTCGAAGTTGTCGACGAGTACATCTACCTGGGACAAGCGATCCGTATGGGTAAGTCCAGCTTCGAGCGAGAGGTAACTCGTAGAGTCCAACTCGGTTGGGCAGCGTTCGGGAAATTACAAAGTGTCTTCTCGTCCAGAATACCTCAGTGTCTGAAGTCGAAAGTTTTCGAGCAGTGTGTGTTGCCAGTGATGACCTACGGCGCTGAGACGTGGTCTTTTACAGTTAGCCTTTTCCACAAGCTCAAGGTCGCTCAGCGAGCGATGGAGAGGGCTATGCTTGGTATTTCTCTACGCGACAGAATTCGTAATGATGAAATCCGTAGAAGAACTAAGGTTACCGACATAGCTCTCAAAATCTGCAAGCTCAAGTGGCAATGGGCAGGCCATATAGTTAGGAGGACCGACAACCGATGGGGAAGAAAGGTCCTTGAATGGAGACCACGTCTCGGCAAAAGGAGTACAGGCCGCCCTCCAACCAGGTGGACTGACGACCTGAAGAAGACAGCGGGTAGTCGCTGGATTCAGAAGGCCCAGGACCGGGAGGAGTTGCGAACGTTAGGGGAGGCCTATGTCCAGCAGTGGACAGTAAAAGGCTGATGGATGGATGGATGGATGTTAGGTATCTCGTATGTTACTACAGTGACGATTGTGACGAATCGTTAACTCATGTTCCAGTTTAGAGCGATCACAACTGGAGCTGCACCTGATCGCGCAGGGCCTGCAGAGCAAGCCGCGCTGGGTCCCTCTGGACGAGTTTGTAACGCGCCTTGGGCTGCCTCTGAATGCTCATTCGCAAAGGCTCTTCGAAATATTCCAACAGGTAAGTTACTTCGGATAACTTAGAACGATAGAAGGCAAGGCAGAAACAAGTAAGCTTTTGTTCAAACGGTCATTTGTACTAAAATATAATAATATCCACAAGACGACGCGTGTGGCGTAATAGTTACTATACTACTGCCGATCGGAGGGTCCTGGATTCGATTCCCGGCGAAGCAGAAATTTGAGTGATGACTATAAAATTTCTGTTCTCGATCTGGATGTTTGTGTTTCTGTCTTTGTGTGTGTCCATGGTTCCCACGGCACTCCCTACTGTGGGGCGTGGGGCTATGAGTTCGAAGCGTTATTAATTATTATTACAAAATTCAAATTTGTAGCACAAAAAGTGAAGGAATTTCATACAAAGTGAAGCCTTTGGACTTCCGGCCCTTTTGCGAATTCATTCTTAGCGGCCGTCTGCTATCTGTAAATATAACTAACTCGCGAATTTTGAGATTTCGTGGTGAGTTAGTAAGTTACCTTTCGATTTCATATATTCCAGGCGTGCGTTATCAATCAAAATTTTGAAGATTTACCGATAAAAAAAATATTTTTATTTAAAAAAAAAATCTATGTTTTATTTCCAGCCGCGTAACACTATCGCGTACCTACCGGACTACATGGTGTGCGCTGCCTACCTTTCGCTCCAGCATGAGCCACTTTCTACGCTTCTGTCATATGTTTTTAAGGTACGTATACACCTCCCGGTTAGATTTAGCTATCATCATCAACCTTCGGAGTAACATCGTTACTGCATAGGACCCCAGGCAAGACTTATGCTTGAAACTGTGTGTAGATGACCATCTTAACCTGTGGCCTGTATAGTTGTTTGCTACTCCAATTATTTAAATATAGTTATGCCCCGCGGTTTCATCCGCGTTAATTTTTTTTGAATTATCCTATTTTACTTCTGATAACTCTAAGAATATATGTGCAAAGTTACATGATGATCGGTTGAGTAGTTTTCGCGTGAAAGAGTAACAAACAAACTTCTTTCGCATTTATAATATTAGTAGGATATAGAGTGAAAAAAATTACTTCAAATAATTTGGTAACTGTACGGGAAATATACTTGATGGCGCCACGGGTATTCTGAATCACGCTATTGAAGTTTTCTGAATATCCGACCATATACAAGGTGTAAGTGGTAGAACTATTATGGTTCGCCCGGGGAAGTACCACCGCTGCACCCACTTCTGCCGTGAACCAATTCTATTGTGTTTCGGTGGAAAGGTGCAGTTGCCGGCCACACTTACATGAGGCGAGCACCAGCCTCCGGAGTAGCAGCGCAACTGCATACGACCTCAGACAAGACTTAACTATGCTTGCTTGAGGTTGTATGTAGAGGTCCACGGACTGCAGCGACCACTTCACACCACGTGGCCTGCATGCTCGTCTGCTACTCCATTCAAATAAAATAAAAAATATATACAAGCTCAAATTGAGTCAGTCCGGGGCTCCTCGCCCGGCGGGAGATCTCCCTTTGCCAAATGCACTTTTTTCCGTATTCAAATATGACTGTTTAAAATTATAAATAGAACTTATAAGGATATCAGGATAAGCTCTTTTTAATTGGTTAAAAAAGGTGTCTTCGTTAAGACATTGGTAGTGCTAGGAAGCTATTTTATTAACTTATTTTTTATATCCTCAGATATTCGATAGCAACGGCAACGGTCGTATCAGCATCAAATCGTTCGAGGAGATAGCGACCCGGTGCCTCGGACTGTGCCAAGAGGAAGCGCATAACACATTCCAACAGGCCGACCTTGACGAGAAGGGCTACCTCACTTACAGTGAGTATATATTGCCTACTATGTCTACCTCTGTCTTTCTCTGTCAGTCTTACTTATACAGCAACTGTATCTTAAACATCGAACCGTTCAAGGAGATAGCGACGTTATGTCTCAGGCTATGACTAAACGAATTTGTAACGCGCCTTGGGCTGCCTCTGAATGCTCATTCGCAAAGGCTCTTCGAAATATTCCAACAGGTACGTTACTTCGGATAGCTTAGAACGATATAAGGCAAGGCATAATCAATATAAGCTTTTGTTCAAACGGTCATTTGTACTAAAATATAATATCCACAAGACGACCCGTGTGGTTACTACTCGTATGCCGCACTGCCGTTTGGAGGGTCTCGGGTTCGATTCCCGGCGATACAATACAACCGATCGAGACCTCGATGAGAAGGGCTACTTTACTTACAGTTAGTATTTATCACTCACTCATTTACTCTCCGACTCCCTCACCCATTCAAATACTCATCCACCCACTAACTCACTCAGCCATCCATTCAACCATTCACTCATCCACTCACTCACTCTCCCACCCACTGACTCATAGGATTAAAGGCCTTAAGTGTCAGCTGTCATACGTCACGGATTATTGCAGATGAGTTCATCGCATTCGCGCAGGAGCGGCCGCAGTTCGCGTTCCTGTTCACGCGCGACGCCGCGCAACACAAGCCCAAGCTGCAATGAGGGTCGCCGGTTCACATCCCCACCGTCTGCGTCAACGTACCGTGATGTTAAGTTAACATTTCTCTCGGCGTTGGTGTAGTGTCGACATTCGACGTTTCGTGTCAACAAATGTCTGCTTGACATTAGAAGCGAATAGTGATGTGCTTGATCGTTTACAATCCGGTCGTTACAAATCCGCAGATCCGGATCTTACATTTCTTAGTGAATAACATATAAAATTTTTACTCCATAAACAATATCTACGATATTTGACGCTGTGACAGACAGTACATGTTTCGATTTATGTATACTATAGAACTTTGCACTTTTGTTATGGCAATTGTAACTCGCTGCGATAAATATTTTAAATAGCAAAGGTGCTCAATACTATAATTTATAAAAAAGAAAATAATCAGATTGGAATTTAATAGTGTTCCATGCTATCTAACTTGGTATATAAGTCTAAAATATTGGTTTAGTCTATGTATTGATAATAATTATGGTAAAAGATTTGCCAAAAGGTAACAGACACGGATATGAGTTTTCTCCCATAATATCCAGCACATCATTAGTAGCTAGTCATAATCTTTATAAAAGGCAATGTCGAATGCGACATTATGTCAAAGGGAACGAGATTCAAAACCTTGTTCGCTTATGTTGGTAATGCACAGGTGTTTTGTAAAACATGCGCGTTGGAACAAGTTAAAATGGATAGCAATGTGTTACTTTGGTATTGTATGTACTTTTATGTTGGTATTTTCTGGTGTTGATAGATCTGAATTGTTGTATTTCATGTTAATGTTTTTCAAGGCATGCCATTCGACTATGCTGTAATGCCTGCACCAGATAAGCGCGGCCTGCGGTAGCGGCTTGTTTTGTAGTATCGAAAGTTTTCTAACTATTCAAACTCACGCGGCCTGTGACGCGGTCAGAGCGCGGCCGCATGCACATGCCTCGCCCCTTTCCCACCGCGGCAAGTTGCAATTTTTTGCAATAAGCCACATGGCCAGTGGTTGTTCCTGAACAAAATGGCATTGTTAAAAGATTTAACTGAAGCTTTAATAGATACTGTGCGGAGTTAGCGCTGTATTATACAGCTCACACCGATTAAAAAAAATTATTGGAATCAAAAATATTTGTATTTCATGAAAGCATATTTCTCTTCGCCTGAAAATAAACAAAGCTTCATCTTCCAAGTCAGTTTGACGTCTGTACATGATGAAGAATGCGCAGCGAATGACGCTTGCCGGCTGCCGCGACCGCGGTAATGTGTGTTTGTAGCGGCTAAAGCCGCGGCCCTCGAAGCTGCAGGCCGCGCGTATCTGTTGCCGGCTTAATTCCTACTCAATTCCTAGAGGAAACCTATCCCCAGCATTGGAGATTTTGCAGGTATTAATGTAACATTAAAATGTGTTAGTGTGAGAAATTCATTAAGGCAAAAATTTTTGAATCTCAGATTTTTTGTTGTATCGCTAGAATTAGTGGTGCTTAGTAGAATTTATAACCCTGTCAATTATATTGTTTGCGAAATCGATAATATTAATATTAATGAAAATTTACAGCTGTTAAGTAGCTCAAAAACTTTGTTCCACGACAACAAAAACCCTATTTCGTTCTCCATTGGAGTATGTACTAAACGAACAAATAACATGTCTTATAATGAAAGTGTATGACAGAATAACATCAATTTTAGAAGTATGTCAAAAATAGGAATTGATGGAGTGATTTTCTACAAGTAGACTTGAAAAATGAGAAAACAGCTGACTATGGCAACACTGGATGTTGTTTGAAATCCATATTTTGTGCTTTGGAATAATACTGCTAATTTCGAAAGATTATGATAAAAATGCTATATGTTCCCTTAAATAGTTAGTATAATATATTAACTTGCAAACATAATAGAGCTTTCAACCCCAGTAAAACAATTTTATATTTATATGAAATACTCGTATCGTAAAAAGAAAAAAACGTAAAAATCATATAATAGCGATATAGTCTGTCTGTCAGTAAATCATAGAACATAATACGTAAAATTCATTTTCAAAAACAGACGACATTTAATTTTTTATTTACATTATTTACTTATTAATTTAAAACTTATTGAAATTATGACCATTTCGTTTACAAATATGATTTGAAATAATCATATGAAAATGAACATAATTTATAGCGAAAAATATCATCTACTTATGTTGGGTTTTGTTTACAAATAGTAGTGCTTTAATAATGTTATTTTTTGAGAATATTTTATTTTTGTTTTCAGTTTTTTTATTTTAATTAGTTTTATTACGTAATGTAATGAAATAACATGATAAAATGGAGTATTATTACAAAAGAGATTATAAATGTTATAAGTACTATTGTACATGCTTTTTTTCTTGTGTAAGTTTTGTTGAGTTTTGTTTTGTTTAAATTATATTTTTATATAATTTTAAGATACGGATGTAATTCATATAATCATTTAGGTATATTTATTTTTGTTAAGTATGCTACTAAATATTGCAAATATAATTTTAATTAAATAGGTATTAATTTTCAAACATAACTTAGAAATGTAGAAAGTCCTTCGAGCTTGAATGCGTTTTGTGCTTATGTTAATTCATACAAGGATCTTTGTTTTTATATAAAACAATACGTTACTTAAATAAAATTTTCATACCGTAAATGTAGGCATTAGTTTTGAAAAATTTACTGTGCTTCTAACATTGCGATACGCCGATCTTACAATTTTCAATTTGGTACAATTTTCTACAGTAGGCTTAAGAGGCCGTATACGAAAATATGCCGATTTCGCTGACTTAGCTCATTTTACACAGGAGATTTTGCAGTTAAAATACAGTATTTCCATAAGTTTTATTGCACAATATGACTGATCATTCAATAATAAACAAGTAAATGAGCCACTTTTTTAAATTTTTATTTTTTTTATTTTGCTTTAGACCTGAAGCCGGTGATAGTTTTGTAAATATTACTGTAATAGGTAGGTATAGAATATCACATATTTCTGGATCATTTTAAAGTTTAAACAGATCGAAAAAATGCCATGTATTGCTGTAAAAATCACATACATAGTGTATGAGCCACTTTTTGCCACTCTCATACAAAAAATATTAATAAAAAACATTGAACTTAATCAATTTTGATTTCGGAAAATTGAAACAATATTTCATAAAATTTATTTGACTTTAAGTTATACTTCAGTTCATAATCGATCCGTTTCCTGAAAAATAAATCAAATTAATAATGAAAACTTGGCATTAAAAATCTTTTAAAGTAACCTAAATCTCGCATTATAATTATTCTTGACGCAATCTAAAAAGTGGCTAATGTGTGATTATTAATGAAATGATCAGTTATAGATCAGTAGAAATACTGTAATTTAACTGCAAAATCTCATGTGTTAAATCAGGTAAATCAGCGAAATCAGCAAATTTCGTATACGGCCCATTAATGTCTCCGCAGACTAGGGTATGTGAATCTATTAAGCAATGCAACGTAGGTAGTTGTGTGAAATTGGTCTTGCTTCAGTCATATTAAAGGCATTACAATATACTTTCAAGGTGAAAACTGATATTGTTTGTAAGGTTTTTTAAGAAACTCACCAACACTATATTTTGTTAACAAATTACTTTATTTACTTGGAACTTTATAATTACTTTCTTACAGCTAAGACTTACTTCAACCATATTATTTAATATCGGGGACGACCTGATGACACATGACAGGCCAGTGCTGCCAGCTACCAAACAGATGATTAATAAAACATTATACAGATAACTTATCTACATCCCTTCCCTTAAGTTTCTTAAACAAAAAACCAAAAATTAATGTGCTTCATAGTTTGTTAACCAATCAGGCTTTTTAACAACTCTCCCACTCCTAGTTCTATGTACTCTCTCTTCCTCTCTTGGAGATGATTGTACTATATCTGAACCTGTACTTTGAGTTTTTTCTCCTATATCAACTAAAAACCTATTTTCTTCTTTATCACAGTTAAGTACATCTTCAGAGATATTACTATCATCACTTACACATAAATCATCATAAACATCATTACATTTAGTTTCTAAACTACTATAATTATTATTAGAATGTCTTATATCAATAGAATTTCTCTCCACAATATTTCCCTGGACATTTCTAATTAAAGATCTGGGTCTATTTAACTTTTCAATAATTACTCCTGGTTCCCAAAACAATGATTTAGGATTTCGCACTAAAACACTGTCACCTTTAACAAAACATTTTAGCTTCTTTGATGCATTTCTATTATAATACCTTTCATTATTTTCTCTCTTATCCATTAACTGTTTGTAAGCATCCCTAGCAATATTTTTTGGTTCCAAATGCCTAGTAACAGCAGGTAACTTTGATCTTAACAATCTACCCATTAGCATTTCCGAAGGAGAATAATCTGTTCCTGACACTGGTGCAACCCGATATTCTAATAGGGCAGAGTATAGTTCTGATTGTGTGTTGCATTTTTTAATTATTTTTTTAGCAATACCCACTGCCTTTTCTGCCATGCCATTAGATTTGGGATAATATGGCGAAGAGTGTATTGTCTCTGGAGGAAATCCGGATCGACAAGGACCAGATATTGATGGGTAAAGGGGGGACCTCCGGTTCGCTATGACCAAAAATGGTGGTGGAATAAAGGATGGAAAGGAGGGTGGTCCCCCGTTGCGGGTGCAGGAATTGTGGACTGTAAGTTGCGGTTTGAATTAATGGTGGAAAACGAGAAGGATTGGTAAAGGGAACAAACGCACTTACTTGGTGCTGGAGCAGATGGTATGCTCGTGTACTGATGAAGCCTTCTCTTGCCCGGGAACTGATGTTGTCTTTCACACTTATTTATCACTTGAAGTCAGTTAAATCACAAAACTATTGACAGCGGTGATGGCGGCGATGCAGCGAGTCTGATGACCACGTGTTAGGTGGCTTGCGGTGCGGTTGTCACTAGAGGACTTGCATACGCGTCGGCGGCGTGCGCGTCGGCGGCGGGACGAAGGCAGACTGAGTTGATAGATCTTCCTGATCCATATTATGTAATAGTGCGCTTGCGGGGAAGAGAGGGAGGGTGAAGGGGAGGGAGGTGAAATGACTTAATTGGCGCGAACATCCCCCCGGCCTTGAGGTCTCCTCAAATAGCGAATTAAAAAAAAATAAACATAAATATATACAGCGGAGTTAATATCATATAGAAAAAACTATATATGCGGTGAACAGAGGCGATGCGATGAATATAATTAGTAAATTAATAAAAATATTATAATAGCGGGATGAGAATTTATACTTAAACTATAACTTATAAAATATAAACTACATAGGCATATAGAAATATTATTGTGTTGGTAGAGGGCAAAGTCTAACAATGGGCCGCTGCAAAGTGGAGCTCTTAGTCTTCACTTGTGCAACGCGCACCACACCATCCCTACCAGGAAACAGTTCAGTGACGACGCCTAGCGGCCACTGAAGAGGCGGAGCGTTATCCATATCGATAAGAACAACGGTTCCTACAGAAATGGAATTAATAGAATGTTTATTCCACTTTTCTCTTGCTTGTAGTGTATGTAAGTATTCTGATCTGAAGCGCTTCCAGAATGACTGAACTATCGAATCAAGCAATGAAAAACGTGATAAAAGATTAATGCGTTCCTTACTAAGATCAGCGGCGGGTAAACATCCAAGTGGATTAACAGCGAGGAAATGCGCGGGCGTAAGTGCAGTAGGTTCCGCCGGATCGCTACTTAACACGTAAAGCGGTCGTGAATTTAATATGCGTTCGACCTGAGTGAGGACAGTAAGCAACTCCTCATACGTGAGGATTTGCTTACCTATGACGCGAAATAAATGATACTTTACTATCTTTATATTTGACTCCCAAAGCCCACCAAAATGTGGAGCGTTTGGAGGGTTAAGTTTCCATGTGATGCGGTTATCAGAAAGGACCTGATTAAATACTTTATAATATTCGTCTGAACGTAAAAAGGAATGAAGTTCCTTCAAGTATGAACGCGAAGCAATAAAATTAGTAGCGTTATCACTAGTGAGTCATCATCATTAACGATGTGCGAATAAATCACGCAGCCATACGCCCTTTCACTGGCGTCGGCGAACGCGACTAGCGAGACTAGCGAATTCTTATTTATACCCATATGGCGAGGAAACTTTAATTTCGATATCAAAGGTAACTCTGAAATATATTGTTGCCATGCAGTGACAACGTGAGCGGGCGGAGCCTGGTCCCAGTCAAGTTTGCGAACCCATAAGGTTTTAATGAGAAGCTTAGAGAAAAGAATTACTGGAACCACGAGCCCCAGAACATCATATAAGCGAGCGGTTGCGGATAAAATAGAACGCTTGGTACAAGCGAGCGGCGGCGGCGAAACTAGAAAAGAAAAACAATCAGTTGCGGGGTGCCAACGAAGACCCAATACCTTAAAATACTTTGGTCGTCGAATGAGACCTCGTCAAGCTGACGGTGCGTTGCGGGGATGTGCTGTAAAAGCTCTGAACTGTTACTAGTCCACTTAACCAATTCAAATCCTCCACGCTGAAACATTTGAATTAGTTCAGTGGCTACGTCAACGGCGCTGTTGACGCAGGGCGCGCAGGACGCGATATCGTCCATATAAATATCTCGTTCGACCACCGAAGCAGCCAGAGGATAGGACTCCTTCTCCTCGGAAGCCAACTGACGTAGTGTGCGTAGCGCCAGAAAAGGAGAAGAGCGTAAACCAAAAGTCACACGATTAAATTCGTATGTTTGTATGTCTTCCTCATTAGAAAAGCGATAAAGAATGCGTTGAAACGAGCGGTGCGATTTTTGTACTTCAATGCATAAATACATTTGCCTAACGTCGGCAAAAAAGGCGATGCGATAAACTCGTACGTTTATTAAAATATTAAAAATATCAGACTGTAAATTTTGCCCACTATGTAAAATATCATTTAATGAAATGTCATTATCTGACTTAGCGCTTGCGTCGAGTACTATTCGCAATTTAGTTGTACTTTTATCATTACGTATGACAGGGTGGTGCGGGAGATAAAAGCAAGGTTCCGTAGAATTATTTGAAGCAACCAATGATAAATAACCCTTGTTGATGTATTCTTGAATAACTTCATTGTAGCGGGAGCGAAGATCGGGACATTTATTAAAACGTCTCTCTAGGAGCGAGAAGCGTTTTTTAGCGGTTATAAAAGAATCACCTAACTTATCAGGCGTGTCCTTGAAGGGCAGGGCGACAACATATCGTCCGTTCAAATTGCGACGAGTAGTGGAAGTATAAATATTCTCACATTCCTGTTCATCAGGACTCAAATAAGTTTTTTGCGGCAGCTCCTCTAACTTCCAAAATTTTTCGAGCAAATGCGTGAGCGACGTTTGACTATTATCAATACGAGTAGGATAAGAAACTAAAGAACGCGGCATGCATGTAGGAAAGTCGATATCTGCGTCTCCCATTATTATGTATCCTAGTGACGTTTCTATGGCACTCGGCGATTGCGAATTAATTATTTTATCAGTTAACAAAATTTGTAAATAAGTATTAACCCCTAATAAAACGTCAATGTCACCTGGTGTATGGAATTGATCGTCAGCTAAACGTAAATTATTTATATAACTAATTTTCGAAACGTCTATTAACGATTCGGGTAATTGTCCAGTTATAGTGGGAACGACTAACGGTTCAATATGATAAAGTTTATTTTCATCAAAGCGGGAGCTAAACTGCAAAGAAGTAACACCTAAAATCTTCTGCGACACCCCACCGATTCCTTGCGCCTCTTTAACTGGTGTTTTATTGGAGATCGGTAGGTACAAACGTTTGCAACACTGTTTCGTGATGTAATCACATTGCGAGCCAGGGTCCACTAAACAACGCAACAAATATTGGTGTCCGTATTTAGTACAAACTTTAATCTTCGCAGTTCCCAATAATGTAGTGCGGTGCGGCGCATTACCACAATCGCGCGAAACGTTACATGACGTGGATGCATTTTTTTCTCCTGGACCTTGTTCTACCGAAGGCTGATCGACCTTATTCCTACTGCTAACAAAATGAAGTAGCGTATGGTGCGAGCGGGAGCAATACCTACATCTACGCTGTGACTTACAAAAAGGAGTGGCGTGTTTATTACTTAAACAATTAATACAACATTTATTTCGTTTTACAAAATTGTACCTGTCCTGTGCATTTATTTTTAAAAAATGCGGACAGACAAATAGGTGTTCGTGATCACCCGATTCACAGAAAATACATGACCGATTCGAATCTGTATTAATAAAAGTTTTGCTTATATTTTTAGCGGGAGCGGGAACAAAATTACCTTTAATTTTATGGTTGTTAGACGTATGCGAAGTATTTATTGTATGGCATAAAGCCCTATTCTGGTCATGTAAAAACTGAACCAAAGCGGAATATTTCGGTATGTTTACGTTGCGACATGACATTTCGAACGACTTTACGGTATCGTTATCTAATTTTCTAAGCGCGATATTTAGAAATAGAAAATCAGATATGTCATCAACATTAAGTTGCTTAAGAGCGTTAATAGAAGCATCAAATTTATCCATAAATATTTGATAACCAGCGGATGTGTTAGTGTTTACGTTCTTCAGTTCTAACAGCTGACTGACGTAGGTAGTCGCGAGCGCACGCTCGTCGTTATATCTACGTATGAGCGCGTTCCATATCACAGAATAGTTTTCCGCTGTAGGCATTAAGCCTGAGCAGATTGATAATGCCTTATCACTAAGTTTACTAACAAGATAATAAACGCGTTCAGCATCTGTTAATTGCTGATTATCATGAACTAATGTTTTAAATTGTTGGTAGAACATAGACCAGTGTCGTATGTCACCATTAAAAGAAAGTAATTCTATAGGCGGAAGCGATGGTATAATTTTTGTAGGTAAACTATTCTGTAATTTACTTGAAGATGAATATGGAGCGTTTAATTTAGACACTTGACTTTTAATACGACTATATAGATCATGAAAAGATTTCCACGATCCGAAATCTACTTGCGCGTTTGGATTTAATTTTAAATTTGTAACATTATAAGATTCTAACGTGTCCTTGAACTCGGTACGCAAGTATTCAAGGTCAGATGCCGTGTCAAGAAATGCGTCCTGTGCGTCTGACGAACTTAATGCACTTAGAGACAAATCATAAATTTGTTGTAAACGTTCGTAAATAGAATTTCGTTTTGCAATTAATATTTTCAATCTAATTTCGTCATTTGAAAGCGTTTCAGATTCAATTTTGCCTTTAGTAGACATTTTGTCGTGAACAAGATAAATCAGTTAAAACAGTTAAGATTATAAAACTTATGTATGGCGTAATGAATGAATACGTAGGTAGTTACTAGCGAAACAACGATCGCCGGTCGCGTCGGCTCCGGCAACCACAAATATGGCGGACTTCAATTAATGAAAAATAGAATGCGTACCTATGAGGTGTAATTTCGATTACAAATATAGGTAAATAATGGTGCGAATGGTGCGAATGCGCTTTGCAAAAATAATAATATACCTACGTGAGCGGTGCGTTATTAATATGCGGGATATAAAATAATCGTAGATATAATACTTATTTGCGAAAATAAATATGAATAGGCACTTATAATATATTACATGAAATACATATGTATGCGTATTTATGAGATTAAACACCTAATTAACCCGGGTGAAGTTACTAAACTATTGATTCGAAATCGGGCTCGACTGGACCAAAAAATTGGAGGAAATCCGGATCGACAAGGACCAGATATTGATGGGTAAAGGGGGGACCTCCGGTTCGCTATGACCAAAAATGGTGGTGGAATAAAGGATGGAAAGGAGGGTGGTCCCCCGTTGCGGGTGCAGGAATTGTGGACTGTAAGTTGCGGTTTGAATTAATGGTGGAAAACGAGAAGGATTGGTAAAGGGAACAAACGCACTTACTTGGTGCTGGAGCAGATGGTATGCTCGTGTACTGATGAAGCCTTCTCTTGCCCGGGAACTGATGTTGTCTTTCACACTTATTTATCACTTGAAGTCAGTTAAATCACAAAACTATTGACAGCGGTGATGGCGGCGATGCAGCGAGTCTGATGACCACGTGTTAGGTGGCTTGCGGTGCGGTTGTCACTAGAGGACTTGCATACGCGTCGGCGGCGTGCGCGTCGGCGGCGGGACGAAGGCAGACTGAGTTGATAGATCTTCCTGATCCATATTATGTAATAGTGCGCTTGCGGGGAAGAGAGGGAGGGTGAAGGGGAGGGAGGTGAAATGACTTAATTGGCGCGAACAGTCTCTATGCCTAAATTATTACAAAAATCATGGAATTTTTTTGAATTAAAAGGATTGTTGTCACAAATTAATTGTTTAGGAATGCCATGTGTAGAAAACAACTTTAACAAACTTGAACATACTACATATTGATGTAGATTGACTTATTTGGTATTTCACATATGTCAAACCATTTTGAATAATAATCTACGACAATTAAGTAATTTTTTCTTGAATATTCAGCGATATCCATACCAACTTTAGAATAAGGTAATTTAGGAATCTCATGACTTATTAGGGTTTCTTTTTTATTTGCCGGTTGATGTTTTTCACAAATTGTACACTTTCCTATATATGTCTCAATCATAGAAATCATTTTTGGCCAATATAACAAACTCCTAGCTCGCTTTTTGCTTTTCTCAATTCCTAAATGTGCATCACCATGAATTTGCTTCAACATTTCTCCTTGCATACTCAGTGGAACAACTACCTTATCTTCTAAAAATAATATTTTATCCTTGACAAACAACCTATCCTTTAAATTAAAAAAGTGATGTAAATCTGAATTTAGTCTAACATAATTTTCCCAACCTGCATTTACATAATTAATTACTTGTGATAATATAGGATCTTTAGAGCTTTCAATTTTGAACATTTCTATTTTTGACTTACTAATTGGCAGATAATCCTCAATATGTAATGTATGAACAATCTCTTGCATGTCTGGGTCATTTTCAACAGTTTCTTTTACATAATTTCTTGATAAAAAATCTGACAAAAACATTAATTTTCCTGGCACATATTCTACCGTAAATCTATATTTAAGAAGTTTTAATAACATACGTTGTATTCTATTTGTACACTTGTGAATGTCTTTACCAACAATTGTTACTAAAGGCTTGTGATCAGATTGAACTTTAAAAACATGACCATATATAAAAGGATGAAATTTTGATACAGCAAAACATATTCCCAATAACTCTTTCTCCACCATACTATAATTTTCTGGTACTCTACGCACTGGCTTGACTACTGGCACCGCATCTTCTTTCAGTTTAATTTTGTACTCAAAAGGTAACTTTCCTATTCCTTCAAACGCAGATTTATATTTACTTACAAATTCATTTGATTCATTTTCACTATTTCTTAATAACATGACTCTCTTTATAAAATTGAACTTCACTGAAGATTCCCTGCCTAAAATTGCTGTAGAGTCACCCTTTACAACAATAAATTCTAAGAGCTCTGGTTCTCTTTCTTTAGGCTCACAAAATATTTTAACAACCCCCTCCGTCTTTATAGTATGTCCTCCAAACGCAGTTATTTTTTTCAAATTATTAGACAATTTAAGATTTTCACCCAGTGATTTGAAAATTTCATATGGTATCACGTTCACATCAGCGCCAGAATCAATTTTAAACTGCACTTCTTTCTTCCCATTTAGTACAATAGGATGATACCAAAAAATTTCCATATGTGTTCCGCTCTTGATAGAATTAATTTTTAAACTGTCCAAAAATTGCATATCCTCTTCTGCCTCCTTGTCCTTAACTTCATTTACAGCTTTTTTGTACATACATTTTATTTTAAAATGGTTGTAACGGTTACAATTGAGACACTTCTGGCCATACGCAGGGCACTGGTTGATTCCATGGTATTTTCCACATTTATTACAATCAAATTTATATAAATTATTAGCATTTTTCTTTCTTCCTTCCCCAATTTTTCTTTTAGTAATAATTTCAATATTACCTGTCCCTCTCATTACCTGCATTTCCTTCTTGCTCACCTCAAAAGCTTGACAAATTTTAATTGTTTTGTCTAAACTTAGTTCTCCTTCCCGCAGCAACCGTTCTTGTAATGAGGTGTCCTTCAATCCCAATATAAGAATGTCTCTAATTAAGGACTCTTGCTGATTTTCAAACTCACATTTTGCTGCCAATAATTTCAAATCCGTCAAAAATGCATCACAGCTTTCATTCTCCTCTTGAACTCTTTTAAAGAACTTGAACCTCATGAAAATCGTATTTTTTCGAGGCAGGCAATATTCTTCAAACTTCCTTAAGACAATTGCTAAATCAGGCTTTTTCTCGCTATCAATATAAGTGAATGAGTTATAAATTTTTACTGCCTCACTCCCGACACAGTTGAGAAGCATTGCGATTTTGACTTTTTCGGGTTTATTCTCAAATTCGTTTGCCGTCATAAACAGCTCAAAACTTTGTCTGAACAAAGACCAGTTTTCTGCCAAATCGCCCGACATCATTAATTCACTGGGAGGTTTGAACTCCATTTTTCACCTGACACCATGTAAGGTTTTTTAAGAAACTCACCAACACTATATTTTGTTAACAAATTACTTTATTTACTTGGAACTTTATAATTACTTTCTTACAGCTAAGACTTACTTCAACCATATTATTTAATATCGGGAACGACCTGATGACACATGACAGGCCAGTGCTGCCAGCTACCAAACAGATGATTAATAAAACATTATACAGATAACTTATCTACATTGTTTACCCTAAATACTATCCAAAGTTTGATTCAAAGATTGAGAGCAATCTGACGCCTTTTTTATCTATTATAAATGTTTAAATGGCAGTTCAACGTGTATGGAGACTTTATTACAATGTTTTTCCAGCTCTAATTATTATAGAAATAATAAATTTAAATCTATGTATTGATTATTGTGAAACTTTTCGAAAGATTTGGGTCATTTTTATCTTATAAAATGCGGCCTAACCCGCGGCATCGGTTTGGAATTCGAAGCTACGACCGTTACTAGCAGCGCCTCTAGCGGAAGCGGTGGTGAACTAAAAATCCTTTTTTGAAATTTTTTATTGAAATTATCCTTAAGTTATGTAAAATTAATCCTTATCCTTAGTTTTATATAATGGATTTAATATGACCGAAGCACGTAATGTATATTGTAGAGCTTAATCGCCATTTTAAATGTGATAATTTTAAGAATCTATGACTAGTTGTAAGATAAGCATTGAAGACGCTATCACCAGTTCAGTACATAAATAACTTATATGTAATATTATACCTTAAGTTTTAATAGGCATATTCATTTATTAATTGGCATGATGACAGTATTAAAAAGTCGATCGAGTCGATGGTAAATGTAGAAAATTAATTTTTATTTGAATGGAGTAGCAGACGAGCATGCAGGCCACGTGGTGTTAAGTGGTCGCTGCAGCCCGTGGACTTCTACACACAACCTCAAGCAAGCATAGGTAAGTCTTGTCTGAGGTCGTATGCAGTTGCGCTGCTACTCCGGAGGTTGGTCGCCTCATGTAAGTGTGGCCGGCACCTGCACCTTTCCACCGAAACACAATAGAATTGGTTCACGGCAGAAGTGGGTGCAGCGGTGGTACTTCCCCGGGCGAACCATAATAGTTCTACCACCTACGGTATATATATGTCATATGTCGAAATGGTTCTAAAATGACCCCTATTTGTGTAAAAGATATTTCAAAGCCTGTCATCATGCCAATTGCTTTGAGGCTTGACATCTGTATATATTTTGTATTGTATTAAGTAGATTCCGTCTGCGACGTCGTTCGTAATATTAGGTTACGTATAAATAATTTTGTTGTTAGTTAGGTATTGTAGTTTGTATAACATTCGTTATTAATTGAAGGGGGTTTTAAAAAGTATAGGTTACCTACTATTTAAAATTGCTATAAATGTATGTGCGAAACTTCGTCTAAATCCATCCAGTTTTTTTTTCATTTAGCCATTGAAATATATTAAAGTGGCTGTTAAAGTGCTTTGGTATCAAGATGATGGCAATAAGGCACATTTTACTATAAGACATCTTTAGGACCTATTTAAAGGAGTATTATAAGTATTAAAATCTAGTACAAAAAAGTAAAATCTTGTGAAAATACCGCACTATAGCACTCTTCTCCTTAATAATATTCTCCTTAAAAGTAAAAATTAAAAGTTACAAAAACTGGGTGGTTAATTTAATAACTTGTTGAAATCCAGGGATTCTTAGTGTTGGTTTCATTTCAATCATTTGAATCTTATTTGAAATGAAATTGAGAACATGAAATTCTCGCAAGAGGTTTCAACTAAATTATGTTTATAGCATATTGACGTTCTTTAATATAAATTAAAAAAAATAGCTTTCGAATCCCAATTTGTTTTTCTTTTATAAAATATATAAGTTTAATTTATTTTACCTTGCAAACGCTGGCATTCTAGCAAACAGTGATAAATTACGTGTTAATATACAGGGAAATCACAAGCCAACCAAACTTTTGATAAAATCTTGTCGAAGTTTGCCTTTTATACTTAAAATTGACAAATGTAATAATATGTAATAGGTAGATAATTCCATTTTACTCGAAAGGCGAGTGGTAAAAAGTAACAAAAATAAATAATTTTAAATGTAATCTTAAGTTTGCATAGAAAATAAATGTCCTTAGATATTAAAAATGTTGTAAGATACTAGAAATATTAGACGCAATTAGTCGAATACTGTTATGTCGATATTTTATTTCTTTAAATATAACGCAATGACATTTATAAAATTAATCCTTACACAATATCACCTTTGCACCTTAATTATTAAAAGTGCAATCAAATACTTAGTGGTTTTAAAAATAATAAATTGAAAATTGTATAACAGTAACATTAATGTATAAAATGTAACAAATAAAATGGAATTCTTTTCTCAGACTATTACACTAATGAAATAATGAAATGAAATAGTTGACTCGATGTTTGTCGTTGTTGTACGACCATCGGCTGACCGTCATCCGCTTTGGGTGCGCTAAGGCTTTTATGGGCTAGGAGAAAAAAGCGGGAAAGGAGAAAAAATTGTAAAATCATTGAAATTATAACAAAGGATCCTGTGAAGTTTAATTTTAAAAAGATTTTTTGCCGTTTATTTCTCAAGTACAACTTATTTTAAAAGTACACAATTGTAACAGAAGATGATTTTAATAACTCTTGTACTAACAGCTTCGAATAAAAAATCTTTGTTAAAATATATTAAATACGCCATCACGGTATACATAAACTGTCAAAATTCCACTTCACTTAAAAAAATCAAAACACAGTAAAAAATTTTTGGTTATTGTTATTAGTGTACCAATACTTTTGCTAGGAGCGCTACGTACGTTGAGTATGGACTTAGAAGTGTTTTTAAATTTATTTCATAACAACTCGTATCATAATTTAAGTTCATACGTCTGAACCTTAGAACATCAAAGGTACTGACTCATCCTTCAGGGGAGAGGACATTGCGCCTCGCTTCGATACATAATTTTTGTGCCAAATCTGGTGCGCAGGAAGAAGAACGCACACATTTTAATTTTGCCACACATTCACAAATATTCTTTCATCGCTACAGACGCATACATTTCTAAATATGTCAATTTCAATTAACAACGTTATTTTCTATGCACCGACAACACTGACACCGACACACACAGACACACTACTTGTATAACTAGAAGGCACATTGTGCATGGACGTTGGGACGAGGGGTTCGCCCGTAAAGGCCACTCCTCAGACGGCTCGACGGGTGTCATACATGTCAATATCTTGATGCTCTAAGGTCTGAACATTGGAAATATTGGAATCCATTGATGCTTCATTGTTTCCGACTAGCAGCGCCCCTAGCGGAGAAAAATGGTATGATAAAGGGTAGACTCATAATCACGTCAACTTAATAAATGTTTATAAACAGAATGTTATATAAATTTTGTAAGTAAATGGTAAAGCAATATACTCCGATGATTATCACAATAATGTAAGTACCTAACTAATTTAATTGCGTATGAACACTTGTAGAACTAAGTTTGCTATAATACTTTTGAAATGTATAGTCTTACCATTCCTGTACTGTTATCGTTTTTAATTTTATTCTAGTAGCCTTAGGTACTTATTTATTAAAAATAAATATAATTGGATGAATTGAAATAAGATTTTTATTTGTGCCCTGTATCCCACTTTCTTTACAATTTTTTTCTAATTATAATTAGGTACATAAAAGCCTAGGCCTAGAGTCTTAAGTCCCTGTAGCCAAAAAAAGGCCTAGAGTCTAAAGAATTTTTATAAATAGAACTGTTACCATATTCTTCAAGTAATGTGGGGTTTTGATAGTGGCCCTGCCAAAATTAGCCAGACAATAGACATACAGTATTAAGGAGTGAAGCGCGCATGGCTCGGCGGGTAGCGTAGAACGCAAGCGGTCTATGCAGCTAAGCCAAACGGGCGCGGTCGGGTGTGAGATGGGTGACCGCTAGTGGCAAAAAAATTCATGCGCGTTTCTGTGCTTCGTAGGGCATGCTAAGACGTCGGTCCCGGTTGTTGTCGATAGATAACAGTCGTTAAACCTTATCAGAGGACTTATAAGCCAAGCCATAGCCAATAAGAAGGGA
Organism: Pyrgus malvae; assembly: GCA_911387765.1. Lineage (NCBI taxonomy): Eukaryota > Metazoa > Arthropoda > Insecta > Lepidoptera > Hesperiidae > Pyrgus > Pyrgus malvae. The sequence goes on from OU426960.1 coordinate 22,558,034, forward strand.
GTCGTCTCTATACAAGCCATTGCCAGCCATTATTCTGTGTCATTCTGCGCAACTGGCTAAACTCCTATGATTTTAATACAGCAATATCTTACGTCGTATTTCAAATGGATGGAAGAAAGTTAGAGATATAGACTAGAATAGCACATAGGTTATTTTGTTCCTACGGGGAAAGATTTGTATCTTTTTTGTGTGTATTTGTATCTTTTTTGTATGTGTTGTTATTTATAATGAATAAACTCAAAAACTACTGTTCCGATTTCAAAAATTCTTGTACTGCGGGAAAATGCTTCATTCTATGTGAAAACGGGTAATAGTGTCAACGCTAAACGCAGCCACAAAATCGTTAATCGTAAAAATGCGACGAAACAAAGAGAGTTACAAAAGGCGGTTCACTATCGATGCAGTCGCAAAATCGCCGGTCACCGTGGTTGAAAGTAGTATTTCTGCGGAGGCCCTTCAGGGTCATAGATTCAGTGTCGGATTAATATTCTTTATGAGTGTAGGCCACTTTATTTCCGCCGCCCTATGTACATACCTATGTATGTATATACATACCATGGTATATATATATATATATATATATATATATATATACCATGCGCAGACGGCTCGCTCGGAGAGTGCAGGCGGAAAGCGGGGGTTGCTACGTTGCCACTAAGTTTCTATAGGGATTTTTTAAAGTATAAAAACCCATAAGAAAACCAGCGGTGTTTGACTTTTATCCTCTGAAATCGAGGAACCCTCCTCTGAAATCTGCCGCCCCTAGGCCGCGGCGTATACGGCCTACGGCATAGATTGCTGGTTTTCAGCGAGGGTTACATTTTCGTGTATTTCAGCTGCAAGGTGAGATTTTTTCACTACCAAATAGTCTTATAGAAAAAATTTTGTTTCGCTCGTTTTTTAGAATACTTTATAACGAGTGTACATAGGCCCCGAAATGGCCTAAATGGAATATTTATTTATTTCAAGCAACTGTGCCATAATGAATAATAAAACATAGATTTAGATATTTAGATGTACAACTCAACCCTCATTTTGTACATGAATACATAAACATATGTATAGTAAGACTGATCTAGGGTGGGGGCCTGGAGATCTGTCATACAGGTTGTCCTAGTACAGACTTCAGTCTCTCACAGAGATCTAATCTAACTTTGTTATGTTCTTCATTATTTTGTAATACTGTCTTTGTGAAGAGAAATAAAGGTTATTATTATTATTATTTTATAATTACACTGACACATTAATTTTATATATTGAAAATCATCTATATATTTCAGGGATTCTTATTAAACGATCACGTGCTTTATTGTGTAGATCTAAATCTTCCTGGTCCTAGCCCACCAGGTGGTGGGCCTCCTTGTCCTGGACCATGTCCTCCTCGCCCAGGTCCTGGACTTCCACCGGATCCTGCAGCTCCAGGACCTCCAGGACCGGGGCCACCTGGGCCTGGACCACCGGGACCGGGCCCACCAGGACCGTTCCCACCTGGGCCTAGTCCACCTGTACCTGACCCGGGCCCGCCCGAACCTTGATTGGGTGGCACACCTGGAGGTAAGCCCTGTCCGCCTTGGAGGACTCCGTCTGGAATATATTTTTTGTGATTTTTATTTAAGTGTAATCTTTCTTAGTATCTATGTAGGCAGGTACATATTATGTGTATAATTTGCTATGCCAGAGGATTTAAATAAAGCTTCACACTCATAGCCCCACATTTTACAGTACGTAAAGAACACAGCATTTAAATTTCCGCTTTGCTGGGAATGGAACCCCGGAGCCCATTACACCATACACCATACAGGCGGCATTTTCCGCCATACAGGCGGAACGGCTTGGTAACCAATGTGCCATAAAGTTGCATTAACTTTATTTTTAATTACGTTTATTTATTACCATTTAACTTTATTAATAATTTTCTGTTTGTTCTTTTTGTCTTTTTTTATTGTGTTGTGTGTATAATGGTTGTCTAAAACTACGTATTATACTATCATTTGTAAATGTAGGCATAAGATCCGTCGTATACTATGTCAGATGAGTTTAAATGTTACAATAAATATTTAAAAAAAACCTGGAATATCAAACGGCGGCTTCATGGCATCCGGTGGGATGGGTTCATAGAAGTCCGCTTCCTGCGGTCTAAGCTTCCTCTTCCATTGTTCGTGGAAGTCAAACATTCTCTCCACATTAAACGTGATATCGGTGTTCAGAGCCAACATCTTCTGGTACAGAAACACGAACCAAATAAACTTATAGCGATACGCCGTCCTTTGTAACGTACTATACACGACTTCTATCTTATTCCGAAGCTGCATCAGAGACCCATATAGAATGCCGAGATTGTAACTCAAGTCGTTCTGGAACTTTTTTCGAATGGGCTTGGTCGCTTCTAATCTTCTTCTGGTCCCGTAAATCGACTGTTTCATAAACACCATTGCTCTGTTGATGTAATACTGGTTGTGACTCCATCCATCGCGAGCGATTTCCTTCTCTTCGAACGTCATGTTCTCTGATATGTACAATTTATCGGCCATTTCGTTCTTACGTCTCGCGACATTCACTATTCTTTTAATGGTCTCGGGATCCAAAACGCTTATGTCTAGCAGCTCGTGGGCTTCTGAGTCGGTCACGTTACTGAAGTCTCCGAATAGGTAGCCGAATAACGAATCATTTTCGATGTTGGTGTCGTTGTCGAATATTCTGGAACTGAATATTCGGTCGAGCTCGTCTGCGTGCGGTACGGGTACTCCAGGTGCTATTTTTAAGCCTTCGATGGCCAATGCATGGCAGATATCTATAAAAAAGTTTTCCTTTATGAAAAAACTAGCCTTCCGCCAGCGGCTTCGCCCGCGTGGACCCGTTTAATGGGTTCCCGTAGGATAAAAAATAGCCTATCTGCTCTTCCAGGCTTCATTGCTATATTAAAATCATAGGCGTTTAGCCATTTGCTTCAACCGCGTTGACCCTATTACCCGTTTTCACGTAGGAATGAAGTATTTTCCCGCGGTAATAAGTAGCCTATTCAGCCTACTCAGGGTGAATAGCTTTCTAATGGTGAAAGATTTTTTGAAATCGGAACAATTGTTTTTGAGTTTATTCATTACAAACATACAAAAATACAAATCTTTCCTCTTTATAATATTAGTATAGACAATTCGGGTTTACCGGCGAACGAGAATGTGTATCCCTTACTCAACGATGAAAGAAATCGTCACTACTAAACCTCGAGCCCGAGAGCTACCCTCGCTATGATATCCTATGACATTTTGCCAGCGTGTAGAGTTTGGCTGAAACTTCTGTCTTGCCCACGGATGCAACACAGCACTTGGCCTTGCGTTGCGTAGAAATTAAAAAACAAATCCAATAAAAGTTTATCCTACTTACTTAAAAATTGAAGAAATATTGCAATTAAAAACATTTCAAAAACATTTCTTGGTACATTTTATTATCTACTTACTACAACTTACTTTATCTAACAATAGTAATTATTAAATAACGTACGTAAGTACAATTTTACTGTTACCCCTGTACGATGTACGGAACTATAAATGCCATTTACGATAGCTTTGTAATTATAAATTGTTTTTAAGTGCTCAGTAGCGGTATTTTATGCTTTTTTTATATAATAGTACCCAGATAACCGAGCTTTGCTCGGATAAAAACATTTGATTTTCTTGGCCTTACCTGAAAAAGTAACTTGAAAAAAAGGAGAATAAACAATTGGCTTGCAGCTTTGTACCCGGCTCTTCTGGTTTTGAACCGTTTCCCACCTAAGCTATTATAAATTATAACCTTATGGATGGCGGGGAAATTTTCTTTCGTAAACTAATTTTATTGAAACAGTTTATCATTGCCTGACAATTGTATTTTGTTTGAACAGCGGTTGACATTTGACGGCGTTCTACGCCACAATATTATTAGTACTCTCCAATAGATGTCAGGAAGAGTCATATATTTTACTAGCGGACGCTCGCGATTTCGTCCGCGTGGACTTTAGTTTTAGAATTTTTCTAAAATAAAAGTAGCCTAAGTTACTCCTTATTATATCAGCTACCTGCCAGTGAAAGTCCCGTCAAAATCAGTCCAGCCGTTTCAGAGATTAGCCGGAACAAATAGACAGATAGATAGACAGACAAAAATTGTAAAAAATGTTATTTTGGTATATAAACCGTATGTAAATTCATATACATGTAGTATAAAGCAGTTATTTTAATATAACAAACAGACACTTCAATTTTATTTATTTGTATAGATTTAAGTTGATTATCACAGAAAATACGGATAAAATGACAATTTCTAAAAATGTAACATCATAGCTGTAATAACATTTTTTACAGTGGCTTCGACCGCGTGGACCCGTTTTATACGTTCCCGTAGGATGAAACCATCCTATGTCCTTTCCCAAGGTCCATTCTATCTGTATTCCAAATTACATTAAAATTGGTTCAGTAGTTTAAGTGGGAAAGCGTAGCAGACAGACAGACAAACAGAGTTACTTTCGAATTTATAATATTAAGTAAGGATTATGTTCTTATTTTTTTTAGATATACTGTTTTAAAATAATAACACAATTATGTTTAATTATCTATTTTCTAAGCCTTTGTTTCCCCATCCTTTATTTATCGTCAGACGGTGTGGTGTTAGGTATGTGGTGTCGTATGTTGTACTTCTCGTGCAGGTTGACGAGGACCCACCATAGGTACAGAAAGTCTACGTGGAGAGCCGCTGCCTTGTGGTGCAGGATCAGGTAGGGCTCCGGTTTGTTGTTGAAATGCGCCCGTATTTTCCTGTGGATGTTATACATTGATGTTATTTTCTCATTTATTACATATTATAGAATTTTCTTTACGGCCAAGCCACACTATCGACTTTCAGCATCGGCGATCGGCGATTTAGTCGCTAAACTGCAATTCGGTAGTTGACTGCCAAATCAATTGACATACTTTTAATGAGCTGTCAAAACGCGACATTCTCATATATTTTGTACGAGAAAAATATTTATGACGTCACAACTTGGTATAATCAATTGACGTAATTATTATTGATTTAAAATGAAATAAAAATCATTAACAAAAATTAATTAACAATTATCCTGGTTTCCAAGCGTAAATTAGTGCAACCTTTACGAGGTATGTACTTATGCATTTTGAATTTTCCTGTTCATAGTGTCAACTACCGAATTCCGTTGCCGCATGCAGCATTAATGCACACGCAAATTGTCGATCGCCGATGCTATTAAATTAGCTAGTGTGGCTTGGATGTTATTGATTACAAAATGTGGCTTACAGATAAAAATATAGTTTACAGTTTAAAACATTTAGCTTACAGATTAAGCATTTAAATGCATTTAAAATGCTCTTACAGAAATGCAGCTTACAGATTGATATATTTTTAAGGCTAAAATTTCGTAAAAACTTGTATGGAAAGCGTCACCTGGATCTCGACGCTTCGAATCGAATAGAAATCGGTAAGGAAATCCTAAAATTGAATAATTACTGCATAATATGTTACTGCAAATTATCGAAACTTATTCAAATTACGCTATTCATAGCTGTGGTTTAATACCGTGTCAACTTTAATTTCCTTTATATGCAATAGAAAGAAATAAATCTAATCTACAATTTAATCTCACCTTCGATTTCTCATCATGGTCATAATATCTAACATTTTCTTCCACATTCTTCTAATGCGTCTGTATAAAAAGGCAATGCGGTACGATGTGTCGTGTCTGTTGAAATACTTCTCATTCTCCAACTCCCTTATTTTGTGGCGAGCCATGTATATTAACTGCAGCATCATGTCCAAACACTTCGTCTTCACCATATGAGATGATCCTCTGTTCCATTCCCATGGGTTCCCGTGGTATGGCAACCTCCTCGTCTCATTAAGGATCACAGTCAAATTTTCGTTTTCTTTATCAAAATCTATGAATTTTGCCTTAAATACATCTAGCTTTTGTAAATATTTTTGTGTGTTTATCTTTTCTAGGTCTATAGATATGTTCTTCAAGACCACGTTTGGTGGAAGAATCACGTTTTTGTCTATTGTTTTTGTAAACGCTGGAAACATTTCGTTAATATCCGGGTATTCCTGGTCTATCGCCTCCAGTATTTTGCACTGGGTAAATCTTATGCCTGAACAGATAATAAATAATCACAGAGCTAATCAAAAATGTTGAAAAGATGATTGAAATTACATATAGTTCACATTCTGTAGCAGCATGAATTATATATCGGAGTTTTCCTACCAATCTGCGAAGTAGTTGTTTTTTGAAAAGTAAGTTTTCAACTATATGCCTTCAATCAAAACTTGAGTCTAGCTTACGATTGTGTATTGATCTATGAGTTGCAACGATCACTAAACAAAACGTGGCATTAGCACACTTTGCGACTCACTTCATTTTATAAAAAATCATTTAGCTATTTTATCCTAAGCTAGTTAAAACTAGGCTAACAATGAAGGCGTATTCTAGATTCTAGAATCTATAATGATAATTAGTCATTGTTCATATTAATTCAATGAAACTTTATGTTGCGGACGTTGCGGTAATCTCTCATCAGCTTTCAATAATAAATAATGAGGCATATTAAATAAGTCTCTAGGTTTTTATATAGTTTTAAAATTAAGAGATGAAATGAATAATGTTGTTTAAAAAACTAAAAAACACGCTTTTGTGGAAATACGTACTAAAAAGTACCGCATCACACACTTTTTTTTGTAGTAAAATAAATGTTCTTCTTATTTTTTACTTTTTAGTTCGTATTTCCATAATAGCGTGTTTTTTAATTTTTATAAATTACATTATTTATCTTACTGTAAAATACAATTTCTTCTTATTTTTTACTTTTTAGTTCGTATTTTCACAAAAGCGTGTTTTTTAGGTTTTTCAACTAACATTATTTTTTTTTTTTGGATTTTTATTCTCATATTATTGCATGGTTATCCGCCTTTGACCCCTGTGCAAATTTTCAAGTTAATCAGACTCCTAGAAGTAAGTGAAAATGAAGTTAAAAGATTCCGATACATATGTACATACATACATACAGGTCAAGCTAATAAAAGCGTATTAATTAAGAGGAGAATTGAATCAGGTAGTCTTAAAAAACAGAAATTAAAGGAACCAACATTTTATTAATTAAAAATAAGTTATGATAAACGAGTAATGATAAATGAAAACAATGTTACTTGTCAATCTTAATACCATTTATTAAAGCCCTTTTTCATTGTTTTCTTGCTCGGACTCTTTGTCAATTAATTTGATGTGTTCGATCGTATCTTTAATATCAACGTCGATTCGAACAACTTTCTGATAAATTCTTAGAGTCAAATATTTAGTCTCATAGTACCCTTGCATCTTAGCTTGATAGATTAACTTTCTCATGTCATACTGCAACCTTCTCAATCTGTTGAAAAGATATCCCATTTTGTATCGCTTGTCGTATCTTATTGGTTCTTTTTGTTTCAGAGCCCCAGATATTTTGTATCTCGTGTGTATTAAAAATTGTAAGCAAATATCGGCTAGTTTTTTCTTTTTCCCGACTTCCGTATAGCTGGGAGAGTCTTCGGGGTCGTTAAACCCAAAGAACCACTGCCATTGCCGTCTCGTGCCATTATTGAGTATTTTGTTTACATCAATAAACTCGCTTGTGTCGATTCCGTTGCGATTTAGAGATTCTATGAAAGGTTCATGTATTTTTGCTTCAACGTTCATGAATGATCCCGTAGCTATGTTTTCTTTATGATTTCGTCTTCTATCCATTTCTTCAATTTTATCTTCATCAATACCATCGTAGTCGACAGGATCAATGAACATGTCATCCATTTTCGTAAGGTCCCCATAAAGAATATGATAAACATCTCGTGAATTGTCGCTTACAACTTCAAATCGTTGCATATGTATTCCTGTATTTGCATTTTGGTAATTTAAGTTAATTTAAAAAATTAACTTAATAAAAAAAATTTACACACGTCTATATGTCTGACAATTTAAACTAAAACACATTGATAATTTCTCTAATATCTGTATCTTCTAGAAAAAATCTAATATGGTTTATTTAATTTTATAGCATTTCCATATTTTTAACTTCAGTGAACTTCATAGTTGTGATAACGTTCCTGTGTTCCTCACTCACTTTTACCAATAGCTTATTAATTCATAGCAATTAAATACTACACTACACATACACTACAATATATATTTTATACTAGTAGGTCGCCATCGAAACATTTGCATTTATTCAACAGATTCTTTTAAGAATTTCGAAATTACATGATGGACCTATGACAATGAATAACCTATGATAGATTTTTTTTATTTCATCTCAAGCAATTTCACCTCACCTAATCTGCAAGCCACCCATTTGGTGATGATGATGAAACCTTTTTTAAATGGAAATTTAACATCAAATAGTATACGAAAATTCAGTTAGAATTGGAGTTTGTCCATAACAATTTGTAATAATAATTTAATTTACACTAAAATTTCACAATTTACTACTAAAACTTTGTTATTTGAAAAACAATTGTTATGACTGACGTCTTCTTACTATAAATTTCTTTTGTCTTTATACTAAAAGCAGTTTCGAGATTTCGTGATCAGTGAGTCACATTTCACAGTTATAATAATATATCAAGAATTGCGTAGCAGAGTCACATGCCGGATTCAGTTAATTTAAATAAAGAACACCCATCTTAGGAAATATATGTGAAGTACTGAATGAGCAAATGTTTCTTTATCATTCTTAAGAATTTTTATATTCATATCAAAAAATGTTAAAAGGTTATGACACCCCAACTTTGATATTGGCAAAATGTTAAAAATACCAGACGCTAATACCTTTTTTCAAAAGAAAAAAGTAATGACAGACGCCCTTAGACTAAGAATAATGTACTTATGGTTTTTTTACCAGTTACCTACGTGACCAATGGAATTTTAGAGGCAAGCTGAATAAACATATTTTTGCACTGTTATTTTATTTCAGACGAATATATCTAAATAAGAGCGTAGTTTTAAGTGCGTTTATCTCCTGCACAATCTCCTTAAATTTTCTAAACCATATCTTTCTGAAATGCTTAGGCTAGTCTTGGACCTTCGTTTACCAATTTGGTCTTAATCCCTCGCAGTTTGAGAAGTGATTCGTGACCAGAGGCCTTAGTGTAAGTGTGCACTGTGTTACTATCGCGTTTGCGTTAAGAATTGAATTATCGACCTTATTCCTTTCAGGTTAAGATCTATCTGTCCAATTTTAACTCTGACGCAGTAGTAACGTTTGCGCGTTTACAAACTTACACTAAGGGCTCTGCATAGAAACGTTAAAATCTCCAATGTGAAAGAGTATCTTAGTGCAGGGTTATCAGTTTGAAGTGCACTGTGTAGTGGATGATAAAATGTTTACCTTTTAATAATGTAAGGGATGTTAGTGTAATAAAAATAGAATCCATAGCTTCTCTCACGAAATTTCAAAAATAATCTGCTTAGTCTCTACCCATTAATGGCGGTAATCATTTTTATTGTTATTTGCAATTTCTATAAGAAAGTGTTTATGAGCGTGGTAATTATTGGTTGTAATTCGGTAAATGGTACTATAAAATGATGTATTGGTACTACTTGTGTAGCTTGGCGGAGGTAGCGGAGTTATTTTTAGGGTTCCATTAGAAAAAATCAAAACTTGCCAAGTGAAATCTAGCCTAATTTAAGATCTCACATTTTTGACATTTGTAACAGCAATTGTTATAGGTAATAAATCAAATAAATAGAGTTTACTTATCCATAATGTTATTTTGTTCCTATAAATACATATTTGGATTTTGCATACAACTTGGCACTCATTTAGATCTCCATGCTTTTTGCGGCGAAGCCCACAGCCAAGCATAATTTTTGTATAGAACTTGGCTCTCCTTTATTACATTTATGTTTTTGGTGGGATTTTATATATAGGACTAGCGGGCGTCCGCGAAATCGCCCGCTTGGACTTTGGTATTAGTCATTGCATGATGTTACAGAACCTTTAGCCTTCCCCAATAAGTAGAATATTCAACACAAAAATATTTTTTCAATTTGAACGAGTAGTTCCTGAAATTAGCGCGTTCAAACAATCAAACAAAATCCTTAGCTTTATATATTAGTAGTATAGATATGTCATCGCAATCGATCGGGTACTACTAGTAACTTATCTAGGTGATTAGACGGCCCTATTTATCCGTCCCGATTTGGCATACACTGCTGGTTATCTGAGTACATTGTAATAAAATACTCAAGATTACCAGCAATGTATGCCAAATCGGGACCGATTAAATAGGGCCGTCTAATCGCCTCTTATAAGTATATTAGCTGCAACCCTTTTTTCCGTCCCACTAGGGGGCACGGGTCATTCCCGTCATTAGGTAGGCCTGGAGGATCACGTTGATCCTATGCGGGTTGGTGGAAATATAAACTTATTAATAAAATTTAGTACAAATGGACAAACAAATTAAAAATGCTAAAACTTTAGCTACTTTTAAAAGACTATTAAAAATTCATATAATAAACACATAATTAATTTAGCTATCTTACGAATTTGAACTTCTTTAACATTATTTATTTATTACTTAATTTAAATTTCTCAAATAACTCCTACTTTCTAATATACTGTATTTATTCCAATAACGCATTCACGTTCAAATTACCCATATTAAGTCATGCTCGCAACTGTCACTAAAATGCCACATCCAGAGATGTCGATCACTTTGCACATCCATGTATTTGTTGTTACGTAGACTAGGAATAGTGTAAAAACACGCATTATGAGGGTAAATGCAATACTTTTATTTTTATGCACACCCTTATGTATAATTATAATCAGTTTGTATTTTCTGTACGCCTGCTGTTATTTAAGTTTGTAATTAAATAGATTTCTCAGTAAGTGAATTATTGTTAATTCTTTATGGGAAATAATAAAGCTCTTAAACCATAAAAATAAATCTATGTGAGAATGCCAAAAATTGTAATTTTTTATTTAAAACTAGCCTTCCGCCAGCGGATTCGCTCGCGTGGACTCGTTTTATAGATTCCCGTAAGATAAAATGTCTATGTCCTTTCCCAAGGTCGGCTCTATCTGTGTTCCGAATTTCATTAAAATTGGTTCAGTAGTTTAAGCGAGAACGCGTAGCAGACAAACAGACAGACGGACATACAGACAGAGTTACTTTCGAATTTATAATATTAGTAGGGATTAAATAAGTTATACCGTAGTGTGGAAGTACATAAATGGGAATTAATTTGACTGAAGAAAATAATGGTAATGTTGAATGAAAACTAAGGAAGGAGTCAGTGAAAGAACATAAGACATGCAAGACAATTTTCTTTGTGTTTTTTTTTTTAAATAATAAAAGCCATGATACGCTTATGACAAGTTACAATAATATTTTTTTAATCGTAGAATTTCCAAGCAATCTTCCTGTTAGTCATAACTTCATTGAGCATCCTTTTACAGTTTTCGTCGTTTTTAATAATTAAATCTATAAGAAGATCAATATTAAACCATAGATTTATAAGTCGCTCATTCATTGCTAATATATCGATCAAGTCAGTTTTATCTTGATAAGCCATTCTTTTAACTGTACAATCTTTGAATGATTTCATTGCAACCCTGGAAAAAATTGTACAGGCGTTGTCCGTTTTACTCATTAGGAATCCCATTTTATAAACTGAATTTCGTCTGTACTTTTCTCTTAGCGTCTGCATTATCACCATTTTATATCGTGCCTGATAAATGGCTTGTTTCATTAGTTCTAAGAATCTTTCTTTTAAGTTGTAGCGATTGTAATGGAATTTCCCGTAAGTGCCAGGTGGCACGAATGGGTAGGGTTTATCGTCCCTTCTACCATCTCTCTGTAACACCTTTATTACCTTCGGCGCTCCATTCTGGACCTTGACTTTCAACAAGTCGTCAGTTTCATCTATACCGTGAAACATAGCGTCGAATTCATCAGCAACTGTCTTGTTTACTCCATTTAACTTATTTTTTAGATCGATTTTCCTCCAAACGTTGCTGGGATTATACTTTTGTAGGTAATTCTTGAAAGTGAAGTTACTGAACTGCTTGTCGGTTATCTTTGAAACATTGGTAGGGTGTCCAATATCAGCACTAATAACAAGTGGAAGAAAAATGACGATTTCTGAGAAGGAAAGGTAAACATAAGAGTATGTTTAAAAATACTTATTTTTTCCTATTTAAGTTCGAAAGAACTAAAGCGTTTCGTAAGAATTTCACTTAAAGTTAAAATTTTATTTAGTTGTACATTCATAAAAAATATTTGAACTAAACTTTTAATAAAGATTTGAAACGTGCTGTGGGTTTAAGCTTGTCATATTTTTCATAGAATAAAAAGGTCTTTTTCTTTTTACTTACGCAGTAATTTACAAAGCATTTTCTCGACCGTCACTCCCTAGTTTCTATTGTAGGTGATTTAACGGTCCTATCGTAAAGGACGGTCATTCCATTAATGCCGGCTCGTTAAGTGGTTGTTATATGCAGCCTTTGTTGATACAATCTTGCACTTCAATACCTGTTTTATTGATAGCATCGTAAATAAGACCTTGAGTTTCAAACAAACTATGCATCGGTTTAAATAATAAATTTATTTATTTAAACCTTTATTGACCCCAATAAATCGTGGTACAATAGGCGAGCTTAATGCCTAATGGCATTATCTACCAGCTTACCTAAGGGACAGAGAGATTCGAAGGCGGTAAATGATGAGAAGAACAAAAAGAAAGTAAAATTTTAACAACAATATTAATTATATTATTATAATATTATAAAGTAAGTAAAATAATACTTTCAAGAGAGAAATATGTCTTGTCATGTTTTCATGAGACCAGCAGTGAAATATTTATTATTTTTTATTTTTCTGCATATTTTTTTTGTCATCCTGCATATTTTTTTCTACAAATTTTATTTGTCAATCTGCATATTTTTTTTGTCATCCTAATATTTTTGGAGAACCTTCTCGCCTTGATTCCAAACAAAATAACCTATTTAGGTTACCTATTTAGGTTATTTTGTATCAAAAATATATTACTTAGGTACTTTTTGAATGTATTGCTTATTTTTTATTATTTTTAGGTAGATTACATTTGTAGCTTCGGGATTAAGAATAAAGCTACGGTATCCCCTGCCTGATCGTAAAAGGTGACAAAAGGGGGCTTCCAGGGTTGTGGGCAGTGAGAGTGGGAGCTCGATCCGTCCAACCAGCAGCTCCGGGAAGGACGGCGATGTGTGCGTGGCCGCATACCGCCGTAAGCATCGGAAAGTCCAGGAGAGCACATCTGCTTTCCCGAAGATGAGCCCGTTTTTGGGGATCGCGCGTGGAGGACAACGGTGCGTTCCACTGAAGATGCCGGAGTCCTTCTCAAGCGTAGAGGCAGGCCACCGAGGGGGTTTTAGTGCGGCACAAATCCTACAAAACCCGTGTTGAAAAAGGTAGATTACTTTTATATATATAACACACAATATAAGAAAGTGCCACTACTACTAGACATTATTAGCACTTATAGAAAGTGAAAAATTTATTCTTTAAACATATGTATTTAGGCGTTTTTTGTTGTATTGCTACGAGTGCTACGGTTGCTACGAATCTCTACGAGTGCTACGAGTCCTACGATCAATCGATCCTATTTGGCAATAGGGATCAAATGTTCTTATAGGACAACAGATTGGAGCACCACTAAAGACAAAAATATGAGTCAAAGTTAAACCGCGTAGTGTTGAAAATGGCCCATACTAAAAGCGAAAGATATGACGTCACCGTCCACAAACGCAGTACCAAATACTTTGTGAAAAACAAGTGATTTGCAATTTTAGCCGTTAAAGACTGTGTTTAAGTATATAATTGTCATGTATTTTTTTGTTGTTTTGTTTATAATAAGGATTCTGAATAAAAATAAAAATTAAAGAAATATTGAATGAAATGAAAAAAATAAATCATATAAATTTCACATTTACATATTTCCTAGAGTTTACAAAAAAAAATTCTCATTTGTCGTTATCATTTGTAATTTTCTAATTGAAATATATACATTTTACGTCAAAGTAAAATTATTTTGTTTCAACATGTTTTTATACATTCTTCCACCATTTGCGAAAACTCTGTCTGCTGAAACTATGTCTGTCTTCGTACTTGTTAAAACGTTATAAGTTCCTCTTAGGTAGTATTTAGATGTACTCGTATAAGTCAAAGCCAATGAAATACTTAAATTTAAAGCAGTTTGAGAAAGAAAATATGCATATCGAAGTTTCAATGATGAGTTTTTTTTTATTTGAGTGGAGGAGCAGACGAGTATGCAGGCCACGTGGTGTAAAGTGGTCGCTGCAGCCCATGGACATCTACATACAACCTCAAGCAAGCATAGGTAAGTCTTGTCTGAGGTCGTATGCAGTTGCGCTGCTGCTCCGGAGGCTGGTGGTCGCCTCATATAAGTGTGGCCGGCAACTGCACCTTTCCACCGAAACACAATAGAATTGGTTCACGGTAGAAGTGGGTGCAGCGGTTCCCCGGGCGAACCATAATAGTTCTACCACCTACAGTTTAAATTTCTGTTCTCGGTCTGGCTGTTTGTGTTTCTATCTTTGTGTGTGTCCATGGTATCCACGACACAGGGAATCCTAGTGTGGATTATGAGTGTCTATCGTAATTTATTTATAAACTTTCAACTTACTTATTATCTATTATATCATTTATCCGTTACGAGATTTCCATTAGTTCATAAAAAGGCGGCATCGCTTATTCTCTTTCTGGTCCAACTCTGTCTATAATAAAGCAAAGTGTATATTTATTTCCACGTGAAACAAAAGGTCAGAACACAATAGGTTTTAGCAACAGATTGAAACGTTACGAAGCACAAAATTCCTGTTTTGTTTTGCCAAATTGCTTGTAAGTTCGCACACGTATGTATATTTTTGATTTGGCCGGATTATAAATAAATAAATAACAATTCATACTCAGAGTCTCACAGTATGTACATATATAGTACAAATACCCTGTGTCGCGGACATCATGGTCACACACAAAGACAGAAACACAAACACCCAGACCGAGAACAGAAATTTAAACTCATCATTCAAATTTCTGTTTCGCCGGGAATCGAACCCGGGACCCTTCGATTGGCAGTCCGGCATGGTAACCATTGCGCCACACAGGTCATCAAAATTTATTTCGGTCGGTTTGTTTAATTTTTTCTTGTAAGGAATTAACTACTTATTTGTAATCGGAACTGCTGTTCTAGACAAATCAAAGACGATATCTTTTTATAAGACTCTCCGCTGGTCACAGGTCTCCTTTCGGAAGTGAGAGGCATTTAGGCCATAGTCCCTCACGCTGGCCAAGTGCGGATTGGTGCGGAATGCCATACCTTCGAGTTATTCTAAGGCATGCACGGTGACGGAAAACATCGTAATTAAATATCAATATATTTTCCCTCACCGTGGAGCAGCGATAAATGTGCGAATTACAAATTTCTTTTAGAGGTGCGTGTTAAGGATCTGAACTCGGTATCTGCGTGTCGGAGAACACGGTCTTCAGCGCTCGGCCATCGTTGAGCAGATGATTACAAAATTTGGCTGCAACCCATTTTGCGTCCCACTGCTAGGCACGGGTCCTCATTATTGGGGAGGCCTGGAGCTTACCCCACCACGCTGCTCCAATGCGGATTGGTGGAGATGCGGGTTAGTGGCCAACCCGCTGTCGGATGTTTTCAAACCGCCCATAAGGCCTCCGCCAAGGTTTATTTGTTATCTATCGACAACAACCGGGACCGACGGTTATACGTACCCTCCGGAGTAGGGAAACGCGCATGAATTTTTTTGCCACTAGCGGTCATCCATCTCACACCCGACCGCGCACGTTTAGCTTAGTTGCATATATCGTTTTGCGTTTTACGCTAACCGCCGGGCCATGCGCGCTTCTACAAAATTTAAATCTTACAAAATTTACAAATGATTATATTTTGGGGCCAGAAGCGAGTCAGGTCAAAGTTTTTGCTATAAAGTAGGTAGTAGATCATGCATGGGGAAATGTTTAAATAAATTACAATAAAGATATTTTTGTACATTTCATATTACTTATCAAACAGTATAGCAACGTCCTTAACAAATCGATTCTGTTGCTTTATTGTTACACAAGACCTCGAGTTTCCACGACTTTGAAGCACCATAATTCCTTCAATGGCCTATAGGTAATCGCTGAATAATTCGTCACCTAAACCCGGCTTGAAGAGATCTCATATTTTATTTGAACTAAAAGTTGGTCAAATACGGCCGCCGTTCGTCGATAGTGCTCTCTTTTCCCTCAAAGCCTGAAGCGCGTCTTGCTACCCGCTCGCACACTCCCTGAAACGTAGCAAAGATTATTTGACACAATTCAGGCTACATGTTATACCTACGAGTCGTTGGTAACTCAGAGGCAATGAGAATTTGAAAGATTGGTTGCTTACCAGCGTAATTTACGGCGCATTCGCGTGCATTTGTTTGTTTTTTGAAGTGCGTGTAGTCGCCAAACGTCAAGATTTGACATTTTCCGGAACAAAAAATAGCGTGCGTGTACCGCGTTTACCGAAGCGACCGTACTTATAGGTACCCTAATTTTCCCATAGAAATGAGATATGATATTTTCCAAAGTAAAAGTAGTTTGTGTTAAATTTTCTCCATACAAAAAATCAGGTTAATCCGTAGTACCGTGGCGACGTGAAAAAGGGTAAATAAAAACAAAGCTAACAAACAGAAACAGTCTCGACATTTATATCGGTGGCTTAGTCACCGAAATTGGTCGGTATGTCGATATAATGCCTGAGAGTTTTATCCGGCTTTTTTTCTCTCATTGACCCAGCAGTGTGTAGGCATCAAAAGCCGACGATCCGTTAAGATTATTCATAATGGATCTTAAAACAAAACATTTTTAGTTATTTTTAATTAATACGTTAATTTTAATTAATATTTGTATGCCGGAATATGGTAGAATGATTAAAACTCCAATAATAATTTTAAACATCTTATTCTATGTATGTAAACAGTCAACATTCAAGTAATTTAATTTCAATTTATTACCGACTTCCAAAAGAAGGAGGTACTGTATTCGGCTGTATGTATTTTTTTTTTTTTTATTACCGACTTCCAAAAGAAGGAGGTACTGTATTCGGCTGTATGTATTTTTTTTTTTATATATGTTCACCGATTACTCCGCCGTTTGTGGACCGATTTTCAAAATTATTTTTTTGTTCGTATGCTTATACTCCCGAGGTGGTCCCATTGTCACCAAATCAGGATCTGATGATGGGATCCCAGGGAAATCGAGGGGAACTCTCAAATTTTATAGGCACACACATTGATTTTCTTATAGTTTCTGAATATAGAGAGATATTTACGCATAGAAATCATCATCTCATGTTGCTGAGCTGATGATGGAAGGTACTGCGACAGTGAGGAGTTGAGAGCAAATTCTTTCAATAAATAGTTTTTTATTCGAAATCTTACATTCCCAAGATGGTCCAACTGTCACCAAGTCAAAGTCTGATGAGGGGATCCCAGAGAAATCGAAGGGAACATTCAAATTTTATAGCACAACAAATGATTTTCATATTTTTACAAAGCAAAACAGAAATTTGTGTATAATTATCGTCATATCATGTTGCTGAACTGATGATGGAAGGTACTACGACGGTTAGGAGTTGAGAGCAAATTCTTTCAATAAATGGTTTTTTGTTCGAAATCTTACATTCCTTAGGTGGTCCAACTGTGACAATTGTCAAAATCTGATGATGTGATATTAGGGAAATCGAGGGAAACACTGAAACTTAATAGGCACACACATGCTTTTAGTCATGTTTTTAACATAATACAAATATTTATGTCTGGTAATTATCACCTGCTGTTGCTTAACTGATGAATGAAGGTAAAACTCCTCAACGTTTAGGAGGTGAGAGCAAATTCTTTCTTTAATTTATACGTTCAGGTGGACTGATAGTACCTATGTCTTTCAGACTTTTAGATGGCTATTAGATAAACATGATTATAAAAGGTAAATTTGTTTAAAGTTTAGAAGTTAAGTGAAAATTTTTCCAATTATGCTAATACATACAGAATTATTAAAATTACTAAAAAGAGTGAAATAAATTAAGTTTTTAACAAAAAAATAGAACCGACTTCAAACGGTATAAAATAAAATTGTTCAGTACCTACTTCTTCTTGCTTATGGTAATGACTCTTAAAACTATTTTTGAAGTCGGGCCCTTAGTGAAATGTCCTGTCTTAGTAAATATAGTGTACCTTTCGTTCTGAATGGGCACCGACTCCAATATAGTTTTAACAGTCATTACCACAAGCAAGAAGAAGTAGGTATTGTCCCACTGTCTGTACTGTCGGTGCCAATTTAGTACGAATGGTACGACATTTACTAAGGGCCCGACTCCAGAAATAGTTTTAAGAGTCATTACCATAAGCAAGAAGAAGTAGGTACTGAACAATTTTATTTTATACCGTTTGAAGTCGGTTCTATTTTTTTGTTAAAAACTTAATTTATAACGATAGCTTTTGAACGAAATTTGGTAGTCTCGACATGGTCTCGACTGTCTATTGTCTATTTGTGACATTACAAATCAATAGTACTTTACCATCGTAAGTACATTATTCTTAGTCTAAGACTTTTTCGAATTGAAACGTCAAACTACCGATGTCAGCTGTTGTTACTTAACTCAGCGGTCGACTATCGATCTCCCCCTGCGCCTTCACTACCTCTGAAAATCGATTCTCTAAAAAAATAGCAAGCTTTAACATATTGAAAGTATTTAAGGCATTCAGGTTGTTTTTTAATGTTGTAAAACAAAAAATGTTTTAGGCCAAATTTGCCGCCCCCCAAAATCTGCCGCCCTAGTTTCTAGCTTACTCAGCTTTTTCATAAATCCAGCCCTAATATCAGTTGTAAATAAAACGTTATTATAAAGAATCGTCCACTGCACGTCGGGTAAGACGTATCTTTTTCACCGTTTGTAGCTTTCATTTCTGCGAAGCTTATTCTGTGCTCCGTACTACTAGAACGTAGGGGTTGCATACCCCTCAGGCCCAGTACAACAGGGTGCGTTGACGGAACTCGACGGCGCTCCTCCGCACCAAGCACGAAAAAAATGTACACGAAATTCTTACGAGAGTGTAAAACTGGACTCATGTTGCCTAAAAAATAGACAAAACTAGCGTAGACTAAACCTTGCTAGTGAAGAAAGCACTTTGTTCAAAAGTTTCAGTTGTTTTCAGTGCCGTGACCTATGTAGTTTGGGTGTGTTACCTGTAATTATAGGTGAGTCCCCAGGTTTTTATGATTACTTCTCCTTTTTCAGCTTCTGTATTATCTGAAGGGTTTTATCATTCGTATTGTACTTAAAATCTTGCACTGAATGTACGAGTAAGAATTTACCTGAAGAGGGTTTGCGGTTTAAGTAGCCGTCTTACGTTGTTATCGTGCTTATAAATGTAATCCTCAAAAGTTTTGGGTCTCCAGTTTAAGGTTATCGGTAAATAAGCTGATTTATTTTATAATTTTTCTAACTTTGGACTTTAAAAATGGTGTTAACGACTGTATTACAAATTTTTATTACAGCATATGTAACGAAAATATTTCGTTAATTTGTACACAATGTTCCAATTAAACAAAACATAATTAAATATAAAATGCAAACAAATAAAACAATGAAATCAGTTACTGTAACGAATACGGTTTCATATATAACTCATTACCTACTTACATCGATATTATATCGATGCCTACTTAGCATTCTTTCCAAAACTATTGAAAATTATGAGCTATACAGAATATCGAAGCCGAGTGGTTTGAGTAATCGTTAGTTGTAAATGTAAACGCATACAATAATGCATTGAAAATATAAATTAATGGACACGTCATGGCGGTTTATTAATTCAACGTTCTTTTAGCGTAACGATTAGCGAAGAAGTCTGACTTCTGAAAATATGGTTACAGGTATATTTATAAACAGTTGCTAAATCATACATCCTGATAAAACCTATTTGTTTAGGAAAACGGATTAATTAGCATCCCAAATAATTTTATTTAAAACATAATGTAGTCGATAATTTACCCAAATTTGACGACCCGCGTGGCGCAATGATTACCATGCCGGACTGCAAATCGAGGGGTCCCGGGTTCGATTCCCGGCGAAACAGAAATTTCAATGATGAGTTTAAATTTCTGTTCACGGTCTGGGTGTTTGTGTCCGTGTATGGTACATGGTACATATGGTGCATGGTACCCACGACACAGTGTATTATTAACCTACTGTGGGGCTATGAGTGTGTAACATTTATTTATTATTTATTTATAAATAATTTTAGAACATAATTTAGTCGACAATTTGCAGTCGATAATCGACCTACACTCAATTCCATTCAATACAATCAAAATCCACTCCCATGTAGTTGCTCGTGATAGGTGACGGTGATTGCTTAACTTCACGCGGCCCGCTGGCTTTTTGTCCGGTATGACACTCGGACCTGTTCGTCCGAGCGTTGCTGTTTTTTTTTCAATCCGTTTCTATGTTTTAAAGGTTTAAGCCTTCTTCGATAAATAGACCATCCAACACAACCAACACATACTTACTTTTTCAATTCAAAGCAGCATTTCCTGAGCTTTCAAGAAACAGATTTTTGAGTTTTGTAATCTTTATAGTGTAGAAGTATAAATCTTATATATAAAATTCTCGTGTCACAATGTTAGTTACGATACTCCTCCGAAACGGCTCGACCAATTCTCATGAAATTTTGTGTGCATATCGGGTAGATCTGAGAATCGGCCAACATCTATTTTTCATCACCCTAAGTGATAAGGGTGGCCCACCCCAAACATTTAAACGCGGTACGGAGTTCGCGGGGTCAGCTAGTAATAATATAGTTTTATTATAATTCATGTAAATAATTTAATTATTACTATACAACATTACAAAAACTCTACATGTTTGGAGAAGTAAATAATTAATCTATAAGAAGACACAAGCTTTATAAACTTTACAAGTAAATTCATAACAATACAGGACAGCTTTCCTTTTTGTTAAAAGTTCATAGATAATATAAATGACATTATACGGGAGTACAATTCCATTAAGTGATTACGAAAGGTAATGAACGTGTAACTTCGGACATTTACTCGTAATATTCTGCCTACATTTGACCTGAGTAGTTACTAGGTACACTCGTGTGTAAACGTGTCGGCCACAACGCTTTCCCAGAAGCCAAAGTTTACTCCTGTACAATAAAGGGCAAAAGGTTTTAGACACCTGGTCTTTTACAAGTTTTTATTTAGTTTCACCTGTCCCGATGTCTGTAATCGAATCTTGCAAGTAAAACTTGGTCCACCTCCTAGTGGAAAAATACTAAAAAGTTAAAAATAAAATTAAAAGGAAAAATCTTTTTAAAAACAAGCTTTCATTCAAAAAGATCTAATAAGTTAAAAAGTATTAAAATCTGATAATAATTTAAACTTGATTATTTTATAACTAAAAGCGTGTTACATTGTGATTGCAAAATAAAAATAACGAGATGTAATATGATAAAGTTATGTTCTTTTATGTTCCATGAAAATCTACGCTTTTATTTATAAAATTATCAGGTTTAAATTATTGTTAACTCTTTAGTTCTTTTTTAATAAAACATGTTATATTGTGTTTGCAAAAGAAAAATAATGAAGATTATAATATTATGCTAAATGTTGTTTAATGTTCCATGAAAATGCAACATGCTTTTATTTATAAAATTATCAGGTTTAAATTATCTTTAAATTTTTATTTTAATAAAAGTTTGTTTTTGAAAAGATTTTTTTCTTTCAATTTTAATTTATTGATACCAGAAATAGAGCTCTATTAACCGAAACTAATGGATATAAAAATATCCGAAATCGAAACTGAAATTTTAAATTCGGTTTTGTTGGTGGTAGAGCTTTAATGTTTCGACTTGGAAGTACCATTTTACCCACTTCCAAAGTGAAGCAATTGTATTGTATTTCGGTGGAAAGGTGCAATTTCCGGCCAGACTTACATGAACTTTCGGAGTAGCAGCGCAACTGTGATTGTCAGACAAGTCTTAGGTTTGCTTGAGGTTGTATGTAGATGTCCATGGGCTACAGCGATCACCTCATACCACGTGACCTGCATCTTCGTCTGACATTACAAGTAAATAACAAAAATTCAAAGACGCCCTATATACATTATAAATATTGTTAAGATGTGGATGAAGAAGTCATGACAGACACAGCAGCACAAGCGTTATATACGTTTCAAATCCAATTTATTTATCTACCTATTTATATATTCTTTCAATAACTTCAAAATCTTACATTCGTAAGCGAACAATCGGATAATCTGAAATAATTCTATTTCTGTAACCGAAGCCCGCCGATATAATATTTTTCTTATCTCCGTATCCATATCCAGATTCGAAATTTCATATTCATAACATCCCTGATTTTTATATACAAACAGCTTTACAAAGCTCGATACACAAAAAGTCAAAAACACTTTTAACGTATTTCACATTGATGGATTGGAAATATAGATTCTTTTAAAGTTTTTCACGTTGATGAATCGATTCATGAATAGTTATGTTCGCGATTGATCAGTAGAGCGAATAAGTCGAGTTTATTTAAAAGAGTATTCTATTCTTAACAAACTTCAGCTTTATTCATAAACGTTTTTAAAAATTTAAGCAATATTTAAATGATTGCTTATAAAATTGGCATTCATAAATATTGTTTAAAGTTAACAATATGTTTAACCGGTTCTTAAAAGGCCGTATACGAAATTTTTCCGATTTCGCCGAATCGCACCTGATATAACACATGAGATTTTGCAGTTAAAATACAGTATTTCCATAAGTTTCATTGCACAATATAACTGATCATTTCAATAATAATCGAATACATTAGCTACTTTTTTAGCTTGTTTTACGAATTATAATGCGAGTCTTAGGCTACATTAAAAGATTTTTAATGCCAAATTAATAGTTTATTATTAAATGCTCAGCCATATTGTGCAATAAAACGCTGGAAATGCTGTATTTTGACTGCAAAATTTCCTGTGTTAAAATCAGCTGAATCAGCGAAATCGGCAAAATTTAGTGTATGGTCTCTTAACTATCAAATTAAACTTCCACACTTGTTAATACTGTGCTTTTAAACCACCGTTTCAATCTATACATATTTTATGTACATACATACAAACTAATAGAGTTGGAGTGTCTATTTGTAATATTAGAGTAACCGCATTTTCCTACATCCATAAAATTGTTTATACGGTACATATACCAAAATAAAATTTTTACAGTTTTTAATTTTTTTTTGTCTGACTGTCTGTTTGTTCCGTCTAATCTCCGAAACGGTTGGACCGAATTTGAATAGACTTTCACTACCAGGTAGCTGATGTAATAAGGAGTAACTTAGGGTACTTTTATTTTATTAAATTGTAAAACTAAAGTCCACGCGGACGAAGTCCTGGCGGCCACTAGTATTCAATATGTTTTCAAAGCATGAAAACACTCATGAAAAAGTTGCTACTTGTACAGAAACAGGCAACTTAATTACCGTTGATTAAAAAAGTTTAAAACTGTATAATAGTCACTAATGACAAGCTAAGCTGACGTCACAGTCACATCTTAATTTTCCCTTTTTAAACTTTCAGTATGTTCCAGTTTTCCCCGAACGTGTGACGTAATGCTTGAAGCTTCAGGTGACCTTTTTAATACTTTATCGACTTGCCAGTTTACATATATATTTAGTTTGATTTTGGTCTCTTTATAATCTATACAAATAAATAAAATTGGAGTGTCTGTTTGTAATATTAAAATAACTGCTTTTTACTACATGCATATGAATGTTTATACGGTACATATGCCAAAATAACATTTTTTACAAATTTTTTCTGTCTGTCTGTCTGTTTGTTCCGGCTAATCTCCGAAACGGTTGGACCGAATTTGAATAGACTTTCACTGGCAGGTAGCTGATGTAATAAGGAGTAACTTAGGCTACTTTTATTAATTTCTAAAACTAAAGTCCACGTGGACGAAGTCCTGGTGGCCACTAGTATTCAATAGTTTTCAAAGCTTAAAAACATTCATGAAAAAGTTGCTACTTGTGCAGAAACAGGCAACTTAATTACCGTTGATTAAAAAAGTTTAAAACTGTATAATAGTCACTAATGACAGGCTAAGCTGACGTCACAGTCACATCTTAATTTTCCCTTTTTAAACTTTCAGTATGTTCCAGTTTTCCCCGAACGTGTGACGTAATGCTTGAAGCTTCAGGTGAACTTTTTAATACTTTATCGACCTGCCAGTTTACATATAGTTAGTTTGATATTGGCCCCTTTATGATAATTTTAATAGGTAGAATAATTAAAATTATTCGAACGAAGAAGTATCAACGCTGCATATTTCTACAAAGCAATAATACCAGAATGTGCAGCGAACATTCTATTTTTCTACAACTCACTTTTTCCCCATTATTGGGAGGCCTCGAGCTGACCACCACACTTGCACCAATTCGTAAGTTCAAATTAATAAGACAGAGAGAAAAAGAATATTAAATAAGCAATACTTACAAATTTTAAACCATTACTGTTTGTTTTTACTTTTAATTACAGCTTAATTTCGTACATTACGATCGATGTCACTACGAGTCGATTCCTGAAACTTATAAATGCGAAAATTCATTGGTTCATTCTATATTACGATATGCGTGATTTTAGCGTCAGTCAAGTAGGTTTACGACCTTGAAAATAAAATGAGCTATATCTATCTTTAAAATGAATGGTTCCTCGGGGATATTTTATCGCTGCAAATGACATTAACGCGGCCGAAGTCGCGGTATAAAGTGATAGTACCTACACTACGAGGGTTTATGCAATACAGCTGATTTTATTTTTATCTCCATTTGGCACGAAGCCTTGGCAGTGGCTCAAAATTCATCTTTTGGGAATAAGGATCAGTGAAGATCTAAAAATAAATGTAAAGTACACTTACTTAATACATTCCTTTTCATTCTTTATTTACTTCAATATAAAATATCGGCGTAAGAATTTGTAAATTTCTCTCTGTGCATACAATCTGTCCAAGCCTCAAGCAGACAGCTGTAGGAAGTGCTAGAACCTGCAGGGTAGCTTGGGGATAAAGAACGGATAGATATAGATATACAGCTACGGTATCCCCTGCCTGATCGTAAAAAGGGGTCTTCTGGGGTTTTGGACAGTGTGAGTGGGAGCTTGATCCGCCCAGACAGAAGATGGGCCCATTCTGGGCGCCGCGCGTGGAGGTCACCGGTGCATTCCATTGGAGATCCCGGAGTCCGAGGGGGTTTTATTGCATTCAAATCCCACATAACCCGGTATCCTCTCCCAAGGTTTCTCCCAACTTTTTGAAGGTTTCCCCCCCCGATACCAAAAAAATAAATGGTTGCAAGTACTACTGGTGCACACAAACCCAATTTTCTGTTGTGGAGTAGTCTGGTATATCTCAGTGCCTGAAGTCGAAAGTTTTCGAGTAGTGCGTATTACCAGTGTTGATCTACGGACTACGGCACTGATACATTGTCCCTTACCCACAGTCTGTTCCATAAGTTCAAAGTTACATAGCGAGTGATGGAGAGGGCTATGCTTGGTATTTTTGTACGCAACAGAATGACAGAAATGATGAATTCCATAGACGAACGAACGTTACTGACATTGCTCTCAAAATCTGCAAGCTGAAATGAAGCTAAAGTGCTCATGGATGGATGGATAGATGGAAAATTGCGATTGCCGGACAAACTTGTATGATGGAGTTGCAGGGCAACTGTCTATGACTTCAAGCAAGACTTGTTATTGAATGAATATTTCATTTGCAGCGATCACTTAACATCACGTGGCGTATATACTCGACTGCTTATTCGTTTTATAAAAACAAAAAACAAAAAAATTATCACACAATATACCATACAATGAAAATGTAACCCTTGTTACATCTTTTGCATTTGCAATCGTAGTGTAATTTGACAGTAAATTGAGTGAGTAATCATCGCTTGAATCAAGGGTCTTAAAGCAAATTATTCCAGTCAGAACCGACGATGGACCTTTCAAATATTGGCTCCACGCCAGCATAATAAAACTTTTCAGCGGACCTGACTTGCCTCTTGGATAGACTGACTCATTCTGGCTAGGCTATGTTTTCCCCAAATTGCTGGCTATTTTTGGGCCTGTATTATCTCAAAGTGTTATGGCAGCATTATAAGAAAGTGCTTATATAAGATTCATTTCGTGATACTCGTAGTAATTTAGATGTTTTCTACGCAATTAATTTGATTCACTATAAATCTGTAACAACATAACAAGCTTGTTTTCGACTTTCTGAAACCGTAGAAATACATAATATTATTTATTGGATATTGCTTACATTTACCTGCTGAAAATCGTAGACGAGTAGGCGCCACTGTATACCAAAACTAGTTATGCCCCGTGGTTTTACTCGCATTATAGCGTGATGTGATATACCATATAACATAATAATTTTATTGTATAGCTCTTAGAGCGTTTGTGCACCGCCGTCATCACCGGATCGTCAACGAGAACGAGTTTATTTTGGACCGATTTTAAGATGATTTGACGGCGATCGTTTATCCACCGCGACCGATCTTGCTGATTTAGTTTCTTTCAGCTGTCACGAGTGGTAGTCGTGTTTTCGATGAAACAAAGTAATGATTAGGTTAAACCACAGGATTAAACCGGCGACAACTTCTTCTGCTGCTTTTGTACGTTCGAAGGTGCAGGCGATTCAAAGTATTTTGGATTCATCAGTTAATACGTGAACGACATATAACAGGGGCGTTTTATGTACTCTACGCCCAGTTGCGGCAGTATGACGAGAAGTTTTTGACGTGACAACGTCTTATAATTCGATGGAGCCGGCTGCACGCCCGAAAAAACATGACTCATGCGGCGTTACCTCGCTCTGAGGCGTTCCATTTAAGGCTTGAAGTGCAAGCGAAAGCGCGGAACGAGCGACAAAGAGGCACAATCGGCCTCCGCGTTCGACATCACTGTCTCTCTCCTACTTGAGTGAGCGATGCGTCCGCGTGGACAGCTGCGATACAATAATATATTTACATGTTTTCGTCAAGTATGAAGTGCTGTGAAAAGTGAATGTGGTGTCAATTGTTTATAGCAACAAGTATTTTCTTATGTTATGACGTTGTCACGTTCAACTATCGTCAGTAAACCGACTTTACAAACAACCGATTTTTTAACTACTTTATGCTGCAATATAAACAAAACACACAGCATGCTGTGATTACCTTTTTGTAGAAACAGTAATATTATATAAATAATGAAATGTAAAAATTTACACTGTGACTACTGTTTCTTACGTTGGTGATCCATTAAATAAATAAATAAATTAATTAATGTAAAAATGTATGTAATGATAACGTAACGGCACAATAGGTGACGGTCGGACGGCAGTATATGTAAGGTATATATATACAAGTTCAATCGAGTTTTGGTTTGCCGGCACATCGGCCCGTCAAATTCTCGGGCCACGAATGGTGCTCGGATGACTTACGTGGACACGCGGCTTAGTAATTGTATGTAGGTGCCGGTACCGATATTACGGCGCGCGGTCATCTCGTTCTCTGTGACGGTGACAGCGGCGGTGGACAAACGGCCTTTCTCGATGAATCGATAAACTTATGCTAGAATAAATCTTACAATTCCAACCAGTAGTAAAAGCATCTAATATATAAAATTCTCGTGTCACAGTTTTCGTTGCCATACTCCTCCGAAACGGCTTGACCGATTCTCATGAAAATTTGTGAGCATATTGAGTAGGTCTGAGAATCGGCCAACATCTATTTTTCATTCCCCCCCCCCCCAACTGATAAAGGTGGCCCACCCCGAACATTTAAACACGGTACGAAGTTCGCGGGGTCAGCTATCTAATATATAAAATTCTCGTGTCACAGTTTTCGTTGCCATACTCCTCCGAAACGGCTTGACCGATTCGCATGAAATTTTGTGAGCATATTGAGTAGGTCTGAGAATCGGCCAACATCTATTTTTCATCCCCCCCCCCAACTGATAAAGGTGGCCCACCCCGAACACTAGTATTAGTACTATAAATATGTATAAAGTAAAAACTGTTGCGGTTAAACTATGCATTATTTTTTAGGGTTTCGTATCGTAATGGGTACAAACGGAAACCTATAACTAAGACTCCGCTGTCCATCTGTCTCTCCGTCTGTCTGTCACTACATATTGTATATCTCCTGAACCGTGATAGCTGGCTAGACGTGACAGTTGCAATTTTACAGGTGATGTATTTCTGTTGCCGCTGTAACTACAAATACTCAAAACAGAATAACAAAAAAGATTTAAGGATTTCTCAGATATAACAGACGTGATTTTTTTACCGTTTTTTTAGGGTTCCGTAGCCAAATGGCAAAAAACGGAACCCTTATGGATTCGTGATGTCTGTCTGTCAGTCCGTATGTCACAGCCACTTTTTTCCGAAACTATAAGAACTATACTGTTGAAATTCTGTACGTAGATGTATTCTGTGAACCACATTAAGATTTTCACACAAAAATAGAAAAAAACAATAAATTTTGAGGGTTCCCCATACTTAGAACTGAAACTCAAAATTTTTTTTTCATCAAACCCATACGTGTGGGATATCTATGGATAGGTCTTCAAAAATGCTATTGAGGTTTTTGATATCATTTTTTCTAAACTGAATAGTGTGCGCGAGAGACACTTTCAAAGTGGTAAATTGTCCTCCCCCTGTAACTTCTAAAATAAGAGAATGATAAAACTAAAAAAATATGTGATGAACATTACGATGAAAACTTCCACCGAAACTTGGTTTAATATTAGATTATTATATTAGATTAGCTATTAAACAGTTTTTTTAATACGTCATAAAATGGTAACGCCACTCACTTTGTACATTCGAAGCACATTAATATTTTCGCAAATTTCGTCACCTCCGCATAAAATACAGTCCACTTAAAATATCGCCGTTACCGCTCGCCGCTACATAAATCGTAAACCACAATTTACCTTTCATTCAATCTTAATGCAATAATTTCTAGGGATAATCAAAGGCAATGATGTATTTCTGTTGCCGCTATTGTTATACAAATACTAAAAATAGAATAAAATAAATATTTAAGGGGGCTCCCATACAATAAACGTGATTTTTTAGTGATAATGGTACGGAACCCTTCGTGCGTGAGTCCGACTCTCACTTGGACGGTTTTTATAGATTTAGAATAATGATTAAAGAAACTCTTCGTGCGCGAATCCAACTCGCACTTGGCCGGGTTTTATATTTTACTTTGTTTTTTTCATCTCAGGTTTAATAAACTTGCTATGTAAAACTGTGTCATTGCACTTTACTAGACTTGACGTGGTGGACTTTGGCTTTTTCCAGCTTGAACCCAGCAATGGGCCATTAAAAAGGTGAAAAAAATTATGATGACCAATCAACGATGTATGTATGTGTCAAACAAACCATATCCCACTGTTACCATACTGCGTTATTCTGGCTCGAAACCGAACACAATTAATCATTGTCTAACTTTTACCAAAGTTTAATTAAAAATAAGCAAACGCCCATAATTCAATCAGCTCTCCCTTGAGTTAATTGATGTTTTTTATGAAGAAACCGAATGATATTGTTAATTTTATTACGAAATTTGGTTGGGGATATTTTTAAGCTATAAGGAACAACGTTGAGTTAGGTACTTGTGACGCAACGACGACAACGCAAACTACAGGGACTGACCCTGGTTGGGCGATTTGTTATTATAATGTTACTTTCATTTTTCATAGGTTTGATATCTATATAAAACACTCTCAATTATTGCTAGCTTGCCAGCATAATGTTTTCAGGAGTGCTTATCGGTTTCTGATTCGCAGTTTACCGATCTCCTTTCATATTGGATGAAGGAGAACAGTATCATAGGCCATAATCTTTGTCTATGATTAGTAAAAAAATAAAAATAGAATATTATCGACGCCTGCCAGTATGGCAGCGGTTGCATACGAACGGTACTTACGTCGACTAGCGTTCTTTGGCTATGTTCGAAAATATTCTTATGTACTAATCTAAAACCCATCAAAAACTACAAGCGGAACCTTGAAGCGGCAGACTGCAGTCTGGAAGAACGTCCAGGATCCTGTGACTGTATATAGGAGAGGTGGCTTCGATTCAAGAATTCCGTGAGTAAGCTTTTGATTACTTTATGTTGGGGGTGTGGGCATTAATTGAGGTGTTTCCACTTTCCCAACAGTGGGCTTGGGTCATAATTACGCGCCCGCCCATCCAGACCCTGTAGTTTCAGTCGAGATATATCGTATCTACGAGGGACTTAAGTACGAATCCCACATGTAGCGGTATCTCTTAATTTCTTCTAAATTCTATCTATCATCCCCCTTGTAACAAGAAGATACTTGTTACTTTTGTCTTGCACAGAATTAGGGCTACTCGTGGCTGTTGTAAACGATGATTAAAAGAGGGTCAGTTTTTTTTCTAGCTGTTGTAGGAGAGCTCGAACTATCTAGCAACCAGTCCCGAAGTATGGCGAACATAGCATTGAAAATAGGTAAATGGGGTGGCGTAGTAATATAGCATCTAGCATCTGTTCAAAAAGGGAATAAGCGGACTTTAAGTAAAACTTATAAAAACTAAAGATGAAACTGTAGTAAACGCAAAATAATTAAGAAATTTAAAATGATGCGTTTCCCTGAAAACTTATTAAATCGGTATGTTAACACTTTGTTCTTAGATCATTATTTATATTTTCGTATTTGATTTAGAAATCAAAAACTTTTAAAGTTTAAATAAATCCGACAATATTCCCCGAGCACGGAAGTTACGTTTTAACATTCGCCATTTCCATTACCAAATGGAACGTATTGTCTATGAATAACATATAAGTTTGAAAATGGAACTTCTGTT
The DNA here is from genome assembly GCA_911387765.1 of Pyrgus malvae. Taxonomy (NCBI): domain Eukaryota; kingdom Metazoa; phylum Arthropoda; class Insecta; order Lepidoptera; family Hesperiidae; genus Pyrgus; species Pyrgus malvae. The sequence continues at coordinate 22,589,041 of OU426960.1, forward strand.
TCGTTATTTGATATTCTCTTTTATTACATCCGGGGAAACGGTTTTTCTGCCAGTAGTTTTGAAATTTAACGTGCTCTAACGTAATTTGGTTGCCGAGTTTATCTATGCAAAATACTCGTAGTTCTCGAGAAACGAAACTTTTATAGCATCCTAAAATAAAAGTGTTATGACTTTGCATAATGCATTTATAATAGTCTATTATTTGCTAACTGTAAGTGCAACGTTTATTTGATATCGAGAAATGTGCTTGGCTCTGGGGATGGCGAAGAATAGCTATTTCCATGACATCCACCTAAAAATCACATAAAATTTTAAAAGATAAGGTGAGTGACGACCCGTTTGGCGCAATGGTTACCATGCCGGACTGCCGACCGGCGGGTCCCGGGTTCGATTCCCGCGAGGCAGAAAGAATGATGAGTTTTAATTTCTGTTCTCGGTCTGGGTGTTTGTGTTTCTGTCTTTGTGTGTGTCCATGGTACCCACGACACAGGGAATCCTAGTGTGGGGCTATGAGTGTGAAGTGTTTATTTATATACTTATATTTATTTCTTTAATTTATAATGAAAAGTCACAGAAACACTTGGGTAAGTATTGCGGTTTCTGCTTGATGATGGTTGCCTGGTGATGGTTTCTGAATGACGATTAGTGTGGCGCAACGGTTACCATGCCAGACTGCCATTCGGAGGTTCCGGGTTCGATTCCCGGCGAAGCAGATATTGAAATAATTAGTTTCAGTTTCTGTTCTTAGTTTGGGTGTTTCAGTTCATGTCTATATGTATGACCAATACCATAGTACCCACGTCTCTACGATCATTAGTTTGGACTGAGGCTTGATCCATCACTCAGTCATTCAGGACAAAGCATTTTATATGTATCCATCCATCCATCAGCCTTTTAAAGTCCACTGCTGGATATATGCCTCCCCTAACGTTCGCCAGTCCTCCCCGTCCTGGGCCTTCTGAATCCAGCGACTGCTCGCTGTTTTCTTCAGGTCATCAGTCCACCTGGTTGGAGAGCGGCCTGTACTCCTTTTGCCGAGCCATGGTCGCCATTCAAGGACTTTTCTTCCCCATCGGTTCGGTCCTCCTAACTATATGGCCTGCCCATGTATATATATATTGTATAAATATACCATAGACCATGTAGGTATAGATATTAGAAATACTTGGGTCTTGCGGTTTCTGCCCCTAAATTTTATTTTCTTGGCGAGACACAATAAATTATGTCTCTTTAAAAATAAAACCAACTTGTGGGTTGTTGCCGTCACCTGGGCGCATTGCCCGAGCTCGGTAATTTATTGGCTCAAGGGCGCCAATTATTCGCAAATATATAAATCTGCAGCGGGCTCATAAATCCACTGCCACGTAGCGGCACAGCCGGAGTAGTGAAGTAAACAAAAATTGGAAGCAATTATTTGATCAGCCACTGCTTTGTTCCTTTACCCTGCGGATGGTTTGGAATGCAAAGGTTGTACACAAATAGGGTTAACAGGCACAAGTAGAAAATTTAGTACGTGATTTCATGCTTGGAACAGTGTCTTTCACCCTGTAGCTTCGGGATTAAGAACAGAGCTACGGTATACTACAATATACTACGGTAAGGTACAGGCAGGAGCCTGATCGTACAAGGCAACTTAAATGTGGCTTCCGGGGTTGCGGGCGGTGAGAGTGGGAACTCGATCCGTCCAGCCAGCGACCCCGGGAAGTGTGCGTGGCCGCGTACCGCCGTAAGCATCTGAAGGTGCAGAAGAGCAGATTTGTTCGCCGGAAGATGGGCCCGTATGTGGCTCCGCGCGCGTAGGCACCGGTGCGTTCCACTGGAGATCTCGGAGTCCTCCCCAAGCGCAGAGGCAGGCCACATAGGGGATTTTAGTGCGGTACAAATCCCACATAACAATAATCCCGGATCTCCTCTCCCAAGGTACCGGGTACTTTTTAAAGGTTTCCCCCCGATACGAAAAAAAGGATATTTTTTCAAACCTATTTAGGTCCCACTGCTGGGCCCAGTTCTCCTCTCGAAAGTGAGAGGGATGTTGTTGATGATGTTGTCCATCACGCTGGCCAAGTGCGGATTGGTGGACATCATGCCTTCGAATTTATGAGTAACTCTCGGGCATTCACGGTAAATAAAACGCACTATTTTGTCAGATGTGCGCGCCGGGGTCTGAACTCGATATCACCGATCGTGGAAAACCGCAGTCTTTTCCGATCGGCCATCGCTGATTATGTAAGGTAATTCGTGGTTTTTTAGCGACTTTTCGCTACTCATCAAGAGATGGCGCCACTTTTGGTGGTATTCCTGCTATATGAGTAGATCGAAATTTTCTAAATATTCGACCATATATTCCAAATTGAGTCAATAGGAGGGCGGGCGCTCCCCGGGCATGACCACCTCGCCCGGCGGGAGATCTCCCTTTGCCAAAGCTTAAAAACGACAGGCCTTGAAACTTAACTGTGAAGCCACCACAACCTGCACAGATTGAATAAGTTCTAGGACTCCCTAAGTTTAGGGAAATATCCGTGCTGAGGAGAAATCGTATACATATCTCCCCATGATGAGGGAGATTTCTAAAGCAAAAATGCAGGGTTGCAGCTATATTCTTAAGTTCAAATTATAAGCTTTCGGTTAATGAACGGATATTAAAGGTCCAAATATAAATACATTTAAAATAGCTGGTGCCCGTAATGGATATGCCCATATACGCGTGGATAGCGACTTGTAAATCAGTGATAAACATAATCCGTTCCTATATATGTATATATATACCTATATATATACCTATATACGTACTGTGACGTTTTATGGCCTAAAACCTTTCTCGATAAATGGACTGTAATAAACGTTACACACTCATAGCTCCACAGTAAGGTAATTAATACCCTGTGTCGTGGGTACCATGGACTCATACAAAGACAGGAACACAAACACCCAGACCGAGAACAGAAATTTAAACTTATCATTCAAATTTCTGTTTCGCCGGGAATCGACCCGGGACCCCTCGATTGGCAGTCCGGCATCGCAACCATTACGCCACGCGGGTCGTCAATACTATATATTTGTCCAACACTAAAACATTTTTTAAGTCGAGCCAGTAATTCCTTAGATTAGCGCTTTCAAACAAACATTTCAGCTCAGTATAGATAATGTTTTAATGAAGTATGATTTAACCCCTACAAGTGAATTCGGTAAGAATGAAGTCCAAGAAAGTACCAGAACATTCTTTGCACGAAAAAACGCATTAAGCGGTAATGCTTCTCGTAGAGGCCATTTATTAGCGTCTTGTTAAACTGACTGCGTATTTGTAAATGTACAACTTTGCCGGTAGTACCACAGGCAAAGTAATAGTAGCTACTTTGTTTTGTATTGTAACTATAAGTGATATTAAATGGTAGTTACTTTAGTCTTATATTGTATTGTAGCTACAAGCAATGTTAATTACCAGTTTTTTTTCATGCTGAGTACTCAGGCCGAGTACAGACTTGGAAGAAGAATTTAAATAAATTTGGTTATAAATACACAAGGAAAGTAAATGTCAGCTGATTGATGTGCGCGTCTTTGCAAATACCTACGTCTTCTTGATCAATGCGTTCAGAAAAGGAATCAAATAAAACATTTTGTGTGCGCAAATATACCTAAGTATAATAATGTTTGACGAAATATTCAGATCTTCGTATTTATATTATTATATATCGAATCGTGAGTGTAAATTAACATGATAGTTTATATACGACTTAACTCACTTGACATTTTTTCTTTTTTTTTTTTTTCTCCATGAAAAACATTCGGAACATGCCCATAATTCGGGGACGACGCATTTCATTCGTTTCGACAAAGTAGCAGTTCTGGCGAGGAAAAAATTTCTAGTACCCCGGAAAGTGCGCGAAGCGATTGAAATTAACCGTCGCCCTAATTACAACAGAGATAGTGGTTGGACTGTGCCCTCAGCTTGGAAACCAGTACTTCACACTACGTCGGATCACAATGTGGTTGATACCTTGGAGAGCGACACAGTCAGCGTGGTATGCGTCCCGTCTAACACCACCTTAAGCGCGGACGCAATTGACGAAGACACACGAGGAGATCCGACGGCTGCCGAACCATCCCGACGGGCCGCACGAGCCACCGCCCGCAGTCATCGGCGCGTCCTCCGAGCGACCGACCGCGACGGCTCATGAAGAAGGACCTCGTTTAGGTCCGAAACTAGTCGGCCTCGTTCCGAAAAAATGTCAAGTGAGTTAAGTCGTATATAAACTATCATGTTAATTTACACTCACGATTCGATATATAATAAAATAGTCGATCGCTACGGCGCGATATGGCTGGAAAAAGTGAAGGAGTTTACGCGATTACGACTCAAACGTAAGAAACTCGAGTGCGGCCTTCAATACGTGTTACAGTGCCGGGACAATGACATCACGCCCAAATTTGCCCGTATTAGAGAAGTGAAGTGCATTCGGGATTACCAGGAGTTCTTTCGTGTCGCTAATAAAAAGTTACTGTGTCGCGTCATCGCAGACTACCGCCGCAAAATTATGTACACCAACAATTCACTATATGGTTTACATCTACAGTTAGCGCATACACTACAAACTGATTTTTGGCAAGTACTCGATGCAATGACATATAGCAGGACGGAGTCCACGGGAAACATCATACAGGCAAGATACAGCAATAAATTTAATACCATCAAGAATGATAATAACACCCGTCATAAATATAACTACCGAAGTACACACAGTAGTGACATAAAGGCGCTTACAGACTCCCAACAAAAAACGCCGGTAATTAATTTTTCCGCTAATGTACTCGATCCTATAGCTGAGAAGGCCTTGTCCCATGGTCTCAATTTTGCACCAGCTCCTCGCAAAATTCCGGTGGAAGCTATAATTACTAACCTGGAAGACACCATAGCTCGAAACAAAATCCCTCACCGGGATGCAGAGTGCCTGAGACAAGACGTATCGTCTTTGTTGCGTAAATCCAAACCTCCTAAGTCTAATATGAGTCCACAAGAAATCGCTGCACTTCGGGACCTTCGCAACAATGAAGACTTACTTATATTGCCGGCTGACAAGGGAAACGCAGTTGTGGTGGTAGACACATCAACCTATGAGAGCAAAATCACCGAATTACTTAGCGACTCAACCACCTACAAGAAAGTGGAATACAACCCGACGGCAAGGGTGACGACCAAGGCTCTCAAGCTCCTGCAAGGGTACTTTGCCGAAGACGACATATATCGTTTACGTCCACATAACCCCACTGCCCCGAAAATATATGGTTTGCCAAAAACGCATAAGCCTGATTGGCCTTTGAGACCCATAGTAAGTCAAATAGATTCACCAACTTACAAGCTGTCCAGACATCTGGCCACTATGCTGAATTCATTCACGGGCAAAACACCCAGCCATGTGAAGGATTCTGGACATTTCGTTGACCTGTTAGGAAACGTACATATCCTTAAAAACGAAATTATGGTCAGTTTTGACGTTGCTTCGCTGTTCACGAATGTTCCGGTAGAGGACTCACTAAATATAATTTCGCAACTGCTAGAGAAATCTGGTGCACCTACTGGAACTACTGAACTTGTGGAGCTCTGTCTCAAGAGCGGCTACTTTGTTTGGCGAGGAGAGTACTTTCTACAGGTTGATGGTGTTGCTATGGGTTCTCCAATTGCTCCGGTGGTAGCCAATATTTTTATGGAGTGGTTTGAGGACAAGGCGATGGAGAGCGCTACTGTTAAACCTCGTTTCTGGTGGAGATACGTGGACGATGTCTTCGCAGTGATAGCTAAGGATGGGCTATCGGAGTTTTTGGACCACCTGAACACTGTGCATCCAAAGATCCAATTCACAGTGGAAGAAGAGAGGATGGGAACACTACCATTCTTGGACGTTTTAGTCTGCCGGGAACCGAATGGTAAATTGTCACACACGGTGTACCGGAAACCAACACACACCGACCGGTACCTGCAGGCAAATTCACACCACCACCCAGCCCACCTCTCCTCGGTGCCCAGAACACTCATCAACCGGGCTTTGAACCTGTGTGATTTCCAGCACGTTAACTCAGAGTTACATCACGTGAGAAATGTGCTGGAAACCAACGGGTACTCTTGGAGACAGAGTCTACGGTTGGTGGGTGGTAGCTCCAAAAAACGACCTGTGGGCGTAGATAGAATACCGGCATACTTGCCTTACATTAAAGGAGTAACGGACAAGATCGGACACCTTTTGCGTTCCAAATATGACATAAGGACGATTTTCCGTTCTCCTGCTCAGATACGGGAATATCTGCGCTCACCGAAAGACAGAGACCCGTTAAGCGTGCCGGGCGTGTACATGATACCCTGTGACTGTGGCAAGAGTTATATTGGCGAAACTCGACGCAACATCGCTACCAGGGTATGCGAACACATACGTAGTGTGAAGAATATGGACAACAGAGGGTCCGCAGTCGCGGAACATGCCCATAATTCGGGGACGGCGCATTTCATTCGTTTCGACAAAGTAGCAGTTCTGGCGAGGGAAAAATTTCTAGTACCCCGGAAAGTGCGCGAAGCGATTGAAATTAACCGTCGCCCTAATTACAACAGAGATAGTGGTTGGACTGTGCCCTCAGCTTGGAAACCAGTACTTCACACTACGTCGGATCACAATGTGGTTGATACCTTGGAGAGCGACACAGTCAGCGTGGTATGCGTCCCGTCTAGCACCACCTTAAGCGCGGACGCAATTGACGAAGACACACGAGGAGATCCGACGGCTGCCGAACCATCCCGACGGGCCGCACGAGCCACCGCCCGCAGTCATCGGCGCGTCCTCCGAGCGACCGACCGCGACGGCTCATGAAGAAGGACCTCGTTTAGGTCCGAAACTAGTCTGCCTCGTTCCGAAAAAATGTCAAGTGAGTTAAGTCGTATATAAACTATCATCTTCGTATTTACCCCGTAGGATATACAGATTTAAATTATACTTAAAATTTAATTAAATAAATTATCTATTTACGAAAGTATCACACGGAAGAATAAGAGACTTGTTTTGATATTAAAAGAGAAATTTGGCAGGGAAACTACGAGTACATATTCCCACAGATAGATCTTTCGAATTTGTTCTTGGGACATGGTAATACTTTACAAAAACTGGCGGACCGGATGACCATACTTTAGGTACCTACATAAGACTATTCTCAGCGTCCAGTAGTAGTCTAATTACAGCAGACCAAACATAAGATGTGCTGAAGTGAAGTTACTTAACGTTTCGTGTGCTCGTTTGCTAGTTTACTTTATAAATTAATAAATAAATATACCTATAATTTGACTTAGACTAGAATTCGTAATGATGAAATCCGTAGAAGAACTAAGGTTACCGACATAGCTCTCAAAATCTGCGAGCTGAAGTGGCAATGGGCAGGCCATCTACATAGTTAGAAGGACCGACAACCGATGGGGAAGAAAGGTCCTTAAATGGCGACCATTTCTCGGCAAAAGGAGTACAGACCACCCTCCAACCAGTTGGACTGATGACCTGAAGAAGACAGCGGGTATTCGCTGGATTCAGACAGCCCAGGACCGGGAGGAGTGACGAACGTTAGGGCAGGCCTATGTCCAGCAGTGGACAATAAAAGGCTGATGGAGGATGGATGGATGGATGGATGGATAATTTGACTAAAAAAAGGGCGATGGATAAAAGCTAAGACAAGATAGTTAAACAGATGTATAATATTTTTTTCTGACTATATGTTACTTGTAGTTGTAATAGACACATTGACCAAATGAGAAAATTTGCTTTAAAATGTGAACCCGATGCAAATGTTTCTAGTGAATTTTTATATGATGTTATGCCTCCTAAAATTTCTGTGTCACCAAAGCCTTAAAGTACTCAGGCAATTTCGTCGCCTCCATTGCAATCAGACATACCAGGGGAAGATATAGTTACAAACAATAATGACGATCTTTTAAGCAATAATGAGCTGACCAATAATATGATATAGAGGGCACAGACGATTGATGCAATTGCGGACTCCAATGTACCTGCTGCAGCTCCTCCCACTGATCTACCGCCAATACCAAGTACAGCTTCCTAGCAGTCTCATGAGGTGGACACGAGTAATATTGAAAACAAGGGGGAAGAGAGGCAACGAATGAAAAGCCAATGAGAAAGGTCGATTATAAGAAATTCTTTTAATTTTAGTTTTTATCTATAAAATAAACATGTTCAATAATTATTGTTATTTTACAATTTGTTCTTTAGCGTTTCAAAATGATGTCGGAGTGATGATGTGTATGTTCGCGTACCGTATCAGTAAGTAGGCATTAAACTACCTCCAAGTTAAGATGGTTGTTTGAATTGTTGACTATAGGTACACTAGTATTGCTTTTACCTTAAGTGATAATAACACACTGTTATGCAAGGGAAGGGATATGAGTAAGGCCACGCGGCATATGTTTTCATACAACAAATCTCCACGAAAATGGCATCGAAAGTGGTTACATATTCAATATATTTTTTAAAACAAAATGGCATAAAGCAATAGCAACCACGTAATTGAGAGATAGTAGTAATACTATCATTAAAATTAAATTAAAATCACTTGATAGTAGTAATACTACTATTAAAATTACAGAATAGCTTCAACGCTGACACTGAAACACGCGTCTTTATTCCCAGCGAACAATATTAACTTATGTCCCCGAAAGCTTTTAATGCCCTAAACGATGACGTATGTAAATGACTTCTTTCATTATGTTTTATACGATAAAGTATTTGTTTGACTGCGTTGCTAAAATACAGAAATATTAATTATTTAAAATTCAAGTTCTAATTTTTTATTCATTTTTGGAATACAGATATTTTTTTAATAAACGTTAATTTTTTCGCGGTCGTCGGCTCTAGGTGCTCGTCTAGTCGATGAGTTGAGCTGAGAGAAAAGAGACGGAGAAGAAAAATTCTCATTAGCACTCTTTTTTAAGCCAGTTATAAATATTAATGGACAGAATGGCTGTGGGTCGGCAATGAACACACGTGACAGCTACCGTGCATATTATAGATAATACTTTTATACAATGCAGCAATGAGAGCAATGAACACGCTAAGACAAGAACATGTACAAACGTACTAATTTAACAGATTTTTAGGGTTTTGTTGATCACTCGTTCGTCTACAGATATCATAGTTTTTAATTCTGTCGCGTATAGATACATCAGTTGTAATCCTAAATATGTAGGTACTTAAGTAATCAAATTAAGTATTATTTATAAATATTTATTTTTGTAATTACCATTTATGTACAGTTTTCTTTTTATTGTACTTGTATATAATTAGTTTATTTTTATTATAACTATGTTTTAAGTACCTATGTAAATATTATTGCAAAGAAATAAAAAAATATATTATTTTCGAATCTCCTGTATCAAACAATAAAATAAATCATACTTTACCTAACCTTTTATCGTTTCTCGTCACTCTTTCTCTATTAGTCATACGCCTTAGAATGTAATGTCAAATGTCAAGCTGAATCATGCTGTATCATGAAGCGAATACAGGCCGCTCCGAAAAGACCCTGCATTAACTTTTTGCGGCCGCCATTATGTGAGCTCAATGTTTTCCGGACACTCTTTATACTAACTGTTATATATGTTTATAAATATTTCTAGTGTTTTTCAGATATTTATTTTTTATATCTACTGCGGAGTTTAAAATTTATATTTAAACCTTTCTGGGTAAAAGTTACTTAAAATATGAAACGTCTCTCTGTTATCACTCTGTAAATATATACGAGTAGTTCGTTGTTCGGCTGTAACTTTTTTATTATGTACATATGTGTACCGATTACTTCGCCAAATGTGAACCAAATTACGAAATTATTTTTATGTTCGAAAGCTTATATACTCTCGAGTTGAGCCCATTGATATTACAAATTTACAATATTATTGGCGCATACATTGATTTTCACATAATTAGCAACAAGAATTATCACAATAATGTTATAGGCTCAAAATAATAGTTTTATTTTTTACCGTTTGAAGTTCGTTTTTTAAACCTATTTAATTACGAGTAAGTTTCATCGTTTACGATGTCATCGTTTCGATTCAGAGGTCGTCCTGCAGCTTCTGATTGCGGTTATAGTTAGGTTTAGCAGAGGATTACAAATGACTGGTCTAAGCACGTACGTACGAGTAAGTAAGTACGTACGTAAGTACTAGTAGGTTTCATCGTATACGTTCTATGCTGGATTCAGAGGTCGTCCTGCAACTTCTGATTGCGGTTATAGTTAGGTTTAGCAGAGGATTACAAATGACTGATCTAAGTACGTACGTAAGAGTAAGTAAGTACGTACGTAAGTACGAGTAAGTTTCGTCGTTTACGTTTTATGCTGGATTCAGAGGTCGTCCTGCAACTTCTGATTGCGGTTATAGTTAGGTTTAGCAGAGGATTACAAATGACTGATCTAAGTACGTACGTAAGAGTAAGTAAGTACGTACGTAAGTACGAGTAAGTTTCGTCGTTTACGTTTTATGCTGGATTCAGAGGTCGTCCTGCAACTTCTGATTGCGGTTATAGTTAGGTTTAGCAGAGGATTACAAATGACTGATCTAAGTACGTACGTAAGAGTAAGTAAGTACGTACGTAAGTACGAGTAAGTTTCGTCGTTTACGTTTTATGCTGGATTCAGAGGTCGTCCTGCAACTTCTGATTGCGGTCATAGTTAGGTTTAGCAGAGGATTACAAATGACTGGTGGATAGTAATTAACAGTAACTATAAATGACACTAAAATGTAAATCAGGAGAACTCTTAGATTATTAAATGGTATGGTAAAGCCGCATTTCTTCCTGCATATCTCTACTGGGCACGGGTTAGTTACTTTTAAGGAGGACTGGAGCATACGGAGCTTACACTGTTCCAATTTAGGAAATTCATTAGATATCTCCACTAGATATGTGGTACTTGTTAGCAGATGTCCGGTTTTCAAACCGCCCATAAGGCCTCCGATAAGAATTGAAGAAAGAAAGAAAAAATATTTATTTCATACTAGCTGTTTCCGCGACGTCGTCCGCGTGTATAAAGACTTTTATAAAATGGATTGATTAAAAATTAAAGATTATTTATTTGCATTGAATAAGTAGTAGTAAAGAATCCTTAATTATCTCCATCAATCAACGTGTGTGGATGAGCCCTCATCCCGTACGCAATAAAGAGACGCAAAAAATGAGTTAAGTTATCATTGGTCCAATTAACAATGTTCAGCATCATACGTATGCCTACCCAACGATGGGACAACCCGCGTGGCGCAATGTTTACCATGCCGGAGAAGAAATGAATATTGCTCAATAACGCCATCTACATGACATGTAAACTTTGTGGTTGATAAATCGAATGTCAAATTACCAAATAGGTAGATATTGAGATTAACAATTGGTTCACAAAAAGTTTCTATTCGTCACCTAGATGTCTACAGTGGCTTTGTACATTCTGTATGAAGGTTTAGATTCCGTATCTTACAACCTTAATGCTGGATGCATTGAGATTGTAAGATTTGGATTTCGGTTCATCGGAGCTTGAGGCCTCCTCAATATTGGGAGAGCTCCATGCTCAGCAGTGGAATGCTAAAAAGGTTGCAGCTTGATATAATGTAGCGATAATAATCGTTTCAGCTGCAGCCTGTTCATAATCTTCCACCCCAAAAGAAGACTAATAAGCTGAGCAACTAACTCAATGGACCCTGTGATGTAAGGTTCGGCGGCGGTAAGGCTCGCGATGCGCTTATTAGGTACCTATAGTCTAGCCATACTCGGCCAACGAAAGAAAATACAGTAAGCTGATCTAAGTATATTTAATATAGCTGTGCCCGCGACGTCGTCCGCGTAGATAAAGACTTGTATAAAAGGCTTGATTAGACTTGGATTATTTGTTCCTCCTCCTCCTTAGTCGTTCACTCTTGACAGAGTTGTCGTGGCTTGACAGCTTGTCGAGGTTGCAATTTCGTTCGTGACCGCTTGCCCTCCACTGTCCCTTGGATTATTGTTGGCTGCAACCCTTTTTGCGTCCCACTGCTGGGCACGGGTCTCTCCCCTTTATTGGGGAGGCCTGGAGCTTACTCCACCACGCTGCTCCAATGCGGGTTGGTGGAGGATTATTGTTACCTTTTATGAAATTACTTATGATACAAAAGTTCATATTATTATGTTGAGTAGATACATTCTGCCTGAGTCCTTACAATTCTTACTGTACTCCTCTTATAATATCTACTTTTCAGTCGTTATCATCAGTTTCTCTTTACAAATGAAACGTATTATAATAGCCTGTTTTAAAGTGTTTAGATAGTACTGCTGTGCCCGCGGAAAGTATCATTATAATTAAATAATTTGTGCTGCAAATAATGCATAGATTCATTATCATTATGTAACTTAAATATATTGCAGAAAGATGGTGAAATGTCTACGCTATGTCAGGCGTGGTTAGTAGTTGGGAGTCAAATTCTTGGTTGCTTACACATTGGTTGCAATTGTCGTTAACATACTGTCGTTCATACTTAATGGAGGTCTTTTGAGCGATTTAAAACTTGCGACAGCAGTTAGGCCACTAACAATGAAGACGTCATTAACCTGAATTGGAGCAGCGTGAGTGGATCAGGCCCTACGCGATTAAGAGTCAATTGGTCCTATTAATAACCCTTCACACACCATCAGAAATAAATATATCGATTACTAATATTATTCCGGTGCCAGTACTGCGTATGTATGTAATAGCTCTTATTAAATTAACCACTAAAAACGTCTACTCATTTCAATAACATTTTTTTATTAGACCCTCGGCAATTGCTTATTCGTTTATTCGAAATCACTTTTTTATAAATAAACCGAACAAAGAGGCAGAAAGGCCGCGTGGTTAAGTGATCACTGTCGCCTATAGAAACGGGCAACCCCAGCGGAGCCACCCGAGCACTGCCGGCTTTCAAGAAGAGCTTTCTTTACAGCTTTCTTGAAGAACCCTATGTCAAAGTCCACTGGAAATGCCTCAGCTGGAAGGTCACTCAGCATAGTAAAGTCAGTAGAACACTTTGATTTTTTTTTACGTTTCACACTGATAGCCCCAGAGTAGGGTAAATATATTGTACACTGTGTAATGGGTACTATGAGACACACAGAGACAGAAATATAAACACTTAAACCGAGAACAGAAAATTAAACTCATCATTCAAATTTCTGCTTTGCCGGGAATCAAACTCGAGACCCTTCGATTGGCAGTCCGGCATGGTAACCATTGCGCCACGCGAGTCCAGGCGCGGTCGCAACCTTCAATTTTGGGGGGTCGCCAAGAAATTTTGGTGGGGGGTCACTAAGAAATTTGGTCACCTCTTCCCGGTGTCTCAAATTGGCTTGTTTCGCCTTCCATCTACGCATGAGTGAGGGATTTGGGGGGGGAGGGGTCATGTCCCCTGTGACCCCCCCTGGGACCGCGCCTGCGCGAGTCTATAATTATTGTCTATTAAATAAGGTCGATACCAATAATATGTGGATGTAACCACCGCGCCGCGCCTCCATATTGCTCTACCACAATGAGCACAATATCAGCGCCAGTTCCAAAGCTCTCTAAGTTGTTAATTTTTTTATTAGATATTTTATTAAGTAAATATACTCGTAATTAATTATTTGAAATAATCTCCACCAATCCACTTTGTAATAGCGTTAATGGGTAACAACGACATCTATCGTATAGCGTATAAACTAAATTGTCGATATACCGAATTTGCAACAGATCCCTAATTAGATCAATATGAACATAGATGTCGGCAGTAGCCTCGTTTTGTTAAGGTTTTGTACATTTTGTATTGAGGATTTCTTTGAATATGTGGTGATATGTATGGTGTATGTATTTTTAAATATTTAGAGATGGAATCTAGCATAAGTGATTGAAAACTTGCTATCAGAATATTAAGAGATGTTAGTAATTATCGAAACTTGTGGTGTGACCGCTCGCATTAACTTTATTCTCTTACAAAAGTTACACACTTAAATTATTTATTCCTCCGTTGCTTTAATAAAGATTCCTTTGTTAGGATTTCTTTAATAGTTACAATATGCATATCAACCCGCATTGGAGCAGCGTGGTTAAGTAATCTCCAGGCCTTCCCAATAATGGGAAGCCCAGGAGAGGAGCGAGACGTTAAAAGGATGCAGCTATTTAGCTTGTATCGGTAATGGTCGCATGTAAGGATAATTTTGTTTATTTTCTATAGCCTATATGTTAGCGAGGACCAATGTATATACCTACAACGAAAAAAGTTTCATTAGAATCCGTCTATTAGTATTTGTGTGAAAGTCTGACAACAGACAGACAGACAGATAGATAAAAATTTCAAAACATATTTTTTGGGTTCCGTTACTTATAAAATGACCCCTAGAAGTATTTTTTAAAATTTATTTGCAATGTACAGAACTGACCCTGCTTACAGTTTCATTATAAGTACTTTATCTATAATTATAACATAGCAGAATGGTGCAGTGGAAGCGTGCTGGGCCCATAACCTAATGAAATGATACAAAGGCCAGTATAACTAAGTAACAGTTTATTAAGAGATTTTATATTATAACACACTTCATGCAAGATGGACGACGTCGAGAGGGGAAGGGGAGAGCTCCTGTACGAATGCATTAGCACCGGAGTGCTGATTCATTGCGCAGAGTCAGCCAGCAGGCGTTCATCCATTTCATCATTCTTGAAATTGAAATGAAATGAAATGAAATGAAAATGAAATGAAAATATTTTATTTGCACAAATATGGGTGAAAAAGGTTTTACAAAATATTTAGAACTCCATATTTACCCCTTAGGGTGTACAAATTTTATTAAATAAATATTAAATAAAATAATTATTGAAATTGACGTAACTTTTTTGTTTGTGAACCGATTTAATTAAAACAAACCCTAAATGTTAATCCAAAAAAATACCAATACATCAGTGAAAACCGCATCCTTCTACGTTAAGCCGTTCCTGAGATTAGCGCGCACAAACGAACAGATAAACAGACAAACAGATAAACAGACAAACAGACAAACAGACAAACAGACAAACAGACAATAATTCTAAAAATCATTGTTTTGGGTTCTATTACGCTAACAAATAGCCCTAGTGACAGTTTTTTTCAAATATCTTCAATGTACAGAAACCGACTTGTTACAGATTTATTATATGTATAGATTAGATTAGGAATGCAAAATATTAACTTACTGAATGTCATTTTTTTCCGATCCGATAACCGATAAAGGCGATCCTTTAAATGCCCGTTTGGGCTACATTTTGAGCTGAGAGTAAAAAGACTCTTAATAATAAGGACTGGACTGGACTGGACGGATTCATGGACCTTGCGAAGCACGGGAACGCCCACTAATTTTGCCTCTAACCTATCCCATACACTGGGACGGCACAGTTTCTTCTCGAAATGATATAGCCCTTAACAATCCCGGGTTGGATTTTAACTCATATGTAGGCACTATGATAGGTATTATGTAGGTAATATACGTAATTTAAACTTTCTATAATATTATGGTATACTCTACATTATATTTGGTATGGAAGCATTCAAGATAGGTTATGAATCTATCAAATTCTGGTGAGCATCAGCTGCGTTCAATTTCAGAGATCGTAACTTCGACGCTTAAAGAAGATTTGAAGATAAAACATTGCGATATTTTTAGAACACAAAATATAAGGCCAAATACGTACATTCGTTCTTTTTCTGCAGAATTCTTGAATGATGATGTAATTAATTGAAAACCAAGTGAATTCTCGAATTGAAGATTTTCTATTGAGTTAAAGCCTGTTTGGTAATATGGTATAGTAAAAAAAAGCATTTGAGATATTATATGACGACCTGCGTAGCGCAATGATTACCATGCCGGACTGCCAATTGAGGGTCCCGGGTTCGATTCCCGGCGAAACATAAATTTGAATGATGAGTTTAAATTTCTATTCTCGGTCTGGGTGTTTGTATTTCTGTCTTTGTGTGTGTCCGTGGTACCCACGACACAGGGTATATGTACCCTACTGTGGGGCTATGAGTGTGAATCGTTATTTATACAATTTACTGTCAAATATTTTACACAGAATCGAAAATGGTTTCGTTTTTGTGTTTTTAATTAAATAATTTTATATCTTTATAAAGTAAACTTCATAAAAGTTAATGAAAACTCATAAAAGTTAAGGAGCACTTTTTGCATTTTCCTAGCAAAATGTGTTTACAATAAAATGCGCTGCTAACTTCACTAACTTAGAACAATATAAACTTTATTTAATAAAATGTTTTTATAGGTAAAATAACATTCTAAAAATACCTATATCATTAGAATGTTTATAAATAAAATGTAAAGTTAGGAACTTTGCGCTATTCAAAAGCACTGGCTGAAAAGGTACAAAAAACAAAATGCTTGATTGACTTGTCATTTAATGACGCTTTATATACATAATGGAAGCTTTTATGCGAAGTAATAAATTATCTTCTCTGGGATAATGACGGGTTCAGTCCAAAACGGTTCATTGTTCATAAATCCACAACATATACCACGGTTTTAAACAAACAAGCACTATAAATCATTTCTGGCGAATGGCAACACTGAGCGAAATACGCGGGAAAATGTCAAAGGATAAAAGCGGGACAGATAACAAATTGGACGCAGGTAAGTCCTTTGGTTCGTCTGGGGATTTTTTTAAAAGGAAAATGCTTTAGAATTTTATTCCTGTATAGCCAATTAGAATTTGTATTCGTGAGTTGCGCTATTTTGAGTGACATTGCTTGCTATGAGACAATATTTTAGATAGGTACTCGTATATTAGTGTATTATGGGCAGCGATAGTCGTGTGCTTAAGACTTCGGGTTTAAGGCGCGCACTTCTGACTTAGAAGCTTGTATAAAAAGCTGCTCCTCGATGAAGGAAAACATTATGATATTATTTAAACGATGGTTTGTAGAGGTCGGGTTACTGATCAACCCTCTGTCGGATATTATCAACCTCCTATAAGACCTTCGCCAAAGCGTAACGACTGTCGTGGATTGAATTGTGTTATAATTAAGTTTTTTCTTTTATCTTTGTAATATTTGCATACCTCATGGAGGTAAATATGGCGTACCTACTAAATATGTATTATCAGCTTTAGTAAATACCCATATTAAATTTGTGCAAATAAAAATCTTTGTCTTTGTAGTTATATCAATAAAAACCTGCACCGACGGCTTAAAGAGCTTTTTGAAGCACGTATATGCGCAAAAAGTTGCCATTAGCGATCACCCATCTCACAACCGACCGCGCACGTTTCACCTAGCTGTGTGGATAGCGTTCTATCCGCGCTTCATTTGATTGACTAAAACGTTCAAAATTGTGTATCATGTTATTATAATTTAGTTACATATCTGGAGATTGTATGACCAATAATTGACCGATAATTTACGTAACCCAGAGGTCTAATAACGGAGTTTCTAATAACGCATGACTCTCAGAGGAGATGGTACGAAGCTGTGGCACGAAGTATCTCTAGCATGTGTATAGGTGAGCGTGATCACGCTGCGCTAACTATATAGTACTCGTATATAGTACCGTAAAATTCAGGCCCGACAGTTACTCTTAAATGATCATGCATTACTCTAAAATCTAATGATGAATGTATATAAAGGTGTTATAAGTACTGCCAATGTAATTTAAAAATCATGGCCAATTATTTCAATCTTTTTTATGTATTGCCATATTTTACTGATATTTGAAATGTGTGTGTTTGACAACACCGGTTCTGGTGCAAATAATAGTTTAGGGAACCTCTACTATCATTAGTTTTCTCTGTGGGTCTAATACCAGAGAGCCTTAATGTCTCCAACGCCTTATATATTATTAAAGGCGAGAACTGGGTCCAATCGATAGTTATTCTGAGCGAAGGTAGGTTGATGCTTGCACAAGTAGGACAGAATGACATGAGGCATACGAAATGTGCTTGGACTTAATTTGAATTCGTGGATTTTTAAGTTGTCGACGCACAGAACACCGGTGCGTTCCACTGGAGATCCCGGAGTCCTCCCCAAGCACAGAGGCAGGACACCGAGGAGGTTTTTGTGCGGTACAAATCCTACATAGCTCGGTATCCCCAAGGTGCCTTTTGAAGGTTTCACCCCCGAGACCAAAAAAAGTTGAAGAAATAAGTGCTGCGACGGTGTTTCTTCAATCGATTTATGAATGTTTTACTATCTATTTATACATGCTACGGATTGACCTATTTTTGCATAGATATAGTTGGAGAGATGGAGAGTTACAACTCTTAGAATAAGAACGTTAAGAACGTCAGTCTTTATACAAGCGCGTTGTCAAAATTGAAGCACTAAATAGATTCACACAGATGTCACATCTGACAAACAAAATATTTTTATTTTGACCAAATTAACCATAAAATACTTCATAATATTGAAAAATTCATTGTGCTGTTCAATTGTGTTAAACCGTCATAATATTTTTTTTTGGGAGACACGTTCAGCGTGTTTTAACCTTGAATCTTACGGAGCGGCCCGGCGTTTGGTACCATTAATGGCACCAATTAACATGCTTCAATATGGGCGCGCGATCTTGGTTTCTATAGTGTAGTTATTCTAAGCATAGATTCCTTTTTAACCGGGTAAAATGTGGCCTATGCATAGGAGCCTGTGGACAAAATCGTGTAGTCCACGCGGGCCGAGCCGCTGGCGAAAAGTAAGTACCTACAATAGTATCGTTTTTTTGTTTCACATGGGGGTTTCATTACTTCCAAAAATGGCGACGCTTGTATACAAAAATAATTCTAATATCACACTGTTATAAAATAAACAAAGATAATAAATATTTAATCATTGTGTTACATAAAGCGGCAAATAATCTCACGCTAAGCACACCGCACACTTTTGACATAGACAGCTTGTCGAACGGTCGCGGTCGTTGCGTGGGATATTATTCCGGAGCTCGGGATTTGGACAAATTCCTAATTTCACGGCTCCCCTTAATCCTGGCTGGCGGCGGGTAATTGGAAATGTCTGTATAAACACAGGTATTAATATGTAGATTGTGTGAGGTTTAAATTTGTTTTCTTTGCTGAGTTTCATTTATTTGAAAACTCAATTATTTCACATTTATTTTTGGTTACAAAAGGAGTAATTATTTCGTTTCACGATACACATTCTATTCAGGAGAACGATACACGTGGCTATTTTGTAAACTAAAACGACAATGCTCATAAATATGAAAAACCCAGGCCAGGAGCAAAGACATGCTTTTATTATGCTTGTAATGCTTCAGGTATTACTTTGATATGACAAGCAAATAAAATAACAGCACATAAAACGGTAAGTAATGTAACGCTAAGCACACCGCACACGTTTGACAGGCAGCTTGTCGGCCGGTCGCGGTCGTTGTGTGTGTGGGTATTATCCCGGGGTACGGGATTTGAACAAATTCCCAATTTCGCGGCTCCCCGTAATCCTGGCTGGCGGAAGGTAATTGAAAATATTTTAGTATAAACGCAGATACACGTGGACTTGTCAATTTTTGTGCAAGGTTGAAATTTGTTTTTTTTTGTTTTAGGGTCGTCTTGGGTTTCTTTAATTTGATAGCATTTTTTTTCCATTTATTTTGATTACAAAAGGAGCATGAAACTCTGTGTATTTTGTCCCATATACAAATGGATTCATTCATGCGTGCGTTTGTATAAACCCAAAAAGTGAGTTTAAAAAATCAATTAATTAACTTATTTAACATTAATAATAGAAAAATAAATCAATTAACACAGCAGTATTTAACTTTTTGCAAAATATAATGACTAGTTTAGATAATAAAAAACAAGTTACGGGTCTGTACATGGATATGACAAGAGCATTTGATTTCGTGGACCATAAGCTATTAATTGATAAACTAGAAAAATATTGTGTAAGAAATAATGCATTAAAATTAATCAATTCTTACCTAACTAACAGAGAACAATTGACAGAAATAACAAAAATCAATAATATGACAAACACTCAAGAAAAATACCACTCTCACACTAGGACTGTACTTTACGGAGTGCCTCAAGGTAGTATTTTAGGTCCATTACTCTTTCTTATATACATCAATGATTTCCCCACAGTCATAAAACAACCGATGATACTCTTTGCCGATGATAGTACAGTTGTATTTACCAATGATAACACAAGTAATTACGAAACCGAAATAAACAATGCACTAGAATCATTAGTAGACTGGCTAAATAACAATAATTTAAAAATTAATCTTGATAAAACCAATATAATGATTTTTAAAAATAGAATAACATACGGTAAACCTATAAATATAAACTATAAAGGAAAGATGGTATCTGAAACGGACACAACTAAATTCTTAGGTCTATACATAGATAATAAATTAACGTGGCAATCCCATATGGAACATGTTTGCAAACAGTTAAATAAATTCTCATTTGCATTATATAAACTATCAAAAATAGTTAACAAAACAGCTGTCCTCAGTGCATATCATGCATATGTTGGTGCAACTCTTAGATATGGACTCATATTCTGGGGTAACGCAACGGGAATCCAAACGGTTTTTAAAGCTCAAAAGAAATGTATTCGTTCTATGTGTCAACTAAATCAAATAGATTCTTGTAAAACGCACTTTCAAGATTTAAAAATGATGACGCTTCCATCGCTATACATATACGAAATATCCTTAATGGTTAAAAAATATATAAATAAATATGAAACCCTTAAATCAAAAAGACATAATACAAAATTGAGTTCAATTGCGTCAAAAACCAAACAATACCATAAAAGCGTCTTCTGCATGGGACCAAAAATATATAATAATTTACCGGAATCCCAAACAAATTGTGATTTCAAACGAGCACTTAAAACGTTCTTAAATACAAAAGCGTATTATTCGGTTTCTGAATTCCTAAACGATGACAATTTAACTTCGTGAGGGATTACAGAACTAAAAACCTGGGAGGTTTTTTTTCCGCCGGCTTTTTTTCCTCTCAGCGTATAAAAACCCAGTGCTTTGGGTGCCCAAAGGGGAAAAACACCGTTTAAAATAATTTCATGACTATAAAATAAAAAACGCAAAATATGGGATAAATAAATTAGTTATTTAGATTTAAGTTTATAAACATAATAAATAAATTAGTTATTTAGATTTAAGTCCAAAAGATATATTGAGATTTAAGTGTAATTTTTTATTTCTTTAATTAGATTAAAGAAATAAAAAATTACACGTAATTTTTATTTCTTTAACAATATTTGCATACCTTACTGAGGTAAATATGGCGGACTTTATATATATTAAACAACTTCTGTAATACCCATATTTGCGCAAATAAATCATTTTTCTTTTTCTTTTCTTTTCTTTTCTTTAAATGTCCTCGCGTTTAGTTAGTTTCTGCACGATTTATTGTTTTAAGATAAAAGTATCACGGGTTTACTTGTATTGAATGTATTATTATTTTTATATCTTCTTATAGATCACGGGTCGAAGATGTTATTTGACACAGTTATTTGGAAGGCTACATGGCCCGGCGGTTAGCGTAGAAAGCAAACGATCTATGCAACTAAGCCAAAAGGGCGCGGTCGGGTGTGAGATGGGTGACCGCTAGTGGCAAAAAAAAAATTCATGCGCGTTTCCGTGCTTCGGAGGGCACGTTAAGCCGTCGGTCCCGGTTGTTGTCGGTAGATAACAGTCGTTAAACCTTGTCGGAGGCCTTATGGGCGGTTTGAAAACATCCGACAGCGGGTTGGCCACTAACCCGCATCTCCACCAACCCGCATTTGAGCAGCGTGGTGAAGTAAGCTCCAGGCCTTCCCAATAACGGGGAGAGACCCGTGCCCAGCAGTGGGACGCAAAAAGGGTTGCGGCCATTTGGAAGGCTTACGTGGGGACACAGATCCAACACGCTCTACGTCCTTTTGAGACACTTTAATGTTGTTACACGTAATGTATTTATTATTATTGTATGTATTATTTTTAACAAATCATAGTCAACTTTAATCAAAATGATTAAATATTTTCACACATGAAAGGCGATACGCTGCTGAATAAATTTAAACATCACTTCGAACTTATAACATTAGTTCAACTACAAAATTTTCTCAACGGTAAGTCATACTACGTCCAACTTAGCTCAAGATTTTGGCAGATCGTTTAAGAGATGTGATACGTTCACTCTAGTAGTACTAGTATCACTGCTATACCGACAACGAGAATACCGAGAATAACTAATTATTATGAAATAATTTATAACAAAACGCACAACGAATTCTTAGCACACACGGTGAGCACAGTTTTTTCTCTTGCCCTCTTAGGCATGCAAGCAAAAATCCAGCAACAACAAGAGAGCACAAAATAGAAATCATAAATAGAAATCATAAATAGTAGAACAATTGAAATTATAATGTTTGAAAATATAATCAAAAGAATTATAATCCATACTTAATATTATAAATTTGAAAGTAACTCTGTCTGTCTGTCTGCTACTCTTTCACGCTTAAACCACTGACCGATTTTTATGAAATTTGGTATAAACATAGAAAGGACGTTGAGAAAGGACATAATATGCTACTTTTTACCGCGGCTTTACCTTTATTATTTCTTTACAAAATTATTTACTTTCTGTGTTTGTTTATTTACATTTTGACGCAGCTATCAAAATTGTCATGTCTGTCTTTTATGTTACTTATTTTTTTAAATTAGTTTTATGGCATTGTATAAAAATACTTTCAGCCATTCAATATTAAATGAAAAGAAAAAATCTTTCTTCTTTCGTTTCTTATTTCATTTCATAGATTAATAAAGTACAGTATTGTCTTTGGCTTATTCAAGTTTTTTTTATTATTATTATAATTAATATAAATTGTTATTTTTAAATAATAAATTAATATAATGTTCTTCTAATCCATTATTCTATACTAATATTATAAATTCGAAAGTAACTCTGTCTGTCTGTCTGTCTGTCTGTCTGCTACGCTTTCCCGCTTAAACTACTGAACCGATTTTAATAAAATTTGGAACACAGATAGAGTGGACCTTGGGAAAGGACATAGAATGGTTTTTATCCTAAGGGAACCTTTAAAACAGGTCCACGCGGGCGAAGCCGCTGGCGGAAGACTAGTATTTTATATTTCAAGTTTATTTTCAACATTTGCAATATCGGCGTTTTTTAGCCGTCGCCGTCGTGCCAAAGTCACGTCATTCGACAAGACGACATCTGCCAAAATCCTGGAGCTATGTTGAATGGGGTATAGTGAGTAGGAACAGCACCACACATTTCCACTGAAATACAAAACGTTTGCTTCGTTAATTCCCCACCGTACCACCGGCCGTCTTCACGTCGGTACCTAACCCTTATTTTCAGAGAAACCATATTGTTACGCGCTATGGGTAATAAAAATGCCGTTTGTAACGTAAGACGTTTGTTGTCAGCTTCCACAAAAATCCACTTAACAGAGTCCAAATCACAATGCACAATCACTATAGTCCAATATCTTCGCTGTAGTCGTCGAAATAATTCTTCCTTGTCGCTTGGTAGAGATCGCTTCGGTTTCACTTCCGGAACTAAACTGCGTCAGTCGAGGCTCGCTGCGTGCCTTATATACTGCTACCCATGGTTCTCTAGAAATTTCCCGAACCACCAAATACAATAGGCCCGTCCCGAACCTTCCTTTATGTTACTACGCACTTATGTACAGTCAAACAATAGCCGCGGCCCGCGATGTAAACAACCTATACATGTACGCTATATGTATATAGGTACGTACTCGCCGCGGACCCCGAACTGTACTTAAAGAAATCGTTGTTTTTCTTGTCACTGATTTTACGAGGACTTTCTTCACTGTTTGATAGTAGACCTAATACCTGTTTATACGTTTTGGGGTTTTGCTGTACGACGCTTTGTTTTCGAGATACAGGTACTCAAAGTCGTAACAATATAAATTCGGACTATTTCCATTGCACTTTTGATCTGATTGGTACAAGCAGCGATAACGTTTTATTCCACAGAGAAATTACTAACACTCGACACAATTATGATGTTTCGTGTATGTTCTCGTAAGTGTTCAAGATATACGTGAAAGAAGTCACGCTATGACATTTATAGAGTTAAAGCTCCCTTAATGGCTGTAATAAGACAAAATAATGGGCACGTGAGGTGTGTCACGTCGTCACGTACGCGACGTGTCTTGGGAATCGAGTTGAGTCAACTATTAATGGTCTTGTTAACAGCTAAGCATACTTTAAGTTTGAAATCCCTTTTGCCTTTCTTACTATAATTGGGGAGGTCAGGGACTTACTCTGCCTTTCTTATCCAATGAGATAAAGATACAGGCCAGTTGCCAAACTGATGTTATAAATTTATTCTAATATTATAAAGGAGAAAGTTTTGTATTTTTGTATATTTGTAATGAATACAAAAACTACTGTTCCGATTTCAAAAATTCTTTCACCACGTAGAATAATTACATATAATTACATATAATTACATAATATTATAGAAACCAAGTTCGCGCGCCCAAATTGAAGCATGTTGATTGTGATTGGTACTATTAATGACACCAAACGCCGGGCCGCTCCGTAAGACTTAACGTTAAATTTTATCACAACACTTTTTAAAAACAAAAGTAATCTAATAAAATAACGTTTCACAGTGTTTTCAATATTTTGTAGTATTTTATAGTTAATTTGGTCAAAATAAAAATATTTTGTTTGTCAGATGTGACAGCTGTAGGAATCGATTTAGTGCTTCAATTTTGACAGCGCGCTTGTATGAAGACACTCATTCTATACGTATTTATTCTAAGTTTCACCATTAAAAGCTACATTCACCCTGAGTAACATAGGCTACTTTTTACCGCGAGAAAATGCTTCATTTCTATGTACAAACAGGTAATAGGGTCAACGCGGTTGAAGCAACTGGCTAAACGCCTAGATTTTAATATATAGAAGCCTGGAATAGCACATAGGCTATTTTTTATCCTACGTGGACCCATTAAACGGGTCCACGCGGGCGATGCCGCTGGCGGAAGGCTAGTCTCCAATAAGGCCTGCAATTGTCATATATGTTAATAACGGTTGATATTAAATTTTTTACGTGCCCTCTGACACGAACATGGGCATGAATATTGGCCATTAACAGACACTCGTCCAAAGGCCACTGTACTTTGGAGCTGAGTAAAGTACCTACCTTGTGTTTCAATGGAATACTGTCTTTGGCTCCAGGGCCGGATTTAGAGGTCTGGAGGCCTCGGGGCAACAAAGGAGTGGAGGCCTCTTAGCTACAAACTATTTTCCAAACAAAATGTTCATTTTTTTCTGTCAGTGATATTTTACTGATTGCCTGATTGGAATGAACAAATATGATTTCTGTAATTTACCGTAAATCGCGAAAAAATCTGAATTTGATTTTTTTCCGAAGTCTATTGTGGGGGCCCCTCTGTTGTGGAGGCCCAGGGCTGTAGACCCGATTGCCCTCCCCTAAATCCGGCCCTGTTTGGCTCACTTACATGAAGCGAGCGACATCAGTAACCGTATTGTGAACGACCTCCGATAATCATAATATCCATACTTAGTAATAGTATTCTGTGTCCATATCAACATTATAAACTTGAAAGTGTTTGTTTGATTTATTTAGCAGTTTGTTTGTTTGTAATTCTTTCACGTCGCAACAGTGTTATTGATGGAACAATTATTCTTTTTTGTATTGAGATGGTTGGAGATGAAGCGCGCATGGCCTGGCGGTTAGCATATAATGCAAGCGATCTATGCGACTCAGCCAAACGGGCGCGGTCGGGTGTAAGATGGGTGACCGCTAGTGGCAAAAAACATTCATGCGCGTTTCCGTGCTTCGGAGGGTACGTTAAGCCGTCGGTCCTGGTTGTTGTTGTTAGATAACAGTCGTTAAACCTTGTCGGAGGCCTTATGGGCGGTTTGAAAACATCCGACAGCGGGTTAGCCACTAACCCGCATCTCCACTAACCCATATTGGAGCAGTGTGGTGGAGTAAGCTCCAGGTCTCCCCAATAATGGGGAGAGACCCGTGCCCAGCAGTGGGACATAAAAAGGGTTGCAGCCAGCATACCATTGAGATGGTATAGGGGTTGGAGAGTGACGGCTACTTTTTACCCGCGGAAAATATCTCATGCCTAAGGGGAAAAAAAACTTGTGGCGGTAACACTAACGGAAAACTTCAATATTAATATAGATTGCATAACAAATAATGTAGGTGCCATTCACATACATACATTTAGGTACTAACTCAATACCTATTTGAAAAATAAGCTCTAACATCTTTCTAACAATGCACATATTTCACACTATGTAGGTACTTTTCAAGTCTAACCGATTATCTTATTAGCAGCTGTCTTTGTACTCATTTTATTGTATACTTATTATTCTAAACAGAAAATGCTAACACGGCGTTTAGCACAACAAGGGCAGTTAGCGAGTGTTCGCTCCGTGTCGGTCAAGTGTTGTCACGTCGTCACGTCGGCACGTAGCGTGTGCGGAAATGTACCGGAATAATGGTGTCGATGCATGGTGGCTATCAATTGGACTATTGCACTGTTAAGAGGAAGTATACATATAACGTGCTTTACGTCACAGAGAATACCATTATAATCAGTTACCTGTAAGTATCGCTAACGCTAATACTTACTCTAATACTTGCATAACTGCACTGAAAGAGATAAATGGGTTGAATGTAGTATGTGGGCTAACAGTTGTACAGTCAATTTAGTTATCGGTCAAAAGATTCTCTGAATTTTCTTGACTGGGGCATCTGTTTTTTGTATTTGTACGTGCAAGTTTTGTTTAGTAATTTAACAGGTACGGTATATTATTCTAATATCACAGAGTGGTATTTAATTCGTTTTAACTGGCCGATTAAAAAGAGAAGCTTCTATATATTGTGTTACAATTTTTGCATATTATAGCGTAGTTTACTTACTTACAATTTGTCCGATTAATTCACAGCTTCTATCTTTTCAAACGTGATCAGCTTACTTATCATTCTTGATGTAAAATGTTAACACGGCGCTTAGCACAGTAAGGTCAATTAGAGAGTGTCCGCTCCGTGTCAGTCACGTTGTCTACGTGCGTCACGTTGTCTGCGCGTGCAAGAACGGAATGTAAATGATAAATAGGGTTAATGTATGAAGGCTATGTACTGGTTTTTACACAGTTAACGGTCAATACATTATTGATTTTAAATGTGTAATGGGAGGATTGTTTTTAAAGATTTTAAAAAGCATTACTTTAACTTCTACTTAGTGTGGCAAATATTGTCATAGCGTAGTACTGCGGATGGTATAGAATGCAAACAATTCAAAGTGCTTAATTTAATAGGTAGGTTGCAGAACTCGGACAGTTAGCGATAAGTATTTGTCACGTGCCCACACGCTGTCACGTAACTCGTGCAAAAGTGTACTAAAAGAGATAAACGATACAACATGTAGTTGTATGTAGAAGACTAACAGTACAGTCCATGTAGTTGACGATCGATAGGTTCTTTAAATGTTCTATAACAGTTTGGTATTTTTGTAATTGTATCAGAAAAAACTTGCCAAGTGCGAGTCAAACTCGTGCACGAAGGGTTCTGTATCATTATTTAAAAAACCGCAATAGATCATGTTTATTGTATGGAAGTACCACTTAAATATTTACTTTATACTATTTTTCGTGTTATTATAGCGCGGCATTAGAAATACATCATCTGTTAAAATTTCAACTGTCTAGCTATCAAGGTTCAGGAGATACAGTCTGGTGACAGACAGACGGACGGACAGCGAAGTCTTAGTTATTTGTATACTTTGTAGTATTACGTAGATATATCATAGCCGGACCCTTCTGTGAAATCTGGAAATGGCCCATTTTAATCCGATAGACAATTTTCGAGCAAAATTTTATACTCATAAAATGTGTACGTATTTTTATTTTATACTAGTGGACCCCGCAAACGTTGTCCTGACTTAAATGTATTGAAAGAATATTAGCTTCTTTATCTCTAGCTATCGCTATCTAGCTTCTTTATCTCTAGCTATCTCAAAGATTTTTTATATGTATACTGATATTTACTGCCAAATCAAAAAAAAAAAACAAATAGTGACAGATGAGTTGTTATTCTGAATGTGTCAAACATTTGGACGATGGCGCGAAGATTCAATGTTTGACTGGTTGTTTTACTATACCATTCGCTACTTTTCTATATTTTCTTACCGTTTAAACCTTCCCTAGACTTGTAATACTAATATTTCAAGACCAAAATTGGCCATATCGGTTCAGCCGTTCTTGAGTTTTAGCGAGACTAATGAACAGCAATTCATTTTTATATATAGAAGATTGTTATTATAATGTGCATTTTCGTGCGAAAGTTTTGTTTAATAATAGTGAACAGTTTAGAAACCCGATGAGTGAATAACAGTACCAAAGTACTTTATCCGTTTTTATTAGCCAATTTAAAAGAGAAATCTGAGAGTCAATGATTCGTATGCTAATGTGAACTTTTAACTCGAGTGTTCTGCGAACCAATGCCGCTTTTACCATGGAAATTGGATTACATTAAGTAATTATTCTGTTATTACAGCGATACGTCGAATGGATTAATTAAATTTATTTTATCATTTCAGGTAAGCAGGATTTTGTTTGATTGTAACAACTGCGAAAACTAACAAAATTTTTCATCGGTAGGTAAGTAATTATATTTTGGACAGATTGATTTTCTTTCTGAAAATTAAACGGAATAGAAGCAAAAACTTGTAGAAATTAAAATCAATGCATTAAAATGGCTTTTTTTACTACCAACCTTATTAAAATTGGATTTTTAATTTAAATGAGGAATTTAAGCATACATACGAGTATATCACGTTACTAGCTATTTACTAACGATAGCCGAATGGCCGGAAGATACCGTAGAGCCGATATTTTGATGCACACAATCTGACCAGAAAATTATACATAAATAATATTTAAACGGGGTATTAACCGCCGCTCTGCTGTGAGGGAAAACATTGAAATATTATATAACGACGTTTTCCATCACCCTGCTACCCTTGGAGCAAAAGCCATGGCTAGCGCGATGAACGGCCTAAATCCCTCTTAATTTCGACACAAGACTTATGAGACGATGTTAAAAGGGATGAAAAATAACAGTGTTTAGCTCAACGAGGATGATTAGTGATTACGAATGTCCATCCCGTCACGTCCATAGTCGTCACGTAACGTGCGGAAATGTACTGAAAGGGATAAATGCGATTGCTACGATGTTGGACAGAAGTTACTTATAAGTCTTGTTGTGTTTGGATGGGATAGGTTTTCGAAGTGAAGTACATTTAAAAAGACTAAAATAGAGTAGCAGATGAGCATGGAAGACATGTGAATTCATGTCATGTTAAGTGTTCGCTGCAATCCAGGTTTTGCATCTGCACACAACCCAAACAAGCCTGTCCTTGCTTGTTGTCGTATGCAGCAGCTGGTATAATGGAAGATGAGCGGCGATAGCCGAGTGGTAAGGACCGTGGTATCCGACGCGGAAGATGCCGGGTTCAAATCAACGGCGCGCACCGCTGACAAAAGAAATTTGTAATGTGCGCATTTTCAACGCTGCTTCATTGTGATCGGAATATTGTGATATTGATACGATATCTTCCATCGCTGTGCATGCTTGAGAGAAACTCATAATTTCTCGAAGGTATGATGTCCACCAATCCGCAAAGCCAGCGTGGTGGACTATGGCCTAAATCCCTCTCACTTCTTTGAGGAGACCTGTGCCCAGCAGTGGGACATAAAAAGGTTGAAAAAAAAAACGGAAGCTGCCTGGTTCCACCGAAACACAATAAGAATGATGCACGTCGGAACCGGGTACAGCGGGGCTACTGTCCCGGCCAAACTATGAATGTTCTACCACCTAATAAAATGACAATATGGCCTGTACGATAGATACACCTTTATTTTTTAGAAAGCCGTGCAAAAGTTATCGCTGAAGCCCTTGATCATCGACCACCTGAGCTAATAAGATTACTGCCCTGTCTCAGGTTAGCTCGTGGTAAATGTCCGCTTACCACATTTTACATCGAAGAGCAAAATAATAGCATCGTTGCAGATATAGGTGCCTTGGTAACAACTTGATCTAGAGTTTCAGCGGGAAGTCTGAAGGGACAAGTTGTGCTCTTGCTTTATTTTCATTGTCTTGCTGTATTTTTCAGTTATATCGAATAAGGTTGATGGCATTTTGCTTGATATAGGTTAATGACAGTTATCGAGTGTTGTGAAATAAAATAATAGTGCGAAAACATGTTTTTTCGGCTTGTCTCCAAAACTCCATCGGACATGATCTGGTAAAGTAGCCATTACTTTACTTGAACATTTGACTGACAAGATTGACTGATAACTGACGACTTACTGATTTTTTCTGACCACTAAGTGATGCAAAAATTATACTTGACGCTGGCAATATGCAGAGATTGCGATGCCATTATTAAAAATGAAAATTGATCTACTATGATAAATACAACGATAGGTAAATTTTTGAATAGGATGGGCTTATATTACTTTCAATAAACTGCAAATATAAAAATGGAAACTCAGAGGAGTTTTATTTAAAACCGAACGAAAACGAGAAATGTTTTCGAATGCTAAGTACCTCAGAACATTTTTATGCAAAATTAAACGTCAAAATTTATTTTAACGAGCGTATAACGGATGGTCGTGAGTTTAAAAGCAGTTTTCAAAGAAAATAAATTGAAGTAACGCGTGGGAGGTCGAATCTCATTCCCTTTCACACCAATTGATGTAAAGGGCAGGTGATGTAACTCTAACGATCTAATGTTGCAAAAATGTTACTTCTCGGAAAAATAGAAAGAAAGAAAGATATATTTTTGGAAGTGAAAACTTCTTCAGCGGCGTTGTGCACTTTTTTTGGGATGGGTAAAAAATGTTACGCTAGGATTCCCTGTGTCGTGGGTACCATGGACACACACAAAGACAGAAACACAAACACCTAGACCGAGAACAGATATTTAAACCGGAATCGAACCCGGGACCCTCCGATTGGCAGTCCGGCATGGTAACCATTGAGCCAAACGGGTTGTCATTTATTTGTCGTCATTATTTTATTATTTCGTTCGGTCGTTATTTCATATTAAGAAAGTTTAATATTTACTTAAGAATGTCATTTTTACAATGACTTAGAATATTTACCTGTAAGTATGTCTACAATAATATCCTTCAACTTTGTATATAGGACATCTTAAGGAGTCTTTGGGGTCGCTGTCTATGTATATAATCATATCTAAATATTATTATTTTTTGTGGACTTTTTGGATTATTTATTGATTTTAAATGAAATCAGTGCAAGCATCGATGTTACCGTAGCTAGGGTAAGTTTATGAGACTACCAAGGTAAACATAGTTTTATAAACATATACATAAAACTACAAATAGAATCCCGCGGTGAAGATATAATTATTACTTTTCGGGTCGTTGGTCTACATTATGAGATGTTACGGTCTCCTGTTACTATGAGACACAATAATCTATTGTAATCGTAATGTAACATCTAACATAACATTATTGTATGTATATCTCTGCAAATACAGAGCCTATCTTAATTGAGATTGTTGCCTCTCGAGAATACATTTCAATGCTACATCAATTATCCGCAATTAGTGCTTTGACTCGCTTAATGATGTTAAATCACAAATCTCTGATTTCAGTTGTAACTGTATTGAGTGATGAGAAATTATATTACTAGTGTTTATTGATTCTCATAATATCACTAATCTGTGGAGGAAAAGAGGAGATCTCTCGTCAGGCGATGTCACTGCCTGGGGACCGCGGTCCGAATGCTACCTTCGAACCATTTGTATATATACTGAGAATCTAGGAAACTTCGATAGCGTGATTCAGGATACGTCTTCTGATTGGCACACTGTGTGTAACGTAGCGTGACGTAGGTATTCTATTATTTACAATGTTCGCTGCTTGCGTCTTCTTGCATGGTCAGCATTCTATGTGCGGCGCGCGGTCTGTATTACTGTAGGTATCGCGCCGCTACAAATCTCAAATGCTGTGAAGCTGCGATGATCACGCGCTTAAGGTACTCAAACTGGAAGTCCAGGTTTGATTCCCGGCACGTACGTTATAAATAATAAAATGCGTTGTGGCCTTGTTGAATTTCGTATCCACTTAGGTATATTCTCATCCCTGTGGCTTCGGGATTAAGAATAGAGCTACGGTATGCCCTGCCTGATCGTATGAGGTGACTAAAAGGGGCTTCCGGGGTTGTGGGCGGTGAGAGTAGGAGATCCGTTCAGCCAGCGGCACCGGGAAAGACGGCGGTGTGTGCGTGGCCGCATGCCGCCGTAAGCATCGGAGGGTGCAGGAGAGCACATTTGCTCTCCAGCAGATGGGCCCATTCTGGGGCGCCGCGCGTGGAGGACCCGAGGGGGTTTTAGTGCGGTAACAAATCCCACATAACCTGGTAACATCTCTTCCCATATGCCCATATCCCATATACCTTTTGAAGGTTTCCTTCCCGATACCAAAAAAAAGGTATACCTATTCTCATAACTTCCTCTTCGCATCGTATCCTCATCGCTAAGGGTCGTGACTATCTCCACGGATCACCTAAAATTTTACTGTCTTACGCCATCGCCTTCGGTTTTGGTTAAGTATTTCATATATTTTAGTGTCTAGAGCAGTGCGGATCTGATCTGTCAACCGCATTGGACTTCTACTCCGTGGTCTTTTGCCTTCGATCTTGCCTGTAATGAAAAGTTTTTCGAGGTTCTCTTTGTGGGAATTGTAACCAAAATATTCAAGGACTCACAATGTTGTAAACTCAATATTTCTGCCAACAGAACATTGCAGTCCTTTTGTGTAGGGTTCAGACTTCAGACTTCCTTGAGAATTGTACTCAATTTAAGGACGAAATAGAATAAATTATTTTAGAGACTTTTACAGTATGAAATAAAGTTTTGGAAAGTCCGTAACGAATTTGGGACAAAGTTTTCAAAAGCCAATCTAATCGGAATTCTACATAATAACAAATAAAATAAAAAAGGTTCTATTAAATCTAGGGACAAAATTTTGGACATATTTAGAATAATAATATTTGTCCAGTTGTTTCTTATAATGTCTCTCTGTTGGACTGGACACATGTCTCTACTCAAGTTCGAGAAAGATTTAAGCCATAGCCCCCCACTTTGTTCAAGTATATCAATATTTAGGAACAGGATGCATGGCGAAAATTAACATCTTTTTATCACGCTTTTATTATAACATTGTAGCGTAAGTGATAAAACCAGATATCTTGTTAGAATGTACATCGATATTCGAAGCTGAGTTTTTGGCTTGAAAATTTTGTTTGTTAACCTTTACGACTTTTACTACCCTCGGAAAGTTTATCCTGTCTCTAAGAATCATGGTGAGGGAAATAGTCCAGATGCCACTTAACAAGACACTAACAACACGATATCACAAGCACTCATTGACAACAATACATAAAAAGGGCCCGAAGGGAAATAGGCCCGGAAATCCATTAGCGGCTGACAACGCTCGCGTTATCGATGTCTACCGCTTTGTGTGTTCTCTGCGTTGCAGAGGATATTATGTTGTATAATAATATATAGTTAAAATGGAAGAAAGAAAGAAATGAGTAAAGAAAAATATTTGATGTTGGCTATAGAAGAAGACAGTGGGAAGCCGTTGGATTCAGAGAGCGCAGCACTGAATAGAATGGCGAACATAAGAGTCATTAGGCATATAAATACTCAAATTATTACAGCACACACGCGCACACACACACACACATAAACACTACAAGTATGCACGTTTTTATATTAGTTATTTAAAATTATTTCAAAAGTTTATATTTAAATGCAGTTTTTAACGGTTAAAATTGCAAATCACTTTTTTTTCCCGGAGCATTAGATACTGCGTTCGTGGACGGTGACGTCATATCTTTCGCATTTGTTAGTATGGGCCGTTTTCGACGCAACACGGTGAGGTTGATCTTTGGCTCATTTCTGTCTTTCGGGTTGCTCCAGTCAATGTGGTCCTTTGAGAATACTTGATTCCTATGCCAAATAGGCTCGACTGATACAATAACAAAAGTCATGCAAGATCCCTATTGCATCATTGTAGAAATGGCCGCAGTGGTAGTACTTTCTCGGTAAAACCATGCAAGCTATGCCATTCACAAAATGTAGGTGAGTAGATTCGTCTCATTACAAAAATGTTACAGGCATAGTAATTTTACATTATTCTCGATCGTGTCTCACACGATCAGCTGTCACGTGTGCCCATTATCAACCCATAGCCATTCTGTTATCTCAAATATATAGTGTACTTTTTTTTAAAGAGTGCTGCTGGGGGTTTTTTTCCGCCGCCTTTTTTCTCTCAGCTCAAAATCTAGCCCAAACGGGCACCTAAAGGCGATGACCGGGAAAAAATGACATTCATTAAGCGAATATTTTGTATTCCTTACATGTTTTTTTTTCTTTTTTCTATTCTATCGTATTACTGCAAGAAAACATAATTTCTGTTTGTTTACACATTTATGGGTGTACAAAACTGATGCTACGTATAGCGGTATTCGCATAGTTTATCCCACGGATTACTGCGCGAACACCTGAGTGTTCGAAACCTGAGAAGTGAAGGATTAAACGGCTTAGACGCTGCGATCCTATTGAAATTATCACCTTGGAGGCGTCAAATCTAACAGTTCCGTTTAAAAGCCGACCCGTTTAGCACAACGGTTATTCCGGACTGCCAATCGAGGGTACCGGGTTTGGTTCCCTGCGAAGGAGTAATAGAAATGAGGAGTTTTAGTTTCTGTTCTCTGTCTGGGTGTTTGTGTGTGTCGATGGTACCCACGATACAGGGAATATCCATCCTGTCGAGCTATGAATGTAAGAGGGAAATTTTTAGGTTCTTGGACAGGAGTGGGTGGCAAATTTTTAGATTCTTGGTCAGAGGGTGGGGCAAATTTTTTTCAAGCTGGGTAATGCGCATAAATTTGCCTTCCGCGTTACACAAAGACATGCACACAAAATAATTAATATACAAAGGAAACAGCAGCAGGTAGCATATCTAGCTTATTCTTTATAGTTGTCTTTTCGTTTGGGAGATCTTTTTGGATTCTTGAATCCTTGAATCTGGACCTTGATACGGGAGGGGGTGGGTGGGGGTCAGCTGCTGGGAATCAAATCGATTTGTTTGTACTTCTTTCACATCGCTAGTCAGATATAGAAAAGATACTAAGATAGATAGATAAGTGGAGAGGGACATACTTTTACGTTTACCTCGGTAAAGCCCTTTTGAGCAGCGATGGCCGAGTGGTATGAATCCGCGGTCTTCGACGCGATCGATCCCGGGTTCAAATCCTCGGCACGCACCTCTGACAAAGAAATTTGTAATGTGCGCATTTATCGCTGCTCCACGGTGATGGAAAAAATCGTGATATTTAATTGATTACGATGTTCTCCATTGCCTTGCATGCTTGAGAGGAATTCATAATTTCTCGAAAGCATGACGTCCACCAATCCGCACTTGGCCAGCGTGGTGGACTATGGCCTTAATCCCTCTCATTAGTGAGAGGAGACCTGTGCCCAGCAGTGGGACATAAAAGAGGTTGAAAAAAAAGCCCTTTTAAAGCATCTAATTCCCAAGGGAAGATCCATCGTAATCTATTTGATCCTTTCTAACGCAGGTGAAACCACGGGGCACGTCTACTGAATCATAATTGTATGTATTAAACGAGTATCTTGACATTTTACGCAAAATCTAGTTTGAAATTTAGAGCACACACGTGCTTTCGCATTGTTATTTTATTTCACACACTCGTTCACTGTCACTAACCTATATCGAAAAATGTCATCAACTTTTTTC
Organism: Pyrgus malvae; assembly: GCA_911387765.1. Lineage (NCBI taxonomy): Eukaryota > Metazoa > Arthropoda > Insecta > Lepidoptera > Hesperiidae > Pyrgus > Pyrgus malvae. The sequence continues at coordinate 22,624,953 of OU426960.1, forward strand.
TTCCATTATGGCATCGCAAACTCTGCATATTGCCAGTGTCAAGTATAATTTTTGCACCACGTTTTTGCCAGTTTCAGTATAAGTCAAGTATGACGTTAGTAATCAGTCAGTCAAGTCAGTCAGACATTCAAGTAAAGCGATGGCTTCTTTACAAGAACGTGACCAATGGAATTTTGAAGGCAAGCCGAAAAAACATATTTTCGCACTGTTATTTTAATTCACAACACTCGTGCACTATAATTAACCTATATCAATCAAAATTTCATCAAAATTATCCGATATAACTCAAAAATACTTACACCAACAAAATAAAAATAAAACAAGAGCACAATATGTCTTTTTCGACTTCCGGCCAAAACTCCTGTCTTCAACTTTATCCGATATAATTCAAAAATACACCAAGAAAATGAAAAAAAATAAGAGCATACCATTGTAGCGACCTTCCGCTACTCATCAAGAGATGGCGCCACGGGTATTCCTGAATCACGCTATCGAAGTTCTCGGAATATCCTACCATATATACAAGCTCCGAGTTGAGTCAGTTGGAGCGCGGCCGCTCCCCGAGCATGACCACCTCGCCCGGCGGGAGATCTCCCTTTGCCAAACTGGTGACCCCGGACAAGAATACGTCCCTTCTGACCTTCATCAGTCGCACCTTCACTCCCGGATGGACTGCAGCATCACTTCACCAGCTCGTCAGGGTCATCGCAGCGCATCGTGATAACGCTTCCTGATCCTGATCCAGCTACCTCCTGCGACGTCGTGGACGGCTCGAGTACCCACTCTACTCGCCTCCACTTTCCAACCTACCCTCACATCTCGACTCACCGAAGATAGAGGGCATCTCCACACTTCGCTACACCCTCACATCCCGACTCACCGTGGACAGAGGGCGACACAAGGTCTGCACCCTCACATCTCGACTCACCGCAGATGTAGCGACCTTCCGCTATTCATCAAGAGATGGCGCCATGGGTATTCCTGAATCACGCTATCGAAGTTCTCGGAATATCCTACCATATATACAAGCTCCGAATTGAGTCAGTTGGAGCGCAGCCGCTCCCCGGGCATGACCACCTCGCCCGGCGGGAGATCTCCCTTTGCCAAACCATGTCCTTTCCGACTTCCCGCCAAAACTCTTCAAGAGAATATAGATAATCTCGTCCGCAAATTACCTTTGTAATGTGAGCTCATTTGCGTGTTAATCTGCAACGATTAGTGATTCGGATTCCGCATCGATCCCGGGTCCCGAACCCCATTCCCGGTCCCGGCCGAATTAATGAATGTAATACGGGAGCTTTTGTCCTCAGTGCAAATCGTTTAACGAACTTTTAGCTATCTTACTAGCTACTTTTGCTCTAAAATGTATTCGTAGAAGTGTTGCTTCTCGATTGAATCAATGTAGTATATAACAAACAACTTTTGCATTTTATGTCTTTATTTTCCTTCTTTTTTTATTCATTAAATAATATCAGATCAGTTAAATTCTTTCTGAAGTATCAGAGACTAGCAATCTACCAGTAACATGACTCTTCAGAAACGCTCTCCGTAATAAACAGAACTATGTTGAATGTGTATAGTACCAACTGCTAAGAGGCTGAGATCTATCTAAATCTACACATACAGCAATCAAGCTCTAGCTCTGTGAGTGTGGATACAATGTAACAGAATTCTCTAGCTGGTAATGACTCGGATTACGAATCTAAATTTGATTTAACTCGAGCGCCGTTTGGTTTCAAAATGTTTAATTTACACTGTTTGCATACTCCATCAATACCTTCAAGTAACGTTGCAATTTGGGGAAGGATTTTTAGGAACGCTTTTTAATTAACAAACGTAAACTTGTTCCATGGGAAATGAAATGAAATGATTTATTGAAAATATACATATAATTACATACAGTGTTACAAGACACAGTGACTAATCTATACGCTAGGCTTCCCTGTGTTGTTAATGCTTGGAAGACAGCCTTAGATCTCTATCTTAGTGATGATACGACTAAAGTTAGTATGGTCTACCCATGGAATTTGTAGCATATGTGGCTGAATGGTTCTGTACCAAATGCCTCTAGACAAGACGATACGGTTGCTCAGCGATAATATTATATATTATTAGTTTTTTATTAATTATTTTACAATATTTTAAAATAATTAATAAAAAACAGGCATTTGAATACATTTTTATTAAACAGTTATCTTAAAATCTTACTATTTTACTGTAAAGTGAAAAAATGTGCTTCTCCCTGCACACAAAAAAGATCTTAAGTATGTTGATTTTCTTAATTTAAAAAGAATTTGGTGGTCAAAAGAAGAGCGGACGTTTCCTTAAGCCAGAAGTTATAGCAATAATTTAAAACTAAGCATATTCATACAGGGAGCTGACGTAATGTTGGGAGTATTCAGTAGCAGTAGCTAGGAATTTCACAGGAAGTGAGATTCCTACATCTTAATCAGTTGCGCTCGAGTAAGTTCAGAAATCGTCTCTTGGAGTCCCTTTCTCCAAGATTATCTTTATCTCTAATGTACTTTTAATGTTCTCCGGCTGCACTAAGTATTGCATTCCTAGTTTTCCTTTTATTGTCCTAGTATATATATGGCATATAACTAGAACACTACAGGTATAAAAATGTGTATCTTGCTATACTTAACCCCTACATGTATAACTACTTCTTATTTGTAGACCAAATAGCATAAAGACAATATTGATGAAATTTGACGACCCGCGTGGCGCAATGGTTATCATGCCACTGCCAATCGAGGGGTCCCGGGTTCGATTCCCGGCGAAACAGAAATTTGAATGATGAGTTTAAATTTCTGTTTCCGGTCTGGGTGTTTGTGTTCCTGTCTTTGTATGTGTACATGGTACCCACGACACAGGGTATTAATTACCTTACTCTGGGGCTATGAGTGTGTAACATTTATATAAATCAATGGCTTTTATGTCGTTGCATAGCCCAGATGGCACCGACTGCAAAATTGTTTTAACAGTCATTTCATTAAAGCAAGAAGAAATAGGTACTGAATAATTTTTTTTTACCGCTTGAAGTTGGGTCTTTTTTTTTGTTATAAACTTAATTAATTTAAGCTACAAACATGAAATTTGACAGAGATGTGGACAGACAAAAGCGTGTAAAATCTTACTGTGTCAGGAAGATGGAAGCTATACCTAAGTCTTAAAGAATAATCCACACTTAATATTATATCGTAAATTCCTCTGTCTGTCTGTAACGCTTTCTTGCTTAAACTACTGAACCAATTTTAAAGAAATTTGGAACACAGATAGTGTGGACCTTGGGAAAGGGCATAATAATATGATAGTTTTTATTCTACAGGAACCCATAAATCGAGTTCACGCGGGTGAAGCCGCCGGCGGAAGGCTAGTAAGAATAAAAGTTTGGGTTGCTATTGAGGCCCATAAAACTACGGAAGGTATTCACTTCATGCTAATGATCCTTTCTAACGCGGGTGAAACCGTGAGACACAGCCAGTATCTTATAAAAACATGTGAAAGATTCGTATGTATGTTTACCATAAACGAAATTGCTCATTATATGTACTTACTGCTGTAAGAGGGGGCAACGACCCTTAATGGTTTTGGTACGTAGGAAAATTACATAACGCTAAGTGTTAACGTTTGCGGGACAATTTAATCTCGGCTTCACACTGGTAATTATGCCCTAAGATTACTTTAAGATGTTTTGAGGAAGTTTCAAATTCTTACAGGATATTAAATTGAGTAGATATTACCTCATCAAAAGATAAAATTTATGTTTTATGATATTAATGCTAAGATAGATACAGATTAGAAACAGGAAAAGAAGATATTTTATACAGTAGCAGTTACCGACAACACAGAATAATATTTATTTCTCTTTGATATTCTAAAGTTTCAAACGGGCGTACCTACTTCAACTTCAAGAAGTAGTACGAAATATAACGCTTAAAATATCGAAGATCAAGCAGCGATAACGATGTCGATTGACCACGTGATTTAACGCAGCTTATGTCAATCCCATACATTTTAGTATTTTCTAACTTCGTTATCGTTTTTAAATTGTTACTTTGTCTAAGCCTGCAGGTTTTTAAATATAGTAGGTTATTATAAATTATAATTTATAATAATTATTAGAAATGAATGTCGCTACTTAAATATCGTCCCTTACAAATTTAATGTCAATTAATGAAAAGAGCCTCAGCATATTGCATTTGTAATCTGTGGTGCATGAAAATGCCGCGAAAGATAGTGGCGCCACCTACCAGATGGTAGGGAGAACGCGAATAAGAAGAGAAACGCGGCGATGATGTATTGATTTAGCTTGCAAAAATTTTGTAATTTAGTTTATACTCCATTCGCCCTAAGATAATATAGTACCTAACTATAAAAATAAAAATAAACACGCAAAATAAAACAATATAAGTATAAAAATATATATTTTTTTTTAAATTACCAAGTACTATCTACAGTACAGTGCAATATTGAAATAATTTGTAAATTAAATAAGAAATAATAAACATAGTGTTTTAAAAATTTCTGACTCGTGCATGGAATTTTTGTCAATAGAGATTGACATTACTGAATCAACAAAAATCGATGAATCGGAATGGCCATCTTGAGTTCGCGTTCAGCGAAACGCAAGTTACCGTTCTGGCCACGTTTTATAAAATCATGATCGCACAGTTATCATAATTTTTACTCTATAAAGTACTTATTTTAGTAATATGTAAAAAATAGTGTTTATTGTTTGACATTCATAGTTAAAATTATATTTAATTCGTACTTAATACCTAGGCTACCTAATTGTTTTATTTTTTTTATAGGTGGTACAACTATTATCGTTCGTCCGGGGAAGTACCACCGCTGCACCCACTTCTGCCGTGAACCAATTCTATTGTGTTTCGGTGGAAAGATGCAGTTGCCGGCCACACTTACACCCATGAGGCGACCACCAGCCTCCGGAGTAGTAGCGCAACTGCATACGACCTCAGACAAGACTTACCTATGCTTGCTTGAGGTTGTATGTAGATGTCCATGGGCTGCAGCGACCATTTAACACCACGCGGCCTGCAGTTTCGACTGCTACTCCATTCAAATAAAAAATGAAAAAAAAAATGTCTTTTTAAGGTTATCCATCCAAAAACAATCTATCTCCTCCGATTACGTGAAATAAAATGTTGAAATTATTGGAGGAGGCCTGTGAACATGTAACTTATATAGGATTGGCCAATGTTGTAGAAAAACTTCAATAAACAATAATAGAAGACTGGAAGAATTATAATATTATCCGCATCGACCGATTACACAATTTATTAATCATAACCCGATTAATACAATATATAATAACCCGAATTTATTTCGAAAATAAATTCATTTCGAAATCTGTAGTTTCAATTCCATTTCCCTTGACAACTGAATAATTATTTTAAAACAATCGATTAAATTTCATTAGGTTCATCACTATTGTCGCTTATATTGACAGTTACATTGTCGAGAGGTTATGATGAAGGTGGCAGGGATATCATCTTACGGCGAAAGGACTATAGTAAAAAGCCGATGTAAATTATTTTTGTTTTTATTCTGAACCTTGTTTACAGAAAGCACTCTACATAGTTGCGCGGCTGATGAACAGTAGGTGAAACTTCAGCCACCTATAAAACTTTTGTTTTCGCTCTTAGTAAGAGAGTGTGAGATGTGGTTCCAACTACACCATTCAGAGTTTAAACTTTTCTAGGGTGTGCAATGTAATACTGTAAATACGTATACATCATATACGATATTATAAGACTAGCGGCCGCCCGCGACTTCATCCGCGTGGATTTTGGTATTAATCATAGCATTATGTTATATTATTATAGCCTATAGCATTCCCCAATAAATGGACTATTCAACACAAAAATATTTTTTCAATTCGAACCAGTAGTTCCTGAGATTAGCACGTTCAAACAATCAAACTCTTCAGCTTTATATGTATGTATATATTAGTATAGATGTGGAGAACAGTAAAAATTTACTCAGCCAGCCTGCCTACAGAATCGTCTGGTACCATCTGGGCTATGCAACGACATAAAAGCCATTGATTTATATAAATGTTACACACTCATAGCCCCAGAGCAAGGTAATTAATACCCTGTGTCGTGGTTACCATGGACACATACAAAGACAGGAACACAAACACCCAGACCGAGAACAGAAATTGAAACTCATCATTAAAATTTCTGTTTCGCCGGGAATCGAACCCGGGACCCCTCGACTGGCAGTCTGGTATGGTAACCATTGCGCCAGGCAGGTCGTCATATATATGTACAAGCGACCATAATAGCAGTGAAAATTTTACAGTAATCAAACAAATTTTTTAGATATGCAAGTAAAGCGATCAGAACTTTACCAGAAGTCTGATAGGAACCCAAAAACATTTTTGCTACCATTTTTTATTATTGTGAATAATTAGTAATTACAGTGACAAAACATGTTTTGTTTGCCATAACCATTATTCTTTATCAAGTTATAACTCAAAATACACAAAGTTAATTGGAATAGAACAAGAAAGACTGCTGGAGATTTTACCGCTAAGACTTCAATAAAAAAAACAAAGCTTTAGTTTCCTATGGTTAAAAAATATTAAATTCGAAATTCAAATATTTAGCGCAGAACTCTCAGTGCGGAGTTTTGGCGGGAAGTCTGAAGGGACAAGTTGTGCTCTTGTTTTATTTTCATTTTCTTGGTGTATTTTTGAGTTATATCGGATAAAATTGATGGCATTTTTTTTCGATATAGGTTAATGACAGTGCACGAGTGTTTTGAAGTAAAATAACAGTGCGAAAACATGTTTTTTCGGCTTGCCTCCAAAACTCCTTCGGACATGTTCTCGTAAAGTAGCCATCGCTTTACTTGAACATCTGACTGACTAGACTGACTGATAACTGACGACTTACTGATTTATTCTATGATGCATAAATTATAATTACTTGACACTGGTAATATGCACAGAGAGCGGGGGGACGGTGAATTTAGCGTGTCGGTTCGTCGGTTGATAGCGACGTGCAGGCACAGTGCGTGTGTCGCGGGCGGCCTAAGACTTTAGTTTTTTAAGCCAGGACTACAAATGAATTGCAACTAACCTCGTATGGGTCAAATAAAATAAATTATTATAAAAAGCACAAAATTGGGTTTAAGTCTAATTAATTAAAACTTTACAAATGTAAAACTACATACTTTAATGTTTCTTGTGTGCCCTTCTTTAATTGTAATTTTAAGAATTTAAGTTTAAATTAAGTCATTAAATTTAATCAGTTTATTAAATTAAATTAAAATTTCTACACTATACCTACGGGGTAAATATGGAGCTCTAAATATTTTTTGTAAAACCTTTTTTCACCCATATTTGTGCAAATAAAATATTTTCATTCATTTTCAATGGTTTTACATAATTGATATTGATGCAACCGCTTTTCGCTTAACTGCTGGGAATGGGTCTCACCCTATAAGGGAGGCCTGAAGCTTACTCCACCACGCTGCTCCTGCAGATGCGGATTAGTGGCGAACTCGCAGTCAGAAGTTTCCAAACTGCCAAAAGCCCTCCGACAAGGTTCAATGTCTTTAGGTAGTGCCGGCCACACTTACATGAGGCGAACACCAGAGTGTAGCAGCCAAGACTTACCTATGCTTGCTTGAGGTTGTGTACATATGTCCATGGGCTGCAGCGACCACTCAACACTACGTGGCCTGCATGCTCGTCTGCTACTTCATTCAAATAAAAAAAAGTAACAACCGGGTAAGCTCCACCATATTATTAAGAGACCCGCGCCCAGAAGTAGTACGCAAAAAGGGTTGCAACTAATTAATTATCTAATTTATCGCAACTATAATTAGCTGGTCACTGACAATAATGAGAAGTTTTACATAATGATTAACTACATAATAACTTCCATCAAAGCGGACAAAGCCATCTAATAAGAATAGCAAGCGCCTTTGTTCTATTGGATACAGTGTTTAATGCAGTATATTGTTCCTTTTATTAACACCCTTATTGCCATGATAACGTTGTGTGTAGATGTCCATTCGATGCAGCGACCACTTTTCTGTCGATATTGTAAATGACTCATGGCCATAAATATAGGTAATTATAGTGTATTTTAAATTGCACAATAAAAATACATAAAAAGAATAATTAAGGAACGGGGAGTAGGTATAAAAATAACGTTTATACTCAACTAGAGACCACCCGCGATTTCGTCCGCGTGGATGTTAGTTTTAGAATTTTTCTAAAATAAAAGTAGCGTAAGTTACTCCTTATTACATTACCTACCTGCCAGTGAAAGACCCGTCAAAATCGGTCCAGCCGTTTCAGAAATTAGCTGAATCAAACAGACAAATAGACAGATAGGCAGACAGACAGACAGATAAAAATTCTAAATAATGTTATTTTGGTATATATACCGTGCCTACATTCATATGCATGTAGTAAAAAGCGGTTATTTTAATTACAAACAGACACTCCGATTTTATTTATTTGTACTCAAGTACTCTCGGAATAATCTTGGAAGATATAAGTACTAAGTTTTGTTTTGAAAATCGTGTCTCCAATTGTCCAGTTGCCCAACTAGTTTTCTTAATTTTTTATGACATTTTATTCGCTATTCATTTATGTAGTCACCGTGTAATAAAGATAAATTCATAACATAAATTAACCGCATTAATAACTTCCAGAAGCGGACAAAGCCAGCTAATGAGATTAGCTAACGGCTTTGTTGTACATCCACTGTGATTACAGACAGTGCATTGTTCCTTTTATTAACCCCTCTATTGTTATGATAAACTAACTGACTTGAGGTTTATTGCTATAACGGCTATTAATTTATTTTGGCATATGGACACGTATGGCACAGTAGTCAACATGCTAGTGTACCGACTAAGAAGTCCTGGGTTCGATTTCCGGTGGAGGATGTTATCTAACTAACGAATTAAGAGATTTTTTCCTGCTATCAGAAGTCTTAAACCAAATGGTAAGGCCTCCAACAAGGTTTTTATAACACTTAATATCCAACACTGTTATCGATCAATAACAAACGGAACTGACAGCTTTACATGCCTTCCAAAGAACGCAAATGCGCATGAATTTTTTTTGGTATCGAGGGGTGTTCAAAAGGTACCCGGCACCTTGGGAGAAGGTACCCCCCAAGAAGGCGACGCCCCAGAATGGGAATCTTCGGGAGAGCAGATGTGCTCTCCTGTACCTTCCGATGCTTACGGTGGCATGCGGCCATGCACTCGGCCGTAACCCCGGAAGCCCCCTTTTAGTCGCCTCTTACGATCAGGCAGGGGATACCGTAGCTCTATTCTTAATCCCGAAGCTACATGGTCCATGAAATATGCCCCTAGCAGTCACCTATCACACACTTTATCGTAATATGATATACTAGCGGCCGCCCGTGACTTCGTCCGCGTGGACTTTGGTATTAATCATAGCATGATGGTATATAGCCTAAAGCCTTCTTCGATAAATGGACTATCCAACACAAAAATAATTTTTCAATTCGACCAGTAGTTCCTGAGATTAGCGCATTCAAACAAACTCTTCAGCTTTATATACATACTAGCAGCCGCCCGCGACTTTGTCCGCGTGGACTTTAGTTTTAGAATTTTTCTAAAATAAAAGTAGCCTAAGTTACTCTTTATTACATCAGCTACCTTCCGTTTCAGAGATTAGCCGGAACAAACAGACAGACAAGTAGACAGACAGACAAAATTTGTAAAAGATGCTGTTTTGTTGTATGTAACGTATATAGGTAAAAAGCAGTTATTTTAATATTACAAAAATACACTCCAATTTAATTTATTTGTATAGATTAGTATAGATAATACTAATTATTAAAATAATATACGGAAAACGATAATATACGAAGCATAGTCCGTAGTCCGGCTTCCGTCCATTAGTCTGTAGTCATTGGATATAAAATGATGATTATTGATGTCCAACATTTTGCAATAAATGATAGCCGAAGTTGATATAATATCTGTACCCAGCGGAATGGAGAGATATCCGAACTATTATCAAAGTAAGATTAATCACTACAATAAATAACATCAAAAATAAAACAAGTAACCCCTCAACACATCAGTAATAAAACAACCAGTTTAATCGTCAGCGAGTAGCGAGAGGCGATGTATTCAACTTAGATTAAAAGAGGGTTATGGAACCGTCAACGGCAGCAGGTAACAGCCATGGCTGACCGCGGTCTCCGACACGGAGATACCGGGTTCAAATCCTCGGCGCGCAAAACTGACAATTTTTATGTGCGCTGCTCCAAGGTGATGTTGAAAATGTGTTATTTTATTAATTACAGAACAAAAAAAATACCAAGAGTATGTAAAGGAACCGTACGTAAAAGAATATTTATTTTCATTTCATCTCATTATTATCATTATTAGAAATCGTTAAACTAACGGACTAACTAAAGGATACGTAAACATGTTTATAAGACCTTGTTGAAAGCCTCGTGCCTCGAACCTCGGAAGCCATGGACACAGACAACGACAGAACAACAAATACTCTCTGCCTCATCGGGATCTGAACCCGGGATCCTTTGATCGGCAATCAGCATCAGCAATCAGCACCATTGGGCCACATGGGTCCTTTGTATTTGCCACCAGCGCTAGGGAAAATAATCCCCACTTTGTCAGCATAGTGAACTGTGGTTTAAATTCTTCTAAATTATGATAAGGGATCGTTACTAGCAGAAGTACATTGTAAAGATCATTAAGCTTTCCTGTTAGTATGATCAGTGGAATTCCATAACATATTCGAACAGCTTTGGGATTAATAAATCATTTTTTAGGCTTATATCTCAGCTCATTTGTATGAACTTTTTATAAAACATATTCATAATATATATTTATCATTATCATATATATTTTGTAAAATCATAACGTGTTCCATGCCGTTCCGTTATACCATCAGCGTCCAGAATTGTGGTAAACTACTAGAAAATATGTAGAAAAACTCGATACAGAGTAAAGTTTACGAGAAGAATCGGAAACTCTTAGCTCGCCGAATAAACAGAGGAACGACCTTAAACAATCGAATAGTTAAGCTCTTGGGATCTACAAAATAAGGTCAGTAAATTTAGGTAGTACTGAACGAACATATTTATATACAGTCAAACCTGGGTAAGTGAGAACTGGATAAGTGAGAAAACTCTATAAGTTAGAGTAATAGCTAGGACCCATCATTTTAAGCTCCCAAAACCTCTATTAGCGAGAAACAGAAACCTCTGTTAGAGAGAGTCGTTTTTCCCTCATGAACCTCCGTGAGTGAGACTGCTACTTATCTATACCTCTATAAGCGACAGTCGAGCTTTATTTATTTATGTATATTAAAACAAATTACAAATTTAACATCTGCTATTTTATGTATGACTCATTCTTAACTTTCGTGGAACTTCCTACCATTGTTTTTGTATTGTTTTCTTATTTATTAAAAGTTCTGTTCTGCATCATGTCAGAACGGAAAATTAAAGTACTGTCATTAAGTGATAAACTTAAAATATTGAATGTAAGTAAGTAAATATGTTCTAAATAAAATAAAATTAAATAGTGCATGAATTTTTGTTTTGTTTTCGTAAGCATCTTGATACCTACCCTTATAAAGTACTATCATACTACATATTTACTACATTCATACTTGCTGGGACTTGTTATTGCTGCGTACCTCTATAAGAGAGAAACGCTACCCATGTACCTGCATTAGCGAGAAACTCGGGTTAGTGAGAAACCTCTATAAGCGAGAATGAGATTGTGCTCCCTTGAACTCTCGCTTATCCAGGTTTGACTGTATTATATAATTTCCTCTAGGAAAAAATCTTAAATTTTCAAACCAACATGATGTCGAGTGACACAAAAAATAACTAAATACTTAAAAAGGTAACTTAAAATATTTATAACATAAATATACTAACTATATAAAAATAGAATAACAAAAAACTGTACACAAAAGTAATTACTAAAATAAATATTTATAAATAAAAAACTTCCTCTGAAATGCCTGTGTTCGGCATGTCACTTAAGACGCTTAATTTCCTTAGTTTGCTCTAGGTGAAAGAAAAATCATGGAGTTTCCGCCTTTCGCCGCTTTCCACCGTTTCAGAATATTACTGTTTGAACAGCTTGATTACATCCATTCCATTATTTACTAAGTTGGGTTGGTAACCATGATGAATTTTCAAAGCACTTGTATGGACTTTATAACCTAAATAGTCGCATCTTTCGCTCTATATCTATGGCCTGACTCACATAAGGCCACTGTCAGCCATCGGAGTAGATTACAACTTTCATTTGTTTTCCATTGAATTAGAGTAAAACTTTAATTTTCCATTGAATTTCAATGAAAGACTTAAGATGCACCGAAATAGCAGGACTAGTTTCGCTTCGCTTCGTCTATTCGCTATACCAGCCGCAAAGCCACGCAAGCTTAATTTTTTTCCTTTGAATGACTGACACACTCGATATAAAGATGCACTGTAATTAACCCAGTTTTGTTGCCTTACAGCCGTATTTAAGAAGCGTACTTACTTAAGTAAGTAAGCAACGCTATGCAAAGAGCGCTATTTGACGTGCGTTCATTATGTCAAGTATGGATGTTGCGAATATTCGCATTCGCATCCGCGGAGCATCCGCATTGATTAAGACATTCGCATCCGCATAAAACGATGCGGAGCTGATGCGGATGCGAATGTGTAGCAGGTCGCAACAAGAAAGAAAGGGGCGGGTCCCGCAAGTGGCGCGTGTCACGCGTGCGGGCTTATTGACCAATTGGAAGATAATAATTATGTTTTGGATTTCAGTAATTCAGTAACGAGCCTGGTTCTTGAGTTGTGACAAGATCTGACACTGTCTTTGTGGTTTTGTGGGAAATAGTCAAACACACGTTAATAGATTTTTGTGCTTTTTGTTAAATAAGTGTTATCGCTGAAGATGAATGTTAAGAAACACCAGAAGTTGTTAGCCCTGACACAATTCTCAAGAAGGAGTTACTTACTTTTCACAGTAAAAAGCGAAATAATTTTAAAGAATGTCATCTTAAATTGTGAAGCAAATCGAAGCGAGTTGAAAGTGTTTAAACAACACATAGCACGCATTCTTATCGTCTCCGTCAGCCAGTGTTCCAAGTGAATAATTATTTTGTAGTGCGGGATTAATATACAAACCCTTGCGGAACACACTAGAGCTCGAAAAGGCGGCCATCGTACTTTTCATTAAATAAAAGGTCTTTTTACACTTAAGCTATTGTTTTGTACAGATCCGAATCCGCATCCGCATCCTCATGTGAGCCTCATAAAATCCGCATCCGCATCGAAGCGAAAAAGTCTGCAACCGTAACATCCCTAATGTCAAGCCATCAGCTATTCATGTCGATTTTGACAAACGCATAGTAGCAGGCTTCACTCAAGTGTCGTCTATGAATTCGTTTAGATGACCCTATGCGTTGGCGAGCACTATGAGACCTCATAGTATTGTTTATGAATACACGTCATTGTGTTATTCTATAAATTGTATATCGCTTGTAATATTGTAAAATTTGTAATGTGCGCATTTATCGTTGCTCCACGGTGATGGAAAATATCGTGATATTTAATTAATTACGATGTTCTCCATCGTCGTGCATGCCCGAGAGAAATTTATAATTTATCGAAAGCATGACGTCCACCAATCCGCACTTGGCCAGCGTGGTGGACTATGGCCTAAATCCCTCTCACTTATGAGAGGAGACCTGTGTCCAGTAGTGGGACATACCTAAAAAAGGTTGAAAAAAAAATATCGCTTGTAGCTGACAGACGTGTAGTGATAAAAGATTATACGCTCAATGGCATAACTGAAGTGAGCTAATTATACGCAATGAATCATCCGTCCTGCTATTGTAAATCGCAGCAATTGATCAATATATTCCCTCTGAAAGTTTGTAATGTTTGAGGACAAAGTGAACAAAGTTGTAGTGAAGTGAACAAAAAATGGCACGTTGACAAATTTTCATCAGGTCTGTATATTCAGGTTCATTTATCTAGAGTACAGCCATTAGTTAAATTTCCTAGAGGGATATTTTTTGTTGTTTATAGTATTTGTAGGTAGATGTTGCATGTTACACTTACAGTGTCTTGTGTCTTTTTTACCGACTTCCAAAAGGAGGAGGTACTGTATTCGGCTGTATGTGGTCCCATTGTCACCAAGTCAGGAGCTGATGATGGTATCCCACAGAAATTGAGGGGAACTCTCAAATTTTATAGGCACATACATTCATTTTATACTTATACTATACTTTCTGAAGCATAAGAGATATTTGTGCATAGTAATTATCATCTGAGAGAAAAAAGAAAGAAAGATGAACATGGACAAGACGAAGATCATGTCTAACGTCCATGTCACACCTATACCGGTTGTTGTTGATGGCGCTACTCTCGAAGTTGTCGACGAGTACATCTACCTGGGACAAGCGATCCGTATGGGTAAGTCCAGCTTCGAGAGAGAGGTAACTCGTAGAATCCAAATCGGCTGGGCAGCGTTCGGGAAATTACAAAGTGTCTTCTCGTCCAGAATACCTCAATGCCTGAAGTCGAAAGTTTTCGAGCAGTGTGTGTTGCCAGCTGAGACGTGGTCTTTTACAGTTAGCCTTTTCCATAAGCTCAGAGTCGCCCAGCGAGCGATGGAGAGGGCTATGCTTGGTATTTCTCTACGCGACAGAATTCGTAATGATGAAATCCGTAGAAGAACTAAGGTTACCGACATAGCTCTCAAAATCTGCAAGCTGAAGTGGCAATGGGCAGGCCATATAGTTAGGAGGACCGACAACCGATGGGGAAGAAAGGTCCTTGAATGGAGACCACGTCTCGGCAAAAGGAGTACAGGCCGCCCTCCAACCAGGTGGACTGACGACCTGAAGAAGACAGCGGGTAGTCGCTGGATTCAGAAGGCCCAGGACCGGGAGGAGTGGCGAACGTTAGGGGAGGCCTATGTCCAGCAGTGGACGGTAAAAGGCTGATGGATGGATGGATGGATGGAATTATCATCTCATGTTGCTGAGCTGACGATGGAAGGTACTGCGACGGTAGTTGAGAGCAAATTTTTTCAATATATCTTTTTTTGGCTGATTGATTATTGATTGATGAAGGTGCAACTCCTCAACGATAAGGAGCAGAGAGCAAATTCTTTCAATAATTTATACGTTCAGATGAACCGATATTAGTATTCTTTCAGGCTATTAGATGGCTATTAGATTAACATGAATATAAAAGGTAAATCTCATTAACGTTTAGAAGTTAGGTGCAAAAATTTCCAATTATGCTCATGCATTTAAACCACAGAACACAAGAAAAAACAGAATTATGAAAAACAAATAACTAAAAAGAGTGAAATTAATTAAGATTTTTTACAAAAAATAATAATAATAATAATAATAATGGAACTGACTTCAAACGGTAAAAAATTAAATTGTTCAGTATATACTATACTATTTTATTTTATTTTTAATTTTTTTTTATTTTTTTTTTTGCCACTAGTGTTCACCCATGTCACACCCGACCGCGCCCGTCTGGCTTAGCTGCATAGATCGCTTGCGTTCTACGCTCGCCGCTGGGCCATTCGCGCTTCCAATAGTGCCGAGAGCAATAGTGTTGATATTAATCAAGTATTTGTACTGCGATTTAGCGAAAAGGGAGCCGGCGTGTGATTCATTGGTCGTCATTATTTCTCTTCGGCTTCGGGTTGGTTGAGGAAACAGGAAATGGAGACATATTTTATCTGTGGATGGATACTTTTCTTACAAAACTAAGCCTGTTTTATTTATTTTACTACGACAGCATTTTATTGGTTGTAGAACTTTTATAGCTTGATAAGAGAAGCTGTGAAGCATTTTCATTATATTATTTCAGTGAAAAAGTGCAGTTGTAACTCAGACTTACAAAGGTCACACCATGATCTTCCGCATTAACAGAGCAACTGCATACAATCTCGGGCAAGACTCAGGCAAGCACACACTTAATATATATTATTTATATTACAGATATAATAATAATATCATATCTACGTTTTTCGTTAAACGTTACACTTCTGCGTATATTATTTTTTATGATTATTATGCATCTTTGTTAAATGTTTTATAATCCTCGTTACATATTTTATACAGTTCGTATTTGTTACTTTCTGTGTCGCATTTTTTTTCTTTCTTTTCCTCCTTGTAACATTTCGTTACTGTTTCTTTGTTACTATTAAGTCCGCCTTCTATCCGATGATTTTGTACGGTAGAAAAGTTTAAATAAATAAATATATAAATAATACTTGGTTGATATGTAATTATTTAATACTTACCAGACTGAGATTAGAAATTACAATTCACAATATTTACTATTGCTGAACTGGGAATCAAATTCAGGATCTTCTGCGCTGAACGCAACACCGGTGAACACTGTACCGTACGGGTCGTCTAATAACACTCGTGATCAATTACAGCAATTAACCATAGGAGGAAACGTGGCGTTCGTTTGATTCATTGCTGTCATTAGGTTTCTTCAGCTACGATTTCAGAAATGCCGTGCTTCAAGCTTTAAAAGTTCTTTTTTGGGATATTCCGAAAATGCGGCAGCTGTAGGGTTTGTATGATGGTGTATTGGTGTTGAACTATGTCCTCTCTCCCGAATTGGGAACATGCACAAAAACATACGTACCACCACGTATTTTACACTATAACAGAGCATCATCAAGGTTCTATACACTGCGACGGTTACTCGCAAATAATTGATTGCAGATTGTGCAGTCATTTTAACCTAGGGCTGCCATCACCTAAATTGCCGACGCCTTATAAACACGGCAAAATCCCGGACATTTGGGTGAAATATGGTTTTTTCCCCGGACATCTCTTGAGAAATCTTTTTTTGCAACAAAAATAAAAATATCGTTATAATTTTTTAATTTCATTCGATCGTTGACTATTTTGCTGTGCCTTCTTGATTGCGGGTTATTGTGGATGAATTTTTAATTAAGATGTATTTCAATTTATCGCTTATCTATTAAAAAAATGGATTTCCCCTGACAACAAAAGTGTCCGGGATTCACCCGGACACTTTTCAAAAACCCCTGCCGGACGGCCCCCGGACGCCCTTCAAACTAGGACAATTCCGGAGAAATCCGGACGGATGGCAGCCCTATTTTAACCTAACTTTATAACACTGGAGTTCCGCAAAGTAACATAACCAGATTCAATTAAATATAAAAGTTAAATAAGTTCCCAATCCCAAAAGCACCATAGTAATGTTTCCGAAGACTTGCCAAAAAAAAACAAAAAAAGCTTCTTTAGCAAACGTCTACCGTAACACCAACTACTTACCATTTACCTATTCAGAATAATAGAAATTATCCTATGCAAATGTTTATGTAGGCATGTGTGGGAACCTTTATTATCACATTGTTGTTTAACCAACTTGCCACTGCACTAAATGAGGCCAGGTATGAATATATAAAACTGGACTGTTAAGTGCAGTTTATGTAACTTTTGAGACACTAGACTTCTATGTTGTAGGTGTTACAAGTTCAGCTTGTAGGTGGTAGAACTATTATCGTTCGCCCGGGGAAGTACCACCGCTGCACCCACTTCTGTCGTGAACCAATTCTATTGTGCTTCGGTGGAAAGGTGCAGTTACATGAGGCGACCACCAGCCTCCGGAGTAGCAGCGCAACTGCATACGACCTCAGACAAGACTTACCTATGCCTGCTTGAGGTTGTGTGTAGATGTCCATGGGCTGCAGCGACCACTTAACACCACGTAACCTGCATGCTCGTCTGCTACTTTATTCAAATAAGAAAAATATGTCCATGGGCTGAACACCACGTGCATGCTCGTTTCCTATTCTATTCGAATGGTATCCTCGACACAGGGAACCCTAATATGGCGCTATGAAAGTGTAGCGTTATTGTTTAATTTTCTGCAAAAACAACACGAATTCATACAATTTTCAATTTATATCATCTCTAATTGAACTACGAAGAAGTTTGTTCAGTGCAGCTTTCTCGGAACTAACTCAGACTACAATATTAGTGTTCGTGAAGGTAAATCGTTGGCTTGCACATGCAAACTAGTCATTTCAGCGGCAAATGGCCTTGGATTAACCTTAGGTTGGTTCAGGCTAAGTTCAGCCTCTGCGGAGCATGGCCCTTTACGGGGCCCCTATTTGGGTGGACTCCCTTCGTAGAAGGGAGAACGCCGCCGCCCTTCGGGCGCCCCAGAGGGCCATCGCCCAGCGGGTGGGCAGGGCTTACCGCTCGGTGAGCTTTGCGGCTGCGTGCACCCTGGCCGGCACCCCGCCTTGGGAACTCGAGGCGGAGGTGCTTTCCAGGGTGTACGAATGGACGGCGGGGCGAAGGGCGCTTGGAGAGCGCCCGGCCCCGGAAGAGAAAGCGGCCGTCCGACAGCAGGCGCGCGATGCCGTCGTTGCTCACTGGGCGGAGGACCTCGCCGCCGCTCACTTCGGCCGCCGGACGCTGGACGCCATCGGGCCGGTCCTAAGGGACTGGCTCGAACGAGCGCACGGCTTCCTCTCGTTCCGCCTGGTGCAGGTACTGTCCGGACACGGTTGTTTCGGATCGTACTTGCACCGAATCGGTAGGGAGGAGGCCCCATCGTGCCACGACTGTGGCGCAGCGGAAGACACGGCGGAGCACACCCTCGAGGTGTGCCCGTCGTGGTCCGAGCAGCGCCGCAGTCTGGTTGCGGTGGTCGGGCGGGACCTCTCGCTCCCCCGCGTTGTGAGCGCAATGCTGGAGAGCGAGAGAGCGTGGGCGGCGGTTGCCTCCTTCTGCGAATCCGTCATGTCGCAGAAGGAGGCAGCGGAGCGCGCGCGAGAGGAAGACCCTCTTGCGCCGGCGCTCCGAAAGCGGCGAAGGGGACGGAGGAGGCGGGCGTATGACCGCCTTCTCCTTCCCGATGGTGAGCAGCGGGCGACAGGCGCGGAGGCTCCTCCGCCCGCATTGCACCGCTCACCATCAGTGGATACGGGGACGATCGCGCACTCTCGACCGTCCCCGTTGCCCCACCCATCATAAGGGGGGGGCGCGAAGGGCTCGCCATATAGGCGAGGCTCGCCGGAGGGGGACTGGACGCAAAGGCTCTGCCGGATTCCCAGACCCTCTCCAGGAGGCGAAGACGGAGTGCCGCTGGGGGTTTTAGTGGGTATACCAGGGAGTATTTATTACTCCTGGGGAGTCCCACATACCCCTCTGCGGGAGGGGATGCGTAATGCATTTCCCCCAGCGAAACCAAAAAAAAAAAAAAAAGGCTAAGTTCAGCCTTAGGTTGGTAAAGACCGCGTTCAGTGAGCCTTCGTTGGTTAAGAACTACACCGATCACAGACAAACAAACGATAATAGAAGTACCAGAATACGATACGCAAATTAATGTCACCTTTTTTGTATCGAGGGGGAAACCTTCAAAAGGTACCCAGAACCTTGAGACAGGATAACCTCACTAAACCCCCTCGGTGGCCTGCCTCTGCGCTGGGGGAGGACCCCGGGATCTACAGTGGAACGCACCGGTGTCCTCCATGCGACCACTCACACACCCCGGGGCTGTTGGCAGGACGGGTCGAGCTCCCAATCTCACTGCCCGCAACCCCGGAAGTCCCCTTTTAGTCGCCTCTTACGATCAGGCAGGGGATACCGTAGCTCTATTCTTAATCCCGAAGCTACAGGGACTAGCTTCACATATATTTCGTGTTATGTTATAATGATATAGATTCAAACGAAAGAGTGACCCAATGGTGGACTGTCAATCAGGGGTCTCGGGTTCGATTCTCGGCAAGACAGAAATTGGAATGTTGAGTTTTAATTTCTGTTCTCAGTCTGGGTGTCCGTGTTCATGTTTTTATGTGTGTGTGTAAAGAGCACGCAAATTACTAGAAGCATGAGCCAAGGAGCTGGCATGTAATGCAAGCAATCTACGCAGCTAAGCCAAACGAGCGCGGTCGGGTGTGAGATAGATGATCGATAGTGGCAAAAATTTCATGTGTTGTTCTTCAGAGCTTCTGTGCTTCAGAGCTGGCACTTTAAGCTGTTGGTCTCGTCGTTAAACCTTAGCAAAGGCCTTATGGGTGATTTGAACCATTTCAGCCTCGTGGTGAAATACAGTATATGCTGGGGACGCAAGAAATTATATCTGTTTAGAATGGAATCTAAACAGATTTAATACTCGTAGAGTCTATTAAAACTTAGTAACAACTAATTGTGGTTTTAATTCAAGGAAATATTGAGCCTTTGAGTATAATTTTAGTAATTTCCTGCAATATTCATTTTTAATTCTAAAAGCCTGTTTAAACTTTAATAATTATTGTTTGCCGCTATTGATTAGCATTTTCTGTCACGTTAACAACATACTTAATTTAATTTTCATTATTCTGTACCATTCCGTACCGTCTTTGTTGTTTATTGCTACCATAGAATAGTAATAATTACAGTGATTATATCTTACATGAGTTGCAGTTAAAGGACGTTTTTGTTATAAAGAATCTTGTTATAAAACAGAAATATCCCTTCTATAATCTTCATGTAAAATGCGACATTGGTCTCTTTTTGGCAACTCACACCTGCAAAAAGTTGTCAGATCGTTGTTGTTTACATTATTTTATCATACCACCGTCTGGTGGTAGGTTAAAGTTCCAACGACACCATCTGGACTCGTGGCGGTCCTCCACAGTCCGCTTTGCACGCTATTTTTACCACAGACGTGTAAGTTATGAGACAACCTTCCAGCTGAGGCATTTCCAATGGACTATGACATAGGGTTCTTCAAGAAAGCTGTAAAAAAAGCTCTCCTCCAAAGCCGGTAATGCTTGGGTGGCTCCCCTGGGGTAACCCGTGTCCATAAGCGACATAAGAAAAAAAGAAAAATTGTTTGACCACCTAGTCCAGTCACAATTCATGGCTTGTATAAAATTTATTTAGTGTTCATTACTTATTAATAGATACAACTATATGTCTGACGGTAATCTATATATATATAAGAGATTTCCACCCATATATTGACTCATCACGATATCTCTGGAACTATAAGACCTACCGACTTCAAATTTGGTAGGAATATTCCTTTCGCCGAGTAGAGGTCAGCTAAGAACGGATTTTACGAAATTCCACCCGGAAGGGGGGGTATTTCCACCCATATATTGACTCATCACGATATCTCTGGAACTATAAGACCTACCGACTTCAAATTTGGTAGGAATATTCCTTTCGCCGAGTAGAGGTCAGCTAAGAACGGATTTTACGAAATTCCACCCGGAAGGGGGGGTATTTCCACCCATATATTGACTCATCACGATATCTCTGGAACTATAAGACCTACCGACTTCAAATTTGGTAGGAATATTCCTTTCGCCGAGTAGAGGTCAGCTAAGAACGGATTTTACGAAATTCCACCCGGAAGGGGGGGTATTTCCACCCATATATTGACTCATCACGATATCTCTGGAACTATAAGACCTACCGACTTCAAATTTGGTAGGAATATTCCTTTCGCCGAGTAGAGGTCAGCTAAGAACGGATTTTACGAAATTCCACCCGGAAGGGGGGGTTGCGGGGGTGTTAAGTAATGTTTGTATATATGACATCGCAAAACTCAGAAACTATTCGACCGATTATTATGAAAATTGGTATGTACATGTATTTTTTCACGGAGAAGGTTTATATGCTATCCATTATTATTATTATTTAATATTTTAACGCGATACGGAGTTCGCGGGGTCAGCTAGTAATTAATAACAGGTGAACTTTTAAATTTTATCTTTGTTTTTTTTAATTACGAAAAATATTTTTAAACGACACGACAAAAATAAAATTTTTGCTTTAATATTTCACCGTCTTTCAACCAATAATTAAAGGCCAAAATTAATCAAACCAGTCAAGCCGTTCTCCAATTTTAGCGAGACTAACGAACAGCTATTCGTTTTTATATAGATATAAAAAAGATAGACACAAAAAGTAAGTACATAAGCGTAATAAATTGTCTTCGAATTTATGGAGATCCTTAAAAGCGAGA
This sequence comes from Pyrgus malvae, assembly GCA_911387765.1. Taxonomy (NCBI): domain Eukaryota; kingdom Metazoa; phylum Arthropoda; class Insecta; order Lepidoptera; family Hesperiidae; genus Pyrgus; species Pyrgus malvae. The sequence continues at coordinate 22,647,014 of OU426960.1, forward strand.
TCCGTAAAATAATTGATAAAGTTCCGGAACATGATGCGGAACATGAGGAAATGTTTCGACCGAGTTTAGTTAAAAGTTACATTTAGCTATCTAAATTTGAATAAGACCCTTTTCTTATCGCTTTTACGGCTTTGCCCGATACTTTTATAACTAAACTACAATTTTTCTTTGGCTGGCTGCGACTTATTGTGTCTCACTGATGGGCACGAGTCTCTCCCCATTATTGGGGAGGGCTTGAATTTTACCTTTACCAGGCTGATAACTTGTATGTCAAATAACTTATATGTATTTATTTTACAGGAAGTATTATTTTACAGGAAGTACATAGGGAGAGAAATTTTTTTGGCAAAAAGAATAGGAATGTTAATTTATTAAGTTGAATAACATTTCAACCCATTTTATTCTTACAAATATATTTGGAAGGAATTAAGGAATCTGAATGTATCTTTTTAATATTGTGACATTGTATACAAAACATTTGAAGTAAATATAAGGAAAGCATGAAAATTTGTATGGAAAACTTGGCTACTATAAAATAAAAATACTTAGGTATTTTTATCTTGATTTCCATAGGGAGCTACGAAACTTATCGAAAATTGTTGTTACAAGTTTGAAGGCAAACAATCAAACTTTAAATTTTTGTTTTGCCTTTTAAGGGTTTACACGATTCTATTATTTAAATTTTATCGTTCGCACATAATTAGGTAGGTCCTTTGTAGTTACAGAGCAACGAATTCATGTCGGTCGCGCGCGAATATTCGTTGCTCTGTGGAGCCAACCAAGAAGGTCACCTCCGAAATCTAAAGATTCTCTCAGCTGGCAGAAATAAACGCTTATTACAAAACGGCAAACGTATATTTTTTTATAGTTATATAGTTGTATCATGTTAATACAGTGTAATTTGATTTTGGTTTAAATAAACGTCAGGAACTCTATGTTACAACTGTATTTTGTAAATAATGCGATCGCACTGAAGTTTACAGGCAGAGTGTATTCACTTTAATGTTATAGAAATGGCATGATAGTTTTATAATGGCGAATAACCAAAATAATACAGTTTATGAATTAGATTTTGTATGGATACACGTAAGGCGTGTACGTAGGCGTGTATTATTGCTTTTTTTTTAAATAAAATAAAGTTGTAACGTCAACATCCAACCTTAAACAAAGATTAAACCGTATCTGAGACTCCCAAAGAGGCTGACTGACGGTCACACCATGTAAGCAACATGTCGACAAATTACCGCCGTATTCAAGAAGCATACTTGCTTAAGTAAGCAGGCAACGCTATGCAAAGTGCGCTATTTGACGTGCGTTCGTTATGTCAAGCCATCGATTCATGTCGATTTTGACAAACGCATAGTAGCAGGCTGCACTCAAGTATCGTCTATGAATTAGTTTAGTTGAGCCTATGCGTTGGCGAGTACTATAAGGCCTCATAATATTGTTTATCAACATGGGTGTTAACGTCGCTCTGTTGCAACGTGAAAGAAGAACAAACAAACAAGCATACTTTCTCATTTATAAAAGGAGAAAGGATTTTGTTCATGTGAAAATGCAAGTCAAGGATGCATGTCAAGGAGATGGTGTAGCTACAGTTTTGAGATATATAAAACGGTGCGTATTTTAATAAAAATATAATGATAATTAAATGTTTGCTCTATCTGTGAATAGAGATAAGGCAATCTACGTGTTATCAAACATTATTGTGATTAAAATAGTTACGGCAAATATTACAGTTCTTGTTTAGACTAAGAATAATGGATACTTAGCACAGATTATAAAGACAAAGACAAAGACAAAGACAAAGACTTTTATTTGCACAAATATGGGTGTTTACAAAAGGTGTTTTTATACATTTGGTTCGCCATATTTACCTTCATGAGGTATACGAGACAATAATATTTATTCTGCAATATGTACAGTAAGGTGGAGGAAGTGATGTAGCATTTATATTATTATTAATTTATTCATCTATCGTGTTATCTTAAGGTGATATATTTATTTACAACTATTCATATTAAAAACAAACAGAGTTATTAATAATAAAAGTATTCATAAAGAAAAAAAAAAAAAAAAAAACATTTTCTAAAATATCCGTGTGCCGAACATGGTGCCCAAGACGTTGGCCGCATTTCCCCGTTAAACAGCGAGGCTTAGTCTTTGGGCAACATACCCGCCAGCTGCAAGAACAAGCCTGGACGACATTTCTGATATGATTTTTTTCATGTCAGAAGACCACGGGCCCAAGGTCTTTACAGCGAACGCCACAAATAAGTAATTGTCTGATAAATTCATCATCATACATTCTTGAGCGCATCACACAATAAGAACAAAGATAATTCTTAAAGGTACAGGCAAAAGTCCACTTAAAAGAGCTACACCAGTTTTTATAAAAAAGAAACAAATAAAATATATATGTAAAATTCAGTAAATAAAACTTAGATTAATTAGTGAGTAAGTTCATAGTAGGTAACTGTCCGTGTCCACGGGAACGCTGCGGACAAACTGTTGACAAGCTGCTGACAACAGACCTTTGTAATATTTGACTATGTACTTTGATGAAAGAAAAAAAAATTGTAGTTTAAAAAACTAAAAAACACGCTTTTGTGAAAATACGAACTAAAAACTATAAAAAATAAGAAGAAAATGTATTTTACTGTAAAAAAACCGTGGGGTGCATGGTGTCAATAGTATCTTAAAAACCACCCCACGCTTGTGTATATTTTCAAGTTAATCAGACGCTTAGACGTGTTAAAAATATAAAACTTTATATTTGTTTCATTAAGTACCTTAGGCCATGAATTTATTTTTATCCTGATGATCCTAGTTACGACTTTAATATAAAGTTATGAGATTATTGTAGTGTAATCGACCCTTGACCCCTGTGCAAATTTTGAATTTAATCAGACTCCTAGAAGTAAGTGAAAATACATATTATTACAAATACGTGTCCAATTAAACCACAGAAGTCGAGACATAAATAGGCTTAGATATAGACAGGCTTAGATATAAATATACGTTACACATACGTTACACACTCATAGCCCCACTTAAGGTAATTAATACCCTATGTCGTGGGTACCATGGACACATACAAAGACAAGAACACAAACATCCAGACCGAGAACAGAAATTTAAACTCATCATTCAAATTTCTGTTTCGCCAGGAATCAAACCCGGGACCCCTCAATTATTGGCAGTATGGTATGGTAACCATTGCGCGACGCGGGTCGTCAAAATATATTAAGCTGTACCTCGGGTTGATCTACGGAGACATCCAATGTATATCACAATATATTTTTAAAACGGCTATATTGTTTAAAAATGTAAACAGGTGTTTGCAATGTTTCAAATACTGGGGATCTTCAGCAGAATGCTCCGATGTTCTCCTAAGCGCTGAGTCAGAGTCATCCATTGAGAACATTACTCTGCATCTAATTTATAACATCGATATAAATAAAGAGTTAGTATTTCCCCTATAATCTAAAACTCTACTTTATAGTTCTTACTTACGACAGGCAGAGGACAAGGAATTTATCGGAGTTATAAAAATATATTTCGCCCTTGAAATATTTGATGACTTAAGTAGCTACTTGTGCACCGATTTTTTTTAAAATCCTATGAGTGTAGTGGGGCTATCCCCACACTAGGGTTTCCTGTGTCGTGGGTACCATGGACACACACAAAGACAAAAACACAAACACCCAGACCAAGAACAGAAATTTAAACTCATAATTCAAATTTCTGCCTCGCCGGGAGTCGAACCCGGGACCCTCCAATCGGCAGTCCGGCATGGTAAACATTGCGCCAAACGGGTCGTCAAATTCCTCTTCTCCATTTACATATTTTGATAAAAAATTAACATATTTCATGTTTATATAAAAGACCTATTGTATTTTCAAACAATGATATGCATTTATTAATGCGGCTGCTTGATTCGGGTAATTTTGAACGAGATTAATCGAATATTGATCGATTTGGTACTGCAAACTTGTTTATATTGTTTTAATTATATGGCAATTGTATTAGGTATTATACTAACGATATTCATTTTTAATGTCATTGGATAGAAGTTAGAATTATAAAAAACTAGCTTTCCGCCCGCGGCTTCGACGGGTGGAATTCGGTTATATCGCGCTTTTTAGATTTTCCCGTGAGAATGAGAAGTTCTCCCGCGGTAAAACATTGCTTTTCCAGGACTCAAACTACCTTCATACCAAATTTCATCAACATCCGTTCAGCCGTTTAGGCGTGAAAGAACAACAGAAAGACGGAGTTACTTTCTCATTACCATAAATACCATATACCATTAATAAAGCACAACTATAAGAAAACTTCTCATTCCCACGGGAAAATCTAAGAAGCGCGATATAACGCTGGATACGATGAGTTGTTAAACCAAAATTGAATGGTAAACTATATTATATGTTTTACCTTGGGGAGCAAAAACATGCAGATTTTGGGCACTGGATACCCGGGAACACGCTACATAGAGCTGATCATGCAAAAAACGATGTTTTTCCAAGTGTACTCCAGCAACCCTTAGAGTTTGGCCTTGTGCTTTATTAATGGTCATTGTAAATGAAACCCTTATAGGAAATTGAAGTCTTTTAAATTGAAATGGGAGGTCTGTTGGAATAATCGGAATCCGAAGAATGAGTACACTTTCACCCTTTGCTGCGCCAGTTAAAATAGTTGCTGTAATAATATTCCGTCCAAGCTAAGTGACACGCTGCCTGGTACCATTACACAGTCTAGGGGTATCGAGATTACGCATGAGCATCACTGGAACCCCTACTTTTAATTTTAATTTATGAGAAGGCACCCCAGATAATTCCAAAGAATTTAAGAACTCTACAGGATATGATGTACTATGTTCTATTTCTATCACTGTGTCTACAGATAAATATTCAGTAGTTTCTCCCATAACTCCATCCAAAATATTTTCATTATTCATATTTCATTTCATTTTTGATTATTCATAACTTTTGTTAACCCTCTGGAACAGTCTATTATACCAGGATAAAGGGTAGGTAAATAAGTACAGAAGTTTTTGCTTAGCTGCAGTAAAAAAAAACTAAGTACACAGGATAAGTAGATGTAAAAACCGGTTTAGACGATAAACCAAATTGTACGTCATCCCTCGGGAATTCCTCATTTTCGGGGATTAATTATCGTATCATTTAGCTTCTAAGTTTACATGTGCATATTCGTTTGCAATATATTGCCTTGTTTTAAACGACACACAGCGCCATCTATCACCGAACTGGTATGAAGCTAACAATATTTTTGTTTTCCCTCGGGAATATAAAAATTTTCCGGGATAAAAAGTACCCTATTATTTAATCCGGACTTTAAACTTTACGTCTGCAAAATTTCAAAGCAATCGGTTCAGTAGTTACGGTGTGAAAGCGGAACAAACAAACAAACAAACTCACTTTCCGATTTATAATATTAGTAAAGATTGGTGCTAAGCAAAAAAATCCATCAATATTTATCATCATTATATACTTTATTGTTATCATTAACATAATGCGTGATGTACACAATGTTATACTGGTAATAATAACTCCTCGTACGAACGTAATAATAAATACTCGTGCGAACGTAATAATAAATACTCTAAATAACCCATTCAAACAAAATCATTTTAAAACATTAAAAACTTATGCATATAATAATATAAACTTAAAAACTACAACAATTTTTATGCATAGTGTTTATTTAAAAAAATATTCAAATATTTCATGCATGCATAAAAATACAATCATTTTTAATTAGGTAAGTACCTACTTAAATTCTGTAAAATATAATTTAATACTTTGACGATAAATAGCCCCATTCAACAAAATCATCAATGATTCCTTGAAGCCGATCTTTAAACCTCGGATCGATGTTCAAATTTAGCTCCAGAAGCTCTTCATTCAAATCCGGCGTGTCCTCTTGTACCACGAAGAAGAAAGGCATGAAGTACAAAGAAAACATCAGTCCATAGTTCAGACATTCGTTGAAGTCCTTCTCGAATTCCTCTCTCGAGTAAACTGCGGCAACGTCGACCTCGAATCGGCTCAAGAAGTTCTGGAGAATTCCAAAGTACAGGTCCTTGAGGTAGTTCAAATGCTCCTTGCGGAACTGTCGGTCGCTCGCGCCGAATATCAAGTAGATGAGGTCGAGGACTGGAGATCCGTAGTACAGCTGCTGGTAGTCGATTGGTATTACGTCCACTATTTCGTCGTTCTGTGAATAAAAGATAGAATATGTTTAAACAGTCTATGAATAACTATGACTGCAAGTCATTGCTGGGCGCTGGTCTCATTCCATTATTCCACCAAGGTGCGAGTTAGAGGCCAACGCGCTGTCAGATGTGTTCAAACCTCCCATATGGCTTCCGATAAGGTTGAACGTCTGTTACCTATCGATAATAACGTGCCCTCCGAAGCACGGAAACGCGCATGAAGTTTGGGCCACTAGCGTTTACCCATCTTACAGTCTTACACCCGATCGCATTCGAATGGGTTTTCCGTTCTACGCTGGCTGCCGGACCGGGCCACGCTTTGTTATACTGTAATATTATAAAGAAGCTAACAACTTTGACGTAATATGTTTTATGGAACGAAGCTAGTCTAACAAATAATTGATCTCGTACAGCGAAGAGTTTTGTTGGAATCTTTGCTCATTAACACTGCAATGTTTATGTCCTAGCTCTAAAAATACAGCGATATTGATTCCTTTTTTCTGATTCAGAGTTAAGGAGAAATCAATTCAATGTTTAAGATGTAAACGTATCTGGGCTAGCAAACCCGCCCCGAGTAATATCCAAGAGCAAGCGACATTAAACTGCAAGTATTTTTTAAAACAGGCTTATAATATTACATGATAGGTTTGGTAGCGTTAAAAAGAACTCTACGTTAGTTCTTTAGATTTCTTAGCACATGAAGTGAGTATAGGATTAATTTGAAATTTCTTTATTTACTTAATCCTGGACGTGACTTTGCCAGCAAGATATTAATTAAATAGAATATAAGTTTTACCCGCTGTGAAAATGATTTAAAATGACGTTAAGTCAAGCGTCAATTGTAAAAATCGGTACTTACTTTGTATAAGTAGTAGATTTAATATTAGATTTTAAAAAACTGCAAGAGATAAGTACCATTTAAATACTTTCATTTTAATTTACTGCATGCCATTTGATTTTAAGAATTTCAAAATGTGTTGTCAGGTAGTCAGTAGTATTATTTTTTATAAAATGAGAGCTCCACTAAACGATATGGATGTCCATCTAACTGAAGCAATGTCAATTTTTTCACCTAATGAAACGAAATATCAATAAATCATCCTTTACAAAATGCTTAAAGTTTTTTTATCACTGACCTTTCGGAATAACATGACTAGTTTTAGGCTACTATATGGAGCAGCGATGGCCGAGTGGTCAAAACTGCGGTCTTCAACGCGACCGATCCCAGGTTCAGATCCTCGGCGCGCACCTCTGACAAAGAAATTTGTAATGTGCGCATTTATCGCTGCTCCACGATGATGGAAAATATCGTGATATTTAATTGATGACGATGTTCTCCATCGCCGTGCATGCCTGAGAGAAATTCATAATTTCTCGAAAGCATGACGTCCACCAATCCGCACTTGGCCAGCGTGGTGGACTATGGCCTAAATCCCTCTCACTTGTGAGTGGAGATCTGTGCCCAGCAGTGGGACATAAAAAGGTTGAAAAAAAAATGGATGACAGACAAAGTTGATAGTTCGAAATAGTTCGATCAGTTAGGCCTTAAGTTTCGTACTAGTTTCTAAATGTTCTGTGTTTCGAAGTGATAGAATGGTTCGACTGGGAAGTACAGGAAAAACAGTGGCTGTACCGTTTTTCTGCAGTAAAGGTATTTTCGTGTTTTTACATTTAATACCTTTAAACGAGTAATTCTTGTACATACCTATAATGTGAATTTCGGAAACACCTACGATTTTCATCATCAATCGATTTAGCTGGGTTTCGTTTTAAGAAATTGACGTTTTATACTTATTTTAATCAATAATCGACTTAAATATAAACTTAAAAACATGTCTTTTCCTGACATCTATCTATTGGAGAATATGTGTGTAATATTGTGGCGTAGAACGCCGTCAAACGTCATTTGCCGTTCAAACAAATAACAATGTCGACTTAACAGAGAATAAAAATTTCGTCAATAGAATTATAGCTTCCTTGACTGAGTGGTTACGTAGGCTGATTTCGGAGGTAGAGACCCGGGTTCAAACCTCAATTTTCTGTGACAATCTTTATTGGGAGCTATTTCAGAAGGCGTTGTTAAATAACACTGAGCCAATGAGTATTTTGATTAAAAATAAACCAAGAAAATCAATTGTTCTTTATAGAGCAACGCTCGGTTGTCCAGATACCTACTGTATAACAAAAAATGCACATTATAAAAAGACACATAAGAATGCAGTATCAACATATTAATGACATATTAATGTGGCCTGTATTCTTATGTGCCTTTTTATTTTATTTATTAAAGGGCTTGATGAGATTAGATAAGTTTCATGGCAGTTTATATTGTATTTAGGTCGTCTCTGTTATTTTTGAAACCACTATGTGTAATTTTGGGCATTGCAAGGTATAAAAAAAAACAAGATATCGTTCATTAACTCAATAGTTTAGTGTGGTAAGATTTTATGACACGATGTCATTGTAACTAAATAATAATATGTGTCTACCAAACAAAATACATTAAAATTATATTTAAATACTTACATTTTCTTTCATCATGATGTTGCTGATTCTATAGTCGCCATGACAAAGGCACTTAATGTTCGTCATATCGCCTTGTGCGTATTTTGGAAAATTTTCAACGAGTGTTGGAAAATAATTGGACATTATTGCTTTTCTGTCTTTATCTAGAATGTTTAGTGAAATGTCGAACATTTTCTTATTGAAATCTCTGTAAATATCATCAAATATCATTGATTGTTTTAATGCTTTGATTTTACTATCGAAGAAATCAGGTCGTCTTGCTTGTACAACAAACGATAAAGCATGGAATTTGGCAAGTTGCTCTACTGACATCTCAGCTAATTTTAACGGCATTACATCCATTCTTGGATATGTTTTGTATCCTTGTATGGCTATGTTTTCAAGAATTATAGCTTCCGTGTTGCATTTGTAACTTTTTATTATTCTATACCTTTCTGATAACGGAATATTGACCTCGTCTTGCAGTTCCTTATAAACTTTTGATAGGTGATTGTATACAAAAGCTTCTCGATCGAAGACCTCTAATACAGAATAAAGTTTAAAATTTTCATAATTATCTATCAAGTGTTTTAAGAATATATAAGTTTCCTTCTTGCCGTCGACAGTGTTTCCCTTGATATTAATTTCATATAAAACACCTTGATAGCTCGTGCCATCAGCGCCTATTCTTTGAGCAGATATATTTTGATTTAAATAACCTTCCGATTTTACAATCTCTAGTATATTTGCTTGTACTGTGAGCGAGAGTTTATCCATCTTATTGATACGTACGTTTATCTTTAGATTTGTTTACGTCTATCGTCTTTATTTACATTGCATTCATATTCCCATATAATTCTAATGCACTATTTTGTTTCCTAAGAAGTCATGTGATTGCAGCCACTATCTTTATCAAGGTATAAAATTTTCACACCGGTATTTACACTGCACAGTTACAACAATTTTAGGTTATATACACTTGAGAATTTATCAGAGTACATAGGAGTTAAGGTAATTCTTTAGTTATCACAAAATTCTTACATTGTAATTGTTCTCATTCAATCACTCATCACACGAACCAGATTTTTACTTTAGTTGAGAAAATAATAATATTACACAATTACACATCAACAGCTACAACTTGTAGCCGTATCAAAATATGACTCAGGTGTTATCTGTCTCTTTCTGGCCCATGAAGCGATAACGAAACTCGAACTAGCTAGAGTAAAAGAGAAGGAAGATGTATCAAATAGGGTCAATGTATGCAATAGTGTTGGATGTTTAGTGTAACCTTCAGAATGATCATATTCGTAATAATTTTTTTAAACTTTGCGATATCAATGTTTAGTGACACTAATTTGAACATTCTTAATCTATGTAATTATGATATTCTATAACATTAATGTTGATATGTCCATGATCAGAAAATAAGAACATTTTAAATAATATAAAGAATAATTAAATAGTACATTTACTATTTAATCATTTTAATTTAACATTAAGTTAAATATTAACATAAAGAATAATTAAATAGTACATTTACTGTTTAATCATTATTTATGCCTTAACTTGGGTTAAAATACCTACCGAAGTAAATTTTGACAGTACCTCTGTATTCACTCAAGATTAGGTACAATATAAACTATAATGTTTTGAAAGAGAAATGTTTTATTTACCTTATCCTGGCATATTTTCATAGCAAAACAAATATTTAGATGTATGGTTTTCTGTAGTTGAGTAACTTGGATCAAAGGCATTTTTATAAGAGCAAATAAAAATGCTACGAGAATAGTTTAATAGACTAAAATTACATATTTACATCCCAAGTAACACGTTAGTGAAATTTGGAACTTATTTTGCAACCTGTGGTAGCATATAAGTGATGCAAGAGTGTATGGCATTACTTAAAGATGCAAACAGCACTCGAATTTGCAAATGAGTAACTCTTGTTACTAACATTTGCTTCTGAGTGATTTTTGTTCCTGCTTTATTACTTGTGGTAGCATTAAGCCGAATTTATTACTTACAGACGCATAAAGGTTTTAATTTTTTCTCTTTTAGAACTCAAAGAGGCATATTCCATTTTATAATCCCCATTAAGGATATGTGCCCTATTAGGTGGTAATTTTTCCTTATTTGGCATCTTTAGTACTAAATAAGTAGTATATACGAGTTATTTATCACCTGGAGTTATTATTGCAGCTCAATAATCCCCCCTAAGGGACTGTGCCCTATAAGGTTGCATTTTTTTCTTATTTGGCATCTTTAGTACTAAATAGGTAGTCAAAAAATCAAAATCAAAAATCATTTATTTCGTTTCAAATGGTTTAACAAACAAGTGGCAAGGGCCCCTGTACTGGGTTGGTGAAACCTGTGTTAGTAGTAGGTATATACGAGTTATTTATCACCTGTAGTGGCCTAAGAGTTATTATTGCAGCTCATTTGGAACCTACTGTAATTGTCTTTGTGAGGTCTAATATACTCTAATATGCCACTCTAACGCGTGTCTCGGTTCCAAAAGATTGTTCTTCAAAACTGTAAGCATCAATTTTGTGTCATTTAGAACGATTTAAGATTTAACAGTTCTAAAAGATAGAAAGTAGAACTTATTTTTAATTGCGATGCAGTATGCGGCACGTATGTATATTATGTTTGTTTATAAATTAATCTATTGCTCTATTACACTTTACGGTTTTGTCCCCGTTTTAAGGATCCCCAATGCAATGCATTCTATGCATAGACTTCTAAAGTGAAAATAATCACTATTTAGTGAAAATAATCACACGTACTAATGAGTGATTTTTGGCCCTAAGAACTCCAATAAGGCAACAAATCAGTGAAAATAGGAACTGCAAGGTTTATTTTAAATCGCCATGAAGTCGCCATGTTTAAAAATGGAGTCCTTTAAAAGCATCTTGTTGAAAAGTATTTTATTGCAATAACATAAAATAAAATAAGTTTTGATAACTGTTTCTGATGTAGTTTGAGATTATAGTTTTTATAAAACCATAATTTTAGGTTTTTAACTAACAAATTTTAATAATGTATTTTCTTATTTATTTCATCTGCGCATATTTTTTGATAATATCGAAGGCGCATCAAAATTTACTAAGCAAATATACCATGGTTTCACGATAAAAAAACCATTTGCAAGTGCTCCATGATCATTAAGGATGATTCGTGTTATACACATACATTTTTAATACTCATCTTATATAGAAGACATTAATCAAATGCTGTCAGAACACATAGCACAAGTTTTATCTTTGCCGAAAATAATTCTTGTTAAGATCTCATTTATTACTCAATGAATGAACGGTATCGCTTTATCGTCAATACATTCATTCACAGCGCGCAATTTGCACCGTCAGTTCCAAGTACCACTTAGGATAACAATTCGAACTCTTATGCATCGCTTTTGCATCTTAAATAGGTTACAATTTTTCTCCCTTTGGAAACAAAAAGGTTGCTTATAGATTCTAACCACCTTTATAGAACTTAGTCACGGTGGATTTTATTACTATAGTTTCCTAAAAAATACTTTATGCAAGCTATTTGTCACTAAAGTGTTACTTGGGATATGTCTTTTCAAACGTATGTCGTAAAAAATTGTCATATCTTTTTTGCCTGCCTGTGAGAATTTAGTATTAATAAAGTATTTAGAAAATTTTGTTTATTTAAGTATATAATAGGAATGAGGAAAAATTTTACCTACGAGTATATATCTACATATTATGGTTTAATTATTGTTACCAAAAGAACAATACATACAGTTCACGAAATAAATATAAAGGTAAAACTTATTAAGAAGAATAAAAGAAATGTCATAGTTATTATAGATAACCCTTGAATAAGTCCCTCTATTCTCTCCTTAAAAGTGTTTTCTAAGCTGAAGGAGAGCTCCTGTAGATCAGTATTCTCTACATCTGGAACTCCATCTTCTTCCATAAAAAAGAAAGAAAAGAGCAAACAGGAATACAGGAGTCCATAATCCAAATAGTCTTTAATGTTTTATAGTCTATAATGTTTTATATCCTTTCTTCGCAAAATTTTCCCTAATTACCACTTTTTCATTAGATTCGATGTTACGATTTTGCCATTTTATACCTATGATGTGCGGGAATATCAGCATCTTCTTGAAGTTTTTCAAACACTTTGGCAAGACTTTTGTAGAAGTACACTTCTTTTGAAAACATATGATTGACTCTAATACATTGATTTGTGTCCGGCATTATTTTCTTTTGCTTAACAAACAAATTTGTCTATTTGTAGCCACTAGAAGTCTGACCTTTTATATTAATTTCATATTCGGAGACTTATAAGTTTTCGAAATAGTTGGCACCTACAGTAGATATATCGTTTTTTAAAAGTTTATAATTTATATATTTATCTTTTAATATAATATTGTTAGTACATTTAGTAATATTATCATCACTTTGAATATTCACGTTATTATACTATTCTTGTGTGTCATTTCTTGTTCTCCATTATCGTTAGACATTTTAATTCTAACTCCATTTAATTATATGCCAGAAAAATATTTGCTCACGTAGATATGACTTTCTTGGTTACAATGAAATAAAAGTGTGTGTTTATGCTAAAAAAAGACATCAGTTAATCTGATAAACACTTATCACTAGGGTGTTTACAACATAATACATGGCCACCTTTCGCAATAGTAAAAGAAGGTTTGATAATAATAGTACAGATCATATCTTTTATAACCAAAATTAAAAAATTATATGTTAAAGGTATAGTGAATACTCAAATTTTTGAATAAGGCCAAATTTCGCGGTCTCCGACACAGTGTTCCCAGTTTAAATTCCTATGTGCACATCTGACCAAGACATTTGTTGTCGCTGCTCCACTTTGAAGAAAAAGATTGTAATATTTTAATACGAAATATTTTTCATCGCCGTGCATGTATGTCACAACTCAAAATCTCTAGAAGGCTTGATGCTCACAAACCAATCAACAATAATGGACTAATTACCACTAAATTAAAGTTTGAAAACCAACAAGAATAATGCAAGATGTCCATTATTGGGATTAACAAAATATTTTTAGATATTTAGTACCAATTTTATATAACTAAATATGTTTTTAGAATCTCGGAAACGGCTCCGATTTTCATGAAATTTAGTACCCTGGTTTCAGGGGTGATATTTCAAACCTTAAGAAATATGTAAACATATATTACGCTATAAATTATTTTCGACGTAATAAATTAACAAAAATCAGATGCAGTAAGTAACATTTTTTAAATGATGATCATGTCACATATTTAGATTTTGAAGGTTGTAACGATGTAGGATGTAGGAAAGGAAGTATGTAATGAACCTATTAGATGACCGAAATAAGTATAACATTTATATACAACATATGATTATTATTATTCCATATTAGGTACTTTATGTGTATGCTTTTAATATTAATAATTTTTATATACTTACTGCTTAACCTATATATCTTTATTGAATATTTCAATTGTATAAAGTCTTATTACTTCTTTACTTACAATTTTATGTTCAACTTTATTATATATATATGTAGCCATTATTACATAAATATGTACCTAGGTATAAGTCTATAATGTAGATTGTAACTATTCCTGACAGAAACATTTATGAACATAAATGATAAATCCGTTTTTAATATTCACTACAGCAGTTTTCCATCTGCAGATATTACAATTTGACGTAAATTTAATAAACTATTAAATAATGTTTATCAAGATATCGTAATATAATTATACGGTTTTACTGGATTCACCGGAATATTATTTTTTGATTCCTTTGTTTTTTGGTCTTAAGTTCTTACCATTGGTTTTACAAGGTTTTATAATGTGACCTTAGAGTGGCTTAAAGAGTATCAGCACCATATATACGAACTAAGGTTATAGTTAAGCTTGTTTATGGTGTTCCACGTCGTAGGGTTGCATCAACTACTTACGAGCTTTCAGGGACCTTATTTTGGCTGGGTCAAAAGTTCAAACACAATAGTTCAGTACAACGTTTATTTCGCTCTTATTTTCCACTATAGTACTGAAAATATGAATATTTTAGCTATTATTTATTAGACTGGCTGCTTAATCTTAGAATATCTAACAAATTGCATTCCAATCTTTCAAAATTATTTTCGGCCATTTGAATATCGAATTCATTGGTATTACTTTTTAAAAACATAACTTTTTAAATCAGACAATACTTCTATAAATAAACATAGACCAGACAAAAATAGTTTTATCGTAATATATTAAAGTTAGTCTTATACTTAGTACTAAGTTTATTTGTCTAAAAACTTATACTAGAGATATCCCCATTGAATGAAATCCTCAACTGTTTCACGGAGTCTTTCGTCAAACTGATCATTAAATCTGAAATCCATAGTATTCACATCATCTTTGCTAAGATCAGGGGTGTATTCTTTCGTAGTAAACAAGAAAGGTAACACTAGTACGGTATTAACCAAGCCGAATCCCAAACAATTTTCAAAATCTCTTTCAAACATTTTCTTTGAATAAACTTCATCTATTTGAATATCGAAGTATTCCAGAAACAATTTCAAAGACTCGTGATACAAATCTTTTAATTCAGTCAAGTAATTTCTTCTAAAGTTTTGATCAGTCGCAGTGAACATGAAATATATTAAGTCCATAACTGGATGTCCATAGTACAAGAGCTGATAATCTATTGGAATTACTTTCGTTATATCGTCTTCCTGTAAAGATAAAAAATACATTTACATCCTATTTTATAAATCTTTGTTGGCTAGTAAATAGGCATGTACTTCTAACTACCCGTCTGTCTCTCTGTTCGGTTTATTTATTTAAAAAAACTAAGAAAAAATATTAAATGATAGGGTAGTTGACTGCCAAATTGATTGAGATACTTTTAATAAGCTATCAAAACTTGACATCTTCATACATTTTGTATGAGAAAAATATTAATGACGTCACAAGGAGGTATAATCAAATGATAAAATTATTATTGATTTAAAAATAAACATTGATAATTTACAATAATAAATAAAAATAATCCTAGTCTCCCAACGTAATTTATTGCAACTTTTTTGAGGTATGCATTTAGAATTTTTCTGAACATTTCAACTATCTAATTAGGTTCTCGAAAGCAAAAAATAAATAATCTATTATTATACTACTCACATTTTCTTTGTGTAGAATGTTGTTCATTTTAAAGTCACCGTGACATAAGCACTTGACGCTTGTTGCATTACTCTCCATGTACTTTTTGTAATTCTCGAATATCTTCTTCCAGTTGTTATTGATTCGGGCTTTCAAGTCAGGAATTAAATTAGCAGTTGATGTATCATACATCTTTTTCGCAAAGATCTCAAAGTTTTCATCAAATAATAAAGATTGTTTCAGAGATTTAATTTTATTTTCAAAAAATATTGGCATCCGTCTTTCAATTACGAAAGAGAGTCCATGAAACTTTGCTAATTGCTGTATACATAATTTTGCGTAACTAATTGATATTATATCCATTCTTCCGTATGTTTTAAAACCTTTCTTTGTCATGTTTTCTAGCACTATGGCATCGATAACACTTTCGTAACTTGGAACCATGTTAAATCTATCTTCTAAGGGGATATTTGCTTCATTTTGCAAAGTATTAAATATTTTGGCAAGCTCTCTGTAAGCAAAAGTTTCTTTGAAATAAACTTCATCAATTGAAAGCAGTTTAAAATTTTCATTTGCTGGTAATACGTGTTTGACAAATAAATTTGTCTCTTTACTTCCGTCTGCAGTGTCACCTTTGATGTCGATTTCGAACAGGATACCTAAATAGTTATTTCCCTCTGTAGAAATCGTTCTTTTAAATATCTTCGGGTATATGTAGCCTTCCTTTTTAGCAATCTTGTTCAATGCTGCTTTGACACTGGCACTCATATTATCAATATTTTCAGTATTTTGGCATATCTCACTGTATTGGCATTTGATATCAGTTTCCATCTTTTGTGTATATATTTTTTCACTTGCTTACATAGAACTGAATATGTTTCATATAACAATGTTATCAACTGCACGTATCTTCATCACCTGCGAATAGGATCCATAGGCGTCCTTTAATATTTACGCTCTTATTATAAAGGTTGATTCACATACAGTCATGTTTTAACCGTTGCATAGTATTTTACAGTATAGTACTCAACGAATCTAATGTCACATATCAATAAATAAAATAACGATTAAAATTTGGTGAATTCGATATTGTTTTGAGAGCATTATATTTTGTTTAATACTACGCAACTAATAAATTTGATTATTTGTAATAGATAATATAATTATTTCAATGATGTTACGAACCAAAAGTAAAAATAAATATCTAGAACTTGGTAGCGTCTAACTTTGCGCTATAATTTTTAAATTGTAAAACAATATAATGATTTCTAATCTCTTTCTAATATCTTATATATTAAAATAGTATCTTTCGATTTATTATAAGTTTGACAATCACGCGGTACTATGCAAAAACCTTTATTATAATAATTGATAACAAGTAAGTAAATACATCGAAATATTATGTCTTTCTAGATTATGATTTTGTAAGAGTTTATTTTAATTTACACAGGCTTATTATATTTTGTAATCCAGCTTTCATCTGCGTTTCATATTTTTGTTCACCATTCAAAGAATATCGTTTAACGTCTTCAAAAAGTTTCGTTTCAATAATATTGAAATTGATAATAAATAAATAATTTATTTTCAAGGTTTCCAAAAGTGTATTCATAGCTGATCTCCAATCCTTAAGGTAACTAATTCACAAGGTTTTTTTTTATTATTTATGGTAAAATTAACCATTACTTTGATAACAAAGAACTTTTTGTGACTGTTAAGAGTATAGCCCATTTTAAAATATATGCGGTAATGTATGCGGTATGTAGTTTAGTCCGTGTTCACTGCAACATAAGGATGTCATGTACCTAAAGTTAAACAAAATTTAAGATAACTTGGAGGTCAGTTAAGCCACAGACATCAGAGGCCTTGAGGACAAATGGTTACCAGTATTCAGCATCAGATACTAGTAATCTTTTAAAAATACAAGATCGATTTTAATCAAGATAAAATAGATCGACTACTTGTTTCGCCCCTTTGAAGTCTATGAAAAAAACTAGACAAGCACAAAACTGACTCGAAAATCGCTTTGTGCAAATCTCTTTGAAGAGAAAACCGACATCGAGAATCAATATATGAAGTCATTTTGAGACACAACAAGATATTAAAGGTTTATAGAAAAGGATTTTGACAGAAAAACAAAGGAAGATAACGATGACTAGGATTTTTAATTTACGAGGTGCAGAACCTTAAAAACTAAAATACATCATTATTTTTTAAATAATTTCATTAGATTACATAGATGCAAATATTGTCACTGAAATTAAGCGGTATTACACTGTGGGAAGATTCACATACATACCTATTATCTGCACGAACTCTTCAATTATTTGTACTTAGATTTCCGCTCGTTTGTTTATGTCATCTAAATAATCATAACATTGTTTGTCTGTCAATGGGCATACTTACATAATAATTCATTCTAGATTATTCCATGATTTCAAAATCTTTAGGATAACGTACCTTAAAATGTTATGTCTCCTTAGGAAGAAAAGAGCCATCGATAGATCGACAGATAGAGGGAAAACGAATTGATCATCTAAGTATTTCAGTACTATCGATGTTAAATAAGAAAATATATGAATGTAAATAAATAAAAGTATGATGGTCTAGACAGCTTAGTACTGCGATTAATCATAAATTAAACCATACCTAAGAGTTTATTAGGAAAATTCAAACAGTAAATTTTCTGGAAGCAATCATCAGTATTCGTTCTTCATTTCCTTTCAAGATTCTTGTTATTTCTTGCGGTACCTTAAGAACTAAAATATTTTTTATAAATTACGTATTTGATTGTAACGATGATACCCCATTTCCTGCTGTACCATTATTCAAATAATTACATATGTAGCAATAGCAAGTACGTTGTATGTTTATGATTTGTTCTCATTGATGTAAGAATGGATGTAAATATTTCCACTGAAATTAAGTGGTATTTCACTATGGGAAGGTTCACATACCTGTTATATTCACGTAACTCTTCAATTATATGTACTTAGATTTCCGCTCGCGTGTTTTTGTCATCTAAGTAATCATAACATTGCGTCTGTTGTTTATGATCATTAAGATTCTATTATGTATTTTTACATTATTCCATAACATAAAGATCCCGCACTAAAACGTCTATTTTCTTCTAGAGAAAAGAAACAACAATATGATTGTTTTGGGCGCGGTTTCGGCGCCTTTTCAGCGCATTCTTCCACATGACTTGATGTTTCTGAAATAGTAAGTAAAAATAAGTTTTACTATAAACTTATTTTAAAATAATTTCAGAAACACCAACCAAGTAACCCAAATTCCAATTTTTTTAAATATAAATAAACCAAATAAAAACGCAGACGCGCCGCGTGGTTTTAAGCGTTTACCGTCGCCTATGGACATGGGCAACAACAGGGAAGCCACCCGAGAATTGGTTTTGGAGGAGAGCTTTTTTTACAGCTTTCTTGAAGAACCCCATATCATAGTCCACTGGAAATGCCTTAGCTGGAAAGTTGTCCCATAAATTAGACGTCCGTGCTAAATTAGAGCGTGAAAAGCGGACTATGGAGGACCGCCACGAGTCCTGATGGTGTCGGTGGAACTTTAACCTTCGTCTGGTGTTATAATCATGAAATGGTGACGTAGGCATAAATTTGAAAATCCCTGTAGCTTCGGGATTAAGAATAGAGCTACGGTATCCCCTGCCTGATCGTAAGAGACGACTAAGAGGAGGCTTACGGGGTTGCGGACGGTGAGAGTGGGAGCTCAACTCGTCCAGCCAGCAGCCCCAGGAAGGACGGTGGTGTGTGCGTGGCTGCATGCCGCCGTGAGCGCTTGAGGTTGCAGGAAAGCGCATCTGCTCTCCCGAAGATGGGGCCATTGTGGGGCGCCGCGCGTGGAGGGCACCGGTGCGTTCCACTGGAGATCCCGGAGTCCTCCCTAAGCGAAGAGGCAGGCCACCGAGGCCCGAGGGGGTTTTAGTGTGGTACAAATCTCACATAACCCGGTATCCTCTCCCAAGGTTCTGAGTACCTTTTGAAGGTTTCCCCCGATACCAAAAAAGGCATCAATTTCAAAAGTTCCTCGGCGCACTCGCCATAGTTGTCGGTAGAACACACCGAGCGAGCCTATGTCTCTTCGCAAGCTAAGTGGTTCTAGCCTGTCAGTTAATCTTAGATCGTTGACGATTCGGA
This sequence comes from Pyrgus malvae, assembly GCA_911387765.1. NCBI lineage: Eukaryota > Metazoa > Arthropoda > Insecta > Lepidoptera > Hesperiidae > Pyrgus > Pyrgus malvae. Next base: position 22,667,067 of record OU426960.1, read on the forward strand.
CTGCGCTCTTTTCTATAGAGTCAAATAGTGTAGCTGGTATTTTGGTACTTCTGCCCAGAGATGGGAGCAGTACTCCATGTGGAGTTTTACGTTAGCCTGGATCTGTTGAGGAAACCAAACTTTTTTTATGCCAATTTAGCCTTGTTCTCCAAATGACTCCGATACTGCACTTTACTTGTAATGACAACTCCCAAGATACCGACACTTTCACTAACGGTGAGCGTGGTGACCTGGAACTTGGCTGCTATAACAAATAGGGTTTTTTAGCGGTAAACGCGCAAACTTGTGTCTTTGTAATTGAATTTATTTATTAATTCTCCACTGTATGTGGGAGAATGCGCTGTAAACGCGTCCATCGGTACCTTACCTTTTAAGGTACGGAACCCATAAAATCTAAAATATGTCGTTTTACTAAACTGATGTATTTGACAGTAAGGATGATGCATCGTTTCCCACTCTATCATTATTCAATTAACTACGTACGTTTTTATGTTTCACTTATAGCTACATTTTTTTATTATTTTATTTATTTCCAACTAAATAGTGTACATTATCTGCTATTTCTGTGGTTGCCAAACTGTAAGCCAGTTTGTCGGCAAAATAATCAAGTTCCTCGCTTCACACTCTTACATAATTTTACTTATTTGTTATGCTATTTATAAAATTAACAATTTGTTATAACAGTTTATATTGAACAATTTCATCACTATGGACGTAACATATTTTTAGGTAAGATTTTAAACAATTTTAAAGTTTTGTTTATAATAATGTGGGAATAAATGCTTTTATTGTTGTTGATTAAGAATTAAGTGGTATTAGCGCAACTGTGACAAGGTTTATGTCCTTGCTATCTTCACAAGGTGACCTTTAAAAAGTTTTAATTCTGGTGCATTAGGTATCAATTTGACTACGAATAGAGCTACGATATCCCCTGCCTGATCCTGAAGTAGCACATAGGCTATTTTTTATCCTACGGGGACCCGGTCCACGCGGGCGAAGTCGCTGGCGGAAGGTTAGTATTAAATAAAACAAATTACAAGAGTTAACAATTAAAACAAATTACAATTTAAAGTTGTGCACACCTATAATTTAAGTCCATAAGTATATATTTACATATATGTACATTCGTTTTTAGTAGTCTAGATTAACATTTTTGTTATGTTCTTAGTTGGTATGCCATTTTAATAAATAAATACACCTCAGTATTTAGAACAGGAAAGAAAAAAAACAGAGTTGTGGTGTCACCTTTATTCGAAAAAGCGCGACACTCTATATGTTTCTTTCAGCTCTTTGGTTCTGTGACATGACGGTAATAATAAAAGTATTACATACTGTTTAATCTGTCAAAAGTCTTAATTAACCAAAGCAAAACGATATAGCAGACTGTTTGAATGAATTATTGAATGGTTATTTTATCTTTATTGATAAAAAGCAAAACAATGAAAACAAAATTCCCTTAAACCAGAAAGGTCGCGCAATGCGGACTGAATTTAAATAAGTCGGGTACGATTAGTAAAAGGGGAATCAAGATATAGAGACAATATATTTGTCTTGCTGTATCTTGCTGTATCTATACAAATAAATAAAACTGGAGTGTCTGTTTATAATATTAAAATAACCGCATTTTACTACATACATATGTGACGACCCGGGTGGCGCATTGGTTACCATGCCGGACTGCCAATCGAGGGGTCCCGGGTTCGATTCCCGGCGAAACAGAAATTTGAAAGATGAGTTTGAATTTCTGTTCTCGGTCTGTGTTTGTGTTCCTGTCTTTGTATGTGTCCATGGCACCCACGACACAGGGTATTAATTACCTTAGTGTAGAGCTATGAGTGTGTAACGTTTATTTTATTTTATTTTATTTTCATTACATATGAATATATAGTATATACGGTACACATACCAAAAAATTTTTTACAATTTTTGTCTGTCTGTCTATTTGTTCCGGCTAATCTCTGAATCGGCTGGACCGATTTTGACGGGACTTTCACTGGCACGTATCTGAACTAATAAGGAGTAACTTAGGCTACTTTTAATTCAGAAAAAATCTAAAACTAAAGTCCACGTGGACGAAGTCGCGGGTGGCCGCTAGTATCAATTATCACATATTTTGAAATGACTGTATTATCTGCCAAAAGTTGTATTGTCACAAGCACTGGAAGCAGGAGAGCACCATTGGTCTCCGGATGATGGGCCCAAGGTCACCGGTACAATTCTCTGCAGATTCCGGCGTTCTCGCCAAGCGCACCTGAAGGTTCCCCCCTGATATAAAAAGAAATAAGAAAATATTACAAAACTATTAAATCATATACTATCAAATTGCCAAATGAATTTCAAATGTAACGATTCAGCGCCGTGTGGGACTAAGCAAGAATATCGTTTTGCGATGGCCTTAATGACATCGACCCGCTTCGCAAAAATTACGATGCTTTTTTTAACACATTTCGATTAGCTTGACCTGCATCTATCTCTATTTGCCTATTTATGTCAGGTTTAGCGTTATAAAGTGTTTCTAGCTATTCTATTAGCTTAATAATTGGCACATTATAATATGTCTGGTTCTGATGGAAAAAAAATCTCACTATTCGAAACAAATTTCCTCTGAAAATTTCTCCTCAAGACGTGAACATCGGTAGTAAATAAATAACGTTTGTCACTCACAGCCCCACAGAAGAGTAGGTATACGCTGTGCCGTGGGTACCATGGACACACACATGGACAGACAGAACGCAAACACTCAGACCGAGAATAGAAACTTAAGCTGATAATTTCAGTCCAGCATGGTAACCGTTGCGACACAGGTCTTCATTGATAATAAAGCAAAAGAAAATCCCCTGAAACCAGAAGGGTCGCGCAATGCGGACTGCAATTAAATAAGTCGTGTACACTCAGTAAAAATTGAATCAAGATATAGAGACAATAGATTTGTCTTTTTGTGCAGCTACTTGAAGCCAACTTCAGAGCGATAAAAATTGTGTGTTGTGCGTTGTGACAACTGTACAACCATTGCAAGTTCAATAAAAGCTAAAGTTAAATAAAATTAGAGCTTGTAATTGAAGTTTTTAAACTATTTTATTTTGTTCAGGATCGCTTCCAGCGTATGGTTTGACGGGTTTATTTACCTGATGATCCTATGCAACACTCCTGTTATATTATAAGAAGTGATAACCAGAGCTCCCGTGTCTAGAACCATGATGATTACTCTCAAATCGCTCAATTTGTAAGTTAGTTTTAATACCCATTACAAATAAATAAAATTGGGGTATCTGTTTATAATATTACAATAACCGCATTTTACTACAGGGTCGTCATAACCCGACTGATGAATTCATCCAATCGGCAATCATTGTTCACTTGTAGCTTATTGCCGCCCTAGACTTTAATCTACTTAGCTTAATTTACATTGTAAGGCCCTCCATTCAGAGTCAATTTTCAACTTTTTCATGATTGGTATACGTTTGGCGCCTCCTTAAAATTGTCGCCAGAATTGACAACCAGAAGAAGAAGTGCAAACCAGGGCAAGGGTTTGCGTAGATATCCTTCCTAGATCCGGTCTTGGTTATTATAATAATAACAATAATCACTCCACTCCGTCCAGAGTGGAGCTGTTAGAGCTATATGCTCGGGGGTGGAAGTGTAACTAAGTAATTGGCGTAATAGCGAGGAAACCCGCTCCGGGTTGGATTTATCCCCCCGCGATGGTGAAATCGATGCCGCTCCTCTCGACACCCCTAGCTGCTCACGCCAATGTTGCTTCCCAGGCATTTACGCCATTTTTGGGGGCCCATTTAGTCAGTGGCGAGTCACCACCTGCCTCACTTTAGATTATTTATTAGTCTGAACGGCAGGTGTCCCATAGTTCTCCATAGCCCATCTACCAGTCCCTCGTTCGTTCATCCCCATAGACCCAATATTAGTCTCCCCTTTTGTAGCAATAGAACCTGTGCACCTGGCGGGCACTATCCTTGGGTCATATAACTTTATATGATACGGCCGAGGATGGTATCCGCCACGTGTTACCACATAAGAACATTAAAGTGTCTCAAAGGGGCCTCTACGTGTTGGACCTATGTCCCCACGCAAGCCTTCCAAATGACCGGGTCAAATAACATCTTCGATCCGTGACCAATAAGGAGAGATACATAACAATAATAATAACAATAATAATAACGTTTCACATTCATAGCCCCACAGTAGGGTAGATATAATCTTTGTCGTGGACACAAACATAGACATGAACACACACACTCAGACCAATAACAGAAACGAAAACTCATCATTTCAATTTCTTTTTCGCGGGGAATCGAAACAGGGACCCTGATTGGCAGTTCGGCATGGTAACCGTTAACGGCATTAAACACGTTGACGGCATTAAACACGTTGACGGCATTAATCGCAGGTAAGCAATGGTAACCGTCGGCTACCATTGCTTACCTGCGGTTGTTGCCGTCCTAGTCTTTAGTCTACTAAGTTGTATTTTCACTGTAAAGCCTACTGCATTTTCAATTTTCAAATTTTTTTCATCCATTGTAAGTTTACTTTTGGCGACCCATTAAAATTGTTGTCACATGTTTACCAGAAGCAACACCCAGAAGAATCAGTGCAGGCCAAGGCACATTGTTTGCATGGTTGGCCTCCCTAGATCCAGTCTTGGCTATTATGGAGCTAAATATAAATTACCACCCGTGTGACACAATGTTATCACGCCGGACTGCCAATTGGAGGGTCCTGGGTTCGATTCCTGGTGAAGCAGTTATTTGAATGATGAGTTCAAATTACTCTTCTCGGTCTGGGTGTTTCTGTTTCTGTCTGTATGTGTCCATGGTACCTACGACACAGGGTATATCTACCCTACTGTGGGGCTACAAGTATGAAACCTTATTATTATTAATAATGTTGTTAAGCTATGAAGCTATGACCTAAACGTTTGTATTTGGCTAATATTATACAGTTACAGCACGGTGTGACTCAAGGTAGGGCTGCACGCGTGACCTTGCCTACATCGACCCGCTTACAAATATTACGTGCTTAACCGCTTGTCGATAGCAATTGTCTGATAGCCGATAGCAACTAAGCGAAACGAGCGCAGTCGGGTCACCCATCATACCACGGGTCACCCATCTGGTGACCGTTAGCGGCAAAGTATGCTAAAGTTTATGTTTAACAAGCGGTTGCTCGATACAGTCAATGTTTTTATTTAAAGTGGTAATATCCGAAAAATATACATCCGATCTCCAAAAGATCTATCTCATATGTAGGATATATTAGTATTAAATATGTAGGATCCTACATATCTCATATGTAGTGTTTTGTCCTAGTGTAGCAGCTATCTACTGCAAATGAGAGAAACCCCGGAATTTAAAAGGAAACGCTCCGGTGCGGTGGTAGTGGCAACATCGCATCGACCTGCTTCACAAATGTTACGCGCTTAGCCACTTTCCGATAAAATACTGGAATCTCCAAAGGAACGCTTCGGTGTAGTTGTTCACCGCAACGACCTTGCCAACATTGAACTGTTTCACAAATATGTGTTACGCCACTTAATCACTTACCCGATACTGGTTGGAGCTTTGCTCCGTTGTGACGTCATTTCTTTGAACTATAAGTCTCAATACGAGAAAATTAAAAAAAAAATCGAATTCAAAACGAAAAATATTTTTACAAAATTATATTATATGTTAGTTTTACTTGAGGATGAAAAAATCAATCTTAAAACCGTTTTCCCATCGTGAATTTAAAATGTAAAATTGCGTCCCTGTCGCTTCGAGTAGACTCCAGAATTGTTTTTAAAGTTAAAAAGTATCAAATGCGAGCTATGAGCATACAATATTAAGACCAGAGGGCTGATTTTGTAATTCTGAAAGAAATTATTTCATTTACTTTGATTGAAATAATTTCTTTCAGAATTACAAAACCAGCCCCCAGAAAATGACATCTAAATTAGACATTTACGTTTCTTCTCTACTGGGAATTAAATCCAGGCACCCTGAGGCCCAGGAATCGACAAAGGAACGCTCAGGTGAGGTTGTACACGTGACGACCTTGGCAACATCGACCCGCTTCTGAAATATTACGCGCTTACCCGTTTACCCGATACAGGCTGTTGTCTGCGAGGATTTTCTCAGCTGTGACGTCATTTGGTTATTCTTTGTGGCGGGAAACAGATACAATTAAAGATAAAAAATAAATCAATTTTAAAGAGGGAATAAAAGATTTTACAATACAGATTTAAGAATCATTAGAAATCAGAAGAAAAAGTAGAGAGGATTAACTTTATTTTTAATTTTTTAGAATTTTCACTGAATTTTTCAATAAAAATGGCCACTTTACAAATTAGGTAACTACCTGTATCTTAAAGCATTATTAATAAATGGCTTAACTTTTTTATAAATTGTTAGTTTTGTAAGCAAATATATTTTTTGCCTCTGATTGCAGTAAAATAAATGTTTTTATAGGCTGTAAAAAGGTCTAAAATAATCAACATGTAAAATAAACCTCACAGTCATTAAATATTAAAATCTAGACTGAAGACGAGCTTTATTTTTCATTATCTGAATATTATTCTACTTGAGACTACTTTTCATAATATTCCATTACAGACTCTCATAATGACTCAGAACCTTTTAGTGATAAACAACATAATGATTTGATTTCAAAGGCAGCGTCTTCAGCTATTACTTATGGTTGGAAAAATCCAGACAGGTTAAAAGAGCTTGAACTAGATGGAATTCCAAAACAAGCTTTGATTTCAATTTTAATTAGCGTGATTGAAGCTTTATAATTTTTGCGAACTGCGTCTGATTTAAAATTGTCTACTTCAACGGATATACTTTTCAACCCTTTTTAATGGCCCACCTCCGGGCACAACTGTACGTAATTGTTAATTAATTATTGTTTACTTAATAATAATTGTATAACTTCTTTATATTAATTAAGTCTATTAGCTTAATTTATTTTAATTTGTTAAAAATTTGCACGCCGAGTTACATCGGTAAAATATGCAGGATAATTATAATGTAACAACTTGTATTTACTCTATTTATGCAAATAAATCGATTCAATCATTCATTCATCCATTCATTCATTCATTCATAAATTCATTCATTCATTCAGTCACAAGTCTTTTAATTTAGCGGAATCGATATGAATTTAGGCACTATTCTACTGCTGTGGCGCACACGTTTACATGACTTAACAATGAGAACTTTGTACTTTACGTAACATTCAGGCATGCACGGTGGTGAGTAAATATCGTAATAAAATTTTTCGACGTTTTCCCTCACTGTGGATCAGCGATAAATCCACTTATAATAATCCGAATATATAACAAATTATAATACTTTTTAGCGTGGCTGCAACCCTTTTTGCGTCCCACTGCTGGGCACGGGTCTCTCCCCATTATTGGGGAGGCCTGGAGCTTACTCCACCACGCTGCTCCAATGCGAGTTTTTTTGCGAGAACTTTTTATCGTACTTATTGGTAAACAGTATATTATTATTATTATAACAATGTAGATTTCGTTACAATACCGTCCGTATTAAAGAAAATAAACGTTTGAAATATATAATGTTAAGTATGATTCACGCTCCGCAATTTTCGCTAATTTGATTTAATTCCAAACGTGGCTGTCAAATCAAATGAGCGAATATTAAAAATTGGCGTAAAATTCTCAAACATGGGATTACTTTCAAATTGAAGCTTATATTGAAATAGTTTCTATGATTTTTCATAATATTTTTGTACGTTACAAAATCTTTACGTAGTGTGAGTAACTTATTTTCAATAGACCACCTGAGGCCTTAGTGTAAGTCTGCACACGCGAAAACGTTACTATCGCGTTTGCGTTAAGAATTTAATTATCGACCTTATTACTTTCAGGTTAAGATCTATCTGTCCAATTTTAACTCGGACGTAGTAGTAACGTTTCCGCGTTTACAAACTTACACTTAGGGCTCTGATGTCATCTGTTACATTCAGCAGTGCAGTCACTGTGCTGTGACCGGGTCGGAAACCAGACTGAAAGCAGTTAAGGAGAGAATTATCGAGTAAAAAGGTGGAAAATTGCTAACAGACAATGTGTTCGAGTGCTTTAGAAAGAAACGGTAGAAAAGGTATTAGACGAATCTCAGAAAAGGAAACGGGAGTGGCTACTTTGGGTAATGGTATTGTGTTAGCAAGTTTCCAAGCAGACGGAAAAGAACAAATTGCAATGGAATAATTAAAAATATTCCATTAGGACCAGTAGAACCACGGGAAGGATTAAGAAGATCATTTTTGAACATATACGACCGCGGCTAACTTTATAGATTTGATGGAATATTCAACGTCTTCTTTGGTAACGGCTGCGAGGCTAAATGGAACGCAAGGGGGTTTAGGCACACATGATAAGGACTGCAAGGTATTATTATTATAAAGGCAACCAAAGTACGTAAAGCGGTTAGTATAACCGCTGCATCGTTTCTGCCCTTAAATAATTATTTTGTGATTGGATGGATAGGAGAAAATGCTTCAATGCAAAAATTGGCATGGAGCTCATTGAAATATCAAATAGGTCATAGCCTTGTTTATCTTAAGTAAACTAATAAACTATTTATAAATATTATTGTTGTAAACACCGATTAATATTGAAGAACTTAATGATTGAATTACAAAGTATTGTGTTGAACAAAAGGTCTTTCAGGCGATGCTCCAGATTGCTAAAGTGTTGTAAACTAATGAAGTTCTGTTGGAACGGCCGCTTAAATTAAATTATAATTACAGTGGTCCCTCGGTAATCCGACAAACGTTTTGCTGGGCAGTGTCGAACTATCGAATTTGTCGGATTATACAGTACTACCTAAGACCCCCTATAGTTCGGTATTTTTTACAAAAGAGTACCCTGTAATCCGACAAATAGATCCAATTATAAGATAAGGTTATACATACTCTGAAGTACAAATCATACTTCATTATGTATGTCGAATTTAATAAATTAAAAAAAGAGACAATAGAGAGTTAAGTTTTGTTATAAAATTAACGTCATTAATGCTGAAGAATTTACAAAAAATAATAACTTTTAGGAAATAATTGTGTACTAGACATGTCGGATTACAGGGGGCGCCGGATTAGACAGGGCCCGGATTACCGGGGGCCCACTGTATTATGATTGACGCTTTGTAATTTTCTCAAACTTGATCAAATTTGACGACGTGACTGTCCGTGAAAATGCTAGATTTTGGGTTAATTTACTCCGAAGTGAGTTATAAATTTTCTATGAACACAAAATAGATGAAGAGAACTTTTTTATAAAAAGTAAATAAATAAGATGATAGAAGATTTGTAGAAGTACCTACATACATATTTTTAAAAAACTAAATGTTTTTCTATTTTAATTTTAACTTTACATTTATAATTTAATGTCTGTTTAAAAACATATTTGTAACTGTATGACTGATTACATGTCACAATTATGTGCAAATGGGTGTTTACCTGAAAATAAAGACTAATTATCTAATACCTTTAAACGAGCAATTCTTGTCTATGGCCGCAACCCTTTGCGTCCCACTGCTGGGCACGGGTCTCTTCCCATTATTGGGGAGGCCTGGAGCTTACTCCACCACGCTGCTCCAATGCGGGTTGGTGGAGATGCGGGTTAGTGGCCAACCCGCTGTCGGATGTTTTCAAACCGCCCATAAGGCCTCCGACAAGGTTTAACGACTGTTATCTATCGACAACAACACGTAAACAAGCACGTAAACGCGCATGAAATTTTTTGCCACTAGCGGTCACCCATCTCACATCCGACCGCGCCCGTTTGGCTTAGTTGCATAGATCGTTTGGATTCTACGCTAACCGCCGGGCCATTCGCGCTTCTTGTATATATCTAAATATATTTTTTGAATCTCGGAAACGGCTCCAAAGATTTTGATGAAATTGAGTACCCTGGTTTCGGGGATGATAAACGATCCAGCAAATTTTTATTGATAGAAATTGTCGTTTTATTTAATGTTTATACCGTTAAATATAAGCTTACTCTTACTGACATCTATTGGAGAATATTAATAATATAGTGGCGTAGAAAGCCGTCAAATGTCGACCGTCAATCCGCTCTTCAAACAAATGACAATGTCGATATGAAAGACCAATATAAAAATTTCGTCAATGGAATTAAAGCTTGCTTGGTCGAATGGTTACGAAAGCTGACTACGGATAGATAGATTTAGATACCCGGGTTTAAACCTCAAGTAGGCAAGTTGCGTTTTTTATTTTTTGTGACGATTTTTTTTAAATTTGGAGCTAGGTATTTCAAAAGGCTTTGTTAAGTAACACTAAGTCAATGAATGTTTTGCTTAAAAATAAACCAAGAAAATCAATTGTTTTCATCCGAGCAACGCTCGGGCGTCCGGTAATATTTATTAGGATAACGTTCAAGATATTCCAAGACATTGTTTTTCTCTGGTTTTATGAGCCAGTAGTAATAAGAATCATCAGAAATTTAGAGGAACGTGCAACAAAAGACTCGCATAATATAGTAATAAAATGAACAGAAAATAGCACATAAATTATAAGATAAAATCTTCTTTGCTAAGTGCGATAAGGTGTGATAAGGCTATGTCATAAGAATAATGTATAATTATTATTTATTCTTATGGCTATTCGTGTGGCTCTATTTATATTGTTCCGATGCATATAATACATAATATTCAGTCAAATGTTAATATAGTAATTATCTAAAGCAAAAATTACATACATGATGTAAAAAAGCAAATTCTCTAACAATATTACTAGCTTTCCGCATACCCTATCGCCCACCTGAGCAGTACATTTTATCTCATAGGAATAAAGTAGGCTCCTATTTACCCTGAAGGCCATGTTACTCTCCAACACTCCAGCTATCTCCTTATCAAAACTCAAGTCAATCCATAGCACTATTGCGACGGTGAAAAAACGGTACAAAGGAGGAAAAACAAAACAAAAACCCACGCACACACATTTCACATGTATAAAAATTATTTTAAAAAAATTAATAAAGATTTATTATAGTTTTCTATTTATTAATATTTGCCTACAAATCAGGGTTTCAATTTTCAATTAAAATTTTGTTTCATAACTGAACCTTCTTTTTGTATCGGGGGAAACCTTCAAAAGGTACCCGGCACCTTGGGAGAGGATACCGGGTTATGTCGGAAACCCCCTCGGTGGTCAGCTTCTGCGCTTGGGGAGGACTCCGGGATCTTTGGTGGAACGCACTGGTGACCTCCACGGGCGGCGCCCAGAATGGGCCCATCTTCGGGAGAGCAAATATGCTCTCCTGCACCTTCCGATGCTTACAGCGGTATGCGGCATGCGGCCACGAACACACCACGTCCTTCCCGGGGCTGCTGGCTGGGCGGATCAAGCTCCCCCTCACACCGTCCACAACCTCGGAAGACCCCTTTTAGTCGCCTCTTACGATCAGGCAGGGGATACCGTAGCTCTATTATTAATCCCGAAGCTACAGGGACTAGCGCTAAAGGACGTAATCTACGTCGGCCCTGGCGGCTCCTTCGCCGAGCGGGATCTGCACGCTCCCGAGCTCGCTCGGCTTCCTCCTTTGCGCACATGATGGTGTCGCAGAAGGTCACCGAGCCCCACGCGTCCCTGGAGCGCACCATTGCTATCGTGTTTGGCAGTAAATAATATAATTAAATTGTTACATGCAGTGGCGGGGCAAGACCTAAATTTGATGTGGGCAATTTATTTTTTGCGAGGCCCCCTGATGGATGACGCTAGAGGACAGATTTTGTTTAGGAAAAACTTTTTGATACTCAAATTTTTATTCATAAATTTAATATGCCTTCTTCATTGGGGTCCTAAACAGCGGCGCTCCAAAACGAAAACTGTTTCATACCGTCATCAGTAACAGAACTACCTAGTGGAGGAGAAGCATGGTGGTTATCTTGTGTATCGCGCTTCTGAGCCACGTCTATAAGCTGTTATCGAGGGTCCTGAGTAATCGTATTGCGTGACGGCTAGACGATTTCCAGCTTCCAAATAAGCTTTCAAAAAGGCCACAGTACAATATAACCACATACGTACGATGCGACAGGTTATACAAGACCGAGGATTATAACCTGCCGCTATTTTGCGTATGTGGACTATGAGGAAGCTTTCGATTCTGTCGAGACCTCTATGGTGCTAGAGTCTCTCCAAGGGTGTCAAATTGACTACAGGTAGGTACATCGAGGTGTTGAAGTGTTTATACAAAGCCGCACCCATGACCATCCTGAATCCGCGATGGAAGCGCTGAACCTATTCCACTGCAGCGCGAGTACGACAAGAGGATGTTATATCCCCGAAACTACCACTGCACTGGAGGATGTGTTTAAGCTAATGGAGTGGATAGAGCTAGGTATTAACATCAATAGCGAACACCTCACACACCTTCGATTTTCCCAGTCAATTATGCCGCAATATCGCCGATAATAATAATAATATAATCATCTTGGCGGAGTCCCTGAAAAAACTTAGCACTATGCTAGGTGACCTCCGTAGCGCCATACAACGGGTGAGTCTAAGATGAACATGGACAAGACTAAGATTACTACTAATTGCCATGTCACACCCATACCGGTCGTTGTTGATGGCGCTACTCTCGAAGTTGTCGAAGTTCTTACTGGGACAAGCGATCCGTACGAGTGAGTCCAACTTTGAGAGAGAAGTAACAAGTAGTCGTAGAATTCAATTTTGGTTGGACAGCCTTCGGGAAATTACAAAGTGTGTGTGTTGCCATTGAGGCGAGACATGGTCTTTTACAATTTAGCCTCTTCCAAAAGCTCAATGAGCGAGCTGATATGGCAATGGGCGGAGTACTGACAACCGCAAAAGGAGCACAGTTGGCCCTCCAACCAGGTGGACTGACGACGCCAGAAAATGTTGCCAGACTAGATCTTTAAAAAACTAATGTGGTTGGTTAGAATTGCCAGATACGCTAGCTGGTTTTAATTATTATTTATTGCTAGATGAGTAATTATATCTATATTTTCTTTCACGGACCCTCGAGGCGCGAGGCCCCTTAGACCGCGAGGCCGTAGGCGGTGGCCCACGTCGCCCACGCCTTACGCCGCCTCTGGTTACATGTTGTCAATCTATGTTAATAACGTTTCGCTAAAAAGTGCACAGATAGTACAGAATAAACATAATGTTAAATATGAATGATGCCTTATGTTTTTTTGGTACTTTCAATGTTATTTACATACATTTAACAGTAGAGAAAATGTATATAAGTAACTTGCTTATCTCAGATCACTGAAACAAAATTCACGTTTCGTGTTGTATTTCGTGTTATTATTGTCATTCTGCTAAATGGTTACCACTGATGGAGAAGTGACAGAGAGTAATGTTAATATTACAGAAAAAAATGAATTTAGTCTTACGGTGATCAAGTCAATAAACAGAATAATTCAAAATGAAGAATATTTAACACATACTATTAATAAAAGAAATATGTCAACAGGAGGTGGTAATTATCTTTCTAAACTATACGAGGTAGACATTAAAGGTAAAACAAAGAACAATCAAAAGGAGACCAATCTTTTTGTGAAAGTTATTCCTGACGGTGATAATGCATTAATAGATTTTCAAAAAATATTTCGGAAAGAGATATTTATTTATACTAATCTAGCAAGATCTTTCACCGAACTACAGGACGAAGCTAACATTCCAGTGAAGGAAAGATATACTTTTGCCAAGTGTTATAATGATATCAGTGATTCTGATGCACTAATTCTTGAGAACATGGCCAAAAGGGGCTTCAAAACTTATCACAGGATGGATATAATGCAGTTGAAAGTTATGGAATTATCGATTCGACATTTAGCAAAATTTCACGGTCTTTCAATAGTCTTAAAATCAAAAAGGCCTGATTTAATAGAAAGCAGATACGAAAACTTAAAACATGTTTTTGCAAAAAATGACATATCTCTTGGTTTTATAAAAGATATGTGGAAACTTAATATGGATTACATAGAAGAAGAGAAAAAGAAAAAAGTTGAAGACTTCCTGTCAATATGTTTAGATAAATATTTCCAGTATTACTTAAACAATGAGCATAAGTTCAGGTGTTTGTGCCACGGAGACTATAGAATGAATAATATACTGGTAAAAGAAGTTGTAAGTATTTATACCACTACTTTTTACGTTACTTTTTTAAGTTTTTAGGTGTAGGTTGCTAAAGTAAGTCGTATGTCCAATGTTATATAACCTTAAAATCAATAGTACCGAGAGAGCAGTACAGCATAATGATACAGTAACTGTATTGTATTTTTATACTAGCTGTACCCTGCGCGCGTTGCTTCGCTACTTGGTCATACCAACTCTGGAACCTTTGTGGGCTCATGCACAACACTTTGCTGAAGATCATGACATGATCAAATGCATAGTTTACGATTCTATAAAAGACATACAGACTATCATTAATTTTTATATATATGTATATGGATAAACTTGGTACAACGTTTTTTGATTAAGATTTCTGTTATAGGAGGAAGACCTAGACCTAGACCTTGATAAATAGGTACCACTTACTCAATATTATCCAACTTTACAAATTAAATTATTTTGCGTATATTATTAAATACCATAATATGCTCTATTTATGTATTATTCCTTAGAATTCTAATTTCTTTGTTTAATTACAGGAAGGTGAAATAAAGAAATTAATTCCGGTAGACTATCAATTTGTCTATTACGGGACTCCTGTGATCGACTTGATCTATTTCATATTCATGTCCACTGACCAAAACTTTAGAAATAATCACTTGGATGATATAAAAGACACTTACTTTGATTCGCTGACGAAATTTTTACGACATTTTGACCTTGAACTAGAGTCTATCTATCCTAAACAAGATTTTGAAAATGATTTTAAGGAACGGTTAGATTATGGTTTAATGATAACGTTTATCGTTTTGCCTTTATTGTACGCTGATGAAGATGATGTGCCCGAATTAGGAGAGCAAATGCAACAATTTAAAGTAGATGAAAAGTTCAGGGAACGACTCAACGGAACAATTGATGATTTTATTCAATGGGAATACATATAACATTACATCAAAGTTTTTGAGAGAAAGTGTAATAATTGCAGCACTATTGTGTTTCGGTGGAATGGTGCAGTTGCCGGCCATACTTACATGAGGCGACCACCAGCCTTCGGAGTAGCAGCGCAACTCCATACGACCTCAGACAAGACTTACCTATGCTTGCTTGAGGTTGTATGAAGATGTCCATGGGCTGCAGCGACCACTTAAAACCACGTGGCCTGCATGATCGTCTGCTTCTCCATTCAAATAAAAAAATGCACTCGGCGATTAACCTTTATTACTAAATACTACAACCTGCTTTGGAGCAGCTTGGTGGAATAAGCTTCAGGCCTCTCCAATATTGGGAAGAGACCCGTGCCCAGTGGTGTGACACAAAAAAAAAACAATGGGTTGCACTCCGGGAGTGCCGGCAGAAGTGAAAACATTAACGTTGTGCATTTTTGATGTCTTGGAATCGTTAGGGAATAATTCCGCACGAATTGCTTGAATTATCAACCTATTAATTTCTATCTAGTATTTTTACAAAGTACTCTCTCATTTTCTTTCACTATTTCTTCGTCACTTTTTTCATTAATAGATGCACTTTGTTCAATGTCCATATTTTAAATACTTGATATAAACGAATTTTAAGATAAAATTATACTTGACGCTGGCAATATGCAGAGTTTGCGATGCCATAATTGAAGAAAAAAAGTATAGACAGCCGTCAGATGAGCCATCATCAGCTGTCACCCCTCCGTCTTGGTCTAAGAGCCGGTGAAGATATTCACTCGTTCGGTTGTTACAAGGATGAAGGTGATATGAAAGAAAATTGATTAAAATTAATTAAATTAAAAATAGCTATGAACACTTTTCGATAGTCAAGTTATCATAGGCATATATGTTTATAAATTATATTTGGTAAACAATATGTCTCATCGAATTATCAGATCGGTAAAGGTCGATCTTCCTCGTCTCCTCTACTATCTTACGAAATTTTGCGATCAGCACACGTGACCTCACGCGAGTTTCATAGTTTTTACCCATCCCACAAAAAGTGCTCAACGCCGCTAAAGAAGTTTTCACTTCAAAAATGCAGCCGCTTAAATGAAAGTGCATCTGTTTATTACGACTCCGCTTACAACGACCCACCGCTTTTAGCGACGGAATTTGTCAGATAATTGTCCAGTTGCAACGTCGACCGCTGACGTGTTTACAAATAAATCGTAAGAAAGAAGGTTTTTGTAGGTGGTAGAACCATTATGGTTCGCCCGGGGAAGTACCACTGCTTCAACCACTTCTGCCGTGAACCAACTCTATTGTGTTTCGGTGGAAAGGTGCAGTTGCCGGCCACACTTACATGAGGCGACCACCAGCCTCCGGAGTAGCAACGCAACTGCATACGACCTCAGACAAGACTTACCTATGCTTGCTTGAGGTTGTATGTAGGTGTCCATGGGCTGCGGCGACCACTTAACACCACGTGGCCTGCATGCTCGTCTACTCCATGTGTAATTGACATTTACTTGCTTCAGTGAGAAACTATAGTTTTAAGTTACACCTCTGTTGTGCCACTGTGATTTTTGTGTATCGTGAATACAATGTGTAGTGAAATGAATAAACATTTGAGAAAAAACTACGTTTGTTTTATTTCTTAAGCTTTGACGACCCGCGTGGCATAATGTTTACCATGCTGCACTGCCAATCGAGGGATCCCGGGTTCGATTCCCGGCGAAACAGAAATTTGAATGATGAGTTTAAATTTCTGTTCTCGGTTTGGGTGTTTGTGTTCCTGTCTTTGTATGTGTCCATGGTACCCACAACACAGGGTATTAATTACCTTACTGTGAGGCTATGAGTGTGTTAGGTTTATTTATTTATTTATTATTTATCTATTTATGTTTTTAAGCTATATATTACATACATATACAAACTGATAAAACGTTTAATTACGTGGGTTCAATGCCCAACGGTTTCTAATTTTTACATTCATTTATGAGTAAATAGAATAGGAAAAATTACCATACGACTATTACCGCCGTATTCAAGAAGCATGTTGCTTAAGTAAGCAAGCAACGCTATGCAAAGAGCGCTACTTTTTTATTTTATTTGAATGGAGTTGCGGACGAGCATGCAGGCCACGTGGTATTAAGTGGTCGCTGCAGCCCATGGACATCTACATACAACCTCAAGCAAGCATAGGTAAGTCTTGTCTAAGGTCGTATGCAGTTGCGCTGCTACTCCGGAGGCTGGTGGTCGCCTCATGTAAGTATGGTCGGCAACTGCACCTTTCCATCGAAACACAACAGAATTGGTTCACGGCAGAAGTGGGTGCAGCGGTGGTACTTCCCCGGGCGAACCATAATAGTTCTACCACCTACAAAACTTGACGTGCGTTCGTTATGTCAAGCCATTCATGTCGATTTTGACAAACGCATAGTAGTAGGCTTCACTCAAGTATCGTCTATGAATTCGTTTAGATGACCTTATGCGTTGGTGAGCACTATGAGGCCTCATAGTATTGTATATGAATACGGGTGTTAGTTTTGTCTGAGGTTGTATGCACTGCAGTTGAGCCGCTACTCCGGAGGCTGTAAGTCTGGCAAGCAAGCGAATATGTTTACAAAAACACAATAAAATTGCTTCCCGGCGGAAATGGGTTATATCTTAGAACAAATACGTATAGAATGAGTGTATTCATACAAGCGCGCTGTCAAAATTGAAGCACTAAATAGATTCCTACAGTTGTCACATCTGTTTCGTTTGAAAGCTACCGATCGGAATTGGATCTCTCGTTTAAAAGTTCTGTGTTCCCGTAAATAATAGTCTAGTTTTTGACGTGATAACGTCTTTAAAATCGTTTTAGTCGGGTGACATGTTCAGAAACTTGTGTCACACCAAAACCTCACGAGCGCGATCGCAGGTATAACGAGAGAGAGACGGACCGATCTCCCGTCTCATCTCGAGCGCTGCCAGTCATTCCGTGAAACTTGTCACGCGGAATCCTCACGAGCGGAGGCTGGCATAGCGTTCGAGTGAGTGGACCGATCTTCCGTCTCTCTCACTCTAGCGGCATACAAACGTATGGAGATTTTCTCGTGCGGACGTTATCACGTAAACATCTCGATCGTAAACCTACTTTACAAACAATTTGCCGTTTTTTTTCGATCCTTTTATATCCCACTGCTGGGCACAGGTCTTCTCTCACAAGTGAGAGGGATTTAGGCCATAGTCCACCACGCTGGCCAAGTGCGGATTGGGAGACGCCATGCCTTCGAGAAATTATGAATTTTTCTCAGGCATGCACGGCGATGGAGAACATCGTAATCAATTAAAATATTACCATGGAGCAGCGATAAATGCGCTCATTACAAATTTCTTTGTCAGAGGTGCGCGCCGAGGATTTGAACCCGGTATCGGTCGCGTCGGAGACCGCGGTTTCTTTCCTTCTTCTTCTTCTTTTGCCCTTCGGCCATCACTGCTCTTCTCTAGTTCTAGTTAGTGAGCCTGATTTAGTGTTTTCTGAAAATCGAGTTGAAATGAAACCGAGTTCTCATGAAATCTGTAGATAATGACGTGGCTGCAACCCTTTTTGCGTCCCACTGCTGGGCACGGGTCTCTCCCCATTATTGGAGAGGCCTGGAGCTTACTCCACCACGCTGCTCCAATGCGGGTTGGTGGAGATTCGGGTTAGTGGCCAACCCGCTGTGGGATATTTTCAAACCACCTATAAGGCCTCCGACTAGGTTTAAAGACTGTTATCTATCGACAACAACCGGCACCAACGGCTTAACGTGCCCTCCGAAGCACGGAAACGCGCATGAAATTTTTACCACTAGCGGTCACCCATCTCACACCCGACCGCGCCCGTTTGTCTTAGTTGCATAGATCGTTTGCTTTCTACGCTAATCGCCGGGCCATGCGCGCTTCCAGATAATGACGTACTTCATGGAAAATCATATCCGATTGAAATACTCATTTCATCCGAGCTTACAATATCGTATACGATTAATAACATTTAGTCCTTACATTCAACTTTACGTGAAAATAAAATCAAGCTTTCGTAGGAATATTAAATTACGTTTTCTTCACACGTCAAAAGCATAACAGATTAATTTCCTGTAGCACCTTTTTTACGGTAAATCATTTATTATTAGGTTCCCGCGTGACGTCAAACGCTTCGGTTCATAAAGAAAAAAACGGGTTGCACTCCGGTAGTGCCGGCAGAAGTGAAAACTTGAACATGAACGTTGTGCATTTGATATTTTGGAATGGTTAGGGAATAATTTCGCACGAATTGCTTTTATTATCAGTTTTATTTTTCATCTGGTATTTTCAGTAGCTTTTCATCTAGTATTTTTATAAAGTACTCACTCATTTTCTTTCACTATTTATTCTCATTTTTTTCATTAATAGACGCACTTTGTTCAATGTCCACATTTTAAATACTTGATATAAACGAATTTTACAAGTATAGACAGTCGAGCCGTCATCAGCTGTCACCCCTCCGTCTTACAATATTTCGATCAGGCCACGTGTCTAGACGCGAGTTTAACATTTTTTACCCATCCGAAAAAAGTGCATACAGTGCTTAAAATGTTAGCAATAATATTTATATGGGCGGCGATGGCCAAACGGTAAAACCGGCGATCTCCGACACGGAGAAACCAAGTTCAAACCCCCAGTGCGCACCACTGACAATGAACCACTAAAAGTATTAATATCATACTATCATACTTCATCATCCCGCTAATCCTGCTAATATTATAAACGCGAAAGTTTGTAAGTATGGATCTTTGTTACTCTTTCACGTAAAAACTACTAAATGGATTTTAATGAAACTATACAATAATATAGCTTATACATCAGAATAACACAAGGGCTACAATATATAAAGATATTGTGTAAATTGATCAAAATATTACGACAAGTCTCACTTAAGTAGGAAAAAATCTACCATCTGCAAGCTATTCTGGCGTGCGCTGCCAAAACCGCTAGAGTTATACATATTATGTAATGTATGATGGAAATGTTTATCTTAAATAGTCCTACAAAAAAGCCTGACAAGCGGCACTTCAGAAGGGACTTCACTTTACGCTAATGATCCTCTCTAACTCTCTATTACGATATTTCCATTCCATCCATACATGCCCGAGAGAAATCCGCTCTTGGCCAGCGTGGTAGACTATGGCCAAAACAATGCATCCTTTTCCATTTTTTCTTTGTATTTCATGGTTCCGTATTAACAATGGAAAAAGGAACCTTCATAAAATAACTGTGTTGTACAAGTAAAAAGTATTAATTAAAATAAAATAAACTTTTATTTAAATGAGATAAATATCACTTCATATGTACGGGTTTGAACCGTAACTATAATAAAGTTAAATAAATAAAAGAAAAGTTATAAGTAAAAATCTATAATTCCGTTTTAATGGAATATAAACTAAATTAACTAAATATGAGTGGAATGACGCGGTACTCTTAATGACCGTATGCGACGAGAGACGGTAAGTCACTGCAGTTCACTAAATAACATAGGTATAAAATAAATTAGCGATCGGCGTAAATCGCTGATCGTTGCAATTGTACGCGCGTAGCCCGTACATGCTCCCGGGGGCAAAAGATGAGATTAGTAGATGAGACGACCCTATGAACTTAAACTAACAAGGTGAAACAATATTCTTAAATCTAGCATGCACCCGATGGTTTGGTTAATTATGATATAACAAGGTGAAGGGCATTATGAAATGATTCTAAATTCTAACTAAACTAAAATTTAACTGCACTTAATTGTCAAAGGAAGTAAACACTGAACGAAGCACTACCGGAGACGCACTTCGATTTACTTTAGACACTCGCGCACTCTCAATTCTATCACTTTCACTTTCACTAACACAATATGCCCTCTTGGACACTTCCCTAACATTTAATCTAGAACACTTAACACTATCACTAACGCGCTGCGGCCTGCGGTCCCGGGGCCGCCGGGAGGGGCGACGCCGCCGTGCGCGCACTGCCCGCCGTCGGAGCAGCCACCGCCACCGCCGCTGCCTCCCCCGCCGCCGCTGCCGTCGGCAGACGCTCCCGAAGCAAACGTCTGCATCCATACACTGCACCGACTACGATTATGACTGCTACTATGCTATAGATGAGCGTGTAGTGGTGAACGTTATGATACGTCACCTGGCTAGCTAAGGGTTCACTCTTCTTCATGCTGTCAATCTGTTCCTTTAAGACTTGTAGCTCCTTTATGTCCTCTAGAGGTATTGAAGAGTTTGAGCTTATGTCGGAAAGTCGGGGGATGGTTAGATTGATAACGTGATTTATAGGAGGTATAGCAGGCAGTTGTAACTCTGAAGTAATATTAATTTTGTTACTAAAAGACGAACTCTGCGAATACATATAGAAATCAGCTGATTTCATTATGCAGCCTTCTACAATTACGAAAAGGCCGGCTCGGGTCATTCGCACGACGGTAACGTGATCGCCGCACAGTAGCTTCAGCTGACACTGGTCACAACAATAAAAGAAATATTTATTTATCTCCTTTAATGGAATCCATTGATTTTCGCAGGGTTGAATAATTGACTTGCAAGTCCTTAAATGTAATTTGGTCTCGCACAGAGCCTGATCATCCTTAATATGATATATAGGTTTATTCAAGTGACATAAAATTCTATTTGAGGCCTGCTGCAAACATAACTTCATATTGTCTTCCGTTACGTGAATTAAAATATCCTTATGTAAGTTGATAGCGGCGTAAGTCGATACTGGAACTATGCTTACCATCTTGGTTTCAAATTTTTGAGGGATGGGAATGAGTCTAAATATTTCAAATCTGTCTCTGCCTACCAGGGGTATTCTAATCTCAAATAACAAATAATCACTGAGCATTCTTGCCTTAATTGTCAGTAAATCGTATATAGCCATTATGTCTGTATTTTCAATGGGTGCTGATAAATCTTTAGGTAGCTGTCCTGTTATAATATTCAATTCTTTTCTTAACTGGTCTGGAGTTATAAGATGAAAGTTTAATTTGCCACTGTACAGATTTGTGAGAGTGTCCATCAAAGTTTCTTGTGTATTTCTCAAACTTAACAAAATGTTATTTGCAATCATTGCGGACGTAAAGAACTCGCTAAATAGTGTAATATTATTTAAATTGGTTTTAAATATCTTCATAGAGTTTTCTAAATTAGTAAGCTGTTGATTAATAATTTTATGCTGTTTATCCATTACGTTTTCAGTGCGCTTTAAAATATTAAGTTCTGCTTCTACAATTGACGTTTGGTTCTTCCACAATAATGCTAAATGATTCTGATTTTCCCTAAGAAGATTAATATCCTTTTCATATTTTTCGGCAAAGCTTTGATCTAGGACACCAAACAAGCTATTTGCTAAGTAGCCCACGCCATTGATGAGACCGCGCCGGCGCCTCGCTCGTACGCTGTCCTGACGATGCATCATAATAAGGTTATTATGTTTCAATTCTGAGAACTCGTGCCTTAGTTGCAACAGGATCCCTTCGCAATTAAATTGTGATCTTATCTGAGTACAGGTGTTTTCTAGAAATTTGATATACTGAGCTACCGCAGTATTTCCTTGCTGGCACGGGTACATGTCATAGTAGACGATGAGTCGCCAATCGTCGCGTATTAAATTCATATTCGTAATGCTGTCAAAATAGAGACTATTGTTGTTTGACAAAGGTGTGATGTTATAGTATGCCGCATGTGAGGACGATATAATAGTCATAAAGAATAAAACTAAAGACATACAGAGAGAAACGAAACTGTATGTTTTCTTTGATCTATGACGCTTATTGGACACATTTTTCTGATCTTCTGGTAGTTGATTAAAATTATCTTGAGTGCTCACCGATGCATTTCCATCGCTCTCGTTCACTGGTAAAACTGAAAGCTTGACAACAGGACGTTGCATAAAACCGTTCTTTGTTTTGAGTGTAACAACTCTTACTAAGCCGTCTGCTCCCGGATGCAGTTTTACCACGCGGCCTAGTGCCCATTTCCCGGGCGGGAGGTTGTCATCCTTAATTATGACAACGTCATTTAAACTAATATTCGTCCGTGGCTTTCTCCACTTGCTTCTTACTGTAAGCGATGTTAAATATTCCTCACGCCAACGACGCCATATATCATTAAATATCTTCTGAGTCAGCTGCCATCTGGTTCTCAGATCTTTCTCCGTATCGTAGAGGGTCAAAACGGGCCCACTCGATAAAAAGTGAGAAGGTGTTAAAAAGTCCAAGTCGTCGGGGTCTTCCGTGAGGGGACAAAGTGGGCGAGAGTTAAGACATCCTTCTAACTGGGTAAGCAACGTCGTAAATTCTTCAAAAGTAAGATTCTGGTCACCTAACACTCTCTTAAGATGGTATTTTAAGCTCTTTACGGCGGCTTCCCACAGACCGCCTGCTGATGGCCAGGAAGGTGCATTAAAGTGCCACTCTATGCCTAAACTCGTTAGCTCTGTCATAAATTCGTCGTTAAAGGTTTCCTTAATGCTCTCTAGCTGCCTTCTTAAAACATTGTCAGCCCCAATAAAGTTTTTTCCCTGATCGCTATAGATGTGGCCGGGAACTCCTCTTCTAGCAACCATTCGGTGTAACGCTGCAAGGAAAGCTGACGTGGTGAGGTCGGAGACGAGCTCTAAATGAATGGCCTTAGTCGCCATGCAAACAAAGACTGCCACGTATCCCTTTGTAGTCCTGATGCCTCGGCCCTTATTGGCTTTGACTGTCACGTGGCCTGTATAGTCTATACCACAGTGATAAAATGGACGTGAAGCATTTGTTCGTGCGGAAAGTAAGTCCCCCATTAATTGACTTTTAGTGATTGGACTCTGTTTCTTACACTGGATGCACAGGCGAAGTCGTTTCTTCGTGGCATTATTTCCACCAATAATCCAATACTTGCGTCGTATGAATGCCGTAGTCAGTCTCGCTCCCCCATGAAAGGTAAGTTTATGCGCTTCATCGATTATGAGGTCTGATAATCTCGTGTTGTTCGGTATGATGATGGGATATTTCATTTCAGGGTCTATATTTGCATTCTTAAGTCTGCCGCCGACCCGCAGGATACCGTTTTCATCCAACTTCGGATTTAAATTAAGGATTTTACTGGAATTGCTGACAACCTTGCTTTCTTTCAATTGACTTATCTCTTCTGTAAAATATGCACGTTGAAAATACCTAATAATTAAATTTCTAGCCCTATTTAGCTCTTGTATACTCAAATATTCATGCTTTTTTGTTTTAATAGTAAATCTAAGCATCCACGCCAATATTCTTATGGCCTTTG
Organism: Pyrgus malvae; assembly: GCA_911387765.1. Classification (NCBI taxonomy): domain Eukaryota; kingdom Metazoa; phylum Arthropoda; class Insecta; order Lepidoptera; family Hesperiidae; genus Pyrgus; species Pyrgus malvae. The sequence goes on from OU426960.1 coordinate 22,691,425, forward strand.
TTAACGAGCTTTGCTTCTCAACCAATTGCTTTATAATATCATCGCCGTTTGATAATACAACATTAGTTTGTTTAATCTTTTTCGCTTCTTCATTTGTAAAATATAATTGATTTTTATTTTCAGGTGTGTATGTGGCTAGCCAGGTAGGTCCCGTCCACCATAACTCGTGTTCCTTAAGTTGACACGCTGTGAGACCTCTACTGGCGCAATCAGCTGGGTTTTCCTTTGATGTCACATACTGCCAGTTATTAGCTGACATTATTTCTGTAATCTGTCTTACACGGTTCGCGACGAATGGTTTCCAGCGGTTTACGTCGCCGTTTAGCCAACCCAGCACCACCATCGAATCCACCCAACCATATATCTTGGTATTATATGTACGAAGGCATCTCTTAATCTTTGCCATTAACCTCGCAAGTAAAAGAGCTCCACACAGTTCCAGTCTCGGAAGCGATATGGTTTTACTTGCTGGCACTAGTCGTGCTTTTCCAGCAACCAATATAACTGAAGGAATCGCATCTTTTCTAATAACTTTTATGTAAACTACGCCTGCGTAAGCCTTAATAGACGCATCACAAAAACCGTGTAACTCGATATGATCATCACGGTGTGTCTTAAACCACCTAGGAACCGAACATAAATCAATATCTCTTAAATCCATCTTAATACGTTCCCATTCGTTCCATAAATTAATAGGTAATTGATCATCCCATGCTATATTGGCCTTCCATCGTACTATAGAAGGCATCCAGTTACAAGATGCAATGTACGGGTTTGAACCGTAACTATAATAAAGTTAAATAAATAAAAGAAAAGTTATAAGTAAAAATCTATAATTCCGTTTTAATGGAATATAAACTAAATTAACTAAATATGAGTGGAATGACGCGGTACTCTTAATGACCGTATGCGACGAGAGACGGTAAGTCACTGCAGTTCACTAAATAACATAGGTATAAAATAAATTAGCGATCGGCGTAAATCGCTGATCGTTGCAATTGTACGCGCGTAGCCCGTACATCATATAAATATTCATGATTCACAGTATTATACAAGTTAAGCCTTTCTATTTGATACCCTTATCGGCAACCATGTTAGATTTTTTTCATAACCATTCGTTCTCACACTACAATACAAGTTAAGCCTGATCTGATCTACAAGCCATATGATACCCATAATGAATGGGATTTACAAAAATAATGTAATCTCCCAATCCAATCTTTTATGTCCCACTGCTGGGCACAGGTCTCATTCTCACAAGTGAGAGGGATTTAGGCCATAGTCCACCACGCTGGACAAGTGCGGATTGGTGGACGTCATGCTTTCGAGAAATTATGAATTTCTCTCAGGCACGGACGGCGATGAAGAACGTAATGAATTAAATATCACGATAATTTCCATCACCGTGGAGCAGCGATAAATGCGCACATTACAAATTTCTTTGTCAGAGGTGCGCGCCAGGGATTTGAATCCGGGATCGGTCGCGTAGAAGACCGCGGCTTTTACCACTCGGCCATCGCTGCTCACCAATTTGTAGCGGGGTTAATTTGGGTTAACAAAAATACTGAGTTTTATAATTGCACTGTCGTCTATAGTAAACTAGATACAAAATTTCAGATCATTCGGTTGACGAGATTCCGACCAAACAATCATACATTGCAAATAAAAAGCTTGTAAAAGTAATGATATTGTCATCATCATCATTTCAGCCTTTCATAGTCCACTGCTGGACACAGGCTCCCACTCCTCCCAATCCTGCACATATTTATTTTGTAGCGACCTTCCGCTACTCATAAAGAGATGGCGCCACGGGTATTCCTGAATCACGCTATCGAAGTTTTCTGAATATCCGATCATATATACTAGCTCCGAATTGAGTCAGTTGGAGCGCGGCCGCTCCCCGGATATGACCACCTCACCCGGCGGGAGATCTACCTTTGCCAAACTGGTGATCCCGGACAAGAATACGTCCTTTCTGACCTTCACCAGTAGCACCTTCACTCCCTTGATGGACTGTAGCATCACTTCACCAGCTCATCAGGGTCATCGCAGCGCATCGTGATAACGCTTCCTGATAATGATTCAGCTACCTCCAGCGAAGTCGTGGACCGCTCGAGTACCCACTCTACTCGCCTCCACATTCCGACCTACCGTCACATCTCGACTCACCGAAGATAGAGGGCATCTCCACACTTCACTACACCCTTACATCCCGACTCACCGTGGATAGAGGGCGACACAAGGTCTGCACCCTCACATCTCGACTCACCGCAGATAGAGGGCATTCAAGGCGCTTGTAAGCTAAGATTACTCAAGCATGGATAGAAGCTATCGACCTCCGGTCTGAGCAGGGGGTGATGTAGCGACCTTCCGCTACTCGTCAAGAGATGACGCCACAGGATGGCGCATCCTGAATCACGCTATCGAAGTTTTCTGAATATCCGAGCATATATACAAGCTCCGAATTAAGTCAGTTGGAGCGCGGCCGCTCCCCGACATGACCACCTCGTCCGGCGGGAGATTTCCCTTTGCCAAAATTTATTTATTTTTGTAAGAATAATATTTGTATACCCAAAAGTGTCGAATATAGTGGATCTAAAATTAATTTAATGCTATTTTTTAAAGAATAAAGAAATTTCGAAGACAAAGACTTTTATTTGCACAAATAAGTTTACAAAACGTATTTTAATACATTAGGTACGCTATATATTTACCTTCATGAGATATACATATATTTGATATTGATATTTTGATTTGGTTTCATTTATTAGTTATTTGTGGTTTTAAGTTGCTTTTGTATCCAATATTTCAAGATGATCCCAATTTTTTCTGCAGAAATGGCTTAAGATGGTTCTGAATACACAAAGATTTCGCTCATCATGTGATAAACATAAATTTTAAAATAAATCATTGAATCAAAAATTAATCGTTCAATCGTGAAAAATTATCCAAATCGGTGGACCTGGAAAAACGCTCATCTAAAAGGTAATTGAAGGCTTCAAATTAAAATTATTTACGTCAGTGCCTTCGAAAAATGGAATAACAAGCTAACAGCACTAAACCCTTTTTTAAATAATTTTGTGGGCAACAATTAGAAGTGTTACTTTAAAGCTGTAGGCAAATAAAAATAAGAATCTTAATATACACGATTATCTTTTTTATTCTTTCTGAGATATAAATATTTCTTTTGTGCATGTGTCATTGAATTGTCTAAACGACTGGACCGATTATGATAAAAAAAATTGTGTGTTCAAGGCGATTTGAGAATGATTTACATTCACAATTTGGTCCACTGGAAAATGATTTTTTAATAATTATTTATATAGTTTTTCCATATAAATTTTTCCTTCCTGTCAAACGTAGTACCACTAGTATATTATAAAATTTGAAATTATTTTAGAACTTAAATAAAAGTTTATAAGTAAATAATAAATAAACAAATAAACGTTACACACTCATAGCCCCACAGTAAGGTAATTAATACCCTGTGTTATGGGTACCATGGACACATACAAAGACAGGAACACAAACAATCAGACCGAGAACAGAAATTTAAACTCATCATTCAAATTTCTCTTTCGCCGGGAATCGAACCCGGGACCCTCGATTGGCAGTCCGCCCGGGTCGTCAAAGTTATTATAATAATATGCTAACAAGGGTGACTATTTCTTAAAGGTTGTCCAAGTCAAAGAATAATATAAAGTCTAGATAGCGCCATCGGCTTGTACACTGAAATAATTTATCTAATATAATTTTAGAATTCACTGAACTGTACTGTACTTTGTACACTTGTACACTGAAATAATTTATCTAATATAATTTTAGAATTCACTGAACAGTACGTAAAAGTGCTAAAAAATTTAAGTTCTTCAAGTGTAACGGTTAGAGAACCAAATTACAATTTATTGTAGTAGTGATTAAGAAATAGAAAAATTGTATTTTTTGACGTGTCGCTGTCTAGATTGACTTATACAAACAGTAGAAAAAAAACTCGTGTGAATTGTTGATTATAGAAATATGCACTTTATCTTTGTAGAAGACACTAAGGGCGGTTTCGAACCAGATCATGCACTGTCGTTTCGGTAAACTTTTTTATGGTAGGTACGCGCTTTTACGCGCGCTACCTACTTCAAAATGTATGTACGAGTACGTGCGCGTGCTCTGGCTTATTTCAGAATTTTCTCGTAGTACTCGCAGCTGACATAAACTAGATTATATAGAGCGTTGATAAACGTTAACTTTCGCATGAGTAACATATGTGCCATAAACTCGTCGATTCGCGAGTAAACAAGCTTCCGAGTACAAGATTTTATGAGCAAATACGCACTAGCGTACACACTAATGAAACTACTCTAAAAGAGACGCTCTCGCGCGGTAGACAAGCGCTCAGAAAGCGACGGATTTTGTAAATTTGTCAGTATTTAATATGTTGACTAGACTTTCAGAGAATTTTATGAAAATATTCAGTGTTTTTTTTATAAAAACAAAAAGATTGGAACAAAAGGTGTCAAACGGTTCTCAGAATTCTCGTAAGGCTACGGATATTGTCGGTATGAAAGGCCTCAAATCCGATGGATTCTTCGCCTTTTATAAAAGAGGAAAAATCATAGAATGAAGGCATAAACCATTGAACTCCGGTCTGATAGCCGATTCATCTCACTTTGCAGAATGTCATTATTTTGCGAAAAATATATTCCGCCAAAAATATTTTCGTGTTAAATATTGCCTGAATAAAATAGCTGAGACTGTTAAAAAGTTATCAGATCTCATGTAAAGTCAAGTTTCTAACTCTACAAGCCCTAACTTCATAAACTCTGCAGCTTGGTTACAATTAAAAACCAAAATGTACCAAATTTCATTAAAATAGTTTCAGTAGTTTAGTCATGAAAACGTAACACACACACACACACACACACAGAGCAAAAACAGTTACTTTCGCATTCATAATGTAAGTATGAAAGTATAATAATATAAAGGATATTATTGTTACATTATATTTATTGTTATAAGTTATACAAATTAGCCACTTGAGTGATGTAAACACAAACTTAAAGACAATTACAGAGTTCAATTGAAATTGTACACTTCACACGAAGCTTCTAATTAGCTAAGTGATGGCTAATTGAATTATGAACAGGCGTTGTAATGCCAATGTTTCCCATAGGAAATCTGAGGAATAAAATGGAATATTGTTTGTTTGTGTAGTTTTAGTAGCGTAGACTTAATGTCTATTGTTAAGAATTTTCTCGTATCATCGAGCCACGACGGAAGCGGTATCGGTTCGAACAAAAACGAAGTTGAAATTTGTATGCGCGTATTGTACGCTGTTCTTAAACCGCTTTAAAGCCAATTCGTAAAAAATAATGTAGTTTAAAAACTAAAAAACACGCTTTTGTGAAAACACGAACTAAAAAGTAAAAAACAAGAAGAAAATGTATTTTACTGTAAATTAAAGCGTGGGGTGCATGGTGTCAATACTATCTTAAAAATCAACCCCTACGCTTTTTTTTACAAAAAAATACATTTTCTTCTTGTTTTTTACTATTTAGGTCGTATTTTCACAAAAGAGTGTTTTTTAGTTTTTTAAACTACATTATTTATTTTTAATTTTTGAAGTGAAAACTTCTTTAGCGGCGTTGAGCACTTTTTGTGGTGTGCTGATCGAAAATTTCGTAAGATAGTAGAGGAGACGAGGAAGATTGACCTTCACCGATCTGATAATTCGATGAGACATATTTTTTACCAAATATAATTTATAAACATATATGCCAATGATAACTTGACTATCGAAAAGTGTTCATAATTTTAATTTAATTAATTTTAATCAATTTTCTTTCATATCACCTTCACTCTTGTAACAACCGAACGAGTGAATATCTTCACCGGCTCTTAGACCAAGATGGAGGGGTGACAGCTGATGACGGCTCATCTGACGGCTGTCTATACTTTTTTTTCTTCAATTATGGCATTGCAAACTCTGTATATTGCCAGCGTCAAGTATAATTTTATCTTAAAATTCGTTTATATCAAGTATTTAAAATATGGACATTGAACAAAGTGCATCTATTAATGAAAAAAGTGACGAAGAAATAGTGAAAGAAAATGAGAGAGTACTTTGTAAAAATACTAGATAGAAATTAATAGGAACTGATAATTCAAGCAATTCGTGCGGAATTATTCCCTAACGATTCCAAGACATCAAAAATGCACAACGTTAATGTTTTCACTTCTGCCGGCACTCCCGGAGTGCAACCCATTGTTTTGTTTTTTTTTACATTATTGCATTGTCATCGGCCCTTGACCCCTGTTCAAATTTTCAAGTTAATCAGACGCTTAGATGTACTGAAAATGAAGTTATAAGATTCCGTTACATACATACATACATACATACAGGTCAAGCTAATATAAGCATGTTAAAAATATAAAACTTTATATTTAATTTTGTTTCATTAAGTACCGTAGGCCGCGAACTTATCAGCCGCCCCTCGTATATTTTTTTTTATCCTGATGATCCTTGTTAGGACTTTAATATAAAGTTATGAGATTATTGTATTGTCATCGGCCCTTGACCCCTGTGCAAATTTTCAAGTTAATCAGACTCCTAGAAGTAAGTGAAAATGAAGTTAAAAGATTCCGTGACATACATATGTACATACATACATACATACATACATACATACATACAGGACAAGCTAATAAAAGCGTGTTAAAAATATGCTTAACTACATTCACGAATCGTTTTATATGTCTTTCTCAATATTTTTCAAACAAAATTTTCAACTTTTAAAACATAACATAAATTTCTCGCAAATAACAAATTGCGGCTAAACTTATTTTTCCGTCCTAAGTTCAATTAGCTAGAGCAGTCGATTAATACGGTTGGTTCAAGTCGCGTTGCTCTAATTAGATAAGTAGTGGTAATTGGATTATGGACCATTAACGTAAAGCCAACGCTTCCCATAGGAAAAGGGCTGTGGAATGTATCTAGTTGGAAGTTACACGGAAAAAATAGAGTAGGCATGGAAATTACTATTACAAAGGATAAGTAGAGAACTGTACCTTAACCCATTTGTTTATATCGACTTATATAAATAAGAAAGGGCTTTCTGCAAAAACCTTAAAGATATGTTTTTCAATTTTAAACATTAAACACAGGGAATCACACAGCTACAGAGTACCTAAAGACAACTAGACATAGCATTTCTGAGGTAAATCTATTCAATTCTTTGTTATACGAATATCGAAAACGGAAATCCCAAGACTATTGAACCGATTTTAAACATATTTACTTAAATAAAATAAAATCATGAAGAAGTTACAAATAAGCTCTAATTTATTTAAAAAATAATCAAACATGGATCTGTAACAAAACTTCAATAAAGTATATAAAAGTATCAAAATTTAAAAGCAAACACTGCAAGACGCTAGTTCTATTCTAGTATCATGCAAGTGACATTTCAATTATTCGTGAGAGAAACATATAAAATAGCTCCAGAAATAGAATTTTCGTGATATTTATCCAATCCCAAAATATGTTGTTCCGGTTCTTCAATATTCCATTACAGATTCAATATGTCGGCAATCCCGGGCTACCTTGATATTAAGCAAAGGTTTTGAGCATTTTCTTGACCGTGTATTCTTTACGCGTACATTTTTTTGCATAACTTACAGTATTACCATTACTTAAATTATTATGAAAATGAACATTTTTAAACCAATACAAAGGAAACATTTCCTCAAAGGAAATCCTTCTGAAAACCGTCTTAGTGAAAGTGTATTATGCGGAACTGTATCCTACAGTTATTCAAAAGAAACATTACGTAATACTCTTTTGTATGGGATAACTACCTCTTTCTATGAAAGCGAGATATTTTTATCTTCCCTTTGCTAGTGTGGCCCGAAATCTCACAATAGATAAATAGGTTAGCTAGAGGTCGTTGCACAAAAGCATGCCAAGAGCAATCTTCCACTCTTTCTTTGTTCCAGCGAAAATATTTTTGGAGAGCCCTCTGAAAACATGTTTGCGAAAACAGACTGATCGATGTTATTGCTTCCCGACATCGGATTTAAGTGGGCCTAGCTTAAGTGGAGTAATTGTTTGTTCAGAGGGTTCTTCGCAAAGTAAAATGATATCGGACGGCCTAAATTATCGCCGATGAATGGGAGGACGTAATTTGATAACTGGTGTTCGAATTTATTTTGAGTTGGGATATTATGTGATTTTTCGGATTTATCTTTTGATATTGAAAAGTAGCAACAAGTCGTCATAATTGCTACTTAATGTAATATTGATATTGTTCTAAAATAAATTTGTTTTTGTTACAGATCAGAAATGAAAATGATCTTTGGAAAACAACAGCTACACACCACCGACAACAATACGTAATAATGACTACTAACTTCGCAATCAACCATCTAAAAGATACCCAGAAATGCCAAGCCATCGAACCAAAAAAATTCAAAAACCAGCTCAAAATGAACAAGTGCTCGGTAAAATTCGTGATGACAGTCATAATACTCGCAACGTTGCCTTATTGCTCAACGCTTAACTTACCGAGTGGTGACCCCGCACCAGGTCGATCGCCTGGACCACCTGAGCCATTCTTCAAAGTAGAGGAATCTCCGAAAGCTAAAGATAGTGACGAAAAATTAGAAACAAATCTAGAAGTGCCTGTAGACGATGCTGTTTACGACGAAACAACGACCAATGACGAAGTGACGACGGTTAGTGATTCGAGTGTTAGTGATCGAACGGTTGGTGATGCGTGTGCCTTTGCGCGAATTCCTAGTGACAGTGATGAGATAGTCACTGTGAGTGATACAGACAGTGATATCAATGTTACTCTCAGTCATCCAATATTCGAAGCGGACGAACTGGTCAGAGGAGTTATTTATGATGGTGAGTACCTAGTTATAGGAAGGTAGATACAGAAAGAGAGAAAAAGGAAGAAAGACAGAACTCGTTATTAAACAATAAACTCACTATTGCTTATGACTACACCATACCTACCACCAAAACACATAAAAAGCTTAAAATTAAAATTAAAACTACGAGTAGATTCAATGTTTTAAATCCATAGCTGTCTATCTATATCGAATGTACGTTAGTTTTAGAACTTTTAGATAAAGGAGATGTTTCAAAATGTATTGACCTTTGGCCAGGTATTTGTACACCGTATTAATAAATTGCAAATATAGTATAGAGCTGTTTTATATTAAGCGTTTTGTTATAAACGACTGGGATTTTTGGTACAAAACAAGAATTTCAAGTAAGAATTGCAACACAATATACTAGAAAAACATAATGGCGGTAATATGTCAATTTGACAATTGAAATTATTAATCTGTGACAAACAGTTAACAGTGAAATCAGTTGTTCCGCCATATTGAAAAATGTTGAAAATAGTTGATTTAAATTGGTTTTGTACCGAAAAAGTACATATTTTAACAAATTTTAAGTATTTTTTTCGGAGTCTTGAGTTTTTTCCCGAATTTTTGAAATGGTGTACAATACCTAGCCAAGATTGAAACATCTCCTTTACTTAAAAAAGCTTAAAAGCAAAACAATGTTATAAAAATTTCACTTACTTTGACGTAGAATATTGATAAAATAAAGAGTAGAGACAATATTTTTCATACTGAGTTCTAAGTAAAGCGAGATTACTCAACATAAAGCAGCTTTATTGTTCACATTATTTATAAGTACGTGGACGACCGAGCGTTGCTCGGATAAAAACTATTTATTTTCTTGGTTTAATTTCAAAAGAAACACTCATTTGTTCAGTGTTACTTAATAACGCTATATGAAATAGCTCCCAATAAAAAAAACACAATAAATAAAAATTTAAAGCAATTTGGTTTTGATTGAGGTTTGAACCCGAGCCTCTAGTTTCGCAGTCAGCCCACGTAATCACTCAGCCAAGGAAGCTTTAATTCAATGAACGAAATTTTTATACAGCTCTTTCTAATCGACATTGTCATCTCTTTGAACATCGGATTGACGGATGGCGTCTGACGGCGTTCTACGCCACAATATTATTAAAACTCCCCAATAGATGTCAGGAATAGTCGTATTTTCCAGTTTATATTTAAGTTGATTTTCGCTGAAAATATTTTTTATAATTTAAAATTTCTCAAAATAAAACCTAGCCGGATCGATTTGTCACCCCCGAAACCAGGGTACTAAATTTCATCAAAATCTTTGGAGCCGTTTTCGATACAAAAAATATATTTAGGTATATACAAGAATTACTCATTTATAGGTATTGGATTAGATATATGTAAGTAAGTACACCTAGAACGTTTGTATGTGTACAGTTACTAGCAATGAAATATTGCTATTAATAATTAAAAAAAATGTACATTTAAATATTAGTTTGAAGTCAAATCCATAAATGCGTACATTTTTTGTGTCGTTTTGTCAAATGCATGCTTTGTCCAATTATACTATTACTAGCTGTGCCCCACGGTTTCACCGGCGTTATTTTTTTTAAGTATCCTATTTTACTTCTGATAACTCCTAGAATATACAAAGTTTCATGATAATCGGTTGAGTAGTTTTCGCCTGAAAGAGTAACAAAAAAACTTACTTTCGCATTTATATCAGTAGGCTTTTAATATAGTACATATTGTTATATTTATAAACAAATATTCGGACGTCTGTCATTTTGAAACGTTGTGTGTTGACATTAAACAGAAAACTTAAAACATAATGTACATTTCATTAAATCAATAAATGTTCTCTATAGATAAAAAAGAATAGCGTGCAATATCACCTTTTATAAAGGGGATTTTAAGCCTGTATTGCGCGCAAAGAAAATTGCAAAACCATTAGAGGTCGTCCGATGATAGTCCATTTACCTGAGGATGTTTTACTTTTAAAGCCTTCGTGAAATACGTGTTTATTATAAAATCTATACTAACATTATAAAGAGGAAAGATTTGTATTTTTGTATGTTTGTAATGAATAAACTCAAAAACTACTGTTCCGAATTATAAAGAGGAAAGATTTGTATTTAGATATGTTTGTAATGAATAAACTGAAAAACTACTGTTCTGATTAAAAAAATCTTTCTTTATTAGAAAGCTACATTCACCCTGAGTAACATAGGCTAGTTTTTACCGCGGGAAAATGCTTCATTCCTACGTGGAAACGGGTAATAGTGTCAACGCGATTGAAGCAACTGGCTAAATGCCTATGATTTTAATATAGCAATAAAACCTGGAATAGCACATAGGCTATTTTTTATCCTACGGGGACCCATTAAATGGGCGCCACGCGGGCAAAACCGCTGGCGGAAGACTAGTTCATTATAAAACGAATATTTTATGCCAGTGTATAAATTACTCACGTACCTTTTGTGAGGCCTTGAAATGAACATTGATTAATGTTGTCCTTATTGTTCCTGTCTGAATTTTGTATGAAATTAAATTATTTTGCTCGAATTTTTGATTAAGTACTCAGAAACAGAACTACAGTTACAACTTTGACATGATATAATGTTAAACTTAATTTAATATTTTGTTTCTCTATTGGAAATCGGCTTTAATTTCGAAGCTGAAACCTGGGATTGATTTGATTTTTGATATAAAGATGAACCAAGATGTGCTGCTAACAAATATCAGAGGCGAAATTACTGATCTTTCATTTTTAAGGTCAAATCTAGAAAGAAAATATGACTTTGAACGTTTTTCACGTTTATTTTGATAAAAATTCACTTTGCAGAAAAAGGATTTAAACAAAAGTTAAAGGACTTTGAAAGATTGTGATTTTATCTCCCATACGTTTTCAGCTTACCAAAACTTTACGGAGACACAGTTTTTCTATAATATTACATCACTAGTAGGATCTTTACTACACATAGAACAACATCTGTATGATATTATTTTCATATTTTTATTAATTGTAATTACCATATACTAATATAATAAATTTGAAAGTAACTCTGTCTGTCTGTCTGTCTGCTACTCTTTCACGCTTAAACCACTGAACCGATTTTGATGAAATTTGGCATAAACATAGAAAGGACGTTGAGAAAGGACATAGGCTACTTTTTACCGCAGGAAAATATCTCATTCCCACTGGAAGCAAACGAAATAATGAAATGCTCCGTGTAGTGTTATAAATACACTACATGTTATTACTTACTTCATTCACGTCGATTATCATATTTTATAACTTATATCCTTTTGTTTTATTCTTATACTTTGCTTTTTCTTTATTATTTCTTTACAAAATCATTTATTTTCTCTGTTTGTTTATTTACATTTTGACACAGCTATAAAAATTGTCATGTCTGTCTTTTATGTTTCTTATTTTTTTTAATTCCTTTTACGGCATTGTATAAAAATCCTTTCAGCCATTCAATATTAATCCATACTTCCATACTTAATATTATAAATTTGAAAGTAACTCTGTCTGTCTGTCTGTCTGCTACTCTTTCACGCTTAAACCACTGAACCGATTTTGATGAAATTTGGCATTAACATAGAAAGGACGTTGAGAAAGGACATAGGCTACTTTTTACCGCAGAAAAATATCTTATTCCCACTGGAAGCAAATGAAATAATGAAATGATCCGTGTAGTGTTATAAATACACTACATGTTATTACTTACTTCATTCACGTCGATTATCATATTTTATAACTTATATCCTTTTGTTTTATTCTTATACTTTGCTTTTTCTTTATTATTTCTTTACAAAATCATTTATTTTCTCTGTTTGTTTATTTACATTTTGACGCAGCTATAAAAATTGTCATGTCTGTCTTTTATGTTTCTTATTTTTTAAATTCCTTTTACGGCATTGTATAAAAATCCTTTCAGCCATTCAATATTTAAAAAAAGAAAAGTTTTATGTTTCTTATTTCATTTCATAGATTAATAAAGTATAGTATTGTCTTTGGCTTATTTATGATTTTTATATTTGCCCGTTAATCAATATTTTAATCTATACATAAAGTTGAAGAGTTTGTTCGTTCGTTTGTATGTTTGTTTGAACGCACTTATCTCAGTAACTACTGGTTCCAATTGAAAAAATATTTTTGTGTTGGATAGTCCATTTATCAGGGAAGCCTTTTTTTAAAAGCACACGGGGCACACGGGCCGCGTGGTTTTCAGCGATCACCGTCGCCTATGGACACGGGCAACCCCAGGTGAGCCACCCGAGGGCTTTAGGCTATATAATATATAAAATCATGCTATGACTAATACCAAAGTCCACGCGGATGAATTCGCGGGCGGCCACTAGTTTCATTAAATTTCTGTTATTTAAGTTTATTCTATTACACTAAAATTAATTAAAAAAATGATATTTTAGGTACCTACCGAAATCTGCATAAGCTTTTAGGGATAATTGTAGATGTTCCATTAACGTTTCATTGGAATTTGCGCTATTTTTACCATCCTTCACTATAATTTAATTCTAGGATTTGTTATATATACATTGTTAGATAATAATCACGTTTACTTTAGCGAATATAAAGGGGCCGTTTATTTGAACTTACGACTTTGTAGTACTTTACATAAGCAGCCCAATCCATTTGTGTTAATCTTACCTATAGCTTTTACCTTGCAGAATAACGTGGCGTATCTAGTTGAATGATATAACTACTAAAGATAAAATTAAACCTTAATTATTATTTTTGTGTGTTGTTTTTTACTATTTTTCTAATTTTAACATAGATCAACAATAACCAGCATTGGAGCAGCGTAGTGGAATAAATAAATAATAAATAAATAAATAAACGTTACACACTCATAGCCCCTTAATAAGGTAATTAATACCTTGTGTAGTGGGAACCATGGACACATACAAAGACAGGAACACAAACACCCAGACCGAGAACAGAAATTTAAACTCATTCAAATTTGAATGACTAAATCGAACCCGGGACCCCTCGATTGGCAGTCCGGTATTTTTTTTATAACCATTTCGCCACGCAGGTCGTCAAAATAAGCAGAAGTTCCATGCTTTCCTAATTCCTTCTATTGTGGAGGCATGAAGCTTACTTATGAGAGAGAGACCAGTGCCCAGCAGTGGAGAAAATAGTAGTATCCAAGCTGTATTTACTTAGCTAGGTACCTACCTTAGTACATATAGTAAAAGTATGAAGTAACCATCGTATTATTACTAAAGCTTGACTTCGGTAAACATCATATTTTGACTAGCCTTCCTTCAGCGGCTTCGCCCGTGTGGACCCGTTTTATAGGTTCCCGTTGGATAAAAATAGCCTTTCTGCTATTCCAGGCTCTATGTATAAGTATTTAACTTTCTTCCACCCTTCCACACATCGACGATATATTGCTTTATTAAAATCATAGGCGTTACTGGGACAAAGAGAGGAAGAGGTTGTGCAAGCAGCTCAAATGCTGGAGAAAGAAGCAAGCAAAGCAGGCCTTAGGATCAACCATGACAAGACCGAATACGTACATATACGGCGACACAAAAACACCAGGAAACCGAGGAGATGTTGAAACGTGGGCGATGTCACATATAAAGGCGTGACTGAATTTAAATATCTGGGCTGCATTATAACGAACACTAACACCAGGGAAAAGGAAATAGACACGAGAATCCAAAGTACACTCCGTTGTAGTGCTGCACTTCATAAGGTGCTCACATCCAGGTTCCTCAGTAAACGCAATAAACTTCGCATTTACAAAACAGTAATAAGACCTATACTGTTGTATGGATGTGAAGCCTGGACACTCACAGTCAAAGACGAAACCAAATTCTTGTATCTGAACGTAAGGTCTTGAGGAAAATTCTAGGGCCCACAAAAACAGAAGAAGGAATATGGAGGAGAAAAACAAAGAATTGGAAGACCTAGTGGCTGAGCCGAATATCATCGGAGAGATCAAAGCACACAGACTTCGCTGGCTCGGCCATGTTGAAAGAATGGGTGACGATCGTGCTGTGAGGCGAGCATTTGGGACTGCCGAGTGGCCGCCGTCCGGTCGGCCGCCCCAAGTACCGCTGGAAGGACCAGGTGGAGAGAGATCTGCGCGAACTCGGGGTGGACGACTGGCAGGAGATTGCGCAGAACAGGCTAAAGTGGAGGCTCTTATTATCGGAGGTCAAGACTCAATTTGGGTCCTTGCGCCATCCCACTAACTAACTAACTAACTAACTAGGCGTTTAGCCAGTTTCTTTAACCCAGTGGATCCTATTACCCGTTTTCTCGAAGGAATTAAGCATTTTCTCATGGTTAAAAGTAGCTTATGTTCATCAGGAATAATGTCGGCTTCTAATGGTAAAATATTTTTTCAAATCGGCCAAGTAGTTTCGGAGCCTATTCTACACAAACAAACAATCAAATCTTTCCTCTTTATAATATTAGTGTAGATATATAATTTATTAACTTTTTTTCACAACAAAGTGGAAGTGCCCCAGATACTGTAACCATTACCTTGTATTACTAAAAAACTTAATTGTTGACGAAGGTAAACTTTGGCTCTTCCGTCACCAGATACCATAATTTTTTTTTGTACAGCTGTCTCGCATCTGCTTCTTTTAAATTCATTTGCAAACATCATATGATTTAGGTTTAATTTAAGTTTTTAATATTTTTATTTTTATTTTAATCTGTTATACATAATTTTAAGTCATCGTTTTTGTTTGAAAATTCAAAGGTAATCGCAGGTTCACTACAGTATATGAGGGAGCTATTTGTTGGAGCATACGACTTTGCATACGGGATACAAATCGATTCACTTGCTCACGTTTATCTAAGAGCTTTTACCGTGCACCGTAACGTGCTAAAACTACATTAAACATTGTTAAAACAATATGTTACAATGTAACATCGTCTATGTTATTGTCGCATTTCTGTTTTTTCAAAATTTGCATAGCTTACTGAAGTATGGCGACCTAATAAATTTGTAAATAACAACTTTTGTAATAGGTACCCGTATTTGCTCAATAAAATATTTTTCTTTCTTTCTTTATTTATTTTTATTGTTCCTCTAAACAAGCCTTAGAATAATTACAATTACATTATAGAAACCAAGTTCGTGCGTCCAAATTGAAGCCGCTCCGTAAGACTAAGGTTAAATTTTATTTTATCACAACAAAAGCAGTCTAATAAAATAACTTTTCACAGTGTTTTCAATATTTTGTAGTATTTTGTAGTTAATTTGGTCAAAATAAAAATATTTTATTTGTCAGATGTGACAGCTGTAGGAATCTATTTAGTGATTGAATTTTGACAGCGCGCTTGAATGAAGACACTCATTCTATACGTATTTATTTTAAGAAAAAAACATTATTATGAAGAATAGATTCTTGAAACCTGCAAGAAACTTGGTATGCTTTTTGATGTTTCTCTTAGATCGATCTTAAATTTTATGTAGGTTTTTAATTATTTCATACCTAATAAGGGCATGCCTATTCTGTTTCTGAACGGACTCCACTTAATAAACGTCATTATTCCTCAAACCTCAATTTTATCACAACTATAGGCGTTTGCTTTCACATTATATATAGGTATATCTGTAAACATTTTAAAGCTATCAAAATTTAACAAATAAAAAAACGGATCATTTTGTTTTTGAAAAATAATCGTGAACTGCGTGAATCGTGAAGCGCGCATGGTCGTGCGGTTAGCGTGAAGCGCGTATGGCCGTGCGATTAGCGTAGAACGCAAGCTATGTATGCGACTAAGCCAATCGGGCGCGGTCGGGTGTGAGATGGGTGACCGCTCCGGAAAAACTTTTGCTAGCGAGCGAGTTCCAAGTTGTACTATCGAACTGTCGATACTTTTATCGTAAGTATGTTCGTACGAACATGTTTTTAGTACAATTTTCATAGACAGTCTTTTTTTGTATCGGGGAATCCTTAAAAGGTACACTACATCTTGGGAGAGATACCGGGTGATTTGATTTGGCCGCATTCGGTGACCTGCCTAACCGCTTGGGAAGAGCTCCGGAATCTACAAAGGAACGCACCGGTATCCTTTACTCGCGGCGCCCCAAAACGGTCCCATCATCCGGCGAACGATGTTGCTACTGACGGCATGAGACCACGCACATACCGCCGTCCTTTCCGGGACCGCTGACTGTACGGTTTATGCTCCCATGCTCCCACTCTAGCCATCCGCAACCCCGGAAGCCCCTTTTTCACTCACCCACTTTATTCCGTCACACGTTGACAGTGCTAACGATATTAATGAACATTTTCTAAACGTTCCCGGCCAGGATACAGTTACTCTCTCGTATATGACTTTTTACCAATTTAACCGATATAACTCTTCTTCATTCAGCTTTCGTGAGGTTTCCCAAATAGAAGTATATAAAGTTATAAAGTCGTTGCGCACGAATGCCATAGGAATAGACGG
The DNA here is from genome assembly GCA_911387765.1 of Pyrgus malvae. Classification (NCBI taxonomy): domain Eukaryota; kingdom Metazoa; phylum Arthropoda; class Insecta; order Lepidoptera; family Hesperiidae; genus Pyrgus; species Pyrgus malvae. The sequence goes on from OU426960.1 coordinate 22,708,763, forward strand.
GGTCTCTCAGGAAATTATTCTATTAACACTTCCTCATTTTCTGTACGCACTTACAAAAATTATTAATACTTCTTTCTCCACCTGCACCTATCCTACGTCTTGGCAACAGGCCCTAATTAAACCGATACCCAAGAACGACAACCCATTAAATCTAAAAGATCTTCGTCCCATAAGTATTCTGCCCGCTTTGTCCAAAGTCTTAGAGAAACTAGCCTGGCTGCAGCTCACTAACTATTTAGAGTTGAATAATATTTTACCCCATGCTCAGTCAGGCTTTAGACAAAAGCGGAGCACCACCACTGCACTTACTAATGTGGTGGATGACCTTCTGACTGCGCAGGCAGCAGGCGAGTGCACTGTTCTCGTCCTGCTTGACTACACCCGCGCTTTTGACTGCTTAAATATACCGCTGCTTTTGTCCAAACTAGCATACTATGGGCTAAGTTTAGAAGCTGTCAAATGGTTTGACAGCTACTTCAGTAATCGGTCCCAATCGGTTGTGCTAGAAAGGAATGATATCGCTCATAAAGAGCACTCAGCAGTCAAGCCCATTAATAGGGGGACAGCTCAGGGGTCCATCTTAGGTCCCTTGCTCTTTATTTTGTACAGTGCGGACGTGGTTGAGCAAATCATGAACTGTAAATACCACCTTTACGCCGACGACCTACAGTTGTATATTTCCTTCAAGCCTTCCGATACAAAAATAGCTGTTGACAAATTAAATAGTGATCTTCAAAGAATTTACAAGTGGTCTGAAAATAATACCTTAGTGATAAATCCCACAAAGTCAAAGTACCTTATAATTGGAAATAATAAGCAGGTCAAAAAAGTTACTGCCCAAAATCCGTGTGTTTTTCTAAACGGGCAGCCAATCGACAGGGTTTCAGAAGCACGGAACTTAGGTTTAATAATGGACGAAAACTTGCGATTTGAAGGTCACGTTAAGAGCGTGGTTCGTAATTGTTTTTATCGGCTTAAGGTTTTGTATAGAATTAGGGAGTATATAGGCAGTGATTTACGTATACAGCTGTGCGAGTCGTTAGTACTATCTAAGTTGAACTATGCCGATACCGTAATAGGGCCTAGACTATTTACTCGATCACAAAACCTTATACAACGGGTGCAGAATGCCTGTGCAAGATATTGTTTCAATATTCCTCCTCGGGCCCTCGTAACGCCGTTCATTGATAATGCAAATATGTTAAAAATGAAATATAGAAGGCAGTTGCACCTTGCGTCTCTGTTGTTCGGTGTTGTAAAAACCCAATGCCCGACGTACTTGTATGACAAACTTGTGTGGTTTAAAAATACTGATCATCTTACGAGATCCACTACAAACTGTCGTCTTGCCTATCCAGCTAAGTGCAATACCGCTTTTCGTGGGAGTTTCAAATATAGTGCAACTAAATGTTGGAACAATATCCCTCCACCACTTCGTCACCTGCAATCTGAAGCGAGTTTTAAAAGACAATACAAAGTATATTTATTGAAATTGCAGAAGAATCTGTAAGACACACACACACACACACAAACACACACACTCACGATCCCACACACACTTACACACACACGCGCGCACGTACGCGCGCGCACACACACGCACACACACACACACGCACACGCACACACACACACACACACACACACACACACATACACAAAAACGCACACGCGCTTGCGCAATCACATACTCTCTCTCACACACGCATGCACTCAAATACATACATCTATATACAAGTACATATATATCCCATCAAAAACAATACTTGTCAAAAAAACCAAGTCTCGCAACTCAGTTGTTCTGCGGTAAAAAGTTGTGAGATCCATGTAATACCAAGTCGGTTATTAATTTATTCAGTCTCTACTTAAGCGACTTTCTGTCTTAATACGCCCAGTCTCTAAGACCACGATCGTGGTCCATAACAATTGAAAATCAATTGTGTCTGGAATCTCCGTACTCGAAGCATTAAGTTGTTACGTAATAATTAACAGCATCTTATAGTGACGCATATCAATATTAAAATTCTTTAATGTTTTATATAAATATATCGAGACTTGGCCATCGCACTAAATAATTGAATTTACATGTGTTTTCAGGCGATTGAATTTACACGTGTTTTCAGGCGATGGCCAAGTCTCGATATATTTATATAAAACATTAAAGAATTTTAATATTGATATGCGTCCCTACTTTTTATATCGATGTATGCGTCACTATAAGATGCTGTTAATTATTACGTAACAACTTAATGCTTCGAGTACGGAGATTCCAGACACAATTGATTTTCAATTGTTATGGACCACGATCGTGGTCTTAGAGACTGGGCGTATTAAGACAGAAAGTCGCTTAAGTAGAGACTGAATAAATTAATAACCGACTTGGTATTACATGGATCTCACAACTTTTTACCGCAGAACAACTGAGTTGCGAGACTTGGTTTTTTTGACAAGTATTGTTTTTGATGGGATCTCATTTCTTTTTGTATTTTGTAGACAGTTCTACTTTTTTCCTTTTCGGTACCTTCTACTTATTGTATATATGTATATCTACCAGCAACGAATTTTCTTAAAGCCCTCTCTCTGACTTATGAACTTTTCTTATTTTTGTAGGTAGTCTTCCGTTTTCTCTTTTCCGGTACTACTTCTTGAGCTTCAGCTACAGTTTTTCTAATAGCCCACTCCCTGTCTCTATGCGTTTTTCTGGGAGGCTTTGATGTTACAATTTTTGACAAATCTGGACGGTAAATGCTTCTTAGTCTGTTGTATTCACAAATTGAGGACTCCTGCGCTTTAACACTTCCAAAGTCGACATTAATTAGATGTAAACCGCCCAGACTTGTAACTCTCGAAAGTGCCACGTAAGCTTGACCGGATGTTAATATTGTAGAACCGATATCCATCAGTGCATTATGTAGACTTAGTCCTTGACTTTTATGTATAGTTATAGCATAGGCTATACATATGGGAAAGTATGTAGCATAAAGTATCAATATTTAATTTAAATTATTTATCCGAACAACGTCCAAATTGTAAGCAAATAATATCAGTAAACCAATGAGAGTAGCCTTTAGTCGTCAAACTAATATAGCAATCGAAATTATCAATGAAAATCGCAAATTTATAGGCAAGAATTCTGGGCACATCCGAACAGCTTTGGGTCGCTCGCGCGTATGTGCGCGGCTGCTGCTCGCTCGGCGACATTCACCTTTCCGTGCGCCCCGCCACTGTCCCCGCCCCGCGCCCTCGCGCTAGCACCGCGCAGCGCGTAGTAACGGCCCGCGCTTACTCGCTAGCATCGCAGCGCGTAGTATAATAATTAATTTACAACCTTACGCACTCGTAATAAGTACGAATACGCACGTAGGTACGTTTTTTGCATTAAATAATTTAATTTACACGTGTTTTCGTGACGGGAATACCCATTTTTTGCTCGATTTGGCAGGGGCACTACCATGAGCCTATATTTATATGGGACTAGCTTAAACCCGCGGCTTCGCACGCAATAATAATAACTGCCGTAAAACATCGTTACAAATAAGGCCAATATTGAAAAATTTAACTGAAGACTTGGCTGTATGGGCTTAATTTTCTTTGCGGTCTTTTCTAGATTTTTTAGTTTTTCCTTGATTCATACACCAAACACTACTTATATTCCAAATTTGAAGCTTCTAGGTCTGCTAGAAGTGCCTTAGAATTTTGATGATCGGTGAGTCAGTGAGTGACAAAATTAAGAAATTTGACCCGTTATAATTCTTAAAATACTGGTTCAAATTGAATGAAATTTAAAATATACCGTGTCTTTACAATGCCTGCATGATTACTGAAAATTTCAGTCTTCTAGTTTTATCCACAACGAAGATACAGGGGGTCGAAAATGGTCTGAATTGCTTCGAGAAAAGGATGGTACGGCCGTGACGCTTTTTTGCTCGACTTGGTGGGGGCACTGCCGTGCCCCCAGATGTACCCACACATAGTTTACTTTATTATCTATTTATCTTTCATTTATCTTTCAAATCCTGTACGTTTCATGTGTTTGCAATCTTTATCCTCCAATATATTTTTTTCCGCACGCACCACAACAAGACGATCCGGCACTGTTTATGTTCATTTTAACTTTATAATAATATAATATTAAGCTGTTTCTCCTTTATTCTTTGCCTTCTTTTTTCGTATATCAGTGTAGTAAAAAAAGCTGCTCTATAAATTTTTAAAAGCTAGTTGGCGAATTTAAACGAATATACACTGTTTTACTATAAAACGTCTCGTGAGGATACGTAAACATGTTTAGAAAGTACCGGCTTACCTAGCGGATTACTTTCACTGCTGCTGTGTACACTGCTGAAAATCAGTAGTAATAAATCAGTATAGAGTGAGCACCGAGCTATGAGGGCAATGTTAGGAATGAAGGTTACCTTTCCTTGATACCAAACGGTTTATCACTCAACTTTTTGCAGTGCAGTACCTATGGATTTACTCATATGTGTATTGTACCTATGAATAGTGGTACATATTTTATACGGCGTGTTGTCTGGGCGTGTTATATTTTCTTCTTACATATTTTCTTATATCTTAATGAACGTCAACATTAAACAAGTCAAGGTTTAGTTCGTAATTTCCAGTTTCAACATTTCCTTTGATAGTGAAACATTGAATTATTACATTAAGCTCGATGTAATTGGATTTGTACTTGGTAATCTAGATTCCGCGAAAACATAAATCATTCTCTTTCTTCCTGAGTTGGCTTGATATCTTGCCCTGATTGAGCTAGTGCCAAAAAGGATGGGAGCTAATGCCAAGTAGGACGAAGCCTTTCGGGAACTGTTTCAAAGTTATGCCTTATGGAGAACTATTTCAGATATAAAGTGAAATAGTATGAAATTTAGTTGTTGAAACTGAAAAATAGTTTCCGACTATAAACTAAAACTATAAACTATAACCGAAACACTACTACTATAAACGAAAAACTACTTTTCGTTTGCATTGTTTTATGGGTAAAATAAGCTTATGTTAGTTTCTTAAACGCTCGTAACATCTACCTTCCTAAACAGATCCTTACGTAATTCTGAGTGACACATTTTTATGTAATAAGTTTTTATGTGTATGTTTTATGTAGGTACCAATCCGTATTTGGCTAGCGTGGTGGACTATGGTCGAAACACCTGTCACTTATGAGAGGAGAAAGGAGTGTCCAGCAATGGGACTTCAAAAAAAGTTAACAAATGTGTATGTTACACATTCAGTTTTTCGAAAAAAAAAGGATAATAGGTAGATCGTTTGTGCGAGTTATTTGACGACCTGTATGCCGCAGAGGTCCTGGTTCCGACTCCCAGAGAAGGAGATATCTAAACATTATCTAAATGATAAAATACAGTGCTTTAGTCCTTGTCTGTGCGCGCACAAGATACGGTGTCATGGACTCATCCTTGGCACTCTCGACACAGGATGGTATCCAATTTAATTGCTATTATGTTTTAAACATAAAATAAAATATATAAAAAAATATTGAAAGATTATTTCTGTTTAATAATCATTGTAATCAAGGGATGCTTTAGATTAAAAAGCTTTCCCCACAAAGGCCGCCCTAATTACGTTGCGAATTAATCAAGCAAAAGACTTTAATACAAAGCATTTTAATGTTTTGTAAATAAATTAGTAATCAGGTTTGTAAGTCCAAAGTCATAGAATCATAATTTACCCAGTCTTAACGGTCTAGCTCTAGCGTAATGATTAAAATCATTTTTATTGATATTGTTGCTTAAATCAAAATTATGAATAACTAACCATTTTTTGTCATGTCATGTTAATTTGGGCAGCAAAAAGTGAAATGAATTTTAGTTTTCTTCAAATTATTTACGTAAGTTCCCGTGTTTTGCTATCGAAATTATATTTTATCAATAATTCACAAGTTTTTAAACTCTGGCCCAACTTTCAGCGAATTGTTTTAAATCTTAATAACTTAATTTTGGCTTCTATTATCCAGCTTTAAATTTTTCTGACATATTTCTTTCTCCTAAAACTAACAACATATATCTAACTCAATCCCTTCTCGGAACATGTTCGGTCACTGGACTTTCCTCTTGGCACTGCATGCTATCCTGATTGAACCTCTGCCAAATAGTAATGTTATTGTAGTGTTTAAGAAGAATTGGGGAGCTACATTAGCTTAGTACACTGGGCTTAAAAGCTGATGAATATTTCATTCTAGTTTTCCCAATGAAGTTTAAAAAGCAAAACGTCTTTTTTTATTTTGAAGAAGTTGAAGAAATAATGAACGAGGAAAAAAGAGGAAAGCCTTACGTGTTAATTTAATTAGTAATCAGGGGACATTGTAGATTAAAAATATTTCCAAAAACAACTAAGCCAACTGATATGTTAAAAAATCATATAAAATACTAACTTACTCTCCCCCATATCTCAAAGAACAATTCTATTTTCTGCATGTCACTCACAATTTATCCCTTCAATCTGTAGATAATCTCCTTTTAAGTGTTCCTTCTCACTCTACTTCTTTTTTCCAAAACTCCTTGATGCTGTTGCTGTCCGCCTATGGCATTCTCTTCCCAAAACCATCCGTCTTGCTACTTCACTCCATTCCTTGAACTGCCAAGCTAAATAGCATTACTTGCAATCCTGGCTTGGTATCTCCTTTTCATCCACTTTCTCTCCTTTACTTTTTAATCTGTACATTATCTATCATTGTTCATACCCGACTTCAAATATATTACTTTTTCTAGCCGTAATTGTACACCTGCCTCTTCTACATCTTTTCTATCTTTAACTACTTGCCTGTGGTTGTCTGGAAGAAATCGCTCTTTAGCGATAAGGCCGCCATCTGTACGCTATTTGTTTGTTTTTTGTTAATATTTCATTTTTATATTATGCTGTACAATAAAGAGTTAAATAAATAAATAAATAAATAACGATTGAAAATAATTAACATAATCGACACATTTTAATACGAACATAAAGAATACTTAAATAAGAATTATTGTGCGTTCCAAATCATTTTGATAAATAAGTACTTAAGTCTTCTTAATGTAGCGCAAATTTAAACGAATGATTTAAAATAACATTAACTTATTGAATATTTTATACTCCTGATATAAAGTAAATATTATATTTGACTTTTTTTGCTTATCTTCTTCTTAAAAGCAGAAAGATCTTCGAGCTTACACTACAAATCTAATTCAATTCCTTGTCGGAACATGTTCAGTCACTGTTCTTTTCTCCTGGCACTGCATGCTGTCCTGATTGAGCATCTGCCAAGTCGTAATGTTATTGTAGTGTTCGAGAAGAATTGGAGAGCTATTTTAGCTAAGTAAGCTAAAATAGCTCTCCAATTCTTCTCCAATCCAGTCACAAATAAATGATTTGAATTTGAATTTAAAAGCTTTAGGCTTAAGTGCTTATGAATATTTAATGCTAGATTTCCTGAAACACGTCATTTTTATGTTCAACAATTTGGAAAATTATTTATTTTGACTAAAACGTAACCAAATATATTTCTACTACGTGAGATGTAAGACCATTGGTGGTCACGGATCTCGCCCTGTAATTTGAGAGGGCTATCACACTCCATCAAGTTGCTCCAGTGCAAATTCGGTCATAAGACTTTAAATATTTAAAATTATCTGCTCTTCAGACGTATTTCAGTTCTAAACTTTTCTAAAACTTTATTCGTCTAAAATCTAATTATATACGCTCTCAAAATCAAATAAAAATTATCAATACTTTCAGGGACCCAACTTTTCAATAAAGTAATTTCATCTATTTCTAGAAAATTCCTCATAGCTAATAACGTTTACTTCAACTGCTGTCGAACGCTCTCGACACTGTCCTGTAATTACAGATTGATTAATGATTGTGTCCTAAAAACGCTGATTGGTGTTGTCAACCCTTTTTAAAGTCTCACTGCTGAACCCTAGTCTTCTCTGAGAATTGAGAAGAATTTGGGCCATCGGGATTAAGAATAGAGCTACGGTATCCCCTGCCTGATCGTAAGAGGCGACTAAAAGGGGGCTTCTGGGGTAGTGGACGGTGTGAGTAAGCGCTTGATCCGCCTAGCCAGCAGCCCCGGGAAGGATGTGGTGTGTGCGTGGCCGCATGCCGCATGCCGCCGTAAGGAGAGCATATCTGCTCTCCCGGAGATGGGCTCATTCTGGGCGCCGCGCGTGGAGGTCAGGAAGGGGATTTAGTGCGGTCAAATTACACATAACCCGGTATCCTCTCTCAAGGTGCCGGGTACCTTTTGATTGATGACCCTGGTTAAGTAAGAATTGATGGTCATGACTCAGTGTCCTGCGTAGGAAGTCCCTGTCTGTCTGTTACGCTTTAAAGAGAAACTTTGTATCATTCTCAGGAAAAGGAAAACATATATTAAAATGATAACATATATACTCGTATTACAATGTCTTCCCCCTTCGTGGAATAAGTAAGGAATCAGCATTGTATGGTAAATCAAATATACTTCTAGGTATAACTTCGCCAATAGAGCCGTGCAAAATGAAAAGGATGAGCTTCGACCTCAAGAACTCACTTTAATCAATACCTTCATCGCGGCTATTTCTAGAATCCTCGTCAAAGTTAATAACGTTAAGACCACAGCCGCCGTCGAGGCATCTAGACGCTGCCCTATAATTACAGTTCTGGATCGCAACTGTTTGATTAATGATTTGGAAAGGAGGTTTTGCAGGTGGTAGAACTATTTTGGTTCGCCCGGGGAAGTACCACCGTTGCACCCACTTCTGCCGTGAGCAATTTTATTGTGTTTTGGTGGAAAGGTGTAGTTGCCGGCCACACTTACATGAGGCGACCACCAGCCTCCAGAGTAGCAGCGCAACTGCATATGACCTCAGACAAGACTTACCTATGCTTGCTTGAGGATGTATGTCCATGAGCCGCAGCGACCACTTAACACCACGTGGCCTGCATGATCGTCTGCTACTCCGTTCAAATAAAAAAAGGTATAAATTAGTATGGATTTTAGTTTCTTGTTTCTTTCGTTTTCTTTTTGCGTCCCACAGCTGGGCACGTATCTGTATTTATTGGGGAGGCCTGGAGCTTACACTGTTCTGATATGGAATGGTGGAGATGCGGATCCCTAGCCAACCCGCTGTCGGATAGTTTCAAACTGCCTTTCAGGCCTCCGACAAGGTTTAACGACTGTTATCTATCGATAGCAACCGGGACCAACGGCTTAACATGCCCTCCAAAGCACAGAAACGCGCATGACTTTTTTACCAATAACGGTCACCAATCTCACACCCGACCATGCTCGTTTGGCTGTATATATCACTTACGTCTACAGCCGCATAACAAGTAGTTCTAATATGAACAAAGAATAAAGATATTTTTCTTCAGGCCTATTTTATATACAGAACTGGAAAGTTACGTAAGGGACACATCGATACATTACTGTGAGATGAGCCTCCTTTTGTACAATGGAAGATTGTAGCCGAGATTTCGAGAAGGTTTTAGGTCAAGCCGCAGACGTTCCGATAAACTTATGGCCCGATGTCTTTGGAATATTTCCTGAAGTAATGTTCTGTGAGCAGTATCACTGTAGGATGCGTGACCGCTTGTGAGATAGTATTATGATTTTATAAACGGGTGCGGTTGGGTGTGAGATGGGTGACCGCTTTAGTGAAACTTTAATTTAATATGACCATATATCGTGGATCTTCGATATAAAAAGACATCTGACAATCTATGCGCCTGCAGGTCTAAGAAAGACGCTCTTTGTATTGTGCTGTAGGCGATTTGAAAATATCCGACAGCTGGGTCGGCAACGGTTTCTTGCCATCCGCGTCGGAGCAGCGTTGTGGATGCTCCAGGATTTTCCAGGTGAAATAGCCTTCGCCCAGCAGTGGGGTGTAAAAAGGTTGCAGACAGAATCTACCTGGCATACACACAAAAATCGACTAATCTAATTCAATTTTGTAAAAAAGAAATGTTGTAATAATTTTCTAATAAATGACAATTGTCAGAAAGCCTTGTCAAGGCAGCTTCCTGTTGAGTTTAGTAGACCACTAATTGTAATCGATTTTATTATAGATACTTCAACTCAGTTGTGCGCGCGGCGCTATGTGTGGGTAAACCTGTATATACACAGTGACTTTGTGTGCGTGACAAGAGGTACAGTGAAGTTGCTCGGACGATCACGGCCGCGTCAATGTCACACAAATTAAAGCTGCATAATTACTAGCCCACGCACACATAGCGCCGCGCGCACAACTGAGTTGAAGTATCTGTAATGTTTCATATTGAATTCTTAGACAAAATTGATAAAAGTGTTTTGTTAAAAAGCCTGACTTTGTGTCATAAATAGGTATATTGTAATTATTCTTGTTTTCTAATAATTCACAATGTTTATATGGTTCAGAATGATGACAATTATATCCCAGCGACCACAAGGCCGTGTTCGCTACGCGCACAACATTCCTTGCTACGTTTGTTTGAAATAATTATGATGTTGGGGATTTCAGGCAAATTCCGTAACGGACAGGAAATACAAAAAATGTGTCGAAGACGACCTGTGTGGCGCAGTGCTTATCATGCTAGATTGTGAAGCATCCAAATCGGTCCCGGGTTCGATTCTCGGCGAAGTAGAAATTGGAATGATGTGTTTCATCTCAAAATTTCTTGAAGGCATGATATCCACCAATCTGCACTTGCCCAGCGTGGTGAACTATGGCCTAAATCCCTTTCACTAAGAGACCTTTGCTCAGCAGTGGGACATAAAAAAAGGTTGAAAACGAAATGGTACTCACGATACATGGAATTCACGTGGGGCTTTGAGTGTGTGTGGCGTTAATGTTTTCTACACCATCCCCTAAAGCAATAAACCTTGACTAAATGACCTAATGGCGTAAGCTTATGCAAAGATTCAAACTCATTACTTTTAATCCATAGTCATGGTTCCTTGCTTGGACTCTTTATGTCGTGGGTGCTATGAACAGGTCACAAACACTCAGACCAAGTGCAAAAATTTAAAGTTATGGAAATTTCTGTTTCGGTCGGAATCGAACCTAGAAATCATTAATGGCAGTCCGGTTTGGTAACCATTGCGCCAAATTGGTCGAAATGCAACACAATTCAATAATTTATTTATCTGAAATCTGAATAAGTTACAAAGTTCCCAATTTTTTACTTTATTAATAATTCTCCATTTAAGGGACCGTATACGAAATTTTGTCGATTTCGCTTATTTACCTGATTTAACACAGGAGATTTTGCAGTTAAATTACGGTATTTCCATAAGTTTCATTGCACAATATAACTGATTATTTCAGTAATAATCTAATATATTAGCCACTTTTTTTAGCTTGCGTCAAGAATTATAATGCGAGATTTAGGTAACTTTAAAAGATTTTAAATGTCAAATTTTCATGGTTAATTTGATTTTTTTCAGGAAACGGATTGATAATAAACTGAAGTGTATTTATGTCAAATAAATTTTATGAAAAAATACTTCCATTTGCCGAAATCAAATGCAATTTCTGGCCCATTTTCTTTCAAAATTGACAAAGTTCAATGTTTTTGAATTTTTCAGCAATACATGGAATTTTTTCGATCTGTTTAGATTGACAATGATCCGGAAATATGTAACATCCTATACCTATTACAGTAAAATTCACAAAACCATCACCGTCTTCAGGTATATTAAGCAAAACAACGTAATAAAAATCGAAAAGTGGCTCATTTAATAGTTTATTATTGAAATGATCAGTTAAATTTTGCAATAAAACTTATGGATATACTTTATTTTGACTGCAAAATTTCATGTGTAAAATCAGCTAAATCAGCGAGTTCGGCAAAATTTCGTATACGGCCTCTTAAGTATTCCATTTATTTAATATAGTTCCATTAGTCCAATACAATATACAAATTAAACGAATGCTAATGGCCACTATACGTCGAAATACAGTTTAAAAGTTCAAAAATAAAAAAAATACCCTAACGATAAGGTCGATTCCATTATTTCCATTACAATTAATTAACAACACAATTTTAAATAACAATCTTCATTAATAACTTTTACTATTTTCACTTTTTTACTGTGCGAGCTCATAACAATAGTAATCTGAGTATTGTGTGTAATACGTATAGTTCACTATGTTGAATAGGCAGAGACCTTTACGACCGCGTAAGAATGTAAGTGGATCCATAATATACAGCTGCAATCACTTTAAAACATTTAAATTAAGGGGTTGCACTCCGGGAGTGCCGGCAGAAGTGAAACCTTGATTATTAACGTTGTGCATTTTTGATTTATTGGAATAGTTAGGGAATTAATTTGAACGAATTGCTTTTATTATCAATATAAAAGTACTATTATTTATGTTGTAGAATACAATATTTATTTATTGCGCTATCGTACACAAACATTACAATTTATATTTCATTTTCTAATTCTTTTCATTTTTTTTCATACTTTGAAAAAAAAAATTTTAACCCATTTTTTATGAAAATAGATTTTTAAAAAATCCTTTTTTTTAATTAATCGAAACCCTTACAATCGATTAAAAAATAAAAAATCGATTGTTCGATTAATCGATTTAGATGTTACAACACTACTCTCCAACCGTCTTACGGTTTTACGATCAGCACACGTGACCTGATGCGAGTTTCACAGTTTTTACCCATCCCACAAAAGTGCTCAACGCCGCTAAAGAAGTTTTCACTTCAAAACTTAAACTTAGATAACAAAATGTTGTTTTGAGTAATACGCGAATGTGTAATATAACATAATAAATAGATTACACAGTCCAGTGCGTGTTCACTGCGTACTGCAAATGCGTAGTCCACTGAGTGAGCTACTCAATACAGGCTAATGCGTTACAGCGTACTCAGTCGAGTAAGCAGTGTGCTAAGTGCGAGTTTCAAATAACCAATCGAATTACTTTACCATCGCGTTAATCGAATAAACGTCAAACGTGTCGACAATCGAAAGCATGCGAGTGTGCGAAGTGTCAAAAATGTAAACTCGCACTCGCTATAACACATAATCAACCAATCACGAGCGCTGACCTCGTCACTATCGAGTGTCGTTTGATACTCGATGCTCGAAACCGAAGACGTAAAAAACTTGCACTCGCAAAAAATGTTTCATATTACTACAGCTAGATGGCGCTGCTTCGATTCCATACAAATCGCGTAAACGCAAACGCGATCGAGTAGGTGATAAAAACTCGCACTTAGCACACAGAGCCCCTTGCGACCGCAAAGGAAATGTTACGCAGAGCGGGCCTAATGTTATTTGCGCTACGTTTTATATGAATATGATATGTCTTTATGTAAGTGTTGTAGAGGATTTGGTTTAAATACGTGTACAATCAGGAAGGAACTTCTTTAAAGAACAATGGCGTGTACTTTCTGCATATATTTATAATGTTTTACAGATATAGCGCTATACGAAGATTAGGTATTTGTTGATACCGTGGACAAATACAAAGACAAATATACATTCGGTCCAAGTAAAAACATCAACATTTTTCATTACAGCCTGAATATAATCGTATACTCGAACCACTATCCCGAAGTCTGTTGCCACACTGATGGTTGCCTGATGTAAGTCGTCGGACAGCTGTTATTACCATTTATTAATAAAAAAAAAGTCAGTTAAATTACATAAATTAACAAATTAATAAATATCTTTGGACAATTCACACAACACCATCTGATTCCAAACTAAGCAGAGCTTGTACTATGGTAATCAGAAAGCTGATAAACATACTTATATAATTCTAAATACATACTTAAATAGATCAATTAACACCCAGACACAGAACAAATAGTCATGTTCATCACACAAATATTTGTCCTGGTGGGAATCGAACCCACGATAAAATGTATTTTTTAATACAGTTGCTCAAAAAGTGACGTATTGCAGGGACGTATAGCGTGCGGGAAGTGGGCTATTACACACTCGTGCGTTTTCTTTACCTTTTCCGAACTCGTGCGTTCTCTTTCCCAACTGTCAAAATAATGTCTATTAAAAAAAAAACAACCACGAAGTTTTAGAAGTTTTTATGATTCATGCAAATATTTCTAAAAAGAAGCTACTAATTTGTTTCAATATCAGATTTAATGATTTGATTCAATGAGTTAGGTTAGGTTTTATTTTATTTCATCTCATTAAAATTTTCATTTCATATCAATAAAAAAATTCTACTGAAGACTTGGCTGTATGGGCAAAGTTCCCTTTTGCCTACCCAGAATGGGTGAAGAAAACAAAAAAAAATCTCTGCATATAGGTATTCTTTTACGGCTTGGAGTTTTTTTGGCGGGAAGTCTAAAGGGACAAGTTGTGCTCTTGTTTTATTTTCATTTTTTTGGTGTATTTTTGAGTTATATCGGATAAAGTTGATTGTGTTTTTTTCGATATAGGTTAATAACAGTGCACGAGTGTTGTGAAATAGAATAACAGTGCGAAAACATGTTTTTTCGGCTTGCCACCAAAACTCCTTCGGACATGTTCTCGTAAAGTAGCCAGCCATCGCTTTACTTGAACATCTGACTGACTAGACTGACTCATACCTGACGACTTACTGTTTTATATAGAATAATAGATGCAGAAATTATACTTGACACTGGCAATATGCACAGAGCGCGATGCCATTATTTAATATTGAAACGAAAATATTGAATGGCTGCAAGGATTTTATCCAATGCCGTAAAATGAATTAAAAAAAATCTTTTACGGCTGGCGCCATTTTTCAAAAATGTTCTTTGAGAGTTTTTATTATTTTATAAATTGCTTCATTTTTTCGCAACTGTATTAAAAAAAGTGTACACGTGCGGAACCGTCATTGGAAGGAGTTCCGACTGTCAACCCTCACCTTCGGCTGCGCCTCGGCTCGGGTAGACATTTGTCGGAACTCCTTGCAATGACAGCCTTTCCGCACTTGTAATGAAATATACTATTATTATTGTTCTCAGAATTATGTGTAACAGAATGTTATGCGTAGTTTTCAGTAGGCAGAGCCTCTTGCGACCGCAGCGGAAGCGCTGATGTGCTTTTAGCTACGTTTGAAATAATTATGCGTTTAACTGTTAGTGAAGATTTAGTTCAAATACCATATCAGAGAGGAAATGGGCATGATGACAGATTTTTAAATACCTTTCCTTATTGTAGGTACACGTCTCCTAGTTTCTAAAAAAAGTTTATTTCAGCAATGAACTAAACTTTTAACGTAAATTATTGTATTTTCTGCTATGTGATTTGAATTAAGCGCGAAAACGCTCGTAAGTGTCATGGCGTCGGCTTGCTCGTCAAACTTCAAGCAACACGATGACATTAACTGAGACGTGACGTCATTCCTTTTGATTGGCGTTTCAGATAACATGGCTGATTGCTGTATTTAATACTTTTATTTTATTGAAAATCTTATTAATCTTAATGTTTATATTAAAACGGGATCATATTTTAGAACTTTTTTAGCATATATTTTTCTGTAAAACCATTTATTCTCTGATTCTTTTATAGTGTCATCATGCCTATTCTTTGAGTGTTGAGTGTTTTTGAGCACTTAAAAGACGATTTACCTACTTGCTTCCAGGCGTTTTCACAAAGACATGAATTTAATACTCATGCAGAACAAGTATGCACATATAAATTATAATTTGCTATTTAGCCTGTATGGAATCGAGCTCGAGTTGTGTGCTGTGAGATCCTGCTGCGTAATAAGATCCCAGTAGGGAGTAATCTGGATGTAATACGAGTAGATGAGTTTAGAGGTATTTTTCTAAACTGGATATTTTTGTCCTTGTCTTTGTGAGTTCATGACGTCCACAATAGTCCACCCAGTCCAGGGTGACCTCAAACACTAAAGACAAAATGATTTATTTGCGCAAATACGGGTATTACAAAAGTAGTTTTATGCATTTATAGTCCACCATATTTACCTCTGAAAAGTATTGCACCTACTGTGAGACTATGATTGCGAAGGGTTATTATCACGGACATCCAAATAACCCGTTCTCTGTGGTTATCATTATTTATTAATAAAGTATTGCGTAGTTTACACAGTTGAGTTGGTACCCTTGCGACCGCAGAGGCAAATGTTATGCAAAGCGCGCTTAGCACGCTTTGAGCTACGTTTGAAGTTATTATTCTTAATTGTTGTTGAAATTTTGGTAACGACGTTTGAATAAGAAGGAAAATCCATAGAGGCATAGGAAAATAGAGTTTTATGTTTTATTTATTTATAATTTATTGTTACAACGAAACAAAGTTGTACAAAGGGCGGACTTAATGCCTGGAGGCTTTTTCTCAACCCTGGCTAATGGTGAGAATTTTTCTAAGAATTCTAAGATATTTTATATTCTGATATTCAATTTCGTATGTTCCTCAGTTACATATTTCAATTTTGAAATTATTTGTAACGAAACTTCTTGGTATAAATAATGATACAATTACATGTTTCTCTGGCATCTCGTACACTTTACTTATTTCATGCTTAATACAAGTTTTGCAATTCCAATTCCATTACAAATACCAATTCCAAAACTCCATAAACATTGTACATGCATATTCCGTCCGGCTGATTAATTATTCTCTCAGTATATCGCTGACGTCTCTGATATGTAGGGCTGCATTCGGGACTCATAGAACCTGTTGATTACAGGGATGAATATTAATTTATTAACATAGCATCTACTATCCATATTGGCTAATGAAATTTTAATCCTACAAGGTATTAATTGGGCTAGTCTTTACTATCCTTATTCAATATTAAGCATTAAGTAAGCTAAAGAAATCGTAGTTTTTTTGAAGTGAAAACTTCTTTAGCAGCGTTGTGCAATTTTTGGGATGGGTAAAAAATGTTAAAATCGCGTCAGGACACGTGGCCTGATCGAATATTCGTAAGATGGAGAGGTGACAGCTGATGGCTCCACTGTCTATATTTGTGAAATTCGTTTATATCAAGTATTTAAAATTTGGACATTGAACAAAGTGCATCTATTAATAAAAAAAGTGACGAAGAATTAGTGAAAGAAAATGAGTGAGTACTTTATAAAAATACTAGATGAAAACCTACTGAAAATAAGAAATGCAATTCGTGCGAAATTATTCCCTAACCATTCCAAAATATCAAAAATGCACAACGTAAATGTTCAAGTTTTCACTTCTGCTGGCACTACCGGAGTGCACCCGTTGTTTTTTTATTATTACGAGGTTTCCGATGTCCTTGGAGCTCTTGAAAGGTATTAAGTTTTTAGGTTTTTAGTGTTCTTAAAACTTTATTATCATGATTATTAAATAGTTCAACATGTAAACAAAATTATGAATAACCTTGTCAGTTCCATGAGCTGCAACCCTTTTTGCGTCCCTCTGCTGGGCACGGGTCTTTTCTCCATTATTGGGGAGGCCTGGAGCTTACTCCACCACGCTGCTCCAATGCGAGTTGGTGAAGAGTCAGTTCCATATAATTAAAATTCCAAAACACTTACTCCTAAATTTCTCATGGCCATCCGTCCAACACTCTATGAATATTGCAATGCATATTCCGTCCGGCTGATTAATCATTCTCTCTGTATATCGCTGACGTCCGTTACAGGTCGGGCTGCACTCAGACCTTACCGCACCTGTTGATTATAGGGATTAAATATTAATTTAAAAATAGTTTTTGTTGCTAACATGACAAGGTAGAATTAAATATACACTGTGTATTAGAATTGTCTGTAATTAAAATAAAACTACTGGGCACAGTTCTCTTCCTATCATGGGAGGCATGGAACTTTTTCCAACATATTGCGGGTTTTACACTAAATTAAAAAATCGTTGTTATTTCAAAGGTTGGCACCTTTTTAAAGCTTTTAACAAACCTCTTTATAAGTTTTAAACTTAATCTGTAGTAAGTTTTAGAATCAAGACCTAATTACACATCCTCATTTAAAATTCTCGTAAAATGCGTAAAATCGTAATACAATGCATTCCTTTGTCAGTTCCATAAATAATAAACTGCTAATTAAAAACCTGGATGTTGATACAAACCCCTATGAATATTGCAAGTGCATATTTCGTCCAGCTGATTAATCATTCTGTCAGTACATTGCTGACGTCCGTGACAACTCTGCATTCAGACCTCATCGGACCTGTAGATTACAATGATGAAATTTTAGTTTATTAATGTTTAATCTTCACTAATGCTTTGTAATGTAATATAACTTTGATTGTACTATTAAAATATAAGTATTTTTTGCTATGGGATTAAATCTAATGAGATTTTGGGAAAATGGGATTTTTAATCATATACGAGTACCTATGTAGGTATATGTTACATACATGGGTCCATGGACTACAGTTATCCACTAAATCTAAGTGGATGTAGGCTATTAGTGCATTATATAAATATATTTTTTAAAGCTTCGGTGTTTTAGTCCTTTGTTCATAATTTGCAATGCAATTGTTCAACATCAATCTCTTAATCTAGAAAACGACGTCCCGTAGGGTAAAAACTGTCCCACATGTTTTCCTGGCAAGTGTTTAATTTGTACACAGCCTTATTTTACGGGTCGTCGGATCAGAAAACCATAAATTACCGAGGGTTGTAAACATCTAAAATTAAGCGATCCTTTTATATATTGCTGTCCGGAACAGATGACGGAGATGTTCTCTTTGGGAGAAGCTTTTACTGATAGTCACTCACTTAGTTTAATGATTACAATGTGTTTTGAACAGACACTTCGCACTTTATAGCCCTACAGTAAGTTGCCTCGTGCTGTAGGAGCCATGGATACGAATAAAGACTGAATCATTAAAATCCAGGAAAAGACCTCTAAATAGATCATTTAAATATATCCACCGCTGGTAAATAGAACTTAGGACACAGCACACAGGCGTGATGATACTTAAATTATATCTATAACTTTACTATTTCTTGCCACTTTATTGAGCTAAGTATATTCTTATATTGCACCAACTAGGCGGATTGATAGAACAGCATTTTGATAGAAAGCTGCAAGACTGAGCCTTGACATAAGTTTTACAATCTCTGCCTCTGCTGCTAATTTCTTAAACTACATTTCTTCTACAACATTTTCAAAATTACATCGAAAAACTATTGAACTACATTATTGAGCATTTACCCAGACCGAGAACAGAAATTTTAAACGCATTATTCAAATTTCTGCTTCGCCGGGAGTCGAACCCGGGACCCTCCAATCGGTAGTCCGGCATGAGAACCATTAGGCCCCGCGGATATTATATGGGTGGGATCCGTTACACATGAAAGCCATTATAATCCATCAAGCGCAAACAATGGATTCCAAGCGCACAATGGGCGTTAAATCGTTTCTGTGAGAGCCTTTCTTGCATCGATATTGTACATCTATGAAAGACGCGGCGTTGAAGTCTGTTAGAACAAAATTTAAACATCATTATGTTCGTTGATATGTCACCAGTAAAACGTCGATAAGTTTCACGTTTGGTCCATAACTAATATTTTTATCAATACTAGCCTTCCGCCAGCGGCTTCACCCGCGTTGACCCGTTTTATAGGTTTCCGTAGGGTAAAAACCATCCTATGTTTTTTCCCAAGGTCCACTCTATCTGTGTTCCAAATTTCATTAAAATTGGTTATGTAGTTTAAGCGGGAAAGCGTAGCAGACAGACAGACAGAGAGACAGAGTTACTTTCGAATTTATAATATTAAGTAGGGATTATTAATAATAGCGACTAGTTCTTGAGACAACTATCTATACAATTTTACTATTTTCCTTTAGAGATTCAGCTAAGAAGGCAATATTAATAAATATAAATTTATGACCTAATGTAGTTTAAGCGGGAAAGCGTAGCAGACAGAGAGTCAGACAGAGTTACTTTCGAATTTATAATATTAAGTAGGGATTGTTAATAATAGCGACTAGTTCCTTAGACAATTTTATGTTGTCTATACAATTTTCCTATTTTCCTTTAGAGATTCAGCTATGAAAGCAACTTTAACAAACATATTTATAACCTACTGATCAATAGTCTTCAGATCTTTACTTTCAGTGACAGTTGGATGGGAAATTCGTCCTAAAACAAGCCATACCTAAACCATAGATCTACATTATTGAGTATATTATATGGATTGGATCCATTACACTCGTAAGCCATAATAATCCATCAAGCGCATACAATGGGCCCCAAGCGCTCAATCGCCTTTGTGAGAGCCTCCCTTACGGCCTTACCTCAATGTTCTACATGGAAGACGCTGCATTGTATTTGCTCAGTTTTTCATTCTTCGCACTATTTGTATACTGTATAGTTCCTTATGTATAGCTTTCTTATCTCACAAATGTATATCTGTGAAGGTTATAGGGGTGTATGCATGTGCTGATTGTCTGTGTACGCACAAACAGATATGTCAATAGTTATAGGTTAGTACTATTGTTACCAGCATTTTAGTAAAGTAACCTGTTTGACAGAATCTTGCATACAGTGACAATCTGAAAGAAAGAAAGGAAAGAGACAAACGCCTCCAGCCTCCGGAGTAGCAGCGCAACTGCATACGACCTCAAACAAGAGTTACCTATGCTTGCTTGAGGTTGTATGTAGATGTTCATGGGCTGCAGCGACCACTTAACACCACGTGGCCTACATGCTCGTCTGCTACTCCATGCAATAAAAAAAAAGACAAAAACGTTTTTTGGCGCAAATATGGGTACTACAAAAGTTGTTTTAAACATTGATATTCCACCATATTCACTTCAATAAGGTATGCAAATATTGTTAAAAGAAATGAAATTATTGATTTAAAACTAAAAAGGGATTTATTTTTATTTTAAATATTACAATAACACCCCTCCCAATCTTTGCAAACTGGTAAAGAAACAATAAGTTACAAAAAAAAATTGATATAACCTCGGAGAAAAAAAATATTCTCCGTGGATATAACACAAGCCATTATAATCGGCAGTTCCAGGCTAATATCTAATGTAGACTGGACTCCAATAATCGACGATGGAACTGTCATTCCTTATAGTGACAAAGTAAAAAACCTGGGTGTTATCATGGATCATTGCTTAACTTCGGTTCCTCAAATCAACAACCTTAGCAAAACTTTGTTTGCTCGACTTGGTTTTTTGCAGACTCCGTAATTTTCTGTCCATTCCAACAAAAATTACACTTGTTCATTCTCTTCTTTTTCCTCTACTAGACTACGCTGATATTTGCTATCCTAATCCAACTGAGGAGCAACTTAACAAACTTGAGTGACTCCAAAATGTTTGCATACGATTCGTATTTGGCCTCCGTAAATACGATCATGTTTCGGAATTTCGACTAAAGCTCAAGTGGCTCCCTATTTGTTCTCGTCGGAATACTCACATTCTTTCTGCTTTGTACTGTACACTATTTCACCCAACTGGCCCAATATATCTGAAAGAACGTTTTGAATTTCTCTGTCTTTCCCATAGTCAGTTCTTACGTTCCTCTGATTTATGCCTGAGTACACCTGTCCACTCTTCCACCTTCTATGCTAAATCCTTTACTGTCTCTGCTATCCGTATGTGGAACTTTCTTCCTACTTCGATACGACAATCAGAATCGTTTGCTATTTTTAAGAAGCGTCTCTATAATTACTACCAAGCACTTTGAGTTGTTATTAACCTAGCCATCAATGAACGGATTATCTACTCTCTTACCAATAAACTCTAACATCTTTAAATCCTATTACCAGTTATCTGACATTTTGCATGTATATATTTGTTTGTATTTAGTATGCAAGTTTATGTATGTATGTCTATTTATATTTATGTGCACCCCTCCTGGATCCCATTTTGCTAAATTCTCTTGTACCCCAAGGTTGTCCGGAAGAGATCGCTAGAAGCGATAACGCCGCTTGTTGTTCACTGTAATTTTTGTGTTTTATATTCTTTGTGTTATTTTTAATGGTGTACTATAAAGCATATTTGTATTTGTATGACACAAGTAGAAACATAAATAAATTATGATTCAATACATGTTCAAGACATTAAGCCTTAGGTGGTAGAATTTTGATGGTTGGACTGGGAAAGAACTATATCACTGCACCCATTTCTGTCTTGCAGCAATTCTGTGTTTCGATGGAAATCGGCGGTTGCAGGTGCCATTTACAAGAGCAACCATCAACCTCCAGAATACCAGGCCAACTATTGCACATATTTATTCTCAGGCAGGATTCAAATATGCTAGGGGTTATTATGTAACAGTCCATAGGCCGTAGTGATTATTGTTTCTTATTAATGATTTCATAGTTTCGAACCCTATTCGGTGCATATAAGCAAACCGGAAAAACATTTTTCTTATAATACTAACATAGATTACTGAACATAAACTGATCGAACCCTTTACACATGTTTCCCATGTAATCCATCAAACGGGAACAATGTCTGTGAGAGTCTCCCTTCATAGATATTATACATCATAGATGACGCGGTTGAAAGTTTCGGAAACAGTTAGCCTATGTAGCGACTTTCCGCTACTCATCAATTCTACCCTCACATCTCCCAGTTTGGCAAAAAAAGATCTCCCTCCGGGCGAGGTGGTCATGCCCGGGGAGCGGCCGCGCTCCAACTGACTCAATTCGGAGCTTGTATATATGGTCGGATATTCAGAAAACTTCGATAGCGTGATTCAGGATTCATTCAATTTATCCAAAACGGCTCGACCGATTTTTATGAAATTTTATATACATATGCAGTAGGTCTGAGAGCACTACTATCTATTTTTTATACCCCTAAGTAATAAGGGTGGCCTACCCCAAACATTTAAACGCGGTACGGAGTTTGCGGAGTCAGCTAGTATTTATATATAGATCAATACTTTTAGATAATTTAATATCCCTTCGATTGACATTGATATGCAACATATACACACACGCACACACACACAAACACACAAGCACACACACACACACTCACACACACGCACACAGGTACGCGCAAATGTTTACGTTTTTCGCATGTGCTGCCAAATTTTTGCATGTAATTATAGCTTCATTTTTTATTTTATTTTTTATTTTGCATGTTTACACAGATTGGTTTTAATGTTGCCAGTTTTTATATCGTAGAGTGGCAGTGTTAGGGGAACCGATCCCAAAACTCCCGCACTACAACATAGGGAGTAGGGACGGCTGAAAATCAGCGCTGCACAGGATCTCTTTCTTGAGGCAGCACAAGCTGAGTCGGTCCCTTTTGCCAAAATATGTATGCTTAAATTGTATATGTATTTTCTTTTAAATTTGTTATGTAATGTTTGTGTTTTTGTGGCAATAAATTTATTTTTCATTTCCCTACTTATATTATATCAATGTTCATTTCATTTCATTTCAATACCAAAAAGCCACTAAACAAAATCAATACCTCTGCTCTGACTCCAAAAACTAGAGCAAAAATGGGTTAATGTAAAACAGCCTAAAAGCAGAAAGGGGACAAATGGTATTGAGATAAAAAGGAAGCTAAGTTAATCCGCTTGCATAGATACGTGACAGGGCTGCGAAATGGATTGCTTCCTCAAACAAGCCGCGAAGCCTCCTGATTTGATAACGGCTGATAACGGCCGTTGGGATGGATTTATTAAAGCGTAGGCCATTCAATACTTTCTCTTATTTAGTTTAGTATAAATTTCTACTCTCCAAATCTAAAGTTTATTTCTTTAAGCTAAGGGCAGGGTTTACTTATCTGCTTGTTACGATGAATCTGTCTAGTACTTTCTCTTTTTTAGTTTATTGCACTTACATTCTAAAGATATATAATGGGCTATGACTCTTTGGAAGTCAGAAGAGAAGTAGCCCTAATGAAATATTTTTATCATTTGGTTAGGGGAGATATAAGCAACCCTTCAGTGCTAGAGTTAATATCGCTCAATGTCACAAAGACAAGCATCAGACCTCGACAACGAAAATTGTTCTATATACAATTGTTCTGTGTACAAGTCGGTTTCGATTCGTGAGTCACCATTTGTGCACGCCTTAACCTTGCTCAATGGTGTGCTGGCTTGGGATCCGGGCCTAGACTTGTTTTCTTCCACGTCTGCTGTATTTCGCAGAGTTGCAGAAAGATTTGTATTATCTCGTACGCCTATGTAAACGCAATGAAAAATCTGTAATGTTTATGTTGTAGTGGAAATGTAAATAAATAAATAAATATCCAAATGTAAAGTTTATTTATTTAAACTAGGGTGTACTCAAGTATATATTTGCTATGATGTCTGTTTTCCTAATAAAAATATTACAACATTTTTTTAACATCGTACAAGTTGAGTACATCCTTGGTTTAAAGAAATAAACTTTACATTTGGATATTATAAATCTTTAGAATATACTAAACTAAATAAGAAAAAGTACTGAATATCCTACGCGTTAATAAATCCATTCCGTCCATTCAAATCCAACGGCCGTTAACAGCCAATCAGGAGGGCCCTTACTGTGGGACTATGTATGAAACGTGAAAGGAATTTATCTGATTGAAATCGTATCTAAAACTATCGATCAAAGTTCCGATGATTTTTCGCAATACAAGTCGTCGATATAAAATAGCTAAATCTAGCCGGGCCGTTAGATAAACAACACTTACCTTTGTTTGCCTTAATTTATATAGTTTAAAATTTACAAAGTGGAAAAAAGACGCCAATTTCATCTTCACCATCGAGCCAACTTTACCTCTATCCAAGCATTTTTAACATAAAACTGCAAAATTATTTCTCTTCGCCCAAGCGTCAACAGGTAGCCAAAAATAGTATGCAAATTTATTTTTATTCACGTTAGCACTCTATAAGTTATGCTACGTCGAAATGAACCCAATCGTTACGTGGATAATTGGGTCACCTGAAAAGATGTGAATAATTCGTTACATTCATATTTTATTAATCTTATTTTTGAATTTTGTTCATCACAGTATTGTCGCAACAGGCTACAAAAACCGGCCAAGTGCGAGTCGAACTCACGCACGAAGGGTTCCGTACCATTATCTATAAAAATTCACAGTTATTGTATGGGAGCCCCCTTAAATATTTCTTTTATTCTATTTTTGGTATTTTTATAACAATAGCGGCAACAGAAATACATCATTGCCTTTGACTATCCATAGAATACATTGCATTAAGATTGAATGAAAGGTAAATTGTGGTTTACGATTTATGACGTATTAAAAAAAACTACTTACTAGATCTCGTTCAAACCAATTTTCGGTGGAGGTTTGCATCGTAATGTACATCATAATATATATTTTTTAGTTTTATCATTCTCTTATTTTAGAAGTTACTAACGAAGAGGGGACTAACATTTTACCACTTTGGAAGTGTCTCTCGCGCAAACTATTCAGTTTAGAAAAAAATGATATTAGAAACATCAATATCATTTTTGAAGACCTATCCATAGATCCATACGTATGGGTTTGATGAAAAAAAAAATTTGAGTTTCAGTTCCAAGTATTATCCAACCCTCAAAATTTATTGCTTTTTTCTATTTTTGTGTGAAAATCTTAATGCGGTTCCCAGAATACATCTACGTACCGAGTTTCAACAGTTATAGTTCTTATAGTTTCGGAAAAAATTGGCTGTGACATACGGATGGACAGACAGACATCACGAATCCATAAGGGTTCCGTTTTTTGCCATTTGGCTACGGAACCCTAAAAATAGAATTCTCTTTCAAACTTTAACTTTGGAACAAATCATTGCGCCCTTGCCATAATTGCCATGGGCAAGGTCCTCTCATCACAGATTTTTTATAAAATTTTCCATGAAATGATTAATGTTATCTATACTTATTCATTTAAATTATTTTTGCGTGCTTTGGAGGACACTCTCCCCACTCTCTCACTCTTAATCTCATAAAAAGCCCTATAAACAAGCGAGTTGAGAGTGTTTACTATTACTCTATGTTAAATGTTTTGTTTGATGCTAGAAAATGTTTTTTTAATAAACCTTAGCTTTTTCAAGTCAAACTTCTTTACGTCGGTATCATACATGGAGTATCATGTCAAAAAACCGGACCGTACCGAATTGGTCTATAGGGTCTGATATTAATAACTATAAAACGATTGATTGTAGAACCATGTATTTTTACCGACTTCCAAAAGAAGGAGGTACTGTATTCGGCTGTATGTATTTTTTTTATATATATATATGTTCACCGATTACTCCGCCGTTTGTGGACCGATTTTCAAAATTCTTTTTTTGTTCGTATGCTTATACTCCCGAGGTGGTCCCATTGTCACCAAATCAGGATCTGATGATGGGATCCCAGGGAAATCGAGGAGAACTCTCAAATTTTATAGGCACACACATTGATTTTCTTATAGTTTCTGAAGCATAAGAGATAGTTACGCATAGAAATCATCATCTCATGTTGCTGAGCTGATGATGGAAGGTACTGCGACAGTGAGGAGTTGAGAGCAAATTCTTTCAATAAATAGTTTTTTATTCGAAATCTTACATTCCCGAGATGGTCCAACTGTCACCAAGTCAAAGTCTGATGAGGGGATCCCAGAGAAATCGAAGGGAACATTCAAATTTTATAGCTCAACAAATGATTTTCATATTTTTACAAAGCAAAACAGACATTTGTGTATAATTATCGTCATATCAGGTTGCTGAACTGATGATGGAAGGTACTACGACGGTTAGGAGTTGAGAGCAAATTCTTTCAATAAATGGTTTTTTGTTCGAAATCTTACATTCCTGAGGTGGTCCAACTGTCACCATGTCAAAATCTGATGATGTGATATTAGGGAAATCGAGGGAAACACTGAAACTTAATAGGCACACACATGCTTTTAGTCATATTTTTAACATAATACAAATATTTATGTCTGGTAATTATCACCTCTGTTGCTTAACTGATGATTGAAGGTACAACTCCTCAACGTTTAGGAGCTGAGAGCAAATTCTTTCTTTAATTTATACGTTCAGGTGGACTGATAGTATGTCTTTCAGACTTTTAGATGGCTATTAGATAAACATGATTATAAAAGGTAAATCTGTTTAAAGTTTAGAAGTTAAGTGAAAAATTTTCCAATTATTATGCTAATACATACAGAATTATTAAAATTACTAAAAAGAGTGAAATAAATTAAGTTTTTAACAAAAAAATAGAACCGACTTCAAACGGTAAAAAATAAAATTGTTCAGTACCTACTTCTTCTTGCTTATGGTAATGACTCTTAAAACTATTTTTGAAGTCGGGCCCTTAGTGAAATGTCCTGTCTTAGTAAATATAGTGTACCTTTCGTTCTGAATGGGCACCGACTCCAATATAGTTTTAACAGTCATTACCATAAGCAAGAAGAAGTAGGTACTGTCCCACTGTATGTACTGTCGGTGGCAATTTAGAACGAATGGTACGACATTTACTAAGGGCCCGACTCCAGAAATAGTTTTAAGAGTCATTACCATAAGCAAGAAGAAGTAGGTACTGAACAATTTTATTTTTTACCGTTTGAAGTCGGTTCTATTTTTTTGTTAAAAACTTAATTTTGTGACATTATTTTGCGTATATTGTCAGCTGGTTGCTTAGACCTTTAGGACAGCGCTACACTTGACGGAAACTCCGTCGCGGATCTTTCGCGACAGAACGTCAATGTCATGTTATTGCATATAAATTACAAATAGCGGGAATCGATCGCTGATTTCTGTTCAGTGTAACTTACGGTTCACAATGGCGTTGATTCTTTAGTATTTTCAGATTTTATTAAGACCAATAGATTAAAATAATAATAAATATGACTTGTACAATATTAAAAAATGTTGTGAATTTTTTTATTACTAAAGAGCAAGAGAAAGAGAGCGTAGCAAACTACGATGTCTGTTTTCTCCGGTGCGTTCCACTGGAGATCCCGGAGTCCTTCCCAAGCGCAGAGGCAGGCCACCGAGGGGGTTTTAGTACGGTACAAATTCCACATAACCCGGTATCCGGTATGATTATGGTGATGTGTCATTTCCGGACCTTAATGAAATACTTCTAGACAAACTAGATCGCCTCCTTAACAACTGTATCCGATTTGTTTTCAATCTTCGTAAATACGATCATATCTCCAGTTACCGAAAGCAGCTTAAATGGCTTACTATTCGACAGAGGCGTAATTCTAGAATTCTCTTGGTTCTGTATTCTATTTTACATGATCCAACTTCTCCTCAATATTTAAAGGAAAACTTTCACTACCTCTGTTCGTCTCATGACAGAGGTTTACTTTCTTCCAATAATCTTAAGCTCGACATTCCTTCACATAAAAGTGACTTCTTCCGATACTCTTTTACTATTCGGGCTATACTGCTATGGAACACCCTGCCTGAGACTGTTCGAAAAGCTCCAAGTAGAGGCGTGTTCAGGAGACTCGTTCGAGACCATCTCTTGAATAATAACGACTGAATCATTAACGAATCTGTTTTGTTTCGGTTTAAACGGCTATCTCACTCCATTTTATTTCATTTGACATATAGGTAATATTTATTTATGTGTAGGTATTTGGTATGTATATTTATATATGTTAGTATTTAGTTATTTATGATATTATGTATTTGTGTATGTATTTTATGTATTATAATACAATATATTTATATTATTTATATATAATTTTAAACGTAGTATGCGCCTGCCACAAGTTTTCTCTTATCACCCAGGGTTGGCTGGGAGAGAATGCCATTAGGCATAAAGCACACCCTTGTATCCTTAGATTAAGGTTATACTATAAGTTTTAAATAAATAAATAAATAAATATCCTCCTCTCAAGGTACCGGGTACCTTTTGAAAGTCATCCCCCCCCCCCCCTTGTAACCAAAAAAAGGTATGTCGTATAGTACAAAACAGTCTTTAAAACCAATTTAACAGTAGAGGACATATAAATAATAGAGGACATTGCGTCCTCAATATGAAATTATTAACCGAAACTATAAACAAACAATGATATCATAATAGGCGGGGTACTAAAATTCCCCAATGAATTCTACCCAGTGAACCGAAACATTGTCGTTCGCAGCCAAACGCCCGAAAAATCGACCGTACCTACACATTTTATTGCTTGCGACAAAGTTCCAATGTTCGCGAAAACCCGAATTTTCGCCTAAAGTTTTATTAGTCATTGCCAAAGTTTTCGTTAACGACAAAGAATATTGCGTGGGTTAGGCTGACAGGCAAATATAATTGAGAATTTGTGAATCTTTTAATAAAAGTTTTGTATTGTGTTACTTTAAGTTTTTAATATGTGACAATGAAAAAAAAAAAGCCTATGAGACTATAATACAGTCCAATTACTATTTAATATTTAGACCTAAAATCCTTTAACTTCACTGAGCTCAAAAACTTTTAGTTAAAAGTAAAAATTTTCGCAGCCCCTCCGATCTAATAAGAAAGTAAAGATAGAAGTCTGCGAACAAAACAGTGAGGTCGTTTAAAACTGCACCTAGTCAAGTACATATACATTACACATAAACTTACAACGAAATTCATGTTCCTTTGCCAGTCGAATATGACATTTCAAGTGAAACGTTGTCTAAAATATCAAAATTCACAAGAAAAAATACCAAATTATGTAGTGAAAAGGTGTAATTAATAATAATAATGAATAATAAAAATGGGGTAATTTGAATTATGATCGCAACTTCCGCTTATGCACACATGTTTACAAAACTAACCTCACTTTGTCGTGCTATATTAGAGGCGAAGATGCGTATTTCCGTGCTTCGGAGGGCACGTTAGCACGTCCTTTGTTATCGATAGATAAATAACTATTGTAGTTATTTGTTATCGATAGATAAATAACTATTGTAGTTATTTAACCTTTTCGGAGGTCCCTATGAGCGGTTTGAAAACATCCGACTGCATCTCAGCAGCATGTTGGAGTAAGCTCCAGGCCTGTAATAGGAGAGACCCTTGCCTAAGAATGGGACACAAAAAGGGTTGCAGCCATAATTATGACCTGAGACTAATGAGTCTCCGGAGTTGCAGCGCAACTTCTTCCGACCTCAGATAAGACTCGACTTGCTCGTTGTTGTGGAACAGTGAAGATGTCTACGGGCTGCAGCGACCACTCAATACGGCGTAACCTTCATGCTCCAATGCTACTCCTTGTAAATGAGAAAAATTCTCAGCGTTGAGTATTTGATATTAATTCCGACTTGATACCCTAAAAGTATTCTTAAAAATAGGGTTTCTTCAGACAGACAATCAGAGGACTGGATAACAAAGATTAGTCATTTCAAGGTAACTAAATCAGAATAATACCTTGTCGCAATTATCGAGCAAAATGAGATGTTTCAATCTTGGCTAGGTATTGTCAAAAACCATCTCAAAAAATTCGAGAAAAAACACAAGAATCCGAAAAAATGCTTAAAATTAGTTAAAACATGTACTTTTTCGGTACAAAACCAATTTAAATCAACTATTTTCATCATTTTTCAATATGGCGGAACTAATTTCACTGTCAAACTGATTGTCACAGATTATTAATTTCAACTGTCAAAATGACATACCTATTACCGCCATTATGTTTTTCTAAGTTAATTTCTAGTATATTGTGGTGCAATTCTAACTTAAAATTCTTGTTTTGTACCAATCAAAATGTATAACAAAATGCTTAGTAACTTGGACATGGACTTCTCAACAAGTAAATGTGCATGTGCATGCTTTTTTTCCTATGTGGGTAGGCGAAAAGTGAACACATACATATCTTGTGCTCTGTGTTTTTGCGAATTTAAAATTTATTACTAGAACTGTTTTGCATACAATATATGTGCTAATTAACTGTTAAACTCACCTGCGTTTACTGGATATAATTTTTCTCTGTTATTTACGTGCACTTTGAAAACTCATCACATCTCACCATGGACATCTCACTAGCCAAATATTTTGAGAAGCTTGAGAACTTATTTAGCACTCGAATGCAAGATTATGAAGAAAAATTGGAGAAATTCACTGCTGGGACTGCACCAACACACACAGACATCACTTCTCTGTCACAGGAGTTTACAGAATTTAAATCATTTGTCTGGCAAGCCCTGTCATCAATTAAAAGTCAAATTGAACTCCTCTCACTTGGGCTTGATAGACATGAAACTGCTATGAGAAGGAAGGTGCTGCTACTTCATGGTGTCACTGAAAAGCCAAATGAGAAGGTCTTTGATGTAGTTCACAAAGTAATAAGTGACCGGCTTAAGTTGTCAGATATATCTACAGATGACCTTCAAGTATGCCATCGTCTTGGATCTGGACAGGAGAAGACTAGGCCCATTCTCATCAGGTTCCACAGTATGGAGCATCGTCAACTTGTGTGGGATAATAAGACAGCATTAAAAGGTACCGGCATCACAATTTCAGAATTTCTCACAAAAGTCAGGCATGGAGTCTTCATTGCCGCTCGGAATCATTTTGGTGTGAAACACTGTTGGACGGTCGAGGGAAAGATCTCAATCATCTTGCCGGATAAAACCAAAAAGAAAATCGAGACCATGAGCGAGCTTAAACCTCTCATTTCTCAGTTCCCGGCTAGTCGAGAAGCTGTGTCTGAGCCCCAAGATTCCTCCTCTCCAAAAAATAGTGCATCTAAAAATGCCCCGAGAAGAGGCCGTCGACGCAATTAGTTACACTTTATCTATTGTGTATAACATTATGCATATTCGTCGCTGCATTACCAAGTCATCAACAACATAACTTCGTTGCTTTACATGATGGTATCTTTATAACAATAATCACTTGTACTGTAGGTAGGTTACACTACTAATACTACTATATATAAACGTATGTACTTTTAAATAACTCATTCCTCAGTTAGTTAAGGCCGGTAGATCAAAATTATCTATTTTTACTTGCTTCTATCTTAAATGTTGTGAATTGTTGTGACAAGACAGTATTGCCATTCATCTCTGTCAGCTGATGCGACGCATGTCAGCGTGACGTGACGTTGGCGTGATGACTTTGACAGTTAATGTCTATGAACGCGATAACGTTCCGTTTCTGCATTGCGCGTTGGCCTTTCAGAAATCTATCTTGTGTAATGTAACCCAATATTATCCATCGAATCTTGTCCCTTTAAAATTTAGAATGGTCGTTAAATAATATTAATTAATTTTTTTTTTGTTTATTTAAAGATGAATGCACAAGCTGGCTTGGTAATGCTTGCAATAATTAACATTAAAAGTAAAGATTGTCCTTTTTTCGCTAATGTACCTCATTGTTTTCTGTCGTCTATGGTTTTGTTTGTTTTTTTTTATTTTATTTTTTCTCTCCTTTAATTTTTATATTGATGTAAAAAGCGCGTGTATAATTTTCTTCCAGTACTCCAGTAAACAGTGAGTTGTGCAGGAAAGATAAATAGCGTATATAATTGTTATAAATATAAAAAACCTATAGGATTATTAAGTACCTATATTAATATTTATATATATTTAAGTAGTATTTATTTTGTATTATTTATTATACTATTGTACTATACTCGTAATTTATATATTTTTATTTTCATAACATGGATAACCCAGTAGATCTAAACGATAGCTTCTTTTCCTGTGTTTCTTCACAGTGTAGTTTTGTTAGTGCGGATAGTGATTCGTCTCCAGCCACGACACTGCATGATCAGATCTCCTCTGTACTTTCCTCTGATCGATCCAATACCCTCAACATTGCCCACATTAATGTCCAAAGTGTTCCACGGCATTATTCAGACCTTCTAGCATCTATTAACAGAGACCATTTAGATGCACTTCTTATTTCTGAGACATTTCTCAAGCCATCTCTTCCCTCTACACAATATTCTTTACCCGGATTCATTCTCGCTCGAAATGACCGAACTGGTAAAGGGTGCGGTGGCGTTGCAATGTATTTACGAACAGAAATTCCACACAAAATCGTCAGCGCATCTCCTTCCCAGTATTCCGAATCGGTGGAATATCTGTTCATTGAAACGTTAATAAATAAAACAAAAATACTGCTGGCTGTGCTATACAGCCCCAATCTCACCATCGACTATTTCGACGATTTGGATCAAGTCCTTGGTGATTTACGCCCTTTATACGATCACATCATAATAATGGGTGACTTTAATACCTGCCTGCTTAAGAATAACTCGCGTTCTTCAAAATTAATCTCTATATTAAATTCTTATAACCTCGAAATTCTTCCCCTTTTAGCCACCCATCACTTTCCTAACTGTACTCCTTCTCTTCTAGATCTCATGATTGTTTCCTCTACCAGTAATGTTGTATCTCATGGTCAGCTTACTGCGTCCTTTTCTTACCACGACTTAGTCTATCTTTCCTATCGCATTCGTTCCCCTAAGCGCAAACCGCAATATCTTCTCCTTCGTAGTTACAAGGGCATTGACTTGGAGGCATTGCAGAGAGATGCCGATGCTTTAGATTGGTCCCCGGTTTTAAACAGCACCTGCATCGATGACAAAGTCAACACCTTTTCTACGACACTGCTTAACCTTTTTGATCGTCATGCCCCTCTTCGTCGTGTTAAGGTGAAACACAGCCCAGCACCATGGCTGTCTAACGACATCAAAAACCTAATGGCAATGCGTGACAAGGCAAAGAGGAGGTATAAACGGCATCCTACTGAAGCTAACCTAAGTCGTTTCAAGGAACTAAGGAATCGTTGTAATCGTCTGTGTAGAGATGCAAAGAGACGCCACTTCCATAATTCCCTCAATAAACGTAGTCCTACTGATGTGTGGAGATTTTTAAAGTCAGTTGGCATCGGCAAATGCCGTAATGCTGCATGTACGGATGTTGACGTAAGCGATCTTAACAACCACTTCGCTCTTTCTCCTGTCGCAGTTGATCCTTGCGTCAAATCCAGAACATTGCGCGCATTGTCGGAGCTGCCCAGGCCTTCATGCTCAGCATTTGAATTTAATTCTGTCTCCGAGAATCTTGTCAAAAAATCCATTACAGCTATCTCGTCAACCTCAGTTGGATGTGACAACATATGCTCGAGAATGATTACTCTAATTCTTCCTTCTGTTCTACCTATCCTTACTCATATCTTCAATTACTCTTTACTTACCTGCTCCTTTCCTAAGGCTTGGAAACAAGCTCATATACTTCCTCTACCTAAGGTCTCCTCTCCAACATTACCCTCACATTTTCGCCCTATCTCTATATTACCCTACCTCTCTAAAGTTCTTGAGCATATTGTCCACACACAGTTGTTCAATTTCTTATTTTCAAATGACCTTCTTTGCCCTTTTCAATCAGGCTTTCGCCCCGGACATAGTACTGTTACAGCTCTCCTTAAAGTAACCGATGATATTCGCTGGGCAATCGAAAACAAACAGCTGACAGTCCTGGTGTTGTTAGATTTCAGCAGTGCCTTCTCCTCCGTCGATTTTGAGATACTTGAGGGAATTATGCAATCTATTAACATTTCTCCCAAGGCCATCTCTTGGTTCGACTCTTACCTTCGAGGTCGCTCGCAGCGGGTACGTGTCGAAGATACTTTCTCTGAGACTTGTGACCTACATGCAGGCGTTCCTCAGGGTGGTGTTCTCTCTCCCCTACTTTTTTCAATCTTCATCAACTCTATTTCATCTGTCATCTCTAGTCGTTATCATCTTTACGCAGACGATTTGCAAATTTACCGCCATTTTACTATGTCACAGAGTGTGTCAGCAATTGCTGCTGTGAATGATGACCTAAGGCGAATTTGCGACTGGGTTAAATCTTTCGGCC
This sequence comes from Pyrgus malvae, assembly GCA_911387765.1. Lineage (NCBI taxonomy): Eukaryota > Metazoa > Arthropoda > Insecta > Lepidoptera > Hesperiidae > Pyrgus > Pyrgus malvae. The sequence goes on from OU426960.1 coordinate 22,743,393, forward strand.
TTATGATTAATGCTTCCAAATCGCAAGCGATCATCATTGGCAGCAGGTACGCTCTGAATAAAATTGACAACTTGCCCACAGTTCACCTTGACAGCGTCCTTATACCTTACACAGAAACTGTGAAAGATCTAGGAGTCGTTATCGACTCCAATCTTTCCTGGAAAGCTCATGTCAATGAAGTCAGTCGTAAGGTTCACAACTCCTTCCATGCGCTGAAATGCCTTCAAGGTTTCTTGCCCTTGGGAACTAAAATCTCTCTAGCTCAGTCACTGATTCAGCCAATAATCGACTACGCTGACGCCTGTTACCTGGATGCTACAGAGGAGCTGTTAAATAAGCTTGAGCGCTTGCAAAATCTTTGCATCCGATTTATTTTCGGAATTCGTAAGTTCGACCATGTCTCTCATCTTCGCAAGGATCTCAAGTGGCTCCCAATCCGTTTTCGCAGGAATACTAGGATATTATGCTTACTTTTTAATATCCTCCATAATCCCTCGGCTCCTTCGTATCTGCGGGAGAAGTTTTCCTTCGCTCGTCCTTCCAATGCTCCCTGCAGATCCCATATTAGGACTCTCCTAGACATTCCTTTACACAAAACCCACTCCTTTTCGAACTCCTTTTCTGTTCATGCAGTAAGGCTTTGGAATTCACTTCCACCGGATGTCCGTGGCTCGAAAAGTCTACCCGCATTTAAGAAACGCGTAAAAGGATTTTACTTATCCTTAACATGATTTTGTTGTTATGCTATATATTTAATGACGTATGTGTTTATGTATGTATGTATGTATTTATGTATGTATATATGTATATATGTATGTATGTATATATGTATGCATTTATGTATATATGTATATTTATTAGTATGTATGTCTGTGTATTTATATTGTATGTAAAATCTATGTACACTATTTACTACCTTTAGTTAACACTTCTCCTGTTACAGGTCTGCTGGAAGAGATTCCTAAAGGAATAAGCTGTACCTTTGTACAATTTCTATTTTAAATGTATGTTTTATGCAAGTGTTTGTGTACATGAATCGTTAAATAAATAAATAAATAAATAAATAAAAGAATGTTCAATGGCCGGTCACAAATTTATTTATTTATTTACAAACTTTATGGGCTGTGTTAAACTTAAGGCTATATCTCTAATTAATATCTAAGGCCAATTACAAGATTCCACCTATAGACTCACAATTAATTGTTTTGTTGCCGAGACAAAAAAATAGTAGGTACTTATATACTTATAATTTAAACAAAAAAAAAACGGGTTGCACTCCGGGAGTGCAACAGAAGTGAAAACATTAACGTTGTGCATTTTTGATGTATTGGAATCGTTAGGGAATAATTCCGCACGAATTGCTTGAATTATCAGTACCTATTAATTTCTATCTAGTATTTTTATAAAGTACTCACTCATTTTCTTTCACTATTTCTTCGTCACTTTTTTCATTAATAGATGCACTTTGTTCAATGACCATATTTTAATTTTAAATACTTAATATAAACGAATTTTACAAGTATAGACAGTCGAGCCGTCATCAGCTGTCACCCCTTCGTCTTACGGTTTTTCGATCAGCACACGTGACCTGACGAGGCGAGTTTCACAGTTTTTACCCATCCCACAAAAGTGCTCAACGCCGCTTAAGAAGTTTTCACTTCAAAAAATGGTATTAAAGTAATTTAGGGTTATCCTACTTTAAAAAGAAAAGAAACTGTTAGCAATTAACTGTTTAAGCACATTGGTAGAAGTGTTAAATCTAACTATAATAATAAAGAAATCGTAGAAAAGAATCTTAGACTTGGCTTTCATTAATTTTATAGAGAAACAGGTAGCTCCATCAAAACTTGGCTAGTTTTTTACAGGATAAAACTTTCTTGACCTTGCCTTACTTAACCATGATTGGGAACTAGCATGTGTAAACTTGGTTCATAATAACACAGGATTAGAATCATTCGTCGTAGTCGCGTGCACGAAATTGAACCGAAATGAGAAATCGATTCAGTGACTGTTTTTTCTAGCTCTCCATAATAATACTGAACCTTTAACCTTGTAGTGACAATCACAAGGATTTTATAATCGGCGCTTAGATAATATAATATGTTGTAGCTTATTACTTATTACGTAGCGACACCCAAGTCGTAAAGACGTCGGACTTTTTTGCGTTAGTACCGAATCAAAACCCCGTTGCACGTGCATAACCATTGAGCTAAGTATATTTCTCAATTTTTTCACGTAAAATTGACAAAAAAGTGAGGTTCTGAGTTTAAATCATATACTGGTTATTTATACTCCTGCTAGTACACATGAATGTAAATAATTCGTTATGAAATAAATCAGACATATAACGCGATAAAACCTTCCAGAATAGACCAAAAACTTCGGTAATTTTGAGGTCCGTAAAGTAATTAAAGGCCTAGTCTGAGGTAAACTCATTTTGGTTATAAAGACCTTGGAATGGAAGATAAATTGATGTTGAAAATTGTTGGAAATGTATAGAGAATTAGAATTCATTACAATGTCTGGAGCTGATAGCGTCTAATCTTATGAATCTTATGATTGTTATATCTGTTATTTCATTTTAATATGTCAAACAAAATCTATACTAATATTTATGTCGATCCCTATTGCGCAATGGTTACCATGCTGGACTGCCGCTCGCTAGGTCCCGGGTTTGAATCCCGGCGAAGGAGACATTTGAATGAATGAAAGTTTATTTTATTTTGTTTTATTATTTATAATTTTTATTTTGTTTTATTATATATAAGAAGCACGCATGGCCCGGCGGCTAGCGTAGAACGCAAACGATCTATGCAACTAAGCCAAACGGGCGCGGTCGGGTGTGAGATGGGTGACCGCTATGGCAAAAAAAAATTCATGCGCGTTTCCGTGCTTCGGGGGCACGTTAAGCCGTCGGTCCCGGTTTTTGTCGATAGATAACAGTCTTTAAACCTTGTCGGATGCCTTATGGGCGGTTTGAAAACATCCGACAGCGGGTTGGCCACTAACCCGCATCTCCACCAATCCGCATTGGAGCAGCGTGGTGGAGTAAGCTCCAGGCCTTCCTAATAATGGGGAGAGACCCGTGCCCAGCAGTGGGACGCAAAAAGGGTTGCGACCGTTATTTATAAAGCTGAAGAGTTTGAGTGCTTGAAAGCGCTAATCTCGGGAACTTTTGGTACGAATTTTTTTTTGAGTCGGAAGATCCATTTGTCGAAGGTTTTAGAATACAAAACATCACGCTGTTTTGGAAATTCTGTAGTCCTTAAAAAAGTTGAAAAGATGAAATTTGGTAAGCCAGCCAGTGTTATGCTTAATGCCATTTTGAACAGATATCATATCATACCAGAATATCTACTTAATATATTGCTTGTATTCGCAAAAGCGCCAAGTTTTGATAAAACCTATACTGGATTTGACAGCTTTTAACCGATACGGTTCGAAAATGACAGTAATAAATTCAGACCAATATTGCTATAAGGCTAAGTAACTGTAACATTTTCTTCTAACCGCGAAACACCGGAAGCTATCAACTCTTAAAGGAGCAACAACACGCAAACTCATCGCCAAAGGCAGGTTCGTGCTGAGGTGGCGACATTATTTAAAGGGCATCCAGCCACGAAAGAAAACGATCTTTTATAGCTAAGCTAAGCTTGTCCGTGCTGGGGCGGATTAAGAATACTAACCCCAGCCCCATGTCGGGATACCAGGGTGTCGTAAGAGGCGACTAAACCCGACAACTGCTCGGTGGTAAGGTACCTTCCTGGGGCCTGGCTGGGTGGCGACCACCCTCGGGTCGGAGTCAACCGTTTAATGCCTCTGGCTTGCCTTGGCTTGCCTTGGTGTGCCTCTGGCGTGTTTCGGTTGTGAGCCTGAGATCCAGTTCTCCCTGTCCCACCCTTCCCTATCCCTATATCGCTCCGTTGATGCCTCTTGGGTTTCCGTTGGATTCAAGGCGCCTTTGCCCTGGTAGCCGTGGTGTGTCGGCGCGGGGGCCAGGAAGACCCGGTGAAACGGCTGTCCGCTGGCCGCCCGCTGGTCAGTTGGGGACCCGAACCCAGGCCTCACTGCTAACCTCTGGCCTGGGAGGCTGTCCCGCCAACCAGCGAAAAATCCCGTTGCGCGGTGCCGTGCCGGGGTAAGAGACCGGAGGGGGGCCCGGCATCTGCGCACGGGGGGGACCGGGGGCCCTTTCGTCCCCCGCGCCGGCAACCCACGTCCTGCCATCGGCTTGGCGTTAAGAAGCCTACGCCAGGGCCTGAGGGGCACCAACGGAGCAATTCCCTTCACATTCCCCTCTCCTCTTTTTTTTACAGTTTTTCGTATGGGCAGAATTAAAAAAGAAAGTAAAGTGTTTTCAGCGGCCATCCCCCCCACACTTACTGTGGACATGTGCAATATCAGGGGACTACATTCCAACCTGAATGCTGTCCACCAACACCTAGAGACAGCAAAGCCGGCTTTACTTTTCCTCACGGAGACACAAATTGCACCACCTGACGATACATCGTACCTGCACTATCCCGGTTATATTTTAGAACACGCGTTTAGGCGTAGGGCAGGGGTATGTATGTACGTCAGGGAGGATGTCTGTTGTCGCCGTCTAAGCTGCCTTGAAGACAAGGACCTATCGGTGCTTTGGGCACGTGTAGACGCTGGGGCTAGAACCCGAATCTACGCGTGCCTCTATAGGTCCTATAGCGGAGACGCGGAGACGACTCGATTATTTGAGCACGTCCAAAAGACTTCCGACAGAGTGCTGGAACAGTGTCCCTCGGCTGAGCTGGTGATTCTGGGTGACTTCAACGCTCACCACACCGAATGGTTGGGATCCAGAATCACCGACTTTGCTGGCAGGGCCGCTTACAACTTCTCCTTGGCATATGGGTTGACGCAGGTGGTACACACTTTCACCAGAGTACCAGATATTGAGACCCATACTGCCTCTCTGCTTGACCTTCTGCTGACCACCCATCCATCTGACTACCGGGTGACGGTTGGGGCCCCACTTGGGACTTCTGACCATTGCCTGGTAAGTTCTGCCGTACCATTGCCGCCCCCAGAAGGTTCTCGACCCAATGGGAAGCGTCAAGTCTGGCATTACGGGTCAGCGGACTGGGATGGACTCCGGGAATTCCTGGCTTCCTACCCCTGGAGGCAGCTGTGCTTCACCTCGGGTGATCCTAGCACGTGTGCGGAATCGATAGCCGATGTGATACGACAGGGCATGATTGGTTTTATTCCCAACTCTGTAGTATCCATTGGCGGGAGAAACAAGCCCTGGTTTGACGGTTCTTGCGCTAAGGCTTCTAGCCTTAAGCAAGAAGCTTTTAAAACCTGGGCTGATGCGCACACGCGCAAGGACCCCGAAACGTCTAAGCTCCGAAAAAAATTTAACGCTGCCTCCCGTTCGGCAAAGAAGCAAATAGCCAAGGCGAAGTTTAGGCACGTCGGCAGAATTGGCCAGCGTCTATCAAGCTACCCTTGCGGGAGTCGAGCTTTTTGGTCGCTTGCCAAGGCTGTCGAAGGTAACTTCTGTCGGTCGTCTCTACCATCTTTACGCAAACCGGACGATACTCTGGCTCACACGGCAAAAGGGAAAGCCGATCTCCTGGGTACCCTGTTTGCCTCAAACTCGACTCTGGACGACGGAGGTGCCACACCGCCGACCATCAAGCAGTGTGAGAGCTCGATGAAGGACGTGCGTTTCACTCAAAAGGCCGTCAGACGAGCTCTGCTAGCCCTCGATGTCAAGAAGTCGAGCGGGCCGGATGATATCCCCGCGATCGTATTAAAGACGTGCGCTCCCGAGTTGGCTCCCGTCTTAACGCGCTTATTCTCGCTTTCCTACACCACTAGTATAGTACCGTCTTCGTGGAAGGTAGCCCTAGTACACCCAATCCCGAAAAAGGGTGACCGCAGTGACCCGTCCAACTACAGGCCCATTGCGATAACCTGCCTGCTCTCTAAGGTGATGGAGCGTGTTATAAATACGCAGCTCCTTAGGTACCTCGAGAAGCACCGGTTGATCAGCGATCGTCAGTATGGCTTTCGCCAGGGCCGGTCGGCCGGTGATCTCTTGGTATACCTCACACACCGCTGGGCTGAAGCCGTCGAGGGCAACGGGGAGGCTCTGGCAGTCAGCCTGGATGTCGCAAAGGCCTTTGACCGGGTCTGGCACAGGGCCCTTCTAGCGAAGCTTCCATCTTACGGTCTTCCCCTGAGGCTATGCAACTGGGTGGCAAACTTTCTGTCTGAGCGGCAGATTAAGGTCGTTGTTGACGGATGCTGCTCAGATATGAAACCCCGTAATGCCGGTGTTCCCCAAGGCTCAGTACTGTCTCCTACACTATTCATTCTGCATATCAATGACATGCTGCAACAATCACGCAGTATACATTGCTATGCAGATGATAGTACGGTAGACGCACTATACACCTGTCGAGCCAATGCCTCTCGGTCACAAGTGGAGGAAAGTAGAATCAAACTTGTGTCTGAAGTCGAGAACTCTCTGGAGCGGGTCTCGGAATGGGGTCGACTTAACCTTGTCGAGTTTAACCTCACGAAGACACAAGTTTGCGCGTTTACCGCTAAAAAAACCCCATTTGTTATAGCGCCCAAGTTCCAGGGTACCGCGCTCACCGTCGGTGAAAGTGTCGGTATCTTGGGAGTTGACATTACGAGTAAAGTGCAGTACCGGAGTCATTTGGAGCACAAAGCCAAATTGGCGTCCAAAAAGCTTGGTGTCCTCAATAGGGCGAGGCAGTACTTCACTGCGGGGCAACTCCTGACGCTGTACAAAGCCCAGGTCAGACCCCATATGGAGTACTGCTCTCATCTCTGGGCAGGAGCACCAAAATACCAGCTACACCCATTTGACTCTGTTGAAAAGCGCGCAGTCCGAATCGTCAACGACCCAAGATTGACTGACAGGCTAGAACCGCTCAGCTTGCGAAGAGACATAGGCTCGCTCTGCGTGTTCTACCGACTTTACTATGGTGAGTGCTCCGAGGAACTTTTCAGACTAATGCCTACATCACCATTTCATGATTATACCACCAGACGAAGGTTAAAGTTCCACAGGCACCATCTGGACTCGTGGCGGTCCTCCACAGTCCGCTTTGCACGCTCCTTTTTACCACGGACGTGTAGGTTATGGGACAACCTTCCAGCTGAGGCATTCCCAGTGGACTATAACATGGGGTTCTTCAAGAAAGCTGTAAAAAAAGCACTCCTCCAAAGCCGGCAATGCTCGGGTGGCTCCCCTGGGGTTGCCCGTGTCCATAGGCGACGGTGATCGCTTAACATCACGCGGCCCGTCTGCCTTTTTGTTCGGTTTACATATAAAAAAAAAAAAAAAAAAAAAGCTACACTAGCTACTGTTAGCATCGTCGAACGGCGAATTAGTTACTAAACACAGCCATTGTACGCTGCGCTGGACACACTGAAAAAAATTAGTTGTCTGTAAAGTCGGTTTACAGACGATAGTTCAACGTGACAACGTCATAACAAAACAATGAAAACCACATTAACTTTTCTCTTCACTTCATAAAGAGTCGACAAGCCGAACACTCATGCCTCAACGTAACGTTACAAGCGTAATTCGTGATTCACCCTTTTTCGTGAATGCAGTCAGCGTTCATCAATTTATTAGACGTGGTCACGTCAAAAGTTTTTTTTTCTGTGCATACTGCCAGCGTCAAGTATAACTTTTGCATCAATTTCTGCCAGTTTCAATGAAACTGGACGAATTAATAACAAAGTCAGTAAGTAAATCGTCAGTAATCAGTCAGTCTAGTCAGTCCAACATTCAAGTAAAGCGATGGCTACTTTACTAGAAAGTGTCCGATGGAATTTTGGAGGCTAGCAGAAAAATCATATTTTAGCACTGTTATTCTATTTCACAAACATTCGTGCACTGTAATTAACCTATATCAAATAAAATGCCATCAACTTAATCCGATATAACTCAAAAATACACCAAGAAAATGAAAATAAAACAAGAGCACAATATGTATTTTTCGACTTCCCGCCAAAACTCCATGCAACTCACGTCAAAAGTTAAAATTCGCGATTCCGCTGGTGCGTTCGAATTGGGATATTCACAAAATCGCGATGCGGCACCCTTTCGCTAAATCACAATATCCTGATGCGGTGTCAAAAAGCTATGCAGCATAGACGCACACGCAAAATCGCCGATTGCCGATGCTAAAAGTAGCCAGTATAGTGTGGTTTTGGCATTACCTAGAACAATAGGCCTTATCGGCCTCCTTTTATAAAATATTTATGGTATTATAGCAAAACGATAAGTTGGTTAGGAGCAGCGATGGCTTAACGCAAAGAAGGGTTGCAACCCCATATTAGCTTACACCCGTATTTATAAACAATACTATGAGGTCTCATAGTGCTTGCCGACGCATAGGGTCATCTAAACAAATTCATAGACGATACTTCAGTGAAGCCTGCTAATATGCGTTTGTCAAAATCGACATGAATAGATGGCTTGACCTTAAAGCATCAAAGTATGACAGGTATGACACCCGTCAGAGGAGAGGCCTTTACGGGCGAACCCCTCGTCCCAACGTGCATGCACAATGTGCCTTCTAGTTATACAGCTAGTGTGTCAGTGAGTGTCGGTGTCAGTTTTGACGGCGAATAGAAAATGACATTTGTTCTTTAGTGGAACATATGGTGGCTTCAACTAAACATTATTTTATAAAATTCACGAATAATTCGGTACACATTTCTAAAAAATATATTGACAGTAAAAAGATATAAAGATGACAATTTTGACACACAAGAAAGGAAGTAAAAAATAGACAAATAAATTAAAAATAAAGATAAAAAAGTATTTATTCATCAGGGGCCGCAACAACATTGTTAATTGAAATTGACATATTTAGAAATGTATGCGTCTGTAGCGAAGAAAGAACATTTGTGAATGTGTGACAAAATTAAAATGCGTTCTTTCCCCGCACCAGATTTGGCACAAAAATTATGTATCGAAGCGAGGCGCTATGCCGTCTCTCCTGAAGGGTGAGCCAGTAACTTTGATGCTCTAACTTAGAGCCTCTAAGGGCTTGACATCACAAACGCACGTCATATAGCGTTCTTTACATAGCCTGTTTACTTAAGCAAGTATGTTTCTTGGATACGACTGATATTTATTACATGACTATTACTAGTCGCATCAGAACAATCCATAAGTTAACTCACAACCCTGATTCATTTGATGTCTCGTTGCTCGACAAATTGTGTCCTAAGGGACCGGCGGTTGGGGATATATTGCGTAGATGTGTATTGAAAAGTGTTTATGTAAGCGTTTGTGTGTGCTGAAGCTCGTAATTCTAATAGACACCGAGAATCAAAGATATTGCATACATTTTAGGCCCATTAAGTCTTGACATTACACTTTTCCTTTAAAAAAAAGGTAATAAAAGCGCTAGGACCTTTACTATTTTATTATTTACTACTTAAGTACTCAAAGCTCATTTGCAAAAACCTCGAATTGAAAATTTGGAATCTGACGTGCATTTTATTCCAAAATAAAACATCAGTGATTCTTGAATAAAATAATGTTTTTGAACTGTTTTTTTTTCTTTTCACATTCTCTGTCTCTTGAATCTCGCCTTATGAGATTCTGTCCTTTCAAGAATCATTCTTTTAGAGAATCTGTGTATTGCAAAAGAAAGGGTTACAAGTCATTTTAAAACAATCCTGAATAGGTCAGTTCAGAAGCCTGACTTATTTGATGGCTCGCTGCACGACAAATTGTGTCCTAAGAGACTAAAGGTTAGGGCAATATTTAATTAGTTCTTGAAAGATTTAGGTATGTTTTTTTTTTATATGTAAACCGAACAAAAAGGCAGACGGGCCGCGTGGTGTTAAGCGATCACCGTCGCCTATGGACACGGGCAACCCCAGGGGAGCCACCCGAGCATTGCCGGCTTTGAAGGAGAGCTTTTTTTACAGCTTTCTTGAAGAACCCCATGTTATAGTCCACTGGGAATGCCTCAGCTGGAAGGTTGTCCCATAACCTACACGTCCGTGGTAAAAAGGAAAGTGAAAGAAATGAAAATTTGTAAATTGTTTTATCTTTTATTTAACGAAAATCCGCATTATGAGCTGTGAGACAAAAGTTCAGAAGTGGGATAATAAGAGAATGAAATTGCCCTTAGTGTCAAATGTCAAATCTCACTATTTCGCGCATACACGTGCTTCCAAAAACAAATTTTACAAGCGTTACTTAAACAAATGCATGGTTAGTAAGATTTCAGTAATTTGACGATTTTAGTTCGAATTAAAAGGTGGGCCGTAATATTACTGTGAATTAAACAAATGTTGCCACACTCAGCTTTTAAATTAAAAGTACCTGCACGAGCGAGCGATGATGCTTGATTATCTTGGTTTAATTTTAAACAAAACACTCATTGCCTTAGTGTTACTTAACAACGCCATTTGAAATCGTTCCCAATTAAAAAGACATTGTCACATAAAATAAAAAATAAAAACGCAACATACTTGCTTGAGGGTTGAGGGTATCTCGCTTCGCAGTCAGCCTACGTAAAAACTACAGAAACTATAATTCAATCGACGAAATTTTTATAGAGCTCTCTTATATCGACATTGTCATTTGTTTGAATGGCGGATTGGCGGATGACAAGCCAGCGTTTGACAGCGTTCTACGCCACAATATTATAAATATTCTGCAATAGATGTAAGTAAGAGAGATATTTAAGTTGATTATCGCTGAATATTCGAATAAAACGATTTATAAATATTCTGCAATAGATGTAAGTAAGAGTAGAGATATTTAAGTTGATTATCGCTAAATATTCTATTAAAACGACAAATGTTAAAAATAAAACCTAGCTGTATCAATCTATCACCCCTGAAACTCTGGGCACTAAATTTCATGAAAATCGTGGAGCCGTTTCCGAGATTCAAATTATATATTATAGGTATTTACGAGAATTGCTCGTTAAAGGTAAAAGATAGAAATCGTAAAACGGGAACGATATATTCTAATCTGCCCATTTCGATATATGGAAGAAAGAGGATATAAACTTTGGCGTTTCTATAAAGAGGGCTTTTTTATTTTTTTATACGAGATAATTTGTAAATCCCATTGTGCTCCCTTACTACTATAGTCATTGGAACCATCGACACACAAACCCGAAATCATAATAAAAATAAAAGTACTATAACTATTCCTGCTACAATACAGTCAACGAAAACTCAGTAATATTAGAGAGCTCAAAGTTTTTATTGTTTAACGAAGTACGCTATTGTTTGGCTAAAGGCGACAAGAGAATAATCTACTTAATTGGATCCAACTGCGAAACTTTAGGAACTGTTTTTCTCGAACAATGATGGAATAATTGCCCAGTATTAAATTTGTTTTAATTTAAAAGCTTTGACAGACCAGTGCTTTTATTACCGCGTTTAAGAGACCGTATACGAAATTTTGCCGATTTCGCTGATTTACCTGATTTAACACAGGAGATTTTGCAGTTTAAATACAGTATTTCCATAAGTTTCATTGCACAATATAACTTATCATTTCAATAATAAACTATTAAATTTGCCACTTTTTTATTTATAATGCGCTGTTTTACTTAATAGACCTGAAGACGGTGACAGTTTTGTGTGTGGAAATACTGTATTTTAACTGCAAAATCTCATATGTAAAATACAAGACAGTAAGCTAAATCAGTGAAATCGGCAAAATTTCGTACACGGCCTCTTATGCCCGCCCCACATATAACGATAAATCGTTCAGATATAACTGAACAGACCTGTTTCTTCAGATTTATCGCAAACGATTTACCATCCACACGAGGACGACGAGAGAAATCTGAATGATTTCTCGTTACGTGTAGTGCCCGACTTAACACCAACGTCTTCTGCAAAGTGACTTATATGCTGGAGATATCTCACACGTTACCCATACTGGAAAATTGACAAAATATAAATTAAATTATTTTTATTACAAGACTGGCTTTTATATATATTTATTTTTAATACTAAAATGTTGATATTTACTCTTTATTTATTTATTTGTTTAAACTTAAAGTATTACCTTAAAAAAAGGAACACAAGAGCGTGCTTAATGCCTAAATGGCATTCTCTACCAGCCAACTCTGGGTGACGAGTAGAGTTTGTGGTAGGCGCATACTAAGTAACACGTACCTACTCTTAAAGTGTGCGACAAATTTGAAATAACTTTATTTTTAACATCCGATCACAGTATCGCGTCTTAGATTCTCTGTGTCTCTCATACTATCTTAACATCCTCTTAAAATTTCAATGATAACAACATCACGGACGTTATGGGATTTCAATATCACTTATCAACTTGTAATTGCAGTCCAGAGTGTGTGAATCGAAGAAAGAAAGAAAAATATGACCGTCCATAATAATTTGGCAACCCGCTGTACACGTTAACATGTCAAGTTTAAATACCTTAAAAACCATGTTCAGAATTATCGTTACGTATGACACTAAACCATTAAGTTGTATTAAAACGTCAGCCCCTATGCCTTTTTATTTATTGTAATGCGAAACAAATTTAAGTTACACAACAAAACAATAAAAATGCTATCTACAATAAATTGATTTATCCGAACATTTGTAGATAACGACAAAAGTGTAACGGTTCAGTGAATCCAATTAATCGGGTATTGTGTGTCGGTTTGGTAAAAATAGATGAAATGATTAAAAAAAGTAGGAAGACATTATTTGTTCTTGTCTGTCTGCTGCTAGACAAATCTTTTTCTAAAGGTTTTTCTGGAAGAAAAAAAATATTGCTATTTTTCTTCTAATAGGCAACGCAGTTTTTATATCCCACTGCTAGGCACGGGTCTGTTCTCATTGTTGGGGCGGCCGGGAGCTTACTTCACCCGCCCCAATTCTGGCTAACCCACTGTCGAATGTTTTTATACTGTCCATAAGACCTCCGACAACCTTAAACTACTATCACGAGTATCTATCGATAAAAACGGAGAACCACGGATTAACGTGCCTCTCGAAGCCAAGCCAACAATAACGTTTCACACTCATAGCCCCACAGTAGGGTAGATATACCCTGTGTCGTAGGTACCATGGACACACACAGAGACAAAAACACAAACTCCCCGACCGAGAACAGAAATTTAAACTCATCATTCAAATTTCTGCTTCGCCGGGAATCGAACCCGGGACCCTTCGATTGGCAGTCCGGCATGGTAACCATTACGCCACGCGGGTCGTCAAAACCGTCGCCAACAAATTAACAAATTTTTGATGACCTAAAAATTCGAGTTTACTTTTTACATATTATTGAAAACAGGATTAACAAAAAAATAGAACCGACTTCAAACGGTAAAAAATAAAATTGTTCAGTACCTACTTCTTCTTGCTTATGGTAATGACTCTAAAAACTATTTCTGGAGTCGGGCCCTTACTAAAATGTCGTACTATTCGTTCTAAATGGGCACCGACAGTACAGACAGTGGGACATTACCTACTTCTTCATGGTTATGGTAATGACTGTTAAAACTATATTGGATTCGATGCCCATTCAGAACTAAAGGTACACTATATTTACTAAGACAGGACATTTTTGATTTTACTAAGGGCCCGACTCCAAAAATAGTTTTAAGAGTCATTACTATAAGCAAGAAGAAGTAGGTACTGAACAATTTTATTTTTTATCGTTTGAAGTCGGTTCTATTTTTTTGTTAAAAATTATTTTATTTGTCTCTTTTTAGTAATTTTACTAATTCTGCACATATGTATAAGCATAATTGGATTTTTTTTTTCACTTAACTTCCAAACGTTAAAGAGATACCTTTTATAATCATGTTTATCTAATAGCCATCTTATAGCCTGAAAGAATACTACTATCAGTCCACCTGAACGTATAAATTAATGAAAGAATGAAAGAATAAGAAGAAGAAAGAAACCGTCGCAGTACCTTCCATCATCAGCTCAGCAACATGAGATGATGATTACTATGCACAAATATCTCTTATGCTTCAGAAAGTATAAGAAAATCAATGTGTGTGCCTATAAAATTTGAGAGTTCCCCTCGATTTCTCTGGGATCCCATCATCAGATCCTGATTTGGTAACAATGGGACCACCTCGGGAGTATAAGCATACGAACAAAAAAAGAATTTTGAAAATCGGTCCACAAACGGCGGAGTAATCGGTGAACATATATAAAAAAAATACATACAGCCGAATACAGTACCTCCTCCTTTTGGAAGTCGGTAAAAATACATAACTTCATTTTAATTGATGCCTACTGTTTACGCTAGCTTTGATTTCGGTAAACTATATACAAGATCGGGGGTAGATGAACATACCGGCGGAGGCGCGGCGGCGCGTACGCGTACTCCCACTCTGTATCACCAGTCAGTTGACTCCGGACCCACGCGCGCGTGTATGGGAGACAGTTTTTGCTATTAATCCTTCGAAGTATGCCCATATTTTAGCGAACCTAATGTCCCTACTTTAGTCCGATGCTACTAAATAGCTTATGATGGACCAAGGGGAATGTGTAGGTGTTTCCCTTCGATAGACCAGTGAAAATCGAACTACGCTAGTCAAGTTTTTTCGGCCTACATAGGCCTAGAATGCATTATCCCAGCACTTTAAAAGGTATAGCCACACACCTTTAGCTGGGAGCTAGAACCACCGGGATACTGCCGTATATGTATATTGATGAAGAGTTACGTCTTCGCATCACTTCACAAGCTCAACTGTCATATTCGAGGAAGCCGCCGAAAGTATATAAAATCGTGTTGCTACAGAATTGCCAAATTAATTATTATTAATACAGTTGCAGCGTAGGGTTATAACACGAATTTCAGATGTTTGCAACTAAGATGACCTTACCATCAGCTTCTGGAAGTTGTGCAATTGTGCACGACCCTATGGTCAGATGTCATATGACATCGTGGTGTGGGCAAATAGCTATCGACCACACTGAGTACCGGTCATAATGAACAGTTTACTACTTTTTTATGTTAGAGAATTCCGTTGAAGCAAGTACATCATAAGCCACTCAGTAGCATCGGCATAAGCTAGCGACAATTTGAAATTAGGTCAGCTAAAGAACCGTGGGCAAACTTCGCGGGATTAATTAATATAATTGCAGCGTAGGGTTGTAAAGCGAATCTCGGGTGTTTGCAGCTAGAATGATTTTTTATTTATGTTTTGCAGTTAGTTTTAACAAAGGCGAAGGGAAGTTTGCTTACCTCCCATTTAAATCTTTCTATTAGCATCGTCTGACTGCAGATTTGAGACATTTTCGATATGTTTGTATATTTTATATTGGGATTGCAATAAAAGCTATTATATTTCTTACTTATTGTTAGCAGACGAATAGTTTATACACCAGAAAACTATTATATGCATGCATATTAACAATCAAATAAAAATCCGGGCATATTTCAAGATTTTCAGTTCACGGGAAGTACCCTGTAGTTTTGGATTTCTATGCGAGTGTCGAAAATTTACGGAAATTTGCGGCATAAACGGCTGTATCTTTTGATTGCGCTTTGTTTGTTTAGAAGTTTGATTTTTTCACGGCCGCAAGGGACAGTAGACTTGAGTGTTTGATATAAATTCAAGCTTGATATTGATGAAGCGTTCCTGGGAAAAATTGTATATTGTATCCAATATCTTTGGTCTTGACAGACTAACAGACGGATGGACAACAAAGTGATTCTTCATTCTTTATAGAAATAAAGGTTCCTTTTTTTCCTTTCGAGGCACGGAACCCTAAAAATAAAATAAAGTATACAAATCGCGAACTACTTTTTTAATCAATCATTTAGAAATGCATTAAAATGCATTCATAAAATTTTCAAATATATAGGCGGAGATTATACACTCTATCTGAACTTTAAAAATTATTACGCAGTAAAATACTGCATAATTATTTTTAAGGTTCGTTTAGTGTGTCATCAAACGATTCAGCTGCTTTTCAACGATTTCTTACTAGCGGCTGCGTCTTCGTCCGCGTGGACTTTGGTATTAGTCATAGCATGATGTTATATAGCCTATAGCCTTCCCCAATAATGTAATGTGATAGCACGCACGTAAATTATTCAATGCTGAAATCATGCGGAAATACGCCTAATTTGGGCGGCGCTGCAAGTCACGAAATCACGTCCATTGATTAACATCCGTTCTTTCACGTACATCATCTGTATATAAGGCTAGATATATTGTTATTAGAGGACGATATCGATCATTGTATTAAGACCATATTAAGAAGTTTATTGTATATATGTACAGTGATAATAAAACATTCAAGATGTAGTTTATGAATATCATTGTCTACACCCCTCGCGGGACTACCCTCCCGTACACTCCAGGCGACTACTCTCATCGACACCAACCCACGGCAGTCTCATCACCACAATAAATGGACTAATCAACACAAAAATATTTTTTCAATTAGAACTATTAGTTCCTGAGATTAGTGCGTTCAAACCTTAGAGCATCAAGGTATAACAGGTAGAGAGTGGTGTGAGCGATGCGAACCCCTCGTCCCAACATCCATGCACAATGTGCCTTCTAGTTATACAACTAATGTGTCTGTGTGTGCGTCGGGGTCAGTGTTGACGGTGCATAGAAAATGACGTTGTTAATTGAAATTGACATATTTATAAATGTATGTGTCTGTAGAGATGAAAGAATATTTGTGAATGTGTGACAAAATTAAAATGTGTGCGTTCTTCCTCCGCACCAGATTTGGCACAAAAATTTTATATCGAAGCGATGAGCTTTGCCGTCTCTACTGAAAGGCGTGTCAGTAACTTTGATCTGAAGGGTGAGTTGAGAGTACTTTGATGCTCTAAGGTTCAAACAAACAAACTTTTCAGCTTTATGTATTAGTATAGATTTTCACAGTGTAAAAAATAGAAATATAGAGAATATACAAAATTTTAACATAAACTCAATCAAGAAGGCGATGCCGAACCACCTTACGGGACGGGCTTTTAGGATACTTTAGTCTGATGCAAAAATCGTTCCAGATAAAGAGACAAAATTAAATGCTAATGCGAATCTTCAAGGTTTTAATTAACGAGGCTGATAATCTTGAGACGAAATAAAAACCCAATAGCAATGTTACAGTTGTATCTATTTTTAAAATCTTATATATAAAATTCTCGTGTCACAATGTTCGTTCTCCTCCAAAACGGCTCGACCGATTTTCATGAAATTTTGTGAGCATATTGAGTAGGTCTGAAAATCGGCCAACATCTATTTTTCATCCCCCCAAGTGATAAGGGTGGCCCACCCCAAACATTTGAACGCGGTACGGAGTTCGCGGGGTCAGCTAGTATATTATAAAATTGTAGATTATCTTAAAAACATTTTAAACCTGTTAGAGCATTTTAACGACAGAATAGATGTAACAAAATTCTTATACAACGCCATTTTACAACGACCATACTACGAGTAATGGATTATCTGATCTTTGATCTTTAAAACCTTTTCTTGGAAACTTGGGGCTGAGAATTCCCAAAGGTCAGGGGTAAACCTGATTTTTACGAAAAAATGTGAGAAATGAACCAGCTGGGGTGTATAAAAGAATAACAGAATTGTATTCTTCAAGATGCACGCATGGAAGCGCGCATGGCCCGTCGGCTAGCGTAGAACGCAAGCGATCTATGCAGCTAAGCCTAATGTGCGTGGTCGGGTGTGAGTTGGGTGATCGCTAGTAGCAAAGAATTTAAATAATGCTTAAATAAATAACGCTTCACATTTATAGCCCCACAGTAGGGTAGATATATCCTGTGTCGTGGGTACCATGGATACACACAAAGACAGAAATACAAACACCCAGACCGAGAACAGGAATTTAAACTCATCATTCATATATTTCTGTTTCGCCGGGAATCGACCCATTGCGCCACGGAAGTCTCCAAAAATTTCATGCGCGTTTCCGTGCTTCGCAGGGCATTTTAAGCCGTTGGTCTTGAGGCCTTAGCGTAAGTCTGCACACGCGAAAACGTTACTAACGCGTTTGCGTTAAGAATTTAACTATCGACCTTATTCCTTTTAGATTAAGATCTATCTATCCAATTTTAACTCGGACGCAGTAGTAATGTTTGCGCGTTTACAAACTTACACTAAGGGCTCTGGTTGTTGTCGATGTATAACAGTCGCTAAACCTTGTCAGAGGTTATCGGGTTGGTCACTAACCTGTATCACCACCAACCTGCATTGAGCAGCGTGGTGGAGTTAGTTCCAGTGCCCAGCAGTGAGACGCAAAAAGGGTCGCAGCCATTCTTTAAGATACAAAAAAGGAATTAACGTCTAAAGATTGCTTTATACCTACAAAGTAATAGAAAACCTATAAAAATTAAACATTATTATCAGAAAGCTGGGGTTAATGAAAAAGCGGTAGTAATGTATTTGTTTACCTATAACAACAGACTAAAAGCTATTTTAAATATTTTATTTCAACAAAAAACGACACTGGGTATATCAAAGTAAAAAATAAAATAAAAAACGGTCATTTAAAAACTAAAAAACCTACAGTTCTGTGTAATTTGTAAATGTAAAAAACCCTAAAACAAGAAAGACATCATACGCAATAGCACTTAACTTATAAATCGACTAATAGGGGTAGATAGATTATAAAACAGGAGCTTATTGTATATTTAACAGTACTTTTAAATACAAGAAATATTGAAGCCGTCGGGTTTTGTAGTATATTTAAATTACCGTTTTTTTATATTTTGATATACCCAGTGTCACTCTCACAGTAAATACGAATCTAACGACACCTCTAAAGCTAAAATCCATCACGCCATTCAGGATGCAAAGCGTGACAAATAATTATACATACATATATACATAGTACATACTCTCGAAAAACATAACCCTCCTTCTGGCGCAGACGGGTAAAATGGAAATAAATTACGAGTAAGATAACCTGATCTTTGATCTTGATAATCTTTACGGCGAAAAGCGTGAGTCTTAGAATATGCCAAATTTGCATAGAGAAGATTTTCTGTATCACGATTTCAGCAATCTTCATATTATTATCTTCGTACATCAACCTCTAAGCCAAGTTCAATAAAGTATAAAAACTCAATAAATATGTAAAAATCCACCAATTATTACCTTTTAAAATCTTAATATATATATAAAAAGTAAAGGGTTTTCTTTGTACGTAAAGACACGGTTTTCTCTATTATCATTAACTCCAATCAACTTCCCGTTGGGGTGGTAAATGCCCTTTAGTACGTAGATGATAGTAAGGGTGTTTGATCGCGGTGGGTGGAAGTGGGTGGAAAAATCAGAAAAAAAAATCTGTACTTTTCTAACCAATAGAGACTTCTGGGTGGATCTCAAAATTTCTGGGATGATCTAGCAAACTATTTTAATTTTATTGAGAATGTTCGAGAAAGATTCCAGGGATTTCTCGAATCATTTGGATTTTTTTAAATAATTTTAATTGATTGAGAATATTCGAGAAAGATCCAGAAATTTCTCAAATGATCTGGAAAAGCTATAAATATTATAAACGCAAAAGTTTGTAAGTATGGATGTTTGTTACTCTTTCACGTTAAAACTACTGAATGGATTTAAATGAAACTTTACATGAATATAGCTATACATCAGAAGCTAGCATAATATAGCTTATACATCAGAATAACACATAGGATACAATTTATAAAGATATTGTGTGAATTGTCTAAAATATGACGATAAGTGTCAAGTAAGTAGGAAAAAATCTACCATCTGCGAGCTATTCTGGCGTGCGCTTCCAAAACCGCTAGAGTTACACATTCGTAATTTTTATCTTAAATAGTCCTACAAAAAACCGGTCCACGGCACTTCAGAAGGGACTTCACTTTATGCTAATGATCCTCTCTTACGCGGGTGAAACCGCGGGGCACAGCTAGTTGGAAATAAGATAAACGGCAACGAACGGTTTTGATCTACGTGAAAGATTATTTTTAGGGTTTCGTACCCGAAGGGAATACCTAATGGGATCCTATTACTAAGCCTCCGCTGTCCGTCCGTCTGTCTGTCACCTCATGAACCGTGATGGCTGGACATTAGACATTTTCACAGGTAATGGTTCTGTGCCGAGTGGTATTAATCCCCGGTCTACGACGCGATCGATCCCGGCTTCAAATCCTCGGCTCGCACCTCTGACAAAGAAATTTGTAATGTGCGCATTTATCGCTGCTCCACGGTGATGGAAAAAATCGTGATATTTAATTGATTACGACGTTCTCCATCGCCGTGCATGCCTGAGAGGAATTCATAATTTCTAGAAAGCATGACGTCCACCAATCCGCACTTGGCCAGCGTGGTGGACTATGGCCTAAATCTCTCTCACTAGTGACAGGAGACCTGTGCCCAGCAGTGGGACATAAAAAAGGTTGAAAATAAAAATGGTTCTGTTGCCGCTATAACAACAAACACTAAAAAAATTGAATTAAATAAATAATGAAGGGGCTCCCATACAATCTATGTGATTTTATATAGATAATATTTTTTATAGATAACGGAACTCTTCGTGCGTAAGTCCGACTCGCACTTCTCCGGTTTTTCATATCATTATGATAATTTTTCCATCAGATCTCTGCAGAATACTTGGTAGAATTATCGCGTGAAAATTCCAGCTCATTTACCGCGCTTTTGATAAGAAACTTCCAATCTTAGCGCGTCTGGTAGTGGTCTATCTTTCTTTTGTAAAAAGTTAGAAAGGAAGTAAGTTTTGGATAAGAATTCTGCATTTTTAATGAAATTATATTTTCAGTAGCGTACGAAATAGTGTAAGAAACCGCTTTTAAAATTTAACAATGCAGTAATTATTGCGGTACAATGGGCATGATGACAGATTTTTAAATACCTTTCCTTATTGTAGGTACACGTCTCCTAGTTTCGAAAAAAAGTTTATTTCAGCAATAAACTCAACTTTTAACCCGGGGTTCGTCGCTACCGGGTAAAAAATACCACAGACGTTATAAAAACAGTTTTATATTTGTTACTACGTAATTTTGTGACTTGCCGCTTCAAGTACCTTTCCGCATAGCAACAAGAGACGCGCTCTCCACGCGGCTGTCAGTTGGCGCCACGCGCTTGACCGCAGCGAACGTGTGAAGTGAGTATGGGTGAAAAATACCCGGTAGCGACCGTTTGTTTAACTGATTTTTCGTTATATTTTAATAGTTTATTTTTGTTTTAGCAGTTCGTTACCATGCATTTTTCACTAAGTGACAACATCATTGATGAAATTTTACAACAAGAAGATAGTGAGGAAGAAATTGTGTCAGAAACGGAGGATCTTGAGATCCACAGTAACCATAGCAGTGACACTGAGCAAGAAGTGGATTTTGGTGATGTGTCTGACATTCCTTTGCGGTATGAAGAAGATGAAGAGCCAGTATTACCTGTACGATTGGGCCAAGACTATTTAGAAGATGTACCACTGAAATATATCAGGCGTGGAAAGTTCATTGGGCGAAATGGAAGTACACAATGGCATGTACAACAACCACCGCAAAATGTACGTACAAGGACTCATAATATTATTATTCATTTGCCTGGACCAGTGAGAGCAGCAAAAGAATGTACCAACATTTTAGAAGCTTGGAATTTGATTTTTCCTGATGAATATCTACATAAAATTGTTGACTATACAAACATTTATATTGAAAATTTGAGGCGTAATTATTCAAGAGATCGAGATTGCAAGGATACGGACATTATTGAACTGCGAGCTCTGTTTGGATTATTGTATTTTTGTGGCAGAATGCGAAACTCTCATCTCAACACTAAAGATATTTGGGCAACAGATGGCAGCGGCTGTGACTTGTGTATAGCATCAATGTCACGTCAAAGATTTCATTTCTTATTGAAATGTTTACGTTTCGATAACATGCATACACGTGAAGAGCGTCGAGCGGTGGATAAATTTGCACCACTTCGTGAAATCTTTGAAGACTTCAATTCTAATATAAAACCGCATTATTCATTTGGAGAAAATGTAACGATAGATGAAAAACTGGAAAAGTTTCGTGGCCGCTGTCCATTTCGACAATACATTCCTAGCAAACCCGGGAAATACGGTATCAAAATCTTTGTTATGGCAGATGCACAAAGTTTTTACACGGGGAATATGGAGGTTTACGTTGGTCAAAACGATGGGCCTTTTCAAAAGAGTAACGCAGCAATTGATGTTGTGAAACGGATGGTAGAACCAATAAAAAATAGCCACCGAAACGTGGTAATGGATAACTGGTTCACTAGTTTTCCATTATTACACGATTTGCTAAAAGATTTTGGCTTGACTGCTTTGGGAACTTTGAAAAAAAATAAGCCTGAAATTCCTCCAGTGTTTACAGCCGCCCAAAATCGCGACATACCCAGCTCTATATTTGGTTTTCAAAAAGAGTGCACCTTGGTCTCGTATGTGCCAAAGAAAAATAAAGTCGTACTGCTTGCTTCTACTATGCATCATAATGGAAATAAAGATTCTGGTGAAGAAAGGAAACCAGAGATGATACTTGATTACAACCGAAGTAAATGCGGTGTTGATGTCGTAGATGAGCTGTGTGGAACTTATTCAGTGTCACGTATAACTAAAAGATGGCCTTTGGTTATATTTTATGGACTACTGAACGTCGGAGGTATCAATGCTTACGTAATCATCAAAGATAATAAACAACAGTCAGGAGCTACGATTGGCGAAAGAAGAGACGAATTGAAAGAATTGGCTAAAGGTTTATTGATGCCTCTTATACACCGCAGATTGTATGTTACAAATTTGCCACAGGCCATAAAACTGAAAATCAAGTTAACTCTCGGCTTAGATGCAGACAACGAACACAATATGCCAAGCTCATCTAGGATTGGACCAAAACCATGTATGTCTCGCTGTGAAGTTTGTAACTGGAAAAAAGACCGGAAAACAAAAACATCTTGTGAAATATGCAAAAAAAGAATTTGCAGAGAACATACTATACCTATTTGTGGCAGTTGTTACCAAAAAAATATATAAATATAATTGATTTAGTCCAAACATAAAGACTGCAAATTATTAAAGTTGTGATTTTTTTTGTGATTTTCGGGAGTGATTTACATAAAGAACTTCTATTATAACAGTACAATTTATTTTTATTAGTTAATAAGAAACTTCTATCTAGTTTTATTATCTGATCTCGTTTTGCATGATTCCAAAGAAGAAAATATAACAATTGTTAATTTTTTTAAATTACTAACAAAAAAGTTAAGTTTTTGGTTCCTTTTCATGTATGTGCCTTAAGTAACAATAAATACATATTTTCAAATAAATAAAACTTTTCATTTACAGCTTATAGTGTATAGAAACAAAGTAAAATAATAAAATTTAATACAAATAACTACTTTAAGAAATAAGCACATATATATAATGTGGTAATTTTTACCCGGTAGCGAGCGTTTGTGTTCGTATTTGCCCAGCGACGAACCCCGGGTTAACGTAAATTAATGTATTTTCTGCTATGTAATTTGAATTAATCGCGAAAACGCTCGTAGGTGTCATGGCGTCGGCTTGCTCGTCAAATTTCAAGCAACTCGATGACATAAACTGAGACGTGACGTCATTGCTTTTGATTGGCGTTTCAGATAACATGGCCGATTGCTGTATTTAATACTTTTATTTTATTGAAAATCTTATTAATCTTAATGTTTATATTAAAACGGGATCATATTTTAGAACTTTTTTAGCATATATTTTTCTGTAAAACAGTTTATTCTTTGATTCTTTAATAGTGTCATCATGCCTATTTTAATATTCTTTTAAACACTGACATAAATTTTAAACAAATCATTTTAGAAAAGAACAAAAGTACCTATTTGTTTGTTGATCACTGACATAAAATTGAAATTGGAGATATTCTTAGAATAATTACATTATTCTAAGGATATATTATTATTTTATAAAATTTAATTTTTTTGAAATAAAAATTATATTAACTTTTCTCTTTTTCCTAAAACTATTTGTCCGTGAATCGAATTTACAGATAACCAATATTTTTTTTTCAACAATAGGTTAAAAGTTTTTTTAATTTTTTTTAATAAATTATAATACAAAAGGCAAAAAATAAGGGCATCAATTTATCGACGATTTGAAACTACTGGATAATATGGTGCAAATTTCTAAAACTCAAAAAATAACGATGGACATTGAAAATATTTTGTACATACATGCAGAAAACTGTATGTCCCAGAATAGGCTCTACGTACGAGTTCACGAACGAAATAAGCAATATCTCAAAACTCGTTATCTCATACTTCAAGTCTTTACGACCTAATCAGGCACGTAATATTTGATAGAAATTAAAATACAGAGATCATTTCAGGATCAATTCTCTGAAGACTTTAAACAGTCTTCTAAAAACTTTATTGTAATCAGGAGTACGAGAACGAAGTAAGCAATCTGAAAACTCATTTTCCATATTTCAAGTTATCAGGGTACCTGGACGACTGAGCGTTGCTCAGATAAAAATAATTTATTTTCTTGGTTCAATTTCAAACGAAACACTAATTTGCTTAGTGTTACTTAACAACGCCATTTAAAAAAGCCCCCAATAAAAAAAGTCCAAAAAATTAAAGATAGACTCAATATGGTTTTAATTGAGGTATGAACCCGGGCCTCTAGTTCCGCAGTGAGGCCACGTAACCATTTCAAAGACAAAGACAAAGACAAAGACATTTATTTTCACAAATATGGGTGTTTACAAAGTTGTTTATATATATATTTAGTTCGCCATATTTACCTTCATGAGGTATGCAAATATACAATGATAAAAATATAAAAGGAAAAAAACTAAACTATAATACAATTACGAAATGTACATTTACATCTATTTTAATATTATTTTTATTTGTCCCATATTGCGCCTTTTATAAATAAAAATAAAAATATTTATTTATTTATATTTCGGATCGGTTCCGATCGTCAGCTTTGGGTACCCATATCACAGGGTGTTTGTACACTGAGAGGAAAAAAAGCCGGCGGAAAAAAAACCTCCCAGGTTTTTGTGGAATTCCTTTATGCCGTTTTATCGTTTATGAAATCAGTGACTGAGTAATATGCCTTTTTCAGTAAATACGTTTTAAGCCCTTGTTTAAATTCGTTGCCCGTTTTAATTTTGAGGAATTCCGGTAGACCGTTATATATTTTTGGTCCCATGCAAAAGACACTGTTATGATATTGTTTTGTTTTGGAAGCGATTGAACATAATTTACTGTTATGTCTTTTTGATTTAAGGGTTTCATATTTTGTGATTTCTGTTTTGACCATTAAAGAGATCTCGTAAGAGATGTGAGATTCGGCCAAGGAAGCTTAAATCCGTTGAACGAAATTTTTATACAGCTCTTTCAAATCGACATTGTCATTTATTTGAACGTCGGATTGGCGGATGGCATTTGACGGCGTTCTACGCCACAATATTATTAATACTCTCCATTAGATGTCAGGAAGAGTCGTATTTTTCAGTTTAAATTTCAGTTGATTGAAACTAATTTAACTGAAACTGCCATCTATAAAGTTGTGCTAGACAAGAAAACTAGTTATCACGTAATATTTTATACATAATGTATACACTGGCATAACTTATAAGTTATGTCAGAGTGCTCATATTACAAAGAACTGCTTCAATTTCAAGAGCAATCCAGTACAAAGCCACGTAATTTTAGGTAGAGTGTCATCTCAGCTCTCTGCGAACACCTGTACCTCTGATACCGTGGTACTTGGGTTTCCTATGTATACATAGTCTGATAGAACTGTTAGTATGTTGCTGTCCTGCCGGATTCGTTAAAATAATTTGAAAGAAAAAGGAAAAAAAAGTTGAAGACACGGACTTTTAAAATCAAAAATAAATCTTAATATTACATTGTACATTGGACGTGTCTTAATAAAGGTACAGGATTCGCTTATACATATTTTAATTGGAATTAATTTAATTATTATATAAAAGCGTTTCTTTCGGAACACTCTGAGTCTTATGTTCCGTTTGTTATCGATGACAGGCTTTGAAAAAAATCAATAGCTGGTAAGTCTGTAGCCGTACTCACTACTCTGACCGTGTCGTATTCATAGCAGAAGTTGGACACTGGGCGGTGCCTGCGATAGACTGGTTACATCGGAGGACCCCAAGCTTACAGTTCTTAATTACCGTCGGCCTTCTTCTTCTATAGTCGCACACTCTTGACAGAGTGGTCGTGGCATTATGATGACAACTGGTTAATCGTCCCAGGTGTTTTGATCGACAGCAGCTCTCGCGATCCTTCGCCACCGGCTTCTATTGGTGGCATTACGACAACACTGGGCAATGGAGCATCGTGTGGTAGATTTTATTAGGTCTGTCCAGCGTGTAGGGGATCTGCCACGTGACCTTTTTCCTTCCACCTGTCCCTGAACTACGAGCCGTACCATAGAGCTTTCGTCTCTACAAATGTGACCAAAATATTTTAATATGTGTATCTGGATGGTCGTAGATAGTCTTTCTCTAATATGTAGTTCTTTTAAGATCGAATTATTGGTACGGTGAGCGGTCCAGGGAACCGTCGGCTTAGGGAATCCGATATAAATGAGGCTACAATAGATAATTTACTGGTCTCAGTGGCCTTAGAGATGTACCTTTTCCCACCTAAACAAATAATAAAAATAACAATAATAATTTTGGACATGTCCCCATGCAAGCTTCTCAAATGAACGGGTCAAATAACATCTTCGACCCGTGATCCTCAAGGAGAGATACGTATTATAATAATATAGTTTTGCCCGTATCGGTATGTCCATCAACTAGCATTAAAGCAGCGCGTTGGGATAACTTGTAATGGTGTAAAGAGATCCGTGCCCAGCTGTGGGACGCATAAAGAGTTGCATCAGAAAGAAATTCTATTCTAATCTAATCTAATCTAATAATCTCATCCTTCAAAAAAATTATTAATATATAGATATACTAAAACTATGAAGAACAGTCGATATTTTTTTTTGCTCATTTAATAACAATTAAACCACATCGAATCAGCCCCTGAAAAGTGAAAGGGTTCTATTCCTAAGTATAACGAAGCGTAAGAGAAAAAAAAACGACTCGATTAGTAAAGTATTTCGGTAGTTATCGTGTTAACGGTGAAAGCTTTTCTTAGCTTTCACACATAAAGACACACGGACGTCCAAGACAGAACTTTTTTGAACTGTTTTTTAACTAGTTTAAATAACGAAAATGGCATCAAAAATATCATGAGTGTTAAAAATAGTGTTTTTTCTTGATATGTGTGTATATATATTATCTTACATTACAATATATGATACATAGAGACATTTTAAGTTTGAAAAATCATATGTTTTGCGCGAAGTGACAGTAGTACCCACCTCAACGCTTCGCTTATGAGGCTTGCAATACGAGTGCGAAAACTACAATATTTGTAAAATATTTTACTATTTTTTTTCAAGCTGTGTCTTATAATGTAAGGTTTTCAAAATGTTGGTTTCCCATTCGCCTCTTTAAGCATCGTTCTGTTGAACATTCGGTCGAGAGAGTAAACCTGTGACAGTAACTGCCGTACTTGTGCAAGTGGTACTTGCGTAGACTTGTAGTTGACAAGGGAGCTGGATGTGTCAAGTGAAATACGAGACTATACGTTGATATAGTGATACTGGTTTGTTTTAAGAGGAAAATAATTATAATAAAAAGGTCCGCTGGAAGAGATTCCTATTTAGGGATAAGTGGTACCCCGGTACTCTTTTTCTTTAATTAATATTCTTTGTGAATTTTGTGTGTGTACAGAAATAAAAAAAAATATAATAAATAACGTTTCACACTCATAGCCCCACAGTAAGGTAGATATACCCTGTGTCGTGGGTGCCATGGTCACATACAAAGACAGAAATCCAGACCGAGAACAGAAACTTAAACTCATTATTCAAAATTTGCTTCGCCGGGAATCGAACTCGGGACCCTCCGATCGGCATGGTAACCATTACGCCACACGGGACGGCAAAGTAGGTTTTTTTTCAGTTTGTTGCCCATGGTATAACCGCGTGGTCCAATTAGTCCAATTAGTAACACGGGATTTTTTTACCCGTTTGACCACGAGAAGTATTTTAGCTAGTAATTGTACCACGGCAATTCTCAATAGAAACACTTTTGTTCTCTATCTCTCATTATTTTGATTATTTTAACAAAAATTGATGTCGAAACTTTTATGTTTGATGTATTATTAAATATAGATGTATAGATAAACATCCCCACTAAGTGATGAGGGCATTTAAACGCGGTACGGAGTTCGCAGGGTTAGTTTTAGAGTGACGAAATCACAGAACATTATTAACAGAAGTTAGAATGGAAATGTGGGCGGGGCAGACGTCGCCAAGGAATTTTGAGCAAACGCTCAAAATTCCAAAATCTCTACAGAAACACGCGATTGTGCTACAATATGCGTGCTTGTGTGCGTGCTTGGGTGTGATTCGTTCATTTGAAATCGCGTGATTATGCGGCGCTAAGATTGGCTAGATTTGAAATTGCAAGTATGTGCGTAAGCTTCGTATTTATTTAAGTACAGATGTAACGGAGGTGAAAGGCGGGTTTAATCGGCGACACCAGTCTTCATACAAACGGCGTATTATTGCCGTTCTACCTCTTTTAATAATGTTCTGTGGACGAAATCGCACGTCTTCACTTACGTATGATTCGCAGAAATGTAATAATATTATAAATTAGATCTCAGCTCGAGATGTATATTACGATAAATGCTAGCTCTCGTTACACACTTTAATCATATATGGTAAAAATCGATAACTCATAAATCTTACAAATCCAATTTTCTATTCCAATTCACAGCAATAAAATTAAAAATATGGCGTACATTTTCATTTTCGGCTCGCTTCAGACGTAACGAACCGCTTCAAAAAATTATCGAATTCGTTTTTCAAGCTTTTACGTTATCTGACAAATTAATCAGACTTTGCCTCACTTAAGTGACTCTTATAAATAAATTTGTAATATAAAATGAATTTCTTTTGCAATGATGGAAACCACTCTAAATAGGTCATTATAAATATTGTTTTCTATCCTAATTAATGTTCACCTACCAGTCACTAAGGGCCTCTTTCACTATCTCCAAGCAAAGTGTTGATTAGTTACGTTCCAAGTTAAGTTAATTGGCAAGTAAAATCTATGAGTACGGGTCAGTTTATCTTATGATCAGTGCTAATCGAACATCGTGAAATTGAAATTGAAGTTACGGGTGTCTTTAACGGACAATTACCGTACTTTTCACTTTACTTGAAGATGGTGAAAGAGGCCCTTAGAATTATAGAAATTTGGGATTCAGGCCATAGTCCACCAATCTACTGATGTTGTCATAACTTTGAGAAATTATTGTTTTTGTTAGTACTTACGTTGGTAGTATTTACATTCTACGCCTTTATGATTAAGAATCATCTCGGTTTAATTCGGCGTAAAGGCATTAAACGGCATAAAGGACTTCCGTAAAAACCTGGGAGGATTTTTCCGCTGACTTTTTTCCTCTGAGTGTACAAAAACCGTGCAATATTACCCATATTGCCAAATATATATACCCAAAGCCTACGATCAGATCCGTTCCGAAATATAAATAAATATGAATAAATAATCAAATAAATCTCTCAATCAATCAAAATCAAATAACTAAATAAATAAAAAATTATAAGGCGCAATATGGTATCAAATAAAAGTAATAATAAAATTGATGTAAATGTACATTTTTATAAATTATGTTATAATTAAGCTTTTTCTTTTATCTTTGTAATATTTGCATACCTCATGACATGAAGGTAAATATGGCGTACTAAATATGTATTAACAACTATTGTAAACACCCATATTTGTGCAAAAATAAATCTTTGTCTTTATCTTACAAAAATACGTGTGCCAGAGCGAGAACAGAAATTGTTTCGCCGGGAATCGAACCCGGGACCCTTCGATTGGCAGTTCGGCATAGTAAACATTGCGCCACGCAGGTCGTCTTAATTTAAATAAAAAAATTACATAAAAAATTTAAATACTGCGTGTTTTCATTCCTGCTCGCGTCCTAATCGAATTTGTTTCTCTACCTTATATTGTTATCTGTCAGATTAATCAACCATTGCCCCACTTTACTGACCCGTTTGGGTCTTTCGGGTCCTTAGTGGCTCATTTCGGGCGTTGTTACGCAATATGCGTGTTGGAATGAGGTAGACTTTTTAATGAATTCACCGAAAAAGAAAATCGATTTAGAGAAAGATTTAATGTGGATAAGCGGATAGGTAGTGAGTGGAAAGGAAAGGAGTGAGTCTTGTTAGAGATTGATTTATTACAATAATGAAACAGTGAAATGACAGAACTAAGCGGTTTTGTGCTTCAAAGTCAAAAGCTCGTGTATTTATTTTAGAAATGACATCTATGTACGTTTTAGTAAAAACATTAGAATTCAAACGATTTTTTGATAAATAAACCGAACAAAAGACAGACGGGCCGCGTGGTGTTAAGCGATCACTGTCACCTATGGACACGGGCAACCTCAGGGGAGCCACCCGAGCATTGCCGGCTTTGGAGGAGAGCTTTTTTTACAGCTTTCTTGAAGAACCCTATGTTATTGTCCACTGGGAATGCCTCAGCTGGAAGATTGTTCCATAACCTACACGTCCGTGATAAAAAGGAGCGTGCAAAGCGGACTGTGGAGGACCGCCACGAGTCCAGATAGTGCCGGTGGATTTTTAACCTTTGTCTGGTGGTATAATCATGGAATGGTGATGTAGGCATCAATTACCAATTTTTTTTAAAACTTTTATTCATAATTTTAAATCATTCGCGATTGTTCGTCTCTGAAATCAGATGACATAACAATAGTCAAAATCAGTATAAAAAGTGTTATTTAATCAGTTTGTCAAATCAGTTAGATATCTGGGTAAAGCTATAAATGCTCAGTTTATTAAGTTTTGTCGGCAAACCGAAAAGTATTTTTTTCGTATCTTTATATTATTTCACAATTTTATTTATTTATTTTATAATATTTACTGTAAAACACTACTTTATACTACATACCTGACTCAAAGATAGACAAAGTAAATGAAGAAATACAAAACCACGTCATGCCGCTATCAAGTCCCCGCCAAAACTCAAAGTGTATAGGTACAATCTTTTCTACTTATAAACTCCCTGTTATTTTAAATGGAAATCCAAATTATATTAAGCCAAAACAAAATATGTATTAACCTCACTGCGCTATTTAACGTGAATTTAGTATATTATTATGGAAAAATTACAGTAAAGATTAGTGGTAAAGGTCTCAAGAAAACTCTTGTAGGAAAGGTATTTAATTGTACTACAAATAATGAAACAATGGAATAAAACAATTTCGCAAACGGTGTTGTGTTTAAAAAATATTTTTTAATAATCGTAACGTTTTTATAACAATTATTGCGTTTTCATCGCTTAAGTTACTTGCAATTGTAAGTTGTAAGTCCTCTGTGTATAATTTCGAGATTTGTTCCGCAACGGTGCGTGTTAGAATGAGTAAAAGTTTTTAATTAATTCCCAGAAACAGTGGAAATGTCGCGAAGTAAGATTTAAGACTCTTAAAGGATTTGAGGGTTCTTAGGGTTAAAATTCACGTACTTTTATTAGAGGAGCGTTTAATTGTTATACTCCTAAACGTTGGATAATGAATTAGGTATTTACGTACAAATTTTCCGAGTAAAATCATTTGCAGCACATTTATCTGGTTCACTGGAAACATTACTAAGCTTATTGTTCAAAATCATATGAAACGGCTGCATCCCCTTTTTGCGTCTCACTGTACGGCTCGGGGCTCTCCACAAAAATGGGGAGGTGGTGGAACCCTGCTTCAATGCAGGTTGGTGAAAATGTGGAGTGGCCAACCCGTTGTTGGATATTTTCAAACTGCCGATAAGGCCTCCGAAAAGGCCTTATCCCGTTGCTATCTTTTGGTAATAACCGGGATCATGGCTTGATCTGAAAAATCTGATGAAATTTTTGATCTAAGACGCTAGGCAAAACAGCGCCGTCGGATGGGAGATGCCACTAGTGGCAAAAAAATCATTTTTATCGATAGCATTCGTTAAGTCTTGTCAAAAGCATTATTGTTTATTAGCGGCTACAACGTTAAAAACACAAAGAAATACGCTGTTTATTTTCTGAATGACTGACGACTTACTGTTTTTTTTATTACTAATAAGTGATGCTAAATTGTACTTGACGCTGGCAATATACAAAAAATGTTCAATCCCTCCCTTTTCACAGATTTAAAAAAAAAGTCAAACAAGTCCTGTGCCGCAAGGCTTATTACGATCTTAAGGACTATTTAATTGATAAAAAAAGCTTGGGATTGAGCTGTAGTCCCACAAGGCTGTTTCTATAACTGATGTTAATAGACTTAAATGAATTAAACTGCCTATGTTAGCAGGTGGCTGTGGGACGACATTGACACATGCGGTAGCTGTCATGTATGTTCCTTATCGGCCCATAGCTACTCTGTAAGAAAGTAAGCTATTGTATACCCCATATTTTAAAACAGGGCTGAAGTTTTTCTCCGTCTGCTCTTTTCTTCAGCTCAGCATTGCCTAAGCGCACCCAGAGCAGACAGAACAAAAAAAATAACGTTCACTAAGAGTTTGTAAAGGAACCGTACAGTGAATAAAGAATATTTCATTTCATTTCATTTCATTTGCGATGTCATTATTAAAAAAAAACAATGCTTTTTATTTAGGTATGTTATTACTAAGCGGGGCCCAAATAAAAGTATTTTTTCTCTACTTTAGTAACATCCCATAAAAACATAAATGTAAAAAAGGAGAGCCAAGTACAATACAAAAATTGTGCTTGGCTGTGGGCTTAGCTGCAAAAAGAATGGGGATCTAAATGAGTGCCGAGTTCTATGCAAAATCCAAATATATGTCATCTGGAAGTAGGTTAGGTTTAGGTACTATATGTCAGTCAGTCAGTGCTAAAATTTACGACTTTTTGACCTTCATATATTTATTACCATTTAAGCTAGCTTCATGAAATTTGGGATTCTAGAAGTCCTTATAAAAATAATAGGGCACGTGTCTAGATTGCGTTCCAGAAAAATTTAATCATTGTTTCGCAGTCACTTGAGCTGGTTTGAAGTAAAGTTCTTAATGAATCTCCTTAACATAGAAATTGTCTTAAAGAAAGAGAAGTCGCCATAAAAACATTGTGAATGGGATTTGAGTGTTGTCCGTGGATGGCGTTTAGTTGTAATAATGAGAAGTAAAATGAATGAATTTTGTTAGTGGTTTCGAGCTTGAAAGTTAAAAGATTTGAATAGAAATTTTTATATTTTCTTTGAAACAACTCTATTTAGAACGTGTTTGACTTTTACAGTGGTTTCAAACCAACGTATAATCCTCGCATATTTTTTTGTAACGTAGGCACACTCATAGCCGCACAAAGCAAGGTAGGTATACCCTGTGTTATGGGTACCATGGACACACACAAAGACATGAACACAAATACAAAGACCGAGAACAGAAACAAAAATTCATCATGTCAATCTTTGCTTCGCCAGGAATCATACCTGGGACTCCCGATCAGCATTCCAGCATAACCGTTGCGCCAAACGGTTGATCGGGATGACTGCTAATCGAGGTTCGCGGGTTCGAATCCCCGTGAGGCAGAAATTTGAAAATGAGTTTAGAATACTGGTGTCGTTGTGTGTGTTTGTGTTTGTGTTTTTGATTATTTATTAGAATTTCAGCAACGGCAGTTAAGTGAACCGATTACTGAAGATAATTCTGACTCTGTACCTATAGTTATTACTTAAAGAACAAAGACAAGAATAATGACTTTTATTTGCACAAATATGGGCGTTAACAAAAGTTGTTTACATATATTTAGTTCACCATATGTACTTTCTTGAGGATATTATAAAGATAAAAATATAAAAGAGAAAAACTTAATTATAAGACAGTTACAAAAATGTATATTTACATTTATCAATCATCTATCTAACAATCAAAACCAATTTTATTGAACAACCCCCTAACTTAGTCTTTTTAATAGTCTTTTTAACTTCCCGCCAAAAAAACCCGTCATAACTGATCTCTACGAATTACACCAAATCTTTTTTTGGGATTTCCCGCATGGTGCTAAAAAATAATAAAAATGAATTACACAAAAATAACTTACATGCAATAAATCTTCTGATTCTTTATCCATTACCGACATAAATCAAGCCCATTTTTTTCAATATTACTAGGGCTGCCATCACCTAAATTGCCGACGCCGGATAAACACAGCAAAAATCCCGGACATTTGGGCGAAATATGGTTTTTTTCCCCGGACATCCCTACAAAAATATTTTTTTGCAACAAAAATAAAAACATCGTTATAATTTTTTATTCCATTCGATCGGTGACTATTTTGCCGAGCCTTTTTGCATGCGGGTTATTGTGGATGAATTTTTAATTAAGATTAATTCAATTTATCGCTTATCTATTAAAAAAAATGGATTTCCCCTGACAACAAATGTGTCCGGGATACACCCGGACACTTTTAAAAAACCCCTGTCGGACAGCCCCTGGACACCCTTCAAACTAGGAAAAATCCGGGGAATTCCGGACGGATGGCAGCCCTAAATATTACTAACCAATATTGGAAAATAATCTATCCAACGCCAGTATGTAATAATCAGTGTAGCTGTAATATCTCATCGAGGCTTTAGCTATAAATGATCACTTTTAGATATCGCTACGAGGGTAATTACGGACGATTGTATTGTTTTTGTGGAATCAATATGCTGGCTTTTTTGGAGATATTGATTATGGTTTAGTATTGACGGTTTTAAAGTACGTGCTAGGCATACACATTATTATTTTTATTATGTGCCAAAGAACAAAAGTTTCTCTTTTTAATGAAGTTCTATCAAGCTTGGAGGGAATCCGGATCGACAAGGACCAGAAATTGTTGGGAATAAAGGGTGGAAAGGAGGGTGGTCCCCCGTTGCGGGTGATGGAATTGTGGACTGTAATTTGCGGTTTGAATTAAATGTGGAAAACGAGAAGGATTGATAAAGGGAGCGCACTTACTTGGTGTATCCCAGGGGCTGGAGCAGATGGTATGCTCGTGTGTATTAACAGCGGTGATGGTGGCGATGCGGCGAGTCTGATGACCACGTGTTAGGTGGCTTGCGGTGCGGTTGTCACTAGAGGACTTGCATACGCGTCGGCGGCGTGCGCGTCGGCGGCGGGACGAAGGCAGACTGACTTGATAGATCTTCCTGATCCATATTATGTAATAGTGCGCTTGCGGGAAAGAGAGGGAGGGTGAAGGGGAGGGAGGTGAAATGACTTAATTGGCGCGAACATCCCCCCGGCCTTGAGGTCTCCTCAAATAGCGAATTAAAAAAAAATAATAAAAAATAAACATAAATATATACAGCGGAGTTAATATCATATAGAAAAAACTATATATGCGGTGAACAGAGGCGATGCGATGAATATAATTAGTAAATTAATAAAAATATTATAATAGCGGGATGAGAATTTATACTTAAACTATAACTTATAAAATATAAACTACAATATTATTGTGTTGGTAGAGGGCAAAGTCTAACAATGGGCCGCTGCAAAGTGGAGCTCTTAGTCTTCACTTGTGCAACGCGCACCACCCTCCCTACCAGGAAACAGTTCAGTGACGACGCCTAGCGGCCACTGAAGAGGCGGAGCGTTATCCATATCGATAAGAACAACGGTTCCTACAGAAATGGAATTAATAGAATGTTTATTCCACTTTTCTCTTGCTTGTAGTGTATGCAAGTATTCTGATCTGAAGCGTTTCCAGAATGACTGAACTATCGAATCAAGCAATGAAAAACGTGATAAAAGATTAATGCGTTCTTTACTAAGATCCGCGGCGGGTAAACATCCAAGTGGATTAACAGCGAGGAAATGCGCGGGCGTAAGTGCAGTAGGTTCCGCCGGATCGCTACTTAACACGTAAAGCGGTCGTGAATTTAATATGCGTTCGACCTGAGTGAGGACAGTAAGCAACTCCTCATACGTGAGGATTTGCTTACCTATGACGCGAAATAAATGACACTTTACTATCTTTATATTTGACTCCCAAAGCCCACCAAAATGTGGAGCGTTTGGAGGGTTAAGTTTCCATGTGATGCGGTTATCAGAAAGGATCTGATTAAATACTTTATAATATTCGTCTGACCGTAAAAAGGAATGAAGTTCTTAAAGTATGAACGCGAAGCAATAAAATTAGTAGCGTTATCACTAGTGAGTCATCATCATTAACGATGTGCGAATAAATCATAAATCACGCAGCCATACGCCCTTTCACTGGCGTCGGCGAACGCGACTAGCGAGACTTGCGAATTCTTATTTATACCCATATGGGGAGGAAACTTTAATTTCGATATCAAAGGTAACTGAAATATATTGTTGCCATGCAGTGACAACGTGAGCGGGCGGAGCCTGGGCCCAGTCAAGTTTGAGAACCCATAAGGTTTTAATGAGAAGCTTAGAGAAAAGAATTACTGGACCCACGAGCCCCAGAACATCATACAAGCGAGCGGTTGCGGATAAAATAGAACGCTTGGTACAAGCGAGCGGCGGCGGCGAAACTAGAAAAGAAAAAGAATCAGTTGCGGGGTGCCAACGAAGATCCAATATTTTAAAAATATTTTGGTCGTTGAATGAGACCTCGTCAAGCTGACGGTGCGTTGCGGGGATGTGCTGTAAAAGCTCTGAACTGTTACTAGTCCACTTAACCAATTCAAATCCTCCTCGCTTAAACATTTGAATTAGTTGAGTGGCTACGTCAACGGCGCTGTTGACGCAGGGCGCGCAGGATGCGATATCATCCATATAAATATCTCGCTCGACCACCGAAGCAGCCAGAGGATAGGACTCCCTCTCCTCGGAAGCCAACTGACGTAATGTGCGTAGCGCAAGAAAAGGCGAAGAGCGTAAACCAAAAGTCACACGATTAAATTCGTATGTTTGTATGTCTTCCTCATTAGAAAAGCGATAAAGAATGCGTTGAAACGCGCGGTGCGATTTTTGTACTTCAATGTATAAATACATTTGCATAGCGTCGGCAAAAAATGCGATGCGATAAACTCGTACGTTTATTAAAATATTAAAAATATCAGACTGTAAATTTTGCCCACTATGTAAAATATCATTTAATGAAATGTCATTATGTGACTTAGCGCTTGCGTCGAGTACTATTCGCAATTGAGTTGTACTTTTATCATTACGTATGACAGGGTGGTGCGGGAGATAAAAGCAAGGTTCCGTAAAATTATTTGAAACAACTAATGATAAAAAACCCTTGTTGATGTATCTTGAATGACGTCATTGTAGCGGGAGCGAAGATCGGGACATTTATTAAAAACGTCTCTCTAGGAGCGAGAAGCGTTTTTTAGCGGTTATAAAAGAATCACCTAACTTATCAGGCGTGTCCTTGAAGGGCAGGGCGACAATACATCGTCCGTTCAAATTGCGACGAGTAGTGGAATTATAAATATTCTCACATTTCTGTTCATCAGGACTCAAAGTTTTTTGCGGCAGCTCCTCTAACTTTAGCGACGTTTGACTTTTATCAATACGAGTAGGATAAGAAACTAAAGAACGCGGCATGCATGTAGGAAAGTCGATATCTGCGTCTCCCATTATTATGTATCCTAATGACGTTTCTATGGCACTCGGCGATTGCGAATTAATTATTTTATCAGTTAACAAAATTTGTAAATAAGTGTTAACCCCTAATAAAACGTCAATGCCACCTGGTGTATGGAATTGATCGTCAGCTAAACGTAAATTATTTATATAATTAATTTTCGAAACGTCTATTAACGACGTGGGTAATTGTCCAGTTATAGTGGGAACAACTAACGGTTCAATATGATAAAGTTTATTTTTATTAAAGCGGGAGCTAAACTGCAAAGAAGTAACACCTAAAACCTTCTGCGATACTCCACCGATTCCTTGCGCCTCTTTAACTGGTGTTTTATTTGAGATCGGTAGGTATAAACGTTTGCAACACTGTTTCGTGATGTAATCACATTGCGAGCCAGGGTCCACTAAACAACGCAACAAATATTGGTGTCCGTATTTAGTACAAACTTTAATCTTCGCAGTTCCCAATAATGTAGTGCGGTGCGGCGCATTACCACAATCGCGCGAAACGTTACATGACGTGGATGCATTTTTTTCTCCTGGACCTTGTTCTACCGAAGGCTGATCGACCTTATTCCTACTACTAACAAAATGAAGTAGCGTATGGTGCGAGCGGGAGCAATACCTACATCTACGCTGTGACTTACAAAAATGAGTGGCGTGTTTATTACTTAAACAATTAGTGCAACATTTATTTCGTTTTACAAAATTGTACCTGTCCTGTGCATTTATTTTAAAAAAATGCGGACAGACAAATAGGTGTTCGTGATCACCCGATTTACAGAAAATACATGACCGAGACGAATCTGTATTAATAAAAGTTTTGCTTATATTTTTAGCGGGAGCGGGAACAAAATTACCTTTAATTTTATTATTGTTAGACATATTATGCGAAGTATTTATTGTATGGCACAAAGCCCTATTCTGGTCATGTAAAAACTGAACCAAAGCGGAATATTTCGGTATGTTTACGTTGCGACATGACATTTCGAACGACTTTACGGTATCGTTATCTAATTTTCTAAGCGCGATATTTAGAAACAGAAAATCAGATATGTCATCAATATTAAGTTGCTTAAGGGCGTTAATAGAAGCATCAAATTTATCCATAAATATTTGATAACCAGCGGATGTGTTAGTGTTTACGTTCTTCAGTTCTAACAGCTGACTGACGTAGGTAGTCGCGAGCGCACGCTCGTCGTTATATCTACGTATGAGCGCGTTCCATATCACAGAATAGTTTTCAGCGGTAGGCATTAAGCCTGAGCAGATTGATAATGCCTTATCACTAAGTTTACTAACAAGATAATAAACGCGTTCAGCATCTGTTAATTGCTGATTATCATGAACTAATGTTTTAAATTGTTGGTAGAACATAGACCAGTGTCGTATGTCACCATTAAAAGAAAGTAATTCTATGGGCGGAAGCGATGGTATAATTTTTGTAGGTAAACTATTCTGTGATTTACTTGAAGATGAAGATGGAGCGTTTAATTTGGACACTTGACTTTTAATACGACTATATAGATCATGAAAAGATTTCCACGATCCGAAATCGACTTGCGCGTTTGGATTTAATTTTAAATTTGTAACATTATAAGATTCTAACGTGTCCTTGAACTCGGTACGCAAGTATTCAAGGTCAGATGCCGTGTCAAGAAATGTGTCCTGTTCGTCTGACGAACTTAATGCACTTATAGATAAATCATAAATTTGTTGTAAACGTTCGTAAATAGAATTTCGTTTTGCAATTAATATTTTCAATCTAATTTCGTCATTTGAAAGCGTTTCAGATTCAATTTTGCCTTTAG
Organism: Pyrgus malvae; assembly: GCA_911387765.1. NCBI lineage: Eukaryota > Metazoa > Arthropoda > Insecta > Lepidoptera > Hesperiidae > Pyrgus > Pyrgus malvae. The sequence goes on from OU426960.1 coordinate 22,782,917, forward strand.
TAGACATTTTGTCGTGAACAAGATAAATCAGTTAAAACAGTTAAGATTATAAAAATTATGTATGGCGTAATGAATGAATACGTAGGTAGTTACTAGCGAAACAACGATCGCCGGTCGCGTCGGCTCCGGCAACCACAAATATGGCGGACTTCAATTAATGAAAAATAGAATGCGTACCTATGAGGTGTAATTTCGATTACAAATATAGGTAAATAATGGTGCGAATGGTGCGAATGCGCTTTGCAAAAATAATAATATACCTACGTGAGCGGTGCGTTATTAATATGCGGGATATAAAATAATCGTAGATATAATAAATAAATAAATAAATAAATAAATAATACTTATTTGCAAAAATAAATAGCGGATGGTGCGGTGTGTTTTGCAAAAAGAATATTAAACCTACGTGAGCGGTGCGTTATTAATATGCGGGATATAAAATAATCGTAGATATAATACTTATTTGCGAAAATAAATATGAATAGGCACTTATAATATATTACATGAAATACATATGTATGCGTATTTATGAGATTAAATAATTAACCCGGGTGATGTGACCAAACTATTGATTCGAAATCGGGCTCGACTGGACCAAAAATTGGAGGGAATCCGGATCGACAAGGACCAGAAATTGTTGGGAATAAAGGGTGGAAAGGAGGGTGGTCCCCCGTTGCGGGTGATGGAATTGTGGACTGTAATTTGCGGTTTGAATTAAATGTGGAAAACGAGAAGGATTGATAAAGGGAGCGCACTTACTTGGTGTATCCCAGGGGCTGGAGCAGATGGTATGCTCGTGTGTATTAACAGCGGTGATGGTGGCGATGCGGCGAGTCTGATGACCACGTGTTAGGTGGCTTGCGGTGCGGTTGTCACTAGAGGACTTGCATACGCGTCGGCGGCGTGCGCGTCGGCGGCGGGACGAAGGCAGACTGACTTGATAGATCTTCCTGATCCATATTATGTAATAGTGCGCTTGCGGGAAAGAGAGGGAGGGTGAAGGGGAGGGAGGTGAAATGACTTAATTGGCGCGAACAAAGCTATACCCAAGTTTAAAAATAACCTGAGTTATTTTATTTTTTTAATTTTTTGTTATTTGGCACATTATGTATGTATTTATGAGGTAACTATCGTAAGTGTAAAATTAGATGCGGCAATTTTATTTATTTATATGGAAAAGCAGACGATAATGCAAAAAAAACGGACGAAAAAAAATTGCCGTAAAAAAGTCAGTTTTTCTTTATATTATTGGGTTTTTTAGAGATGGGACAAAATTCTGTGTGAGGTTTTGTCTTTAAATTTGCCGTTATTGTTTCCAAGATTACAAATCGTACCCGGAAAAAGCATCACAAAGCAAACAAGCTAACCCTTGGAGGTCAAAAGGGACCCTTAAAATAAAAATAAAGTATGTATATTTGTGTGACCTTCTGAAGAAGGCTTCATATATTCGGCAGACAGAAAATTGAGCAAACTAGACCGTTTTTAAGGTTATTGAAATGATATCTACAAAGACACATCTTTTATAATGTTACCTCTGAAATTAATCGTAAATGAAAATAGCTGCAAATATTTTTGTGTCTCATTGCTGGTCTGCTGTTGAAGCTGGTCCCGTGAATGCGGGAGGTCTGGAGTTATTTCATCTTTTTTTGGTATCGAGGGGGAAACCTACTAAAGGTACCCGGCACCTTGGGAGAGGATACCAGGTTATGTGGGATTTGTACTGCACTAAAAACTCCTCAGTGGCCCTCTGTGCTTGGGAAGACTCCGGGGTCTTCAGTGGAACGCACTAGTGTCCTTCACGCGCGGTGCCCAGTACATGCCCATCTTCGAGACAACAATTTTGCTCTCCTGCACCTTCAGTTGTTCACGGCGGCATGCGGCACGCACACACCGCCGTCCTTCCCGGGGCTGCTGGCTGGGCGGATCGAACTCCCACTCTCACCGCCCGCAACCTTACTTATATTTGCTTACTGAATACACAATTCTCTGTGTGATCTGTGGCAATTATACTAAAATGTATGTCTTTCTTTGTTTCAGGTAATCTTCGACATGTTTGAAATAATTCAACCAATATTCACAAGCAATAGGTGATATTAAAAGGAGTAGATTTTTTATGAGTGTAACGAGAGACGAGTTCTATGATGTTCTATGTCACGAAGTCCGTTCTTCTATTAATGTTGTGAGGGGTACACATACACATTGTTTTAGTAACCTCGAGAACGCTTAGTGTCGAGTAACGTCAGCATGACAACTAAACGTAGAAGAGTTCTGTGAGTAGGGTAATATTTTTTTAAAGTTTTTTTTGTTAATGACACAGACTTATTAAGTGTGTGGTTAATGAGATGTTCAGATTTCTTCGCTGACTCAAACAAACATACAGGTGACGCTAATATAAGCGTATTAAAAGCGGGTCTTGATATACGGAGTGACAGACATAACCATAAACAAAATGAACCCTTATAATATGTTTGTTTTTTTTTTTCTTTTGATACGAAACCCTAACATGGATGAAATCACAGGAATACCAAGTTCTAAATAAAAGCAGAGAATTGTGAAGTAATCCGATTCAGGATTGACGAGAGATATCCGGACGCCGTTTCTCTCATAATCGACTTTTCGTGTCGCCGCTCTGAATTCAGAAATCGAAACGTTGTCGAGTTGTCATAAACAATCTTCGAGAGTCATGAAATATTAAGATTGTCTCAAATATTCCCTGAAGACCTTATTAATGTTAATTCGAACAGAAACTTCGACATTTTATGTGAAAATTATGAATCTGTATCGAAATGACTGAGGGATAAATGCTAGGGGTGTTAGGGCAAGATTGATGCCAGTGGACCTTTATCGGCTAAGCCACACTAGCTACTTTTTAACACGTGCTAGGGATGTTAGGGCAAGATCGATGCCAGTGGACCTTTATCGGCTGAGCCACACTAGCTACTTTTTAACACGTGCTAGGGGTGTTAGGGCAAGATCGATGCCAGTAGACCTTTATCGGCTAAGCCACACTAGCTACTTTTTAACACGTGCTAGGGGTGTTAGGGTAAGATTGATGCCAGTGGACCTTTAGCGGCTAAGCCACTGTAGCTACTTTTTAACACGTGCTAGGGGTGTTAGGGCAAGATCGATGCCAGTGGACCTTTATCGGCTGAGCCACACTAGCTACTTTTTAACACGTGCTAGGGATGTTAGAGCAAGATCGATGCCAGTAGACCTTTATCGGCTAAGCCACACTAGCTACTTTTTAACACGTGCTAGGGGTGTTAGGGCAAGATCGAAGCCAGTGTACCCTTAACGGCTAAGCCACACTAGCTACTTTTTAACACGTGCTAGGGGTGTTAGGGCAAGATCGAAGCCAGTGTACCCTTAACGGCTAAGCCACACTAGCTACTTTTTAACACGCTTTTATTAGCTTGACCTTTTTGTATGTAACGAAAACATTGAATCGACTTTGAAACGTCAGATTAATTTGAAACTTTACATACCTACTCATCAAGGACCGATGAAACTGTAAAATATAAAAAACCAACTAAAAAATAAAAAAATAAAAACGTGGTTTAAAAAAATAAAAAGTAAAAATTAAGAAGAGTATATATATATGCAGCTATTTTATTGTAAAAAGAGCGTGGGGTACTTCTTGAGATATCAAAATGAAAATCAGAAATGCATTCCGAGCATTGCCAGCTTTGAAGGAGAGCTTTTTTATACAGCTTTCTTGAAGAACCCCATGTTATAGTCAACTGGGAAAGCCTCAGCTGGAAGGTTGTCCCATAATCTACACGACCGTGGTAAAAAACAGCGTGCAAAGCGGACTGTGGAGGACCGCCACGAGTCCAGATGGTGCCGGTGGAACTTTAACGTCGCCCTATTGAGAACACCAAGCTTTTTGGATGCTAATTTGGCTTTGTACTCCAAATGACTCCGGTACTGCTCTTTATTCGTAATGTCAACTCCCAAGATACTGACACTTTCAATATTTTTAAATTTTAAAAGTGTGGCCTACAAGTATCCGTTTGTTTAAGCTTAATAATATGACTCGAATGCACTTTTTTGGGCCTTAAATACAGTTTAAATTCCCGTCGCATTACCCCAAAATATTATTCCGTATCCTAACGTGGCACCAACGTACGCATGGTATGCATTCAGAACCGGCGTTTTGCTTAAAACCTATATTTTGTAGTTAATTTTTTATGTTTGTATTTAAGTAAAATTTCAGATATAAAATGTTTTTGTTTCTTGTCAAACCATTTATCTGAAAATATTGTAATACTTATTGTATTATTAATCTGGAATAGAATAGCTATTGACAAAGAAGATGGCTTTCGTCCAAATACCGCGTTCGGACAGGAGGCTTGATTTATTTCGATAATGGTCTGGGAATGGGAATTGGAGAATTTATTGCTTAAGAATATCTATATTTCTTATTATTTTATTAATAACTAAATAGTATTTTCTTTATAAATTCTGTCGGTTACTAAGACTTTCAATACTACTATAGTACCGTATAAAGCTTAGCTAATAGAGCTGAGAATATAAAACAATTTCGTGACAAGTTGTTCGTTCGTCATTCGGTTTTCAAGTTGCTTATCAGATTTTCTTAATCTTTTAAGCAATAGCATAACAACGCGTCTTTACTATTCACATTTATTTTTTTCCCAGGGCACAATTAGTTAGGCAATAAGTTATCGTACTTTAGTTGTATAACTACTGTCGTTAAAATGCCCTATATTATATAGGCTATATATGTTTTAAATGTAAATGTGAGACTACAATTACATAGATCGATTATAGATACATGGTACGTGCAACACAAATAAATAATGTTTCACAAAAACAATTTATATCAACTATTTTCAGCATTTTGCAATATGGCGGAACAACTGATTTCACTGTCAACTGATTGTCACAGAGTCACAGATTATTAATTTATATTGTCAAAATGACATATTACCGCCATTATATTTTTCTAGTACATATAATTGTGTTGCAATTCTAAATAAAAATTCTTGTTTTGTACCAATAACCCCAGTCGATTGTAACAAAATGCTTAGTAAGAAACAGTTGTCTACCATATTTGCAATTTTTTTATACGGTGTACAAATACCTGGCCAAACGTCCATACATTTTGAAACATCTTTAAACTTATCATTCAAATTTCTACTTCGCCGGGAATCAAACCCGGGACCCTCCGATTGGCAGTCCGGCATGGTAACCATTACGCCTCACGGGTCAGTGGAGATGCGCGTTTGTGGCCACCCATGGCTGGGCGGATCGAGCTCTCACTCTCAGCGCCCAACCCCGGAAACCCGCTTTTAGTCGCCTCTTACAATCTGACAGGGGATAACGTTGCTCTATTCTTAATCACGAAGCTACAGGGACTATCAATTAATAGACCTATATTATATATATTATAAAAACACGTAAAAAAGAGTTTTGGCGGGAAGTCTGAAGGGACAAGTGGTGCTCTTGTTTTATTTTCATTTTCTTAGTGTATTTTTGAGTTATATCGGATAAAGTTGATGGCATTTAGCTCGATATAGGTTAATGACTATGCACGAGTGTTGGGAAATAAAATAACAGTGCGAAAACATGTTTTTTCGGCTTGCCTCCAAAACTCCATCGGACATGTTCTGGTAAAGTAGCCGTCACTTTACTTGAACATTTGACTGACTAGACTGACTGATACCTGACGACTAACTGATTTTTTCTACGACTACTAAGTGATGCAATACTTGACGCTGGCAATATGCGCAGAGTTTGCGACGCCATTATTAAAAATGAAAAGAAAAAAAAAACACGTAACATACAAAAACAAATATTATTATTTATTTTGGCATGTCACTATTTATTTGTATGTCCTTGATGAATTGGCAAGCACCCAGCTATCGATTTATTACATAAGAAATGTTATTCTTTATGGGCTTCCATAGAACCTTTTAAGCTGGTACTGTCAAGGTTATTAAAGAAAAGCTTGGAAAGTGTCCCAAGGTTCAATAAACATTATGGCGTTAATGGTGTCCGCTAGTTTTCACAAAATATGTCTGATAAGTTTGGTATATTTTTGCTATTTGTCCTTTGCCTTATAACACTTATATTGTCAAGAATCAGTTCTGAAAACCAACACCGTGGCCGATTTGCAAGGCAATAAAAACCTCCAGTAAAAGAAAAGACAAAATTAAGAGGAACAGTATCCCAGTTTTATACGTTTTTGTTTTTGAACAGGCTTTATAATCACTGAAGTGTCCTTTCATGGCTGCAAGTGCAACCCTTCTTACATCCTACTCCTGGGCAAGCGTCCTTCCTTTTCATTGGGCAGCCTGGGGCTTATTCCACCCCGTTGCTCCAATACGGCTTAATGGAGATGCGGATTATGGGCCGACTAGTTGTCGGATGTTTTCAAAGCGCCTATAAGGCCTCAGACAAGATTTAACGATTATTATCTATGATAGGTAACTACCGAGACAGACGGCTTAATGTGCCCTCCGAAGTACGGAAACGCCCACGAAATTTTGCCACGAGTCACACCTAACTTAGTGTATATAGTTTTCAAAGACAAAGACAAAGACATTTATTTGCACAAATATGGGTGTTTACAAAGTTGTTTATATATATTTAGTTCGCCATATTTACCTTCATGAGGTATGCAAATATACAATGATAAAAATATAAAAGGAAAAACTAAACTATAATACAATTACGAAATGTACATTTACATCTATTTTACTATTATTTTTATTTGTCCCATTTTGCGCCTTTTATAAATTAAAATTAAAATATTTATTTATTTATATTTCGGATCGGTTCCGATCGTCAGCTTTGGGTACCCATATCACAGGGTGTTTGTACACTGAGAGGAAAAAAAGCCGGCGGAAAAAAAAACCTTTAAGACTTTTATTTGCACAAATATGGGTGTTAAAAAAAGTTTTTCTTATATAGTTTTGTCGCCACATTTGCCTTCACGAGATTTGCAAATATTACAATGATAAAAACTTAATTGAATAATTTTTTTCCTCATATTGCGTTTTGCCTTGCTTGCAAGTTATAACTGGATTTTCCACTTTATCATCTCATTTTTAAAGTAATGTTAATAAAAACCAGGCCAAACTTCCTCGAACTTAAACTATAAAACAACTTTGTATCGTAGTATCTTCCCCGTAAGCCTTGTAAATTTTCCGGGAAGCACGAAACCTTCGTAGAACCAGCGAAAAGCTTTACTACATAAGTTATGAGGTACAGGTACTCGTATAATCCCACTGAAATAAGTTGGCACCTTGCCTGGATGTAACTACATTTCTAGTTCAGTTCCAATAAAGGTGAGGCAACGTAAAACTTCAAAACAAGTTTGACCGGCAACTTTGTGCGATTTTTGATTGCGATATGTTCATGGTCTGAATACATTCAGTAAGTAGTATTCTAGAACTATTATGGTTCGCCCGGGGAAGTACCACCGCTGCACCTACTTCTGCCGTGAACCAATTCTGTTGTGATTCGGTGAAAAGGTGCAGTTGTTGGCCACACTTACATGAGGCGACCACCAGCCTCCGGAGTAGCGCAACTGCATAGGATCTCAGGCAAGACTTACCTATGCTTGCTTGAGGTTGTATGTAGATGTCCATAGGCTGCAACGACCACTTAACACCACATGGCCTGCATGCTCGTCTGCTACTCTATTCAAATAAAAATAAGAATGCAGGTTAGAAAAAGGTGTTGCAATAAGTTTAAGTTTGTTGTTTGTTATTATCAGGATAAGGTTCTTATCAATGAAAAAATTAAGAAAATTGTGCGGAAAACTAGAAAATTTAAGAATTCTTAACCATCATAATAATTTAAATTTTACAAATTCGATTTCAATATTCACAGTTAAGACATGATAACGTCTGAGCAGCGATGGCCGAGTGAGCAGCGATGGCCGAGTGGCATAAATCCGCGGTCTTCGACGCGATCGATCCCGGGTTCAAATTCTCGGCGCGCACCTCTGACAAAGAAATTTGTAATGTGCGCATTTATCGCTGCTCCACGGTGATGGAAAATATCGTGATATTAAATATTTACGATGTTCTCCATCGCCGTGCATGCCTGAGAGGAATTCATAATTTCTCGAAAGCATGACGTCCACCAATCTGCACTTGGCCAGCGTGGTGGACTATGGCCTAAATCCCTCTCACTTGTGAGAGGAGACCTGTGCCAAGCAGTGGGACGTAAAAAAAGGGTTTAAAAAAAACGTCTGTCGGGTCATCTAGTTATTAATAAGACATCTAAAGTAATGAACATAATTTAATCGAACATTTCAGTAAGTGAATAATTTCGTTAAAGAAAGGTGACTATAATTCGTCGATCTTAGTAGTCGTTTTTCAGTGTTGTATATGAACTCAAACTATATGGTATGGCTCTATTGGTAACACGAAAGATTTCTCTTTGAAAGCAAGCCTCGATGTCTTGTGCTTTGTGATACTTAAGTGACAACGTAATCGTCGTGGCACTTAAGTAAAACAGAGATGACGCTTCCCTCCCTATACATATATGAAATATCCCTAATGGTAAAAAAAGATTTTAATAACTATGAAACACTAAAATCAAAAAGGCATACTAAAAATTGTGTTCAATTGCATCAAAAACAAAACAATATAACAAAAGCGTCTTTTGCATGGGATCAAAAATATATAATAACTTACCTGAATCCCTCAAGTCTAAAACAATTTGTGATTTTAAACGAGCACTTAAAACGTTCTTGTTTACAAAAGCGTACTATTCGGTATCTGATTTTTTTAACGACGAACTTTAACTTCGTGAGGGATTTCGGGTTTACGGGACTAAAAACCTGCGAGGTTTTTTTTCCGCCGGCTTTTTTCCCTCTCAGTGTATAAAAACCCAGTAAATTGGGTGCCCAAAGCCGATGGCCCGGATAAAAATATAACTCTTATTAAACATAAACACCTTTTATAATTATAGCAGAATTGATAAAACATCGCAATAAAAATATGGGTTAAAATAAAATCAACGTTGTCTTCAATTATAATAAATTTAGATATAAGTAATTTTAGTTATACTGCTAACTTATGTTTTAATTCTGTCCTCCAAATTTGCATACCTCGCTGAGGTAAATATGGCGAACTAATAAATGTAGATAAAACAACTTTTGTAATACCCATATTTGTGCAAATAAATTATTTTCATTTTCATTTTCATTAGATAAATTAGCGTAACTACACATTCCTCAAAATTACTAAGTAAAAATAATGATGAACGGACCTACTGATTGTTTATGAGCCAAATATTTTCTCTAGAGTTCTATTTGAGCATAGGTTAACGACCTTTGATAGGCGCCGTAACATCGATACGGGTGCAACGACCGGTGCACTGGGTAACTAGGCGAATAATCTATAGAATTGTATACGAGTCTATAGCAAAAGGCTTATAACGCTTTTCATGTGGAAAATTATTTAATTTTGTATGAAAACAATATGAGCAAGGGTTAACGACCTTCCTTCACTACAGTGTAACTTCTATATAGGTGCAACGACCGGTGCAGTGGGTAACTAGGCGAATAGACTATAGTTTTGTAGAAAAGTCTATAGCTAAAGGATTACCTGAAGCTTTTTATGTGGAAAATGATAAAATTTACATGAAAGTAACATGAGCGCGGCTAAAAGTTTTCGATACGAGTACAATGACAGGTGCACTAGACTAAGTAACTAGGCGATGACTTTAATTTTATAGGCGATGATAATATAGCCCAAGGAAGGAGCTGTTAGGAAGCATTGTTTTTTTTTCAGACGAAAATAATATGAATCCCACAGATTAATGCTACGCCGTAGCATCGATTTATTGTACTATGTATTTTTGAAAGAAGAAAGAAAGAAAGAAAGAAACGTTTATTGCATCCAGTTAATTCTGCAACTATACTATACACTTATACTACACAACAAAAAACATAATATAGTAATACAATAAAAATAAAACATAATATAACATTAGTAAATATGTATACAAAAAAAAACAAAAGGTGGAACGCTGCAGAACCACTAGATGAAATGGGACCGCACTCAGCCTGTATCGCGATCTAAACCACGACTGCTGGTTTTCAGTGCGGCCTTTTTATTTATTTCGACTATGTATTTTTATTGAGCTTAGCGATGCGAAGTCTGTGGTATTTTGAACACGTTTTTATTAGCTTCACCTGTATGTTTGTGAGTTTGTTTGTAACACTTCTTGGACTCGATTTTGACCCAATTTCAACAGACAGATTTAATTCAAACTTTGGACACTTATTAAGAATTGGCGGCGAATATAGTAATTTCATGCGTTTACCTAGTTACGAGAACGTAAAAACACTTTTGAAGTGTAAATTTCTTTAGCGGCGTTGTGCACTTTTTTTTGGGATGGGTAAAAAAATATTCGTAAGACGGAGGGGTGACAGCTGATGACGGATCGACTGCCTATACTTATAAAATTCGTTTATATCAAGTTTTTAAAATATGGACATTGAACAAAGGGCATCTATTTATGAAAAAAGTGACGAAGAGAATAGTGAAAGAAAATGAGTGAGTACATTATAAAAATACTAGATGAAAACCTACTGAAAATACTAGATAAAAAATAATACTGATAATAAAAGCAATTTGTGCGAAATTATTCCCTCCAAAATATCAATCATGCACGACGTTAATGTTCAAGTTGTCACTTCTGCCGGCACTACCGGAATGCAACCCGTTGTCTTTTTAACAATAAATCATATTATAAAATGAAAAATAAATTTATTAAAAAAAACACGCTTTTGAAGCACATCAAAATAAAAAAGTGAAAAATAATCCTTAATATAAGCATAAAAAAAATAAAAAATATAAAAAAATACTTGTATTATTACGAAAAAAGCGTGGGGCGCTCTGAGCCATGTTTTTCGTTCGAGCAACCCACACTTTTTTCACAATAATAGTATTTTTTGTTCATTATTATTTTCTGCTTATATTAAAGATTATTGATTTTGATAACTCCATTAATGAATGGATGGATTAATGGATTTTTGTTTAAAACTGTAATAACAGAAAATTAAACACAACAAACTTTTAGGTTTTTAACAAACTGTAAGTGAACGTTATTTAAAGGTCGTGTCTGCTCTGGGTTCCCTTAAGTAAGGCTAAGCTAAAAAAAGTAGCTGACGAAGAAAAACTTCAATTAATGAAGGTAATTAAATCAAACGCAATCCACAATATAGCGATATAGGTAGATAGAAGTAGGTCTTTTAAAACAAAATCTAAATAATAATGTCTACTTTTTAAATCTAAGAAGTAAGAAAGTCCGCATTCTGAATTATCTTGTTAAAGAATTCATGAAATCTGGCAGTCGTCGAGGGATAGGGATCAGTGCTGAAACGACGCTATGAGGCATGAGCTCATTGAAATTTGCGCTTCATTAGCTGTGTCGGCATTGAATGCGAAAGTAATAATTTTAAAGCGATAATATTATTATCATCCGACTTGGCATTCGGAATTCATTCTTATTAGTTAACAAGATGCGAAGTTCTGTAAACTTGGCTCATTTGCACCGATTCAGTTTGTTATATTTTGATATTTCTCCCTGAATAATATCTTTTTAACACGTTTTTATTAACTTGACCTGTATATATGTAACGGAATCTTTTAACTTCATTTTCCCTTACTTCTAGGAGTCTGATTAACTTGAAAATTTGCACAGGGGTCAAGAGCCGATGACAATACAATAATCTCATAACTTTATGTTAAAGTCCTAACTAGGATCATCAGGATAAAAAAAATATACGAGGGGCGGCTGATAAGTTCGTGGCCTAAGATACATAATGAAACAAATATAAAGTTTTATATTTTTAACACGTCTAAGCGTCTGATTTTCACAAAAGCGTGTTTTTTACTTTTTTAAACTACATTATTTATTTATTTCTTAGGGAATGGTAGTATCTTAATATAGTGCATAATGCACTATAATATATTCAGCTGTGCTAGTAATACTTTAAGATTGTGATTACCATCACTAGCTTCAAGTAAAGTGACAAGTACGCTATTTGACGGTTAAAGTCACCCGTAACTTCAATTTCAATTTCACAATGTTCGACTTGTACTAATTATATGATAAACTGACACGCACTCATAGCTTTAAATTGCCAATTAACTTTACTTGGGACGTAACTAATCAACACTTTACTTGGAGATGGCTAACGAGGCCCTGACACTGACACCGACACACACACACACACACTAGTTGTATATAACTACAAGGCACACTGTGCATACACGTTGGGACGAGGGGTTCGCCCGTAAAGGCCACTCCTCTGACGGGTGTCATACCTGTGGTGCTTTAAGATGGTTGGAGCTCTTCAAAATGAGACCATTATCGATTTTTATGTGCAGCTATCGTCCCGTAATCACTAGGACAGGAATCGGCTTGCGCTTTTTATATACCTATGTATATGATTTTTCTTCGGATTTTTTGTTAGTTTATGAGCAAGGGATAGGGTAATTACTGAATAGGCGCACTGATCTGTGTCATATTTAGTAATCTGTGACTGTGTGCTCAGTGGCGCTTTTTTTCTAATGCCTGAAACACACGTAACGATATATCGTAACGATTTAACGCTGCAAATCGGTTTGCGTAAATAAATCGCTATGATATATAGAATCGTTACGTGTGCAACAGGTATTAGAGTAGCTGGCTGAAACTCTCTTTATATGTCTCAATGGCAACAAAATGAGACCTGGAGCTTAGTTTTCCGCGCTGCTCCAATGCAGATTGATACTTGTAATACACGGGAGACTTATAGAATTTCCTTTCGTTAAAGACAAAGACATTTATTTGCACAAATGTGGGTTGTTACAAAGTTGTTTACATATAATATTTAGTTCGTCACCTTTATGAAGTATGCAAATATACAATGTAAAAATATAAAAGGAAAAACTTAACTATGTATAACAATAACGAAATGTACACATCTATTTTATTATTATTTTTATTTGTCCCATATTGCGCCTATTATAAATTAAAATATTTATTTATTTATATTTCGGATCGGTTCCGATCGTCAGCTTTGGGTACCCATATCACAGGGTGTTTGTACACTGAGAGGAAAAAAAGCCGGCGGAAAAAAAATCGTAGCTAAATTCTTTCTTTTTTCTTTAATCAATACAATTTTTTTGGTCATTTATAAATGCAATGAACCATCTATTTCATGTTTAGAAAAATACAATGTTACTTAGTAGACCGAGTAAAAACTGAGCGTGTAACATTCCTATCACACCTACAGACGACCTGATGACCTTGAAGACCTGAACCGATTTCCACCAAACATAGCTAAGAACACTCTCGACTGATATACCTTTCAATCAAAAAAGCCGCATTAAAATTGGATCATGCGTTCGGGAGCTACTACTAGATGCCACAAACAGACACGGACACATACACATTTACACACACACACACACACACACACACACAGAGACACGTCAAACTTATAACACTCCATCGTTTTTGCATCTGAGGCCTTTTTGTTGTGGAATTGCTATTTTTACGGCCGCAGTTTTGGTTTCATATGTTTGTACCAATGTAAAAGATTTGTAGAACCTAATAAAGAGTAATTTTAGAGTAATAAAGCAAATCTGTGGTTGGAAATCTAAACAAGATCACGCTTGTTTAAATTTTTCAACCAAATTTTCGACCCTTTTATCCAATTTACACTCTGATTTTCACTACAAAAATGTGACGTCTTTTGTCTATACACATTACATAATTATAGTTATGCTTCTAGCCGGTAAGTGAGTTTGCAACGAAACTCTACTTTCCAAAATAAACTCCAAAACTATAGGCAGTAGTGATAACTTCGCTGTCCTACATGCTCGTGAATATCTCTTACTAAAATACGAAATTTACAGCTTCGGATGCTGTTTTCAAATATTTACGATAAAAACATTCGCTTTATATTATTTTAACGAGCATAGATTGCGGTTGGGTTGAGTTGGAATATCTCAGCGTTCGATTGAGCTCGTATCATTAAAATGAAACCGCTCCGTGTAAATATAGCTCACATTTTCATACGAAGATTGCGTTCGTATCTCTCATATTTTATATTGCGGAGTCTATGAGCTTTCCTATTGGGTGGATTATTTTTCTAGGCTGCAGCATCGCAAGAAATTGATGTGATACTATGTAGTTTTCACAGATGTTTTGTTGCTGTAGTTTTTCCTGGCATGTTTTAACCGACTTTGACAAAAAAATGTAGTATAGTGTGCTTAAGGGCGGTAAAAATTCGACACGTATGTATGTAAGCATGGGAGTACCGAGGGGGCAAGGGGGGGCGGCTGCTCCCCTCCTGGATCAAGGTCCAGATTCAGGGATTCAAGAATCCTAAAAGACCTCCCTCGAAGCGTGCATGGCCCGGCGGTTAGCGTAGAACGCAAGCGATCTATGCAACTAAGCGAAACGGGCGCGGTCGGGTGTGAGATGGGTGACCGCTAGTGGCAAAAAATTTCATGCGCGTTTCCGTGCTTCGGAGGGCACGTTTAGCCGTCGGTCCCGGTTGTTGTCGATAGATAACAGTCGTTAAACCTTGTCGGAGGCCTTATGGGCGGTTTAAAAACATCCGACAGCGGGTTGGCCACTAACTGAGCGTTTGCTCAAAATTCCTTGGCGGCGTCTACCCCGCCCACATTTCCATTCTAACTTCTGTTAATAATGTTCTGTGACAAAACCTGCCACTTTCCTTTTTATCTCCATCAAAAGTTGCTTTGACTAGTGACTTTGTTTCAACTCTCCTCGGTCTCCCCTATAGCAATAATTCATAACCTTAATTTATAATGTAGGTTAGGAAATTATCTCATTCAGGATGGGTTAAACGGATGGTCATAGATCAATTAATGTTAACAAATTTCGACATCACTGGTCTGCCTTCGGAATTGAAACTAGAATATTCAGAATTATTGTTTTAAGAGACAAATATTTTGAAACCATGGGATTAAAATACCCCATGCCGGTTTTTAATAAAAAATATGTGATAAGTATGTATATAATATGTATAAAAACACCTTTTGTAAACACCCATATTTGTGCAAATAAAAGTCTGTGTCTTTGTCTTTGTCTTTGATGCACTACTTTGACGACCCGCGCGGCGCATTGGTTACCATGCCGGACTGCCAATCGAGGGGTCCTAGATTCGGTTCCCGGCGAAAGAGAAATTTGAATGATGAGTTTAATGTTCTGTTCTCGGTCTGGGTGTTTTTGTTCCTGTCTTTGTATGTGTCCATGATATCCACGACACAGGGTATTAATCACCTAACTGTGGGGCTATGAGTGTGCAACAAGTGGAGTATACGGAACAAAGAATTTTTATTTACTTATAATAATTTTTCTACATTTAGTTTAATAGATTACCATTTGAACGTGTTTACCTTCAAACAAACATAAGCAGCTATTGCTTTTCAGTTCATTGCCTTTAGATCAATCGCCAAACAATAAAAATAACGGTAAATCCTTTTATTTATCGCACGTAACGTAGTAACGAACATGAACATTTCAAAAAGTTCGTTCACTGATAAAGTGTAAAATTGAGCGTGTTAATTACGAAAAATGGCTGTCCACGAAGTTTTTCACGAGCTGCTGAATTTTATTGCGACCAATTTTTATTCCTATTGAAATAATAGACGCCCAAAAGTTTTAAAACA
Source organism: Pyrgus malvae (assembly GCA_911387765.1). Lineage (NCBI taxonomy): Eukaryota > Metazoa > Arthropoda > Insecta > Lepidoptera > Hesperiidae > Pyrgus > Pyrgus malvae. The sequence goes on from OU426960.1 coordinate 22,798,597, forward strand.
TTGCGAGATAAAATTAGAGAAAACTTTGCATTGTAATTTTTTAATTAATAATTTAAACATGGATCTAATTAATCAATTTGAATTGCATTGCAAGACAAAACAATTGTTTAGTATGCAGATATTGGAATTTTCAACAAACAAACAACAAGTTTCAATTTCTGTTCTTGATCTGGATGTTTGTTAATTATTATGATTTAGTTAGTTGCTCTACGGCATGAAACAGACATGTTTTTGAATTGAAAACTTCTTTAGCGGTGTTGTGAACACGGCGTTTGTGTTGTGACGGTGTGCATGGGATGGGTAAAAAATGTTAAACTCGCGTCAGGACACTCAGGACATGTGGCCTGATCGAGTATTCGTAAGACCGAGGAGTGACAGCTGATGCCGGCTCGACTGTCTATACTTGTAAAATTTGTTTATATCAAGTATTTAAGTATTTAAAATATGGACATTGAACAAAGTGGACCTATTAATGGAAAAAGTGACGAAGAAATAGTGAAAGAAAATGAGTGAGTACTTTATAAAAATACTAGATAAAAACCTACTGAAAATACTAGATGAAAAATAATACTGATAATAAAAGCAATTCGTGCGAAATGATTCCTTAACCATTCCAAAATATCAAAAATGCACAACGTTAATGTTCAAGTTTTCACTTCTGCCGGCACTACCGGAGTGCAACCCGTCTTTTTAAATAACGTTTCACACTCATAGTCTCACAGTAGAATAGATATACCCTGTGTCGTGGGTACCATGGCCAAACACCCCGACCGAGAACAGTATTTTAAACTCATCATTCAAATTTCTGTTTCGCCCGGAATCAAACCCGGGGCCCTTCGATTGGCAGTCCGGCATGGTAAGCATTGCGCCATTCGTCATTAAATCTAAATTAACCTTTAGGGAGTAGAAGCTTCGATGACATGACAGGTCTATGCCATGACCATGCACGTTATACAGCATTTTGCGCACTACTATGGCACGGGTCTCTTCCATCCGCCCATCAGCCTTTCATAGTCCACCGCCACTCCATCGACCGGATGGATCTCTTTCAAATGCCATTTGTATCCGAATGCATTTTTTATCAAAATGCATAAAAAAGTCACTATTCCCGTGACGTTTCTCGCTGTACAGGCATTTTTCGTTCAACGTTCGATCGCTTTGTTCCAAGCGATCTGCGTCAAGGCTCACAATTGAATCACACTCAACTCGTCTGTGTAATCACTTTTGTTATTTGTTTTCAGAATAAAACGTACGTACTAGATTGTTTAAAAAGTTAGCAGTGATTGAATTAGCTCAAATGAGTAATGGCTGCAACCTCAAAAAATAGGCTTATATTTGTGTTTTTTAACCCCATTTTTTATGTCCCACTGCTGGGCACAGGTCTCCTCTCACTAGTGAGAGGGATTAGGCCATAGTCCACCACGCTGGCCAAGTGCGGATTGGTGGACGTCATGCTTTCGAGAAATTATGAATTTCTCTAATGCATGCACGGCGATGGAGAACATCGTAATCAATTAAATATCACGATATTTTCCATCACTGTGGAGCAGCGATAAATGCGCATTACAAATTACTTTGTCAGAGGTGCGCGCCGAGGATTTGAACCCGGGATCGGTCGCGGATGACCGTGGATTTTTACCACTCGGCCATCGCTGCTCTTATATTTGCTTTAGTTACTCGTTAGGTAAGTCTTTAGCTTAAATATGATTTTGTACAGGCTGCTTAAGGCTTCTCTACGAGTATTATTATATATAACTAGCGGACCCGATAGACGTTGTCCTATCTTAACTATAAATAAATAAAATTCGTTTTTCACTCATCAGTAGGGTAGATATACCCTTTAACGTAGGTACCAAAGATAGAAACACAAACACCCAGACAGAGAACAGAAAAAACTGATCATTCAAATTTCTGTTACGCCGGGAATCGAACCCGGGACACTTCGATTGGCAGTCCGGCATGGTCTTAGGTTAGAATATTTCGAATTTAAAAGTAAAAAAAATATAATATGGTATAAGTACTCTGAATTTTGTAATTTTCTTGTTTTTTTTCTTTCATGAGAACCTTCTCCTGACAATAATAAACACAACAAAAAAAGAATTAGCGAAATCGGTCCAGCCGTTCACGCGTGATGCCGTGACCAAGGAAAATAGGGATTCATTTTTATATATAGAGACTAACGGCCGCGCGCGAATTTGTCCGCGTGGACTTTTATTACATCGGCTACCTACCGTTTCAGAGACTAGCCGAAACAAACAGACAGACAGATAGACAGACAGATAAAAATTATAAAAAGGTTATTTTAGTATATGTACCTGTAGTGTATATAATTTCATATGCATGTAGTAAAAAGCAGTTACCCATTTTAATATTACAAACAGACACTCCAATTTTATTTATTTGTAAGTAGTAGGTATAATTAAAGGAATGTCAGCTTTTTGTTTGAACTTTGTAAACACAATATTTTATTAATAACGCCCGTATTTATTTTATCCAAATGACGTATTTTGAGTTAAAATGTTTGTTTTAAAAGCGGCTTTAATTCTTTTGGGTTCCGTAATGTAAGCAACTCTACCCTGAGAAATTGCTGTTTGTCCAGTAGTTTTTAAATTCAGATTTTTTAAATGGTAAAATAAACGGTGAGCAGCGATGGCCGAGTGGTAAAAAAACATGGTCTTTGACGTAACCGATCCCGGGTTCAAATCCTCGGCGCGCACCTCTGACAAGCAAATTTGTAATGTGC